>CM051353.1:10777412-13177412 GCA_028015215.1 Gynostemma pentaphyllum | reverse complement strand
TATTATATTGTCCTATTTTTCATTTGTCATTTTTTAAAGTTTTTTTTTTATTAAAGTACTTTTATTTTTAGTATACTATACCTTATTTATATTTATTATTTACTTTAATTTTTAATGTATAGCATTTGTTTATTTAATATATTTTTTAATATTTGTTGTTGTTATTATATGTGTTTTTTTTTGTTTTTTTTATTGTATAGTTTGTTTTTTCGTTATTCCTTATTGTATAGTTTTGTTTAGTATACTGTACTTTATTTATATTTATTATTTACGATATTTTTTTGTAATGTATATTATTAGTTTTTTTAATATATTGTAATTTTTTGGTTTTTTTTTGTCGTGTTTGTCTTTTTATTAATGTATAGTATTTTTATTAATACCTTCATCTTATTCGTTGTCATTTGTTTACCCTATTTTCTGCAATTTTTGTGTTTCTTTGTTGCATATTCTATTAGAAAAAGTGGCAGCCGAGTAATCGTATTTTTCCCTCTAGGGCTTTGTTTTCTCTTTTCTTTGAATTTTGAAATACGTATATGATCTCTTTCCTATAAATATTCCAAGATTTTTTCCCTTTAATTTTGATTTCCTTTTGTAATCATTACCCACCGTTTCATATTTTGATTTCTCTTTTCTTTAAATGTTCAATGAAGGGCGTTTTTGTACTTTCAGGTCAATAAGATTATGTTAATGGGCTATTTTGTTTTGTTTATTTCCAATGGGCTATTATGCTTCACATTTTCCAATTTTGGGCTATATACCCAGTTTTCCCTTTAAAATAAAACTTGAACAATACATATTTCTTAGGGACAATTATTGAAATAGTATAATTTTACATTAATTATAAGGGTTGAAAATTATAATAGTTACATTTTTTTTTACCTTTTATATAGATAACTATGTTTTGAAAAGTTAATGAATCTAGCCATTTTTTACTAAATATTTCGATTTTAATTCAATTTTGTAGATTTATTTTAGTATATTATTTTTAATTTTCTCTTTAATGAAAAGTTTGTCCTTATGGCATATTAGGTACATCATCCTCCGCTTTGTAAGTCCATTTGAGAAAATAAATAAATTATACGTATTGTACTTAATATATATGTCATTTAATCTACAAATAAAAAACAAAAGCATGTTAGTTGCACAATACTTAATATAAAAAAATACTTAATATGCAAATATACCACAAAAATGTATATTACATAATTTACGTTTAGCAAAAAAAAAAAATTTGTACGTTTAGCAAAATAACATAGCAGAATGAAAACAAAAATAGACATATGTATATTGCATATATTACAAAATATACATTTATTAAAACAACAATAGTGAAAAAGGCACGTACGTTGACCATTTTGTTAATTATGTAAATTACATATATTACAGAATATATATTTAGAAAAACAGACAGAACACACATTACATATATTGCAGATTATACTTTACGTATATTACAGAAAACACTGTTAGCAAAATTACGTATATTATATAATACAACAAAGAATAAAAATTTAGATAAAATAAAAATAAAAACTGATTTGATGTGAGGTGAAAGGTGTTTTGGTATTTTACTTTTTTTTTCCTTATGACTTATAATATCATAACTTATTAAAAATTTCTCAAATAGCATTTCAATAATTTATTGAACTAAAAAAGAGCAAAAAAAAACGAATAAATTCATTAAAAAATAATAATGAAGAATAACCAAATATTTCAATAAATTATTAATAATAATTTATTGTCTAAAAAAAAAACCAAAAAATTAATTGAAAATAACAATGAAAAAATTCGTTCAATAAGTTATGAGCAGAAATATAAAACTAACTCACATGCATACCATAATTAAAGACTCAAGTGGATTGAAATGAATGGAACAACAACCGTGATACAACTAATTAAATATAAATATTCTCTTTTTTATGAGGTTAAAGATTCAAGACACCCTTTGTCTTATTGTTAATAAAAACTAAATGAGAAGAATAGAATCTGTTGGTGTATTTTTTAATCTCACGGCACCAAGAAAGGATATCAACCACAAAAATGTCTTTTTTTTTTTTAATTTTAAATAAATAAATAAGAAAAGACTTATCTATGCCCTTGTACGGAATGTCAGCAAAAATGAGTAAGTCATGTAACAAATGATTGGCCTTTAGATTCATTCAGCAGCTTCTCTCTACCAGGCAAATTGCCTTTCCATTCTATATCAGCCACTGGTGTCTATTCTCAATCAATAGCAACAACACTCTTTTTCTTGCTTCACTTTTTCTCCTGACAATTTTCTCACTCCTTTTTCTTTCTTCCCAAACAGGAATAAGTGCACTGATGGAATTATAGATAGAACACATGACAACCTTTGCATCTATTGATGTCATGGTTTTAAATTACGACCGACCGGGGTTATATAATGGTGTCGTAGAATTTCATCTTAGAGGGGTATCGAACACTAATTTAAATGATAAATTCATTTTCTTTTTGAATTATAAATTAAATTATATATTATAATTATTTAATTTTATTAATTGAAAAATGTGTAAATTTTATTTCAATGAAAATATTTAAGGAAATGCTTGAGAAAATATTTTTAAATTATAGATAAAAATAAAGCAACTAAAAATGTAATAAGGTGTTTATTATTGAAACTTTATTTTTAATTTAAAATTAAGAAAAAAAATTCATGAAATTTTTTAAAATAATATCAAATTATTTATGATAGAATTTTAATCAAGAAATAAGGATTTAATCCAAAAGTATGATAAATTAGTGATTTTTTTAAATTAATTATAAAATAACGTATTATCAATATATATATAATATTAAGAGGAAAAAAAAACTGAGGAGGGAACTGGCTCCGCAACTGGTGTTAGTTGTGTTGATGCGATTGACACCGTTATAAACTGTTATATCAGTTCTAATGAAATCCACGAGTATAAGAGTTGATTATAAAAAACTATTATACCTCTTTTTTTCGTTAATTAATTTATTTTTTTAATATATTTCAAAAGTTCACACCTTTCGACTACCGTGATCAGTTATATAATGTCCGTTAAGCCCATTTTCTAAAACAACACGACTGTTTCACGACAAATACCGCAACCAAACCATAGTTGATATGTACTCATATAATTAGCATCTAAGGACAGTTTATCAAGTCAAATCCAAGATTAGGGAAGCAAAAGTAAGCCCATGATTGAGAAAAAAAGTTCCAATTAGTTTTTACCTAGTTGCTTAAGCCCTCTCTTTCTTACCCTTTTCAAGTGGGGTATGGAGAAAGGACAAGGGATTGGGCAAATTAAAAACCAAGTGGGACATGATGAATGGCCAAGAAAAGAAGTAGATATAGCATCAAGCAAGTTGGCCTAAAAAGGGGACCAAACTTTGTGAAAAACCAATCTCTTTCAAGCCCTCCAACAATCAAGAAAAAGATAGGGATAAGATGTAAAAAAGCTGAATATAGAGCTGTCAATATGCTCTTCTACCCCTCCATTTATTGAATGGCCCTTGTTTGTTTATCTGCTCTTATGACTAAATCTACTTGTGGGTTCCATTTCATCATTCCCTCCCTTCCACTCACTCTCTCTCTATGCCATCCCAACCCTATTGAACAAGAATAGTTTCCCTTTTATTCCCCTTTGGTTTTCCTTTTTCTTTTTACAACTCTCTTTTTCGGGTCAGTTCGTGCACATCTTAACTTCTTTTTACATAACCACTAATGAAACCGGATTAAGAAGAAAAATCCAATCCAAGATCTAACATCAAGTCAAAAAAGCGTCCACTTGTAACAACATAATATCATAAACAACTTATCCATGAATGTCTGGATCATTGCACACACCTCGACTTCTTTTTACAGTACTTTAATCACTAATGAAACCAGATCAAGAAGAAAAATCCAATCCAAGATCTAACATCAAGTAAAAAAAGTGTCCACTTGTAAGAGCATAGTATCCGAAACAACTTATCCACGAGTGTCTGGATCAACTTGCACACACCTCGACTTTTTTTACAGTAGTGTTATCACTAATGAAAGTGGATTAACAAGAAAAATCCGATCCAAGATCTAACATCAAGTAAAAAAGTGTAACTAGTAACTGCATAATATACACAAACAACTTGTTTTGAAGTCTTCGATATAAACAGGACATTAAAAAAGGAACTGAACTAGTACTTATTTGGCTCTCTCTCTGCTTGCTCTCATCATTTAGCAGCAGCATTTGAACAAAACTAGTTGATCTTATTCATAATTTTTTTTTTGGACAAAAAATTGTTGAATACCTTGAATCAGAGATATAAAATCCTGAACTTAAATGTCTCAACAATATACAGATTAATGAGCTTCCATTCTGTTTTGACAATAATACAAAAAAGACCAATCTGAGTTGGAACTTGGAAGGCATAAAAACTGTACTTGGAGGCAAGAATCTGTATCAGATATACACACAGAACAATCATGGCTTCCACCATATGCTCTGAAATAAACCGAGGAGGGACCATTGCTAACCGATAAACATGCATAATCACTCCTCAACCTGTTAACATCAGCGAAAGCGAGACTGTTAAAGAGAGCTAAGACGTGACTCAGACACTTGAGGCATCAGATTCAGCAAGAGGAAGAAAAATTCAATTCCATTGGTATTTTGTATCCCATTTGGCCAGTGCATTTACACTTGGGACTATCACTTTAGACTTACAAGGAAAGAAAAGCTACTGAAAAAGGTGACACATCAGCCTACAACTTGGAGAAGATTTTTGAAGATAAAAGATTTAGATCGTCTTCCTATCATGTGTCGAGAGAAAGCTAGGTACTTTTAAAAAGTTAAGGCATCATATGAACTCATTTATCCATTAAAACCACTCACAATGTCCCCCTACCACCGAAAAAAAAGGCAAGCAACGGGAACTCTTGTGAAGATAGTATTATCATTCAGTAACTGAAGTGTGAACGATAAGTGAATTACCAACCCATATAAACGCCTATTATTGGAAAAGCAGTTATAAACGAGTCATATTAATTATTAGTCACTGATGATAAAATGAAAAAGGACTGATTGAGAAGACTTACCTAAGTTTCCATCTACCATTTCATTAGTTATAGATCCTCCACCAGTAGGTCCATTAGCTGGGATCGGTGCCGGTACTGCTTGACTCTGCAAGACAGCTGGGGGACAAAATCTGAAGACGTTTATGGGCTGCAAAACAAAACCAAATATGATTATTCTGAAATGTGAGAGTTTTGTGTCAAAGCATCCAAGGCCAAGCTTTAAACACTATTTTACCAACCATGTGGTTGAATTAATAGAAAGACCACATACCTGTGAGGGAGGTTGCATATGATGGAACCCCATTAAACGTGCATACTGCTCTTGGAAAGCCGGGTTCTGCATCTGATTTTGATAATTAATGGAATTGAAAATTGGATTTTGGCATAGCATAGGCTGGTTCGGCGTTGGAGCCACGGAAACTGATTGATCAACCATTGGGACCCTAGGTAATTGCATCGAGTTGTGCATTGATGGTAATGAAGGTTGAGCCATCCCCATACCCATGGCCATTCGAGACATGTAATGCTGAACGCCCGGAAACATCATTGGCGCCATCCCATTTCCCATCCACATCACCTGTTAAACATCAGCCACAATTACACAACGCTCGTGCTCATGCTGTGGCACGTAACAAAATCAGATTGAATTTGTGAAATCGTTTGTTAAACACACACCTGGAGTTGTAATTGAAGTGACTTCAAATATTCAATGGCTTCGTCTAGCATTGAAGCTTTGTCTGTCTGCAGCAGATGAACCACTTAATAATTTTTTTTGCAAGATTCACATGCACCAACAAAATTTAAAATCTATCCAATATAAAAATGAAAAACGAAACATCATATGTTTTCTTTTGTCATTCTATTGAATTATAAAATATATCAGACAACTTTTATACAGGAAACATCACCAAAATTATAGTTCAAAATTTCCATTCTTAACTAATATAGACGCGGGATACGGTCGTATATATCATATGAAAAAATAAGCAGGCAGGCAGTAAAAAGATCGTCCAGAAACGAGAAGAAAAGGAAAGGGAAAACTAAAAGTAGTATGTAAATACCTTATTACAGTGTGGAATAAGCTCTTGCAGTGCTTTCATCTTTTCATTTATCCTCTCTCTTCTCCTCTACATTATAAATAAGCTCTGATCAGATAATTTTAAATATGCGAAAACATCGTTAGATGTGGAACTTCCGATATCCTACCCTTTCTGAAAGATTATGCACTTCAGCAGCACGAGTCCTGCGAGAAGATCCGCCACGGGGTGCTGCCTTGTTTCCTTCGGCAGACTCTAGTTCAGCAGTCTACACGACGTTTTGTAGAATTGCGTCACTCTAGAGAATAAAACTAATGTGATTCATGATAGAGAAAACATATAAGAGTTTTACCTCGCTTTGGCATTCGGATTCCTCTGCATCTCTGCCTTTTCTTTTATGTCTATTAACTCCAGTTGATTGTCCAACCGTCCTACTTCTATCCAAACTACTTCCCGAACCGCCTGAGGATGAACTGACGGTTGGATCAAGGGTTTCATTTTCCCCCCTCACACCTTGTGGAACCATCTTTCTATGATCTCCATTAGAGATACCGGCAGATAAACCGGTATTTTCAAAACCACTGCTCGAAATGCGGCTCATATCAGGATCATTTGGATTAGGGACTTGGTTGCTTCCGCAGTGGCTGGAACCAACCGTCATTGCCGAACAATCTCTGCCCTCTCCCTGCATCAAGCTTGCAGATTCTCTCCCTCTATTTGATGATCCCAGGTCACCCTTCAATGGCACAGGGACTTGAGAAAAATTGACCACTTTTCCTAAATCTCCCAAGTCTTTGTTTTGCTGCGTCGAATCTGGAAATTGAAATCTCGGAGGAGGCATTGTGTTTGGAGGAAATTCTCCAAGAACAACAGGATGCTTTGAGGCCATCTTTTGAGAATTCCCATAACTTAAATGAGTACTATCAAAAGCACCAAATCTAGTATGCTTGTCATCTTGAACATGTCTGACAGGCTTAACAACCTGAACAGGAACAGCGAGTGGTGGCGGCAATTCGGAGAAAAAATTGGTACAAAATTCCTTATCAAACGAATCGTCAAGCGGGTCGTGCATCCAGGAAACCATGTCGTCATCTTGAATCAAATTGCTTGAATTCCCACAAGAGTAAAGTGGTTGATTCTGTTTCTGAAACTGCCTTGCTTCAATAGGAGAAGAAGCAGCCAAACTTGTTTTTTTAGGTTTTTGGCTATGTAAAACCACCTGCCCATTCCTCCATAGAAGCTCCACTAGCTCATCATTCTCAGGTCTGCAACAAAATCCCCATTTCCCAAACTTTAAAAAACAGACACTCTTGAAATTTGAAACAATGGAGAAAAAAAAAAGTGAAAGAAAATTCCAACCCCATTGATTTCTTATGATTGGCTGCAGCAATATCACCCTCAAAATTCCAATCAGGAAAACAATAATTCATGGCTTCCAAGACACAGATTCTCTGTCAAAAAGGAAACAATAAAGAAAACAATTACTTTAAATTATAAAAATTAATAATCTAAACACTAAAAATCTCTATTTCTATACTTTAATCAAGCCATGAAAAGTTTAGTAATTGACCAGACAAAAAAATAATTAATAAAAATCTCCTGTCCCATTAATTAATTAAAAAAAAAAATCCAACTAAACAAATATTTAACAGTGTCTTAATTAAATAATGGACATAATTGACTATATAAATAAACAATGATTACTCAAACAAACCTGTCAAAAAGGAAAGAGAATTTTATTCTTTTTCAGGAAATTCAGGAGAAGAAACAGAAACTACAGAGAAGATAAGGAAGATGTCTGACTAAATTAGGCAAAATAAATATATATAAAAAAGTCTTGCTCATGAATGGTTCAATTATTATATAATATCATTAAAAAAAACTTTATATTAAAAAAAAAACAAGAGATTCAAACATAACAAAAGAAACAAGGAAATCTAATAAAATTTAAGAAAAAGAGAAAAGAAAAAAAAAACTCCTTTTTCTACAAAAGGAAAAGCACCCAAAAGAAAAAGCAGGAAAATGAAGAAGGAAACCTGAAGAAATCAAATTCAATCAAATCAAATTCAATCAAATCCAATCCAAGACTGAAACTTTGAGAAGCTTAGAGAAAACCCTTTTGCTGTTTCTCTCTGTTTTCTTCAGTATAAGTGAGAAAAAGCTTGAGAGAAAAAATGGCAATGAAAACCAAGCAAGAAAAAATGGACCAAAAAGCATTTAACAAAAACCAGTTGTGAAAGAAAGAGACATCACAAACAGAGGTCAGAGCAAAAGATTCGGTACTATAACTAGCCCAGTAAACTCCTCCTGGTCAGTCCACGTGTCACCTGATCAATTAGTTTCTCATTTTGATTGTAGGACCATGTGAAGAGAGTTTTCTTCATCAATTTCCATTGAAATGGCTCCCTTTATACGAGATGTGACGATGCACGGTGCCGTGGAAACAAGTATTCGTGACCGCAGCGATGGACTTTAATTTATCTTATTTGATATATTTTCATTAATCTTTCGGTTTATATCTAATTTCTTTCTTCTCTCTTCTTTCTTTTTCTATTTAGTTTTATCATATTATTTTTTAGTTTTATCACCTTTGGTTTGGTTTTTATCACGTTTCAAAGTCACATTATTGGTCGTTGACTCATTGAGTCAGGTAGTATAAAGATAAATAATATTGCGATATATAATTAAATTTATTGTTACATATTGGTTTCAGTTTTTATGTGTAGTGATGATTTAAAATATTTAACATGGAATTAGAGCAGAAGGTCCCGAGTTCGAACCACTATGAAGACAACTATTTATTAATATCTCAAATGAGTGTTTTGAGATATATGATTAAATTTACCAATTGATTTAAACTTTTGGGTCTAATGATGATTTAACAAATACTATCATGTCATGGTGCCAAATGTTTCACAAACAAGAGAAAGAATAGATTTAAAGTTCTCAAACCAAGTAAGGTGGAATCGTGATTGATACAACTAGGGTTGGATCGAGTCATGATCGTATCGGTCCGAGACAAACTAAATTACTCATTTTAGGCAATTTTATGTACCATGTCTCGTTAACTACTGAGACGGATACAACGCGGCCAATACTTTAATAACTTATCTTGGATGATTAAAAAAATAAATTTAATGAGAGAGCAAAATGTACAAGTTGAATCTAATTCCAAAAATAAAAAAAAAATGTACAAGTTGAATCCCATGGACAGAGAAATCAGAAAATGGACAAAGGGTAGTGCCATGTGGGCAGTGGGAAGATGAATGACAATGATGAGAGAAGAGAGAGAGGGGACAGATAGGGTCAAAAAAACAGTATTTGACAACTCACCAACTGATTTAGCCATTGGCTAAGTTGGATGTTTTTCATAATGGATGAATAGATGGATACCCTTCTTCAAGGGTGGAAATTTTTCCTAGTATTTTTCTTCTTATGTACATAAACAATATTATGTTTTATGACAAATCCCAACTTGCATGGTGTTTGTCTTTTTAATTTTATTATTCTAATCTATCTTTTTCTCTTAATTGGTTCATATTAAATTAATGTTTTTTTTAAGAGCATGTAAATTTCACATGAATATTGGAAGTGGAAGGATTTTTTTTTCTTTTAAATTTAGTGGGATGGGTTTATTAAACAAAAGTCTCGTCTAACTAACATTAAAAGATAGAGAATAATAATTTTATCCAAATTAATAGTTCAATTTAATAAAACTATTACTATAACTTTAAATTTAAAATTGATTATTTATTTATTTATTTTTCAATCCAGGGTCTTGAGAATAAAAATATATTTTATCATTACCAAATTAAACAATGATTGTGACTTAATAAGTAATTATTAAAACAATCATTCTAAAATACATTTTTATGTCTTATCACAAAATGCGATGATAATGACAACATGTTGCAAAATTTAGTGTTGATAAGAATGGTGATAGGAGGCGGGTTGGGGTTAGGGATGTCCACTCCGTCAATTACCACGTCGGAAATTTTAATATTTATCCCAATCTCATTCCCGGATTTAGAAGAATCAGGATGAGTTTGGAAATTTCTTGATTTCATAATTATAATAATTTTATAAAGAAAAAAATTAATTAAGTTTAAATAAATGTATAAAATTAAACGTTTTTAGTCTAAAAATATATTAAACAATAAAATTTAAGTAATTATTGAGGAAAATATCAATTCTTTAGGTATAGAGTACAATTTTTTTTATTAATTAAAGAAAATTATTATTATATTAAAAAAACAGGGACTAGAATAGATTCGGGTTTAGGGTCGGGGTTGGGGTCAGGAGGAGAGGGAATTCCCCGTCTCCGTCTCCAAATTTAATACAAAACCCCCCATCCTCGACCCGTTCTCCATTTAATGATCGCCGCCCCGCTATGGACATGTCCACACATATGTCCCGTGTTGAATTTTGTCATCCCTAATTGTTAGAGGGGGAGATCAAATTTCTGGAATATGGTCGGAAGAAGCACCTCTGAGGCATCTGGTTCTTTTGTGAGAAAAATGTCATTCTTTTACAATTCCTTGAATAAACTGCCGGTGCTTTATTTCGTTTTTATTCTTGATGTTTTTTTTTTCTTGTTACTGTTTTCACTATAAAAATAAAAGATTTTTTTTAGAGCAAATAAAGATAAAAGATTCAGAACACTTAAAATGATCGGTGGATTATGACAATCATAATAGTAATACTCACAAATTCAACCATATCAAATAAATATGCATGATATGGAGAATTATTTCTACTTTTTTTTAAGGATATATATTTGATCTTTATGTGTATGTATTTTTCAATTTGATTTTTATTGTCTTAAAAGTTTCAGTTTCATCCTATGAATATCAACATTTTTCAATTCTATATCTCTAACCAATAACGCGTTTGAAATTTGTAATAAATTCATTGTGTGACATTTAAGACATATTATTATTAAAACGAGTTAAAACTACAAATAACCCATTTTTGTTTTCTAAACCCTAAAGATTTTTTTTAGAGCAAACACTAATCCAGGGGCGGATCCAAGATGTTTTGTTTGCGGGGGCCGAACTAATATAAAGTTAAATTATAAAAAACACCCTTATATGATGAGGTTGGTTTTAATTTCACCCCTAATGTTTCAAAAATTTCAATTATACCCCTAACCTTTTATTTTGTTTTCAAAATACCCTTTAATTTGAAAAATTACTCTTTCAAAATATCCATTTTTCGGGAAATTATCTTTCATTATAACAAAAATCTTTCAAAAATACCTCCAGTCTTTGAATTTTCATTAAACTTAGCCGAATTGCACGGATATTATATATTTAAAGAATGATTTCCTCAATAAGGGGTATTTTTGAAACAAAATAAAAGGTTGAGGGTATAATTGAAACTTTTAAAATGTTAGGGGCAAAATTTGAAACTAACATTATAGGTTTGGGGTATTTTGTATAATTTAACCATTAATTTTATTAATTTAACCAAAAATTGAAACTCCCATTTAATACTATCTTTTTAAATATTATCATAATTATAAATAAAGATAAAAAAAATAGATCTTATCAAAATCATTCTTTTAAAATTATAACTATATAAATATAAATATTATATATATAAATATTATATATATGTATTTATTTAAAAGAATAAAGTAATTATTTATTAAATGTATAAAAATAAGGTTTTTTTTTTTTAAAAAAAAAAATGGGGACTAGCCCACCCTACATCCGCCCCTGGGATTATGACCATCGTAATAGTAATAGTCACAAATTCAACCATATCAAATAAATATGTATGATATGGAAAATTACATCCTACTTTTTTTAAGGATATATATTTGATCTTTATGTGTACATATTTTTCAATTTGATTTTTATTGCTTTAAAAGTTTCAGTTTCATCCTATGAATATCAACATTTTTCAATTCTATATATTAGGACATTATTATTAAAACGGGTTAAAACTACAAATAACCCTTTTTTTTTTTTTCTATTTAATGATAAGATGTATAATTAACCTTTAAAACTAAATTATTTGATAACTCACCACAATTTTACTATAAACTTCCCATCATTAGTGGATAAAAATCTAATTAAAAATATTGTAGATTAAGGATGAAATTGAAACTTTAAAACAATAAAAAACAAAATTGAAAAATAGTGCATACATTAGAAAACCAAATTATATATATAAAAAAAAAACCAATTTTACTTATTCCTAAAAAGAATTATTTCTTTATTGAAATTTCAAGCTTTAAAAACATAATTTTCAGCATCATCACTCACATGAGTCACTAAATTATCTCTAGATTGAAAGAAGGGATGACACCTTTTTTTCTAAAGTAAGTGATGAAAAATTACTTGATTTAATTTTTTTTTAGGAGCAAAATCCTGACCTTTTTATAGCCACGAATTTGGTGAGCTACTTTTGGAATACTTGTTGGTTTAATATAAACCCCACAACATTGCTAATCATTTCCAAAAGCCTAAAAAATTGGAGAAAACCTCACTAATGGAAGCTCTAAAAGCAGCTTAAAACTATAGGGAAATGATAAAAAGATAAGACTTTTTGATGGTCACATATCACAATGATGATTCTTTTCTTTATTTAATGAACACCAATTTGTATATTTAAAAACATGATTTTCTTTTGTGTCATTTTAATTTTCTAGATAGTTTTTTTTAGAAGAAAAAAAAAATATTACTTTTATCAATATTTATGAAAAAAAACCTCACAGATAAAAATAGGGGTGTCAAAATCCCCTTTGGACTTAGGATAAGGAATGCATTTCCCACCGAACAAAATTTGGCTGCTTAAAAAGACAAGTGTGGTGCACACTTGTCACATTTTTTATGTTTTTAAGTATTCCTGAACCCTTATTTTTAAGCAGCCAAGTTTTGTTCTTTCCCACCTTACCTCGATCTTCAAAATTATTTAATATTTTTTTATTAATATTATATAATTACTAATCTTTTAATTAGTATGAAATTAATAGTTTATTATAACATATATTTTTATAATTAAAAAAATATTATAATGTAATTAAAAATCTTTATCAATTTTTTAATTAAAATTAAAAAATATATTATAATCTGGAAAAATTCTTCATGGAGAATATTAGTGGAAAGACCACATTGTATTGAATTGTCCAAATATCTAGAGTATTATATTGGATTAAATAGAAAGACTAACCTAGATAAATAAAAAAAACGAGCTAATTAAGAAATTAAGAGACAATCACGAAACCAAATATGAAAACTATAAATTATCAGAATGGTTATTCTAATATATTCCAACAGAGAATAAGAACCAAATCCCTCAATTTTTTCGTGAAAAATCTCTACTTCATGTCGGATTTTTTAAAGTAAAGATTTTAATGGAGACAGAGAATGATTTAAGAGACAGATAAAGAATGTATTCACTACCTCATCCCACACCATTAGCAACCCTAATTGCAGGTCTCTTTTTTGTCTTATTCTTTTCCCTATTCTTAATGCAATCCACGAGAAGATGTTTACTTAAAATTCAAATCGAAGGACTTTACCTAGCTACTTGGACCACGACCCTTTCAACAATAGAGAAATTTAAAAAATTAAAATAAAATAACCTTGTTTTTCATGTAGAAATTGGACATATGGAAAAAAACAAATTCTTTTGAACAAGTCTAAAAATTCGTAATACATTTCTAGGAATTTAATGGTTGTGAACATTTTCAAGAATTTCAGATTTACAACCAAACGCGCTAAAATCAATTCACTTCTTTCTTCTTCCTAATTATAATTTTGAATTAGAGGACTTTTATATGAAAATGAGTATTTTAACTAATTTTATTGAAGAAAAATTTATCATTTGAAGGCCAAGTTTACGCTTTTTAATGGAATTTAATGGATGTTTTAACTTTTTCACTTTCAAATTTCTTTACTAATTTTCACCGTTTAAGCTAGGATTTTATATATTTTTTCTAAGCTCAATTTAATGAGTGGTTTGTTTCTACAATATGTAAAAAAAAGGTGGAAAATATGGTATTTTTATAGTAAGTGTAAGTATTTATACCCTTTTTTTTTAAATTCGTTAATTGTTGATGATAAAATAATTCGTATTTTTACATTTCTAATAATCATTAAATTTATGATTAATCCAAATATTAATGACGTTTTATTTACATTTTAGCTACTTTTTAATGAGGTTGAGAAAGAAAAAAACAATATGAGAAATCACTAACCCATAAACAATTTTCATAAAATCCGACATTTGATTTGTAGGTTTGTGTAATCTATATTTAATATATAAGTTTATATACGTTGGAATCTCAGAATAAATTTATGAATTTATCGATAGAAACTCACGAATCAAACCTGCTAAACAAACTCCCAAATTTCTTCCAAGTTCTCTAACAGCCTTCATGAGTTTTTGAAAATTGTTACCAACTTTTTTATGTCTATTTGTATTCGTTACATGTTTATTATAAACGTGTGTGCACAAAGACTAAAACATTATTAAAAAAAGAAAAAAAGGGCTCCGAATAATAAACAATGAATCGAATTTTTTAAATGAAATTATAAATAGAAACATGTAAATTAGATTTACCAATATAATGAATAATTAATTACACCAATAACCAATTTAATTCACTTAATTTCAGTTTTAATGGTTGTTTCATATTAATATCAAATTTACCCATAAAACACCATTTATGGTGGCGATTCTGGTGGATTCCGATTTCATTGTTTACCTTATTACCCTTTTATCTCTCATAATAACTATATCTCATTAATTACATATCATTTAATTAAGGAAAATTTATTGGGGTATGTTTCGTCATTTCACAATGTAATTTAATTTTTCTGGTGGTGGTTTTGGGTAGTTTTGATATATATATATAAAAGATTGCGTTTTTTTTTAAATAAACAACATTAATTTATCTAATACTGAAATTAACCCTATAATGAATATGATATTAATAACGCAATTTGTCGTATGATATTTGTCCAAACAGACTACCTGTCTTGTCTTTATCCCCATTAATTGTTCTGATGTGAAAGGAATTAAAATCACAATTTGAACGGGTAAAAGCACATGCCAAGTAAACCCTAATAAATCCGTTGACAAAAAAAAAAAAAAAAAAGCTATATACAAGAAGAGGAATTTTTTTTTTAAATAACAATAAATCAAGGAAAAAAAAAGGGAAACTCAAGCAAAATCAAACGTAGAACGGCTAGAAATATAAAATATTAAGGAATGAGAAGAATAAAAAATGTTGAAAACTCAATGAGATAATTACGAAATGGAATGAAATTAATTAAAAAAATGGTGAGAATTAAAAGGATAAATTTGTTTTCAACAAAAACTAAAAAAAAAAAAAAATAACATTTACATGTGAAAATCAATGAGATGATCACAAACAAAAACGATTGTATAAATATTTATTTTTGAAGAAAACATAAAAAATAAAGATGAACTATAAATGAATAAGATTTGAGATTGTTATTACAGAGACAAATCAAATCAACGAAGATAATCCTTGAAGATTATCACAGAAAACTCAAATCAAACAAGAACAATTAACAAAGAATAGAATTAGTAAAGAAGATGACACAAGATTTATAGAGGTTCAGAATATTCCTACGTCCTCTCTCGCTAAGATTTCACTCTCTTTATTATCACAATGTAGAATTCTCAATCAGCTTACAATGGAGGATTTAAAACCTCTTTTATACACAGCAAATAACAACTAACTAACTCCACAAAATGACAGCTCATTATTGACAATATAGCCGTTGGAAGAGAAAGCAATTTCAGCTTGATGTGTTTCTGAAAAATACCAAAATGGGCAGCTGATATTTAAGCTCATATTCTACAAATCTCCACCTTGAGATTAAACTTCAGCTAGACAGTGATGAACTTAGCGACATCCCTCATTCTTCTTCTCATTATGGTGGATCAAATTCAGTGATCTTCAACAGCTTTGAAACAGTGACTGCCTTTGTTAGCATATCAGAGGGATTATCATCAGTGTGTACTTTTTCTATCACAACTTCTCCTCTTGAGATTATATCTCTAATAAAATGAAGATTAATGTCGATGTGCTTTTCCTTTCGTGAAACATTTGGTTTCTACTCAAGTATATTGCACTTTGATTATCGCAATATACTTTCACACTCTCTTGGACAATTCCTAGCTCATTTATCAGACCATTAAGCCAAAGAGCTTCCTTTACAACCTCTGTAGCTGCAATGTATTCAGCTTCCGTGGATGACAATGCAACAACAGATTGTAGGACTGATTTCCAGCTTATAGTGCCATCATATAGAATAAAAACATAACTAGTGAGGGATCTTCTTCTATCTCTATCCCCTGCAAAGTCAAAACAAAACCTTCAAGGGGATAACTTCTGTTTTGAGACTGTTCATACATCAGGCCAAGTTTAGAAGTACCTGCTAGGTATCTCAGTACACCCTTCAAGGCTTGCCAATGCATTTTTCCAGGATTTGACATGTACCTACTTTGGAGCTAGATACTTGAACAATGTCAGGTCTTGAACAGACCATACAATACATTATGCAACCTATCACATTTGCATAAGGTATATTCTTCATTTCAGCTTGTCCCTGTTCATCAGTGGGAGAGTCCTCTTTAGAGATTTTGAAATGAGAGGCTATAGGCATTGAGACAGGTTTTGATTCATACATATTGATTCTTTTCAAGACTTTTTCTGTGAGGCTTTCTGATTTAGTTGCAGCAACCCTTTCTTTCTATCTCTCTGTATGTGCATTTCTAGAATTTTCTTTATAGCCCCAAGATTCTTCATCTCAAATTTCTTTCCTAGAGTAGTCTTTACTCTATTTATTTTAGACAAATCAGATGATGCAATCAGCATATCATCTACATACAATAGGAGTATCACACCCAGAGTATTACTGGTCTCTTTCTGATAGATGCAACTGTCAAATCTGCTTCTTCTAAAACCAGTTTTTGTCATAAATTCATCAAATCTGAGATACCATTGTCTTGGTGACTGCTTCAAGCCGTAGAGAGATATTTTCAGCAGACAAACTTTATTCTCATATTTCTTATTTATGAAGTCTTCAGGTTGAGTCATCATTATTTCTTCATCTAGCATTCCATGAAGGAAGGCTATCTTCACATCAAGTTGCTCTAACTCAAGGTTGAATTGAGCAACTAATAACAGCAGAATTCGAATTGAAGTGTGTTTAACTATAGAAGAGAAGATTTCATTTAGTCTATTCCTTCTCTTTGGGTGAAGCCTATTGCAACTAATCTTGCCTTGAACTTTGGATTTATATTCTCTTCTTCATTGAATTTCTTCTTGAAGATCCACTTATACTTCACTGTCTTTTGATCAGGCTTTTTGTCAACTAAGATCCAGGTTTGGTTTTTCATAAGTGAGCTCATTTCTTCTTCCATGGCTTCTAACCATTTATCTTTCTCATCACACCTCATAGCAGCTTTATAAGATTCAGGTTCATGTTCATTAAAGATTTCAGCAACAGACAGAGCAAAGGATATGTAATCAGTGTCAGTGGTAGATGGTATAATAGTTCTTCTAGTTCTGTCTCTAGCAAGTTCATAGGACTATTCTTCAGGTTGCTCAGCAGAGGTTTCTTCTGCTTGTTCATGTGATATTTCAGGTTGTTCATTCATTTCTTGAACAAGACTAGGATTCTCCACCTCAAAAGAAATGTTCTCAGGACTTGATTTCTGGTTAGTAGGTGTATCTTTTGAATCCATGTATATTTCATTTTCCCTGAAGTTCACATTTCTACTTATGAAGAACTTTGATGACTTTCATCATTATACCACATCTTGTAGCCTTTTACTCTACTTGGGTACCCAACAAACATACATCTTCTTGCTCTTGGTTCTAGTTTGCCTTCATTTATAAGAGCAAATGCAAGACATCCAAAAACTCTCAGATTTTCCAAGTTTGATGGTGTTCCATTCCACTTTTCTTGAGGAGTTTTGCAGTCAATGGCAGTGGAAGGAGATTTGTTTATCAAATGCACTGCTGTATGAACAGCATCCCCCCAAAATCTGCTAGGCAATTTTGCTTCTGATAAGAGAGCTCTCACCCTTTCAAGGATGGTACAATTCATTCTTTCAGCCAAGTCGTTTTGTTGTGGGGATGGTACTGTCTTGTGTCTCAACATTCCTTCTTCTCTGCACAAATTATCAAACTACTCATTTACATATTCCAGTCCATTGTCTGTTCTCAGTTTCTTCACCCTTTTTCCAGTTGAGTCTCCACCATTTTCTTCCATTCTTTGAATTTTTGGAAGGCTTGATCTTTTATTTTAAGTAGGTAGATCCAGACTTTTCTTGAGTGACATCAATCAATGTCATCAAATAGTTGTTTCCTCCATTTGATTCCACCTTGGCTGGTCCCCAAAGATCAGACTGCACATAGGCCAAGATTTCCTTTGTTTTATTTGTAGACTTTAAGAAGGACAACCTGGTGGTCTTTCCATATATGCAATGGTCACAAGATTTAAGCTTGTCCAATGTTATATCTCGTAATAGCTGCTGTTTGTGTAATTCAATTAAGCCCCTTTCACCAATGTGACCTAATCTTCTATGCCATGTAATTGCATTGATTGCATCACTCTTCTTGACAGTGGCAGCAGTCACAGTGACAGTGTCTCCAAGAAAATAATACATGTTATTTTACCTTATAGCCTTCATCACGTCTTTTCCTTCCTTTTGATAGTTAACACGCCATTTTTGGCAGTGTACTCACAACCATTCTTTTCCGGAGAACCTAAGGAGATTAGATTCCTCCTTAGATCAGGGACATATCTTACTTCAGGAAGGATTCTTTCAACTCCATCATGATGCATCAAGATTCTTACTCTTCCAATTCCTATCATATCACAAAGACTGTCATTTCAAAGTAGTACCTGGCCACCATCAAAGTCTTCATAGGTTTCAAACCAGCTTTTGTTGGAGGTCGTGTGATATGTACATCCGGAGTCCATTATACATTTTTCAATTGATGGACTTTTGGATATTACAAAAACTTCAGCATCATCTTTTCCAGGTTGATCAGCCAAAGAAGCTTTTGCTTCATCAGTTTTCCTCTGTTCCTTTTGCAAAGCTTTCCATTATGTGCAATTTCTTCTTATATGTCCTTCCCTTTTACAATGGTAGCAGTGGAAGGTTTTCAAATTCCCTTTCTTCTTGATCTTTCCCTTTCCATTGTTCTCTTTCTTCTCAGGTCTTGCTTTAACAAACAGTGAATCTGCACCATTTTTCCCCTTTTTCTCAATTTGAATTTCAAGATCCTTGGATTTCAATGCTCCCACAATTTCTTCCATATTCAGCACTGTTTTGCTATATTTCAGGACATTCTTTACTTCTTTAAAGGCTTCAGGTAAAGAATTCAGTAGGATGATGCATTGATCTTTCTCTTGTACCTTTTCTCTAGAATTTGATAAGACACCAATCAGCTTCTTGAATTCGTCTAGATTTTCATCAAGGGATTTTGAGCTTTCCATTCTGAAACTGAATAATCTTTCCTTTAGGTGGATTGTGTTTGTAAGGGATTTTGACAGATAGAGGCTGTCAAGTATTGCCTAGAGTCTAGCGGCGGATTCTTCTTCTTCAACCATTCGAAGCACATTATCAGCCAGATGCAATGTGATGATGCTGCAAGCAACTTCTTGCATCTCCTTCTTCACAAGCTCCTTCAAACCCTCTGGCATAGCTTCTGGATCTTGAAGAACAGCTGAGACCTTTTGCTGAACAAGCAGCACTCTGATCTTTCTCTTCCATAGCAAAAAAAGCCCTTACCATCAAATTTTTCCACCTCAAATCGAGTATAACTCATTTCTTGATTTCTTGGTTTCTTGAGGAGTAGTCTTCTTCAACAGCCCTTTCTTGATCGTGAAAGAAGCTCTGATACCAATTTGTTATTACAGAGACAAATCAAATCAAATCACCAAAGATAACCCTTGAAGATTATCACAGAAAACTCAAATCAAACAAGAACAATTAACAATGAATAGAATTAGGAAAGAAGATGACACAAGATTTATAGAGGTTCGGAATATTCCTACGTCCTCTCTCGCTAAGATTTCACTCTCTTATTATCACAATGTAGAATTCTCAATCAGCTTACAATGGAGGATTTAAAACCTCTTTTATACATAGCAAATAACAACTAACTAACTCCACAAAATGACAGCTCATTATTGACAATATAGCCGTTGGAGGAGAAAGCAATTTCAGCTTGATGTGTTTCTGGAAAATACCAAAATGGGCAGCTGATATTTAAGCTCATATTCTATAGAGATAACCAAATAAAAAACAACAAGGAGAGAATACATAAATTTTGAAAAATAAAAATAAAAAATGATTTATTTTGAGTGAATGCACGAATTATCAAATCTGGCCAAACACTCAAATAGAAAATAAAGATACTAAAAGAAGAGAAATGAGGTTGATGAAGAAGAGGAATGGATAATGGAAGATGTGATAAGCCTTTGACTTAGAAACAGTGAGGCCGCCATTGTTGTTTCTGGAAGGAAAATAAAACATTTTCTTTCATTAATTCTAAGTTTCCAACTAAAACATGTTCCTGCTTTTTTCTTCTTCTTCTATTTTCGATTTATCTCTGATTAAGAAAAAGGAAAGAAAAAAAAAGATTAATTTATTAACAGATTTTTTTGTTCTTCTTTTAATGCATTGATTTTTTTCCATAAAGAATTTTCCGTGTGAAGATAGATTAATGGTTTGGGTCAAATGAGTATTTTCACAAATCTCAAAAATTAAAAATAAAAATAAAATTAAGAGCGGTTAGATTTAACACTTTAATGAGATGGAAGTTGGACTATTTAAAGTGTGGGGTGAAAAAAACCAAATTGGAAATGTATGGGTGTAAATTAAAAAAGCTTGAAAGTGTAGTGGTCTTTGGTGCATTTTACCATTTTATAAATCCATCTTCCTATTTTATCCCTCATCTATTTCTCTATATTTTGGGGATAAATGTAAAATGCACCCTGTATTTTGAGTTATTTTTGGAGGAGGAGAGACTCGAACCTTCGACCTCCAAAAAATGGAGTATATACCTAACCAGTTGAGTTAGGCTCATATTGATCGATTATTATCGAAGTTAATGCAAAAGAAAAAAACCAATACAATATTATGTTATTTTGCCTGATGAAAAGAAAGAAAGAAAGCCAGACATAAGGTTCTGTCTGGTTGTCAAAAAATATCTGAGGAGGAAAATTCCTCGGTAACAAGAAAAAAAATGATTTAATATGATTTATTTGCTAAAATGACGCAAAGAATAAATCAACCAAGAGTGTAATAGGGCTTTTTAAAAATAATATTTTTTAATTGTAAATTTACAAAATTATAAGAATTTTATAGAATTTTTAAAAATAACACCTTTTTTATACAATTGGAGATTGAACCACTCTTGTGAGAGTTGAAGTACATGTTTTAGCCAATGAGTTATGTCTTGATTGACTAAAATAGCACATTTTAACTTTTTTTAAATAATGAAAAAGAATTTATTTTATATGAATCACAATAATAAAAATTAACAGAACTTAAAAAATTATTGAATTTTAATCAACAAAATAATAATAATGAGATTTATCATTTTCTATTATAAAAAAATTTTCTTTAACAAAAAAAATTTTAATTATATTAATGGAAGCAAAAGTGTTACTTTTTAAAATTATCTCACCTTTTTCTATTTCTGAAATTAAGGTAGAAAAATTTACTACCGACTGTAACTTCTCTTTTGAAAATAGTGTAACTGAGTAAAACACTTTGAAATTAATATTAATTAGTAAAGAGACTGAAAAAAACTTCAAAACTATTTTCCGTATGTATTTAAAATTTTCAAATCTCCCTTTTTTTTTAGATATTACATTAAATTGAAGAGGGAAGATTCGAACCTTCGACCTCGAGGGAAGAGAGCAAATGCCAAATTAATTGAGCTATGCTCATGTTGACATTTTCAAATAACTTTTTACCACCTAGTCAAACACTAATTATTATTATTTTAATTAATTAAGCACATTTCAACTAGGGGTGTTACCGGTTCGTAGCAAGAGCCGGAACCGAACCGGTAAGGAATGAAGGAAAATTAAAGAGCCGGAACCGGAACCGAAAAAGATTAGAACCGGTTTTTCCGGTTCCGTTCCGGTTCCTTAGTCAACTCTCTCTGTTTTTTTTTTTTTAAATTACTTAACTAAAATAAAATCAAAATAATGGAAATAAAATGAGGGAGGGCTTGGGCCTTGGGCGATGTGAACAAGGAAGAGAAGAAAAGAAAGAGCTTGGGCCTTGGGCCGTAGGTAAAAAGATTGAGCTTGCTATATATATATATATATATATATATATATATATATTTTAAGAAATAAAAACATTACCGGTTCGGTTCCGGTTCCTTATCGGTTTTTTGTAAGAAACCGGAATAGAACCGGAATTCTTATCGGTTCTAAAAAAAAGAACCAAAACCGTATGAACCGGTTCCGATTCCTCTTGAACCCCTAATTTCAACCATCTAAAAGTTATATAAAATATACTCTATAAATGTGTTATATAAATGTCCATTTCCTAGCTAAAGCTTCTCAACAGGGAAACCAACAACAGGTTTAATTAGTGAAGCCAAAGAGCGAAGTTCATTGACTTCTTCATTGGAGATTCTCCAACCCAATGCACCTGCAAATTCTATAGCTTGTTCTTCATTTTTGGCTCCTGGGATTGGCACTACATTTCCCTGAGCTATTAACCAATTCAGCACTACCTGCAAAAGAACATCATCTCATTTCTCACCAAAATTCACCACAAAATGAAGATTTTGGTGCCTACGAATTTTCTGAATGTTGACGTTAACTACAACAGCTCGAGCAGAAAACCTACTTGTACATGTTAAATCAACAATAGACCAAAAAACTTAAGCTGTGTTGTTGGGATAAGATAAATTTAATCTTTCAATACTCCTCCTCACGCGTGGATTCAGATATTTGCACGAAACCTAATCACGTGGAGCATTAACAAATGAGGAAATGACAAAGCACGAGTTTAAACTTAGAACTTAGTGCTTTGATACCGTGTTAAACCACCAATAGACTCAAAAGTTAAAGTTGTTGTGCTAAGGAAAATGTAATCTTTTATATATTCTCAACCGTACATATGAGTATGTATGCATGTATGAGAGAATTCAAGTATGTGTTTGCTTGAATATTCCTAGGTGCTACATCATGGATGCAAGTGTAGAGTAGATGAGTTTATGATATTCATTTTTTAAGTGACAGAAATTTGATACATACATTATCAAGGAATTATATACCTCAATCACTTGGAAGAAAGATAAAACTGAATTGAGTTTTACACTTTTTGAAACCTTTTGGGATCTTAAATATATTATTGATCAAGGCAGTCCTGACTACTAAAGTAAAGAACTTGAGTGTAATAGGAAGAGGAAGATGTGAGTTGACGATGCCGTACATCGATTGCTTCAGAGAGATGAGTTATGCAACCATAATCTCTTGTTAATTCTGTCATCTAGCTTACCTAGTTAAGGATTTGAGTTTCAATAAATGGACCACCTACTAAAGGTATAAACTTTTTCATATAATACGATGTAAAATGAGCCTATATTTCATGTCACAGACATGACAAAGGGTCAACCGGAATCCACCAGCAGTAAGAGACTCGTATGCCCTCTACCAAGTTAGAGGTTCGAAACTCCTCCCCCATATATTGTATCGAAAAAAAATAAAATACAAGCAGAGTTGCTAGTTAGGACATTAACATTGAGTTTTAACTTAAAAAGAAACGTAAAGAAGTTAACCTGTGTGGGTGATTTGTTGTAGTTCTCTCCTATGTCCCGAATCCTGTTCAACAGAGGTTGGAGCTGCATATAAAATAAATGCTTTAGAGATGGAGAGGAAAATATGATGGAGAGATTTTTTTTTTCTTGCTTTCAAGAGTCTCAACCTCCGTTAAAAACGCCGGCGTGTAAATTCGGCCACGGGGGCCGGTTGGAGGATTTGTAGGAGTATACTTTCCTGTTAGAACACCTGCTAAATTTAGATCACATGTCACTTATCTCCCCCAGAAAAGGAAAATAGAATACACAAAGACAAACAAAAATAACCAATCAGCTAGCTTAAGAACTTCAATTGTTCTAATGGAAGAAGTAAAAAATATCCCAAAACTGAAAAAAAAAGGCTGCATTAGGAGCATTGCGGTGAGATCTATTTTGTGGATCTTTTGGTTGGAGCGTATTAGGAGCATTTTTTAGTCTCTAGTTGATCTTGTTTTGTTATTTGGAACATTTGTGTTCTAAATGCCTCCTCTTGGAGTGCAATTTGTATAACTTTTTTTCTTCTTCTTTCGCCTCTTTTTAGTTGGCGTTTTTGTTAGTTTCGGCCCTTTTTTGGCTCCTTCATTCATCAATGAATTAGCCCTGTTTATTATCAAAAAAAAAAAAAAAAGGCTGCATATGCATAAATTGACAATATAAAAGATCAGGTTTAATCAGTTCCAAGAGTGAAATAATAGGACATCTGCATCAATTTGCATAGACTTACCTTGAGCAATAGGTGAATAAGCAATTAAGGTAACCCCAAGTTCATCACATGCGGCCTTCACACCGTTCTCTTCTGGATTTCTGTATATGAGACTGTAATTCACTTGGTTTGAAGCCAGTGGGATACCTCTTTTTTTAAGCTTGTCATAAGCGTCACGGAGTCGTTTCTCTAGATTGACACACCATACAGAGTTTTCAATTCATGCAATGGAAAAAGATCAGTTCTCTTATTTTTCTGAAATTTTTCTTAAACAAGATACTTCAACATGAACAATTTCAGCTGTGAAAAAATCAGAATTAGAAGATACCACTGTAATTTGAAACACCAACGGCCTTCACAAGTCCCTGCTCAACGGCGTCTCCAAGACCATCAATGTACCCTGAAAAAGTATTCTTACTGAAATAAGCTTCTAAATCTGAATGACACACAAACATATGAGCCCATTATTTGTATGGACTCAAATCTTATGAAAATTCAAGCTTTAAGTGTGAAGTGTGAACAACCTTCATTTCCCCATATTCCAGCCCTGAAAATCAAAATCACTGAATCAGAAACTTTTCTTTTTCACAGGATACTAGTAAAAATAAATCATTAGAAGGATCAACAGGCACAGACCAATGGAGCTGATACAGGTCAATTGATGCAAGACCAAGGCGACCGAGGGAATCCTTAAGGGCTTTTATGACACTTTCACGGCCAAACCTCCACGGCAAAGGAGCAAATTTAGTAGCAACTGCAACCTCAACTCCTGGATCCTTCTCTTTCCTTTCTTTAATAAATCTGCAGCAACACTAGGAAGTGTTAGAAAAATCCCCAACAAGTGGTTGCTTCTAATACATCAAAATTCAAATTAGTATTCGAATTTTACCTTCCTAGAAGAGTTTCTGAACTTATAGCACCTAAAACAAACTGAAAAATAAAATAAAATCATGGCCCTTTAAAATAACTTAGATCTTTTGAGGAATGAAGATACAATTGAAGATAACGGCATAGATATCGCACCGAGGATCCATAAACTTCAGCGGTATCAATGAAGGTAATACCATTGTCAATGCTGGCATCAAAAGCAGCCTTAGCAGCCTTCAACATCCTATCTAAAAAAGAGAGATCAAACATGTATACCCTATTGAAAACATTAATCCTATCAGAAAATTTCTTTGACATAATGTCCTAAATCAAAATTAGGATGAAATAAATAAACTACTTTTGAGTTGTTTCATTATGATACCAAGTTTTATAGAAAAATTCCACATTTACAAAGAAATTGGAAGTTTCAAATGATTCTCCTTATCTATACCACAATTTCGCATAGTTTCAGCTTCTTCTTCAATAGAACCGTGTTAATAAATGCAGAAAAAAATATAAAGGATTGCTCAAACTCTAAACTATAGCCATCTAAGAACCAGACACAGATATGGGATGGGATACGGATACGGCGACACGTCATTTTCTAAAAAACTAGGATACGACATGGCAAGGACACGTTGATTACAATATACAATTTTTAAATATATTAGAATATATTTATACATTAAAATGACTTTCACATTAAAATTTGTTTGTTTTAGTTTATGATATTTATATTAGAAAGGTAATAAGAAAGAAAAGATCAAATAAAATAAATAAAAAAATATTTTGATGTTTTTCAATCTCAACTCTAACTACATATCTCCGACACATGTCCAAGAAGTATCGTAGTGTTTGAGTATCCGACACGTGTTGGACACAATATATCACCCGAGTTGAAGTGTTCGTGCTTCATAGATAGCCTTAAATTGTTAGGAATTCACGACATTAAATCATCATCGTTCTATATTATTGAATCGTAAAGTTTGAAGATATTTCGTCTAACAGAAACTAGTTCAAAAAATCAAAATCATTATCAAACAGATACTAATTCAACAAAACTCAAATTTACCAGAAATCAACTACACCATAGAACAGTAAAATCAGATCCCACAATTCAGCGGTAAAAAATTAAAAACAATAAATCTCAAAAGGGTTTCTAAAAAAATTCCATTTTTCTTAGCACAAATTGAAACAGTAACAGAAACTCACCATCCCATTCAAAGTTATTCCAATAGCTATTATCTCCCCAAGACCAAGCCCCAATTCCAAGCTTAGTAACTTTCAATTCAGAACCACCCAATTTGACCTTCTCTTCCATGGATTTCAAAGCACCAAAATCCTCAGAAGCCACAGCTCTTACTTTAAGCATTCTACAGTGATTTATTGGGGAAAAACAGGCATTACTCATGTGCAATGCCATTACTTTCCACAGTTTGAAGAGAACCCAATTAAAGGGGAAAAAAAACAGTTTTGAAATATTGGGATGGTACTTTAATTTTTTAGCAGGAATTCAAATGGGAAACTGATTCATAGAAGAAATGTCAGGATGGAGAAATGAATTTTTTTTTTCTGATTTTCTTTTCCCTTTTTGGGTTGAATTGAGAAAAGTGGAAATCCAAAATCCAAATGTTTAGATGAAAATAAACAATGGTTGGTTGGTTGGTATAAAAAAGGATGTGGTTTTGGCAAAGATCATAAGGATCACATGAATTCCCCCAACTAATAAACCATGCAGGATGAAAAAATACTAAAAAAAATGATTTTATAAATAACAAATATATTTTTATATGAAATTTTTAAAAAAAATATTAAAAGGATATTATTATTAAAATAGATTAGTTGTGTTAGACGTTTTTATTTTTGTTTTTTTTTTCAAATTTTAAAAACTATATATTATTAATGCTTGCTTGTAGTAGTTGTTTAGAGGGGAATTTGCAAATCTAGCAATTTTTATAGTAGTATTTGTAAAAATAGCAGTTCTAAAAAATATTTGTAATTATAACAAATTTTGAGAGTGTGAATCAGTCATAAACTTTGAATTACATATTTTTACACTAAGTTTATCACTGATTCACACACTTTTTCATTGTTAATCACTTTTTTTTTTTCCTTTTATTGTTAATCCCATATTAGCATAGTAAACATTGTTATATTTACAAATATTTTTTTGAGTTGACATTTTTATAAATATTGCATCAAAATCTACTACCAAATGAAATTTCTCTTGTTTTTCAATTGTTGATATTGAATGATATTTCGTAGATTTTTTTTAGTTTTTTTTAAAGGAGAAATAAGACAGTTATTGTGACATGATGTAAAAGAATTAGAAATAATTTTATTAAAAATTTTAACTTTCTCACCTCACATTTAACTCTGAATTCTTCTCTACTTCCCTTTATTATTTTTTAAAAAGCTCATATAATATAAGTAACGTGAAAAAGTATGTCTTCTCATTTTCGAGTGAGTGGTTCAATTTATTATCCATATATAATATATTTTATGAATAATTAAATAATATAGATAAAAATAATAATTATTTTTTAGATATTATATTAAATAAAGAGGAGGTCCGAACCTCTAAATTTGAGATAAAATTCTAATATCTAACTAATGGGCTGATAAAAATAATAATTAGTCCTCAAGTAATCTAATGAGTAAACTTACTTAAAAAAATAATGGGTTAACCTACCATGGCACTATCCCTATTTTTAATTTACAATAAAGAAGTTAATAATCTATTTATTTGCAGGTGTCAATAAATAAGATATTTGACCATGATTTCTTTTTAATGTTTGTTTACATGGGAATGTTCTAAGTTCTTCAAACAATAAAATAACATGTGAATGGATGGGAGTAGAGTCTATTATTATATAATTTGGACATCAATGACGACGAGAAAATAATTTCATGGAAAATTAATTATTAAAATAAACGATGAACCTGATCCAAAGAAGCGATCTGAAATGATGATGGCAATTTTTTATATTTTCAATGTAAAACGTGGTCAATACTTTCATTTATATATTTTTGAATAAAATAAACCAAACAGAAAAGCAACCAATACTTTATCTCTATTACAATTTTTATTTTTATTTTAAAATGAAATTTCTAAATTTAAAGCATGCTGATAAAAACCAAAACGATTTCAATTTTTTTATTGCTAAAATTCAGCGGAGTTTGAGCATAAAAATAATTGAATATTATAATATGTTAATAAAAAAATATTATTAAAATAAAAGGGAGCTGCAAATCTAGTAATTTTGTTAGTAGTATTTGTATAAGTAGTCACCCGAAAAATATTTATAAATATAACAAATTTTGATAGAATGAATCAATGATAAATATTAAAGTGCATATTTTTACACTTAATTTTTTCAGTGATACACATTAATCTCTAATTAAGAAAGTAAAAATTACAATATTTTCAAATATTTTTAGAGTTCCTATTTTTACAAATATTTTTTAGAATTGCTATTTTTACAAACATTACATCAAAATCTGCTACCCAATAAAATTTCCCAAAAATAAATAGATAGAAAGTTATGAACATTCGTTACCCATCCTTAAAAAATAGACTTTACTGAGTTCGAATAAATCACTAAAATAATAGAATGAGGCTACTAAATAATAATAATAATAATAATAATAATAAAATGAGGTTTGATATTCTCATTCCCGATATACTAAACATAACTCTATCAACTTGAGATTGGGTCAATTAATTAGATATCAATATTATCCTTATATGAGATTCAAATGTTCGAGTCTTTCTATCGAATTTGATGTAATATATCAAATAAAAAAACAAACATAACTTTAGGGTCATTGATCAAAAAATAAATCGGAAATAAACTTAAATCAATAGGGTAAACTGTAAATAACACCCCTATGGTTTTTGCCAAATGCATGATCAACCTCTTTAGTTTAAAAATGACAAATCACACCCCGTAGTTCGAAATTATATCAATGAGACCCCTCTCTTCCAACACTCACTACAAGAAAAACTGCAATTAGCGTCCAAATATTAGAGACGAAAAATTTGGGACGCTATTTAGAGACGTAATTCGTCTCTAAATCAGACCTTTGACTTTCAGCGATCACATTCGTCTCTAAATTACATTTCTACTATTAGCGACGTATTTTGACTGTAAATTAGAGACGAAATTGGTCTCTAAAATGAAAAGTAAAACTATCTTCTTCTTTAGAGACACATTTCGTCGCTACAAAATTGAGGGAATTTTTTCCTCTTTTCCCGCCCTATTAGAGACGTATTTTGACTGTAAATTATAGACGAAATTGGTCTCTAAAATGAAAGTAAAACTATCTTCTTCTTTAGAGACACATTTCGTCGCTAAAAAATTGAGGGAATTTTTCCCTCTTTTCCTGCCCTATTAGAGACGTATTTTGACTGTAAATTAGAGACGAACTTGGTCTCTAAAATGAAAAGTAAAACTATCTTCTTCTTTAGAGACACATTTCGTCGCTAAAAAATTGAGGAATTTTTTCCCTCTTTTCCTGCCTCTATTAGAGACGTATTTTGACTGTAAATTAGAGACGAACTTGGTCTCTAAAATGAAAAGTAAAACTATCTTCTTCTTTAGAGACACATTTCGTCGCTAAAAAATTGAGGGAATTTTTCCCTCTTTTCCTGCCCGATTAGAGACGTATTTTGACTGTAAAATAGAGACGAACTTGGTCTCTAAAATGAAAAGTAAAACTATCTTCCTAGAGACACATTTCATCGCTAAAAAAATTGCGGGAATTTTTCCCTCCATTTTAATGAGGCGGGAAATGTTCCCGCCAGAATAGAGACTCATTTGGACTCTAAAATAGAGACGAAATGCGCCTCAAAATTGAAATTTTAGTCCACCTCCTTATTTAGAGACGTAGTTCGTTTCATGGATGAAGCTTCTTTTGATTTAGAGACCAATTTTATCTCTAATAGTGGCGGGAAATTTTCCCTCCAATTTTTTTGGCGGGAAGGGTTCCCGCCTAATTAGAGACATATTTTGTCTCTAAAAATGACAGAACATCTGTTATAAATAGGTGTGTTGAGAATGGCTTTGAATATAAAGAAATTGCGTTATAACACTCTCGAGTGAGAGAAAAATGCGTGAGTGGATGTATGTCCGTTTACTTGAAGGGTTTCTCAACGACCAATTTGTAGCCAGGGGTTGAAGAGTTTGTTGAGTTCTGACAATCTCTGTGATTTTTCATAACAACCGACGAAGATACGATGTCCATGTAAAAAGTGTAAGAATAAAAAGATATTACCGAGATGATGTGAAGTTACACTTGTATAGTCGGGGTTTCGTTGATAATTATTATCAATGGGTTTATCAAGGAGAATCGAAGAAATGTTCAATGCGGCGAGGGGGAGTCATGCCTGGAAATGAAGGAAGCGGCTCGTGGTGCAATTTGAATGTGAATGAAAGTTCCAGAAAATGTTGAACATCACTACGAACATCTAGAAACGATGGTTTATGATGGATGCGGTTATCAAGGTGATGGTTCTCAAAATTTATTAAATGAAGATTTAAATCGGGGATGCGCAAAGAATGTTTAAGATGATAGAATCGGCGAGTAGGCCGTTGTACGAAGGTTGTGACGTCACGCAACTTGCAGCTGCTACCGAGTTATTGAATATAAAGGCAGAATTTCACATTCCCGAAAGAGGATACAACTCAATTTCACAATGGTTTCATCGTTGTGCTCCAGTAACAACACTTTGCCACAGTGCATGCGATACGAAGAAATTAGTGGAGGGTCTCGGTTTACTGTGGAGAAGATTGATTGTTGCCCAAACGGATGTATGATATATTGGGGTGCAGATGCAAATCTTCATATGTGTAAAATGTGCAATCATACGAGATACAAACAAGGTAAAAAAACTCTTATTCCACATACTCGCATGTTTTATCTACCGATCACGCAACGATCGCAACTGGTTATACGCGTCGAAGTCACCGCCTCTCACGATGAGGTGGCATCATGAGCACTCGCAAGATGAAGGAGTAATGAGACACCCTTCGATCTTTGAGGCGTGGAAACATTTAAATCGTTGTCATCCAGAATTTGCACGGAAATTCGGAACATTCGATTGGGGTTATGTCTTGTGGGTTTTAACCCTTTTGGGGCTTCGGGAGCTCAATATTCGGTGTGGCGATTATGGTGACGCCGTATAACTTGCCTCCATCAATGTGCATGAAAGATCCTGTGATTTTCTTAACGGTCATTGTACCTGGGCCAAAAAGTCCAAAGCGAGTTGGATGTCTACCTCCAACCATTAATTCTTGAGCTTTGTGGTTTATGGAACGAAGCGTTGTGACGTATGATGTTTCACGAAACAAGACTTCGTGATGCGGCGGCGATTATCCGGGCGATAAGTGACTTTCCTGCATATTCAATGTTATCGAGTACGTTTGTAAAATAATTTTATCATGGTTTAGATTAGATTAAAATTTATGTTTTTGCGCACAAAACGTAAGGAATATACTACCCTAACTAAATTCGTTAGGGTGGAGCACTTCGGGAAAGTTTGCATGCCCTCATTGCATGGACGATACCTGGTGCATTCTCGTTGGTGCATGGTCGCAAAACGTGTTGGTTTGACTGCCATAGAAGGTTTTTACCGCTCAATCATTCATTTCGATCGAATAGAACCGATTGGTATAAAGGGAGGAGTGTACGGAACCAAGGCCCTCCTGAAATTATAAATGGATACCAAATTCGCAACGGTTAGATGCTCTTGAGATGCGAAGTGTTACAGAGATTGGTGGTGAGGCTTGGAATAAGACGGCGGGAAAAAATACAAGGTTGGAAGAAAAGAAGTATTTTTTGGGAGCTACCATATTGGGGAGACTTAATGATCGGACATAACTTAGATGTCATGCATATCGAGAAAAACGTTTTCGATAATGTCTTCAACACGGTTTTAAATATTCCGAAAAAAACGAAAGACAATCTAAGATCACGCTACGACATTCGGGAAATCTGTCATCGACCAGAGTTAGAGTCGGATGAAAGTGGAAAAAAAGTATGCGAAGGCAAAATACATGCTAACAATGGACCAGGAAGAAAATACTTGTTCGAGTGGATGCGATCGATTAAATTTCCGGACGGATATGTATCAAATCTGAGCAGGTGCATTGACGTGCACAGCCATACTGTGTTTGGAATGAAAAGTCATGATTGTCATGTATTCATGCAACGACTCATGCCTGCTGCATTCAGACCATTTCTTGAGCAGAAACATTGGGAACCGTTGGCACAATTGAGTGTTTTCTTCAGAGAGTTAACATGTGCAGAGCTGTCTCAATCCACTATCGAGTCATTGAGCAGTGAGATTGCTATCATCATTTGCAAATTAGAGAGAATGTTTCCACCATCTTTTTTCGACTCTATGGAGCATCTACCAGTACATCTACCTTACGAGGCATATCTAGGAGGTCCAGTTCAATATCGATGGATGTACCCGTTTGAAAGGTACATATTTTGATTGTTGTATTCTAAATGTTTCTTAAAGGTACTGTTTGTAATTGATATATTTTTATGTCAGATACTTGCGTAGGCTAAAAAAAACGGTAGCAAATAAGTCTAGAGTGGAAGGATCTATATGCAATGCATACCTAATACATGAGACGACCACGTTCTGTTCATATTACTTTGATCAACGAATTGCGAACAATACCGGAACCGTGAAGCGGAATTTTGTGCAAAATTCACTACCAGTTGGAGTCGATCCAAATGATTTGTCCATTTTTACAGATTTGGGAGACCTATTGGAAAGCCCGTGCGGAGACCTTTAAACGAGGAAGAGTTTCACATCGCACGCGGCGTACGTGTTGTGTAATTGTCCTGGAGGTGGAGCCGTATATCGAGTAAGGATGGACTAAATTAATCGGTGAAATATTTATATTATTTGGTTATTTTCATGTTCATAATATATTAAACTGAATAATAGGTTATTCGTTGAGTTATTTGTACGTCCTGGCTAATCCTGGACTAAACGCAATGGGAGGGGATCATAATTGACAGAGACTTCCGTTCATGGTTTTATGCTTTCGTGAGTATGATTACATGGTATTATTGTTCAAATGAGCTGCAATAGTGTAATTTCTCAACCTAAGTTCACGGTTGTGCAGGTTGATTCACCCACTGCACCGATTACAAACAATCACATAGTAATGTTGGCAAAAGGCCCTGCTAGAATTGCCAAATCATACTCCTAGTTATCTAGGGAAGGGCTACAAATTTCAAACGAAATCTCATTCACAGAGCGAGCAACCGATAGCAGCGGCGTTTGCATCAAGGGTCAAGTGTTCGGAAACACGAGAGGATTTCTTTGGAGTCATTGATGAAATTATTGAGCTTGAATATGCAGGAGGGAGTGTAAAACGTCTGTATTATTTAACCGTACGTGGTTTGAGACAATGCGGCGAGGTGGGATGCGGAAGATACCACATTTGCAGATTTTAGAGGTGAATAAGAGAAAGCACATGCGCACAAATGATCGATTTGTATTGGCACAACAAGCGATTCAATCGTATTTCTGCCTTATCCATCTTGTAGACCATTGAATGATTGGTTAGTGGTTTGCAAAGTCAGGCCGTGTCACATTGAAGAAAGTCTCCCAGGATAAAGATAGCGAGGAATTTGTAGCTTTCCAAGAAGAAGAGGTTGTCGTCGTCACATAGATGAAGGAATAAACTCAAAGCGCTTCGACCGTTGAATGACGAAACAGAAACATTGTTTGATCCCGACGGCTTATATATTGAACTTCCTTTCATTGATGATTCATCCCCTATACCTTCAGAGGAGGAAGAAGAAGATACTGAAGACAACAGTTCTACATCAAACAGCGATGATCGTGAAGATGGTGTATTGTTAAACAGAAGGAAACAGATTTAAAAAATCAACAACTTCTTAGTTGTTAATGCTCTGTATTTTTAATTAAATTAAATTAAAAGAGGTCAAACTCAAATCGTCAATGTAATGGGAAGTTGAACATTTATCTAATCATTGAACATTCGACAAATTCAAACCTTCGTTAAGAGAGGGTCATTTTTATTTTTTATTCATCTTATTTTTATTATATTATAAAAAATTAAGACATATAAGAAATAAAAGAGAAATTACACACTGATCCTTTTTTTAAACATTTCAATTTTTATTTTAATCATTCAAATATGAAAAAACTATTTACATTTTTTTTATGAAATATATTGGAAACAGAGACACAATTCGTCTCTAAATGAGATAGACAGAGACACAATTCGTCTCTAATGGAGATAGGATTCCAGAACATTCAATAAACTGAGACACAATTCGTCTCTAAATGAGATATACAGAGACACAATTCGTCTCTAAAAGAAAGAGGGTTGCTTTTAATACGAATTAATTACTTTTTTTTTTAATCAAATATATGTTGGAAACAGAGACACAATTCGTCTCTAAATGAGATATACAGAGACAAAATTCGTCTCTAAAAGAAAAAGGGTTGCTTTTAATACGAATTAATTACTTTTTTTTAATCAAATATATGTTGGAAACAGAGACACAATTCGTCTCTAAATGAGATATACAGAGACACAATTCGTCTCTAAAAGAAAGAGGGTTGCTTTTAATACGAATTAATTACTTTTTTTTTAATCAAATATATGTTGGAAACAGAGACACAATTCGTCTCTAAATGAGATATACAGAGACACAATTCGTCTCTAAAAGAAAGAGGGTTGCTTTTAATACGAATTAATTACTTTTTTTTTTAATCAAATATATGTTGGAAACAGAGACACAATTCGTCTCTAAATGAGATATACAGAGACACAATTCGTCTCTAAAAGAAAGAGGGTTGCTTTTAATACGAATTAATTACTTTTTTTTTAATCAAATATATGTTGGAAACAGAGACACAATTCGTCTCTAAATGAGATATACAGAGACACAATTCGTCTCTAAAAGAAAGAGGGTTGCTTTTAATACGAATTAATTACTTTTTTTTTAATCAAATATATGTTGGAAACAGAGACACAATTCGTCTCTAAATGAGATATATAGAGACACAATTCGTCTCTAAAATAAAGAGGATTCCTTTTCTTTTTTTTAAAATAAATAGAGACGAATTTCGTCTCTAAACGAAATGAGAAGGCGTGTAAGACAAAATTTTAATTTGGCGGTTCATTAAAATATCCCACCGCATTTCGCTTCTCTTTAGCGATGTAAGTGGTCGCTAAAAGCAAATTAAAGGGGATCAACAGACCCTTCCCCTCCCCTGACTCTTCTTCTTCTTCCTTTCTCTCGTTTTTCGTTTTTCGTTTTCTTCTTCCAGCCACCACCACCCCCCACCTTGCCACCACCACCGCTCGTCAACACCACCACCACCACCGCATTTCGTCAACACCACCACCGCTTTCCTTCAATTTCCGTGCCCTAAAAAATCCGGACTTCATCGATCGATTTCGTATTTCTTTCGATTCCCTTCGTTCAGGTATGATGAATTATATCAAGATTTTGATTTTGATCTTAATTTTGATTTGATTTTAAGTTTCAATGTTGGGTTTTGATTGTTTTAGCTACTTGGTTTTAGTTTGATTTCGTATTTGTATTTGATTTTTCACGTTTTTTTTCTCTATTTTCCTCCTTTTATAGCTGCTGCAACAGAAATCAATTCCAGATTGATACCAAATTTGAAGACTTTACATTTAACACTAAATTCCAAGGTCAGATTTATTCATTTTTGCATTTTTTTTTCCATTTTTCATTCTGTTCTTGATCCATTTTTGCATTTTTTTTTCCATTTTTCATTCTGTTCTTTTCGATTCCTTTGGTTCAGCTAAGAGCTACGGTTTTGATTCCATTTTTCATTATGTTCTTTTCGATTCCTTTGGTTCAGCTTCGATTCCTTTCGTGATTTCCAATTCGTAAGAGCTACGGTTTTGATTTCCAATTCGTAAGAGCTACTGTTTTGATTTAAAGTCTTCATCTTTGGGGTCCGATTCTGGTATTCTGGATTATTTGTTTGTTGATGTATTTAGCTGGATTATTTGTTTGTTGATGAGTTATTTAGCTGGATTATTAATGAGTTATTGAACTTTATGGATTATTTGTTTTTTTGTTTTTTTTTTTTAACAGAACTTTATGGATTATTTGTTGCATTTAGGGGTTATAGCTAAATATATTTTGATTACTCATATGATTACTCATATGTTATTAATTAATTAGGCTCAATTTCAAATTCTAAAACTAAAAACAAATAAATTGTATACTTGTAGTGTTAGGTGAATAATGTTACTTACTTAATTCAATTAGGTGTTAATAATCACTTTGTAATTGATTAGTTAGGTTAGTTTTCATAATCTAGTGTCAATTTAATTAAATTAGGTAATTACTTAAATTATATGTTATTAATTAAGTTTAATTAATTAATTAGGTTCAATTTCAAATTCTACGGTTAATTGAATCCATATTCTTTAATTAAATTTTTATTTCATTACAATGTACATTTTTAAAATGTCGTGTTATTTAGAGTTAATTTGTATGTTGTATATTCATTTTTAAATCATTAGTCTGTTAATTGTTAATAGAATTCATTACTTAAGTAAAATTTAGTTTAATTAATAATTATATTAAATGTTAATTTATTTAATTCATTGTATGTTATCTATTTTGTAGATGTCTACGTCGCGGCGCCATCCACCTCGGTCACAGGAGTTTGATACTCCTGTGACACCTGATAGCGCAGGGCGTTAGGGGATACACAGTATCCAATACACATGTCCCCATCATCCCGACCACGTCATCGCAAAGATCGGACACCCAGGCCATTGAGCAAATACCGATCACTGGGGTTCTTTGCTGGTGACGAAAGAAAGTGAGTACAATTTACATTTTTTGTTTACATTTTTAATTTTTGAACTTATAAAAAATTCATTTTGTTCCTTTTTTATAGATTACATCCATCGGGTAAGGTTTCCCGAGTTTTCACAGACGTTTACAAGAAGAGTCCCGAGTTCGGGAAATGGAAAGAGATTTCTGATCCCGCCAAAATACGGTGGTTTCAAACTTGGAAGGTAAAACTTGTATTTTATAATTTGATTTTATATTTTTTTAAATTTCTAACAAATTTAAGACTTTCTTATTTTTCCAGACACACTTTACGATCCCTCCAGAGCTCACTGATGAGATTATTTACAAACCCTGGAGCAGAATGGCAGGGAAACGTTATCGGGACACCATCTATAAAGCAAAGGGTAAACCAGCCGAAAAGCTTTTGTGGATGACAGAGGAGGCCCGTCTGAAGCTACTGGCGGATGCTCAGACTGAGGAGGCGTTGCGCATTTCTAAAATCAACTCGGCCAATCGACTGGCCAACCCGGCTTTGCACACAGGTGGGACTCGTAGTCACGACGAGCATTACGAGATCTTGGTAAGTCATTGTACTATTTCGTTAATATCTTTAATATTCTCAATTCATGTTTAACTAATCTCTTATTTTTCTTCTTTTCATCTTAACGACTTGGGATGGACGTGAGGTACCCCCGATTGAGTTGTTCCTCCATCTGCATACGAAGGGCCACGATGGGGTTACTTATGTAGATGATCGAGCTCGAGACATACATGTTAGTTTCGTCTTTTTCGTGCTTTTTAATTTATTTAAAATATTTCTTTTTTTAATTACTCATATGTTTATTGTTATTTTTTGTAGGGAAAAGTTAAAGATAAGCTCGAGTCGTTATTGCCCACTCCTGAGTCTCAGCCTACTCAGGAGAACCATCGTGATGCTTTCCTTCCGCCGTTGGTGGTGTGAAGCCTGATGGTTCAGTCCCGGGTCTTGGCGCTTATGGGAGGGAGCTTTATGCGGACCACGGCCGCGTTCTTCGATTAGTGTACGTCCTGAGACGGAGGCTTTGAGAAGAAAGAGAACGAATCATTGCGTCTGCAGATTCAAGCTAACGAGATCCGCTTTCAGGCCCGCATGCACGATCTTCAGGCTCAATGTAATAATATTATGGCTCAAATGCAAGCATTTATGCTTCAACATAGGGCTCCGCCTGGGTCTACTTCTCATCGTGCGGATGACGATATGACGAGCGCTCCTTAGTTCTTTGTTTTTTGGGATAATTTAAATTGTTTTTGGATATTTTTTTTGGATGGAAATATTTATTTCATTTTGTTTTAATTTAAAAAAAATAATATTTAAAAATTAATTTTAAATATTAAATATTTAAAATTAATTTTTAAATATTATTTTTTAAATTAAAATGCGAAATAACTACACAATACGTCTCTAAATATTTCAAATACGCTTTTATGAATTTTGTTTAGCGATAAATTTCGTCTCTAAATCTACTTTATTAGAGACTCAATACGTCTCTAAATATTTTAAATACAGTTTATCAACTTTATTTAGCGATACATTTCGTCTCTAAAGTCACATTTTTAGAGACGCAATACGTCTCTAAATATTTCAAATACAGTTTTATCAACTATTTTTTAGCGATCCCTTTCGTCTCTAAAGACACTTTATTAGAGACTCAATACGTCTTTATTTTAGAGATGTAATTTGTCTCTAATATTAGAGACAAACTCTCACTCTCAATATAGCGACACATTGCGTCTCTAATATTGAGACTATATTGTGTCCCTATTTTAGAGATGTATTTCGTCTCTAAATGGTCAACATTTATATTAGCGTCCCAATATTTATTTTGTCTCTAATAGCGATAAATTTCGTCTCTAATATGAAGAAGCGACGCCATTTTCAGAGATGGAATGTTTCGTCTCTAATTTCGTCGCTATTTTTGATTAGAGACGAATTACGTCTCTATACCCGGGTCTCAAAATGCAGTTTTTCTTGTAGTGACTGTAAACTTTCTTTTAGCTATAATTATTTCGTTTGACTTTCGATTCGGATGATTGAAGATGTTTTGAAATCCCTGTTTCGAGCTCTGCGTTATGGTCACTTCAAAACTTTCAAATCATCAGTAAACAAAAGGGTTAATGGCTTCAACCATACCTAATATTATGATGATGATAAACTCTTTTATTTGTTGGCTATATTTTTCAAAGTTTTAAATTGTCCATAATGTAGAGCTCAAGATGATGATTTCAAAATATCTTGAATCATTCAAATCATAGTTCAAATGAAGAACTTATGACTAAAAAAAAGTTTATGGCATTGGATGAGAGGAATCTCATTGACATAACTAGAACTACAGGGGTATGGTTTATTATTTTCTCAAATCATTAAGGATGTTCACGCATTTGGCCAAAACCACATGTGGTTTCATTGCATTTTACCCATATCAATAATAAGCATATATTTTCCCGATGAATTATATATAACTTATAAAAGTAAATGGGAGAATATATTTCATGTTAATTAAAATGAAAAGTTTAAAATACGTTTTTTGTCCTATTTTTATATTTTTATGTGTAATAATTTAGTCTAATATAATTTAAGAAACGCAAGATTAAGTTATTGATAATAATAAAAAATTATTATAGTTAAATTAGATGAAGAGAAAACTCGAATTTTCAACTTTTAGGGAAGACAATACATATATCTAATGAAATAATATTAAGTTGATACTTATATATTCACGTAATGAATTGTTAAATTAAAATTCAAAGAAAAAACATTATAAGTTTTACCAGAAAATAAAGTTAGGGTTCATATTATCTTCTATCAATATAATTAAGAGTAAAGTATTATTTTGGTCATTGAATTTTGGATGTCGTGTCTATTTGGTCCTCACATTTTCAATTTGTGTCTAAGTGGTTCCTCAGTTTTAGAGGCTATGTTTTTTTAGTCCCCGCGTTTTTAATTTGTGTCTAAATAGTCCCTAAGTTTGAGACATTGTTTCTATTTGGCTCATGAATTTAAAAAATTATTAGAAATAAGTTTAATTAATTTTTAATTTACCATATTCGTTAACTTCTCAACAGAATATTGACTTAATGCTGACATATAACATATCTTATTAGTCAAAATACTGACACGAGATTAAATATTATTTCAAATATTTCATCAATCCATACTTAAAATTTGAAATAATAATTAATCTCATTTCAGTATTTTGGCCAATTAAACATTTTACGTCAGCATTAAGAAGTTAACAAATTAAGAACTCATTACATTTATTTCTAATAATCCCAGGATCATTTTGACACAAATTGAAAAATTAGGGATTAAACAGATTTAATATCCAAAATTGAGAGACAATTTAGACTCAAAATAAAAATATGGGACCAAATAGACACCGCTTGAAAACTCAGGGTACTTTACCCTATAAATAATGATCATGATTCCCAAATAGGGAAATAGGCATAAAAATAATGGGGGAAATTTTTTTATCGTTGATTGATTCTATTTTGATCAATTTATGCTCTCTGCCTTCTCTTACCAGTCAAATGCACTTCTCTGTAAAAGTCCCCTTTGGTGTATTCAAAGGACACTTTGGCTAATTGAATAGTTTTTTTCTTTTTCTTTTTTGGCTCCAACGATTTGGAAGCATAGTTCTTCAAGGTATTAGGGTTTAGGTATTAATTAAATTCAGTATCATTTTTGTTATAGTATATTAAATTAAAGGAGGGAAGACTCGAACCTCTCGACCTCATGAAAGAAAATAGCTGCTTAATCACTTGAGCTATGTTCTTGTTGACAAAAATTTAGCATCATCTTAACAATTATTTATTAATTTCTCTTGAGTATTAATTCTAAAAAATTGAGTTGTCAAATTTTACAATGAAATTAACATCATGTTTCGTTATAGTACGAGCATAGTTATATACTTTTGCCTAATTTGACTAATTAATGAGATTTAACTCAACATAGTTAATAAACTAAAGAAAATCAAATGTTAATTTGATTAAGAAACAAGACATTTTGAATATTTTTCTTCCACTTCTTCTAATATTTGTAATATTTGTCGGAAAAAGAAGTAATGGAATGCATTAATTCGAATAGTAATGAAATATAGTATTATTAAAATAATATTCCCAATTTTTTTTTTATAAAAATATGATGGTTTAAAAATATAATAAATTTTAAGAGGTGAATCACTGATTAACATTAAACTATATATTTTTATACTAAGTAAATCACTAAATCACATATTATGCGATAAAAATTGTTATATTTACAAATAGTTTTAAACAATAATATATTTATAAATATTACATCAAAAGTTAATATCCAGTGAAATTTTCTTGATATTTATATTGTATTAGTTTTTGATAATTTATGACATTGATTACTTTTTAAAAAAGAAAAAAAATGAAAAACAAAGATAAAGTTAGTTTATTAAGGAGAGTTTTTTAAGGGTAAAATGCAAATAAGATTTTTTGGTTTTTTTTTTAAATGCACGGACACCTCTTGTGGTTTGAAAATGACAAATCATACCCGTGTAGTTCAAAATTATTCCAATGAGACTCTTCCCCTCCAACATCATAAAATTTCTTTTAGCCATAATTTCTTTGTTTAATCTCCGATTTGAATGATTCAAGATATTTTGGAATCATTGTTTCAAGCTCTACATTATGATCACTTGTGGTTTGAAAATGACAAATCATACACGTGTAGTTCAAAATTATTCCAATGAGACCCTTCCCCTCCAACGTCATAAAATTTCTTTTAGCCATAATTTATTCGTTTAATCTCCGATTTGAATGATTCAAGATATTTTGGAATCATCGTTTCAAGCTCTACATTATGATCACTTTAAAACTTCAAAATCAATAAATAAAAGAGTTTATTATCATCAAAATACTATGTATGATTTACACCATTAAGGCTTTTGGTTTCAAGCTCCACATAATATTTACATTTTACTTTTTTTTTCTTAAAAAAAAAAAATTACCGGTGTGATTACCTATTCTTTGGTCATATTTTATTTAAACGAAATAAAAAAAAAATCTTTTTTTATGACCGACAAATGATTAGTAAAGAAATATAAAAACCACCCTTGTAAACTCAATACCAAAACATAGCTTATACTATAGGTAATCTGAAAAAACAGTTTTTAATTTTATTTTGAAAAATGATTTTTAGAATCAATTTTCAACTATTTGAGAATGATAAATTATTGAACATTTGAATCATTAACAATAAAATTACGACTTTAAAAAGAAAATTCAACAACTTTTAATATATAATATTTTTTTTTACATATTCTCACTAAATTAATTAGGGTGGTTATCAAGTTTGGGTTGTTAAGTAAGGAGTGGTTAACCAGGAGTTGTTAACACTGTATTTAGTTTGTACAAAATCAGTGAGTTGTTAACACTGTGTTTGGTTTATATAAAATAGTGAGTTTGTTAAATATAAAATGTGTGAAAATAGATAGGTTTATTAAAAAGGTTTAACAAATCCATCATATCGAGTTTTAAAACTGGGAAATAAACACTTATTAAAATTGTGTAACCCTCAACTCACTACCCAAATCTAAACCATCAAACTACCCCTTAGTATGTTAAGAAGTTAAAAGCCTACTTTTTAAGAATACTCAGAGTCATTGCTACTGCATAAGTTATTTTGCCTACGTAAATTAAATAAACTCAAAAATTAAAAAAAACAAATAGAAGAAAGAATGACTTTATGAATTTTAGATTTAATACTGACTGAGGATTAAGGAGTAAAAATTGGTTCATCAATCATCATAACAAAAATAATTATATTTTCCTTTGTTGAGAATCCCACAACGGAAAAATAAAAGAAACTCACAATATTTATAAGATATACGGGTTTTCCGATGTGAGATCTTCAACATGCCCCCTCAAGATAGTGCCTCTTTTAGGCTCACATATTCTTTGGCCGAATCCCATTTTTAGACCGAATGCTCATTTGGTCTTGTTTAGCTCTGATACCATCTTGATATCATGGGGTTCCATCTCATAGCCAATTGACAATGAATGAAGTAACCCATGTATCTTATAAGATTGTGAATTATTGTCATTTTTTTATGTGGAATCTTCAACATCCTTTATTCTAATAAAGAAATGAGTATAGTACTCATTTAGTCTTTGAGTTTTGGAGGTCGTGTCTATTTAGTCCTCATATTTTTAATTTGTGTCTAAGTAGTCCATGAGTTTTAGATATTGTGTCTACATGTCCCCGTGTTTTCAAATTGTGTCTATTTTATCTATGAGTTTTATATATTGTGTCTATTTGGTCCCTGAGTTTTCAATTTGTGTCTAAATGGTCTCTGAATTATTAGAAATAAGTTTAATTGTTACTTAATTTGTTAACTCATTAACATAATATTGACTTAAAGGTGTCATAAAATGTTTAATTGACCAAAATACTGACGTGGGATTAATTATTATATCAAATTTTAGGCTTAGATTGATGAAAGATTTGAAATTATATTTAATCATATCTTCGTATTTTGACCAATTAAACATGTTATGTCAGTGTTAAGTCAATAATCTGGTAAAAAGTTAACGAATACGTTAAATTAAGGACGAATTAAACTTATTTCTAATAGTTCTTGAAAATCTAGGGGTCAAATAGACACAATATCCAAAACTCATGGATCATTTAGACACAAATTGAAAATGTAGGGACCAAATAGACACAACATCCAAAACTCAGGGACCAATTAGACACAAATTAAAATCGCATGGACCAAATAAACACGACCTCAAAAACTCAGGGACTAAAGTGGTACTTTACCCTAAAGAAACTGTGTTCTAGGTTAGGGCAAAGCTGCTTTCTTAACTACTTTTTTTAACTCTAAAAAAGTAGTTAAGAAACTGTTCCCTAACTATGCATATTGAAGTGGATAACATGTCATCTTTTAAAAAGACCAGTATCCTCTTTTGTCATATTTTGTTGTAGTGATGTTAAATATCAATCATTTTGTGGTGTGTGAATAATAATATTCCACTAATGATATGATATTTCATTTCTTATGTTTTTCTCATATATCATTTCAGTCCTGTATAAAGTTGCCCAAAAGTTTAAGTTTTAAAATAAGATAAATTTAATAATCTCACAATGTATTTAAATATTTTTATTAGATCTAATCACATAAAATAATAATATATAGAAAGGAAATTATAAATATAAAAGTACAAATTCATAATCTCTTTCTTCTCTGATACCATGTTGAATTATTAATAGACTCAAATCATTAAACTTTTAGAATTAAGATAAATTTAATCATTTAATATATCATAGAGACTTAATAATATTATACCTATATTAATATATAAGTTTAATTACTTTAAGAAAACTACTTAAAATTAGTGCACGTGTATAAATTATCCCAATAAGGGCACAGATAATCCAAAAAAAAAAAAATGCAATTAAAAAAAAAGTCACACGAGTCACTGATTTATATTATTGATCATTAATTAGGGGTAAACAATATATAGACTTAATACATATAGACTATTTTATTTGGAAATGGCAAAAGTAAATGTTTTTTTTTTCCCAAGTCATATATTTCTGTGTTTATACTAAAATAAACAACAAACTCAAACCCCTCCACTCATAATGGCATGGCAGACCAAGGATCTGCGGCCAGTTTATGCGGCGGGTGCAACGTCAGCTCCGTCGTCGTCGTCATCATCTCCGCCGTTTTCCCGAAAGTTATTGAAGCCGGCTGCACGGTCAGAGGAGACGGAGGCCGGGAAGCCAGCCGAAACCATGTTGAGTACAACAACCACCATTGTAAAATAGTTAAAAAAGAGGAGAAATGAAGCAAAAGAAGGATAGTAGGGTACAATGCCACACAAACACAAGTTCTTGGTTTAGTTTTTTATGTCTTGAGAGGAAGATGAAAGAGTCCTATATATAGTGGTTTAATTCTAGGGTAAGGGAGTCCTACATAACTTAGATACTTTCAACTAAGAGAGGAAATCCCCATGAAAAGATTCTTGAAGCTTTTTTGGATGAGCCATATATTCTGAAAAAGAAAGGGCATTGGTGAAAGTGGGGGAGAGAAGTGAAAGATGAGAGAGAGAATGAAGAAGAAAGAAAGCTTTGGCAAAGTGTCCTCCATTCATTTCTCCAAGAGAGGGAAAAAGCCCTAAACTTGAGGAAGGCTTATGGAGGATTGGTTGCAACACGTGGAATCAACCATCCATGCACACTCCTATCACTTACTGTCTCGTGTTCCTCATTTTACACCCTGGATATATTTATATATCTTTTTTTGTCTGTACTTTAAAGAGAAAAGGAAAATTCACTTTTATGGCTCTTCCCTTCATCGTTCTATATGGAATTCTCAACATGTTTTTTCAAGATGATGCCTCTTTTAGGCTCACAATTCTCAGGTCAAATCTATTTTTAGATCGAATATCCGTTTAGGTTTGTTTGTCTCTAATACCATCTTGATATCATGAGGTTCCATCTCACAACCAATTTGTAATGAGAAAAGTAGCTCATGTATCTTATAAAGCTTGTGTGTTCTTTTTACCTTTATGATGTGAGATTCTCAACAATTGTAAATCTAGCAAAAAAATTTATGTTATATTTATAAAAGTATAATCGTTTATTTTTTTAAATATAATAAATTTTGAGTGTGTAAATGAGTGATAAGCATTGAGTTAAAAGAAATGTTTATGTGAATTAAAGGGTTACCTTGTAGTTTTTGTCACTAGATCACTTTAATGGTTATGAAGAGAATGTTATTAGGTAAACCAACTATAAATTGACCTTAAGGTTCTTTTAGTTTTCACATAAGCAATTGATTTTTGTTGGAAAAAAATATTATTAATGTTTAGGTTAGTTAGAACAAGACTCCCAAAATACGTATGTTAATAATAGTTTTATTTTAACCTGCATTTATTTTAAGTTAACCAAACATCGGTTATACTGATAATAATATTTGAAAGGGCCCTCAAATAGTCACATAATGACGTCAATTATTTAGACGATAAAATGTATCTTTTCTACTGGTTGAAGGTGGTTATCATCAATGGTTGTGATGATAGGAAGTACCCATTGGATGTGGTGATTGTACGAATGAATGGATTCATATACAATTGTGTGACTTAGCACAAAGTGATGCGATGAATGGATGTATTTGTTGGATCAATAGTTATATAGTGAATAAGTATAACTTTGAGATGTGTCTGTTGAATAAAAGTGGTTATTTATTCAACAGATGCAACTTTCACATGGTTATTTATTCAACGGATGAAACTTTTTATAAAGTTAGTTATTTATTCAATATTAACAAATTTTCATAAAAAAGTGGTTACTTATTGAATAGTTACAATATTTTAGCATAAAGTCACAAATTAAAAGTCCTTTTAAATGGTGGTTATATTTTAAAAGGTGGTTATTTACTAATATATATAGCTTTCACAAAAGTCACATTTAAAAGTCATGACCATGCCTATAAATAGGTCCCCACATTTCAAAATAACATACTTTAAAATTAGAAGAGATTTCTATAATATTTCTCGCTATTTTGACATAGTGTTATTTCGTTGGATTTATTCATCGACTTTTGGATTGAGTTTCACGTTTTCTGTTTGAATGTCAAGGTTTGTAAAATGTTTTATTAACTTTGGTTAGAAGTGTTGTATCTTGGAAGATTATTGTCCGTTATCTATAACACATAAGTAGTGACCAAATATTGTCTTATAGAAATTTTCATTTTATGCATGTGTCATGCTTCGTTTAATTTCTTTCGTTTATGTAATTGTTAATTTACTATTTTTTATATGGAATTTTAATATTTTCTATTATTTAACATTGTTTAGATTTCCAACAATTTTTTCATCCACAGAAGACACAACTCATTCATTAGAACATAAAGCATGCCTAAAACCTTCCCGATCAACAACAATCTCTCAATTTGTAAATAAATTTAAAACATTACTCAACCCTTTGTCGCCACCCTCTTAGATTTTAATTTGCTCTTTTTTTTTTTTTTTTGCCTAATTTTGTCAAGCTGACTGGATTAACATGTCAGTTCCACATGTACTCCAACGAGGTGGATAGAGAATGAAATTATGAGTCTGTAAAGGAAATGACATTGGTATGGTACTGGCCATCATCTGTACTCCGACGATCAAGTCAGTATAAATTTTGACAGAATTTTAGTAAGGTCGAAGAGTGTACCTTAATCGTGCGGAGGAGTTCGATTTATAGAGGGTGATAAAGTGGTGTTCTGTCATTTAATTGGCCAGTTCTTGTTTCTATTAAGTTGTCAGCCCACTCATCAAATCCCCTCTCGTCGTCAGTCTATCTTGTGAGCAGTGACAGATCTAGCATAACAATTCAGAGGGGCCGCTACTATTAATAGTAAAATCAAATATTCAATTCAATCACTTATTTTTTTCTTTTTTGAAATTTTTTTATTGATAATATTTTTTTTTTCATGAGAACCATTAAAGAAACTTTATTCGCTTTATATTTTGTATTTTTTTCGGTTTCTACCATTTTTAGTTTTTGGTCAATTAAATTGATATATATATTAATTCAATATTTTTTTAACATTTTTAGTTATTCTCAAATGAAACATAAATTATAAATAAAATAAATAAATAATTTTTATTTCAATACAAAAGTAATTTAAATAAATTTTTACTAATAATTACTCAGTGTTGGAATTTTTTTATAAGAAATTCTATTAGATGACACTTTTTGAATTGCTATTTTAAAAATAACAAATATTTTTAAAAGTTTTGAATTGCTATTTTGAGTTAATAACGGAAAAATTATTATTCTTGAAATTTTTTTACTATTTTGAAAATTTCAATTATTAAAATACTATTTTTAAAAAATTCAAAAATTGAGAAAAATAATCAATAAGAAAAATTTATTTGTAAATTAAAATAATGTTGCTAGAGATAAATAATGAAAATGATATAGTAAAAAAAGTGAAAGGAAGTGAGGGAGGCACGTGTCCCCTAGTCCTTAGTCATGTCCGTCTGTGTTTGGAGCACCTCAACCTATCTGTCAATTAGATAAAAAGATAAACTTGTGATTTTTTTTTTTGGAAAATTTCATTAGGTAGCTGAATTTTATTTGAAATTTACAAATGTCAGTGATTAAATTTTATGTGAAAATAAAAATTTTTATTGTGTTGATCAGTGATTAACATTGATTATTTTGTGAATCAATGATTAATTTATTGTAAAAATATGTAATTTAATGAATAATAAATGTGATTGACCCAATCAAAATTGGGTATATTTACAAATATTTTAAATAATTAATATTTTTAGGGTAAAATGAAAATAACACCCTTATGGTTTCGGTCAAAATCATGAAAAGTCTCTGTAGTTTAAAAATGGAAAATCACACCCCCGTACTTTCAAATTATATCAATATGACCCCTCCCCTTCAATGCTGTAAGTTTTCTTTTAGCCATAATTTTTTCGTTTGAACTTCAATTTTGATGATTCAAGATGTTTTGGAATCCTCATTCTGGGCTCTACTTTATGGTCACTTGAAAACTTCTAAATCATCAATAAACAAGGGGTTAATTATTGTAATCATACCAAATATTTTGACGATAATAAAACTCTTTTATTTATTGAAATTTTTGAATTTTTGAGATAACCATGACGTAGAGCCCGAAAAGATGATTCCAAAACATCTTGAATCATCAAAAGTCGAAGTTCAAACGAAGAAGTTATGGCTAAAAGAAAGTTTACAACGTTGGAATAAAGGGGTCTTATTGGCATATGTTGGAAGTACGGGGTGTGATTTACCATTTTTAAACTACAGGCACTTTTCATGAATTTGACCGAAACCACATGGGTGTTATTTACAGTTTACTCATATTTTTATAAGTATAAGAAAAATTTGTTAGATTTGTAACTGCCTCTTTTTCAATCTACCTTGTAACTTATTTAAAATCTTAAACGATCACTCTTTTTAATTTGTATTTATAAATCATTATTTTGAAGATTTCTTGATTAAAACCTAATATTACATAGATAATGTTAAAAAAAAAGTAATGAATCGATAATAAAATAAGAGAAGTTGTAAAAGCAGAACCATTTGGGTTTTTTTTCTTTTAATTCTCTCTTTTCATTTCCTTATCTCCCGTGCCTATCTTTAAACAGCCCTGAAAATAATTAGAAAGCTTAAACTTTGGGGGAAAATCAAACTAACCACTTTTGAGGGTATATTTAACAAAACAACCACATTTTTAAAAAATTATTGAATTAGTCACTTTTTACTATTCAAATTTTAAATATACCAAAAATACCCTTTTTTCGTATATCAAGTATAGTCTAGCACGTCTGACAACTCTGTATATGACGTATATCTGAAATTTCTGACATTTTTCCTTTTCCAATGCATTCTTTCTTCACTAATTTTCGTATATATAGTTTTTATTGCATTCCCTGTCCCATCCCCGCTCCCATTCCCCTTCCCCGTCCCCGGTAAATTACCTGTTCAAAGATGTCGGGGATGGGGACAGGGATTCCCCACGTGAAAAATCACGAGGAACGGGGAATTTTCTCCGTTTAAATTTTTAATGAAATACCTATTCAAATTGATAAAATTCTGATGCAATCAACATTTTCTAACGCATTAACATAATATCGACTTAATGGTGACGTAAAATGTTTGATTGACCAAAACACTGACATGAGATTAATAATTATGTCAAATTTTAGGCCTAGAATTATGAAAGATCTAATCATATCTTCGTATTTTGACCAATTAAACATGTTATGTCAGCGTTAAGTCAATAATCTGGTAAGAAATTAACGAATACGTTAAATTAAGAACCAATTAAACTTATTTCTAATAGTTCTTGAAAATCTAGGGACCAAATAGATACAATATCCAAAACACAGGGGCCATTTAGACACAAATTAAAAACGCAGGGACCAAATAGACACAACGTCCAAAACTCAGGGACCACTTAGACACAATTTAAAAACGCAGGGACCAAATAGACACGACCTTCAAAACTCAGGGACTAAAAGGGGACTTTACCCAAATTAAAAATAAAAACAGTTTTCCAAACACTTATGTAAAAATATTATATATATATATATATATATATATATATATATATATATATATATATATATATATATATATATATATTTGGGGATTTTATCGGGGATCGGGGACGGGGTCGGGGGCCGCATTCCCCGTCCCCGTCCTTGAAACTCGAACGGAGAATTTTTCGTCCACATCCCCGTTAGGAATGAGGATTCCCCGTCACTTTCGGGACCCAGCTCGTCTGTCGATAATGATAAGGGTGGTATCACTCGAACGGGCCCGTGTGAAAATAAAAATCCAGACTCTTTATCATATAAATTTTACAATAAAAAATCACGATAACATTGAGAGAAAAAAATTAATTGATATTTTAATGTATTAATTTGATTTTTATAATTAAATAAATCAGAGTTAAAATTTATTTTAAAAGTTATAAAAAAATGATTTAAAAATGATTGGTTTTTTTAATTGAAATTAAAAGGAAAAAATAGAGGTATGGTTGATAAATCTTTTTATTGAAATTGATTTTAAAAAAAAAAAAACTGTCGGTATTGCCCTCACTTTCGCCGGGAAAGCCGGCAAAGCCTTTCCCGGCTAAAAATTTTCTCCGAAAAATTTCATGGTAAAAGCACCGTCGAAAAAGGCTATGCCGACAAAATTTATGTTGCTGACATTGTCTAAAAAATTTCGCGGTAAAAGCACTGTCGAAGCAAGCTATGACTTATGACGCAAGCGACTACTTATCTTATCTTAATCCGTTTCTTTTATATAAAGAGTCGTGGCAGCCTAAACTTCGAAAAGAAAGAAATAATTAATAATTCCCGCTCGAGTTTTTTTCCTTCCTGATTCTTCTGTTGATCAACTATTTGAAATCTCCGATGGTTTCTTCTAAACGGAAACCAAACCCGATCCACAAAACCCAAAAAACGTAGCCAAAACAAAGTTAACTTTCAAAAATAAAGCCGCCGAGCTTTCTACATTGTGCGATATTAAGGTTTGTTCTATCATATTTGATTCTGCAAAGAATTCTGTAGAAACTTGGCCTGAAAATCCTGAAACCATTAGATCCTTTTTAACTCATCAGTACAAAAATAAAAAAAGTATTGAAATGAAAAGTAATCAGACTACTGCTATATCCAAGAAGAATGACGACGATTCGATGATCGATGATCCACAACTTCATCATATTTGGTCAGTTCTTGATCTCAAATATGACAGAGTTTGAGAGAGAGATTGAATGTGCTTGGGCTCAAACACATGATTCATATCTAGTCCAAAGATTTACAAGTCGGGCCAAGTTAGACTTGGGTAGGGCTTGGACCGGCCCACGAACTTTATCCATGTGATAAGGTTTACTTACCACCTATAATAAAATAATTGATTCTTGACCATTAAATCATGTCAAGAATCACAAATCTTTACACTTTTTTTAGTGTTAAAATATGTCAATGTCAAGTATAATATATTTACTTGACGCGTTAGAAGTATAAAAAATAAAACTCTTGACACACGTTTCATATAATTGATCTATTGAATTAGATGTTTAAATTCTCTCTCACATATATATATTTAAAAATAAATTTATTCTCTCGTTATCATGGTAGGAAAATTTATCCATAATGACCAAAGAGTTGACATTATTTTTTGTTATTTCTCAACAGAAATAAAAGATTCGTGATTAAAAGTGTTTTCTAATAAATGAAGTGTTTTTATAACGATTAAAAAACATTTTCCAACGCAAAGCAAATTATGATTTGAATTTGATGATGATAGGCAATGGGAGCTTAAAATTAGATTGATGAAGCCAAAAAAATTCCATGAAAAGAGCAGTTTCTCTGAAGGAATATGATTGATTAAAAATGCAGCAAAATGTGTTTTACAAAGCCAAACACCAACACAGATTTTTTACCTTTCAATGGGGGATGGGTTCTGAGATATGAAGACAACTTTGGTTCCCACACTAATGTCAGTGTTATTTCCTTTACAGCAGCAGCCGAATAGCAGCTTCCCTTCACCCTTTTTTTTTCTTTCGATTTCTTTGTCGTTTTGGGCTTTTTTACTCGTTCAAAAGCCGAGGTTTTGCTAATTGACTCTTTTAGGTACATTTCTATAGTTTTTTTTTATCAAAAATAGTTCAATGTTGTTGTAGATTTCATAGATTTAGGTTTTAGGTATTTTTTAAAAAAACTTGTGATTTTGTTGGTTTTAGTGTTGGTTTGTTAATAATATGTTGTTATTTAGTTAATTAGTTGATTATTCTATTAGAGTAGGTTCTAGCATGTCTAATCTTTTCTTCTCTACTTAAATCTGTTTTATCATTTTGATTCTTATTCTTCTTCCTTTTAGGTATGGAGTCTAGAATCTTTACAATCTTTGCAATGTTTATCATGGAGCTCAGCCTCCTTCCTAGGTGTCAAGTTGAAGGTTGTAAATTAGATCTAAGTGATGCTAAGGCTTACTATTCTAGACATAAAGTTTGTATTATGCACTCTAAATCTCCTTAAGGTTATTGTTGCTGGTCTTGAGCAAAAGTTTTGTCAGCAGTGTAGCAGATCACCTTCTTTCTTTTACCTTAGATTTATCCTTGTTACTTTTCTTTTTATGGGTTTTTAATTTCATCTTTGGTTTATAGTTAAATTGCCTTGTGTTTTTTTTTTTTTTTAAATGGGTTATTGGATTTGATTGTGCTTGCTTGTTCATGGGTTTTTATAGAGTTATTATTGTTTGTATCCATATGATATTGGTGCGTCTTCTGCACAGTGTGTTCTTATGCATTTTAGTAAACATAAGGATGCCTCTTAAGCTTTCTCGTTTCGATTTGTCCCCTGTTTTTGTGTTTCATTCATGTTTCTGTTGTGAGTGTTATCATTTTTTTTTTGTTAATCTATAAATGGATGTGTATGGAGCTGTAGCATATGATTGGATTTAGGCTTTATCAATTCATAGTGCTTTTATATTTCATAGTGCTTTTACATGTAATTCTGCACTTATGTGTTTTGTACGAAGATTAATAGCGGTATTTGCAAATAAGGGTATTGCCGGTGGCATTTGGGGGCGCCTAAAACAAGCAATTTTTTTTTAATAAAACAAGCACAATACTACTCTTTTTACACACTTTTTTAAACCTTTTTTCCGGCACGATGGCACAGGCAATGCCCTCATCTAACACCAGCATTGAATTTTACGCCGGAATATGACGCATCCCCGATGTATAAAAATACCACGCCGGGTATGCTAAAAAGGGGCAAACCCGACAACTAATTACCGGCGTAAATACCGACGTATATTTTACGTCGGCGAAGGTATTTCCGACGTGCATCCCCGGCGTGAACAGGAGAGTTGATAATATATTAAAGAACAAGAGAGCATCCCCGACGCACATGTGCGTCGGTAGTGCCCTTATATTTTGTAATGATTATCATTTCCTCTTCATTTATTAATGTTCCATGAGATTTAGTCTCATAAAAATATCTGAACCTACACGTGAATACGAGAGTTGATAATATATTAAAGAGTAAAATGAAAATGAGACCCTTGTGGTTTTTTTAAAATGCATGAACACCCTCCTGTGGTTTGAAAATGGCAAATCATACCCTTGTGGTTCCAATTTTTTTCAACTAGACCCCCTCTTCAATGTCAATAATTTTCTTTTAGCCATAACTTCTTCGTTTGAACTCTGATTTAGATGATTCAAAATGTTTTGGAATCCTCATTTCAAGCTCTACATAATCGTTACTTCAAAACTTTGAAATTATTAATAAATAAAAGAGTTTAAAACACTAGGTATGATTGACACCGTTAACTCTTTTAATTATTGATGATTTAGAAGTTGTGAAGTAACCATAGAGTAGAGACTGAAATGAGGATTCTAAAACATCTTGAATCATCCAAATCGAAGTTCAAATAAAGAAGTTATTGCTAATAGAAAATTATTAACATTGAAGGGGAGGGGTCTAATTGAAAAAATTTGGAACCACAGGGGGTGTGATTTGTCATTTTCAAACCACGGGGGTATTCATGCATTTTGAAAAAACCACATGGGTCTTATTTGCATTTTACCCTATATTAAAAGATTAAATTTACACCATAATTACAAAGAATAACATTATGAAATCTTGGGACAGGCTGGATTTGACCCAGCTGCAGTGGCAACAGCAAACATATTGGAGAGCTCAAGTTCAGAAATTCTATTATGCATCTGTTTTGATAAGAACCGCAGATGGAGATGAAGGTGGAAAACATCCAATCATTACAGCCACAGTAAAAGATGGTAGGTTTACATTTGCAAGGCCCAAGCTGGGGACGAGAGATGGTTTAAGGGTACAAGGAATTTTTTTTAAAATACTGCTAGTTCTTTCAGTGTTGCATAAGCCCTCTAAATGCAAGGCTAAGTTTCACGCGACCCGCGTCAGTTGGTTATAGCGATGGTTTTGGGAGCCAACTATTACGAGTACATATATTCAGAAGGCATTGTACGACTGGTTGCTCGTGTGGAGCATCAGGGTCGGTGATTCAGCGACACGTGCAGGCATCATTGTGGAAATGTTTCTTTAGAGTTCAAGCCGACTTGGTTGAGTGCGAGGTGTTTGTCGCTAGTCAAGGACTTGACTATGAAGAAGGGACTAGGCCATCCCTGCCCAAACTGGTCGGGGGCTGACGCCGCTCCCCTAATGAGGCCAAGGTAGGCCGAAACCAGTCCATATGTTACCGATTTGATGAGCGTGTAAGGTAGTTATAAAAAGATAGATGATAAGTATCTATCCTAGCCCAGAACACCAATACATTGAATTCAAAACTACCATATATATTTCTGTCATGGCTAGGTACATCTAAACAGTTATGATGAAGCTTTCAATGTGTTTTTTTGGGTAAGTTCTAAGCAGTGACTCGAGTCATTGAAAAATAAACCTGAAAAAGATATATCATCAAAGGGTTAACATACACTATCCTTCCTGGTCAGACTAGGGAAATCTTTACAAATATGAAATGGACAAAAGCATCACTAAAAGCAGGCTAAGATTCAAGCAGAAGCTAATCAAGTCAACTATTCTAGTAGATAAGCATATTCAATTTCAATAATTTTATAATGCAAGAAACAATGGGATAGTATGACTCTTAAAATAAGCAATCCTTTTATTAAATTCCAAAAGCCACCTATACTCAACTCCAGCCCAAGTCAGTCCAGATTGGGCAGTTCAATAATACCAAAAGCTTCCTATCACAAAAAAAAAATTAAAAAAAAATACCAAAAGCTTCAAACAAGAATATAAAGTACATGATCACATAACTAGATAGGAAGTACTCCACTATTCACGGCAACCACCATAGATCAACACTGCCCGAGCATAAGATTTTTACTCTATATATATATTATTATTTAGATGTCTAAACTAATTCAAATCAGTGATGCATGTAAATGAGATGAGACAAGATGAACTGAGTACCAATGAAATAACTTATTCATTTTAGAAATAGAACTCATAGTTCACAATTAACATGAATCTTAACTTTGAAAAGTGATTGTAAATATTTACAGAATAAACTGTCAGAGAGGAAAAAAAATAACCAAGGACAGCAGTATGTCTTCTCTTCAAGTTCTGCCATTGCAATAGTGGATGCCGTTGCTATATCCACTCTTGCGTTTCACGTTGAGTCCCTTTAAGCCCCATATCCTAATTGTATGGTCATCACTAGCGGATGCCAGCATGTGCGGGTTTGTAGGATTCCAGCTCACACAATTAACAGAACCAGAATGTCCAGGCAAAGCTTCTATAAGCTCCCCAGATCCTCTATGCCATACATATACCTACAAATAGCAAGGCACCATCAATTACAGCTTAATAAAGGAATTCATACAGTTGTAGAAAGGAAAAGATAAAGATCCTAAGGAAGATCAGTGTGCTCTTGTTGACTAAATTATCATTACCCCTCCATCTTCAACTAGCATTTGCTCCTTTAAGACATTAATGCTATAACTTCTCCCCCTTAAGGTAGTTGTCCTGATTTAAACATCTCGGACAATTTTTTTCACCCTCAAAATGGACCTCTGATCATTGACAGAGATTGTTGTCCATAAAGCATCCCCCTTCCCAAGCATGTTAGTTTCCTAAGTGACTGGGTTACCGAAAAGCTTGTAACAACCACAAGTCCAAACCACCAAACTAGGAAATCCTAATTCATTTTTTTTTAATTTTCAATCAAAACTACATTGCTGCACACTCCTTGGACACATCCGTGGCAATTTTATAACAACAAAAATAAAATACAAGATTAACTCTTCTTATATATGATGATTTTGATTGGTGATTGGATGAAATTATTACATCTCTCATGTTAACTGGATGATTTAGAATTTTCAATAATAAATGTCCAAATATCCCAATATATGCTGTCTCGGAGGAGGGCAGGTGAAGTGTATTAAAAAAATTATTTTGTTTCAATCAATGAGAGTCCTTCCATCTTTTTTCCTCTTTTGTGGGAAAAGCACGTTACCATTTTTGTGTCTGTGCTTCTCACTCATGATGGTGAAAAATGCAAAATGCAGAGCCAAATTCGGATTGGACAAAAGCAAATTTTAGCTCTTCAACAGTTGTACATCCAAATTGAAAATGAACTTATCGAACTGAAAAGAGAACTGGAAGTGGAATAGCTAAAGAATTCATCCACATTTTGTCCCCCCCAAAAAAAAATGCCGTCATCTTCATATTCAAATATAATATCATAGATGGAAAAGAATTCCAGGCAAATAATAGCAAAATAAATTCCCAAAGGTAGAGAGAGTCTTAGTCAACTTAAGCTTTTGGGTCCGTTAGTGATTTAACATGGTATCAGAGAGGTCCTAAATTTGAACCTCTGTGATGAAATTTCCTCCCCATTTATTAAAATTCCATGTGATTGGGTCTTGTGCAAATATCCAAGCACACATATGAGGGGGAGTGTGGAGAATATATAAATGAATAAATTTGTCTTAGCCCATCAACTTAAGCTTTTGAGTCTATTGATCAATTAACAGAGAGAGAGAGAGAGATCCGTACCTGTGAGTCCTCACTACCACTTGCAATAAAAGCTTGCTCAAGTCCTCCAAAACAAGATCTAATAACAAACCGAGTACGTTTATGACCTTTGTATTTGGTTACAAGAGTGGGTTCACCTACTAAACTCCATAGATGGATTTCTTGGTTCAAAAGATTAACCAGTAAGAATTTATTATCTCTTGACAACTGAAAAGATGTTATTATTTGATCCTCTTCAATCCATCTATCAATTTTTGCCTCCCTATCAAGAAGCAAAATTGCAGTTTCTCTACATATAGTAATAATCTTCTTCCCGTCATCTGTTATTTCTAAATCAGAAATCTTCAAAATCCGTTGGCCTTTCCAACAATACAATTCCTTACCATCTAAATCCCACATGCAGATACTTTTGTCATTAATACCAGCAAGTACAGACTTCCCATCAGGAAACCATCCGCAAGAAATCAACCCAAGACCAACCTTTTCATAGACATGGAGACAATCACCAGAAGAAACATCCCAACGCCTAATGACCTCCTCCACCCCACAGGTTAGCAGCTGACTGTCATCAGGACTCCATGAAACCAAGGAGATGGGTGCCTGGTGACCAGATAGTCTGTGCTTTATAGACAATATACCATTTGAACTGACCTACAAAACACACAAGCACACTCAAGAGATCAAAATTATAGTTATAGAACAACAAAAACTAAAAGGAGCTCTGGGTAAAGTGCATTGAAATTAAAGATAAGTTAATGAAAAGTAATATTCCACCATCAAATGGATATTGCATTTAAAACCACTTAAAGGACTATGATTAAACGTAGGCTTCTCAGATTCTAAATAACTCAAATACAAGAAAACTAATCCATAAACAAGTTCCAGAAGGACCAACACCATAATCAAACCAATTCCACCATCAAATTAATATTGCATTTAAAACCACTTAAAGGACTATGGTTAAACGTAGGCCTCTTGGATTCTAAATGACTCAAATACAAGAAAACTAATCCAAAAACAAGTTCCAGAAGGACCAACACCATAGTCAAACCACATAAACAATAACTACATCCCAAATGGATATGGATCAGTTCAAAACCAGTGCATTGATGAAGTGTCTGAAGTAGTGGTTATACCTCCCATATAATTGCAGATCGATCACTAGATGATGAAGCTAAGTATTTTCCATTATGAGAAAATTGCAGAAACCAAATTTCATCATTATGTGCTTGTAATACCTGTATGAAAAGAAGACAAAAATAAACTAAATTCGGCTAGGGGAGAAAAACTCAAATGTATTCCTAACATTATGATAAAGTATCATTTGCTAAAGAAATAATTGCACTTGTGGAGAAATTTTAATACCAAATTACACGAGAAGATTCTGTAGTCGTTAATCATGTCCTAAAGTTTTTATTCATCATAAAGTGTGCTTGTGTGCAAGATGATATTGAAAACCCTTTAACATAAAAGGATAATGAACATTGTCAGCTACACTTATCTTTTGAGTAGAAATTGTGATTCTATCTAACAACACTACATGTAAAATACAAAAGGTAAAAGGAACTCATTCACAATTGAAGGCCTCAAAAGCAACAAGCTAGAAGAAATATGAACTTAAAAATCATTAAACCAAAGTTGTACAAACAGTACAGCTGTACAGAAGTACATATGAACCATGTTTAGAGATCATAGGTAGGAAAGACATCGATACTTTAATTACAAATAAAAAGAGGCAAAAAAAATTAATATAACGATCCATTTATTTCCCCTGATCAAGGTTATTATAAGATCCCAACCATAGTCAAACAGAAAAATATCTTGTCATTACCATGTTCCAATCACTAATCAAAGGTAACAAGGGTACAAGCTCTCCTTGATATTTCTTCTAGAAGATAAAAAAGATATTTCTCACCTGCAAAGTTTGAGAAGGAATCTGATTTTTCCCACAATCATGATCTGTATACAATGACAATTCTTGATCTGAAGGGTTATGAAAAACACAAGAATCTCGTTGCAACAAAAGAGCCTGCTCTACTAAATGTTCCAACCTATTTTCAGGAATTATAACTGTTGGAGGAAAAAGTTTTCGTAATTCCTCCAGCAATTTTGTTCGAGATTTTGCTCTCAAATTCTCTTGACACACTGGACCAAGTAGATCATTCAGTGAAGGAGACACAATCAGGGAGGAAAGCTCACGTATTCTATCAGTGTTTATTGAAAGGGGAGCAATTTCAGTCCTCAATGTCTTCAAAGCTTCCATGACTTCATCAATTTGTAAAAGCTCCAAATATTTCTGCTGCAGTATCAAAAAAGAGGCAGATTTGATAATGCTTTCATTTGATAGACCAAGTTTATGTAAGGTATCAATGCTTTCATCCCAATTCCCATCAAGAATGTGCTGCATAAATATATTTACAGCAGAAGAATGCAAGGGTATTCCAGACTCTTCTTCAAGATGAGCACAGCTCTTCTTGTAACCAAGAGAATACAATGCATTAGCTATTATTCTCACAAATTCAACTCTTCGAATAACTCCTTTCGAACCAATAACCTCATCATTGTCTCTTTCAGAAGGTAACAGTCTAGCCATCAAGTTTCTTGAAGAAACCCCTAATGGCTCTGCAACAGAGGAACCGTTGGAAAGACCTCTTAGTTTTACAGAGGATACCTTCATACGTTTCAAGACTGGTTCTTCATCCTCCACACCTCCCATGAAAGGTTTACCTCAGCCCATATATATCTAAAATGTCACAAATGTCAATCAAGTTCAACTTCATACAAACAAATAATAAAATGATTTGCAAACAGAAACCAGATAAGCAGCAAAAAGTTCAAGTTTCCAACAGAACAAAGAGAAGATGACAATAAAAAATCCACAAATTTGGATACAGCATTTAAACATACACGAGGAAATATTATAATGACAGCGCCAACAACACAACCGAGAGGGAGAGAAACATCAATTTGCTTAATATGCTATAATCAGAATCCTAATTAAATAAGTTTCAAAGGTAGTTGCTCTAAATTAAGTGACCAAAGGTTCCATCAATCCAAAAAAATGTCAATCCTAGTAATTAACCAGCAGATTATTCAACCGCATCAAGCTACTTTACAAAATAAAAGAAACTCAATAGAAAACACTATTTTATGCAAATCCATCATGAACCAATCCTAAAAATGCCATTACTAGTCATAGAAAATCATAATTTCAAAGTCTAGAAAATGAATTTCTTGCAATTCCAACTGGCGGTGGAGAATCAAATCCCAACAAATCAAAGATCTAAACTAAGACGATGAATTGAGAAAACATTTCTAATCAATCAAAGAAACAATGGGATTCCTTGCTTCAAGTAGGTGCATAGATTAAGAAAGAATTAACAGAGAGAAAATATTCACAAACCGATGATAAAAGGCAAGATTCTTGAAGATGAAGCAATCCCCAGAAGAAGAAAAATGAAAAGATTAAATTTTTCTTAGCGTTTCAGAAACAAGTTTTAGAGTAAAAGACAGCAATAATGGACAAAGGTGAAAAAAAAAAAAAAAAAGAGACCCACGAAGATGGAAGTCTAGAGGAGTCTACAATAATAAAAAAGATAAAGAATTTGGTGATGGGATTTGGGTTTTAGAATGGATGAAGAAGCAGAATGAGAACAAACCGCTGGTGGGTTAGAGAGAAGTAGGGGTGTTAAAAAAACCTGATCAACTGAACGTGGTAAACCCAATCAAATCCGGCCTACCCAATTTAATTAGGGTTGGGTTACTTTTGAGTTGTATTGAGTTATTTTTTCCCAACCTAACTAACCTAAAATTTTAGGTTGGGTCTCAGGCTCATTCACAAAAATTTGGGTTGGTCCAATTCAACTTTGAAATATGGTTTAAAAATTAGTTACATATTATTTGAGTTGAACTTTAAAGAGATATTTAGGTCTTAATCGGTTCGCAATCTGAAAAACATGATTTAAATTTAGAGTTGTATTATATGAATTTGTTTGATTCTAAATTTAGAATTTTATTATTATTTTATGTATGATTTTAAGATTTTAAAATTTTAAGAATGAATGAGTTTCAATGTACATTGTGAATTTCTATTTTATAGTTTTTTAAATATTATAAGTCAAATAGATTATTCAATCGGACTTAAAATTTTAGAGTTAGTTGAATTCTATATAAATTTGGGTTGTTTAGGTTGGTTTCAAGATCAATCCAAGGTTTTTTTTTTAATTATATTGATAAAATACTAACTTTTCGGGCAGACTATTGCGAGTTTTTTTATCGTTGACTAAAAACGTGATATGATGTCACATTTTAAGAACAAATTGAAAATTACAATGGAAAAATGACTATTTTCGGCGAAGAGCAAAACAACAGTGGCAAAAAAAAATAGAATTATGGGCGATTTAGAGCTTTTTTCAGCTGCAAGATCAAGTGAAAAGAGGTCAAGAGGTAAGATTTTTTAGGGGGAATGAATCGGAGAGCTTATTTAAGGCTTTTGGAGCATTTTCTTTGGCGATTTCATACATTTCTTTGGCTTTTTCTGGCGAACAGTTGTGGCAACGGTTTCTAGATAGAGAACAGCGAAGAAGAACAAGAGAGATTTGATGAAAATGGAGGTTTTAAAAAAATAGAGATGAAAACGTTACATCATAAAGCGTTTTCTTTGAAAGTGCTAAACGTGTAGCGTTTTCTCTAAAAACGTTATATGGTTTAACATTTTCATCAAAAACGTGAATCCATATAACGTTGTCGTAGTTGACAAGTCAACCATTGACGCCACTTCAGCAAACTACCGTAGTATACTAAAATTATTGCAAACCTGATGGTTATTTTTTTTTTTTAATATTTTTAACTTAGTTTAAAAAAAATTCCTAAAATACTAGGGTCCACAACTCAACCCAATCTATGAACACCTCTAGAGGGAAGAGGGCTTACTCGGTTTGGTTTGGTTTCAGCTTTGTTTGGTGGAAACCCATGGGAAATCAAATGTGAGTTATGGGGAGAGAGAAACATGGCCACCATGGGAGGCCTACTTCTAGGTTTGGGCCTTTCACACAACACAAATGGGCAAAAGCTCCAATTTTTAAGAAGGCTACAATTCAAACTTTTCTCTCTGGGTTTAATTTTGTTGGGTTTTAAATTGTTAGAAGTGTATATTTAAATTTTAAATAATTAATATTTTGTGAGTCTTACATTCGTTCATCGTTATATGGAATTGATGAATTGAGATTATTTGACATTAGAAAATTTAATGTTAACATTAAATTAACTTAGATGGTTTTTTATAGAACAAAACTCCGAAATACTACCTATGATGGTAATGCATTAAGAAATATTAATTGAGGTACAAGTAAGACCAATATCTATATATATTAAGAGGGTCTTACAAACTTAATCAACTAAGTAACAATGTTAGTTATAGTAATGTTACCTTTATTGTTAACTTTGTTAATTTTTTTCATTTATAGGTAAGAAAAAGTTACATACGAAATTTATCATATGGTATAGAGACGGTTATAATTAAATCTCTAAATTTATACTTTTCTATAAGAAATGTATATTTTAATGATAGGGGTAATATTGCAAGAAATTTAAAAATTAAAGGATAAATTAAATTTTGATGGTGACGTTGTAAATAATTTTAAAAGTTTAAGGATATATGTGCTTAAATTAAAAATTTTAGGATTACATTGCAAAGGCTAATAATTAAAGAGAGGTCTCCAACTTTACATATTATTTATTTCTCTCTTGTTGTCTTTATTAATCACCCTTCTCTATCTTTACGATTTTTTTCCCATTGATCCCCTTTTGATTGAACAACTACAATATCCCCCCTAATACTTGTTATCTCCTCTTCGATTAAAATTTGTCACATTGGTTTTCCATGAATAATAGACATAGAGATGACATTATTGGATAAAAAAAATGTAATGTAAAGTTCAAGGGATGAAATGTAATTTTTAAAAATTCAGAAATCAAAATAAAAAAAGTATCAATATTTGAGTATCAAAATAGATTTCAAACCCTTTTTTAAATATGATGCGTATAAAAGCTCAAAAAATAAAAGACAATGACCATGAAAACGTAAATTATACTTTCAAAGAAAGCTTTATTTTTACAAAAGTTAAAAATCAAATTCATACCATTTTCAAAGTATGAGTCTTTTAAATTAGTATACCTATACAATTAGGCCCACCTATTTTTTTTATATCAAAGTATTCACATCAGCTTACGCACACCTACATGACTCTAGAACATTTAATGTCAGAAATCACGAACATTTGATATCAGAAAACACCCGATAACCTCAAAGATTGAAGAAAACCCTTAGACCTCTAGACTGGTAGACCATTTTGCAAAGATCAAAACACTTGAACATCATTATTTTTGACCTCGAGTATAAACAAACAACTAATAATGGTCTACCACAGGTGAGGTAAGTGGCTCAATGACAATCTAACGAGTAAAGAACAAATTGTTTGAATGAAGATTTGAGTAATTTTATTGAGAGAAATTTACTTTTTCATGATTCACATTGAACTTGAATGCCAACTTGGAGAGGCGACTGAAGTATTTACACAAAAGCAACTGTTACAGCAAACAAATAACAAGCGACTGAGAATCAAAGAATGTTCTTCAAGATTCCCCATTGCAATAATGGACGCCATTTTTTAGCTCATTATTGCTCCTCACATTCAGCCCTTTTAAACCCCATATCCTAATTGTACGGTCATCACTGGCTGAGGCCAGCATATGAGGATTTGCAGGATTCCAACTCACACAATTAACAGAACCAGAATGTCCATGCAATGCCTCTATAAGTTCCCCTGACCCTCTGTGCCATATATATACCTGTCAACCGAGCGAGAGGAACAATCAGTTCGAGTAAAACAAGTCGAGCCAAAAAAGGCTAATATACAATTTGAACTGCAACAAAGAAAGTGAAAAGATAAAGATTTCTTCTTTCACCATCCAGATCAAATTCATTCCATTACATTTTTGCCCCGTTCAAAGTTGAAGCAAACATCTTTCGACAAGGTTCCCCAAGTTTCTACTAACATTTTTGGGTATCAAAAGAACTTCCTATTCTAGACGATAAATAATCATTCTCTATTGAAATGAATGCAGATAAAACTTCCAAATTTTCCAAGATGTCAAGCAAGAGTTAAAATGAAGAGTGAACTAAAATGTTGGAACTTGATAATCAGCATTATTGAGGTAACTAGTACGAACCTAAGGATAAAAATTTGATCAAACAATCAAGCAACTTGAAAAATCGACATAAAAGTATAAAGATGAAAATAATAAGCATTACTGACACCCTATGTATTCCAAAGAAGTTAAGAACAGTACCAGTGAGTCCTCGCTACCACTTGCAATAAAAGCCTGTTCAATCCCTCCAAAACAGGACCGAATAACAAAACGAGAACGCTTATGGCCTCTGTACTTCGCAACAAGCTCAGCTTCACCTTCTAGATTCCATAGATGGATTTCTTGGTTCAAAAGATTAACCAATAAGAACTTGTTATCCCTTGACAGCTGAAAAGAAGTTATTATCCGATCCTCTTCAATCAATTTATCAACATTTAACTCCCTGTCAAGTAGCAATATAGTAGTATCTCTAGAGATACTAATAATCTTCTTCCCATCATTAGTTATTTCAAGATCAGAAATCTTGAGCGTTCTTTGACCCTTCCAACCTTCCAATTCATTCCCATCTAATTCCCACATGCAGAGACTCTTGTCATTAACGCCAGCAATTATATGCTTCCCATCTGGAAACCAGCCACAAGAAACCAGCCCAAGACCAGCCTTTTCATAAACATGGAGGCACTCACCAGTAGTAACATTCCAACGCCTGACAGCTTCCTCCACCCCACAGGTAAGTAGCTGACTATCATCAGGACTCCATGAAACCAGGGAAACTGGTTGCCCGTGACCCAAGAGTACGTGTTTTAAAGATATTCTTCCATTGAAGTCTACCTAAAACCAACAAAAAGGAGGAAACACTTAGAACCAGTCATCTACAAAATAATTGAAGCTAATGAAGTTATAAAAACGAAACAAAGTTTCAAAGAATAAATGAATGAATTATCATCAGGTAATTGGTCCAACTACCAAGTCATAGCAAAACCATGTCATCTCAGTAAATCAAACTTGACAACCATGAACCACAAACACTTTAGTTTTAGTAAAGTGTCAGTGTCCGTAACTGAAACCTACAAGACACTCTAACACTTGTAGGATTGATGTCTGAAACTTGTTGAATTATTATTAAACACCTAGCAATCTAACACTTTAGATCATGTCAGATACCTTGTTGCACACTTGCCAAACAATTATTGGACACTTGAATAGTGTTAAATCATTTTTTTAAATTAATGGACATAAAAAATGAGATAAAATGGAAGCTGAGAGGCAATTCCATACTTGTTTTTTACATCAAATTAGTATAATTTCATTTATTTACATATTTATAAGATGTTAAATGTCAATCATTTAGAAAGAAAAAAATGTATTTGGTTTCAAATTTTCTTCAAATCTTTTATTATAAGACATTGCAATTTTTAAAATATATATTTAGTTTCTTAAACATTTTAAAGTGTTTCACACGGTCTCATTATCTTTGAAATATAAATATTGTAACTAAAACTTTAGTTTTTTTTTATAAGAAAACCAAAACAAATTTTAATGTCAAAATTTTTAAAATGGATAACAATATTCAACGATATTTAAAAAATATTTTTTCATAAACACAAGCTTGCCATATCCATGTCCTATTTTTTTAAGAAAATGTGTCAATGTGTTCATGTACATACTTCTTTAGCTTGAAAGCAATGGCTACTTCAAAAATTAAATCATTAAAAAAAACCTATTAACCCAAGTCTTTGTAAAAAAATAAATTTCACAAATGGTTATGACTACATAAAAACAATCTACTATCCAATTGCATTGCATGTTGTCAGTCTTTGTGAAAATTTTGTAAGTAGTTGTAAAAAGTAACATTACCTCCCATATAATTGCAGATCGATCACTGGAAGATGAAGCTAAATATTTCCCATTATGAGAAAATTGTACAAACCAAACTTCATCATTGTGCTCTTTTAACACCTGTGTAGATCAAGAAAACTAATAAAATCAGCTAGGAGAGGGAAGAAACAACCATAAGATGTTATGATAATTAAGATAATCCCCTTCAGGTTAGAAATTTATTCTGCAATCTATGACACAAAAAGGCCTGATAACCATAATCGCAGGAGCAACACTCTGGTAAATGCCAGAAATGCAGGTAAGATGCAATGCTTATATCAACTCTTTTAATTTGATAGAAAGATAAAGTTGCATTGAATAAAGAAAAAAATAAATAGAGGATGAGGAATCCTCCAAGGTACAAATAATTACGTTACAATTGTCACATATCATATTTTGCATTGAAAATATTAATTAAGCACTACACCAGAAATGACATTGAAAACAAGAATTCTAATGACTTAATGTGCAGAAAAACAAAATTAATACAGAGACACATGTATGGCCTAGCGGCTCTATCACAAGGAAACCATCTATCTTCATAGTTCACATACATGTGGTTTCGACATCTCACATTAAACACTTCTTTTATGTGTAAACATTGAAACAATTTCTCATTCAGATATCAAAAACAAATTGGACATAATCCAAGTATAGGCTGCTGCATTCGCCAACTCATATTCGATTTTTCATTACCTTTTACACCACCTTCAGCTTCCACCAAGAACCCATACGAAGTCTTTGTGGCCATAAAGTTTTCACTTCTACTCCATGTCCCGAATTTAGTTACAAGTTACAACTCCACTCCATAATCACGTAACCATACAAATACAAAGAAGAGAAAAAGACGTGTAATATTGTGAACCACTTATCAAGAATGACACAATTATTCCGGCCTTGGATTGTTATGTTCAGAAAATTAGGTTATGTGTTAAATGATTTCACATTTCATTCCACTAAGACATAGATATTAATCATACATCTAATTAAAAAATACAAAATATCAACCATAGCTAGAACCACGGAACAAAGTCAACATGGAAACAAGCTCTCCCATAAGTTTACCAAACGAAAGTTTCAATAAATATTTCTTACCTGTGAAGTTTGTAATGGAATCTGATTTTTCCCACAATCATGATCAGTAAACAATGACATCTCCTTATATAAGGAGTTATGAAAAGTGCAAGCATCTCGTTGTAACAGAAGGGCCCGTTCCACTAAATGTTCCAACCTCTTTTCAGGTATTATAAGAGATGGAGGAAGAAGTTTCTGCAATTCCTCCAGCAATTCTACCCGAGATTTTGCCCTCAAACTCTGTTGACGGGATGAATCAATTTGAGCCCTCGATGAAGGAGAAACTAAGCAAAAGGAAAGCTCACGAGTTCTGCAATCATTGATGCGGTAAGGAGCAATCTCAGTCCTCAGTGTCTGCAATGCTTCTCTGACTTTGTCCCTTTCCAAAAGCTCAAAAAATTTCTGCTCCAATACCAATACAGTAGCCTTGTTGACAATGGTTTCATCTGATAGACCAATTTTTCGCAAAGTATCAACGCTTTCATCCCATTTTCCATCATGAATGTGCTGCATGAACATATTTACAGCAGAAGAATGTAAGGATATCCCGGACTCCTCTTCTAGAAAAGCACCACTCTTCTTAAAACCAAGAGAATACAATGCATTGGCTATTATTCTCACAAACTCTACTCTTTTTATAACTCCTTTCGAACCCACAACATCATCGTTGTCCCCTTCAGATTGTAGGGGGCGAGCCATCAAGTCTCTTGAAGAGCCCCCTGAAGACTCTACAACAGACGAACCGTTTGAGAGGCCTTTCAATTGTCCAGGGGATACTTTCATGCGTTTTGAGGCTGGTTCTTCATCCTCTAAACCTCCCATGAAATGTGCACCTCAGCCCATATATAACTACGATAAATTTAAAAGAATGAGCTACACAATGTAGTCAAATTCACAAACATAAAATGACAGATAACAACAAGTGCAAATCAAGATAATTGATTCTTTACAACTATAACCAAACAATCAGAACTAGATAATATTTTACAAGAACATAACACAAGTAACAAGTATACATACAACATAACCATTTCATATTCTTTCGACAATTTCAAAACCGCAACCTAAAGTTACCCATCTGCTGTATAAACTTTATACTATAACTTAAGAACACATGATCTGAGTTTGAAAATATAATTCAGCACAATCCCAATAACAGTAACAATCTCAAACCTTATGAATCATGAATTCAAAACAAAAACAATCCATTTTAATATCATTCTTAATCAATCAAAGAATCTATAAAATTCCAAGACTAAGAACACAACATAACGTTATCAAAGCAATAAAATTCAAAGAAATGGTACAAAAAAGAAAGAAAGTAAAATTCAAGAAAAGAAATGGAGACATACCGATGGTCCAAGGCAAGATTCTCACACAATGAGCAATCTGGGAAAAAGAAAAACAGTTTCTTAAAATCAAAGTAAAAAAGATGAAATGGGCAATTGATTAATAGGAGGAAAAGGGAATCAAGCAATCGAAAAAACCGACAAAAGATTGGGGCTTGGAATTTGAGATTGAGAATTATGAGGAAAGGGTTTGGTGGGGGCGTTTTTTTGTGGGTTAGATGCTTAAGAGATTGAAATGAAACACAGTGGGTTTGGCTTTGCGTGGAGGAAACCAACTCAATGAAGGGAGTGAGTGAGAGAGAAGAATGGCCAAAGCCAACACAGAGAGGAGCAGTATGAGAAGGTATGGAGAATGAAAAAAAAAATGGGGGCCATGGATTTGAGGCCTGCTTGATTGTTGGATTGGGGCTCCCAAATGGGCTTCCATTTTCTGGTTTTGATATTATTTTGGTTGTGTAAACTATCATGTTTAGACTTTGAAATGTTAGGTTTATTATGTGTTGATCTCTTGATAATTATGTAGGTCATTGAATTTTTAATGATTTTACAATTATGGTATGAATGGAATTTTATAGTTGATCGGATCGAATATAGTTGGTACAATATTTATCGTTAAACAACTATTAACACTTGAAGTAATTTGATCCGATCTTTAGGAATTTAAACAAGACCTAATGTAACTACTTTATATATACTTATTTGGATTAGATTTTAACTTCAGGGTCTAATCATACTTAGGCCGATTAGAATAAGTTAACCTAAGAAAGGTTGCCTCCACATAATATGATGTAATGACTGTCATTTAAATGCAAATTAAGTATAACACGTCCAGTATGTTATTAACTTCACTTAGGATATTAAATCCTCATCTACTCTCACATATAATGGATGAGTGTTGTTATCTACCCTAGTAGACACTTTAGATCTTCTAGAGTATGTTCTTAATATGTTGGATTTCCATTCGATTCGCTCTCTATAATGAAACTTGCATGTTACACTAATATTAATTTAGGGGTATTGTGTTCATGTTTTTGTCATTATAGGTTACCAAAGATTGCTTGTATAGTTCATGACCCTTATAGTAAATGTCAATATCTTTTGGAAAACCACTCGAGCGTATAATTTGTAAACTTCATTTTCAGTGTTTAGTTGGTACATGACAATGATCATTATTTTATTTATTTATTATTGATAATGATTACCACTTTCACGCTATATGAACATTTTTTTTACAATTAATAAATATACATCAAACTCTTATCTATCTCATTTATCTCGTTTTCAATCAATCAATTCCATAACATCATGAAGGCAGTTACCAAAAGCAACCGTTTAATAACATTTTTACGGAACTACCCAAAAGACAACTTTATACCTTGATAATAGAAAAATTATCCGAAAGAAAAACTCTATAAAAAAACTACTATTTAACAATTACTTTTGAGAACTAATGAAAAAATATATGTTTATCCTTAATCGAGAAGTAAGAGAAATTTACGTTCAAAATGGAACAAAAAAAATAAAAATCTAATAGTAGTTTTTGGAGCAGTTTTTTTGGAATTGCTCTAAAAGCAACTCGTGACGTAAAAGAAAAACTCTCTCAATCATCTTGGTTCATTATTTTTAAGAAAATGATGTAGGCTATAAAACATAAAGCAAGTGTGTTGGTGATTGACTTTGATTGATCAAATATTTATATATTCGAGTTTCGTTATTTCCACTATATTTCTTCGAAAGGTAAATCGAAACCCAACAAATCATACTCCATACTACTCACCCACATGTATTACATACACATCCTTTAAGATGATGATGTCTGGTGAATATTTTTTTTATCTCATCACTAAAAAAATCATGGTTCAAACTTCAAACTTGTGTATCTTTAAAAATAAAAAATCCACGTGGCGTAAAAGTGACATGCTTCTACACACGAGCTTGCTCACTAGTAATCTGTACGAGTGTTCATTTTTTCCGTGGGGACCCGCCCCAAAAGTAACAGGGAATCCCCGTTCTCAACGGGGATGGGGGTGAAAAATTCCCCGTTCGAGTTTCGGGGACAGGGAATGCCGTCCCCGATCCCAACCCTGTTCCCCGATTAAATCCCCGAAAATAATATATATAATTTATTTTAAAATATTTTTATATTTAAACTGTTTTAAATCACTTTTTTAAACTTTTTTTACAACTTTTTTTAAAAAAACTGATTTCATTTTTAATTTATAAGACTTTTTTTTAAACATTTTTTTAATGCTGTTTTATAAAACATATTTTAAAACTGTTTTTAAAAATTGTTTTATAAAACTTTTTTATAAACTGTTTTTTTACTATTTTCATAATTTTTTTTTACTGATTTGTTGTTTTTTAATAGTAATTTGTTGTATTTTGTTTTTTTAATTGTAATTTTTTGTTTTTGTTTTGTTTTAGGTGAAAACCGGGAAAATTTTCCCGTTCTCCATTATTTCTCCGTGGGGAATCCCCGTTCTCAACCTCTTTGAACGGAGAATTTACCGGGGACGGGGAATGGGAGCTGGGAGTGGGGACGGGGAATAAACACTCCTAGTAATCTGATCGATACCTTACATCTCTTCTTCTCTGATATTCTTCTATGAATTTCCAGATCTTCTTCTTCAATACGCGTTCGCAAGCATTTCCTTCCGCATTATCATTTCACCAGTTTTGGATCGTTTCTCAGCAAAATCTTCCTCAATTTTCTCAGCATCCGGTAAGTTAAGTTAGTACGTAGTCTATTTCAGTCTGGATTTTGGTTTGTTTGGTTAACGAGAAACTGACGAAGTCCTCTGTTTCTCTTCGCATTGTCGCAAATCTTGTAGATCGAGACTCGAGAATGACTGTTTTGAATTTGAACACTAAATTCTTATTTCTTCTTGCCTTGATTATATGTGTTGTCACAGATTTCTTTCAGTTCTAATCTCGATGGTGATTAATTTTGTTATTCTGCTATTTTAAGCTAGATAATTAATGGAATCTTACGATGAGATCGATGAGATTTCGCCAGAGCACATTGCCAGCTCTTATTTCACTGATTACAAAGAAGAGCTGATTTCGTTTTCTAATTTCTCCTTATTCAATGGAGCAACGGTGAGATTTCAGACATTTTGGATTTAGAAGGAGGTCATGAATTAGACTTATTATCGATTTTCTTTTCCGGATTGTTCTCAATTTGTATTTTTCCATCTGTTCAGGAACTTGTTGAATTGAATTTAAAGCTTTTCTGCAGTTGCAATAGATGGCTAACAAATCGACTAATTCGAAAAAATTCATCCGATGTAGAATGTAACATAATTATCTATAGGAAATCAGTGTTTAATTTGAAAAAGAGTATGACAAAATGTCAAGGTTTGATTTTGGTATCTTGCTCCTCATCATGATCCCTTCTGAATTATAGATTAAAAACAACATACATTTTTATGCTTAATTTCACCAGAACTATAAAAGCTTCATCTGTGGACCAGATCCTTATGAGATTTTTCGATATTCTATTGGACAATGCCTCCTTCCCTGGAAAGTGGAGAAGAGTAGATGAGTGAGTTTCTCACGAGGTTGTTCATGCTTTATTAATTTTTTCGACATTCAATCTTGAACCTGTATATTCTGCTGTGAAGTTTGATGAGTTAAGAATGTTCCAGGCAGGAAATTTACCTCAGATGGGATCAAAATTTATTGCTAAATGGTGACACAGTGAAGCATTAGATTCAGAAGAACCTTCACTCTATGTGACGGTGATGTGATTCTATAGGTTATGGCCTTTATATGATGCTTCAAATTGTGAATGTTTCATCCAACTATTAACAACACCATTGATGTAAAATCGTTGTAGTGAAACTCAGCATTGTTTCTGATGTTTAATTAGTTTGATTCGGCAGGGATCGGAGATGCTTGATATCCTTTCTTGCAGGAATAGGTCAAGGGAATATGCCAGCTGAGTTCAAGGTTCACATTCACCCCTTTTTTTTTTACATTAGTTCACTGGACTTATTATGGTCAAATTCAGGTATTACCATTTGTGTGTGAGAAGTGTAAATTTCAGCAGCATCAATGTTTTGGTTGTGGATAGTTAACAATTCAAGCAAGTTGAGATTCACGAGGTAAAAAGTAAATGTTTTATCTACACATTTATGATGAAGTGGACTATAAATTTCATTAATTTTGTTATCAATTTCATCTTCCTGAATCCAGTGAGACATGCAAAACAAGCAGATAGAAGTTTTGTACTTGATGCCGTCACACCCACACTGTATCTCTCTGAAGCCACCTTGACCGGACTCTGAGGCACAGAACAAAGGAAATGATGTGTGCTGATGAAATGTATGTTCATTCCCTTTTTCACTCATCAATTTTTCTCTTTAAATATTTCATCACATTTAGCGATTTGAGACTTGAACTTTAAACCTCGTGAAAAGTACATTTACCATTTGAATTATCAGGTTGACCACTCACACTCAGTCAATTAATGGCACAAGATTTAACATTAACTTGAATTCAATAATTGATAAAATTAATATTCCTCAATATTTTATTTCATGTTCATATTAAAAACCTTAAAAAAAATTAGGTTTAATTCTTAATAATATTTTTCATTTGTCCCAACTCTTTATCTTCTACCTAGGCAAAAGAAATTAAAAACTATTTGTGATTACAGCAAATATTTTTGTGATACACTCGCATCATTTATTTTTATGAACATTGGATAGCATTTATCTCAAATAAAAGACAATTATTGATATTTTTTTCTAGGTAGGTGTTTGTTTCTCAAATAAATTATGAATGAGACAACTCAAAAGTGAAATGATAAAGAAATATGAAGGATGAACACAAGTCAGTTAGGAGAGAGGGAGGTTGTTTAGTAAATTGTAGTGTGGTTGCAAAGCATGCCACGAGTGGAATAGGTGCCTTGCCTGGTAATTGGGATTAGGTGTTGATAAGATTTCAGACTGATATATTATTATTCTATGGGATAATACTTTTTTTCCTTCTCCCTCTTCTTTTTGTCTTGTTTAGGCACATTGAAATAAATTGGGTGCCGGAATCTTTCACTATAATCACCATATGGGTTTGCTTAGAGGCTAATTAAGGTAAGCTATCGTTGTATAAACTTCAATGCCCAAAAATTAATTCCATGAACAACTTTGAGATCCTTCCATATCAATTTAAAACTAGTTCAATTGATTTGATATTCTCATGATTCGACTCTCACCATTCAATTTGATACAATATCATCTTTTTTTTTAGGTGATTCTACTTTTATTATTACTCTTCTAACGTTTTTTTTAATTTTAATTATGAAATTTTTTTAATTAATGTCGACTGATATTTTTTTATAATCCAATAGTTTGAGTTGATATATATATATATATATATATATTTTGTAATTGCCTTCCTCTACAATTTATTTCAACAAAAGGAGTATTAACATTTCAATCACTTAAAGTACAAGTAAACTATTTATGAAATATTACTTTTAAAATTAGTAATATGGATAAAAAAAAGATTAATTTAACATTTAATAAAACATAAAGAACCATTAAAAATAAACTAGGAGTAACTATTTATTTATTTTTAAGTTTCAAAAAGTTAATAATAATTAATACAATCACAGGCATTCACAAAAATCTGAAACATTAAGAATAGACTTTATATTAAAAAAAAAAAAAAAAAAAAAAAAATCACTATGAGTATGTATGAACAAACAATCGATATTTTTCCCTGTCATTTTATCCATTACAGTACTTCACTCCTCCATATCAAAACCAGCAGAAAAAACAAAAACAAAAAACATCAGGAAAAATCATGGCAGGAATTAAAGAAAAAATGATAATCGCCATGAAAGGTCATCCAGGAACAGGAAAAAGCACCATAGCTGAATCGTTATCTTCCCTCTTAAGAATCCCTCTCATCGATAAAGACGATATCAAAGACTGTACCTTCATCTTCTCCTCTTCCTCAATCCCAAACCCTAACCCTAGCCTCCTCAACGACTTCTCTTACGACGTCGTTTTCCGAATTGCTTCGACTCAACTCCGTCTCGGCCTCAGCGTTATACTCGACACTCCCCTCTCCCGTAAATCACATCTCGATCGCCTTGTCGATTTGGCTTCCTCCGCCAGCGCTCGCCTTCTGATCGTCGAGTGCCGACCGTCCGACGAGTCGGAGTGGAGACGGAGGCTCGAGGATCGCGGCGCCGACGCGGCTGGTCGGAGTAATTGTTGGCATAAGCCGTCGACGTGGCGAGAGATGGAGATGCTTCTACAGAGTTACTGTGGATGTACGGACTATGATGTTGGGGATGTGCCGAAGCTCGTCGTCGACACGACGGCGCCGGTGAGTTTTGATGAGATTGTTTCTGGTGTTGTTGGTTTCGTCGTGTCGAATTGTGGCTCTTCCTCTTCTCATGGTGTGTCGTCTCTATCGTCGTGTTCGTGAAATTATGATACTGATCTTAAGGACGACAATGGTGTTGGTGATAATGTAATCTTGTGGTTGAGATTGTTTTTAGAATTTGTGATGTGGTTTTTAATCAAATGTGATTATAATAATTATATTATATAATGATTTTTATAGGTGTCAAATTTTTTATAGACTAGTTTTTTAGCACTTGCACGTTATTTTCTACAATATTTTTTCTTTCATTTTTCTTACATACCGAAAGTGCACGGTAAAAAATAAGGGAATAATAGAGAGTGTACATAATAATATATGCATAATTTTAGAAAAAATGATTTAAACCACAATAGAATTATAAATTATAATAGTTACACCCTCAAACTTATAATTGGAGAGTAATTAACCCCATAACTTTGTAAGAATTAAATCACAACATGAAAATTCAAATTGGGAAAGTTCCTTTTTTTTATTTTTTATATTTTATAATTTGATTTGATAATGGTTTTATTTTTTTAAAAACATTATTTTCATTCATTCATTTTTTGTTGTTGCTAAATTCTTATCTTTATAAGTGACATAATTTATAAATATGTAAGTTCTTAATATTTCTGAACTTATATAGATAATTTAAAAATGTGTAAAATACAGAAAAAAAAAATAAGGGATCTAATATTTTATATCATATTATGTTGGTAGTCTAAATAATGATTTAAAAATCATTAGATAGGAAAAAAAAAATTACATGGGATGAAAAGGAATAAAGTACTTGTATAATTGATAAGTTACAAAACCTTTTCTTTTACCCTAATTTTTATAACTCTTCAACTTTTCAACTCATATCCAATTCCAAAGATAAGTGTAATGTGTGTCGACTCTACGGGTAGTGGAAAGGAAAACATTAATGAAGATATTAATTTTTCACATTCAACTAACTTTTGTTTCTTGGATTTTTCATTTCTCAAAAATATTTTATAAACATAATAAATAACCTTTTAATTTATCATTAAACCACTAACATTTTCCACTTCTACAACCATCATATCTCACTAATTCTTAAATTTAATTACGAAACTATGTCTTTAATCTACACTACAAGAAGGGTTAGTTCTACTGACGCTACTTCTACCGACGTTATCAATTAGAGATCCTGGAGGGTGAGAATGCCGGTGGTGATGGATCGTGGAGTCAAGACAACCACCTATCTCGGATATAGAGGCCATGCAGAAGGTTTTGGGTCACATGAGAGGTATAGGTAGAGGCCCAAAGCCTACCCTGGTGTCAGGTGGTTCAGGGTCATTTTTGTCTCAAACTGAACTCATCGAGACCCAAAATAAAGTCTTTCACTTGGAAGAAGAGATAAGGAAACTCCGAGAAGACATGGCACTTCGGGAACAACGTGAAGCTGAACGTGAGGCTCAACGTGAAGAAGAGTCTAGGAAACGTGATGAGGAGACGAGGAAGCTTCAAGAAGATTTAGCCATCCAGACGGCACAATTTCAAGAATTCATGAAAAACTGGACAGCTTCTCAAGGGCGGTGTGGTGGGGGCAATTCATAGTTATTTACATTATGAATTTTTGCATTTTTTGCTGTGAATTTACTTTATATTAAACTTTTGATGAAGAATATGTTTAGATTTAGAAACTTTATATTTAGTGATTGTCTGTTGTGGAATACTGTCTACTGTGTAATCTGATGATTAGTATATAAAATTGTTAAAACAGGTGGCTTTAGAGGGAGTTTTAATCCATTATTTTTTTATAAAAAGGGTATTACCGACGTTATAACGTCGGTAAAAGGGTGCCCATAAAGTTACGGGTAGCCCAGATACCGACGTTTAAATGTTAGTATCTACTGACTTTCAACATGTTTTGGTACACCTATTACCGACGCTGGCGTCAGTAATAGAGAGTGTAAATACCGACGTCGCGTCGGTGAAAGTTACACCGATCTTTTCTAAAAATGTAGGTGATGGTTCTAACAATCACCGACGTGTAACAAAGACGCGTCGGTGATTCCACAATTTGGTGATGCCGACTCTGATTGGCCGACATCCGTGCCGACGTGGCGTGAGCGTCGGTAATACGAAGCCCCGACGTTTGGTGATGTATCCCCGACGCTCCTTGATGTCGGTAGAACTGGAACGTTTGGTAGTGCTAGTAGTAATAAAGTTTTTTTAAAACTAATTTATAATAAAACATTTTTTAGTTTTGAAACTAATTTATAATTCTATGATTTTAAACTTAATAATTTAAAATCTTCAATTAAATTTGTGAAAACAAGGATTTGTAACAATTATTTAAGTCTAAAGTTTGTAAGTTATTTTTGTAAAGAGAAAATTTAAATTTAAATATTGTCCATTGATATTCTTTTTTTTTTCTTGTGTTTATTTTAATTTTCAATCAAACTCGTCAATTTATGAAAATTAAAAAATTACGTATGAAATTAGTAATATATAATTGATAGTTTATTAATATTGAAAAATAACGTTTTAAAATACATTTTTATCATAATTTTAAATAAAATCAATATAAATCTTTTATGAAACTAATAAAACAGATAATTTATTTATTTTTCTATCATGGAATAGTGAAAATTCTTTATAATACTTGAAAACTTTGATTTGAAAAAAAAAAAGTCAATATATTATTATTTAGTTAAAAGTATAGTTAATCAAAATTTTAGTATTTTTTTTTAAACAAACAAATTTTTATTCTAATTATGAATTATCTATTTTATTTTATTTTTATATTTTGTATGATAATTTTTATACTAAGTTGAAAGGGTATTTTTATCTAAATAAGTTTATCCATTTAGCACATTTTTTAAGTAGTGATAGATAGAAATAGATAATAGATAAGGGTGAATTTCACTAATAATAAAAAAAATTATGGATATATCAAATATACGGGATGTTTTTATTAAATATCAATAGTACCCAAAACCGCCATCGGCGAAATTAAATTACATAGTGAAAGGACAAACATACCCATGATTTAATTTCTCCTTAATTTGTGTAAAATTTAAGGAAATTTATAAAATCCCTTAAATTTTACAAAATTAATGGAAAATCAAATCTAAACAAAAATAAAAACTATAACAAAAAATAAAATAAAAAATCTTCAAACTTCTAACTTGTTCTTCAACCTTCTGACTTCTTCTTCAAGAAAAAATCGAATGTCTTTCTTGTTCGTCATCCTAAAAAATACAGAGATAAAAAGTTAGCAGTTTATTAATGTGCACTTAAAATTGATACCGGACACAAAAATTGATGAAACAGTTTTGAAAACATATGTAAAAAGGCTTTTAAAATAAACATTGAATAAAAATAAACATTTTACTAAAAGTAACTTATCTATAAAATACACAGAAAGCGAGTTCACCGAGAATTGAAAGGTAAATTTTTTTATAAACAATTTACTTTTAGTAAAGATTTATTTAGGAAAATTCGAATGTCCTTCCTGTCCGTCCTCCTACAAAATACAGAGATAAAAAGTAAAAACGAAAGAGAAAAACAATTCATTCAAAGATAGAGCGAAGACACAAAATTGGAGATGAAAAAGAGATCAAAGTTTCTATAGATATGTAAATAGAAAATAAAAATAAATGTTGAACAAAAATAAACATTTACTTAAAAGTAACTTTGTTGGTGCTTTCTTCCTTGATTGAACAGCAACACGAGCCACAACAACGATCACCTTCGTCGATTTCTCAAATACAGAGAAGGCTGATTTCGTTTCAAAATTGACAAAAACGAATAAGAAAAACAAGGATCTGAATTGTTCTTAAACTCCCAGATCTCGCAATGAATTTGAATCATGATCGGAAAACCAACCCAGTAAAAAATCATAAGTTTGGTGGTCGAGAATTTGAATCATGACCGGATAACCATTGTCTTCAACTCGTACTTCTCATATTCATGAGAATCATCCCATAAACCATTGTATAACAGATCAATAGATCTGGAACTCATATCGGAAAAGAATAGAAATGAAAAAAAATTCTATGAAAAAAAAGAAGAAATGAAATCGAAGAATGCAGAAAAGAAATGAAGAACACGGAGACGTAAGAAAAGAAATGATTAAAAAATGAAACAGTATAATTAAGATTTGGTAACTGCCAAATCAAAATTAATTTAAAAAGATAATAAAAGAAATAAATCAGGTAATTGAATTAAAATCCCCATAATTATGGAATGTCGGAAATGAGCACGAAAATTTAAAAAATAAATAAATGAATAAACGTATAAAAAAGGGTAAAACTGTAAACCGTATAATTAGGATCTAGGGTTGCGCCGCCGGAATTGGTGTTAATTGGGTAAAATTGAAATATAATCTCAACAATTGGTAATATCGAAATTGGGTGAATTAATCAGGATATTAGTGATATTAATCTCAACAGATAATACATAGAAAATGATATTTAGATTAGGGGTATTTTCATTAATAATCAAATCATCATGTCTAATTACATAAGTGATTGGTAAACCAAAATAATTACAAATCTATCCTAGCACCACCGCATGCCTAAGTGTAAAGACTTAAAAGACCTTCGCCTGACAACCGTATTAAATGTGTAGCCTTCGTTTAGAAAACATGGAAATTTTTAAAAAAGAAAAAACTGAGCGGTAATCATGGGATTAACGAAAATCATGGATTTTTTAAAAAGGAAAAATAATAACATATCTATTCTGATCTTTTGTCAAAAATATGAATTTAAAAAATAAAATAAAAATTAAAGAGCATGGTGAGTGAATAGCAGCGGTGAGAAGAAAAAAAGGGAAGTTGAAGCAAAGATATGGACCAAGAACAAAATATTGGAGGAGAGATCGATAATGGTGAATAAGGACAACGAAGATTCACATAATCAAGATAAGACAAAGATTAATGAAGAATAAATTGGCGAATCGAAAACCCTTGAAAAGGCATGTTCTTGTTATACCCAATATATATGTTCTTGTTTTATTCAAGTTTTTTTTTTTTTTAAATATTGAATCTTTACATCAGTATTGATTAAAGTATCAATCTCACCATATAAGCGAAAGAATATTTCTTTTTTTGAAAGGGGAAAACTCCATCGATAAAGTGAAGAATCTGAATACTTTGTAAATTCAAGCGACGAGGAAAAACATGAAGGATGAAGAAAACGTTGAAGAAGAACATTCATACGAAGAAGAAGACCCAAATTTTTTTATATTTGTTAAACATTGCTAAATTATCATTTACATTGTAAACTGTCGTGAATTAATTTAAATACACATTTATTTTTGTTAAACATGGATAGATATTTAACTACATTTTTCTTTGCTCATCATGAATATTTATTAATTTTAGTAATTTGAAGAAGAAAAAAGTAGTAACAGAGAAGACCCCAGAAGGGAAAAAAATGTTGGAACAGAGATGGAAATAGAACAATAATTGAACTTTGATATTGATACTCAACTGATTACAAGAACAAACAGATCAATAATAACAATTAAATCAAAACAGAAACTGAAGGATAACGTTACAGTAAAATCTCCAAAGCACGGACAGGCCGTTGTCCTGAAGTTGATATTGCCCCGCCAGGTTGTTTGTGGTTCGTCGGCAATTTGGCTCGGCAGGATTCGATAGAGAGTTCTTGAATACAACAACCAGAGATTCAAGAACCTGGCAGAATCTTTCTAGAACATCTCTCAAAAAGTGGACAGAAAAACGAAGAACGAAGAACAGAGAAGAGAGAAATTGAGAAATCAGATATTGACAAATTTCTTGGTGGTTTGAGAGTGAAGAATCCGTCTCTATTTATAAGGAGACGGATTTGTAACTCTGAACAAAAAATTAATTCTGGATTAAATTCCAGAATTAAATCTGTTTCTGTAACAGCTGACCGTTTGCCTAAAACGCACGTCGGCGACCGGAAACGGCTCAATGTCATCTGAAACGTTTGACGGCGAAAAAGAATATTATTTAATCAAGATCACCGGACCAGACCGGCCCGAACCCGAACGGGTCGTGACGGGCGGGCGGCGCGCGCGCGTGTGGACTGAAGCCCATTGGGTGCGCGCTCGGCCCTCGCAAAATCTGTGGAACCCCAAAGGGCCCAACCCAAAGTGCAAGTGTAGGATATATAAAGTGATGTTTTATTTGTGATATTTCCAATGTGGGACAAGTGAATTTTTCACTTTCCCACAAACCACAACTTCAACTTTTCCCACTACACTTCCTCTTACTTTCACTCTTAAATTTTATAAAATCCAACAAAAAATGGATAAGCGACGTCCAAACCATATATTTATTTTTTATAAACATTTAAATCCAATTGATAAATGAAAATCTTGTTGAATTTATAAAAGTTAATTATTTAATATCATTTATTTTTAATAAACACATAAATATTTAAATTTTGTAAACAAGATTATGAAAATTTAAAATTAAAAAAAAATAAAAAAGGTAACTGAAACGTGAGATAATGGCTGATTTTGTGGGATTTAAACACAATAATTAGAAGATAATTTACAATTAATTAAGAATTTATAAACAAACATGGAACGTGATTTAAGGGGAATGAAATCAGAAATTAATGATTTGATTTCGATTTTGAAACCTTTAAATTTAAAACGTAATTTTAAAAAACTAAAAGATAAGGCAAGTAACGGATTCTATGGGATTTCAAATAATTTAGAATTTGATATGGAACGTAAAATTTATCAATGGTTCTATGAAGAGTGAAATCGTATGAAAAAAAATTGAAAACCACATTTATCAATGGACTTAAATGTTTATTAAAAATAAATATATGGTTTGGACGTCGCTTATCAATTTTTTTCCTTCTGGATTATTTTCTGTCACTACTTTTTTCTTCTTCAAATTACTAAAATTAATAAATATTCATTATGAGCATAGAAAAATGTAATTAAATATTTATCAATGTTTAACAAAAGTAAATATGTATTTAAATCATTTACGATAGTTACAATGTACATGATTAATTTATAAATGTTTAACAAATATAAATATTCTGGATCTTTTTCGTCGTATTCTTCTTCAACGATTTCTTCACCCTCCATGTTTTCCTCCTCGCTTGAATTTGTAAACTAATCAAATTCTTCCAAAAATTTCTTTTCCTTTTACCATTGTTTTCTTTTTTCTACTACGAGATTTTGATTCCTATTTCATGATGAAAAAGAATCATTTAAACATAGAAATAAAAAACAAATTGAGAGTATAAAACAAAAACAGAAAGGATCAAAATTGATGAAAATTGACGGAAAAAAAGGCAGATGGTAACCTCGGATGTATAAATATAGTCAAAGAAAATAGTGCTTCATAAATAAGAATGAAACGAGAAAGCTAATAAAAATGGAAAAACGAGAAATAAAATGGATAACAATGGAAAAATGGATGTGAACCCAAACAGAATAAGGAGGATGAAAAAACGTAAACAATAGTGATGCCAAGACTGAATGATTAAGGGAACGAGATCTATGGTGATCAAGAAATCGCATAAATGAGAAAAATAGAAAATAACGAATAACAAATCTGACATTAATGGATAAAACGTGATTTAAGGGATTTTGGTATCAAATCAATAATTTGAAACCGTAATTTAAGAATACATTATTATAAAAAATAAAAAAAAGGAAACTAACTATCAGTGGCAAAAAAGAATTTAAAAAACTTTCAATATCTGTTAATAAAAAATCAAAATGATAAACGGTTGCAAATAAGGGTATATTAGTCATAGAAAAAGAGGAAACCGCCAACTACGGCCTAAAAAGTCTAAAAGTGTAATTTATTTGGGACTCATGATATGGTTGTAATTAAGGTTCTAAAATTGATTTAAGATGTAAAAATCTCTTTAGATTATTATAATTTATTTTTAATATTTAAAATGATATTTATTATAATTTTGATAATTTATTATTTAGTATAAATTGATATTTAATATTGAAGTTGAGAAATAATGGTAGTTTAGATATTTACTAATAGTGGGAGGACATTATTGTCTAAAAAAGTTTCTCCCATTAGCACACTTTTTAAGTAATATTATTTTTAATATTTAAAATGATATTTATTATAATTTTGATAATTTATTATTTAGTATAAATTGATATTTAATATTGAAGTTGAGAAATAATGGTAGTTTAGATATTTACTAATAGTGGGAGGGCATTATTGTCTAAAAAAGTTTCTCCCATTAGCACACTTTTTAAGTAATAATAGAATAATAGATAATAGATAATAGATAGATTACTTGTATAAATGCTCTCATATAACATATTTGTTCGTATTGAAATTTAATAAAATATTCAACTATTTTATTTAAATTTCACAAACCTAAATTAAAACTAAACTGAGTGATAAATGAAACGAAATGCAGTAAAGTATCGTATTAAAAAACAACGAATAATTAGATGAATTGTATCAATATTCCAACCATCCTGTTATTATGTAAATGATATAAAAAAAAGTAAGAGTTCCTTTCTTGATTTGTTCTACAAAAATAGAATCCCTCCCCTTTTTATCAAATGCCTAAATATAAACCTGAAAAAATAATAGTAATTTAGTTAACAAAAGGTAAAAAATGCAATATTTATACAAATTCAGGGTTTAAATTGACCCTCTAAATTCACAGGTACAAGCCGAATTTTTTCTAGTTTTTTTAAGGGTAAAATGCAAATAAAACCCCTGTGGTCTTTTCATAATGCATGAGCACCCCCTGTACTTTGAAAATGGTAAATCGCACCCCTGTGGTTCCAATTTTTTTCAATCAGACCCTTCCCCTTTAATGTCAATAATTTTCTTTTAGCCATAACTTATTCGTTTGAACTCCGATTTGGATGATTCAAGATGTTTTGGAATCTTCATTTATGGCTTTACATAATCGTCGCTTCGAAACTTTGAAATCATCAATAACCAAAAGAGTTAACGATGTCAATCATACCTAGTATTTTGATGTTAATAAAATCTTTTATTTATTAATGATTTCAAAGTTTCGAAGTGACATTTATGTAGAGCCTAAAATGAGGATTCCAAAACATCTTGAATCGTCCAAATTGGAGTTCAAACGAAGAAGTTATGGCTAAAAGAAAATTATCGACATTAAAGGGGAGGGGTCTGATTGAAAAAATTGTAACCACAGGGGTGCGATTTACCATTTTCAAAGTACAGGGGGTGTTCATGCATTTTGAAAAGACCACAGGGGTTTTATTTGCATTTTACCATTTTTTTAACCGTATCTCATACTTTCCGTTAACATGAACATAACTCAACTGATTAGACACATACTTTGTATAAAAGTTGAAGATTCAAATTCCCCTCTCTTGATTTAATGTTATATATAAAAAAAATCCCACAATCCCCTTATTTATGGGAAAACGATCTTTCCTTATAAGGCTTCTTACACGTTATTTGGTAAGTTGAGAGATAAAAACTATGTAGATTGACGGTGAACCTTTTTCCTTACCAAAGATGCTTTTATGTAGTCAAATGTTTGATAATAAATTATGTTTTAATGTTTCAAGACTTGAAACGCATGAAACGCATAAAGCAAAATATCAAAAAAATAAAATAATATATATATATATATATATATAAACAGTTTTATTGAAAAATTACATTGAAATTAGTTGAAGATTGAATTAATTAAAGAGATCAAATGAGTTCTTTGCATTTGGTAAAGTACTATGGTTATGGTATTTGCTTTATTGTTGTGATGTTGATCATGGTGACTTCTGCTGATCCGCACTATGATATGAAACCTGAAGATGATACTCCTACTTATACGGTGGCGATAATAAACAAATTAACTAATCGTCAATTGTTAGGGGTCCGTTGTAAATCGAAAGACAACGATTTGGGTGAACATGTGGTGACTTATGGCAATAGTTTCTCGTGGAAATTCAAGGTAAATTTTTTACAAACCACCCTTTTTTGGTGTACCTTAGGAACCCAAGCAAATCAACATGCGACTTTTAATGTGTTTTGGCCGGAGAATCACCCATGGCTAGCTTATCGATGCAATTACTCGTTGTGTAATTGGATTGCTCAAGACGATGGTATTTATTTGATGAATATTCCTAAAGGGACCTTAGAACTTATTCATAAATGGGAATAATACATCCTAGGGGTTTCAATCCTCACTTTCCCCATCCCCCATCTAATATATATAAAAAATGTGTTATAATGAATAAGTTAATCAAGTTATAATAAATTTTAATTTTAATATTTTTTTATCTCTTTCTTTATTTTTCTTATCTTTCTAATTTTTTTTATATATGAAATATATGTGTTAAATCGGCAATCAACCCAAAAGCTTAAGCTAATCGGTAAAAACTAATTTAATCATATATTTCAACATTCACCCTCGTATATGGGTTTGAATATTTGCATAAAATCCAATCATGTGAAATTTTTCTAATATCGTGTTAAATCATCAATAGACAAAAAAAAAATTAAGTTGATGGGCTAAGACAAATTTAATCATATATCTAAACAATATTAGTTGGTTTTATATATTTATTAAAATATAATATATAGATTAATTTTAAAAATCATATAAAATGTGAGTAGGAGTTAATTTACTAAAGTGAGTGCATATTCACTGAAGTTTCGTTTATCTAAAACCGAACCCGATTAGGTTCTTATATTTTTTTTTTCTTTCAATTATTGTGAAAAAAAATTATAAATACAAATATAACTAAGTTTATAAAAACCTTTGTTATAACGTAGATTTTAACATAACAAATAGAAGGTTGATGATTCTTTCTATTTTGTTTTCATTTTATTAAGTTTCAATAAATATTTTAATATTTTAATATTTGAATGTGTTATATATATTTTTTATACTAATTTGGTTTGGACCGTTATAAAAATTCTTATTCGAACCAAATTTTTATTAATTGGTGTGGATACACAAAGACCTAAAAAAGGGACTCGAGTTTTGTTTGGATTTATTCACTCTGATGTTTAGTATGTTTCTCTGGAAGCATATTCACTATTTACATCTAGGTTGCTTAAAAGGATCGTATTTATTGGACCAATATTCCTATAAGAACTTAGACTTTGTGCTATATTAAGATTTTCTCACAAAACATATCTAATAATTTTTAATAATTAAGCTAATGTGAAATTTTCAAATTACTTGTGTATATAGGATACACAACTTAATATATGAGTCGGTTCTAAAAAAAAAACACCCTTAATATAAGAGAAAATAGGAAAAATGCTAAATATGTCTCGCATTAATTTTTTTTTAATTGAATAACTTAATGGAGGTCAGTTCCCACTCCCTTTCCATGAGGTTGAAAGTTCGAGTTTCTCCTCCCTCAAATTTAATGTAATATCTAAAACAAAACTCGATTTTTTTTTGGGGTCAAAAATACAATTGGCCATCCAAGATATGAGACCTTTTATTTTACATCCAAGTTCTTATGAAGTTAGTCAAATCTCAATTAAAAAGACTATTGAGTTTTTTTTTTCCTCTTTTGAAACTTTAACGTAGGATTTAAACTCAATATAACCAAGGAGTAAAATGTCGACGTCGACAGAAATGTCGAGGTTCAAATTTATGGAAATGTTGATATTGATGAATATTCCTTGAAAAATGACGGAAACGATAGAAAATATAGGTGATTTTTTTTTTGACTTTTTGAATAGAACTTTCATAATAGCTTAATTAATTCATAATCTATCATATAATAGAATTATACGCCTACAAACATAATAAAATGTAAAAATTACAATATAATATATCGAAATTTAATATTAAAATATGTTTATTACATTAAAGTACCATATGTACTAACTAAAATAGATAAATTGGAGTTGGATAAGAGATTAGTAAAATAAATTAAAAATCGACAGAAAAATGTTATATATGGCTTGTAATGTGGAATCCACCGACATTTCAAAATTTCCACGATATTATTGACATTTCCATCAAATTGGAAAAAACGTCTAATATCATAATTGGCTGACGTGTACTTTGACTCGACATTTCAAGAAACTAGGAGAAAAAAAAAATTCTACCTATGTTCGATGTCGAGGTTCAATTTGATAGACATTTCTATAGAAATTTCGGTAATGTCGAGAAAATTTAATTCCATGAATATAACTACATACTTTAGATCAGATGGATATTTTTTAAATAAAAAAATATTGCTTTACAAATTGTTGGAAGATAGACTTGCATCTAATCTAAAACAAAAATTGTCTTGAATAGCAAATTTCTACATACAAATTACTGAAATGTCAGAATTAAAAAAAAAAAAAAAAGGGTCTATTGAATAGACGATTTAGTCCACACCATAAAAAGAGTGCAAAATCGTTTGTTGTACAGAAGATTTAGCGTATTTTTAGACAACGTTTTGTGTTGGCAATAGATTTGACATAAATTTAGAAAAGTACAATTTTTCAAAAAAAATAATTTTTGAAAACCCCCCTAAATTAAACGTTTTTTTTACCCATATCCCAACATCTCCTTATTTAAGGGAAAACAATCTTTCCTTTTAGGACTTCCTACCCTTTATTTGGTAAAGTTACGAAATAAAAACTATATATAGAAGGAAAGCTTATTTTGCTACCAAAGAATGCTTTAATAATTGAAGAGATGGAATATCAAATGAGTCCTTTCAATTTGATTAAATACTATGGTTATGGTATTTGCTCAATGGCCCTAAAGGGACCTTAGAACGTATTCATGATTGGGAAAATTAGAATTTAAATTTCCAATCTTAACCCATACCCCCCTCGTTTTAAATATCCAATCCCACATCTCATATATCCAAAAAGTTATTATGGATAAGTTAATCATATCCCTTTACTATATATATTATGTGTCTTATCTTTATTATATATAAAATGTATAAGTTGGTCTTAAATATTTATAAATATAATATACATCTTAATTTTAGAAATCATATAAAATGAAGGTTGAATTATAATATTTGGTCTTTAACATTTGACACATTTTCTAATTCAGTTCTTATAGTTTGAAAAAAGTCTAATTTAGTCTCTTATGTTTTGATTAATTTTAGTTTTGATTATAGAAATTCCATGACAAAAAATAAAAATAAAAATTGACGTTGTACGTTCTTTTACTGATGAGCATTGACATTGAACATCTAGATATTAAAAAGGAAACCATGGACTTATTTTTTAAAATAAAAAATATTTTTTTTTCTTTTTAGTTTGAATATCTCATCACTTTTTCTCCCAAAATATAGTCAAAATGATATTTTTATTGACATCTAAAAGTTCAATATCTATGTCATTCATATAGAAAACGTAGGACATCGTTTGTCAATTAAAAAGTTTAATGACAAGGACAATAAAAACATAAGGGGTTAAATTGGATTTTTTTTTATAAATACGAGGGATTAAATTAGAACTTTATTCAAATGTGAGGGTCACGCAGGCCAGATCTAATTAAATTTTATGATAATTAAATATTATATATATAATTTTTTATTAACTTATGGTTTTAGTAGCTTAAATATTCTATATTAATTGTAATAGTTAATATTTCATGATAAAATGTTCTTTTAAAAGAAATTATACACATGTACTAATTAATTATTTTTTATTTAATCAATGAGTTTCAAAGTTGATTATTTTAACTATAAAAAATTATTTTATAATTAAATAATAACTAGTCACATTATTAAATTTGCTGTTTTTTTCATTACCATTTATAATATATAGGTTTTTTTTATGGTAAGTTTAATTTTACCTTTTGAGGGTGTGTCAATTTAACCTTGAAACTTCTAATTTTATCAATTTAAATTCTGACCTTTTATAAAGTTATACGATTTGTACCTGAATCAAAATAAAATTATAAAATTACCAAAATAACACGTCATCAAATCACTAAAAAAATCAAAGTGACCAAACATCTATATAACCTAATCATAAAATTGTCCAATCTCAATCACAAAATTACTCAACCCAATCATTAAAATCAAGCAATAAAAAATGTCAAACTCACAAAAAAAACCTAATCTAGCTATTAAAAAATGTTTAACACGGTCGTGAAAATCAATTTCCACCCAAACATGACTTCATTGAAATACAAAACACCAACACGTAACTATATATCCACAAAAATAATAGTAACTTAGTTAACAAAAGGTAAAATAAAAGTGAAGGTTTTGTAAGGGTGAGTTTTAAATAAGACCCCTTTAATTTTGATCAAATGTATGAACATCTCATGTAGTTTAAAAATGATAAATCACACTATGTAGTTCTAAATTATGCCAATCAGATTTCTCGCTTTCAACGTCGTTAACCTTTTTTTAACTATAACTTCTTCGTTTCAACTCATTAATTGGTTCAAGATGTTTTGAAATTCCCGTTTCGAGCTTTACGTTATGGACATTTCAAAAAATTTAAATCATCAATAAACAAAAAGGTTTATATCTTCAATCATACATAGTATTTTGATGATAATAAACTCTTTTATTTATTGATAATTTTGAAGTTTTAAAGTGACCGTAATGTAGAACTCGAAACGAGGATTTCAAAACATCTCGAATAATCCGAATCAAAATTCAAAAGAAAAAATTATCGCTAAAAGAAAGTTAACGGCGTTATAGTGGAGGAGTGTAATTGGTATAATTTGAACATGAGTGTAATTTGTCATTTCTTAACTATAAGAGGGTTTTCATGGATTTGACCAAAACCACAAGAATCCCACCATCCCTTTATTCAAGGAAAAACAATCTTTCCTTTTAAGGGTGTTACACTTTATTTGGTAAGTTAAGGGATAAAAACTACATATATGGAAGGTGAAATTTTTTTCTTAACCGTATATGCTTTATATAGTCAAATATTTGATTATAAATCGTCATATAAATATCTGAAAAAAAAATCATGTTTTAAAGGAGGAAAAAAAAGTTGGCATTAATATTAGTTGAAGATTGAATTATTGAAAGAGATGGAATACCAATGGAGCCCTTTCCATTTAGTAAAGTATTATAGTTATGGTATTTGCTTTATTGTTGTGATGTTGATCATGGTGGCTGATCTGACCGAAAGCAGCTCTGATATGAAATCTGATGATGGATCTACTTGGACTGTGATGGTAACAAACAAATTAAGTGGCGGAAATTTTTTATCCGTCCATTGTAAATCAAAAGACGACGATCTAGGTGATCATCAAGTGAATAATGGAGGTAATTTTTCGTGGAAATTCAAGATAAATTTTACAGAAACCACCCTCTTTTGGTGTAGTTTAAGAACACCAACAAATCAACATGCAACTTTTAATGTGTTTTGGCCCGAGCATCACCCATGGCTTTCTTCTCGATGCAATTACTCGTTGTGTAATTGGGTGGCTCAAGACGATGGTATTTATTTGCTCAATATTCCTACAGGAGCTTTAGAGCGTATTCATGATTGGGTACATTAAAATTAGGGGTTCAATCTACTTCTTAAATCTCCAATCCTATAAAAAGTTATAATGAATAACTTAATCATATCATAAATAAATTTTAATTTATATATTTTCATCTCTTTTTTTTTTCTTTTTTTTATGCGTCTAATCTTTATTAGATGTGAAATATAGTAGTTGGTCTTATATATTTATTAGATATAATATATATAATTTAATTTTAAAAATCATATAAAATGTAAGTTGGACTTGGATAGGGGAGAAAGTTTTTTTTCCTCACTTTTATGCTCTTAATTTAAAAGTTTCCAATAGAGATAAATATTTCATGATATATGCAATTTTTTTTAAAACTTTTTAGACGTTACATCAATTAGTGATTGAGGAGACTCGAACTTTCAATTTTAAAAGAAAAGAATACTTATTTTTAACGATGCTGAGGTTGACGGATACACATGAGTCTCAAATATCCATTTAATATTGATATATGGTGGAGAACACACTTCTTTTATTGGGTTCGGTTAACATCCTCAAATCTATCTTTAATCTATTTCTATATTATATTAAAAAGCAAAGTAGTTGGGGAATCATTTTTAGACAAAGCTACCCTCTAAATTATTTGACAAATTACATCTATCATCTACATGAAATATAAAATAATAAAATAGATTTGATAATCTACATTTTAAAATTTTAAACAAATTTTTAAAATAAAAAAGAAATGAGTTTTTAAAAATTATTTTTTTATAGTTAAAATTTTAAAATAATTTTTTATTAATTCATTTTATTTAACAATTGATTTTATATCAAATAAATACATATTATTATAGACACCGTATTTAATTTTATTTTTTTCAAAATAGTTCAATTGAAAAAAAAAAAGAGAGAGGGAAAATTGAACAGGAGAGAAAAATAATTAGGAGAGTTTTAATTGAAAAATTGATACATGGAAAAAGATAAAATTTTAAAAAGTCAAATTTTAGTTTTATTTGAGAAAATCAAACTTTAAACGCATAATCTTAAACTGAAATTAGTCTAATATGAGACGCCAAATTGAATGACCCACCTCATCAAACTTCTTATTCTTGGACACGATCCCAAAAGGGATAAAAGTTTTCAAACTCCAAATTGATGATCTTTATCCCAAATACCCATGGATGGAAATAGCTTAAGCTTTATATAGAAACGGGAACAATTAACGGGTTTCTCTCTTTGTTGTCTGATTCAAAACAAAGACATCGATTGGAAGAAATCTTAATTTGAAGAGAGATGCCTTGACCCGTCAAATTTTCGGGCATGTTTAAAAGTGTTTTTGATAACTACTGAAAAATTTAATTTTAAAAATTATCTCGAACGGACCCTAGCTAGATTTTGGGCAGTTTTACTAATACTTAAAACTTTTAAAAAGGACAAATTTTATATAAAAATAATTCCTACATGTTCTAATTGGTTCCGGTTCCGGTTCTTTAATTTTTCTTCATTCCTTACCGGTTCAGTTCTGGTTCTTGCCGAGAATCAGTAGGAACCGAACCGGAAACACCCCTAGTCCCTATAACACCTCCCAGCCTGTTTGCTCTGGTAAATGATCTCATCAATGAGATCTGCAGGGATCGTAAAGTGTGTTTGTAAAAAAACAAAAATCTAAAATTTGTTAGCAATTTAAAACATTATAAATAAAATAATAACTATTCGTATCTGAAACAGTAGCTAAGCGAAACATTTAGTTGCTAATTCATGGTCTAAAAGAGTCGCTATTTTGGCGGGAAGCTTGACGTCATTTCTTGAGACAAATCATTAACAATGGACTGTATTAGGATGCTAAATAGCAATTAGGGGTGCAAGACGTAACCGAAAAACCGAACCGAGCCGATTACCGAGCCGAAACATCATAAAACCGAACCGAACCGAACACTATCGGTTCGGTTTCGGGTTGTACATGGAAACCGAAGCAACTATCGGTTCGGTTCGGTTTTATGCGGTTTAGGCTGCCCTAAACCGAACCGAACCGATAGTTGCTTCATTTAAAAAAAAAAAAAAAAAAAAAAAAAAAAAAAATTAAAACGCACGCACAGGCAAATGGCAAAACGCAAAACGCAACTCTCTTTCTCTGTCTCCGTCTCAACTCTCTGTCTCTCTCTCAACTCAAGCTCTCTTCCCACCGCCAGCCAGCCTCGCCGCCACCGTCAGCCTGCCTCGCCGCCACCGCCAACCGAATCTTGTTCGCCGTCACTCTTCTCCGCCGCCGCTGATTTTGATTTCAGGTTTTCATTCTTCCTTTTAATTTTATATAAATATATGAATATTAGGGCTTTTTTTAGGGTTTATTATATGTTGTGAAATGTGATTCATTTATTTATATTATGAATTAGGGTTATTATTTTAATTTCTGATTTAGGATCATTGTCTCTTTTAAATTTATGAATTAGGGATTTTAGTTGTTTATTTTATAGATTTAGTTTTTTTTTTACTTATTATTGTTTTTTTTACACACTTCATACTTCATAGGAATTAAAAGAGAAGAATATGGTTAAGTTTGGGGATAGTGAGAAAGTGAAAGATGATGTGGATGAGGATTTAGATGATAATATGGAAGAAGATGAACACACACTTGATGTCGATAGTGATGCTAATGTCATAGGGTCAAGTAGGAAGAAGAGAAAATTAAGGTCAATAGTATGGTCGCATTTCACTAGATTAACCGGCAAGGCATATACCGAAGAAAATCCAAAAGCTAAGTGTAATTATTGTGGGATGATTATGTGTTGTCATTCGAAGAGAAATGGTACCAAATCAATGAAAACTCATCTCGAAGAGACTTGTGTTAAAGATCCTCTGAAAATGCAAGCAAATAAGGCAAAAGATGATAATCAAACAAAGTTAGTTTTTGAAAAGAAAGATGTTGTAGGAGGGGGGGTTAAAGCATCATTACAATGTAAGGTGTTTAGTCTTGAGAATGCAAGAAGACTAATTGCAATGATGATTATTAAAGATGAATTGCCATTTGCTTTTGTGGAGAACATTGGGTTTAGAGAGTTAATGGAGGGAACAATATGTTTGTTTGCTCCTGATTTTGTTGTGCCCTCCCGAACCACGGTTGCCAAAGATGTAATGGATATATACATGTCAGAAAAAAAGAAATTAAGAGATATTTTTGTGAAGGAAGGATTTAGGATTTCCCTAACAACCGACACTTGGACTTCGGTTCAAAACATCAACTATATGGTTCTCACTGCTCATTTCATAGACAATGATTGGATTATTCACAAAAGAATTATAAATTTTTGTCAAATTGAGAACCATAAAGGGGACACAATAGGGAAAGAAGTTGAAAAATGCTTGAAAGAATGGGGAATAGCAAAAGTTCTTACTTTGACTGTGGATAATGCTTCTTCTAACGATACAGCTGTTGCTTATCTAGTTAAACGTTTTAAGAGCGGTTTAGTGTTGAATGGTGAATTTTTGCACGTGAGATGTTGTGCACATATTTTGAATTTGATTGTAGGTGATGGTTTGAAGGATGTTGCAGAGTCGATCAATAAAATTCGAAATGCTGTTAGGTTTGTGAGGTCTTCCCCTGCTCGACTTGCTAAGTTCAAGAGGTGTATTGCACAAGAGAACATATGTAGCAAAAACCTTGTGAGCTTAGATGTTCCAACTAGGTGGAATTCCACGTACTTGATGCTCGATGCATCTGAGAAGTTTGAGAAAGCATTTGCTAGGTTGGAAGACAATGACTTGTGTTATTTGAGCGAGGAGACGCCTTGTAATTTGGATTGGGAGGTTGCAAGAATTTATATCAAGTTCTTGTCCGTGTTTTATGGAGTTACAAAAAGAATTTCGGGCTCCCTTTATGTAACTTCAAACTCAGTTTTCCATGAAATTAGCATTATTCAGAGGTGCATTAGGCATTATTCTTCCATTACATCTGATGAAAAGCTGAGCGACACTGCACAACGAATGCAAGTAAAGTTTGAAAAGTATTGGGGTAATACCACAAAAACCAATATTTTGTTTTATGTTGCATTGGTTTTAGATCCCCGATACAAGATGAAGTTCCTTGCATATGCCTTCAGTCAGTTGTATTCGAGTGCCGTCGCATCGGAGCTATGTAAGAAGGTTGATAACGTTTTGAGGCGACTCTTTACTGAGTATAGTTCATCCATTGTCACGCGTAAAGTTAAACCATCAACTTCAAAACCCTCAGTTGATATGGATGTGGTAGTTGGTGCGGACCCATTTAGTCTTGATTTCATAAGTGAATTTAATGCTTTGGAAAATGATGATGAACTTGGTATCGAGACTGAGGTGGATGTTTATTTGTTGGAGGCCAAAGCAAAAACAACCGACGACTTCAATATTCTACATTGGTGGAAATTGAATGCACCTAGATTTGTTGTCCTTAGCAAAATTGCTAGGGACATATTAGCCATGCCTGGTTTCCACCGTGGCTTCTGAGTCCGCGTTTAGCACTGGTGGGAGGGTGATCGATCCTTTTCGGTCTTCACTAGCTCCACGTACTGTTGAGGCACTTATATGTACACAAAATTGGATCAAGAGCCCGGGTATAAGTGTTGATCTTCAACAATATTTGGACGAGGTTGTCAAAACTGAAGAAGGTATAAAAATTTATTAGTGCTTTTTTACTATTTTATAGTTTATCGACTTATAATGCTAATAATTTTATTTTTTTTCAGAATTTATAAAACTCATGGAGGAAATGAGTCTTAATGATACTAGTGGTCCTTCTCAAACCATTGGAGATGGGTTGGATATGATGTGATCAAATCAAGACTATTCGATGTCGATTGAAGATGAGAACTGTGAAGACTATTGGATGTTTTTTATTTTCATGTTATGTTAGATTGTTAGTGTTTGTAATTGATGAAGACTATTGGATCATGGATATTTGTTTTTATTTTGGTGAATTGAATTGTGGTTCAATTGGTTTAAAAATGTTTTTATTATGATGAATTGAATTGAATTGTTGTTTAGTGGATTATGGAGTTTTGAAGTTATTGTTAATACTAATAGTGAAATATAGTTCAATTGAAAATATTGTGGATTAGGTGAATGAATGAAATATGTTTGTTTTAGTAGTATTTCAATTTAAAGTATGGAGTTTTGATGTTTAATGGTCAAATATGAATATTGATGTGTAATGGTGAAATTTTGTTAAATTCATGTGAATTAGAATATAGATGTTTGATGTTTAATAAAGGCGAAACATTCAATTGATTCGGATTAGATATTTAGAAGTTACAACTACAAAATGAATTGCTAAATTGCTAGGTAAAAAGTAAGGGGGGAAAAAAATACAAAGAAATTTTGCACAGACCCGACCCGACCCGAGAAGACCCGACCCGACCCGGTTTGGACACAAAACAAGCAAGCCTCTGTCCTACCCGATAACCAACCCGACTTCAACCCGAACCGAAACCGATTGCACGGTCGGTTTTCTCTATACTCGGTTCGGTGGCGGTTTTGCACCCTTCCCTCATTGCTAATCGGTTCGGTTTCGGGTTTGGTCCAAAACCGACCAAACCCGAACCGACAACACCCCTAATAGCAATGAAATGTGCCTCTAAAGTCAAGCTTATTATCAGCGTTAGCGATGTAGAGTTTACTGACGCTATATAGCGATAAGGTGTGTCGCTAAAAGTGAAACTCAGTAACAGCGACGCATTTTGTCGCTAACCAGCGTCCCATTAGTTGCGTCGGTAATTGTTGGTTGTTAATTCCAGTTTTTCTTGTAGTGTTAGAAGATATGATTTTGGATTACCCCCACAAAACCTTCCCTTTAGTTTTTAACGTTTGACACAGTTTCTAATTTAATTATATTAATCTCTTACTCTTTTTCTTTATTATATATGAAATATATTAGTTGGTGTTATATATTTATGAAAATATTATATATGTAATTTTAATTTTGAAAATCATATAAAAAGTAGTTTAAATTATATACTTGGGTTTTCTAACGCTTGACACAGTTTCTAATTTAATTCTTAACGTTTGAAATTTTTTAATTTAATACCTTATGTTTTGATTAGTTTTAGTTCTACTCATGAAATTTTTTAATAATTAAAATTGACGTTCCATGTTCTTTTTACTGATTAACATTGACATTGAACATCTAGATGTCAAAGGGATACCAAGGATTTTTTTTTTTGGAAAAAAAAACATCTATTTTTCTTTTTAGTTCAAACAACTCGCTACCTTGTATCCCAAAATATAGTCAATATGATAAGTTTATTGGCATCCAAGTTCAATGTTTTTGTTATTCAATTAGAAAATGTGCATGACGTCATTTTGTCATTAAAAAGGTGTAACAACAAGAACTAGAATTTAATTTAATCAAAACGTAAAGGACTAAATTAGAATTTTATTCAAACGTGAAGGACTAAATTAGAACTTTGGGTATAATACATTTTTAATCCTTATAGTTTGATATTGGTGTCTATTTAATCCCTCTAGTTTCAAATTGAACATTTTTACCTCTACTGTTTAAGAAATTCATCATTTTTTTTTTTTGATTTCAAGAAATTCATCATTTCGGTCCTTGGTATTAAATGACCGATGATGTGACAACAATACTAATGTATCTTTATTTCAATGATGTGGCATTTTAATTATATATTTTATTTAAAAAAAATTATGTCCTAACCCATGCTCTTCCCTGATCTTCTCAACCTTCTCTATTTCTTCTACCCCTCTTCGGTATCCCTATCACTTAGTTACCGTAAGTTATTAAAAAAAAATTGACTTCCTGAAAAGATCATTTTTTTATAGCATTAGAGGGGATTTTCATGTTTACTTCTAGAAAGGTTGGGAAGAAAATGGTTGTGTTGTGTTTGGATTCAGGATCACCTTTCATTCATATATCATAGAGGTATTACAAGCCAGACTGAGAAAATTGAGTTAGCCTCTAAGTAATTGTTGGTTTGATATTTTCATAAATCTATCTAATGATAGTTTTACACTCTAGCTAGACAAAGAGAAGCAAGAGAGATGAAATGGACAAAGATTGCGATGGAGAAGAAGACCAATGACGGGGAGAGAGGGTTTTTGCATAAATAATTAAAAATATATTTTAAGTCAAGTCATTTAACTCCAAAGACCAAAATGATACATTTCTTAAGCAGTAATGGGTAAAAATATTCAATTTTAAATTATAAGGACTAAAGAGACACTAATATCAAACTATAGGGACTAAAATAGTATTTTACACCCTAGAACTTTTCAATTGTTAAGAACTTATAAATTGGAAATTGGGGCAAAGCATAAGACCAAATATATATTTAACCTAAAAAAAGGAATTAGGGGTTGAATAAGGGAGCAAGTTTTACTCCTTAAATTTTATGCTTTGTTGGGAGCGAACAAAATCCCACATCGGTTACGGAAGGGGATGATCATGGGAACATAAGGGGAAGGGCACATCTCCATTGGTATGAGGCCTTTTGGGTGAAACCAAAAGTAAAGTCATGCGGGCCTAGGCCCAAAGTGGACAATATCATACCAATGTGGAGATGTGGTGGCCCGTTTTCCCCTTACAAGTGGTATCAGAGCCATGCCCCAACCCTAACGATGTGCGTGGAATCCTTGGGTGCCGAACAAAGTGAGGAGCCTCGGAGACCCGATCCGTGGTGGATGATCATGGGAATATAAGGGGAAGGGCACATCTCCATTGGTATGAGGCCTTTTGGGTGAAACCAAAAGTAAAGCCATGCGAGCCTAGGCCCAAAGTGGACAATATCATACCAATGTGGAGATGTGGTGGCCCGTTTTCCCCTTACAAGTGGTATCAGAGCCATGCTCCAACCCTAACGATGTGGGTGGAATCCTCGGGTGCCGAACAAAGTGAGGAGCCTCGGAGACCCGATCCGTGGTGGGCTCTATCGAACAGGCAGTGTGCTCCGGAGAAAGGAGGTTGGCCTGGATAGAGTGGACGGATGGAAGGGGGGCTGGTGGATATTTGTTCGAGGGGAGGATTGTTGGGAGCGAACAAAATCCCACATCGGTGGGAGGATTGTTGGGAGTGAACAAAATCCCACATCGGTTACGGAAGGGGATGATCATGAGAATATAAGGGGAAGAGCACATCTCCATTGGTATGAGGCCTTTTGGGTGAAACCAAAAGTAAAGCCATGCTGGCCTAGGCCCAAAGTGGACAATATCATACCAATGTGGAGATGTGGTGGCCCGTTTTCCCCTTACATGCTCTTAATTAAAAAGTGTTGGGACAACGGGTCTCTACAATCTCCATATTGATATGATATTGTCTATTTTGAACGTAGACCCACATGACTTTGTTTTTTGTTTCACCCAAAAGATCTCATACTAATGGAGACGTGTCGCTTCCCTTTTATACATATGGTCATCCCCTTTTCTAACGGATGTAAGATTTTGTTCGTAATCCAACAAAAAGTACACCTTCCAATAGTGATTCTAGAGAAATTCTACCCTTGGTATTTTTTGATAGCTTTCAAAATAGAAAATGTTTAAATTTTTCAAAAATAATATTTTTTAAAACACGTGTATAGGTTGAGTTTCACACGCTTTGAGTGAGTAGAAAAGAAAAGTGTTTCTTGAAATTTTTTAAAACTCTTGCTTTTTTTGGAAAATACCAAATCATAAAATGGTATTTTTGAAAACCTCCTTGGCGCGTTTGGTTCATGGATTCGGGTAAGAAGTGGGGTGTTATACAAACCTAATCAGGCGTTTGTCTCCCAGTTTAAAAAATCAGGTTGGTGAGTTTTTTAACTCATCATTTTAAATAAATTTATTCATTTTCACAATTTCAACATATTTTACACTAAACCAAGCTTAACAAATTATATATCTGGCACAATCTAAATACAATCAACAATCCCCTACTTAATAACCCGTTCGAATCCGCAATCCAAACGCGGCCATGGATATATATGCACACTTTGTTTCCTTTAAAATTAGACTTATTTCCTAAACTGTTTATGAACATTATCATTTTGCAACAATATTTCAAAAAGTCCTCAAAAATAATAATTAAATGAACATTATATATATTATATAGAAACTGAACTTATTTTCCTACCAAAGATGCTTTATGTAGTCAAATATTTGATAAGAAATTCAACTAATATTTTCAATAAGATACTTCTATATATATAAATATTTTTTAAAAATATGCTATTAATGAAATTTATTTTTAATTTATACCTCTATACTTAAGTGGGTGTGTCAATTAAACCTAAAATTTTAATTTTATCAATGAAAACTTAACTTTCACAAGTTCTACAATTCGTACTTGTATCAAAAATTAGATTAATAAAATTACTTAAGAACTCTTCCATTAATCACCAAAAAATAATGTAGCATAACATATATAACCCTAATAATAAAATTAAATAGTTAAATAATATGTCCAAACCCGACACAAAAATAATTCAATCTCATCATAAAAAATGTTTAACAATGACATAAAAAACAATATTCACAAAATGATTTAATCAAACTACAAACCAACAACTAACTATAAATCTTCAAAATAGTAGTTTAGCAAACAAAAGATAAAAAATACATAACGTATAAAAATTCAGAGTTTAAATTAACACACCATCTTTTAATTTAAGGGGAACGATATTAAGTTACACTTTACTTGGTAAGTTAAGAAATAAAAACTACATATAGAAGGAATTTATTTTCCTACAAAAGATACCTTATGTAATCAAATATTTGATAAGAAATTTGTATTTTAATATTTCAAAACTTGCAACGCATAAGGAGAAATATCAATATATATACACAACATTTCAATACCAGTTGAAGAATATTGAATTAATTTGAAGAAATGGAATATCAAATGAGTCCTTTCCATTTGGTAAAATGCTATGGTTTTGGTATCTCCTTTATTATTTTGATGTTGATCATGGTGCCTGATCTGACCGAAAGCAGCTTCGATATGAAACCCGATTCAAAGGGTCAATGGACTGTGGCTGTGACAAATAAATTAAGTGGTGGTAAAATTTTGAGTGTTCATTGTAAATCGAAAGACGACGATCTGGGTGACCATCAATTGATTTCCGGCGACAAATTTTTGTGGAGATTCAAGATGAATTTTACATTTACCACACTCTTTTGGTGTAATTTAAGAACTCCAACAAATCAACATGCGGCTTTTGAAGTGTTTTGGCCAGAGCATCACCTGTGGCTATTCTATCGATGCAATTTCGTGCTTTGTGTTTGGGTGGCTCAAGATGATGGTATTTATTTGACCAATATTCCTGATGGGACCTTAGAGCTTATTCATAAGTGGGAAAATTAAAATCTTTTTCATTGATAAAATGGCTATGTCCATCAATAATTTCCAATGCCACATCACATATATCAAGTTAATAAGTATTATAATAAAGTTTAGTTTTTATATTTTCATCTCTTACTTTTTTTTTCCTTCATTTTTATGTCTTATTTTTATTATGTATGAAATATATTAGTTGGTCTTATATATTTATTAAATATAATATACATAATTTTAATCTTTAAAGTCATATAAAAAGTAGGCAGTTAAATTATATATTTCATCATGACATTTGACACCGTTTCTAATTTAGTTCTTAAAATTTGAAAATTTCTAGGTTTAGTCCCCTTATGTTTTGATTAATTTTAGTCTACCCATGAAATTCCTATACAAAAAAAATGATGTTGCACGTTCTTTTACTAATTGAACATATGTTAAAGGAAAAAAAATCCACTTTTCTTTTTTAGTTCGAACGACTCATTACTTTTTCTCCCAAACCAAAAGTTAATATGATAGTTGTATAGGCATCACGAAGTTTAATGTCTATGTTATTCTGTTAGAAAATACAAGACGTCATCGTTTCATTTAAAAGGTGTAATGATAAGAACTAGAATTGAACTTAAACAAAACGTAAGGGACTAAGTTGAAACATTTATAAAAATATAAGTGATTGAATTAGAACTTTATTATAAACGTGTGGGACAAAATCAGAACTTTTCAAATGTTAAAGACTAAATTAGAAATTGGGGCAAACCTTAGAGGGCCAAATAAAAATTTTAACCTAAAAAATATGTAGGAGTTGGATAGGGTAGAATAAATTTACTCCTTAGTTAAAAAGCACACCTTCCAATAGTGATTCTAGAGAAATTTTAGGGTAAAATATCATTTTGGTCCTCCTGCACTTTCACTTAAGTTTCACTTTCATCGCTAAACTTTCAAAAATTGCGTCTTCGGTCCATCGACTTTCGAAAACCTACATTTTTAGTCCTTCGTTTTTCGTTAGTTGACCGTCGGTCATCGCTGATGTCACAACATTGGTGACGTGGCAGACTGACGTGATCAATTTTAAGTTATGTGGCATTTAAAATTTATCTTGTCATCAATGTCACATCAACGACTGGCTGAACGACTAAAAAGGTAGGTTTTTGAAAGTCGATGACAAAAACGACCATTTTGAAAGTTCAGGGACGAAAAATGAAACTCACGTGAAAGTTTAGGGACCAAAATGGTAATTTACCCATTTTAGGTGCCAAAGTTAATTTTACATTATCTTACGTGCCAAAGTTACTACATTATCTAACATTGACTCTTTCATATACTTTATAACTATATTCCACTGACAATTTTTAAATCATCATAGTATAAACTTAATGACATGTTTAGGCACTGTTGAAAGCAATTTTTTGAACTTTAGTTTATTTAGTTAGCTTTTTATGTAATATTTAGAGTCATTAATCATTAATCTATTATAAGAAAAATAACTAAAAAAATTTAAAAAATAAATCACCAATAAAAACTATCTAAAAGAAAACAACTTTCAAAAAATAGTCATAGAATATATATACTATCATAATAACAAAGGATTGAATATTTAAAAATATTATCAAGTATGTTTAGAAAAATGGGTTATTTTATATGTAAAATTAAAAGTATTATATATATATATTAAACAACTAATAGTAGCTATGCACTTATATCATCAATGATATTTAAGTAAATATGAAACAACCTAATTCTAATTTCCTTTAAGTAAATGAGATTACTATTCCTAATCCAAAATTTACAACGGCAACTAAAACAAATAGATTAGATTGACTTTGGAGTGACAAAATAAGCTTAAACTTGTATTGATCCAACATTAAAAATTAATAACCATACCTTACTTAGACACGATAAGATGTAAGATATAACCCGACCCAACTCGACGGGAATAGTTTATTACTAACTAGTATAAAAAAGTTAAAACTTATGTATTTCACAGATAAAAGTTACCACCCACCACCAATTCCTAAGTTAAATACCACAATATACACACATTTTTTAATAAATATTCTCGTTTAATGACAGATAATAATTTTAACTTGGGGTAAAATATAATTTTGGTCCATAAACTTTCACTCGAGTTTCATTTTCATCCCGGGACTTTAAATGGCGTGTTTGGTCCATTCCGACTTTCAAAAACCTACCAAAAACGACACTTTCCAAATATTATCTTTTTGGTCCCTAAACTTTCATGCTAATTTTATTTTTGTCCCTAAACTTTCAAAATCTACCCTTTTAGTCATGCAGTCAGTGGTTGATGTGGCATCATTGATTACATGGTAGGCTGACCGGGTAATAATTTTAAGTGCCACCTAACTTAAAATTTGCCACGTCAGCCTATCACGTCATCAATATTGCAACATCAGTCAATGATTGACGGTATATTAACGGAAAACTTAACGGAATGACTAAAAAGGTAGGTTTTCGAAAGTCGATGAACCAAAAAAGCAACTTTTGAAGTTCATGGACAAAAATGAAACTTGAGTAAAAGTATAGGGACCAAAATAATAATTTACCCGAAATTCTACCATAGGTACTTTTTAAATAGCTACTTAAAAAAATAGCAAATGTTTTTAAAAAAATTAAAAATGACATAAAAAATGTGTGGATTGAGTTTCACGCTTGTTTTGAGTGAGTGGGGGAAATTTTCTTTTTCTTTCGAAAATATGAATTCATAAAATGGTTATTTTTAAAAATCTCCTTAAATTCTATCTGATATTTATGGCACACTTTATTTCATTTAAAATTTTGACTTCTTTCCTAATCTATTTATGAACATTGAACATTATCATCTTGTATTTTGGCAACAATATTTGAAAAATCCTGGAAAATTATATTTAAATGGACATATTATATATATGTTTAGAAGGTGAGCTTATTTTCCTACCAAAGATGGTTTTATGTAGTCAAATATTTGATAAGAACATGTATTTCATTATTTCAATACTAAAAACGCAAGAAATAAAAAATATATATACAAAGTTAAAAAGAAAGAAAATTACTTAGATACTAATTGAAGATTGAATTGATTAAAGAGATAGAAAATCAAAATGAGTCCTTTTGGTTTGGGAAAGTACTATGGTTATGGTATTTACTCTATTATTGTAATATTGATCACGGTGGCTGATTTAACCGAGTGTGGCTCAGATATTAAATATCAAAAACAATTTAGTCAATGGACTGTGGCTGTGATAAACAAATTAAGTAGTGGTCAAATTTTATCGGTCCATTGTAAATCGAAAGACAATGATTTAGGTGACCATCAGGTGAATTCTGGAGATAATTTTTCGTGAAAATTCAGGGAGAATATTCAACAAACCACTCTTTTTTGGTGTGATTTAAGAACCCCAACAAACAACCATGCGGCTTTTGAAGTGTTTTGGCCAGAGCAGCAAGAATGGCTATCTTATCGATGCAATTTCTCGACTTGTAATTGGGTGGCTCAAGATGATGGTATTTATTTGCTCAATATTCCTACGGGAGCTTTAGAGCGTATTCATGATTGGGAAAATTAAAAACTTAGAAGATGTGGTTTTGAATACCCCTACAAAACCTTCCCAATAAATTTTAACGTTTGACACAGTTTCTAATTTAATTGTGTTAATCTCTTAATCTTTTTCTTTATCATATATGAAAGGGAAAATTATATATTTGGCCACTTTTCATGGTGTCATAATGGTTTAGAGCCACTATATTAAAAGTAAAAGTTAGTAGCCACTTCTAATTTTTCCCAGATTTTTTTGTTTAACAAATTTCCTTTTTAACCCTTCTGATGTTAATTAATAAAATGAGCTCATTTATTGAGGATCCCTTCTCTTTCCAGGTAATTATTATCTCTGCTACTTTTTGCACTCTTCCCATTTAATGACTCTTCATTTTCTTTTCTTTTTTTAATTTACCATTCATTAACAAATGTAACAGTGACTATCCACATTCCCTCCATTTTTTCACTATTTTCATGTAGTTCTACCATCATTTTCGGCTGGCCCTTTTCTCCATTAATATTGATTTCCTTTTTCACTATTTCCATGTATCTACCATCAATTTCGACTGGTCATAATGTCATATATACTGTATATAATAAATGTATATAACAAGTATACATGACTTATAATATTAAGTTACAAAATAACGTGACATCCAAGTTATTAGTTAAATTACGTATGTTTTTTTGTCTTATTTTTTACAAATAAGATTGTTCTTTTTTTGTTTATCAATTATATTGTATGGTTTACTAAGTTGTTCTTTATCATTAAGTAATGTATTTTTATACATTATACACAAATATCATTGAACTTTGGTTCAATCAAATCACAGTTTATCAATGTCGTATATGTGTATTCGTATAGTCTTATCTATTTTCATATACAGTATATACCAAAATATATAACTAATGAGTAATTTTCAAAATAATGGCCATACATAAGTAAGCACATTCAGTTTTTTTTGTTTAACATTTATATTGTATGGTTTACTAGATTGTTCTTTATCATTAAGTAATGTATTTTATACATTATACACAAATATCATTGAACTTTGGTTTCATTAAATCACAGTTAATCATTGTCGTATATGTGTATTCGTATAGTCTTATCTATTTTCATATACAGTAAATACCAAAATATATTACTAATGAGTAATTTTCAAAATAATATTCATACATAAATAAGCACATTCAGTTTACAACAAAACATTTCATTGTTTTATACCAGAATTCATAAATAAAAAGTACAAGAATCCATCTAAAAAATCAAAAAGTTAAGCAAGCAAGACAAAATTATAAAAAGAATGAAGTTTACTGATTTTTCTCTAATTTTAAGAAATATATAGTATACATTATATATACCGTACATACTGTATATACAATATACAATAATTTTTATAGATCTGACATATACAACTTGAAATAACAAAAAAAATTCTGGGTTTAGCGTTCAATCCTTCTTTTCTGGTTTGTTTTCTTCATCATCTACTGTGGCTAATGTTTATTATCCATCCCCATGTGTCTCTTCATGATCTTCAACATAGTTGATCTTCATCGTTTGCTATTTTTTAAAATCTGAAATGCAAAGAAAGATTTTTTAGATCTGAGAAATGTTAAGAGTGAAAGAATAAAATAGCTCCAACAGTAGAATACTTACATTTGCTTGAAGGAAACTGAAATCTTTCAACGCTTTTTAATCACTGTTTTTGTATGGATTGTGAAATCTGAAAAAATGAATAGAGAATTTTTTTTTTTCAAATTTTGAAAGTGAGAGAATGGAAGAGGGAAAGTGAAAGTAATGGAGAGAAAATGGAATTTATGAAAGAAAGTTTTTTTAAGAGGAAGAAGAAGGGTCACATTAATATTCATTAATTAGACAACATGGTTTTGAAAATTATGCCTTCATTTTCTGCCATTTTCCTTGTGTAATTGTGCAAGGGTATTTCTGACTTTGCATTCCTCAATTTCTCTCTCCAGGTGGCTAAAACTAAAATGTTTTATTATTAAGATGGTGGATATAAAGCTTTATCTATAGGGTTTGAGTGACTATTAATATAGATAACCCTATATGAAATATATTAGTTATTCTACACAACCTTTATATAAAACATTTAAATAACTAATATTTTTAAAAATAGTAATTTTTTTTAATGTCATTCATGAGACTGTACGAGATTTGTAGATCTCAATTTCAGAAATGTTATTTTTTTTTAAATATTTCAAAATATTTATTATTTTTAAAATTACTCATAAAAAAACATGATTCATTAAAACTTCTCTATTTATATAATCGATCTATAATGTAGCGTCATAGCCCAATTCACAATCCCACATCTCATGTCTCAAAAAGCTAATAATGCATAAGTTAATAAACATTATCCTCTCTTTATTTTCATGTGTCTTATTTTTATTATATGAAATATATTTTGTTTATATGTTTATGAGTATCAAAAGTTTTTTTTCCTCTATATTGTATTCTTGTTTTTGCCTATGAAACGCCCCTAAATTTATAATAGTATATTTTTTTGGTGTTAGACTATGATCGGAATATGAATAATAAATAGCATTTTCTATCCCTCTAAAATTAGTGTTATTCCTACAAAATTAGTTATATAATTTTCTATGTAGAGGAGGCAAGTTGAGACAATTTTGAAATTTTATAAATAAAATTTTTGTTTTTTAATTTAAAAAGTGTGTGGTCGAGAGATCAGAAGATGTCAAATACTAGAAGAATATGGGTCAATTTTCTACAATTTTTGGATAAGGTCTTTTGCTTGGAACATCTTCTTTTCCATATAAATAAATAAATAAATATATATAATAATAATAATAATAATAATAATAAAATTATGTATTTAGTTTGTAATAATTAAAATGTTATGAATTTCATTAGTTTATCTCAAATGATTGAGTTTCTAATTTTTTCCATTACTACAATTGATTTTTTTTTTTAATTTCATTTTACCCCTTCTCGTGTGAGTGGTTTACTTAAAAAATATATGGTTATTTATTTATTTCCTCTTAAAGTTTCTTAATATGTGACTCACATAGAAAAAGAGGAAGAAAGGTATTTATTAGACAGAAATATTTCTCCAAAATATTTACATTGATATATTATTATCTATTTTGAGTTTAAACCAGTATAATTTTACTTTGATTTTATTTTAAAAGAAAACATATATCAATGTATATGTTATCCGCTCTTAATAAATTAATGATCATCTCTGATTCTAATCAATATTTTTTTTTATTGCAACTTAACAAATATTGGTGATCACACATATATAGATCCAATTGATTTAGTCGTGAACGGTTGTTGATTTGATTTTTCAGATCGTTAAGGGCCTGTTTGGTATTCAATTCAAATTCAATTTTATGAATCCAAATTTACAGAATCAGATTAATTGGGTTGGGCTGATGTTTGGTTGGCTATTCTTTTAAAATAGACTTTGGATTCAACTTAAAAATCAGCTAAAATCTGGATTCAATAGAAATAAGAATCCATTGAATCCAAAACTCTCACTCTCATTAAACGAAAACACGGGATTGCAAAATAAAAAACACGATCCCGTCAAAGAAGTTCGGAAAGAACCTCCCTTCGTACGCTCGCACCCTCCTTTCTCCATCGTCTTCCTCTTTTCTCCATCAATGTCTCTTCTTCTCAAGGGTTGATCTTTTTTGGTCATCGACTGAACAGACGAAGTTTAATCAAAAGGGAAAAACATGGTTTTCTTTAAATTTGAGCAGCCCTCCTCGCCTCCCCTGGTAAGTGCATATTATTTCATTCGAGTTGTACTCTGTTTCGATTCCCTAAATTGAAGTTGAAATCCTGTATGTGTTTAATTTTGTGATTGTTAGGATGTATATAATGTAGGGCTTTTTTTTTTATCAAATGATAAATATCTAATTTCACCTCAAATAATTTTGTTGGTTCATTTCCCCCTTGTTTGTGTCTTCCTCTCTCTAATTGTCTTGTTTAAGATTACGAATCATCAGAAAAACAGTATATACAAATAACTATATTCCCCATTTTGTCATTTCAATTTTTATATTCCCTTGGAATCTACTAGTTAACACAACTACATGTATTCATCTTGGAATCTACTACAGTATGTTATTGAACTTATAGTTCTTAGTCTATCCTTTTTTTTGTTTTCCATGCCTAGAAATCTAGAGGTTTCACTTTCAAATGATGGCCTTTTTTCTTCTAGTTCATATTCCTCGTATAATATGGTTTTGCTCTGTAGCTTGTTATTTTCAAGTTTTACTTTTTGTACAATATTTCCCTATGAAGTTTGAAACTCTTTAAAGCTTCATGTTGTTCCTTCTATATTCCTCTCTTTCACCTCAACTCAAGATTAAAAGAAAAAAACTTGGTTTTCATTCATTGCCTTCTTGTGTTAGAATAAAGAAATTGATGTGCATAAAATTATAGGATGAGACTTCTATTAGTAAATTTATATTATTGTAGTTTGTTTTACTCCTAATCCTAGCCATAGTCTTTTCATTACTTTGTAATATACTGGTAAAATATGAAGATCTTGTAATGTATTTGATTTCTAAATTTTTATCAAATTTATTTCTTGAATTTGTTAGAAAGAAGACTGATGTGGCAGATGACTAGAACACGTGTATTTTCTATATTTCGTGTTATAGCTTTCAGTTGTTGTTGGAAGTTTGATATTTCTTACCCAATTATCTCTTACCAAGTGTCATATTCTTTCCAAACATTGTTTTTTGTTTTTCCATGCCACCGCTAGTAATGAATTCAACAATATTGCTTCGTTGAAATATAATCATACTGGTTAAAACTTTTTGCTAATACATCTCACTCTTGCACTTACAAGATAAATTGATCCTACTCTAATTTTGGTATTTTTCACGTATTGTCATTAAGCTTTTGCAAGGTTGCTTTCTCTTAAGGTATTTCATTCCTTGAAATGTTTTTCTTCTTTGATTGAAGAAGAGGAAAGGAGATAGAAGAACTTTCAACTATAACAAGTTTAAGCTAATTGTTTAGGTGAATTGAAGTAGTGATGAAGATTTCAATAATGATGGTCCAAACTCCAATATACTCCACAAGAAGGATTTGGCAACTGAAGTCTTTGAGCATGTGCCGGAAAACATAAGGGTTAATAATACCATGCCTAGAGAGAATGTGATCTTGACAAGGAGATTTATACGGTAGAGGAGATAATAGTGTATCAACGAAATCCATGAATTAGAATGAGTAATCAGTTTCAATTGAAAACTCTTTTAAGTTTGAGACATTTTGCTCTTCTTCTTGCTTTGATTTGTTTTAATGTTGATAAGTTTCCTTAATTTGTATCTTATTACACATGTCTCATATTGTAAAAGTTTGTAAAGGATGCTTGTTATTATAGTACAATAAATTCATTGTTCTTTATAGAGCCAAGTTTTTGTTTTATCAAATATAGGGATGCTACTCTTTTTCTAATTTCTAATTATGTTTGAGTGTGTTGTCTCAAGAACAAACTCATCTAAAAAATAATTATATGAGATTGACTATCCAAAGAAGTTTTTTTTTTTAATTGTAAAAACACATCTTCTTAAAAACAATTTTATTATAAAACAACAAGCATGATTTTTACATCGTTCTCAAAATAACATCTAAGATTTTTTTATATTGGATGTCTTTTAGCATTGAAGGAGAGAAGATCAACGTGTAGGAAAACACATGTTCTTATTTATAATCTCATTTTTGAATTTCTGAGTATCAAACCAAACAAATATTTCAAATTTCAGACTCATAATTCTAAATTCTGAATTTTTTACCAAACACAGTTTCGGAACTTACAGATTCACATAATACAACTCTAAATTCATCATAATCCATTAAATTCAAATCATATTTTTCAGATTGCAAACCAAACAGGGCCTAAATATTTCCAACAATTATTGGAAGAGCATTTGTCGATTCCTTTTACCTCTCGTGGCGATTTTAATAATTAAAGCATTAAATATAGTAAGCCTTTTGCATGTTTTAAATATGACATTTAAATGTCACATATCAAGAAAGTACTAAAAAAAGTGAAGAGAAGGAGACTGCATTTAAGAAACTCGTTACATTTTTTTAATGGTATGACTTGTTTTTGGTATGATATTAATTTCATATTTTGACTGATAATATTGAAATGGATCATTAGACAAAATTATTCGTTATTAAATTTTAAGTTTAAAATTATATTTGATCCAGGAGAGGAGCATCAATGACTAACTAGTTAAACTATATTAAGGTTGACTAATTAACATTAACGTTAAATAATAGTAGCTCGTTACTATTTTTAAATAGTTCACGAAATATCTTTAAAAAATATCTAGATAATCAATTCTCACCGTCAATAAGAAAATAAGCCACATTAATTTTTTGATAAATTTTTTTATTGTGTAGATCAAAATTTAAGTCGATTGAAAATTCAAAAAGAAATTCAAACTTATAGAAGATTCAAAATTAAAAGATAAAATATATATTTTAGGGTGATTATAATTCTAACAAATTCTTTTATAATATTTACAAATTTAATATTTTTTTAAATAATTAAAATTTTAGTTAAATATCTATAATATTTACAAATATATAAGTTTTATTTTATACATCAATAGTTACTCCATAGAGTGAAAATCTATATCAGATTCAATCAATCATTTATCAGAGTCAATTAGAGATAAATTTATTTTTAAAAAAACGATATATTTAATAAATATTTTTTTAAAATGATAAATTTAATTTCTCTAAGAAAAAAAAAAACTCATATGAATATGGGTGACTTGTGCGTGGAAGCAGGAAGGTAAGGGTGTCTAGAATCGTCGTGGCGTGGGTAAAGAAGGATCCAAATCCGTATGCCTTTCCTTGCTTTGGGCCCAATTCCTCTTCCGTTTCTAACAGAAACTGAATTTTATGCAACCCTTCCTTTTCCTTCTCTTTCCTTCCGCTTTCTCATTCTCTTAACATTTCTTCTATTGGATTTTCCTCTTTTCTCTCTCTCAATTGTTTTCTTGAAACCCGATTCTTCTTCCGTTCTTCACGCCTCGCTGTTTTTTCCGATCATTTCCGGTGAGTTTCTTCGTTATCGGTATTATCTATTGAATGAATTATGCTTCTTCGTTTCTTTTGATTGAAATACGCTTTTTTACTGTTTTTTTCGTTTTTTCAATGTAATTGATTGTTTTCCTATGTTTTTCCTTCGTTTTACGATGTTATTGTATGTTTCCGTCGAGAGTTTCTTTTTGGAAGTTACTGATTCTTGTCGATGATTTTTGGATTGTTGTTTTTTTGTTTTTTTTCTTCTTCTTCTTCGTTGTCTTTCGGTTTTATTGATGAATGTGAAGGTAAATTCTATGTTTCTGATGCTATTTTCATGTTTCACGGGACTTGTGATTGTTGAACTTGAGGTTGTTTGTTATGTGTTTTGTATCAGATATAACTTTATTCGTTCTTTGTTTTGGTTTAATTAGTGCTTTGTGTGATTAGCCATTGATAGAGAGAATTTAGAAGCTTTTATAGTTGATTGTACATTTAGAGCTTTTGAACACGAAGCTTATGATGTGTTATTAGTAATATTAGCAGCATGCAATGTCGTTTCGATGCGTCATAAGCGACAAAGATTAGTTTCCTTATTCTTAGTGTAAAGACATTGTAGTTTGAAGTATATGCTTAGGTTGATCGAATATTCATGTTTTCTTTTGCTCCAGGTTCTTTAAACTTAAGGTTGACCAAAGTTGATGAGTTTGTGAATTATCAATTACGTAGAATCTTTTGTTCAAATGAACTTGTAATATAATCTTTAGGCTAATTTCCAATTTAGAAATCATAGATTGTATGATTATTACATCTTTTTAACTCATTGATGTATTTGATGATTAGGAAGAAATGTGAAATGTTGACTCAAAAATGGGGAAGCCTTTGCCAAACTCTTAAACTTGGATGTTTTTATCTTGAGAATTTGAATTTAATACTTTCATTTGTTGTTCCATGCTTGTTGCTTTCTCTACAGAGTGATGAAATGTGAATAACATTCTTGATATTTGAAGTTAGCGTTATTGTGGTCATTGGCATTTTGCTTATTTATATAGTTATCTGATCTGTTTTCCTAATCATCTTCAATCTTGCACAACATGATACTTCATAAAATGAAGAATAATAGAGGAGCTGTTGATGATGATAATGATTAATATGCCTTGTACCTATCATTTTAGACCATAGGCTTGTCATATTGCTTTGAGATTCATTAGTTATTTGTCTTTAACTCTGTCCACAGTCTCTAATTTCCATTCATTATGTTGGTGAAGCTGCTAAACTGTTATTTCAAAGACGAAAGCAAAGAGCTGCAGAAGAAGCTAAAGAAATTTGGAGGAATTGGGTCTCGTGTTATCATTTTTTGTCCTTTAGCATGCTGTAATCTGGGATTCGAATCAAGTAATCATGTCATTGAAATCATATCAAAGCCAGGCCGAGCAGCTACTTGAATATTTTACTCCATCAGATCCTTTTTTGCCATACATTTCTATTCCTGTTGGCATTCTTGCGAGCAAAATGGTATGTTTTCATCATTTACCACTCTTTTATCGTATTCAACGTGGGTCACTTGCATGTGACTTCTATTTATCTTTAAATTCAATCATCATGATGTGAAAAGGTTAATATGTATGTCTAGTTAGTTTCTCTTCTCTGTTGAGGTTGTTCGTGTTTTCTTTTCTTGTTCCTCATTTGTAAATCATTCCTTGGTTTACAGGTCTATGATCTCACTGAGTCATTCAGTTCCGTTTACTTCAAGAGCTATTCTAACCTTCCTACTATTCAACGCAGTGAATGGAAGAACCGGTGTGTGAGCATCCCTAGTTTGTATTGAGTTATATCTTTTTTTTCTTGGGTTTTTTTTTATGCATTTGCTATTTTTACAGGTCAATGTCAACTCTGCATGCCATTTTTATCACAGCAGCATCATTGTACCTGGTGTTTTTGTCTGATCTTTATTCCGACCAATACTTTGGCCTCATTACCTTCCGTAGTTCGGCAATATCTACATTTTTCTTGGGGGTAAGTATTATCATATCTATATATATGTGAACTTTTTTCTAATCAGTGTGGCTTGGAAGCATAGAGTACTACAACAAGGTCATGGTGAATTAAACTATTAAAGACTCGGGGCCTATTTGATATCAATCCTTTGATCAATAGATTCAATACACGACTTTGTTTGTTATCAAGAGAATAAAAAGTGGTATCAAGCTATATTGAGGAGGTATCATGAGGAGCATATGGGGAAGGAGATAGTTGGAGAGCTCTCTTTCTATGGGATGTTGATAAGAAATACTCATGATTAAATAATGTACACTTAAACTAAATGTGTTACAAAAATTGAAAAATCTATGCTGGTTTTGCAGAGGATAAGAGTTTGAGCGGTTCTGAGGATACTTCAGAAATTTTATGCACTTGTAAATAACAGGGAAAATTGTGGTTTGTCAGAATTAAAAAAATGCTGCTTTGAAATTCATTAATGATCTGATAATGTGATTAAATCTGTGATTCCTGCATTGAAGCTTATACTCTGTGCTATTCCATCTTAAATGTTATATTTTTAATGTTCACATCATAATTACTATTAGAATCTGTTTTTTTTCTTCAAAACCTGTAATTTCTTTGGAGGCATTAAATATTAAGCCCGAAGCTAAAAAATATGACAATAATGACATGTGACTTTGAACCAACTTTTTAGTTGTTGGACTTTCATTTCTATTTGTCTAACGTCTTCTGTTTTAATTCAAGCTTTTTACATTTTGTTGCCATCTATAACCCATGTCACCTTTCCTCACTTTCAAAGTGGACGTAAAAATTTGATTAATTCTCACAGGTATCTGTTGGGTACTTCCTATCTGATCTTGGGATGATCTTTTGGTTTTATCCTGCTCTAGGTGGAATGGAGTATGTAAGTGCATTTGCCGTTTTATTTATGGTGGATTATTATTTATATCTTTTCCTGTCACATCATCTCTGTTTTTTGGGGAAAAAGATTACCTGGGAAATTACGTTAGTGGAAAGCGATAACATCAAATTTTCAGGTGATACATCATCTTCTTTCCGTGATAGCTGTGGCTTATGCTATGTTGACTGGTGAAGGGCAGCTTTACACCTTCATGGTTCTCATTTCTGAGACCACCACCCCTGGGATCAACTTGAGATGGTACTTTCCTATTAATAAATTATCAAATGTAATGGGTCGATTTGACTTCAAAATTTGGTCACCCTATTTTCCACGTACCGGTTGTAAACATTTGGAAGGAAAGCAATATCTCTATTTTAAATAAAGTATTCTCTCTCTGTCTCTAATTATTTTTAGCTAACTTTATTTTTGAATCCTTTGTATAGGTACCTTGACACAGCTGGAATGAAGAAGTCAACAGCATACCTCATAAATGGAGTTGTAATATTCTTTGCTTGGATGGTAAGTAAAAAAAATCAGACTCTATGTATTGATTTTCATTTTTTTTTCCCAAGTGTGCTTTTGGCTACAATGCAATTCAGCAATTCGTGCTCTGATGCATTATTTATTTTATTGTTTTTCGACGTATTTAACAATATATGTTTGTGCAGGTTGCCAGAATACTTCTGTTCATATACATGTTTTACCATGTCTACTTGCACTTGGATCAGGTATCATCATGCTCACTTTGTTTAACCTGATGTTTATATATATCTGGGACTTATGGCTAAGTTATCAAGTTACCAACTTTTATGGTGAAAGTGTTTGATGGCTGTAATGATTTTCTTTCAAGTATGTTTCTGCATAAGTATATGCATGCATGGGTATCTTAATTTTTTACATTTGTCATACTTTTCTATGGGAAAATCAGAAGAAGAATTTTGATTTATCAGAGGGAGAGACTTCATTTCTCTGATGCCACAGATTTCTCTTAAAATACAGGTTATGCAGATGCATGGTTTTGGGCTATTTTTAGTATTCGTGGTTCCATTGGCTCTATCCGTCATGAACTTGATGTGGTTTGCGAAAATCGTCAGGGGATTAAAAAAGACATTTGCAAAGAGGCAATGAAAAATACATCTTACAGAGATGAGTTAGTTAGAAAAAAGAAATCTGCTTAGTTGGCCATTCTGTCAATACCTGTGTATATGTTGAAGTTGGAAGCAGTTGCAAAATTTACTGTTTATGTTAATATCTGTAGCTGAAAGAAAAAAATTATCCACTCGTCTTTGAAAAAAAAAAAAAAACAGAAAGAAAGAGAGAGGAAAATACCAACTTTTTTAGCCTGTTTCTGTGTAGATAGTGGCATTCTAGGGAAAAAAATTAAAGTAAATGATGTAGTTTCCTTACAGCATGATTCTATTTATGAAGATTTGTAGTATGTGGTTTGTTTTTTGAATAATCGAAGTTTTTTTTTAATGTGGATATGTCATTGTTTGTTTCAAATCTCTCTTCGTTTCACTTGGTGTATAGGTATTATATGCTTGAAAATAAGATGAGATAATGGAACATCGTGTTTGGTTTAATTGAAATGGTCATCTAAATTGATGTAAATGATGTTATTTAAATATTGGTTTCATTTCTACAATGCTCATCTAAAAAAACAACCATAGATAGTGATTAATTTAAGGTATTTAGGACAGGTTATTAGCAAACATTTTGACAAGATGTTCTATTTTTCCATAGAAATATCTTTGCTCAAAAAATCCTATAAGAGGTTAATTGTATATGAGAAAAATTGATTAGATAGAAAAAGGAAAATGGATTTGTATTCAAGGAAGTGAAAGTGTTTATGAACTAACAAATTTATTGACAGCAAAAAAAACAGAGGCGAGAGGAGCCCTAAAGAGGAAAGGGACAGGAAAGAAGGTGGGCACGCTAGCGCACCCTTGCTCTAGTAAACCTTTCAAGTCAAGCCCCTTCATTATTATTAGTAAGATGGGTTAACTAAAATAAAACTTGTAGAATAAAAAAAATGTTCTTTTTAGCTTATAGATTCGACCATGTTATCTTATTAGTTTTTTGACGATAAATTATCTAGGTCTTATAATAAACATGTTTATAAATATGTTTATGAATTAATTGGCTAACGGGTGAGTTGAACAAATATGTCACTACAAGAATTAAGATTTTCATCAACGCATATTTTCGTTGGCAAAAATTAACAATTCGTTGCTAAATATATTTATCGACGAAAAGATATCGTCGAGTAGGTGGTCGTAATATATCGGTGGGGAAATGTTTTACCAACAAAACGATATATTTCGTTGGTAATGAATTTTAGCAACGAACATATAATACGTCGATAAGATATTTTATACCAACGAAATCTTCTTTTCGTTGGTAATTATTTACCAACGAAATATTGTTTTCATTTGTAATATTATTTACCAACGAAACATATTATATTTGTCGATAAAGTTTGAAAGAAAAAAAAAAAAGAAATTTGAGAAATTACTGCTTGTTTTTTTAGTATACCTACTTACATAAAAGAAAAGAAAAAAGCTTACAAGATTATTAGAAGCAATTAAAAGTCTCATTTGCTAAACAAAATAGAGAACTTGTATAATATTTTGACAAAATATAGTACCTCTATTGTCCTAAATAACTAAAAATAGAGTACTAAGTCTTCTTAACAAAAAAGAACATAGAGACTTAACTCAAAATAGAGAACCTAATCTCTAAAATACCCTACAAAATAGTGAACTACTATTGTCTCTAACATGCATTTCCTAATTTAATAAAATAAAAGTCCTACAAGTAATGGTGATAAGAAATATCATCTAAGCATCCATGGTGAGAAGAGTGACCATTTTGTGAGCGTTGCCCTTTCTGAGAAGACATGAATTCCATCAACCTGTTGATTTGATCTTGTTTGGCCTCCAACACAACCTGCTGCAATGCTAATCGTGATTCCAATTCCACAATCCTTTGGCTTGATTGTTGAGATTGCGATACTGAGTATGATCTAGATTTTGGAATCAGTTTTGGTCCCCTACCGAGACCATTAATGTACCCAGAACGTCTCCCATAGACATTCTCATATATCTCTGAATAAGTAGGTGTTGGTTGATCAATAACACCATCTCCATCGGGTTTTTTCTACATATTAATCATCTTGGTCTACAAATAAGACACAAGATACATTATATATAATTATTTATATATTCAACAAATTGTCAAGGAGTGAAATATGTGTTGTACATACATGTCTTAGTTTTACTTCATCGTTTATCCATTTATCTTCACCAATTATATGTGAGCGTTTAAAGAATTCAATTTGGTCAATTGCTTCACCTTTTCACTTCTAAAAAAGGTAAATCACGTATGAGTAAATGAGCATTTAAAATGTATTTCAAAGTTGATTGAAATTATACACTTACTAGTTGTGTCAGAAGTCGAACAAAAGGTTTAGATCCCGTTGTGTGATTGTATGGTAACTTTTTTCTGTTTTGAGAATTTATAGCAGAAATTCTCTACACAAATATAATCAAGGGGGAAAATCAAACTAGCCACTTTTGAGGAGCTATTTAACAAAATAGCCCCATTTTTTAAAAGTGATTGAATTAGCCACTTTTTACTATTCAAATTTTAAATATACCAAAAATGCCCTTTTCCGTATACCAAGTATATTTTGACACGTCTGACACTTCCGTATATGACGTATATCTGACATTTCTGACCATTTTTCTTTCCCAATACTTTATTTCCGAATGCATTTTTTCTTCTTTAATTTTCGTATACTCAGTATATCGTGTATATTTTTTTATTGCATTTGATATTTTTTGTACATTTTCAATATTTTTAAGTAAATGCTTTATATCGATTTTGAATTATTATATTTTGTATGTTTTGTACATATTTTTATTTTAATTCATTTATGTATATTGTTTTTAGTATATTGGGTATATCGTTCTCTCAGGTAAAATGTTTGTGTCTTTTAGTATATTGAGTATATCGTCCTTCGATTTTGTAAGTGCATTTGAAAAATAACACGGGTTTGTAAATATACGTATATACATGTAATTTAACCTGCAAATGAAAACAAAAGAGTGTTAATACATAATACTTAATGTGCAAAATAAACAACCAATGTATATTACGTATATTACATAGTGTACGGATAGTAAAAAAATATAAAAGAAGAAGGAAAAACAGAATAAATGATGGGAATGAAACCATTTCCTCAGTTTGTATATCACGTATATTACACCACTTATGTACATTACGTATATTATAAAATATATATTTAGAAAACAAACAGTCGTATATTACATATATTGCAGATAATGCATTACGGATATGTGCAAAATAAACAACCAATGTATATTACGTATATTACATAGTGTACGGATAGTAAAAAAATATAAAAGAAGAATGAAAAACAGAACAAATGATGGGAATGCGTTAACCATTTCCTCAGTTTGTATATCACGTATATTACAACACTTATGTACATTACGTTTATTATATAAAAGATATTTAGAAAACAAACAATCGTATATTACATATATTGCAGATAATACATTACGAATATTATATTACGTAGATTACAGACTGATTAAGCAAAACAGAAACAAACGATAGACAAGATATGTATATTACGTATATTGTAAAAACATCATATATAACAGACTGTGCATTACGAATATTACAGCGCATATAACAAAGAATGTAAAATCGTATATTACATTATGTATATTACAGACAAACAAAATAGAAATAGATGAGAGACAAAATATGTATATTACTTATATTGCAAAAAAAGGTATATCACATATATTACATATATAGCATAAAACAATATCGAGAAATTATGTATACTACATAAAACAACAAAATACGTAAATCAAACTAAAACACTTAAAAAATAATAATACCTTTCGTCAAATCCATGCTATTTATGGTTTAGATATTCAAGATTCGGAACAAAAACGTGAAAAATATTTATGAAAAAAACAAGAATGAGAAGAAATTAAGGAGAAAGATAGTAAATTAAAAAAGTGTAGGAAGTTTGTAAAATAAACATTTGTAGAAGATAAAAATGGTAGATTTTTTAAAAGAAAAGAGAAAGAATAAAATAATCAATGGAGGTTTGGGAGAAAATGATAGGGAGTTGATAAAAAAATGAGGGAGAGAATGAAGAAGAGATAAGAGAAAAATGAAAAAATGAAAGAAAAAAAATGAGAGAGGAATGGTGAAAATCTAAAATATAGAAGAAAATTGGGGGGGGGGAATGGGAGGGAAATTTTATTTGAAATATTAATGAAAAAGTGGAGAGATATTGAATTTAAAAAAAAAAGAAAAAAAAAAGAAAGAAAGAAGAGGATGCGTGGAAGGAGAGAGAGGAGAGAGAAGAAAAAGGAAAAAAAGAAAAAAAAAAGAAAAGAAAGTGACCTGACGTGAAGAGAGAGAAGAGAGGAGAGAGGAGAAAGAGATTGATTTGATGTCAAGGGGCATTTTTGTATTTGTACAAATTTATGTGGCTATTTACTAACAAATTTAAAATTGTGGCTATTAAGGAAAATGAGAGGTAAAAAAGTGTCATTTTAATAATTGTTCCTATAATCAATGTGTTAGTTTATCCAACGAATAGATTTAAAATATAGCTTTTTTATGTTTTGAGAATTTTACCTTCCAGCAAGCTAACTCCCATCGAGTGCATAGAGTCGCCTAATCAGCATCACTCTCCACGCTTTTATGTTTTTTCAATCGAGCACCTTCAGCTGACACCTTAGTTTTCCAATACTTATAGTGAGCATATAAAGTACTACGAAATTCCTTGTGAGTAGACTTCATCTCATCCTCAATATACTTAGCAACTACAATGCAAGAAATATCAACCGCAAATTTTGTCTGCGAAATATGAAAGTAAAATACAAAGTTAGTAAAGTTAATAAGGAATATCAATTAAAATAGAAGTATACACTGTAACTTACTAATAACCTGAACCACTTGTGTTTTATCCCCTGAAGAGATATCCTTTCAGCGAGTGCATCGTAAAGGTATCTATTCTCTAGTTAGAACCCCGATTTCATTTGCAAACTTTGATTCGTTATCACATATTGACCTCTTTACCTCATCAGGGATGTCAAATGGAAGTTTAGCCCCACTAGATTCAACCTATCTATGAACTGCATGCCCTTTCAAAGGCCCTCTCTTCTTACGATTGGTGGACTGAGAACCTTAAAAATGAACATTTGTGTAGGCATGAGTAAGTGATTATTAGCAAATAAATGAAATGCATAAAAATGTGTAATTTATATCGAATGCACCAATAGTATTAGTTGGAGTGGGAGGTTCATCATCAGTACATCTTGTTTCCTTATTACCTGGACCAAGTGGCCTATGAAAAAAATAAAAGTATCTCAAATACAAGTATGTTAAGCAATAACAAAGGAAATGATAAAAAGAACTACCAATTCTTAATTGTTATCATCACTGTCAAAAGATATTGTATTATTTGAATCTTCAATTTCATCATCTTCAAATTCTAACTCTTCGGTATCATTCTCTTCGGATGTATCCTCATCAAATTCATGTGAACTACCCAATTCTTTTTCTACAATGTCTCCATCAATGATAATAGGTTGAATGTCTTGTCTATCAAATGCATTGACATCAAAAGTTTCATTGACTTGAGTCTCAAGAGGTAAGACATGTAGACTTACATCACTTTCATCATTTCTCTCTATCTCTGGAATGTCCCACATATTTTTATAATGTAATAGTTGCACGACTCTCTAATCTCTCCCATACTTAAGGTCGGCTAAATATAAAACTTGTTGGTCTTGAATAGCTAGAATGAAAGGTCCATCCTTGCACCACTTACGAGAAATATTGATGGAGATAAAACCTAAATCATTGTGGACTCTACTTGGGGTTGTGTCAAACTATTCACATTTGAATACCACTACTTTGTTGTCATTAATGTAACTACATTCTAGTACTTCATTCAACAAACCGAAGAAGCTGATGGCACCAGTTTCATATTCGTCAGGAACTGATACACCATTATTTTCAGTACTATGGCTACTAGAACAAGCTAATGTGTGAAAACGCAAGTCGTTAACACAACATCCAGTATATGAATGTGCACGTAAATCAGGGCCCACTGTAAGTGCGTATAAATCCTCATTGACCTTACCTTGACAATGTAATTCTTGAACCTAATATTTTAAGCAAATGTGTAAGGAAAGTTTAAAAAGCTGATCGTATGAACATGTTTACATTGCTCTTACATGCGTTTTGAACCAAATTAGAAATTGTGGTTGTTGCCTTTTGTATATGTTAATAGTGGAGCTCTCTTGTCAAAGAAAAGTCACGTGTTTCCTAGTTGTGATAAATAAACATTAGAGTATAAATAAGAAGACAGACTCAAGAGATTTTTTAATACAAAAACAAATAAGATAACAACATACCTAATGTTGCTACCCCCTCGAACGACGAGGAGCAGCCGACCCTCTTAAAAAAACGCACAAATGTCCTTTTCTAACCTGACAAAAGGATAAAAGAAAAAAACGAGAAAAAAAACAGGAGTCGCCACCAATCATTGGTTTTAAAAAGGTGTGATTGGTCACCCGAGAAAGACGAAAATAAAAATGGTCTGCGATTTAAAAAAACAATGGGTTCGGGAGTTTATTGATGTTTAGAGAAGGTATCAGCACCCTAAAACATTCGTTTTTAAAACGATTACTGTTTTGGTTTATCTCAAATATGTCATTAAATGCCCTTTACTAAAACAAAATGTTTTTATTATTATTTTGGGATGTCCCACGTCTATTTAATCACTAATCATTTTAATGATATTGTTAAATAACTGTGAGTGACATGAAGCCATTAGGAAAAATATTTTTTTTGTGTGTTTATTTTGAAATGTCCCATGTTAATTTGATCGTATCATTAATCATTATAATGATATCATTAAATTACTATGAGTGACATTACGCCATTAGAAAACATTTTTGAAAATCAATGATAAAATTATCAAACCATAAAACTTTCTATTTTATGAAATTTGAGATCAAAGTATTCTTGTACTCCCAAATTTCAAATTGTAGAAAGCTTTTTGGAATGAAAGTTTTGGAAAAATGTCCTTTAATTTGATTTATATGTCAAGCCATAAAACTTCTTGATTCATGAAATTTGGGATCAAAGTACTCTTGTATTCCCAAATTTTATTTTGTGGGAAGTTTTTTGGGATGAAAAACTTTTCAAGAAATCATTTAAATTGGTTTTAAAATCATGTCATAAAACTTCTAAATTCATGAAATTTAGGATCAAAGTATTCTTGTACTCCATAATTTCAATTCCTAAGAAATTTTTTGGAATGTAAAAGTTTTGAAAAGGTTATTTCAACTTGGTTTTAAAATCATACCATTAAATTTCTTAATTCATGAAATTTGGGATCAAAGTATTCTTGTACTCCCAAATTTCAATTCATAGGAAACTTTTTAGGATGAAAAAGGTTTTGAAAAAATTATTTCGAATTGGTTTTAAAATCATACCATAAAATTTCCTAATTCATAAAATTTGGGATCAAAGTATTCTTGTACTCCCAAATTTCAATTCATAGGAAACTTTTTAGGATGAAAAAGGTTTTGAAAAATTATTTTAAATTGGTTTTAAAAAATACCATAAAATTTCTTAATTCATAAACTTTGGGATCAAAGTATTCTTGTACTCCCAAATTTTAATAGTAGAAATTTTTTGGTATGAGTTTTTGAAGAAAAAAGAAAAAATTATTTTAAAAAAAATAGTTTTAAACATTAAGTAAAAACAAAACAATTTGGGAGTAAAAACAAAACATTAAGTAAAAACAAAACAATAAACTTAACAAATAATAAATGTTAATTAGTGTAAGATAAGGAAATATATTATAAACATAAATATGACAATCGAATAAAACTATCACCCCAAAAAAATATTCATATCTTTAATTAAAAAACAAACAAATTTTCATGAAAAAAATACCTCATTCTCGTTTTACAACAAAAAAATTGTGCAGAATTTATACTAATTTTGAAAAATCATATCTTTTTTTATACTTAACGAAACGGGGTGATTCTTGTTTCTAAATTTTTATTTACGAGTCTAGTTTACAGGAAAAATAATCATAAATAATAAATCGTAAAAAAGAATCACTGAAAATTCATATAATGGAAGATGGTCAGAAATTCCCGTAGCCTATAAATTTATTTGAACATCAAACTTCAAAAAATCATAACTTTCAAACCATAAATCGGAATTAGTTTATTCTTTTTCCTATGGATTCATATTTAAGTCTAGTTTTATGAAAAAAAAATATAACATGATAAAATCATCAAATATAACTCACGATTTCTATTGGAACACAAAAGACTCAATCTAAAAAAAACAGTTTTTAAGAAAACTTCAACACTAATTATGTAACTAAAAAAAATAGCAAGCTTCTATAAAGAAGAGGATTACCACGAATATCTCCATTACCTCTTGAGTCCCATTTCTGTGTGATGAAAATGAAATGATAGAGTTATGAGAATTGGTTTTTATGAATAATGGGTAGAATGGGGTAGTAATCTAGTGTGAAAGTTGGAGGCTAGGTTTTATATGAGCTAAAAAAATGGTGGAGGACTCAAGTTGGTAGAGTTCTGGCTCAAAATAATATGGGTTAGTGGCTAATGATGAGTGAGAGTGGTAGTAGAATCGGGATAATGGTTATGAGATTGGTGAGTGATGAAAAGTTGGGAGGTGGAAGATTGAGAGAATAATGGCTTTTTAAAAAAAATTGGGGGTCTCCTCCCTCTCCTCTTAAAAATGGGAGAATAAGATGAATTTATAGGATGGGGATTAGGGTTTTGGGTATTTTATTTTTTGAATTTTATTTTTATTTTTTGAATTTTACCTTTTTTAGTTAGCAATTTGAAAAAATCTTCTAACCTCATTCCCCCTCTTTTGACCTACCTCTTTAGTCAACAATTTGAAATACATCTCCCCCTCTTTTTGTCCAAAATAATATTTGAAATATTACTCATTTTTCATTTTTATTTTAATACCTCTTTTGCTTAATGAATTCAAATTTTCCCACTATTTCTTTTCTTTTCCTTTTCTTTTATTTTAATTACTCATACATATCCACCATTTTCCTCTTTTGACAAAAAGTATTTTTTTGGATTTCCACTCTTTTTCTCTATTTCTTTTCTCATTCCTCTTTTATCTAAGCAATTAAAAATTCATTTTTTAGGAAGATAGGAAGGAATCTAGAATATTCCTTCTCTTTAAATATGATGTGCTCATTTCAAATAACTATGATAAAAAGAAAATGGTCAATTTTATTTCATCTTTTCAATTAAAAAAAAAAACTTTAATTTTTAACTAATGACGGACAAAATTAGGAGTTTACACCTAAAATGGATGCATTTCATCACAATTGTTCAAAATGTATCAATGTGCTTTATCCATCTCTGCCTATATTAATTGTCGTAATATAGACCTACCAATTGGGCGCACACTTGCTTTGAAAACTAATATACTACTCTCAAAATGACTTAATCCACACATGTCATCATTATACTCATTCTTATTGTATCTTGTCTCAATCCCTAAGAGATACATAGAAAAAAATGAAAGAGACTCATTCACGATATATGACTAAGCGATACATCCTTTTGCACATGCTTTGTCTGACATATTGTTTCAAGGTTCTAAGACTCCTTTCAATGGGATACATCCAACTATAAGTTACGGGACCCACAATTTTACCTTCATAAGGCAAATGCTCTGCTAGGTGGATCATGACATCAATGAATGTTGGAGGGAAATTCTTTCAAGTTTACATAAAATAATGGTTATATCCAGCTGCAACCTCTCTAAATCAGCAACATTCAATGTTTTGGCACATAATACACGAAAGAAATTACTAAACTCAGTAATTACTGTACTTATGTAATATTGAACAAAATTTCGAATAGGAATTAGGAGAAGACGTTGAAGTAACACGTGTGAATCGTGACTTTTCACCCAAATAACTTTCCCGAGTCTATATTTATGCACCAGGATATGTTTGAGGCAAAGCCATCAGGAAATTGCACATTTTTTAAAAATGTACAAGCCTCAATTCTCTCTTTTGAAGTTAATGTCACCATCATCATCGGCTCGGCCCGAACATTAGAAGGCTCAAGCTCAGCTCAAGCTCGAGCCCAACGAGCTTTTGCTTTTGGTCGAGTCGAGTCGAGTCAGCTCAGCCCAATCTAAAATGTTAAGGCTCGCGGCTCGACTCATGGGCTAGGCTCATCGAGCCGAGCTTGGGCCTGGCTCGTTGGAGCGAGCCAAGCTCGGCCTATCATATAAGTTCATTTTTGAATTATATTTTTTCAACAACCAATAGTGTATAACTTTCGAATCACTTTTTTTTTAAAAAAATCAAGTGTTAACAAAATTAACATATTAAAATTATTATTTTAAATAACAATTTTATCTGTTAAATAATTTAACTATTTTATTTTATCTTATTTAGTAATTACACAAAAGTATCAACTTTAAAAATATATATTTTTATTAATTATTTCATACATGAATATTTGAGAATAAAGCGCATCACTACAATATAAGTATATCCCAACTAGGTTGGCATCCACTTATTTGTCAATCATATGCATTTTTCTCAACTTAAAAAAAATACATGAAATGAATAAATTATTCTTCGGGAGAATCACATTCTTTAGCCGACGTTGGTGAAATGAATGTCTTAAACTATTCAGTTGACTTTTCAATATTTTCTTCTTCATGCTAGAGCAGCTGACGCTTAATTTTAATTAAAAAAAATTAATTTTTTTTTTAAACTCTACTGTCAAGTTATAATAGTTTTTTTTTGTTTTTTTTTAACTCTATTGTTAAGTTATAATAGAATTTTTTATCTTAAATTTAAAAAATGGTAATAATATAAAATTTTATTTAAATAATAAATAAATATTGCGAGCTTTATTTGGGCCGAGCTTGAGCCGGCTCATTGGATCGGCCCTATGGAGGCTCAAACGAGCCGGCCCGTTCAAAAAAAGGTAGGCTCATATCCAATCCAAACAATTAACGAGCCGAGCTCGGGCAGAGTCAGGGCCGGCCTTTAGGCCGCGAGCCATATGATGATGGTGAAGTTAATGTGTACAAAGCGAGAGGTTTGACATATGTATTCCCAACTTTTTGAAGATGTAACTCTTTTCGTATTTTCATATCTTTCAAATCTAGATGTGTCTTCAAAGTGTCTTTATTTTTCCCCTCTATCGAATAAAAGATCCCAACCAAGTTATCACATATGTTTTTTTCAATATGTATAACGTCAAGTTCATGTCGTAATAAGACCTTTGACCAATATGGAAGACAAAAGAAAATACTTTTTTCGTCCAGTTTAGATTTGCTTCAGGTCGTTTTCGCTTCTTATCTTGTATAAATGGGTTCTTACCGGCCCTAGAAACTACAAATGATTCAAATCTTGCAATATCGCAATACCTTCTTTAATTTTAGGTTTCTCTCTTAATTCATGAATTCCGTCATGTTTTTTACTTTTACGCCAACTATGATTCATAGGAAGATACCTATGATGACCCATGAAACAAATTTCACTTCATATTCCCAATAATGAGGTGTCTTCTAGATATATAGGACATGTTTTATATCCTTTTGTACTCCAACCCGACATGTCTGGGTAACAATTTATGAATTTAAAATAAGTTAACTATCTATTAAGATACCATCTTTAGAGTATTTAAACATCAAATTATGGGTCACAAAGATTAATCTCATGAGATTAATCAAGAGTCTTACGTAAACTAGTCAAGAAATTCAATTATTAAAAACAAAAAGGAAATATTCTTGCATGTGAAGTAATTTGAAAAAAATGCAACTCCTAGAAAACCCAAAGAAGAAAGGAAAAAAAAGGGGAGTATCTCAATATGGCAATTATCTCATTTTGACTAAAAATATGAACACATTACATTACAACATATGTAATTAATTCACAGAAAAAAGTGTAATTATTATTTCTAAAAGCTACAGTCAGATTTTATAGGGGTAAAGATCTCAAATGGTTAAGTCCAAATTTAAATGGTGAGGTTGAAATTCTTTCAATTTAACAAAATTGATATGGGAAGTAGATTCTCTCTCATCATTGTGAGGCGATTCTCTCTCCTCTAAAATCTGCCATGGCTTGAGAGATAATGAAAGCTCACATTCTTGGTTTAACATTGTCCCTCCAATGCAATATTCTTCATCAGACATTCTGCTAAGCAAGCTTGAATCTGAATCCTGATAAAATCAAATTCACAAATTTGGGGATTAAATTTATGATTTTTGAAGTTTTAATAAATGTGATATCTTTTCATTTTACTACCAAATTTTGTTATATAAGTAAAGAGAGATGGAGCACAGTTTTTTTTTTTCCTATCAAGAATTCTGTGATTTGAATTGAGGTTTGATAATTAAAAAAAAAAAATGAAGAATAAGATTTAAAAGGAATGTTTATTTCATTACTCTTTTAATGCTATGCATGTTGTTTTTAATTACATAATTTATTGTCTTTTTTCCTAATTTTTTAAAAAAAAAGTTCCTTATATAACCATTTCATTTTCTGTTTTAGGTTTTTAGATTTTGAAAAATAGAATTATTTAAAAATAAATTGTTTTCTTAATTTTTGAATTTTAGATTTTTTTTAATTACATTTGTTTTATGATTTTAGTTTATATATTATATTTAAAAAAAAAAATTGGTTATCAAACTATTATGTTTTTCAAAAACTAAAAACAGAAACGAAATGGTTATCAAATAAATACAATTTTTTAATTTTTTAAATTATGTTAAGATTTCAAAGACCTATTTTAATTATGAACTACATTATTATATAAGAGAAATTCATATTAAACAATTTATTTTAAAAAAAATGAAAAACAAAAAACAAAACAATTTATAGGCGTTAAAAGACACTTTTTCAAAACTCTAAATAAATTAAATAGATTATAAATTTCTTCTACTCTCCTATAATTTATTTACTTCATTTTCATCATACTAAGGGTCTGTTTAGAATATAAATTTTAAAAGAGACGAAAAATATTTAAGGGTTAAAAAGATTTAGATTTTTTTTCCAAAAAACTTTTAGAATTTTCTAAAAAATATTTTAAACGAACATTAAGTTATTTTGGATAAGTGATATTAACAAAAGCTACTTTCGGGAGGAAAAAAAAAAGGCTACCTAAACCTAACTTTAACGTATTTATCCAACTTAATAATTGTGACATTTAGTTTTGTTTAGTTTGATGTTATTTATAAAAGGATGCATATGATATATATCCTATGTCCATTTGCACCTAGTATGGAAAATATCATAACTCCTAGGAGAGAGAGAGAGAGAGAGAGAGAGAGAGAGAGAGAGAGAGAGAGAGAGAGAGAGAGAGAGAGAGAGAGAGAGAGGATTCCTAGGTATAAAAGTTTTTTGGATGACTATTCTACATATACTTTTTGTTTTAATAAGAAATCTCTTATCTACCAATTGTAAAAGTTTACTATAAAAGAATATTTTTTTATAATTTCACTCAATAATTTAGATAATTAAAATGAATTTATGAAGATTAAAAGAATTAATTACCTGTTGTTGAGAAATAATTGTATCTTTTTTGTTGGATGAAGAAGATTCATGCAGCTTATTATGGCTTCTGTTGATCAATAATACTTCTTTTAATTCATTTCCAAATGATCTCCTGCAAAATATTGGAAGATAGGTCATACAATTTTTTCAATAATATCGAATGATTTCATGAATTATCATTTTTGGTAACTATTTTATTCATCCGTAAATTATCAATATTTTTCAATTAAATTCATTTTCACTAACCTCATTAAAAATTTGTTATGGGTTCGCAATATTTAAAAAATATTAGTTTTGATGTTGCACATATCTCTTTCAAATATTACTGATTTCTTCTTTACAATAGCACTATGTGTGTTTTAAGACTCTGTGTGTTTTACGAGTAGGATTAACTTATAATTAAAATAAATTCATTTTGTTTTCTTCTTAAGGTGAGGCACATATAATTAAACTTTAAAAAAAATGATGATTCTATTAAAAAAAATGATATATATTCATCCGGATGAAATTTAAAACTTTTAAAATAATTATAAGGATTGAACTAAAAAAAAATGCTACCTATTTCAGGACCTTATCATATATTTCCATTAATTGATTAAGATAATTTATATTTTATTTTTTTCCTCTTGTTTGAGAGAAGAAGAAGAAAATATATGACAAATGTACAAGTTTTTTTACATACCCATTGGAAGAGGAGGTGAGTGATGAGAAATCAAGTCTAAGATGATGAGAATTAGGAGAATGAGAATTTGAATTTGATGTTTTTCTTGAATGCTTATTAATGGAGGCTGTATTTTCATCTTTTTCTTCATCCCTATGGCAGCAGCTATTGCTATGCTCTAATTTCATGCTCCTATACATCTGCAAAAATAAATAAATAAAAATTATGTATCATATATGGATAAGCAAATAATAATTAAAAAAATGGATGATATATGATTATTCTTCTTTCTTTGTTTTTATCTGAATTTTTAAATGAATTAATTAAAAGATTGATTTTTATTTTTATTTTTTAATTTCCCTCTTCTTACTGTGGAACATACCTAACCCAAAGCTAATTAACTCTCTTTTTTAATTGTAAAAAGCTTATCTAAAAGATTAAAAACTAAAGTTCTTAGCTAGCTAGCCTAGATTAAGAAGAAAGCTGGAAAGCTGGTAAGCTAGTGGTTGAGATTCTATGATCAATTCCTTTTTTCTTTTTCTTTTTTTCTTTAAAAAAAATTAATACATGAAAATTCTTTTTTATTCATATGTTGAGAGAGATAGAGAGTTTTGGGAAGCATATTTTACTGGAAAAAATATATCATATCATGAATTAAATGTTAAAAAAAATAATTATATATATATATATATATATATATATATATATATATATATATATATATATATATATATATATATGCAAACAAAACTCAAAACTATGGGTTGTATGAAAAGATTATGCTTACCCTAATTCAACAAAACTTTTTAAGTCTAGTAAGTGATTTAAAAATTTAATACCGGCTCGAATCGAATTTCGTATTTTGTAATGGGTTTCTTTCAATTCATGATAGGACTTAGTTTATAAACCAAATATATAAAATATTGATCAGATATATTTGATATTATTTATTAGTGATGAAATTTTGCAATTATTTTGTGTGCTTAAGTTTGTTACCTGAAGATGGCTTTTTATATGAGAAATTTTCAGCCCCTTCACTCCCATCATCTGCAGTATCCTTTTTGGTGTAGCTTCTGCAAATTATTATTTTAAAACAATTAAAAAAAAAACTCAATCAATTTTCCATTCCTAATTTTAAAAGGATTTTTTACAGTCTTTTCAAAAACCCATCATCACACAAATTCCAAAATTCACATACTTCTCCACATGCATATATAATTATATTTTAAGCTAGCCTAGGCTAAAACATACTGTTTTTCCCGCCAAGAATCTCGACAGTCTGGACGAAGTATCGGTGAAGCTCCGGAGTCCACCGCAGCCTCGGAAGCTCGGATTTGTTGTACTGTCGAATCCCGATCCTCTCCGAATAATTTTTCATTTTATCTTTTCGACACGAGAATTAGGGGAAAGAAAGGAGAAGGAGAAAGAGTCTCTATATAGATAAAGAGGACATTTCCCTTCTTTTTCCCTCAAATGAGCATCAGCAGCACACACAAAGCGCAGGTAGCAGCAATTATAGAAAACAAACCAAACTTTTATTTCAAGTCTAACACCATAGACTTTTTAGAGAGAATTAGGGAATAACTTAAAAGGGATATATGTAAATAACTCACTTTTCATGTTTTTCTCCCTTCTTATTATTGTATGTGGGTCATATTTTTCACACTTTCGGAATTAAAAAAAATTATTTTCTTGTTTCTTAAGTTAAATGGAAGCCATATATATTTTTCTTCTCCATCAAATTAAAGATAATAATATTAATTAGTTATTACTACAAATAATAATAATATTGAGAAATTTCAATAAATGACACATTTTATGAGTTTAAAAATAGTCAATGTTCTAAAATATTTTTAAAATATGAAATTTTTCATATTGAGATTGAAATTTCATTCTGATATCAATGAAATTGGCAGATCTCTAAGAAATGTCATTTTAAATTTTTTTTTATTATTTTTAAAAATATCAATTTTAAAATGTCAGTTTTAAAATCCTCTTTAATAGTATAAGTTTATAGTGGTTGAGATTTTTCTAGACATTTAATATTATTATTTATTTTAACTATTACTCTGTATTCGTTGCTAAATTTCAGCCACAATATTGTTTAAAATATTATCTAATAACATGTCCAACTTGATCTTGAACCATAGCTTATTTGATTAGGCATTTGTGCTCCCTTTCGTAATGTTTAAGTTTTGAATCTCTCCTTCTTTTAATTTGATGTAATATGTATAAAAAAAATATATCTAATAATAAATTTTTTAGACTTTTTCCCCTTTAAATATATTCTTTCTTTGTATGTTGTTATGGTCAAATTTTTGAAAATTGAAGTGTGTATATAGTTATTTGTTTGAAAACAACTTTTTTATTTTTGTTTTTATTTGTTAAACTGTTTTTTTATGTGGAAATTCTTTTTGTTTTCAACCTTTACTATTTATATACAATTATTATATGTAAGTGTAATTTAATTTAGGCGTAATTTTTAAAAAATAAAAAATAAATGAAGTAAATGGAAATAAAAGAATAATTTTTTTTAATAAAAAACAACTACACTTCTACTTATTGGATAATCAAAACTTTATGCAATGTTATACCTTGACATTACTATTTTTGGTTGGAAAAATTAAAAACTTAATGAAAATATTTTATTTCATTGGAATCATCTAAACTACATTAAATTTACATGAGTGACATGAAAATAATTGAACTTTTAAGTTCATAATATTATATCTCTAAAAAAAGATTCATAATTTGATTGCTTCAATCAATCATGAATAAGAGTAAATAATGATTCACTTGCGTGTGGGAAAATAAGAAAAAGTTAAAACAATTAAAATTTTCCAAAATTACGTATAAATATAAATATATTTTTTAAGAGTTATATAAATACAATGATTAATTCTCACTTTGGTCTGTCCGAAACTATTAAGGACTTAATGATAATTAATGCCACCTAATTATTTTGTGAAATAGAGGAGACTTTGATTGGTTGAAAAGGGGGGAAGAAGAAGGAGGGAGCGAAACTTAAAAGGTCTAGAAAAAGCATTCAATTAGGTAAATTTAAGTTGATTTATATAAATTATATTTAAATTTAAAATTTTGTATCTACCCTTATACTTTTTGTGAAAAAAATTAGTACAAATTTAAACAATGCCCCACCCTTTTAATTAATTAATTTAACCTTTATTTATATTTGTATGTTTCATTTCTCAATTTATATATACGTCATGTTTTTAAAATTATTAGATACACAACCATCTATAAATATTAAACCGGGCTATTTATCACCAATAAAGTAGTCTAATGAAAAGGGAAAAAAAAAACCACTAACTTAAGGCTCATTTAGATTTAAAAAAAAATTATATCAATAAAATTTAAGAACTAAAAGAAGTAGTTTTTAAAAACTAATTTCATTTTATTTTGTAACTAATTTTTATTAATTTTTTTAAAGAAATTATCAAACATATTTAGTTTTCTGTTTTTCAAATTAAAAAAATCTAAAAAAAATATCAAACAAGTACTGAAAATCACAAACCCAAAACTAAAAACAGAAATGAAAATAGTCATCGAACACCCCCTAAATTAGTTGAATAAATAGAAATTTGAGCGTTTAAAAAAATCAAATATATATTATTATTATTAAAGTCATATTATAATATGTGGAAAAGCATAGGAAATAACAAAATGAAAACTTGCCACATTTGTAATTAAAAAGAGTCCCACAAACCCCACACACACACCCAAAAAAGTAAGCAAAAACCTAAAACCAAAAAATGACTATAGGAAGTCAAAGGTGTAAGCAAAAAGAAAACAAAAGAACCAAATTTTGAGTGATCAAAATTCTCTTTTTTTTCTCCTATCAATTTCATGTGTCAATAAAAGACGGTGCCTACTTTTGGACCCATCTCTCTGCCGTATTCAACACTACGGCCCATTCCCTCCCTTATTCAAACCCTAAGAAATTTTGAATCACAAAACCCTAGAATTTCTTTTTCTAATAAATCAATTTGGGACTTTTATTTTTCCTAATATAATATATGGTCGGTTGGAATCTGGTGCATCCATATTCACACAATCATGAGACCGATCATATCATCAAATCATTGATCATTTTTTATATTGGGTTCTCCTTGATTTGGAGATTTTTGACCGTTTGATAGATCATTATGAGAGCAGGTCCTACTAACATGCACATGCAAGTGTAAAATATATGGTCATTGAAAATTATGATATTTTATAAGAAAATATTCTGAGAGGAGCTCTCTAAAATATATTAATGGGATTCATGTATTTATTACCCATCAGATAAATTATGTGGAATTCTGCTTGATCGGTTAGTATACAAATGTGTTATTATTTTTTACCGTTTGATCAAGATGAAGAAGAGGTCCCACTAACATGCACATGGCAAGTGTGTGTATATATATGATCATTGAAAATTACAATATTTTATAAGAAAATATATGGTTATCTACTAACGGGTTTTAGTGGAGCTCTCCTAATTTTTTTGATATGTTCTATTTCTATTACATAAAATATATATTTATGGGATTGATATATTTATTATCTACTGAAAAATTATGAGGAACTCTTCTTGATGGATGAGTATTCAAATGTTTTCTTATTTTATATGTTTTTTCCAATTGATGTGAACGTTTGTATGTTTTGTTTTTCTTTATGGAAACTTCACTTAGAAAACTAAGAAAAATGCCTGGATATTTTAGAAGATTATTATTTGTTAATTGGATATTCTCATTCAACATTCTGACAAAGCATTTTGTTGGTTTGTTTTTGCACATATATGAAAAATGATATGTTATTTGTTAAAAAGAATTCCCATATATTGACTGTTTTTTCTTTTGACCCAATCTGTTTTTCTTTTTTTTTTTTAGCCCCTTCTCATAAAAGAATGTCTCTGGTATATGTTTGCTTTTCGTTTGTGTGTTTGGATTCAATCCCTATCATAATTTGAATTAAATGGATTTTATAAATAATTGACAAAATTAAATTCGATTTCCATATAAAATTGCCCCTAAGAGAATATTTCTAAATAATTTATAGTGAGATAAAAATTTAGATTGTACTTTTTTTTTTGAAAGAATATGACTAATAAGAAGGGGGAAAAAGCTACAATTTTTAGATACAATCTAACAATCATAAGATAATATTATAAAGGTGTATTAAATTCTTGTCATACTTAGAATTTTTAAGATTATAACAAAATTGGTGATGGTGTAAGTGTGACGAATTGATTTTTCTAGCCACATTTCAAAGTTCTCATTTTTTCATCTTAGTCAAAATAATATTTAATGCCCTTTTCACTTGGAAATTTTTTCTTCTTATATATCTCAATTTCTACATTGTTCTTCTAAACAATTAATGAATTTTAAGATTATATGGTCCAATCTTATTAAAATATACCATGAAATTCAACACATTTCTTTGCTTAATTTTTCAAATGGAATATTGAAAGGACCATTTGATGTTATGGAATTCTAAGGTCGGTAATAAAAAACCTATATCTTTAAAGAGAGAAATTGAATGATTTTAATGCAAAGGTAGAGAAGTTTTTTTTTTCTTCTTCTTCGGTTAATCTTAATCAGTATTATTTAAATTATGATGAAAAAAATTGTATAGGATGGAATGGTCAAAGTCCACTACTTATAATTTGAGGGTTGAGATTTGAACCTCGCTCTTGTTAAATTCCCCTCCTCCTTTTTATCAATTGAAACCCTTTAACTTTATGGGATGTGAGATATTATTGCATATAGCTTTTTATAATATGCTAATTATAAGAAATAACCCCATCTAGAAAATGAATCAAATAAATAAATTTATCTTAATTTAACGACTTTTATTGATTTGAAGATTAATAATAATTTAATATGATAGAGAATTAATAATGATTTCAAGTATAAATTTTATATATGCACTTCTTCTATTTTATTTTTTTTTCTAAAAAGAAAACTCAAATGTTATATCCACAATGATCAATTAAAACTAATGTACGAGCCTACGTTTAATAAGATAAGAATGAGCCGTGACTAAATTTGTTCTAACCTATCAAACTAAGTTTAAAATCATAACGATAGATATAATATGGAATTAGAAGATCTTAATTTTAAAAAAATTGGGTTTAAAAAACAATTAAAACATAGGACCATTTGATAAATTAGCTAATATCTGAGTCCATACACCTATGATGAAATATTATGAATGAATTAAATGATTGAATTTACCACTTTAATTAATCTTGCCATTTAAGCTTTTGGCATATTTCTATCAGGCCCGGCCCTGACACTGTTCAAGCGGTGTGACGGAACCGGACCCCCAAACCCAAAATTAGGATAGAATATTTGATTTATATATAAAAAAATGAAAAGATTATTATCTAGACAAGTTTGGTACAATGGCTGCTATATTCACCATTGTAACGTCCCGTTTTCCGGTAAGCAATTAAATAAATATTTTTATTTTGTCCCTTTTAAATTTTTATTTGAATTTTTGGATAAGTATTGGTAATTATAATTTATTATTCTTTTTCAGGAATAATTATAATTACCAAATATTATTTATTGGAGATAAAGGGAAATAAAAAAAAAAAAAAAAAAAAAGGGCCAAATCGTGAAAAGGGTGGGGAAAGAAGAAAATAGGGTTTTAATTTTTTTCTTTCCCTTCTCTTCTTTCACGTGAACATCAGAGCCAGAGACCAAGGTAGGCAATTTTTTTTCCTTCTTCTTCTTCTTCTTCTTCTCAAAACCGTTAAGGGAGATTCCGGGGGTTTAAATTCTAATCACCATTCTCCTCCTTTGTTGATTTAGGTTGTGGTGGTGGTGGTGGTGGAGTTTGAAGGAAGCTAGGGTTTTCGTTTCAAGATTCAAACTTAAGGTAATGATTTTTCCTTCCTTTAAACTTCTGATTTTTGATTTAATGTGTCTACAAAACCTACCAAATTCCTTAAAACATCATTCTTTCTCTTCAATTTTTCAATTCCCTTCAAACCCTAAAAACCCTAGAATTGATCCTTCTTGAAAAACCTTCTTTCCATTGACCAATCTACCCAAATCATTGCTGGAAATACGTCCCGGGATCGTCGCCGCCGCCCCGTGGCAGCAGCAGCAGCCACGGCAAGGGGCTGCTGCTGGCCGACGCTAGCAGCCCCTTTTTGGGGGGTTGCTACGCGTTGTTTCGCTTGCCGTTTCGCCGTTTGTTGCCCAATTTGTATTTTTATTTAGTAGGTGATTTTTTTAGGATGTTTGTGAATATTTAAGGGTGTCGTTTCAGGTGTTGGAACCTATTCACAAAAAGGGAAAATTCAAGTTTGGAAAACTTAGCTTAAAGGTGAGTAGAATTATGTTAAGTTTTAAATTGTGTATGATTGAACGTTTCCTTTTTCTTTAATAGTTAACCTCATTTTTCTAAGTGTATTATTGGATGTTTATATGCATAATATGAGGTTTTGGGGCTGTTCTTAATGGAATTAAAGTGTGGGTTTAAGAAAGTTATGAAATTGGACTAAGCATGCTTAAAATGATTTTTTTTTTAAATCGGGTGATGCCTAAGTTACTTCTTTACGATTATTAACTCGATATTGGGAGTTTAAACTTGTTTTTGGGTGTTTCAAAGTGATTTAAAGTTGCTGGTTATGATTGCCTCCATTGATGAAGTAGTGCCCATTAAGCCCATATTTAGGCCTAGGCGGTTAGTTAGTCATTAATGTTTTATTCTGGACCTTTGGAATGTTTTCTCTATGTTTTTGTACTGATTTGGGAGTCGAATTATAGACTTTACTCCGCCGAATTTTAGCTAGAATTAAATTAGTTTTAGAATGCTCGAAAAAGGAGCAAAACAAAACTAGTCTAGGCTAGTTTTGCTTCTAGACTTGCAAACCATTGAGAATTGTTATGAGTGACCCAAAAGTGATATGTTGGGTGATTTTTTTAAAGGGTTTTAAGTGGTTAAAAGGCGAATTTTTCCAGAATTTAATTTTAAGAAATTTTCGGCCTAGAAATAGAATTATTGTGAGAATTTGGGTTTAGGCTCAAATTAAGTATTTTGGGTGGTGAAAGTGGAATCATATTACTCAAATATCTCGGTAATATGATAGTAGGTTCGCTTTAAGTAAAGGCCTTACTTAAAGAAGAATATTGCCGTTAAGGGGGACTATAAAGTTGTGCACAACTTTATAGCACTTAACGGGGCAGGTTCATTCCATCTGTACAATGGAAAAGAATATTTCTCGTAAGGATTTAAATTGAGAAAAGAGTGTTTAAATTCCTTACTGAGCGTAGTCTTTCTTTGTTCGCGGGCAAAGAGAAGATAGAGGTATTAGATAAAATACTTAAATCGAAAAGTTTTAAATTGAGAAAAGAGTGTTTAAAACTGTTTCAAGAGTTTTAGTTCGAAAGGACGAGAATTATGAAATACTTGTAAGAGTTGGGATGTTGTGAATTAAATTTGAGTGTTTGGAGTAAGAGTGTTTTCGGAAGTCAGTGAGGCCGATCGTGGACTTAAAGTATTAGGAAAATCTCTCATGGCATGATTTTTAATTTAACATTTTTCTACTCATTGGGCGTAGCCTCATGATGCTACAATCTTTTTTTTCAGGTAAGGGAAAGAAAAAGCTCGGTGGCTGATGCGGTTCGTTGTGGTGACCGGTTGGCGTGGATTTGGTCGCTAGCGAATCCTTTTATTCTTTTGTTATGTTGGGATGGAAAATTTGAATCGATTTCATGTTTTGGTTTTGTTTAAAATAATGACAACTGCTAAATTTTTGTCTGAGAATTTTTGGGCATTGGTTTGAGATTGCCCTTTTCTTTAATTGTTTATTTGTTTTTAAGTAAACCGATCGGATGCGAACTATTTGAAAACTATTTATGAGTTTCATTTTAATAAAAATGACTGGATGATGTTTTTCGTATGCTTCCGCTGTTGTTTTATGTATTTTAATGCTTTGGGATTTTTGGGGTGTTACAACCATCTTCCCGTCAAGATGTGAGTGCAAGGGTTCAATTCGCAGTCAAAGTGAAATCCAATTTTTTTTTTCTCTTATTTTTTTAATGGTAAGATCTGAGGTGTTTTTTTTATTATTTTATAATAGAAATTTCTAAATATTAAGAATTTCTCTCTCATTTTATCTATTTTAAATTTAAAAATTTGTGAATTAAATTTAGGGCAAAACACACCCCTGTGGTTTGAAAATGAATATTTATACCCTGGACTTTCAAAACTGTGCAAATTGACCCCTTCCTGTTATACTTTTGATTTTCTTTTAGTCATAACTTTTTCGTTTGAACTCTGATTTGAATGATTCAGAATGTTTTGAAATCCTCGTTTTGAACTCTATGTTGTAGTCACAAAAAATTCTAAATTATCAGAATATAAAATTGTTTACGACTTCAATCTGATCTAATATATTGATGATGATAACTCTTTTTATATACTAATGATTTCTAAGTTTTTAAGTGACTATAATGTAGAGCCTGAAACGAGGATTCCAAAACATCTTGAATCATTCAAATCAGAGTTCAAACGAAAAAGTTATGGCTAGAAGAAAATCAAAGATGTAACAGGAATGAGTCAATTTGCACAGTGTTTTGCATTTGACCAAAACCACAGGGGTGTGTTTTGCATTTTGCCCTTAAATTTATAATTTAACCTTGATTTTTTTTTCTTTCAATTTTTTATTTATTGTATTCATATATATTATAATTAATATAATTTGAATGTTGTTAAATAAAATTGATAAAAGAAAAAATATTATTAAAAAAAATCTCCTTTTAGGATAAGATATTTCTAAAATCTAATTTTCTAAAATCATTGATTATATTATTTAGTTAATATAGCGTTTTAATAAAAGTTAATATTTTTAAACTCTAATAATTTATAATAGAGAGTCCAAAATTATATTTTCGCACTGGACCCAGTTTTTAGGACCGACACTGATTTCTATATACCAAACTATCTTTTAAAATGTAATTAAACAAAACAAATTAAAATGGACGTGAAGTAAAACTTCCTTGAAATTTCATAGATGCTTTAACTTTTTTATTTTTATACTAGGTGGAGTAGAAGATCGAATCACTTGAGGATTATATATATATATATAGGGTATATATAATGACATGTTAGTAATTTTAAGATTTTAAAAGGGGTATAGTAGTCCAAAAAAGTTTCTTAAACATCACCACTTTTATATATTAAGGATAAGGATATCTTAAACATCACCACTTTTATATATTAAGGATAAGGATATATCCTTATCCTTAATATATAAAAGTGGTGATGTTTAAGAAACTTTTTTGGACTACTATACCCCTTTTAAAATCTTAAAATTACTAACATGTCATTATATATACCCTTTTAAAACCGTCAAATTACTAAAAATGCCACTATTATTTATACTCCACTATCTATTAAATGACTATTTATATTTTTAATAAAATATTTCTCTTTTTTTTATAAATAAAATATTTCTCTTCATTGAATAAGAAATTGTCAATTTTATTAAATAAATTCCTTGATTTTTTTCTATTGTTTTCACAACATCAAATTATAAAATAATTGAAAAAACAAGTACAACATATGAAAATGAATGTGATATTAAAATGAATTTATTGTTTAGATTTATCACCAATTTATGAAAAATAAATTATATTTAAGTATTCAAATATTAAATGATTTAATAAAGGTGACAGTGCTTTAATTTTAAAAAATATTAAAAAAAAAACTTAAATTGTTTAAAAAAAACAGTTAAGATTAAAAAAAACAACTACAACAAAATATAATTTATTGAATTAGTAATGGTATAATATTTTATAATATTTAAATAAATTTAAATTTTTTAATTAAAAATATATAAAAGTTTAAAAATCAAAGAGAAAAAAATATATAATTTCTTAAATTTTAATTAAAATTAGAAATAAATAATCTATAAATACAAAAATTAACTAACATATGTATATAGAACAAACAATTTATTTTTTATTTGGTAGTATAAATTTTAAAAATAAAGATGTTAAAAAAATCGTCTTATATAAAAAGGCATATAATTATGTAAATTAGTAAACTATACAATAATTTAAATATTAAATAGAACATAATAATATGTTAATAAAATCATTTCGAAAAAAATTTATAAACCATAGAAAAATCAAATAAAAAATATTTCGATCTTTTAAATATTTCTATGTTAGAAAAAATACACCAGTATGGTTTCTCACCACATTTTAACTGATTTGTTTAGAAAAAGGTAATTTGAAGATGGTTAGAATTATCAGGGTATGTGTAAGATTAGACTTTTATTCCTACTGCGTATTCTTACGTGTTTTTGTTATTTCTTTTTTAATTTATGTAATTTCTAATCGAATTTGTGCTTTTTTTTGTAGATGTTTTACTTTATTGATATTTCCTCCTGAATCTATTGGCATAATTTCTATCCAATAATTATTTTTATGTAATAATTTTAATAATAATTTTTCTTTTAGATGTTTTACAAAGTTGATATTTAAGTTTGATTCTTATCATTGCACGATCATCATTATTACTACACAAGTTGTATTCTTTTGGCTGTTTGTAGTTGATATCTTTGGTTAGCTCGAGCTCTAGGTACGATATTTACCCCATTCATTTTATATATATATATATATATATATATATATATATATATATATATATATATATATATATATATATTAATTTTCTTCTTAAATTTATGTGATTCAATTATTTTAGAATGTTTATAAAATTTAAATTTCTTCTTGGATAATTAAATACTCATATGTGTGTTTAGTAATATTGATTATAATTTTCAATGCAGTTTTTACAATGAAAGCTTTCTCAAGATTTTCACTCACGATGGAAGACTAGAGTTATAGAACTTTATATCTACAATAATTGATTTTGCATTTTTTTCTTCTAATAAAGCAACAATGATTCTAATATTTTCTAATTTTTGTTTTCATAATAATAATTCATTTTTTTTATTTTATGTGCTAGAATTGTAAAAGCTTTAAAAAAATGATTATAAAAAATACATTTCAAGGTACAAATAACGTAAAACTAATTATTTTGTTGTAACTATCAACATCCAATTTAATAATCAAATATCGTATTTTAAAAAAAAATAAAAAATCAAAAGAAGTTTAAAAGTCACAATATGTATGATATATATCAATGTGTTTTTTTAAATAATGTCTACTCAAGTATTGAAAATGTAACATTTTCTTATTTTGATTCATATTTTAAGTTAGCCAATTATAATAAAGATAATTTTGTGACCACATAAAATTATAATATTAAAAATGTGTTAAATTTTAAAAATAATATCTAATAGATAATTTATTTTACTAAAAAAAACTAATGAAATTGCGAAATTTAAAAAAAAAAAAAAACATATATTTAATACATAAAAAGTTATAAATTTAAATTATTTATACAATTTTAGTTAATTATAATTGATAAATGCATTTTATTATAAAGTAAAATTACACGTGCATCGCACGTGCTAGAATTCTAGTATATATATATATTACATTTAAATTATACAATGATTGGCTCATAGTTGCATTAATTTTGTGGCTAACTAAAAAGTTTAAGGGTAACTTCTCTTTTTATCAATGGGTTTTGAGATGAAGCTTCATCAGAGCCCAATAAAAATCAAACAAGCATATGGTCTAAAAATTGGATCCGACTCAAGATTAAGAATACAAAAGAGCCGCTTGAGGGTCATGATAAAGATCTCACATAAAAAAATGAAGGAACTTAACCATTGTTTATAAAATCTAAGCGTCATTTTTTTCATTACCAATTGATTTTGAGATGAAATCCATATTATTAAGAATATGTAAAATAATAAGTTTCTTTTTCTTTATGAAAAAATAAATTATTGAAGAGTTGTGAATGGGAAACATATCATTTATATAATCTAATAGCTTGAAGTTATTAAAATAGAAAGTAAAGCAACTTATTTGTTAGAGATTCATTTAGTTAAATTTTGGTAAATAACCCAACAATGGTTTAAATCGAAAGATAAAGTTTGTTCTTTTTTTTTTCTGTTTTGGAAGAGAAGAAATTGGGTTGTGGGAATCTCAAATTGATACCCAATTTTAGGTATCCAAAAGGAATAGGATGAAGGAAAAAGCACACCTCATGTGAATACTTTCTTGTAAAAGCAAATCCAACCTATATTGAATTCAGTTTAAGTCACGCGCTCTAACCTCTAAAGTTTTTTTTTTTGGGAAGAAAAAGTTTTGTTCTTATTGCCAAACAAGAGTTGAAATTGTTGATAAATTCGAAAAAGAGAGTTTGTAAATTGTTACTGAAATTTCTCCTAATATATATATTAGAGAGATATAGAAGGGGGATGTTATTTTCTTGGCCATATTAATCATTGAGGATTTTGAGAATGTTTTCTACTTGGGAAAGGTATCGTTTGCCTTCTTTTTCTTTGGCCTTTTTCCCCTTTTCAAAGAGAATTTAATTTTAAATAAAACATTAGTTTGACATTCACCGGCCAATGAAAACCCTAGTTCTTTATAATAATATTAAATACTTCATTTTTAAAATTTTAATTAAAAATAAAAATTATACTTTTTTTAATTAATTTTTTTTAGAATTGTTAAGGATCCCACGTAGGAAATATAAAGTGACCTAAAATTATTTATAAAGTATAAGGGTCACTTCTTTCATTACCAATTGATTTTGAGATAGAAGCACATAATTATTAAGATGTTATCAGACCCTTAACAAAGTCAAATGAGCACGGGTCTAAAAAATGTGATCAGGTCTAAGATTGGTGAACAAAAAAATATACCATCTTGAGGGGCATGTCAAGAATCTCACATCGAAAAGATGAAAAGACAAAACATTATTTATAAAGTTTAAGAGTCACTCATTTCATTATTAATTGGTTTTTAAGATAGAAGCTTGTGATTATTATGAAGAACAATCTTTTTTAAAATAAAAAAAGAGAATGAGAGATTACTTAACATCTTTCTATTGCCCTTGAAAAACGAAAAACAACAAAAACAAAAAAGAGAACCAAGAAATAAAAAACATAAACATTACTCAACAAATCCTTCATTAACTTTCTTATTATTAGAATTGATCTCAAATAGCAAAAATCTACCACTAATTAAACTTTTTAAAAATTACACAGATAACATAATTATAGTTTAATAAATTATTGAAGTAATACATTATTATTTTTCATGGGTATTTTCAATGAATTTATTTGTTTTTTGCTTTTTAAAGTTGAAATTCAATAATATATTGAACTATTTGATTGTTTACATTATTACTTTCAATTAATTTTTACTTTTTTTAATTTAATAAATTATTTAACTATAATTATACTATTTGAGTAATATTTAAAAAATTCTTTCAATAATTAGTATATAAAACTATGCTATTTCAGTAGTTGCCTCATTATTATTTTGGTTTTTCTTCCTACTTTTACTTTATCTATTACACTTATTTGCAAGAAAATAAATGAGGATTGAAATTAGTGTCAATTTGAAGGTCATCTTAGTATATTTTATTCAAAATTATTTATAAACTTAATCAAGTTATTCACCCATCTATATTCTATTTTTTTAAGGGAGTTTAAAACTATTTTTTTTAGAGGGATATGTAATTTCTAAATGAGCTTCATTATTTCTTTTTAAATTGAGGTGAGAAAATTCAAACTCATCACCATAACTCCATCGATAAAAATCTGATAGAAAAGACATACCCATCTTGATAATATATATATATATATATATAAAGTTTCCTTTTTCAAAGGGTTTTTTTTTTTTTTTTTTATAATTTATGAAGAACCAAACATTTGAATGTTAGCTCAAGCCAACCAACTCTTTAAAAATCCTTTAGTTACCGAGACTTTTTTTATTTCTTCATTTCAATCAATGACTTTTTTACTTTGTAAAATTCATGCATATGCCGCCATTGCCTTGAGCTTTCATTACGCCATTCGGCGCCTACAATTCTAAATCTTTACAGTCTATTTGATAATAATTTCACCTTTTTTTTCTTTGGAAAAATCAAACATATTTTAATACTAAATCTTTAATTTATAATATAGTTTTTACAAATATTTTTCAAACCCTATTTAAACTTCTCAAAATCCGTTTTCTAATTTTGAAATTTGATTTATATTTCATATATTTTTAAAGGTATATATAAGACAATAAAATTAATGGCCGATAATATAACTTTTATTTTCAAAAATATTAGGGAAAAAAAACAAGGGTTATCAAACAAAACCTATCTCGAAATTTTTTTTGAGTTGTTTGAAAATAAATTTAAAATTTTCCAATATGTGTATATCCAATACAATATATATGTATATAGTCACATCAAATTATTAAACTTTTCCCTCTTTTCCATTTTTCAAATTGAAAATTCCATTTTCCCCCCCTTTATTGTCTTTAGCTAATAAAAAGGGAGGAAGGGGAAATTTAGTGTTCTATATAAAGTTCTATTTTTTGTAAAACAACAACTTTTGTGAAATTTCAATCTCAGCTACTACTCCCTGATTTTTTTCAAATATAAGAACCTTCTATATTGGCCTTATAATTTTGACCAAATTGGATTGAAAATGACTTGAATGTTTGGTATTATTAATCAATCAATTATTGGGTTTCACCCATTATTAAATCATAGTTTAATTTATAACCACATTTGACCCTTTCATCAGAAATCGTCGTCCTTTTAATTACAGTTTTCATATATCGCATGATTTAAAAAATATATATATTAGCATTCAATCAATTCACGGTTAGTACATGTCACAATTTTCTCAAATATATTCTTCATTTGTCAGGTTATTTATTAATCATTTGACTTTTTTTAAAAATAATAAACTTTTAAATGAAAGATATATATACAGAGTATCATGAAAAATTACAATTATAGTTTTATTCTATGTTTTTATTTAATTTTTTTTTAAACAAAATAACTATTATTGAAAAGCGAAGAGCATAGCTCAACAATTCAAATGCTTGTACACTCTTTTTTTTTTTAATAACATCACTACAGAAACAACAAATCACAGAACAAAAAACACAAAAACTACAGAAAATAACATCTATCCTTGGAAAGGGCCCCTCTTAACCAAGGGGGAGCATCTTCAATCCAACCCATCGGGGAAGAAAATTCATGAGCTTTTATTGCCAATTCATGGGCTACCTCATTATCATCTCTGGGGGCTAAAAAAATCCAGAAAAAATTAATATCACGAACCAACTCCCAAATATAAAAAATAATGAGGGAGATCTCAGAGTCATCCTTCGAAACACCATTGAGTAAATTAACAATCAAGAGGGAATCGAACTCCACCCACAAATGATCGATTCTCTTCTTTAAACGTGAATATTTGAGTCTCCTCTATCTTAATATGATATAATTTTTATATTTATATAAAGAAAAAACTATGGTTGAAATATTTATTACTATGATAGGTATTCACTAAAAGGCCTTTTCTATTTTAGGTGTTGTGGAGGCCCAATTATACCGTATGGAATGTTTTGGGCAAAATTGTGTTAGTGAAGCCCATAAAAGGCCCAATAGTGAAAAGGCCGAAAGGAAGCCAATTAGCCCACTTTCATCACTCGAAATTATGTATATTCATAAATCATAGCATTTCATGGAATCATGAAAACATCATAATTTTGTATTTATATAATTAAGGGGTGGGGCATTAAACCATCCATTTAAAGGTAGAATACAGGTTAGTAAAATACCATAAAATTTAAGGAAATTCTCGTGGTTAAAAAGATAATTTATAAATATAATTTTTATTTAAAAATAAATTAATTATAGATAATAATCACTTTACTTGTATTCATAGGTCTAAATCATGTGTAACCATCTACATAAGAGGCGCGCAACGAGTCTGGATACTCACTGGTTTTACTTTGGAAAAAATAATAATAAAAAACTATAACAAGTCTTAATTTTTTTCCAAACATACCATCAATAAATATTATCTCAAATAGCATATATATGTATATTGATTACTAAAAAGTCATAACATTTTAAAAAATACTCAAATAACTTTTCAATAATTATTGAATTAGTTCAATAATTTATTTGAAACATTTTGTTATTTTTTTAGTAAAATTATTAGTTTTTTATATATATTTTTTCCCGATAAATTATTGAAATGTTATATTAATAATTTTAAAAATATTTTAGGTTTAAATACAATTTCAGTCTCCATGGTTTGACCTTTATTCTATTTTGGGCCATATGGTTTAAAAGTTTTAAATTGGTCCCTACGTTTTGATAAAAACTTACAAATGGTCTCTACCGTTAATGAGTTTGACAGAAATACTATATGGATCGCTAAATGGTGATGTGTCGCACGTGGCAGGAAAGGGGATGATGATGTTGACACAAGCAGATATTCATATATGAATAACAAATTTTTTTGTTTGTTCTAAGACTGAATCAGTGCTTAAGTGTTCACGTCATCATCAACTCTCTCTGCCATATCATCATTTAACGGGTCATGTAATATTTCTTCCAAACAAATTAAAGCCAGAAACCATTTGTAAGATTTTATCATATCATATAGACCAATTTAAAACTCTTTAAACCATAGGGATCGAAATTGAACAAAGGTCAAATCATAGGGACCAAAATGAATTCCTTTAGTTTTATTTAAAACATTTTTGCTCTGTTTGAGATTTATTTTCTTAGTTTTTTTTAAGAGAGATCTTTGTCCTTTGTTTGTTTGTTTGTTTTTGGGTTTGTTGTCTTTCTTACTTGTGTTTAGTTGTTTTGTTGGTCTCTTTGGCGTGTGGTTAATGTTAAAGAGTTTCTTTTTCTTTTCTTTTTTTTATTTGATCTCGGGGTGTGAGATCCTCCTTGTCTTTTTTAGTATATATTTACCTCTGAAAAAAAAAAAAAGATCAAACTGTATTTAAACCAATATTTAAAATACAATAATATGTTATTTTAATAATTATTTAAAAAAAAAAAAAAACCAAAATCCATATCAAATGAAGCATATATATTTAAGATCTCAGTCTTACTCATTCAAATTGGGTATTTGGGAAAATTGACCTTAAAAGGGGAGCGAATGGCATTGATGCAGAAATTAGGGTTTCAGCCGATGGAAGAGATAAAGAGAATTGTAATGGAAATAATTTTTTGAAGCGGCAATTGAACATGTGGATAACGAAAACCTGAATGGATCATGAAGCCAAATTACAATTGTAATTATAGTTTTCAATCTGAATCTTAAACAATTGCTGCTCGTTTTTCCTTTTCATTCCTTTCTCTTTTCCCAGCTGTTTCTCCTCTGATTCTTTGCTCATTCGCTTCCCTTTGAGCCTCGTGATGATAATCTTCTGAAGGTCTCGTTTAATCTTTTCCTTAATCTTTTTGTTTTAGTAATTTTATATGCAAAATTATTTTGGATTTGAATTTTTAAACCTATGAAGTCTGATTGTTTGCGTGATTATTCGTTTTTTTAAGCTTCGAGAAAAAAAAAAAGTACTGAATCTAGGAGATGGATAAGGAAATTTTTTAACTGAAAATTGAAAAACAGCTGTGTTTTGGTTTTCTGCTGTCATTCTGATGGTGTTGACCACTGTTAGTTGCTCGTCATCCTGCGAAATATTTGTCGAATTTTCCATTTATTATTACGAATTGATAGGAATTCTGTTAATTATAAACTGTAACTTGAGTTTATTAGGTATTATACTGCTAAATGGTGAATCTTCATCTACGTATTTTAATTTTACATTAGCCATTCTTTTCTGTTTGATTTATGGTACATAGCTGGAAAATGGACTTCTTTTTATATCATACAAACTATGATTTAGTAAAAAAAAAAAAAAAGATAGAAATTAGACTAATTTTTGCGCATTGACTGAAGTAATGCTGTGTAAATGGGTACTGAGTTTGATGAATCATGCCATTGTTAGAAATGGCAGCCTTTGAAAAATGCTATAATTTCTTTTCCATAAGGGAGGACAGAATGCTATATTGATTATGTTGCAATTTCAGTGGTCAATTTTTGCTCGCAATTTTCATCTACTTACAGTGTTGTTATGTTTTGGTTAACCATTGTAACTTAACCTTGTTATTGCAACGATCTGATGTGCGGTGAGCATGAAACTTGTAATGTGCCTTGCAGATGCGATATTTGGAGTTTTAAGTTTTTCGCCAACTTGTTTTACATGTCTGTTGTGAGTTCGTTTCGGTAGTCAGGGTTGTACTCCTATCTAAGAATTTGGTTTATATTATAGAAGAATTGGTTTGTGTAATTCCTACACTCTCTTTTAGTTTTATTAGTGAAATTTAGATTGTTTCAACATATTATTATTGAATTAGATTGATCATTTGTTTTCAGACCCCACTTAAATGCTGTCTTCTTTCTTGGCTGTTCTCTCTCTAGTTTTTGAGATTGCATTCTGCTTCGGAGTGTTTCTGTCATCCCAACATACAAGAAAAAACCTCAGGAACATCTTTTAATGTTCGTTTTATCTTCTTCTTCTTCTTTTTACTTCATTTTTATTATTGCCAAACTTTGTTACCATAATAAGCATACAGATCTGTTTCTGTTTTATTTTTATTTGATGCCATGGGCTAATTGCTGGGCTTGAATGTTATCTGGTGTGCACCAGAATTTGGGATTTAGGGCGAGTTTGGGATGAATTCTTGAGTGTTTTTCTTTCACTAAAACCACTTTTCAATTTTTTAATGGTGTTTTGTTACATCATAGAAGTGTTTTGAAATTTCTAAAAACAAGAAACACTTGCCTCAAAAGTCATCCCAAACTCACCCTTAATCTTCATATCGTGATTTAAGTTGTAACTAATTGGGCTTTCAAAATATGAGTATGACCTTGTTTGTTGAAGTATGGTTCTTAAGAGTGCTCTGCATTATGTGAGATTGTGCTTTTATTGTTAATTGTTCTGAAATGCATGCAACCCCATGTTGTGATGCTGATCATTTAAGCAATTTATGCTTCTATCGGCTAAAAGTTCCAAGTTTAAGGTTTTATGCTATAAATACTATTGACATGACACCTTTTGTTTTGATAAAAGATATGTATGTGTTTTGTATACATATGATCTCTCTAGAGATGAAAAATTATCCCAAGAATTCTAGATATAGAGGTGGAACTTGATTAGAAAATGACACTTTTTAAACAATTCTGTTAGAAAAATGAAAAACATAAAACAAAATAATCAAATAATTTTTTGAATGGTCATTCTTAATAAATATTTGGGATATTTGCAATTCTATTTTTTTTTTTATAATAAGGAGCTCTAAAAAATATTTGTAAATATAGATATTGGATTATATATTTTTACACTCAATTTATCATTGATACACATATTAATCATTGATTAACATAGTAAAAATTGTTATATTTATAAATAGTTTTAAATGATGATATATTTATTAATATTACATAAAAATCTATTATCTAGTGAAATTTTCCTCATTTATGTACTGTATTTGGCAATTTTTATTTTCTATTTCCTGAATTTGATTTTTTTATTTTTAAAAGGAAATGTAGTTTATGACTAGTTTTTTTTTTAAGTTATTTGATGTATATATATAATATATACATACTTTAATTAATGTTCTTTTCCTATTTCCTATATGATCGTATATTTTATTCTAATTTGATGTAATATTTATTTTAAAAAAATGCTTAGAGAGAGAATTTATGAAAGAAAATAACAAGATAAGAGTATGAAGATACAAAAAGTAGGGTATGATAAAGTGTAAATAAAAAGAAAAAAGTATGTTTAGAAGTTATGTATATCTATTGGGAGAAAAGTGAAATTTTGTGTATATATTTTACTAAAACTAAAAAGAAGATTATGCAATTGTTTTGAGAATGAAATCATGTTGTGTTCCACATGATGATGCAAAAATATTATCGAACAAACTCATGAAAAGAAAAGAAAAACAATGATATAGTTACCAATCTCCTCCCCATATAATTACAATAATAGTAGTTTGAGGGCAAAGAATATTTTTGTTCCAGGAGTAAAATGTAACAACAAGATATAACATAAAGTTGAAAAGTGGTACAAGTATGAAGTATGTGTTGTCATTCTCAATTGAGTTATTCGATCTCTCATTCGTATCATATATTTGTAATATTTTTAACCAATACACAACTGACATTTCTAAACAACAAATTCAACCCAGACATAACTAACATTTCTAATCAACAAATTCAACTTAATTTGTGTTAGAAAAGTAACTTCCTCTTTCAAATGATTTCCCATGGAAAGTTTGATTGCATTAAAAAAAATTAGACCACGAAAATAATGTTAAAAATACAAAATTTAATCTTCTTTGTTTGGTATTCTCTATGAGTGAGAGAGGAGTGTCTTATTGGTGTTGGTGTGAATCCATTAGGATATTCATGTCTTGAAACTTTGTGAAATGTCTCATAAATATTACTTCTTGTAAACAACATTCAACAATTTTTTTTTAATTTTTGTTAAAAAAAGTCTAAAAGGGATTAATTAGGTAGGTAAGCAAATAAATCAATTTTCACTTCATTTAAAATTTTCAGCCATCATTTCTCACCTCATACAATTCACTTCACAACTTTCTTATCTTGACTATAGGGGTAGTTTGTTGACTGTTGTTAAAAAATCAGTTTTTTTTTTTTAAATAATTTACAAAGAGGTAAATTACATGAGCGTAATTTATATTTACCATTTAAAAAAACTTATCACTTAAAAAAGTCTTCAATATGAAAATTTGAAATAATATAGAGTATCATTTTGTTACAATCTAGGTGAAATATCTTCATCTCGTTTTTAAACATGATCATAAAAAAATTGTGTTAAGATATCACAATTCACATTAGAAAGATGAATGGATCTAATAAGGTAATAAGATTATGAGATGGGTCCTCTTATTATCAATTTATTTTGAGCTGGAACTCTATGAATATTAAGATGCTATCAAAACTCAACACACTTAAATGAGCATCTGGTCTAAAATATAGATTTGACTCGGAAAATTTGAAAAAAAACAATCATTTTTAGGGGTATGTTAAAGATGAAGGGATAAACGAGATTAATGAGGTTATGAGTTATTTCTTTTATTGTTACTTTGAAATGAGAGGGCATGAATATTAAGAAATTGGAATGATTAGAAGAAGAAAAAAACAATAACTGAATTGGGAAAATAAAATTATGGGCTATTATCACATATACCCAATATCGAGTCTCAGTTTTCAAAAACCACAAACATTGAAAAATATCAAAATTAACCAACACATAATTTTTTTATAAAAATTTGATTATAATTGATATATTATTTTTGTAAATTTATATTATTCATATAAATTTAATACTAGAAATTACATTACTGATAAATTATTGTTGTAAAATTACATCAATGATATATCATTAAATTAATGAAATATATAAAAATGGGTAAATCTGATATAAATATGAAAGTGTGGCATATGTGAAAACAAAACTCAAAAGTTGGCTACCAGGCATAATTTTCCTAAAGTTATAGGTTGAATAAATATTTTGCTGGTACAAGTTGCACCACACCTTAAAAAAAACAACTAAAATTTTACTTAGTTGCAGAGATTTGACTTATTTATAAATCCAATTACTCTTAATTGACATGCAAATTAATAAATAAATCTGTATGAGTATTATCAATACATGTTTAAAAAAATTTTACAGCTTCATATTCTGAAAACAAAAAAAATGACATCCATCTTATTTTTCTAATAATTTCAATAATATAGTATAATAATTTTTTGGGGCAACTACTGAAATAACATATTTTATATACTAATTAATGAAATGTCAGAACTTTTTAAAAGTTACCTAAATAGTAGTTCAATAAATTATTGAATTATAGTTCTTTAATTTATTGGATTAAACAAGACGAAAAACGAATAAATTCATTGAAAAATAACACGATATTTTAATACAATAACTTGTTGAAATAAAAAGGGTCAAAAACTAAAAAAAAAAAAAAACTCATTAAAAATAACAATGAACAAAAATAGTTCGATAAGTTATTGAGCTATAGTTCAATATAATTTTTATAGAGTTATGACATTCCAAGAATTAGTATATAAAAATATATTATTTATGAGAACTTTTGCAATTTTTTTCCCAATATAGAAATCATATTTAAAGCATATTGTCTTTAAAATAAAATAAAATATGGAGATGTCCAAAATTAATTGGTGAAAAGGAAAAAGTAGCTTCAAGACGTCAAAAGCCTATAGTTTTATTCACAACTTTTCATTTTAGAAAAGAAAATTTTCCAACTACTTAAATTGAGATACTTCTAAAATATGCCTAATTTTATATTTAATTTTTTAATAATTTGGATGCCGTACATATAAGATGATTAAGCTTCAAAGATGAAGTACTTAATTTCCACATTGATATGCCTGCTACTTCCTCCCTTCTCAAATGGTCGAGATGTCCAAACCTAATTAGTCGATTATTTTTTGTTTTTTTATAACAATAACAATTCTCACAAATTATAAATGCAATTTCGACTTTCCTAACTTTATTCAAAATATTGTCTGCGGGTGAGTGAATTAGACCCCTTCTTTTTAATTTATTTAATGGGTTGAGCTCTTTCAAAAGTATATTTTTTACATGTTAATCACTAATTGATAAAAAAAATGTCAAACAATAAACATTAATCATAATAAATCACACATTACTACGTTAAAATCTCCTAGATTTATTAATGTTTTTTTTTAAAATAATGTTATATTTACAAAAATTCAAATTAGTTCTTCAAATATGATACAATAAAGGGATAAATATAAAATAGACTTCTACACTTTGAGTTATTATTAAATCATACCCCAACACTTTTTTTTTTGTTTTAAAATACCTATGCACTTTTGTAAAATTACAAATCACACTCTTTCAATCGATTAGTTTTAACGAAATTGAGATACATTTATATTCTACGTATGCCCTGTATTCTGATTTCATGAAAAATAACAAAAAAAAAATGACAGATGTGTAGAATTTTAGATAAACACTTATGTTAATAAGATGTAAGATCTATAAATCACATTCAAATGTTCATATTTTTCGAAATTTTTAATGGCTTTGAAACACAAGGTATACGTATAATATAGATGTGTCTAAATTTCGTTACAACTAATCGATAGAAGAATGTGGTTTGGAATTTTTCTAAAGTACAGGGGTATTTAAAAAAAATACAGGATATGATCTAACAATAACCTAAAATATAAGTGTGTATTTTGTATTTATCCCTACAATAAAATTGGAATATTGTTTAGTAAAAAGTCCATTCGTTCACTTTGACATGACAAGCAATTACATTTGATTGAAAAATGCTATTGATTAAGTTTTATTAAGAAAAAGTTGATGTTGAACATAATATAATCTAAATATATTTCATATAAATTAAAATATAAACTCCTGTCTTCTTTAAAAGATGAGTTTATTACCTTATGATTATACAACTAAATCACCAGACTGGTACTGTTATAAGATATTCTATTCAACTAATTCTTATTTCCCTTCAATTTTTTTAAGCAACCCAAATTAATACATAACCCAATTGATTTTGAATTGCAAAAGCAACATTTACCACACAAAAACTCATCTAAAGGAATAAGGAAAATAAAAACATGAACATGGTGATGCATAAAAAACATTGCATATTAGTCAAAACTCAACTGTTTTGAGACCATTATAATAAATAAATAAAGCCAAGTAAAGAGAGAGAAGATTCCTGAAGGACTTTGACCAATTTAGTCCTTGTTAAATCTGCTTTACACAAGTCATGAAATTTGACTTTTTATTCCTCTCAATTATCATATATGAATTTATCTTTTTGGTCAACCGTGGTAGCTGAGGCCACCCTCACCTCATTATTTGGGATGTTTATTTTAAAGTATGTATTAAATTAAGATGTTGGACAATGAAATGTTGGAGAATAAAATATCTATATACTTAATTTTATATGGATATTCTCTATAAAAAAATCTAATAATTACTAAAGGACAACGGATCTCCACAACTCCAGATATGATATTATTCACTTTAAGGCTACGCCCGCATAATTTTACTTAGGATATATTGGTAGATAGCCCACCAATTAAAGATTTAAAGTTTAGGGGCCCTTCTAAAAAAAATAGTCTATTTGATAGGTAAGATACTCAAACCATCCTTACTAAAATTAAGGAAAAAGTAAAGAAGAAAGAGAATTAAGATTTGAAAATGCTTAAATCAAGAAAACATTAAATACGAAAAAAATCATAAAATAAAACAAGAGAAAAAAATCAGAAACTTAAAAAGAAAAAAATCAAAATTACACAAAAAAAAAAAAAAAAAATCAAACTCTTCAAAACCGATAACCATTTTTTCAAGCAAATCTCCAGAAAGTTCTTTCGATGTACATTCTATTATATATAGTGATACTGTACGCACATCCAATACTATATTATACAATATAATATAATATAAAAAAGATAAGATGTAATAAAGTAAAAATGTATACTATACAACATTACATGAAACATATAATGATTTACCAAAATAAAAGTAAGTAATAATAATAAGGGCAAAATTCAAAACACACCCATGTGGTTTTGGTCAAATACAAAACACACTCATGTGGTTTGAAAATGAATATTTATACCCTCGTACTTTCAAAATTGTGTAAATTGACCCCTTCCCGCTACACCTTTGATTTTATTTTAGTCATAACGTTTTCATTTGAACTCTGATTTGAATGATTCAAGATGTTTTGAAATCCTCGTTTCGAGCTCTATGTTGTAGTCATAAAAAATTATAAATTATCAGTTTATAAAATTGTTTACATCTTCAACCCGATCTAATATATTGATGATGATAACTCTTCTTATATACTAATTATGTAAAGACTCGAATTTTCTCAAATCTTTAAATCAGAATAAACAGCGGAAGATTTTATTTTTGTAAAAAATTTGGCATGGATCCGTTTAAAATATGGACTACCAAAACCTGTTTACATGGACTCAAATCAGAGAATTTAAAACAACAGACATTTCATTCCATTTTAACCCAAAATCAGAGAAAATAACACGAAAATATATACAACAGATCTTAGGCTCTCATGAGCCACAAAATACAAGTTTAAGACATTAGTATCAAGTTTATACTTAGCATTTCTAAAATGCTCCAAAATATGCCTTTACTAGTCCAAGTATCCAAGACATCCACTCGCGATCACGCAGCACCACCTCCACGACCTTGCCCTCTCGCACGAGTATTACCTGAAAAGTTTAAGTGTAGCAACATTAGCATAAAAATGCTAGTGAAAATAAGATGGATGCAAGCACTTCTATGGACCAAATCCCATATCGGAAAAATGTGTCCAAAAATCCTAATGTGCTCTTTCACTACCCATTCGATATTCTCAAGTACTTTGCATAAGAAATCAATCCCTTTCTACTATATCGTAATTTCGAAAAGTAAACATTCAAGCTCGTAAAATAAAGTACTAGTGCATAACAAAGTAAATAACAAAGTAAATTTCACATTATGACCACATTGTCACATTTCACAATTCAACCGTGACCACTTGTCACCATTCACATTCACACTCGTGACCACATTGTCACCATACACAACCATACCGTGACCTAACTGTCACCGTGACCACATTGTCACCATACATAACCATACCGTGACCTCATTGTCACCGTGACCACATTGTCACCATACACAAATCATACCGTGACCTCATTGTCACCGTGACCACATTGTCATCATACACAAATCATACCGTGACCTCATTGTCACTGTGACCACATTGTCACCATACACAAATCATACCGTGACCTCATTGTCACCGTGACCACATTGTCACCATACATAACCATACCGTGACCTCATTGTCACCGTGACCACATTGTCACCATACACAAATCATACCGTGACCTCATTGTCACCGTGACCACATTGTCACCATACATAACTATACCGTGACCTCATTGTCACCGTGACCACATTGTCACCATACATAACTATACCGTGACCTCATTGTCACCAAACATAACCATACCGTGACCTCATTGTCACCGTGGCCACATTATCACCAAACATAACCATACCGTGCTAACTCGATTCTACACAAGAATCTCCCCAAATTTTCTTTTAACTATCTTATAACCACTCAAAATAAACGGAGTATCTAATACTCTTCTCCAATTTCCGGAATCTAATTCTCCTCGAGAATATAACTTAATCCACCAATAACATCTCACTTTAAACAACAACCAAACTTAACTAATTTTCCTTATGCACTTTCCTTAACTCCCATATAATATACATTCTTGGAAAGTTCTAAAGTCTATTAACTCTCTTAACCTTGATCGAACATAATCGTCAAGCAATTTGAAAACATAAAAGTAATCGCAACCATTTTAAACTCACCTTATAATCGAAGTCAACTCTGAATCACTGGTTGACCAAAATTCACGATCGATACACGAAACCTATAATTAAAATACACCTAAAGTATATTAATTAACCGAATCGAATAACGATCGTCACGATACTAAAATAAAAGAAAAAACAACAAGGAATTAGGCTCACAAGGCCCACGGCCCAAAGGAAGTTCAAGGTGAAGTTGGTTTTCCGGATTTTTAAGCACTTTAAAAGGGTTTCGAGTTGGTTTCGGGCACTTTGGAGGTTGGTAATATCAATGGGTAAACATGATTTAGGGTTTAGGTCAAAATTTCAATCCCGAACAATTTAGTAAAATCATAAAACATATCAAATTCAAAACCCTAACCATCATAAAAAATGAGAATAACTCATGGAAATGGTTTTTGGCTCAAACCCGATTCTAGGGTTTAGGTAAAGTTCTAAATATGCATAAAACATCTCCCTCGATCTAAATCTCCGAGTTCCCGAGCAAGAATTGGAAGATTAAAACCAAAATCACCATTAAAACACTATTTGAAGCTTTAGGTTTTGAACTTAAACATACCTTAAAGCCTTGAGAGAATAGATGGAAAGTTCGATTGGTAGGTTGGAAATGATGCTCGGGCCCGTGGCTATCCAACACAACTGAAACTATCACGATCCAGCAAGAATCGAAGAAAAGCCAAAAATTGGAGAATCACCAATGATGCTCTCGGCCTTGGGAAGAAAAGAAGAAGAAAATTTGGTATTTTGTCTAATTTTAGCTTATTTAAGGAGAAAGATGAATAGTGATTTGGATATTTAAGAATTTCGGAAATGACGCCTACGTCCTTTTCTTGTCTTAAGCTTTTAAAACGAAACCTGAACCACTTAAACTAGCCCAATGGTGATTAATAATTATTAATTGGCCTATTAATAATTATTAATACCATCGAAACTAAAATAAGCTAAATAAACAGTTAAAAAGGTTTCCGAACGAAATTAACTATTTACTTCTAAATAACAAATTCTAAAATTATCTTTTAACACTTAATTCAATAAATAAATAAATAAAATAATAAAAAAAAAAATTCACCTCAAAATAACGGGACGTTACAAATTATTTCTAAGTTTTTAAGTGACTATAATGTAGAGCTCGAAACGAGGATTCCAAAACATCTTGAATCATTTAAATCGGAGTTCAAACGGAAAAGTTATGGCTAAAAGAAAATCAAAGTTGTAACGGGAAGGGGTCAATTTGCACAGTTTTGAAAGTACAGGGGTATAAATATTCATTTTCAAACTACAGGGGTGTGTTTTGCATTTTGTCAATACAATATAGTAAATTTTAAATAATAAGTTAAAATAATAAACATCATATTATATGTAATCAACATAGAATAAAATATTATAATACGGTAATGTTCTGTTTAAAAAGTAAGTAATAATAATAAACGCTATACTATATGTTATAAACATAAAATAAAAACAGTACAAAAAAGTAAATATGATGATAGCGTAGAATCATATTTATGTATAATATAATATAAAAAAAAAAACTTATACTCTACATCAAACGCCGAAAATAAAATAAAAAGAAGAAGAACATGATTGTAAATTATAATTCATGTACACCGTATAAAAAATGAAATAAAAAAAAAACTTAAACATATAAAACAGGAAGAAAAAAAGGAGGAGGAGGAGAAGAATGGTTACTGCCATGGGAGAAATCGTTCTCTCTTCTTCTACTTCCGGCGATCAAACGAATTAATTGGGGTTTAATACAAAACAAAAATGGAAACTAATTAAAAAAGCAACAGAGAAAAATGAAAATTGAACCAACAAAACAAAAAGAAAAACCCTAAGAAGCAAAATAAGGTGGTTAACGAAGAAGAGGGGAAATCATAAATTGATTTGAAATTAATTCAATTTAAGGAAAAGAAAACTCTTTAAATCGTGGGTGTAATACTGAGAAAAATGAATTAACAGATCATAAATAGGAAATCATAAAAATGGAAAATAAAAGGGCAAATTAGATATTTTTATAAAAATCATATTAAAAAAGGACTATAAAGTATTATAAAAAATGAATGGGCTAGAATGTATAAGGTTATAGTCAAAATTTAGATTATCCTATTTTACTTTTGATTTCACCTAAAATGATTATACCAATAGAGATGTACCCTTTATTTTTTACATCCATGAGTCATGATCATCTCATCTTTTAGTCAATGTGAGATTTCGTTCGCACTCTAATAATAACATAGTATAAATTAATTTAACTCTCTATTCTCTTACTTAGGTGGTTTTTGTTTGTAGTGTTTGGGGATGGGGATCCAAGCCCCATGGTGATGTTATCCCATCCCCATTTTTGTTTTGCCAATTGATGTGATGAGACAGAAAGGAAGAGAAGAGAGGAGAGAGAGAGAAAACTTATTTCATAAAATAATTATCATTTTCATCCCCATGCAAAATCAAACACAGTAAACTCGTCCCCAGACATCCCGTCTCCATGCATCTCATTCCCAGGCACAGGGGCGGATCCACTCACAAGTTGCCCCCCCCCTCAATTTTTTACAAATTTAAAATTTCTATATAAAAGTTTACTTTTTTTGTATAAAAAAATCAATTTTTGATATATTTTGTCTATTTTGCCCCTTTTAAATTTTCAAATATAGCTCTATATATTTTTTGCCCCGGGAAATATTTCTGGCTCCGCCTTGCCCAGGCATCTCAATCTCATGCAAACCCGGAAACAAACGCCTCTTTAAAGGTTTAAAAAAAAAACTCATAGATAGGGTTTATGGGATCCCATAAATTTTGAAAGATATTTCTTTCGGTAAATATTTTGGGAAACAAAACTTTAGGCATGAGCATCTTATAAATCTTATCATCCCTTATCAAAAAAAAAAACAAGAAAAAAAAAATCTTATCATTCTGCCCTCTATTTATTATGGTCTACAACATTTAAGGAAAGGGCATGATGGTAATTGTTCAAAACGGAAGACATGGGATCACCGCCATTTATGGTGTTTTTTGGGCAAAATTGATATTAAAAAAACGCAACCGGTATTAATGAATAAATGTGAATTAATGTGGATATTCTTGATAATATTTCTAAAAACTATCTAAGTAAAAATTCAATAAATTCATTGAAAATTAATAAAATATTTCAATAAATTATTGAATTTAATAAAATAATTATTTAGATTAAATTTAAAATGTTATGATATTTTAGCAATTAATATGCATAAATATGTTATTTGAAATAATATATTTTTTTAATATAAGGTCTATAAATGTGTTTATTTATTAAAGACCGCAATATTTCAAATTAGCTAGTTACAACTTTTTTAACCACGGGTTCATTTTATAAAGCCATTTTCATTCGGCAATTTAAAAACTAAGCTCGGATTAAATTATGCAAAAGGTCATGAGAGATTATACGAATGTGAATGGAATTTTAACCATACGAACGGGAAATTTGCCTATATGACCTCGAAATGAGGGCCCTAATGAAACTTGACTTCACCTTTTCAATTTTCATAAATAAAACCTTATGCTAATGTCACTAAAGTGTGAAAAGACCAAAAACTCTTTTCTTTATATTGATGGAACTCTTCTTAACCCACTATCTATTTTTCTCTTTCTAAACTTCAAACTCTAAATAATTTTCCAAAAACTCACGACTCTCTCTATTAATTCTAAACTTTCCATGGATTTAGATTCAATGGATGCTAATGAAAAATCGAATGGAATCGATATCTTTTGCGCGAAACAAAATCCGAATGAAGAAGTTAACGCCAAAATACTAATTGTTTTAAGAAGGAAAATTTTGAATTTTTTTTATTGTCGCCTGTGATCTGACCGATCATAGGCTATGATCGATCAGATCATTGAGTAACAAAAGATCCGTAAAAAATAAATTTTACTCGTAACTTTTTCTAAAAAATTTGGATTGCAACGAATTTAGATTCAATAGATAGATATCGAAAAAACGTATGAATTCGACATCTTATTTGCGTGAAAACGGAGTTCGGATGAAGAAGTTAACGCCAAAATACTAAATTTTTTAAAACTGAAAAATCTGGGAAATTTCTGGAAAATAAAAATAAAAATTGATTGGTCCGATCGGACCGATCTTGGTCTGGGATCGGTCCGATCAGACCATCTTGGTCTGGAAAAAAAAAAAACCAATCCTAGACCAAGATCGGTCTGATCGGACTGATCCTAGACCAAGATCGGTCCGATCGAACCGATCCCAGACCAAGATCGGTCCGATAGGACCAATCAATTTTATTTTTTCCAGAAATTTTCCAGATTTTTCAGTTTTAAAAAATTTAGTATTTTGGCGTTAACTTCTTCATCCGAACTTCGTTTCACGCAAATAAGATGTCGATTTCATACGTTTTTTCGATATCTATCTATTGAATCTAAATTCGTTGCAATCCAAATTTTGTAGAAAAAGTTACGAGTAAAATGTATTTTTTTTTTGTATCTTTTGTTACTCAATGATCTGACCGATCATAGGCTATGATCAGTCAGATCACAAGTGACAATAAAAAAAATTCAAAATTTTCCTTCTTAAAAAAATTAGTATTTTGGCATTAATTTCTTCATCCAGATTTTGTTTCGCGCAAAAGATATTGATTCCATTCGGTTTTTCATTAGCATCCATTGAATCTAAATCCATGGTAAGTTTAAAATTAAAAGAGAGAGTCATGAGTTTTTGGAAAATGATTTAGAGTTTGAAGTTTAGAGAGAGAGAGAAAGACTGCTTTGTGAGAGAGAGAAATAAATGAAGCGCTGGAGGGTGGTTGGTTGTTAATGAAGTCTTATCAGGTTTTTTGGTCTTTTCACATAAACGTGACATCAGCAAAAGGTCTTTAATGCAAAAATTTAACTTCCAGCCTTTATTTCATTAGGGGCCTCTATTCGAGGTCATATAGGCAAAAATCCCCATACGAACCACACAATGAATACTTTAAAAGGAAAATGCATATTTCAAAAGAATTCAAACCACTAATTTTTGGTCAAAAGCAACATTAATCCTTGTATTCTTCTTTTCAAGAGAATATTAATGTGTGCACATAACTTTTATGTGGGAAATTTAATTCTAATGTTTCCTTGTCTTTAAAAATATATTACCAATTTATTTACAAAAATGGAAAACTTTGAAAGGAAAAAAAAAAAAAAAACTTACTTTGTAGACGTGTGTATAGCAATTTAGTGAACGCTCATACCTCCCCAAAAGTTTCTTAAAAAAATAAAATAAATAATAATAATAAATTAGCAAATAACACTCCAAGGTTTTGGTCAAATTCATAAATAATTTTTGTAGTTTTAAAATGACAAATCACACCCCTATAGTTTTAAATTATGTCAATATAACATCTCCCTTTCAACGTTATAAACTTTCTATTAGCTATAACTTTTTCGTTTGAACTCCGATTTGAATGATTCAATATATTTTGAAATCCTTATTTCGAGCTCTATGCTATGGTTACTTCAAAAACTTCAAAACCGTCAATAAATAAAAGAGTTTATTATCATCAAAATGTTAGGTATGATTGAAGCCATTAACCTCTTTGTTTACCAATGATTTAGAAGTTTTCAAGCGATCATAACATAGAGCCTAAAATGAGGATTCCAAATCATCTTGGATTATCCAAGTTGAAGTTCAAACGAAAAAATTATGGCTAAAATAAAGTTTATAACGTTGGAGGGGAAGGGGTCTTATTGGCAGAATTTAAAACTACAGGGGTGTGATTTGTCACTTTTAAACTAAAGGTTGTTCATGAATTTGACCGAAACTACAGGGGTGTTATTTGTAATTTAAAAAAAAAAAATTAGTACTTTTTTTTTCTAAAAAAATAATCTTTTTAAATCCGATCAAAATAGAAATGGAGTAACCCAACTTTTACACAAATTTTACACAAGCAAAAATATTTTAGATAAAAAAAAAATTGAGTATTTGACAATTTTTAATTTGTTATGGTCCAAAATATACTCGAATCTTTACGATGATAACTAATTAAACAAGTTATTAAAAAATCCCATTAGGGGAGAAACATGTCAACGAACATCAACTAATGGATCATAACTCCCAACTCGACGAAGACTCAGAATTTTTTTATCTGAGAAAAAGGAATAAAAAAATTTAAAATTTTCAAAGTTTTTCAATAAGTAGTAGAAATGTTTACTATTGATATTATATTGTTCTTACCTGAAAAAGGTACTTAGATGATTATATGCATGAGAAATGAATCAATAGATTTGCCCATCTTTGTTAGGTTCAAATCCTTTATTTGTTCAAAGTCAACATATATTTAAATCGATTAACCAATAAATGTGTGAAACAAAATAGTATTGTAATATACACACATTTCGGGAACAACCAATTGATTTTGGGCTCAGGTGGCGTTTCAATCCCTAACCACAACTCATCCGCGTGTTTAGTGAAATAACATATTTGGATATAAAAATTACTCAAATAATAATTCATTTTAAAATTTACTCAAACAATAAATTTTAAGCCCATATTTTAAATATATTGACCCGTTTAAATTTTAAACCCCTTAAAATATGAAAATTGGTGTTTAAATAAATTATAGATTTAATGACATTATAGTATCTAGACCTCGAAAATATATTAATTTTAGATATTTAAAGAGAACCAAAATAATATTATTCACTATGTTTAGACCAATGAATTAAAGAGAATAATGATTCTCAATTTTGTTATTGAACGCACATAATGAGAATCGTTTTTATTGCCTAATTAATAGGGTAAACAACAAATATGAATTTGAGGGATAGCAACTCTCATTCTTTCATTGCACGTTTCTAAAATGAAATTAAAATGAGGTTAAGAGAGACCATAATTATAAAAAAAAAAAAAAAAAAAAAAAAAATATTATTAATCCTTGTATTAAAGTTGTTTGGTAACTATGATTCATCAAGTTGATTAACAAATTTACAATAAAATAATTCAATAATATTAGGATACTTAGACTATTATAATGGCTCTCAACTTTGTTTTAGTACTAAACCAATTAAGTTTGTGTGATGGAATATCAACTTACTGTGTTTGTTAGGTTCATTCCCTCATTGAATCAAAGTAAATATTTATTCACACACAATTATAAAAATAATATTAATATGAAATTTTAACACTTGGGAAAATTAGATTAATTTTATTTAATTTCTCATTCCAAGTTGGACAACCTTAACTATATAGTCCACAAAAGAGGGCAGGCGTGGCTGGGGCAAAAGTTACATCACAATTTTTTAGATAGAAATATATATAATACTTTCTTTTTTTTTTTAGTCCCTGATTTGAATATTTCACTGATTTGGCTCTAATAAGTCAAATGTGTTGCCCACTGGGAGAGAATTTTAAAATTCCATTATTAAAAAAAAACTCTATATATATACAAAGGAGACATTTGTTTTTCTCTCATCACAAAACAAATTCATTTGCTTTATTTTTTGACTTCTTTTCCATTCCTGGCCTCTACACACTTTCCTTGTTATGATCTCTTGAGACTTGAGACCTAAAAAAAAAAAAGTATATAATCTTCTGCACAAGAAGAAGCTTCCCATCTTTGAAACTGTTTTGCTTGAGAGAGAGAAATATGGAGGAGATGAAGAAGGTAGATATTACTTCTTCAGACCAATACTTTGTGGAGGAGGAAGAAGAAGAAGTGATGCTTCCGGGGTTCAGATTTCACCCCACCGATGAAGAACTCGTCGGGTTTTATCTTCGGAGAAAGGTCGAGAAGAAGCCCATCATTATTGAACTCATCAAACAGATTGATATCTACAAATACGATCCATGGGATCTTCCAAGTAAGGGAAAACTCGAAACCCTATACTTCTTTGATATCGCTAAATCTTTCTATTGAAATGATATTGTAGGATTTTACTTTCGGTTTTAATTGATCTCGTATAATCAATAGAGATATTGTTATGTCTCTCATAAACCTAGGATATTCTTCATTTCTAATTGATGTGAGATTTTTATCACACCCAAACACTTGACTTTGTTCATTTGGGTGACACGGCATTCAAGTTTTCTCAAGAAAATAGTTTGATTTCACATATATATTGTGTTCTTTTTTTAGATATAACAACAAATTAAGAAAGGGAAGACTCGAACCTTCAAACTCATATAAAGGGGACAGATGCCTAATCAATTGAATAGTCACCATATATTAATTGTTGTGTTCAAAATGTCAAAATTATAATATTGAAATGATATTGTAGAATTTTACTCTCGGTTTTTAATTGATCTTGTATCAACAATAGAGATGTTGTTATGCACCTATAAATCTAGGATATATTCCTCGTTTCTAATTCATGAAAGATTTAGGGTTTTAATCACAGCCAAACACTTGGCCTTGACTTTGTTTATTTGGATAATATTTTGAGCACATAGTAATTAGGTTTAATCAAGAAAATAGTTTATTTCACATATACATTATAAATTAGGGGAGACTCTAATTAACCTTCAAACTCATGTGAAGGAAAACATATACTTAATTAACTAATTGAGTTATAATTATATATTAATTATTGTTATATTTATATATAAATAATGTTCATTATTATCTATCATTTTCTACCCTATTTTTCCATGAATTTCACCTTAATCTAATAGTTTAAACTTGATACATATCATTAAAGTATGAATTCTAACTTCAAATCCTTCTCACTTTATTTCCTCTTTCATTTCAATGATCATAAGCCCACACATATTTTAGAGAATTCATAAATCAAATTAATTAATATCCAAAACTACTACATATGAGGAAAGATTATTAAATAAATAATGCATCAAATGATTAATTGTATTCCATTATGAAAATCTCTTGACTAATTTTTTTTTTTTTTTTTGAAGAAAGTAATATGAATGAGAAAGAGTGGTACTTCTTCTGCATGAGAGGGAGGAAATATAGAAACAGCATAAGGCCAAATAGAGTGACTGGTTCAGGGTTTTGGAAAGCAACAGGAATTGATAAACCAATTTTTTCAACAATCAAAGAATTACAAAATCAAGAATCCAATGTTATTGGACTCAAGAAATCATTAGTTTATTACAAAGGAAGTGCTGGAAAAGGAACCAAAACTGATTGGATGATGCATGAATTCAGACTTCCTTTAAACACTTCAAATCACAACTCTCCTCCTCTTCCTCATGATCATCATCCTTTTATTCCTCAAGATGCTGTAAGTTTTTTTTTTTTAATTAATTTATTTATTTTTCTTCTCAATTATTCTTGATGTGTGCATGCATATTTTGACTGACATTGTTTTCATATTAGGTTACTTGAAAAATATTGCAATATATTTTCTTTGAGTTGTCTACATGCGCATTGTTTTTTTTTCAATGTCTTTTTTTCTTTTATATAATATTATTACACTATGAATTGTAAAATGAAATAAAATATGTATATTTGAATCTAAAGAGTGCATATTATTTTATATATTCTTTAAGAAGTTTAAAAAAAATAACCATTCACAATTAGGACGGGAACTCAATCCTCAATCCTCTTATATTTAATAGTATTGTTTTGAGAGATATTACATCAAATTAGAAGAATGGAGATTCGACTTTATAGAAAATGAACTTAAAATATCTAAGCAGTTGAGTTATGTTAAAGTTGACTAGAGTTTTTTTTTTTTAGAATAATTCCGTGAAAACACATTAAAACTTCAAACTCTTGATCTCTTCTCACATTTCATAATATAACAATCCACGTGGTGTGTTGATAATAGAATTTCGATTCATTTTTTTCTTTATTTATTTATAATTTTTTAAATTAAATTAAATTTATTTATTTTTTCGTATGTGTTGCGTATATGTTGAACAGCCATTTGTGTGTGGGGGCTGCTTTTGAAAACAACATATGAAACTTCCTAAGTATCATACCCAATTTAATGATTTCATATTGAAAACGTACATCATCTCTTAAAAAGGACTAAACATCTCTCTATCTTTGACAAACGTACAAAATGAGAAATTTAATTTGTCAAACATTAAACCACAGAAGTTTGAGGTGTTCTTCTTTCAGAAAAACTTCATGATTTTGACTATTTCCCACCATGTATCCATAATTAAAACTTTGACATGATACATTACTTTTTAATGTAATTAACGTAGATTGTCTCAAATAACATATTTGGCTTTATTTTGACTTTATGTTGATATTTTAGTAATTCATATGTAAGAATATGTCCTTTCAGTAACTATCTTTTAACTTTAATTATACGGTAAAGAAAAATGTAACAAATATCAAAGTTTAAAAATGTAATATAGTTAATAACCATACCATATCATGTTAACTAATAATCAAAACACACTTAAATAAGGGATTAAAAGAGAGTATTTCCGAAGTTATAGGAGTTAAAAAAATTACATAAAATTCATGAATGAGACATTTTATTTTATATGTACTTTGAATCAAAACATTTGAACACATGTTTTTGACAAAAAAACAAAAGAAAGAGAAAAAAAAAACCTTGAAATATATATTTGATCTTTTAAATCTCTTAATTTAATTAATTTATCTTTTAATCATTTTGTGGTTTGCAGGAAGTTTGGACTTTATGCAGGATTTTCAAAAGAATCCCATCGTACAGAAAGTACACTCCAACAAACACCAAAAACACCAATAATAATTCATTGACTCTCAACACTCAACAAAACCCTAATATTGATCATAGTTTTTGGAGCTCTAAAAAAACTAATGGAAGCTTGGAATCTAAGACCAGTCATCATGATCCTTATTATAATGCTACCACTTTCAATGAATCAGTTATAATTCATTTAGATGATGAAACAAAACCAATAGCTTTTGATGATCAAAAGAACAGATTATTAAACCCTAATTTAAGCCATGAAGCAGATTTTGAAGCATCTAATTCAACAAGCTTTTGGAATGGCTTTAATGGAGGAGGAGGAGGAGATGATGATCTCTTTGATAATGGAAGCTGGGATGAGCTTAGGCCTGTGGTTCAGTTTGCTTTTGATCCTTCTAGAGTTTATGGTTGTATATAAATTAGAGAGAGACAGTATTTTGACTAATAATTAATTATCATATTGTTTTTTTTGTTTGATTTTTTTTTCTTTCAAAAAGTAGGGTGGGGATTTGAACTTTTGATTGGAACATTTAAGACCCCTTTGATAATGATTTTATTTTTAGCATTCTGCTTTGAAAAATGAAACTCCGGTTTTATTAACCGTTTTTAAATATAAAATGGTTATCAAATGGGATCTAAATCATTTGATCGTACCGATCACAATTATTTCAAATGGTTTGAAAATATAGTATTCAACAATCTCATTTTTCAATATGTAGGTTTTAGCTTCTCATTAAGGGACTTTGATATATTTTTGCTTTTTACATGTGCTTTGAAATCCTTGTATCTTTTCATAGGTAGGTAGGTGCATGTGATTTTTTACGTGAAATAATATGTATAAACCATTCAAATTTATGCTTAACAAAAAGTTTAGATCACCATTTATTTGTTTTTAAATTCAAGGCATGGCTATGATACCACTTATTAAAAAATAGAGAGCTTTGTTGTCCCCTAACAAGTTTTATTAATATTATTATATAGAATTTGTCTCCAATAGCATAGATCTACATATTAATTACTAAAATACCATAACTTTTTAAAAATTACTCAAATAGAATAATTATAATCCAATAAATTTATTGAACTGTTTTTCATAGGTATTTTTAATGAATTTGTTTGTTTTTTGCTTTTTTAAATTCAAGTTCAATAATTTATCGAACTATTTGATTCTTTTTTATTAATATTTTCAATAATTGTTTTTTACCTTTTTATATTGAATTATAATTATACTATTTGTGTAATTTTAAAAAATTATAATATTCCAGTAATTAATTAGTGTGTAAAAATATACTATTTCAATAATTATCTCTATTATTATATGGGATTGAAGATATTTTTCATTTGTTTTTCAAACATGTACTGGCAAGGCTTTTGTTGAGTACTAAAAAATTAATGTCTTATATAAAATTATATTATTTTACTATAGATTACACCCTCTATACTTTTGGAATGTTGCAAATGATATCCTTGACTTTGGAACATAAGAAAAAAAAAATTGATCGAAGATGTTGCAAAGCACTGGTCTTTCAAATTACTTGACTTTGGAATCCCCATTTGCAAAGAAGCCGATAAAGTTGCTTGATTTAGAGTCATCTTTTAGAATACTACTTTATGATCAATAATTCTAAAACACTTTTGTTAAATTCCACATATGACAATAGGGGTTGACTCCAAAAGCTCAACAATATGCTCTTTCATCACCGTTCACATTTTCTCCTTTTCTTATAAAAGAATATATCTCTTTACTTGCTCTTTCGAAATTTATAGTGAATAATAAAAAAAATATATATATATATCACTTGGTTACTAGAATATATATGGATAGTTTCCGCCTACGGTTAATCACGTACGATTCACGTGCAAACGTCTTCTTTGCACCACGAGTTCTTGCAATTGAAGAGTAAGAAGACGCCGGTGTGGTGTCTGCTAAATGATCTCCGACAATCAAGTCAATAAAATTGGAGGCAAAAGTAGAAAAGAGTTAGGATAGTTCTCCGGATAAAAATTACATTCCTTGTTTTATTAGGTTTTGGCACCCATTATAGTCAACTCGATGGGCATTAATATCTTCTTAATTGCCAAAGTCTTGCCTTCTTCCAGCTGCCACTTAAGGGGTGTTTGTATATGAGAATGAGAATTCAAAGTTTGGGGATTATGGTGTGTCTGGAAATGAGATAAATGAGAATATAATGCATGTGTTTAGATTGTATCAAAATGAGAATGAAAAGTTAAAAATAATAATAATATGTGGGAATGAATCATCAATCTCAATAATAGACAAGGGAAAATGATATGAATTATGTAGCCCTGCATTTAAGGAATTCAAGCTTCAAGAATACTTGCATTAAATGCACTCCGATTGCATTAATGGAAACCCAAGTTCATTTATTACGAGTCAAGTTAAGATGCATTAACTAAAACTCAAGATGCATTGATGATAACTCAAGCTTCATTCAAGCCAACTCAATCATCATTCTTGGGAACTCAAAGCAACACATAAAGACAACATTTAATGGTCATTTACAAGCTTCAATTAGAGTTAAAATATCAGTTACAAATGTCTTAGATGAGTTATATATAGGTTACAAAATAACGATATGGAAGATTGAAACTTGTAATTTCATTTAAATTTCGTAGGTTACAATGTAGGGACTTAATGTGGCTGTTATGGAAGCATTATGGACGAAATTTCATTGTAATTTAAGCCTATAAATAGGCCTTGTATCAGCCAATGTATAGAAGACTTGTAAGGCTGGAAAGACTTGATAGATTTGTTAGTTTCGAAAGAAATGAAATGTAGCATTTGTATGCACATTGAGAGCCTTGAGCCTCAAACCTTTGTAATCTTGCTTTAGATTAAATGTTTAGAAACATTCAAGGGGGGAGTGATCAACCAACTTGTGGAGTGTTTCGAGTCATGAGATGATGGAATGTAAATGTTTAGTTCGTTTCATGATTTTTGGATCACATAAGGCAATCTGTTTCTAGCCTTTTTCTTATAGGTTGTGTCTAGAGTTGGGCTCGGTCCGGTTCGATCCGGTTTTGGCTAAAATCGAGACCAAACCGATGTGCTCGGTTCTGTAATTTCATGAACCGTTCGGTTCTGATTTTTTAAAGAAACCAATCGGTTTGGTTTTTTTCGGTTTTCTTGGTTATTTTCGGTTTTGGAATGTAATCTTATTCAAAGCCTACAGATTTATACTCATACTCAAAAATATTGAGAACAAAAAGTTTAAAAACCAAGTTTAAATTTTCTTAAGCCTAAATCATGTTTTCTCCTATTTCGTTATAAAATTTCTGGTTTCATATAATTTTTTTAAACAAAAACTTACTTTGATTTGCTTTTTAAACATCTAGAATCATGTGAGAAATCAATAATAAATTAGTAATAAGAGAAAGATTCAAGTTCCATAATTTAATATCCCACATCTATCCATTTTCCATGAAAACTCATCTTTCCCACCACCCAAACAACAACTTTTCACCACCCAGAAACATAAATATTGATACATTTTTAATCATTAAAAAATTTACAATCACAGTTCTCCTTCAACCAGAATCCAATTAGAGATAAACTTAAGGAATCATGCAACCAAAATCTCAAATTAGAACAAAAATCATACTGAAAACCTCAAATAAATAAAAAAAGATGAAAGAAATCCTTTGCTTCATTCACCACCATCTTTCCCTCTTTCCTTCATACCTCCTTCTGACTCATCTTGAGGCCAATAATTATGAATTAAGCGGTACCCCTAAATTCAAAATCAAACACTGATTTCAATTTTGAGGTTCCCCTAAATTCAAAATCAGTCAGTGATTTCAATTTTAGGGTTCTCCTAGATTTGAAATTAGTGTTTGATTTGAGGGATCCCCTAAAATCATACTTTAAAACAAAATTAAACTAAGAAGAATGAGAAGAAATGAACTTGAACTCGAAGGAAGATGAGGAATCAAGGTGAATAATCGAAGAATTGAAGCGAACGGAGATGAAGAATCGAAGAAATTTTTTCGAACAAAAATCGCCAGACTAAGAGAAGCAGCGCGAGGAAAGGAACAGGAGAGCGAAACTAGGTCTGAAATTAAAAAAAATGCTATATATACCTATATTTCGGTTCGGTTCGGTTTACTCATAATTCTGAACCGAGGAAACCAAGATAATGAAGAAAACCGAACCGACCGGTTCAGTTCAGTTTCTCGGTTCACCGGTTATTTTGCACATCCCTAGTTGTGTCAAATGGCATATGTGGGTTCTTTAGTCTTGATCTTTTGGGGTTCTTAGTTAAGTTTAAGAGTTCTAAAAACATTTTGAAAGGGTTTTCATATCAGAAAATAATGGCATTACCAAATAGTTAAACTAGTGTCAACCAAACATTGAAATTATTTCCTAAATTCATTCTCACTTATCAAATATTAGATTTTATGCAATGTAAAAAAACAAATTAAACACATCTATTGGATTTTCATTTATCTCATTTTTAATCAACTTCTTCTCAAACATCACAATTTCATATTACACATTATCAGTCTCGCACTTCACATTTTAGATTGAAATTCCAAAACTACCCCTTAATATTATTCATGGTCAAGGTCTCTTTGTTATTAAAGTTAATATTTCTAAATAATAGAAAATGAATTTCATCGATATAAATAAATAAACTTATCCGAAAGTCTTATTCTGATTGATTTCCATAAAAATAGAAAAATTGCTAAATCTTTGACATACATACCCATCTAAAAGTCTAAAATGGCGAAACCGTGGCAGTATTTGATTGGTTTTTGACGTGACTTGGCAAGTTGAAAACCGTCATCTCTACAAGTCCGCGTCAACCGTCAACGTCCTCACCCACCGCCGCTGAATGGGCTTACTGGTATTTCTAGTCTGACTCAGGGGGCAAAACTGTCTTTTTGTCAAACAGAGACTTCTCCGTCAAATCCCACTTAACGACACCGTCTCCACTGTTTCAGATTTCTGACATTGTTTTGTTGATGTACTCGCCACGCCATTGTACCAATTAGAAAAATCCATGTGTCAGCGTAAGCAACCATAATTTTATCCATTTGTTTTAAGCCACTCAGGTTCCTCCTTTAATTTAGATATTCTAATTTATACTCATTTGTTTAATAATCCATAATATAATCTAAGTACAACCTTATTATTAAAATATGATAAATACTTTACCTACTAATTAAAAGTTCCTCCCCACTTTCATTAATGTCATATTTTTCTTTGATCCATTTTTTTTCTCTATGACGTTAAATTAAATGGATACCACCCCAATAGCGGTATGAAATAGCTTTTTACGACTCCATCATATCAAATATATTAATAAAATTAATTTATTTATTAATATGATTTACATATTGGAAAACACTTACTTCTTTACAAGTTAGAAGAAACTCCTCTTTAACTTTCATACGTGTCTCATTCATATTAGATAAAACACATCAGTGTGTCTCATATATTTATTATCTATTAATATAATTTATCTAATAAAAATAATATTTGTAAGAGAGTCAGAAAATAGGTGGGGATGAAGTATTTTCTATATACCTATTATAATAAACTATGAAGGAATAAAACTTAGGTACTCCCAAAATTTCACGATTGAAATTTATCTATATTTTCATTTGTTATTATTTTTTCAAATTTATAATCTCTTATTTTTTAAAGATTTTTATATTTATGAACGAAGGTAAGAAATATCTTCTTTATTAGAAGTAGTTATGTCTTTTCCAAGTATTTTTTATGTTTGATCCCATCGAGATTAGACATGTATACGTAAGCTCATAACTCTTAAAAGATAAGTATTGAAATCGTTGTTTTTTTTTTTCCCATATCTCAGTGTCTGTATCTATCCTCTTCCTCTACCCCACAAAATCACGCCACCACATTCTTCACGAAGCAGCCATGGGAATAGAATCTCAGAACCTTACCGGGGATGCCGATTCCGAGTTCAAGCTCAAAGGATTCCAGAATTTCGTTCGAACTAACCCCAAATCTGACCGATTTCACGTTAAGCGATTCCATCACGTCGAGTTTTGGTGTACGGACGCCACCAATTCCGCTCGGAGATTCTCTTGGGGATTAGGTATGCCGATTGTCGCTAAATCCGATTTATCCACCGGAAATTCGACTCACGCTTCTTACCTTCTTCGTTCCGGCCAGCTTTGTTTCCTTTTCACGGCGCCTTATTCTCCTTCCATAGCTGCCGGAAGCCCTATCGATACCGCTTCCATTCCTACCTTTGATCACAAAGTTTGCCGTGAATTTTCCAATTCACATGGTTTGGGAGTTAGAGCGGTTGCTATCGAAGTTGAGGATGCTGAGGTTGCGTTTAGAGTTAGTGTTGATCATGGCGCTAAACCCTATTCCCCTCCGATCGTTCTCGATAATCGTGCGGTTATCGCGGAAGTTCATTTGTATGGTGATGTTGTTTTGCGTTACATTAGCTATAAAAGTCGAATGGATGCAGGTGAGAACAGACCCGATTCTTGGTTCTTGCCGAAATTCGAGGCTATGGATGAAATTTCATCTTTGCCTTTAGATTTCGGTATTCGGAGATTGGATCATGCAGTGGGAAATGTGGAGGAATTAGGACCTGCAATATCTTATGTAAAGGGGTTTACTGGATTTCATGAGTTTGCTGAGTTTACAGCTGAGGATGTAGGGACAAGTGAGAGTGGATTGAATTCAATGGTTTTAGCAAATAATGAAGAAATGGTTCTGTTTCCAATGAATGAGCCTGTTTATGGAACAAAAAGAAAGAGTCAAATTCAGACTTATTTAGAGCATAATGAAGGAGCAGGAGTTCAGCATTTGGCACTTGTGAGTGAAGATATATTCAGGACTTTGAGGGAAATGAGGAAGAGAAGTGGGGTTGGGGGATTCGAGTTCATGCCGTCACCGCCACCGACTTATTACAAGAATTTGAAGAACAGGGTTGGAGATGTTCTGTCTGATGAAAAGATTAAGGAGTGTGAGGAATTGGGGATTTTGGTTGATAGAGATGATCAAGGAACTCTGCTTCAGATTTTCACTAAGCCTGTGGGAGACAGGTATGTAATTGATATCCTTGGAACAAGGAAAAAACTTTTTATGACTTGTTTAGTTTTGGCTTCTTTAATAGTTATGTGGAATCTGAATATCTTGTTTCCTAGAACTTTGAAGATTTGTAGTCTCTATTTAGAGATTTGAGTAATTTAATTGCCAAGATTCTCTAGTTAAAAAAAAAATCCATTGTTTTGTTTCCCGACATCTATCACATACCAAAGCTCATGATTCCCATGACATATGCCTAAGAATAATCCTTTTCACCTTTTTATGAGTTAAGAATAAGAATAAGAATGTGATACTTTGGATTTTCGGTTTGACTATGGAGGTTATGTAATCGATTTGGGTTTCTTTTTTTTTTTACTTTGGGTTGTTCTATGTTGTCCTTGGACTCGTTTCGGGTTTTTATTTTTCTCTTTGAGGATCAATTATCCTCTATATTGTGATTATCTTTTTTTCATTGATATATTTTTGTGAATTCATCTAAAAAAATATATCTATCACATACCAAAGAACCGTCACGATGTGGATATGTAGCAGCAGGCTGGTATGATCATCTGATTATGGTATTGATATGAATTCACTTAAAAGACGTAGGACATGTTATTTCATAACTTAATTTACATTCATTTGTGCAAAATGCAGGCCAACCATATTTATTGAGGTAATACAGAGAGTGGGATGCATGCTGAAGGATGAAGAAGGGAAAGAATATCAGAAAGGTGGGTGTGGTGGATTTGGGAAAGGAAACTTTTCAGAGCTCTTCAAATCCATTGAGGAATACGAAAAGACACTGGAAGCGAAACAAATCACCGAACCAGCTGCTGCATGAAAATCGATCAAATTAATCGATCACACGATAGACTACTAAGGTAAGAGCAGCAAGCAATAAGAATAGCTTCATGAGTGAGGAGTTTCAGTATGTATGATTACAATGTTAGGTTGATCATATTAAAGCATGGTATAACTGTAAGCAAAGCAACTTCCATGAATAAGAATAAGCTACTATTTCAACTTTATCTTTTGGAACTTTTTGCAAGTCATAAAACTTGGCTTACGTTCAATCCTCTGAAGATAAATATCGCTTTTTAGCCCGATTTCTATTACATTAGTTATAAAACTTGGCTTACATGGAGCAATTGAAGAAGATCTACCGCAGAAAAACTCAGTTTAAAAGGTGCAACAAAAAGTTATCATTCAAAATGCCATCTCATTTATCTTAACTTTTTTTAAATTAATTACACTAACATGATAACATTTAGCTAATATTACTATAAAATTTCGATTGTAATATTTAAAATACTACTATCATTATGGATAACTTATTGAATAATATTAGTTTTATAATCAACAACTGCTGTGAGCTAAATTTTAAGATAAAATGTAAAGAATTTGTCTCAAATAGCATAAATCTGCATACTAATTACTAAAATGTCAGAACTTTTTAAAAATTACTCAAATAGCATAATTATAGTTCAATAATTTATTGAACTATAATTCAATTAATTATTGAACTATTTTTCATAGGTATTTTTAATGAATTTGTTTGTTTTTTTATTTTTTAAATTCAAGTTCAATAATTTATTGAACTATTTGATCATTTTTTATTATTATTTTTAATGAATTTGTTAAAAATTTTAATATTTTTAGTTCAATAAATTATTGAACTATAATTATACTATTTGAGTAATTTTTGAAAAGTTCTAACATTTCAATAATTAGTATGCAAAAATATGTTATTTCAATAAATGCCCCTAAAATGTATGAGATTGCTATCTTAAAATATTAATATTGAATAATAATAAATATTAAAATAGCTCAAATGGTTATTTAACTTACAAAAAATGAACCATATTAATAGCTATTATAACACCATTATTGTTTTATATAAATGTTGTATTGTATTATACTAGAATCACTGCTAGTGATATTACTGGTAATTACTAGATAAACTTGTACAATAATTTTATTTATTATATTATCCATTATTTTTTTTCTAACATTACAGAAATAAATGATCCCATTATCAAGAGATTCAATTTGGACAACTTAGCCAATCATTTACGTGTCCCAAGATTAAATCGAACAAGATAGGGTGTCATTAATAATATTAATAGTTAAGCTAATTGACATAAAAAATTTACCCTAAGTGAATTGGTTATACAACTGGTGAAGATTCTAACAGAACCAGCTAAAACAACATTTCCCACCAGGAAGAATTATAAAAGACACAATGTCAAAGAAGTGTTTAAAATGATTTTTAATAAAGAAAATGTTTTTTATAACGATTATGTTGCTCAAGCGGGTCTTACTCTGCTAAGTCTTTAGAGCCAATGAAAAACTTGGCGATGAAAAATCCGATGGTATCGAGAGGTGATGATGGATCAAACCTCTGAACGAGATGTTCTTCACCAGGTCTTAACCATTCCCTGTAAAAGGAGAATCCAACTAGTTAATTCAATCTTTTTTGACAAGTAGAAGTCATCTATCAAAAATACAGATGAGATACTGAAGAAGAAAGCAATAAAATGCAAATATGGATGATTATTTCTATAAAAAAAATGGATTGGATGATAATTTGAAACCAGACACGTGTAAATTCACGCATTATCTGTGTTTGCGTATACCATAACACATAATCTAATAGATGCAAATTATCTCCCTTAAGCAAGTACAACTATATATCATCATTTCTCACAAGCATTGAACAAGGACCTATCAAAAACATGGTTCAACATCACGATATTAAAGCACTTACTCCACAGAATGATCAGCAAATTCACAACGACCAACAAGGCCAGGTCCTCCAATCCTTGGATGCTGAAATAATCATGAAATTGCAATTAAGAATGTGAATCAGATTACGAAATCGAGCACAAGTGTCTACAAAAGAGCAATGCTATAAGCTACAAGATGAAACATGATATCTAGCGAGCCCCCTTCCCTCTGAATAGAACATGATAAGACCAAAACCAAGCACCTTGACTGAGTATCTATATATCCCTTTCTTTTCGAGGCTAATTTTCTCCCTTCAACTCGGTTATGATTATGATCATTTCTTTGACCATTCATCGGGTCCCACACCACCTCCACCACCCGACTGGGAGGTTTCATGCACCCTAATGCTCCAAGAGACGTCAAGGTAACATGCCTTTTATCTGGAGTCTTGAACCTACGACCTAGTCTCTCTCCTATTGCCAAACCCCAAGACATCACACCAATATTACAATTTGTTAGATTCGTCGTTGTTACTTTAATTTTTAGTAATTTTCATTGCCCGTATTAGGTGTTTATATTAGTTATTTTGTCTGTATTTTCTTTATGTTCCTTTTCCTAATTGTATCAAGTCTCTTATCTTATAAAAAGGGACCCGTCTACGTATTTACTAATTATTAGAATGCAATATATTTTTATTCCATTGTAATTTTTGTTGCTGCCCTGTTTGGAGTTTTTGTACTTATTATTTTATCAATGAAGAGTGTTTCTTTCTCTAAAAAAAAATTTTTGTATTCCATAAAAGTCAAAACATAGTCAACTTCATTGATATCAAATCAAATGCATTTTAAAACAAAATTAAGATTAAAAAACGTGGATTTAAATTTACATAATTTTTATCACTTTGGTCTATATATCAAGGCTCACACAGAAAGGAAACGATAATCATCTACGATACCTGTGGTGCCAAGGATAAGAACTTGTATGTATCCAAAGCATATCGAACCAAAGCTTCATTCTCACCGGGGTTTATTGTACATCTGACAGTGTAAAAAGTATCAGGACAAAAGTTCAGTTGATAAAAAAATAGATGAAAAAATATTAGTATAATAAATAAATTACAATAACACTAATCAAAGCAACATAATAGTAACTAGCAAGCAGGTAGATTAGTTTTACTAAACTTTCAAGACAAACTTAAGTTGATCCAATTAACTGGGACTCTTTGATTTCACCATCTCATCCGTATATCATTTCATAAGTAAAAAAAACTGGCCGACTGATGCTGAAATCAACACCTTTGAAGCTTTTAGGTTGATTCAATGGTTTTTTAAGGAGCGTTGTATCAACAAAAAAGAAGTGGCACAAAAGACGTAAAAAAGTAGCTTCAACAGAGATCACAAAAAGCACTTCAATTAACTGCACATAATAGCTATAACCAGAAGAATCAAAAGAATACACTTCATAAAAGGGTGGCAATCAGATTAGTTCAGAAGTAATTTTGGGATCTAACATATAAGAAGGAATACAACATTGCATACTGACGTTGAATAGACAATAACTCCGCCCGGACGAACCAACTGAACAGCCTGATCAAACATTCGCCTTTGATACTTTGCATGATTTTTTAACGATGCAACTGTTTCCTGGAAGAAGAAAAAAAAACAATCAAATTGCCATCACTGAGCCTTCAAAAAAAAAAAAACAAATTACATATAGAACATGGATCTGCATAACTTTGACACAAAAATAGAAAGTATAAATCTGTTCTCAACCAAATTGGACATACATAAAACAAATGAACACATAAACATGCATTGGGAGAGAATATTAAATAAATTCTACCTCCCCAGAAAATAGTCGAGGTCTTAAACCGAGGGCTGAACAAGGAGCATCCAGAAGGACTCTGTCAAAGCTGTTGGGTTCAAAACCTTTCGACTTTTCAACTCTACTGCCCACGCATTGATTTCTTCCTGGACCATTGCGTGGTCTCCTACCATTCTTCTTTAGGTCAGCTTCACTGATACAAGTTCTCTGACTCCCATTCACTTTTACCATGGTAAATAAAAAATCTTTAGAAACTGATTTTGCCATCACAGATAAAGAATCGTCCGTCCTCTTCAAAGAAAATAAATAAACATTTTTGTGTATGCAGCCAAAGAAGTGAAGCAAGAAATAACAAAAAATTCAAAAAAAATAAGATTAGTCTTATTTCAAACTGTCAGCCTAAGAGTTTTCCTTTTCAAAAAGGTATTTAACTTCAAGATACAAAATAGAATTGTACAAAAAAGGGATCAAGATACAAAATTTTAATTTCAGATAACTGGAGTACTTTCCAATAGCCATTGTGATAAATTAAGGACTTCATATTTCGGTTTGACACATCGAACAAAAACCTATAGTACAGTCCATAACAATTGCACATACTCTTCACCAACAGAATCCCGTATGTGGACGCAGAATGGTGGTAGTTATCTGTGAACAACTAGTATGAACTTCTTGACTTGTTAAAAACCAAGTCACCACCTAGTTGTATTGCGATCAGTGATGTTCCCCAAAAGATAAAGAACCAAAAAACTCCTATATTATTATAATAGGTTCATATTTAAAATAATAACAAAACAAATAACTAATAGTTCCTTGAAGCCATAAGAATATAGACTACCTACCATTCTGATTTCTAGCCTCAACTCCTAATACTTCGGTAGGTGAGAACAATTTGTCATTGTGGAGATCCATTGGAATGGAACTATCACTGAAAACACCATCATTGGCCTCATTGCAAAATGAAGTGGTGGCATTGCAGGAATCAGTCCTACTAACGGCTTTAAGAGCATCAAGCTTATAGGTAGTTATACAACTCAACCCCAATTCAGCAGCCAATTTTTTAATATCATTCACCTGAGAGTAAGTTTGAAAAGAGATCAATGAAGAAAGCAAAGCAAGACTAAGCGCTTTTTTGTCTTTTTTTTATAAGAAACAAGGAAGACTAAGAGCTTTGAAAATCACTAAACGTGACAATAACTCTCATTTTATCAAAATCAAATAACAGAAGAAAAAAAAAATCCACCAAATAAAAGACCTATTTTTGTTGGAAGAAAAAAATACACTTTAGGGAGCAGATATTGTATTGTGATTATATGAAGTGTAGAAAACCTCAAAGTCATCTCCACTTTATAAATTGTATGTACCTTATTATGAGACCTATCAACCGCAACAACCTCCCCTTCATCCTTCATAAGAATTGCAATTGCAGTGGTTTTTCCCCCAGGTGCAGCACACATGTCTAATATACGCTCACCTTTTTGAGGATCTAATATACCAAATAAGAAAAGGGAAAAAAATATCCATCAAGGTGGAAATCCACAAGTACTATAAGCAAAAGGATAAGACTAAAGAACAGGGATACAAGTGAACAGAATATCAAAAATAAAGACTGGATTGACTCATAGTATGAAAATCTAAGAAAATTACGAGTTACGATAATTGTATAACAAATTTTATAATAGATTCTGATCTGTTAATCTAATTTAACTGACACATTCAGTGTCTTGTCAACACTAACACAGGTTCAAGAAGCAATGAAAAACGAAAAACTCAAGTAGTTTATACTTGGCTAAATGCAAGGACAACACCACAGAAAAAAGCAAGAAAAGATATTGAAAGGAACAGTAATACAGAACAACCCATCGTCTTTTATTTTGTAAGATACAACTTTCAATCATTAATATAAGAATACAAATGAAAGGGAGAGGATGAGAAATCCACACCCAATTAATAATTTCACACTAGGTGCTGTAATAAGTAGATCAAGGCAAGGAAAAATCCTGATTCAAATAGAAGACCAAATCACATAACATCAAAAAAGAGAGAGAGAAAGAAGAAGAATCCAAAGGCAAAATTAATCCTATAAAGTCAATTTACTGGAGTCCTTAATAATAACTCCACAGCAGGTGCGGTGATAATTAAGTTTTGTGCTCGTACAGGGTCGTTACAAATTTATTCATTATTAATCAATACAACTTTTATGGAGTTCTTGGCATTGTTTCAAGAAATTCATGTGTGTTAGTGTATTTGATCCTTCTAAGAAATCAAAATAATTTGGAAAGGCTCTATGTAAATTGAACGAAACAAGTTTTGTAGTGAACATGAAAAAAAATGATGTAGGTATGACAATATGAAATAAACTACAGAAGTTGCCAAGGCATGTAAAAGGCAGCTAAAAATACCTAATGCATGAGCCGTGACAATGCTCGGCAGGTTTTGAAGAAAGATTTCTCCCTCTAGCACATCTGTCAAAGAATAAATATTAAACTTAATGGATAGTTACATAATATATGACAATTTTAATCGTGTATACAAGACAGTACACACTACATTAAATTCCAATGCTACAGGAAAAACGTAAACTGCAATGCAACCTGTCCTATGTGTAAGCGTATGATACACAGAAATGATTTATCAAAATCATCAGAACACGACCCATATACAAATACTTGACCTTCTACTTCCCAAGTAAATTATATGTAAGACAATCATATTCATACAACACTAGAGTTCCAAAACCAAGGTTCGGGTATTGCATATATATATTTTTTATGAGAAACGAGATATATGATTCATAGCATACTTGGTAAAATACTTTATATCTCTGCAGCTGTCTTTTTTTCAGAATATCTTGTGCAGCAATCATATTTTGCCATAGTAGAGGGTATCTACAGTCAATTGATAATAATGAATGAAAAAAATATCGATCATATACCTATTAATTATTATTACTCAAAACAGAATAAAATAGAATATCAGAAGTTGAAAAAAAATAAAACATTAACAACTGTACAGAAACCCAGTCCGTCTATGACTCATGGGTTTCACATTTTGAGTATACAAACTTAAAGAATAAAATAAAAAATCATTAGTTGACACAAGAAGAGTGCACTATCATCCACTATGCAGGATCCTTACAAATTGATGGCATAAGATCTTCAGTATTGTGCACAGAAAAGAAATGTACCATAAAAGGAAGGTAGTTTAAACACTCTATTATTCATTTTCACAGCAACTCCCTCTGAAGCACGAAAAATCCCAGCCCTTGACATTGACGTTGTTCCTTGACCAATATATAACTTACTTCTTTCAGCATGATAGGGATCTACAATTAAAAAAAAAAACATTACCTATATAACCCATAAACATTGAAAAGTATGACAAAGGTATTTGGTCATAATTTTTATCCCCAAAAAAAATACAAATACGAGTTATCTGCGTTGAACCAGCTAGTGAGATGCATGCATAAGACGGGAAAAAAGAATTGAACTAAAAATATTTCAGGAGATAAACATTTTCTTGGAGAAATGGGTAAGATATTTATCTTTCATTTTAATCAGAGAACTTAATCAATTTATAAAGTTATCTAGGTCCCTAACCAAATGAGAAACCATTTATACATATACAAACCCCATAGGGAAATCATGCTACTACCTTTGTAATTAAGATTTCTTATCATCCGCTTTAGAAAATGACTTTACAATAACGTGATGTTTCTCCAAATGGAATTAACATCTATATCTCCTTTTTCAGATAAAAAAAACATTATATTAACTACAAAAAGAACCAAAAAGTGGGTGATATTTGGGATGATGAAGGTGGTCATGAAAAAGATCGCGATCCGCCAAAATAAAAAAACAGAGGATTACTAAAAAATCTTTTGCTTCTTCCCCTTCAAATTTCTCAAAGCCTCAGCGACGTCTTGTTTAATAACCCAATAGTCCAAGACCAACAACATGTTACCCCCACCCCCACCCAAAAAAAACCTTAGAGGCTCAGAGTTTTATATTAATGAAATTGAAATTTAGCTAATAGAGTCATCTACCAGTTGGTAAACCCTGCATAACAGTCCCTCGAGTTATACCAAGACTCCACCCACCGTCAAGTCCAAGCTGCTCCACAGCAGCTGAAACAGCAACCACCTCTCCTCTCTCAACATGAGCACTGCAAGCCATAACACCAGGAACATAAACCTAGAGGCAATCAAAATTTAAAAAAAATTAAGTCTTCTTTTTATTTTCTCAAGAATCAAGAGGGAAAAGAGAAGAGACAACAACACCACACGAGTTCTTCCAAAATGGATGAAAAATATAGAACTCCCAATTCATAGTTTAATGATATTATCATTATCATACCAACATACATCGTAACACCATCCGTTTATCAAGATGCAAAATGACGGGTACAAAGATAACAATTAACAACCATTACACATAGACCAATGACATAAAAAAAAAGATAATTATCTTTAACCACAAAAAAAATCATATACGTATTTTAGTCAGAAGCTCATAACATCCTTAGAAGAGCTAACCTGAGCACCTCGAAGAACCGCCTCGGCACATTTTCGACTCACAACAACTTCCTTAGGAGGTCTGCCATTTGCACAACCATAATCAATTGTGTGTGGTCCTGAACCCTTTACAAACACAACATAGTCTAACCCAGGTACCTGACACCTTGAAATGGACAAATCTTGAAACTTTTCTCCAATTGTGTTTTCATGATTTTGAGGTTCCATATCTTTAACAATATTCGATAATTTCTCAATGACGGTATCGGTTGTCGACTTAACTGTATTTACTCGTATACATGAGTAACAAGATGGACGCCTAATCAATGGATTAAACAAACAAACAAAAAAATTGAGAAAGATAATGCTTAAAGAGAAAAGATCAGAGTATAGATTGTAAAGGAAGGAGAAAAGTACGTTAATGCTTTAGAAATTTGAATGAAATGCTCAGCTCCGTAAGCTTTTGAGAAATACTCTTCCACCTGAGGATTCCATCGTAAAACAGGATTGTAACAGTATCGTTCTGATAGATCCTCCATCTGTTGAGACATTTTCAACCAAATTAGGTCACAGCATTAAGATAAATACAGAGAGAAGAAGAAGGAAATGAAAAGAGAAACCTGAGGTTTAGGGTTTGTGAGGGTTTTACGAAGGGTTTTGAGAAAACAGAATCGCGCTTTCTTCATGCAAAGAGGAACACGACGAGAGTCACGAACTGCGGCACTGGCGACGGCGAGAAAGATTTTTATGAATGGGCCGGGCAAATCATTCGTGTACTAAGGCCCTAGCCCGGTTGGATAATTGACCAGATTTTAGGGCTTCCTTTCTAGATAATGATAGTTTTTAGGGTAATTTTCATAACTACCCTTTTTATAATTTAAGTTATCAAAAGTATCCTAATATCATTATTATTAATTTTAAAGTAGTTTTGAAAAGTCTAATGATATTAGGGTACTTTGAAATCGGAAAAATACCCTAATATCATTAGACTTTTCAAAACTACTTTAAAATTAATAATAATGGCCTCCTAATAAGGGGTATATTTAATAATTTTTCTAGTTTTTACGCTATAAATATAACGTTTAGTCCCTTTTTTTTCTTGATATTTTAAAAAATTTCATTTAATCTTAATTTTTTTAAAATATTTCCATTTCATCTATAATATTTTAAAAGTTTCAATTAAGTCACTTATCTTAATTCAGTTTCGTTTGTGTAGTGCAGATCTTTACCTTAATTCATGACTAAGAATTGTTTGAGTTTTTATTTCATTTTATGAACTAGACCACCATGGAGTTTTTACGAAACCAACTTTTTTTTAATGATTGAGAAAAATCAGCTAAAAAAAAGTATAGTTTTTGTTGCGTAAAGGAATGGTGGCCTTCCACGTAACTCGTAAACAATGAACTTAGAAGATATGATGAGGTGCTGCGAAGGCATAGGTAATGAATAATGTATGTACCTACACATAAACGAATAGAGCATCGGTGTAGTGTCGGCTTAACACCCTCTGATGCTTAAGTCAGAGCTAATGTGTCAGAGTGAATTAAAGTAGAATTAATTACTTAATGAATGAATTTCTTCTTCTATTTATAGAAGAAAACGTTGATGGCATCATGTCACATGTCGTGTCGGGATTGGGTCATGTGTTGCTTCTCAATTACGTGTCGCTTGCGGGTTACGCACGCGTCATTTCCAAATCGGATACTTGTATTCAGTCTCAAGTATGTAGGGCTATGCTGGAGACTGTGTAGTCATGTATTGTCAGGTGCGTAGACTTTATGACCAGACATTGTGCTTAAACGATGTGCCCAGGTACTGTGTATAGATAATGTGCATAGACATTTTTATTAAGTTGTAAAATTTCACGTGTTATCAAATTTCACCCACAACAATAGTTTTTTTAAAGAGACAAATCACTTTCCCATAAAAAAAATCCTCAAATGGTGTTAGTGGTCAAATACGGGATTAAAAAAAAATTATACATTAAAAACTAGATTGAAACTTTTGAAATATTATAGATTGAAATTGAAAAAAAATATATATATTGGGGAATTATATTTAGCATAGTTTTTTTTTTTAATTAAATCTCAACATAGCTTAAGATGTTAAACGTTAATATTTCCTCTCACGTAATCTTAGGTTTGAGTCTCTCGTTCCTTAGTTGATGTATTATTTCGATGAAAAGAAGGGTTAAGAGTTTTGATTGCTACTATAAATTGCAAATTTTTATTTCAAAAATAAATTTTTGACTAAACATATGCTATGAAATACACATCATTTCTTCAATTTAATCTAGTTTCTATTTCATGTAATGTGTCAATATTTTTTAAACAAACGTAACAATTTTGTGTTGTGGTGTTTAAAATATATTTTTCAATGGTACAAACTAATGGAGAATAAAACATCAATATTACATGTTTTCAATATATATTGTGAACTTTTTCTCTTTATAATAATTTTATATTTAAAAAGTAAAAATTATTGGAAAAGGGAATTTTTTTTACAAAGAGTGTGATCCTTTGGATTCTTGAACCCAACCTGATTCGAGGAATAAGATATAAAAGAGGATAAAATTTATCAACCCCATTCTTATTCTTAAAAAATTAAGGCCCGTTTAGGGGTGAAACAAAAACCGACGAACCGCCAAACCGAACCAATCCAAACCAACCCAAACCGGTTTGGTTCGGTTTCTCTCTTGATAAGCAACCAAACCAAACCAAACCAATAATAGGTTGGTTTGGTTCGGTTGAAAATACTCTAGTCGGTTTTTAACCGATCCAAACCAATTAGATAAAATCTTTTATGGGAGTGAATAGACATTAGAGAATTTTAAATTTTAAATTCATACTTTCGATATTTAGAACTTTACATTAACTTTAAACTTTAATTTATGCCTTGAAATTATTTAATTGTGTGGATTTCCATGAAAATGTTGATTTTTTTATAACTAAACTCTCTTTATAAGAACAAAATGTGTGAGAAACAAAACCGATTGAAACCGATCTATCCAAATCAATTGGTTTGGTTTGGTTTTACTTTATGTTTGGTTCGGTTCGGTTCTAAATTTTTTAGAACCAAACCAATCGGTTTTTTAGGTTTGGTTTAAAACCGAACCAAACCAAACCAACTTTCACCTCTAGGCCCGTTTGAGATAGTTTTTAAAAGTGTTTTTTAATGGTTATCAAAAACACTTTTTATTTAAAAAAATATTTTTAAACATTTCTAAAAATTATCTTAAATGGACATTAAATGATTATATTTTATCTAAAATATCGTCAAATAATCTCTTGGAAAAGGTATTTGATTCTATACTTAAAAAGGATCAGCTAAGGCTCGAAGATCATGTTCTCTCTCTCTTTTTTTTTACCTTAGATGATAGATGCGAGTGAGAGAACGACAGATGAAATGAGAGAAGATTAAGTTAATATGGTTGAGAAAAAAAAAAGACATGGAGTATAATATATGGAATAACCATAATATCAAATCACATGAGTGAATAATTAAATACTTTTACAGTCACTTTTCAAAAAAAATAAAAAACTTTTACAGTCAATTATGTTTTACCTTATAGACCAACCCTTCAATATCACAAAAAAAAAAAATCAAAGTCAATTTAGTTAGATATCATGCAATATTCAAATAAGGAGAAAAATAAAACCACACGTTTTTTTCTCTTTGAATTCAACTAAGAAATTTTAAAATTTTCCTTTTTATTTCTTTTTTCCCATATTTTTTCGCTTTGCCCCTTTTTCTTATCAATGGCAAGAGTTGTAACAATATAATATTAAACCCCTTCCTAAAAATAGCATGATGGGTAATAAGATTATCATGTTCTTAATTACTTTAAATGACAAAGACAACTTTAATATTGAAAGAAAATGATGAAAAGGAAGAAAGAAAGCCCAATAACTTTGACCTTTTTAACTTGAAAACCATTGAGCCAATAGAATTGAATTAGGTGACCATAAAGTGGGAGAAAGAAAATTATCTTTTTTTTTTAAGAAAAAGAGATTTTTTTATTTAATCTTTACTATGACAATTTTTGCCACTTGAAAATTATGTCACATCAAATTGTGCAAAGTCTTATAGCTTTAATCCTTATGCCAAGAAGCCTTTTGTTGCCACCTAATTAATGGGAGTAATTAATTTTGGGTACTAATCCCATTTAGTTATGTGTTAGTAAATGCATTATGTAATTTTACATCGGATAGATAATTTTTTTCACCAATCAAGAGTAGTGACTTTATTATAGTTGGAGATATGGATGAACTTCTTCTCTTTTATCTTGTAAGGAAATAATTGGAATAGAGCATGAAATTATATATTGATAAAGATATCTTATTCAAACATGATATATTTAAATAAGATTAAGTTATTGGGCCATCACGATTATAGTTTAAGTGGTTAGACACCTGATTTTTTTCATGAGTCTCCCCTTCTTTAATTTGATGTAATATTTAAAAAAATAAAAAATATTAAGTAATTGATGAAATACTACATGATTGAATTAAGTTAAAGATATGTAAAATATTATGATTATTCATGGAGAAGCTATGTTGTCATGAAATAAGTAATTAATTATCTTATATTATAACCTACTTAAATCTGAACTCCTATTAAATTCAACTTATTCTTTGATCATACCGAAAAAAATTATTATCGATACAATGAACTTCTCATTAATAACGAATTAAACTTATTTAATATATTCATTAAAAGATGATGAATTTAAATTATTTTCAAAGTCATAAGTTGAAACCCTACGAAAAAAGCCATTGACTAGTGTATCGAAAAGACAAATTTTGCTCATTACATCATTTGGGTCTTTAAAATTAACCATCCAAATTGGATGACCATTGGCAACTCTATTACTTGAATTTAAATTGGATGACTATGACTAATGACTTGATCAAAATTAATACTTTGGAATTCTTTAAAGAAAGCTTACATAGTACTCATTGTCATCGACTTTTGCCTAGTTTATTTATTAAAATGTGTAATTGATTTTCATTTGATTTCATCATTTCAAAATCTTTTGCTTTATTGAATAAAACTATGCTTTCTTAATAAACCATCACTCTTATATTATAGTCAAGTTTTAGGTTTATGTTTGCTTAATTTCATGAAAAACGTATTTAATTCATTGTCAATCGTGACTGATAGGGCTCGATTGTTTTCTAAGTCAAGATGTAGAGTTTTCTTCTAATTTAATGTTGGTAAATTTGTATCCTATTGAAATTTATAGTTAGACTTAGATTGAACAAATATTGATGAAAATATGCAAATATAAGATAAATATAAATATAAATATATATATTTATTGAGAGACCTAACTTTTTCTATAATTTTTTTTTTTATTTTTTATGGTAAAATTCAATGTTAAGATCTCATTCGAAGATGATTTTGTTTTATGTTTTTATAGAAACTAAATATTGTTTTACACATAATTCATTTGTTTTGGTTCTCTTTTCAAAAATACTTTGACATCTAAACAAAAATTTCAAAACAAAAACCACATAAAATATTTTTAAATGTATATTGAAAAAAAAAATCTTTAATAAACAAACTTAATTCTTAAAAATATAAAATCAAAGTCATTTACAAAACCATTACTAAAATATTTGTTTTTTTTTTACCCAAATACACATTTAGATTCCCTTTCATATTATAGGCTAACTGAGATGTAGCTAATTCATAAAAATTTCGTCCCAAAATCGGGGCAAAACATCCCTAACATAGAAAACTCAATTATATTAGATATGATAAGATAAAAGATGTCAAACAAAACTTAGATGTGGTTTTATATAATCTTACAAAAACTAATTAACAATTATTAATTGAACTGATTAAATTAAATTAAAATAAACCAATATAATTATCTAACGTAACCAATATCAACAATATTTTCTCTAATTTAAACGTTGAAATTGATATCATAAATATATGGACGATAGTTATCAATCAAAGCTCACTCCAAAAATATAAAATTCATATTTTATCGATTAAATTAGAAGTTAGAATCATGTCTCCATATTATAATATATATATAATAGAATTGTTTGTCCTCAAATTATCACAACTTCTTATTTGGTGGATTGAAAAAATAAAAAGGATCATCGGAGTTGTCTAGGTACATCAGAACTTATGAGTAGAATATAGTCTCAATAACTTTTTTTTAAATCTCAAGAACATTTTCAAGTGGAAATGAAATTGATTGGAAATATTATGGAAATCATTTAAAGTATAAACTTAATAAATTTGACTGTGATTCTTGGTGTGGTGGAAACGAAAATAAAAGAGAAAAGAAATAAAAAAAAAAAAAAAAATCTTTTTCGAGTTGCCCATAAATAAAGAAATGTTGATCTTATCTTAGCTGACGAGGAAGATGGGAATTTGTTTGTGAGTGGAGGGATGGATAAATAATCTCTATTTCTAATTTATTGTTGGGTTAAACTAAGTATCTGGTTTTTTACCTTGTCATTTTTGTGTGTGGACAATTTAACTTGTTATAGTTTTTATACTTTTAACTTGTATCAATTTAGTCCCTCGTGTATTATTAAAATAATTCATTTAATTCATATACTATAGTTAAATTTTATTGAGGTTTTTATAGTAGTAAATTATAATATTAATTTTAATGAAAAAATTGTTGTAACTCTATAATTTATCTTGGATATCTTTATGTTTAATTCTCGTATAATTATTTTAGATTTATTAATGTCAATTTTCTATCAAAATCAATATCAAATTTGACACAATTTTACATAGACACATCCATCGAATATCTAACGTCGGAGGCTCGACATAGGAAAGTTAGCATCAAACTTATCGATGAACACTCAAAAGACAAACGTGTATCCGAGTTCTCTCAGGTAACAGGAACGCAAAATCTACAATGAGCTTTATGTTGAAGCAAACATGGGTCTGGGCTACCCTACATGTGTCCAAACAACCATACATGTATTGCCTATCAATAGTAACCTCATTTATCGTTTAAAGGGCTTTTAGATAACAAATTTTTTCTCTCTAATCCCCTAAATTTTAAATTCATCCAGCTTAATTATCCTATCAGTAAAAGCACCGATGGTCAGATTCTTTTCTCTCTCACAAGTGAATAAAGTTCGATTGTTATGATTTAACCATCATATATAACTATCTCATATTTAACTAAATTATTGTTCTAAAAAAATAAATTAAGTGCTTCTATTGGACCTGGGTTGGTCAAGGTACTGCTACGGGTCAAGCTGTAGAAGGGATAGAGAGACAACCCAAGGCGGAGGGAAAAATACGAAGTGTTTTATTGATTAGTCTGGCTTTTATGGAAGCTTTAACACTTTATGGACCGGTTGTAGCATTAACACTTTTATTTGCGAATTCTTTTGTTTAATCTTAAAAGAAAAACTTCGTATTTTTTTGTATTTTATTTACTTGGTGGACTTACTACTCTTACTTTTTCGAATTATATGAATTTCTAAATCTCATATTTAATAAATTTAAATTTAACAAACACATCCAAAACCTCAAACTATACTATACCCACTTAAAAAATCACCATTCCTCAAACGAGGAGATCCAAGAGCAAAATAACTTGTTCCCATGCACTGCATTTTCAACAACACACTATCTGAAAAGGCTCAAAATCCCACTTTTCAAAGTCAAAGAAGACAAAAAAACATAACGAGAAAGTGTGTCATAAACTCACAGGCTACCGTCCTTCATACGCATCCAAACAGGGTCCAAATCACGTGCGTCCGTCCCCATCGTACCATCTACTATCGGCCACTCAAACTCTTCCGCTATCCAAATAGTCAACATCCACATACATCCAACGGCCCCAATTAACCGATCACATCGTAGAACCGGTACACAATCTCACATTCTCCTCTTAATGGGGGTGGCGGCAACGGCATGTTTGGCCGGCTTAAAATTCCAACTTCGCATTTTCCTTTATTGGTAAATATGCACATTCGTGTTCATATTTTTTCAAGGTTGCTTGGGTTTTCCAAATATTGTTAATGGCAGACAGCCTTTCTTAATTTATTGGGTTTTTTTGCACTTTGTTTAGGAAAAATGAGGATTTCATCTTTTTTTCAGGACGCCCCATGATTTTGAGAAATTATTGAAGTTATGTATATGATATATGTGATACGTGGTATTTTAAAAATAAAAATATTTTTTAAATATTAACTTTCCTCTATTTCATTTATTATATAAAATGTGTTATATATGCAGGAGACAGCCTCACTGAGGTGAGCTCCTCTAATAATTTCTCCATGACTTTTTTTTTTTGCTAATTACCATTACCAATATTAAGGAACTATTTCCTTTGTACTTCAGGAAAAAAAAAAACTCTATTATGTTTGAGAATTTTTTATAAATATTCGGGATAAAATAGATATTTAGATTTTGAATTAATCAAAATGTTTTCTCAACTCTCGAGAAATGAAAAATCTAAACAAATTAAATTTGAATTTACAAATCAAATAATATAAATATCAATCTTCTTATTGACTTTTACAACTCTCATATCTACCATCTAAATATTAAGTTACACAAACTCATAATTTTGCACGTTCCTTCTCACAATCTATGTTTAACAAACCTAATCCAAATCTTAAGCCAAATACTATTTGTCAAATGGTTTGTTTAACTGAATTTTTTTTCCAACTCTAATGTTTTCCTTTTGTTAAATTATATGTTGGTATTGTGCTATGTCATTTGTGTGTCACTACATAATTCAAGAGTTATTTTAGACCATTTATTCTAGTATATCTAATTCCTACATGTTGTTACTAAATAATATTAATTTTGATAGGAAATGACGTTAAAAAGCTTAGGACAATTTTGTGAGTGACAAATATAAAGAATATTTGAAAGTATGGAGATTAAAATTAAACTTTGATCTGATTATCGTAAGGGGAAAATATAAAGATTAAAATAATTTTTTTGAAAGTATGTGAATCAAATTAATACGAAGAGAAAAATTGCATAAACTGAAACAAAACTCTTAAAAGTGCATAAATCAAAATGGTACAACGTTAAAGTCTATGAATTAAACATAGAATTTAAATTAAAACGTGATTTAATTCATTATTGTCTTGTTCTATGAGTGGTTTTTAACTAAAAAGCTAATTCAAACTTAAATGATCAAAAATATATTTCTCCCAATATTTTATAATCCCCATTATATCATTATATACATTGGGGATACTTTTTCATGGATTTTTTTTGCAATTTAGCCCCTTTTTAGGAAGTAATTAAATATATGTCCAAACGTTTAAAGTAATTGGGAAAATGTCTATTTTTTAGAAGTCGGGGGTTGAAGACTCATCTTTGACTGACTAGACTAAAAACGGGTTTTCAAAGCCCGTTTTTATTGCACGTGGCAAAGACGGGTTTTGAGTTGTTGTTTTTTCCACCTAAAGACAGGCTTTAAAGACATGTCTTCATTTTTTTTCTTCTTTTTTTACAAAATTGATTTTAGAAAAATTGTTCCATTTGAAAGTTGTTCTTTTTACCTTTTAAGTAAAGTGAATTACTTAAAATAGGCAATATTAATTGTTTAAATATTGAGTATATTTAAATGGTAATTAATATAAACATTATTAATTGTTTAAATAATGATTTTATTTAAACAGGAAATTAATAATGAAATATTATTAATTATTTAAATATTGAGTATATTTAAATGGTAATTAATAATTTGAAATTAATTAACAATTATTAATTGTTTAAATAATAAATTTTATTTGAACGGAATTAATAATTAATAATTAATTAATTAATAATAAAATGTTATCAATAAAATTATTAATTAAGTAATGAGTTTATTTAATGGAAATTAATAATTAAAATATTTATTATTAATTATTTAAATAATGAAAATTATTTAAATGGAAATTAATAATTAAATATAATTTGATAATATTTAGTCGGGAGAAAATATTAATATTATTAATTGTTTAAATAAAATATTTTATTTAAATGGTAATTAATAAATAAATTAATTAAGTTGGACTTATTAATTTAAGAGAGAGTTTCAAGCCCAATTGGATTAATGAACCCAATTGAAATTGGCCCAAAATAATTAATTAAATAAATTTGATTTATTAATTATTTATTATTAATTTTGGCCTTCATAGATAATTTGTAGGAGATAATTATTTGAATTATATCCTATAATAGTTATATAGATTTATTTACCCAAGATAAATAAAATAAAGAAAATAAAATAATCTCCTATTTATCTATGGCATTTTCGAAATTGCAAGATAAAGGAAAGAGATAATGTTTTATTTTTTTGTATTTATCTCTATAGATTAATCCTAATGTGATTAGGATTCCTATTTTTCTATAAATAGGAGGGTTGGGTCATTCATAAATCATGCAATTAAATTCCTTAGAAATTCGGAATTCTCTCTTCCTCCTCTCCCCCCTTGAGTGCCGATTTTCCCTATTCAAAATTGGGAAGAAAATATTTTTCTTCTTCCCAATTTCTTCTAAAGTTCGATCCCACAATCGGGTTTCGTTTGATCGATCGGGATATAGCGTAGAAGATCCGGTGTTGCTGAGGATTTGATGCTGTAAAGAAACCTCCAACAGATTCTCCATTTATTACTCAATGTAAGTTTTGATTTTAATTTTCGAAATTTAAAGCATGAATCTACATGTTTTTTCACAAATTGCATGATATTAATAGATCCGTTATTAAATGTTAATAAGTTTACTAAATAAATTTCCGCTAGTTTAGTAAATCATCCCTTCAACATGCTGGACGAGGAGGCATGTACTGTCCTGCTGTCATGACACGTCAGATTCCGGATTTGAAAAGCGAATTTCTAGTTGCCACATAAGTAAAAACGGGTTTTCAACCACCGATTTCAGAAAAAATAGACATTTTACCAATTACTTTAAATGTTTGGACATATACTTAATTACTTTGTAAAAAGGGGCTAAGTTGAAGAAAAAAAATATCTTTTTCATCATACGACAATACCAAACGTCTACCCTTTATTACTATATTTTTGACGTTAGGTCATATAATTTTGTTATCATAAACTGTGGGTCCATCATTTCTAGGGTATTACTAAGCCTCATCAATGGGCCGGCCCTTAAATGAATGGGCTTGGGCCGGGCCTGGCAGGCCTACTCTATAAATGGGTCGGGCCTGCCCCGGGCCTGACTTAAAAGGGTAAGCCCAAGCCCAGCCCACGGGCTTGATCCCATGAGATAAAATACGGGTCGGGCCGGGCCTGACCCGTTTTTGCGGGCTTGGCCCAGCCCGTTCAAATTTTTATGCATTTAATTAAATTTTCATTAAATTATTAGTTGTATTTTTAAAAAATTATTTTTAACTTTTTAAACTTAAACTTAACTCTAAAATGATGAAAAAAAGTTAATTTAAATTTTTACTATTAAATTATTTATTTATATTTGTTCCTATATGTTAATTAAACTTAAATTTAACTATAAAGTGATGAAGTTAATTTATTATTTTGTTATTATATATATTTTTTATTTATACTTTATTTTATATGAAATTAAACTTTTTAAATTAAATTTATTTATCATTCTTTTAACTTAATTTGACTATATATATATATATATATATATATTTAATTTAACTTAAAAAGAGACAAACTAAAATGGATAAATAATAATAATGAAGCATAATGATTTCACCAAGAAATAAGATTTACATAATTGTTTTTTTGAGAAATAACTTCATCATTGCAATGTAAATACATCCCAACTAGGTTGGCACCTACTTATATGCATAAATCATCTGCATTTTTCTCAAATATCACATATATTTATATATATTTTATAATTTTTAAAAAAATATATATATTTTATAATTTAAAAAAAAAAAATATATATATTTTAAATAATTTTTGAACGGGCTTAGGGCCGGGCCTGATGGGGGCCCTATGGATAAAGCCCGCGGGCTGGGCTTGGGCTCAAATGCATGATCCATATCTAGCCCATTGATTTATAGGTCGGGTCTGGCCTGGCCCGTCAACCGTTGACTTACGGGCCGGGCCGGGCCGGGCTTTATCCATATAATGAGGCTTAGGTATTACTATTACTGGTGGATTTTTTCATAATGCCCGGTTTAGAGGTAGGTGAAAAACCCAATAGAATCAATTCAATTTTATATATTTTTGAAAGTTTGATTTTGATAATATTTTCTTTATAAATATAATATTGGTTTAGGGATCAAATAACTCTCTAAATCAATATGGAATTTTATTTTTTGAGATGTTTGATACACAATTTATTATTATTATTTTTTTATAAATATAATATGTGTTAATTGAACTAGAGTACTCTTTCTAGAAAAAAAAAAAGGAAATTATCCTGTTACACCCCTTCAAAAAGATTAGAGAGATCTATCTAGTCATAGTGTATATGTACCCATTAAGGGGCTGTTCATTTCAATGTTATCTAAGATTACGAAGGGAGGTGTATTCAGATAACATTGTTTATTTTACTGTATTTAAAGATATAAAGATATCTTAGATTACATATAATCAAAGAATACATGATATCTGATCATTTTAGAATACACTTTCCACCGGTGGGTTTTTAAGATTACATTACGAATGTATTCTGTTTTTTACTTTTTTGTCCTTCAATATTATAAAAAAGTTATTTTTCTTTTTACATATAAATACATAAGATAATTTATTTTCTCATCAATAACTAAATTTAGAAATATAAATAATTTTTTCGTTACACTAATTATTGATACTTTTAATAAATTCATTGGTATCAAATAAGTATATAAAATTAAATTTTTATGTTAATTAAATATTTAAATAAATAAGTTATAAACTAATTAAATTATAAAAATAGTATAGGTATATTAATCTATCAAAAAAAATATTAATTAAATTCATATATAAAATTTATTAACGAGAAACATAAAACAAGGGTATTATTGGAAGAATTATTAATTTATTAAATTTCCTCCCTTAAATACAACCTAACAAACAATGTAATCTTATATACCTATGAGATTCTCATTTTTAATTACTGCAAAATGAACGTTGTAATCTTATATTCCCTGCAATCCAGATACCATGTATTCTAGATATCCAGTAATCTTAGATTATATGGTATCTAAGATAACGGGAAATGAACGGCCTCTAAAAAATAATATTTGCGATTTAATAATAATATAATATTTTTGAGGATAGAAATCAGAAAGGATAATATATTGATATTGATATTGATTTTAACACCCTCATTATTTATTATTTTGTCTCAAAACTTTATTATTCTACTACAAACTAAAATAAAAGAATTACCAAAACAAACGAACTCTTAAAAGTCAAGCAATACGAATACTTTCTCGAAATACAAATATGTAAAACATATTTGAGTTGAGACTAGTATTTATTATTAAATGAATATTCAATTACAACTTTAAAATAATATCTGAAAAAAAAAACCCTACAGCGGTCAAATTTAAGACCGTATATACTTTCGTTGAGAGTGTTGTGGGAGTTTCAGACTAAAGCAAAGCAGCTGTAATCGAAGCTTACACGGTATATTTTAATGCCGTGAATCTGACGAAGCAAGATAAAGTTGACCACATTAAAATCTTATTTTCCTCTTTTTTCTTCATTCTAAAACAAAGACTCGAAAAAAAAAACAGATAAAAATTAAATTAAAACCCTATCCCTCAGGCAAGGCAAAAGGCAACTTCCTTTTCAATATTTGCATAAATAAAATAAAATCACGTAAAAATTAATTGAATTTAATTAATTAAGATGAAAACGCGTTGAATAGTGCATAACCCTTTGAGTCCCGCAGCCAGATTCAAACCCCCCCTTTCAATACTCCACTTTTATACAAAACCCCCCATCCCCCTTATTTTCCCTCTTCCATTACCATTATCCATTTCTCTCAATCTATCTGCATGATTCTTTGATTCTAATCCTGAAAAGTTTCTGTTTTTGGTTTATTACATCAATTTCAGTTTCTGGGTTTTCTTTGAATTCTAGTCTTTCTATTCTCTCTTTTCTTATCTGCCTGATTCTTTGATTCTAATCCTGAAAATTTCTGTTTTTGGTTTATTACTTCAATTTCAGTTTCTGGGTTTTCTGGTCTTTCTATTCTCTCTTTTCTTTCAATCTGCCAGAGTCTTTGTTTCTAGTCCTGAAAACTTCTGTTTTTTGTTTTTTTACCTCAATTACTCCCATTTCTGTTTCTGGGTTTTCCTACTGAATTCCTGTCTTTTCTTTTTTTCATCTGTGGTCATGCTTAATGGATTTTCTCAGTAACCAAACAAGAAGAAATTATCAAAATGGCAAAGCTTTTCTTACCTTCATTATCCTCTTCCTCTTCTTTGGCGTGTCTGTAACAATAGCAAGATCACAACTTCACCCTAACACAAACTCCAACGCTTCTACTCTTTTCGGTATCGAATTGCCGGAAAATCTCGACTCCGGCATCGCCGCCTCTCCGGCCACCACACCCTGTACCTTCAATAACGAAGAACAAGAACAAGAAATTTCAATTTCAACACCAAAATCTCATAAACAATCAGTGAAGCTCCACCTAAAAAAGCGGTCAACGAATCAAGAAACAGAACCCAAAGAATCCATAACTCAATCCACAATCAGGGATTTGGCTCGAATCCAAACTCTCCATACAAGAATCACCGAGAGAAAGAATCAAGATACAACTTCGAGACTGAATAAAATCAATGTCGATAATTCACCGGATGACTCACCGGCGGCTGATTACTTCTCCGGCCAGCTAATGGCGACTTTAGAATCAGGAGTAACTCTCGGTTCTGGAGAATACTTCATCGACGTCTTCATCGGAACTCCTCCGAAGCATTTCTTGTTGATTCTCGATACCGGAAGTGACCTAAACTGGATTCAATGTACTCCTTGCTACGATTGTTTCGAACAAAACGGACCTTATTATAACCCTAAAGATTCAATTTCTTTCAGAAATATATCATGTAACGATCCAAGATGTCAATTAGTTTCATCTCCAGATCCTCCTCGGCCTTGCAAATCCGAATCTCAATCTTGCCCTTACTTTTACTGGTACGGTGATAGCTCGAACACGACCGGAGATTTCGCCGTCGAGACTTTCACCGTAAACCTAACTTCATCATCGACAGGGAAATCAGAGTTTCGGCGAGTGGAGAATGTAATGTTTGGATGCGGTCATTGGAATCGAGGTCTCTTCCATGGCGCCGCTGGATTATTAGGGCTAGGAAGAGGACCGCTTTCGTTTTCTTCGCAACTTCAATCGCTCTACGGCCATTCGTTTTCTTACTGTCTGGTTGATCGAAACAGCGATACTAGCGTGAGTAGCAAGCTGATTTTCGGTGAAGATAAAGATCTTTTATCTCATCCGGAACTGAATTACACTTCGTTAATCGGCGGGAGAGAGAATCCAGTCGATACATTCTACTATCTCCAAATCGAGAAAATTTTCGTCGGAGGAGAACCGCTGGAAATTCCAGAGGAGAATTGGAAACTATCAGCCGACGGCGCCGGCGGAACAATCATCGATTCCGGCACAACGCTGAGCTACTTTTCCGATCCGGCGTACAAAATCATCAAGGAAGCATTCCTAAAAAAAGTGACGGGATACAAATTGGTGGAAGATTTCCCGATTCTGAAACCTTGTTACAACGTTTCTGGAATCGAGAAACTGGAATTTCCAGAATTCGGAATCCGATTCGGAGACGGGGCAATATGGAATTTTCCGGTGGAGAATTATTTCATCAGAATTGAACAGCTTGATGTTGTTTGTTTGGCGATTTTGGGAACTCCGAAATCGGGGCTTTCGATAATCGGAAATTATCAGCAGCAGAATTTTCATATTCTGTATGATACGAAGAATTCCAGGCTAGGGTTTGCGCCGATGAGATGTGCTGAAGTTTAACCAAGTTTTTGAATTTTGATTGATGGAAAGCCATTGAACATATTTTTTTTTTCTTGCCAAGAAAATTTCAGTCTTTTTTTTTTTTGAGTTTTAATAATTTTATTTTTCTTCTCAAAGGAGAGAGGGAGTATACAGAAATTTAGCTTAATCTGTTTACTTAGTTGCCCCTAATTTTGTATTAAAAGATAGTATTATTCATTTTCACTAGTTTGATTATCTTGTTTCTCTTGTAAAGCCATACAAAATCTGATCACTGAAAAATTAAAAAACATATCCTTTTCTTTTTCCTTCTCTATGCTGGTTAACGTCTTTTTTATTACATTAAATTGGAGAGGGTAGACTCATATACTATCTTAAAAATATGTTTAGGTTATATTGTTTATCAACTCTTTTTAATACGAAGAGTGTGCAAATTGAGAATAGACCATGAGACTGAATTTATCAAGTGATTTAAAACTATTAAACTTTTTAAATCAAGCTTTGAAACAACATCTATATCCATGTGGATTTGATATTTCTTGACATTTCAACTTGATGATAGAAACATAACATAGTTTTGAATTCTTTATTAAAAGTTTAGATTCAAATAGTTCTACCAACTCATAAAAAAACAATGAAGCTTTAATTCCGTGGTCAATTATCGTGACCACTTATTTAATGTGTTGATGATTAATATACTATTATTTTTTAATTTAACGACAAAATAGAAGTCTTGTGAATAGTTCAAAGATTAAATTGAAAATTAAAACATGAATATAGTTCAAGTGTTAGAAACTCACTCCCTTCTCAAGTCAAACTTTCTAGTCTCCTCTCCTTTAATTTATGTAATGTATCATCTAAAGAAAATGAAAAAAGTCTACACGTAATTCATAGACTAAATCGATATACTTAGAATAATGATAAAGTTCAATAAACAATTTAAAAACTCATGACAATCATGTTTAGATCATATTAAGATATTCTAATTAACATCATCACATATGAGTTATATGAATACACCAGGCTTCAAACACTTGCTTAAGACATGAATGCACGTGCGTTCTTCTTAAGATATTATATCAAATAGGATGAGATGAAATTCTAATCGAGTCTATAATCAATCTGAGATTGATAAATGCAAAACCACTTAAGTTGATTTACCCCAAAATTAAAATAAAATATATCGATCAATATGACAAGGGAAAATAAAATTCATTTTTATATGTCATATGTAAATTAAAGGCCAGATGTTGCAAGTTTATGAATGCTTTTCCTTGTTTGAACTTTGGAAACAAAGGACGGAAAATGTTGGCAAAATTTGCCAAGAAAGTCTGCAGAAAGCAGTTACATGTCTCTCTCTCATTCTTTAATGGCCGCGGATTAGGATTTATGTGGTTTTATTGACAGTCATGGGTCCGTGCAGATCCCTAAAACATTGAGATTTCTTCACGCATTGTCTACGTGGGAAAACATATTAAATAGCCTCTTGGTAAGTATTTTCTTTAAATAAATCTACGGCTAAGTATTTATGATTAATTTTTTTTAGTTAAATTATAGGAATTAGGTTAAAATATAAAATATAGAGTTAATTTCAGTAATAGACAAATTAATATTGTTTATTTCATAAAAACATTTATATATATATATCAAAACTATCTAAAACCAATCGGCCAAATTAAATTATATTGTGAAAAGATAAAGCATACCACCGATTTAATTTTCCTTAATTTATGCAAGATTTAAGTAAAGTTATAAAATCTCTTAAATTTTGTAAAATTAAAGGAAAATGTAAATCTAAAAAAAAATAAAAATACAAGAAAATTCTCTGATCATTTTCCAACCACCATTAATACTTCTTCAAGCCATGAAATTTTGTTAAGAAAAATAACTGTAAATTTAACAATGTTAAATGTGATAAAATTGTTTGTTTACTTTTAATAAACGTTGTAAGAAAATTAAAATGAATGAGAATAACTAATCCACCGCTGATTAAAATGTTTTCTTTAAATAAACATTGTAATACACAACTAACGATGTGATGAAATTGCATAGCCAAGCATAGATAAGAAGGACTCCAAAATAGACAGGAAAAAAGGAAGAAGACGGGGAAAATGATTTCGAGGTAATATTGTAATGAATATAAAACAATAATAAAATAATAAAAACGTTCACAAATGATAAACTGTTTAACAAAAATAAACATTTTTAAAAGTAATATAAAATTAAAAAATGTCTTATTTGTAAATGCAGAACCAACATTGATAAGGAGCAAATCTAAATGAAAAGAAAAAGTGATAGAAGCAGACGAGGATGAAGAAGAAACAAAGGTACATAATAAGTTGTTAACATGAAAAGTAATGTTGGTTATGTGACAAAACAATATACATGGTTTAATTAACATGTTTATATTTAATAAAACGTTGTAATATTGATAAATCTTTAAACAAAATACAGGTTTATATTTAATAAACGGTGTATTATAGATAAACCAACCAGCCGCTAAAAAAAATAAAATAGATAAACCAACCTGTAGCAGCAGCCATGAACGAATATGAAGAACTTCATCAATATCCGCCGTCGAAGCTTCTCTGGATGTTAAAAAAAAACCATAGTCTTAATACGGTAATTCTGATAGTTATTCTCTTCTCTGATGCCATTGTGATGGAAACTTGAGAGGGAGAAGAAGACGTAGATGAAAATGAAAGGTGATAATTTGAAATTTGAAAACCAATCATGCAAATGGTTATCGGCTTGATGAGGTTTCCGTCCGGATCTATTATCTTCTCTGACGCCATTGTAATGGAAATTTGAGAGGGGGAAGAAGAAGTAAAAGAAAAGGAAAGGTGATAATTTGAAATTTGGAAACCTCAAAAAAGGGAATAAGTGTAAATAATTAAGGAATAAAAAAATAATGAAATAAATGCATTGATTGATTTATATCCCTTAAATTAAGCTAAATGGAATAAATACAAATGAAAATGGAACAAAATGCATTAACATAAATGGGAAAACATGTGAGATAGAGGGTAAAGAAGTAAAGTTTAAAATTGGAAACCACCCGTATATTCACCATAAATAGTGTTTTATGGGTAAATCTGATATAAAAGTTTCGTTAAAAAAAAATGATATAAAAGATAACTCATCATTAATTTTAAAATTAGGTGAATTAAACCGGTTATTGGTGTAATTAACTCTAAAATCTATGTCTCACTCTTTGTACGTCCAAAAATTTAATTTTGATCTTTATAATTTAATTAAATCTTATCGATCATTCATATAATTATTAGTGAATGAATATTGATTTTCACCAATAATTTATGTTAATAAGTGAAAGGCATCATTTATGAACAGTAAAGTAATGATATTCGAATCAAGTTCGTTTTGATTAATTTTTCATTATCTATCAATTTTCTATTTCAATGTCTAAAATTCTAAATTTTGGTTCACATGATTTTTCGGTTGAATAATAGGTAAAGAGATACAAAAGAAATAAAAGAGAGTAGTAGATAAAATAGGCAACTTTTTTTTGTCCATTTTGCTACTACCACTACTAGTTAGCAAAATTGACATATATTAAAAAATTAATATATTATTCAATATCTAACATAAAATAATGTAATTAAAAAAAAAACCCCTAAAGATTGTGGACTCTTTAAAAAAAAAAAATCAATCTTAAATATCTGAACTGGGCCGGGCCAGGTCATATTAAAATCCGGCCCAGTTATAGAGTCCACAATCTTTAGGGTTTTTAAAAACTCAATCGATCACAGAAACCCTAATACGGCGTTGTGAAAATCAGGAGGAGCAGAATCAAAGCCGCCGATCTCTTCCAAATACTCAGAGTTCGAAATGGTTTCTTTCAGGGTAAGAATCTGCTTCTATGAACTCTCCAATTTGCCTGAATCTCATCTTCTTCATATTTCTTTCGATAACATTTTCTTTAAAAATGCATTTTTGATTCTATTTGCTCGTCAAATTCACTCGAATTTCATCACTTTCTATCCATAGTAGTTTGTATAACCCTAATTTTTGTGTTGTTTGATTTTTTTCGGGAATCAGTTCCATCAGTACCAGGTCGTAGGGAGAGCTCTTCCTTCTGAATCTGATGAGCATCCCAAGATCTATAGGATGAAGCTCTGGGCTACGAATGAAGTCCGTGCCAAATCCAAGTTTTGGTATGTGCTATCTCTTGATTTGCTTCGATCGTCGTTTTGTTTGGTTACTAGGAAGAAATGTAGGGAAGAGAAGGGATTTTGAATGATTATGGTTATCCTGATCTTATGTTTCTAGTCTTCATTGTTACATTATAAGGTAAATTAGTTTATTGTTATGTTTCAGAAAGTTTTCTTTTAAGCTTCTGGTGTCTCATGGGTCCATAGCGATTCTTTTTTCAAACCTTGGACAATGTTTTTTTGAGCCTTATAAACAGAAATGACAGTCTCTGGGTATCCGGCTTTTGTGCGATTGCGTGAGGGATTAGGTTGGGAAGAAATAAGATATTTTTTAGAGTAGAGATGAGATCATAAGATTATGTCTTGGAATTAACACATGTTAATGCTTCATTATGGGTGTCAACTACAGGTTTGGTTATTAATAGTTGACCTGGATATTTATGATTAGGTGGTGGTATGATTCTCTTTCTTTTTGGTATAAGGAGTGGTTTTTGTTTCTTTGGGCTTTTGGCTTGCTCTGCCTTTTTGCTTTTTGATTATGTATCTTCTTCATTATATGAATGAAATTGGCTTGTCTTTTTTTTAAATAGTTGTATTATTTTTTTTTAGGTTATCGCTTCTGTAAATTTTGAGGATTGTATTACTCAAGGATGAAAAATTGGGTTTTTTTAATTAGTCATTTGTTGGGATGATCGTTCTGGTAATTTTTTGACATTCTGGTTGTAATATTTCTCAAATTTGGATAGGTATTTTTTGAGGAAGTTGAAGAAAGTGAAGAAGAGCAATGGACAAGTTCTTGCCATCAATGAGGTATTGGATCTTGGACATGTCATGTTACTTTATCATATTTTACTTGCACAACTCTGATATTTGAGAAATTGAACCCTGATTCAGCTTTTAGTTTGGCTCAGGTGTCTTAGGTTCCTTGCAATTGTTTTTTGTCTATGAAGTCACAGAATCTATTAGCGTATTTTATTCTTAAGTTTACTTCAATTTTGTTAATATCTTATTCTTGATTTTTCTCAAAATCTAATTACTTGTATTTATGTCAGGTTTCTTAGAATGTCAATCAGTTTTGATATATGCTTATTATTGTAGCCGTACGGTGCTACTACAATTAAAGCTTGTATCCATTTGCATCTGCATGTGCTAGGGTGAAATTTTGGCTTTCTATCAGAAGCGAACACATTGTTCACTCTGAAGTATAGACTCTTAATAGATTTGCTGTCTTATACCCTCATGTTAAAGTCCTAGATTTTATTGAAATTGTAGGATAGTTATCAATTCAATGTAACATTTTTAATTTAAAATTAATTCACTAAATAACCGATATTCTAAATGTTTATACATGGTAATAATCACTTAACCTAATATTAAAAGGGGAAGCATGTATACTTGCTTGTTCCAACTATGTTATGTTAATGAAAAATGTTTCCTAAGGCATAATAAGCTTATATAACTTGATTAATTTGTTGGTACAGTCTTAATCCTTTCCTGCCTTAGCACCAACTACTTTTTCTGAAGTTATTTCTTCATCCGGATCACTTGAAATTTGTGTAGGTTGGGTATAATGTATGTGGACTACTTACACATGCATACTTAACTTGGCATACATACAACATGCATAACTTATGAACAAGGGATCTTTTTGTAACTTGATTAGTTACATGCATAGCCTATCTTACCTTGACTTTGATTTTGTGATCTTATCTTAACTTTCATATCATACTTGAACTTGCCGTTTTACCTGCATACCTGTTTATTACACTAAAGTTTTCTATCTTTTGCTTGCAAGTAGATCTATGAAAAGAATCCAACCAAGGTTGATAACTATGGTATTTGGCTGAGGTATCAGAGCCGAACCGGTTACCACAACATGTACAAGGAGTACCGGGATACAACATTGAATGGGGCTGTTGAACAGATGTATACTGAGATGGCTTCCCGCCATAGGGTGAGGTCTCCTTGCATCCAAATCATTAAGACAGCTACCGTTCCAGCAAAACTTTGTAAGAGGGAGAGTACTAAGCAATTTCACAACTCGAAGATCAAGTTCCCGTTGGTGTTCAAGAAGGTGAGGCCACCAACTAGGAAGCTGAAGACAACTTACAAAGCATCTCGACCTAACTTGTTTATGTAATTGTTCTTATGTTTTGCTTCTTTCCCATGGAGCATTTGGTTTTATTAGTTGAAATAGAGAGAACTCAGAGACGTAGATGGAATTTCTGCAAAACTATTTGGATTTCTGGTACCCGTCATTCTCGGTTTACTTTAGACGTTGTGAGATATCTATGATTTAGACAATTTTGGTTGGATAAATTCAAAGCAATTTTCTTTATATATAAGTAGTTTAATTCTGAAATCTTGGAAGTGAAGAATGCAGCACAGGTATTTGAAACGCCTTCCTGAACAAAAGGAGAGCGTGGAAAGTAAGAAGTTGAGTGTATATGATGAATTATAAATCGAAAATTCTCAGTTATTTTTCCTTCCAATGATTACATATGAAAAGTACGTAAACAATTGAAAAAAATGTCTGATTTTTATTGTACTTGTCCTGAAATAGAAAATAATACGAATTTTTTAACTACGTTGACACCGTTTAATTAAATCTGAAAATAACTTAAAAGGGTTTTTTTTAAGCAAAACCAAAAAATAGGAAAAGCAGCGAGATTGCAAGTCCTCGCATGTCTAAATCTGGCAATTTTCTTCTGTTTCATTCATTCACATCAGAAATTACTCAAATGAGGGATCCTCTTCAGTGAGATCAGAATCGTCAGTTTAAAAGCTCAATAACCCAGAAGTTTTCAGATTCCATGAAAATGGTGTTGAATACATCATTCGCCATAATAAGTACTCTGTATTTGGTAAAAGTTCTCTCCATATGTTACAAAACAGTGGAAGTGGGACAATCCCAGATTGCGTGAGTTAAAGTTTCCACTTGATTATTGCATATTCTAAACAATAGAACACTCATACAAAAAAATAAATTAACAATAGAAGAAATAATATTGTGAAATTTTTTCCCAAACTGAAATCTTCATTTTGCAGGTACCTGAGCCATCCCAAACTACTTTCCACCAAATTAATAGCTTAGAGGAGTCAGAAGAGGAGCTCACATACCCGCTCTGTAAGCACTCTTGACCGGAAAAAATGCCTTTCTTGGTTGATTTTCTACATTACAGAATCTTTTGTTCTTCTTCTGTCTGTTTCCTCATTGGATTTTAAGATTTTTCTCCACATCCTCCTCCTTTTGAATAACCTATACAGTGCTTGTGATTAAATGTTTATCCCAACTTCCATCTTCAATTTCATTCATTGAATAAGGCTTGTGGTTGGGTATAAGGTTACTTTTCTTGCCTACATTGTTGCTTCTCTTGTATTTTTTTCCAGTTGCTTTTGCTTCTCTTTCATTATATCAATGAAATGGGCTTATGAACCATCCTTTAAAAAAAAAAAAAAGAATTCATTCAGTGATTAAGCTATACAGTTCATTCCTTTAAATTATGAGAGCTTTTGTAAATATATAGTATTGCTCTTAAAGTATTAGCAAATATAACATATATTTATTATGTGAACAAGTGATTTACTATGCTGTGATTGACAATAATTGCCTTGAATAATTATCGTTAATCAATGATTGATATGTTAAAAAATCAGTAATATTTGTAAATTATTTAAATATCTCTAAACTTTTTAGGAACTCAGGGATCGAATCAATGTTCACAGAGAATCCGTTCCCAGTCTGCGAATGCAACACATACATAACAAATCTCTACCCTAAAGAATTGTTCATCATGTACAAGACAGGTTGCTCCCTAGTTGAGCTTTTAGAAAATTCCCCTTTTTATAGTAATGGCTCTAAAGATCTTTGCCACCAGATTCCAACCTCTAGCCTTGCTTGCTTTACTAGCAAAGCTTGATTGAAGGTCAGAATGTCTGTGAAACTCTTCCCACCATTCTCTATAGACTATATTACCTCACATTTTCCTCCATGATCCCCACCAGAAATTAGCATACATGTAATTAATCTCACCACAAACAGAAATAGAGAGTTTAAAGCAGCTCATCATATAAGAAGGAATAGCCTGTGCCACTATCGTAGTATGTACTACTCTCTATATCTTATGTGGACTGTCTGAAAAATTATCTTATGACGGAAAGTCTAGTACTATTGTAGTTTGTAGTATAGTATGTACTTGTACTACTCCATAATAGGTCCCAGTAATTTATTGCGATGGGTAATAGTTCCTACTGTAGTATTAAACGGAAAGTCTAGTACTATTTTAGTATGTAGTACTCCATATCACTACTAACCATGTGGAGCTATTATTTATAAATGGCCGATATATTGAGATTGGTAATAGTTCCTATCATGGTACTAGAAATTATCTCATGGTGGAAACGCCGGAAAGTCCTGCAACCACCAAACCATGTAATCAGATCATTACATATAATATATCCAGTAGCATGAGCCGTGAGACACATGTGTTGTTGATGCAATTGTACAAAGTTGGCTGGATCAAAGATGGCTACCTAACGGCCTCCTAATTACGGTCTAATTATTTTATCAGCAACCATTTTGATTTTTCATCTCCATAGCCGTCCATTTTGCCAAATTTCAACATCAGAATGGCGCAGCAAGTTGTTAATCCAGATGGAGAGGTAATTCATGCTACTTTACAATTGAAGATGCATAAATTTTTATTATAATCTCTCATTCAACCTGATCTTTAGGTTGTTCTCGGAGAAGAAATTCAGCATGTAAGGTTGATCACGTTGAACCAGCCAAAATATTTGAATGTCATCACAACTAAAACGGTAACGTGAATTTACTCAACTTAATTGGTCTCAAGTTCTTGATTTTTTGTGTTGAACAAGGATTTTATTTTCTTTTTCGTTTTTGTCTGCTTGTTTTTAGGTGATTTTGCTGGCTGAATACTTGGAAAAATGGGAAAAAGATGATGAAGCAAAACTTATAATTATTAAGGTTAGTTCTATCATCTATGCTTCATTAAATATTAATTTCTTGTTGGTGTGGTCTCAGATTATCCCAATAAATAACAACCTTTTTTCATTTGCAGTATCTTTTGTTAAATTCATCTTTATTGTGTATATCGAACAGGGCGCAGGTCGAGCTTTTTCAGCTGGTGGAGATTTGAAGATGTTCTACGATGGCAGGAACACAAGTAAGTGTTTGGTTTCTTTCAACATAAAAGGAAAATAATAAATCTAATGTTTAATCTCAGTTTGAAAACGAGAGGAGTGACCCTTAGGCTTTATAAACAATATTAGATCCTTAGTCTTTCTGATCATCCTTAACATGTCTCCTTAAGAGGTAAGTAACTGTTTTGGACTAACCAATTTTTTGCCGGATCCCATTATTAGACCGGATGCTCGTTTGAGTTTTGTTGGGCTCTGATACCTTCTTAATAATCATGACCTTCCATCTTAAAACCAATTGGTAATGAGATGAGTGACCCTTAGACTTTATAAACAATGTTAGCTCCCTTCATCTTTTCGATGTGGGACCCATTCTTTGATAGAAGGAGAACAATAATCTCAAATATATTATTATGTGAATTAGATTCTTATGCATTGTTCTTTCACAGAGGACTCATGCCTTGAATTTGTCTACAAAATGTTTTGGCTTTGCTATCATATCCATACCTATAAGAAAATTCAAGTAATGATTTTTCTGAACCCATCCCACATACAAAAATTGTTGCTAAAGAAATCTTTTTCCCTCCTTTAAAAGTATGGTTAAGCTAAAAATATGCCTTTTTCTGCTCATCAATAATCACAGGTTGCACTTGTACATGGAATTTCATTGGGTGAAGGTGCATCTTTAATAGTGCCCATGAAATTTTCAGTTGTCACACAGAAAACTGTGAGTATTTCTGTCTGTATTCTTTGTGCCCGTTTGCTATAATTTTTTAAAGTGTTTAAAAATGTTTTTTTAACCATAAAACAAAAGAGTTTTTTTAACCATAAAAAAAAAAGTGTTTTTTTAACTATAAAAAAAACACTTTTAAAAGCTATCCCAAACGAACCCTTAGTGTGTACATATGTTTAATTTCAGTTTCCTTTATGTTACCAAAATAATTTACTATTTATCATTTTCATGGCTTCTTTGATATAGGTTTTTGCCACTCCAGAAGCAAGTATCGGATTTCATGTTGATTGTGGTTTCTCTTACATGCTTTCTCATCTTCCTGGACATTTTGGTATTTTATTTTTGAAATATTATATTACAAATAAGGGGAGGAGGCTCAAAACCAAGGAGAGAGCGCTAATTAAAAGAAGAAGAAAAAAAAGAATGACTTGCACTTTATTTATCAAAACAACAATATATTGAGCTTGTTAGAGGACATGTTACTAATAATTTGGTAAATGCGTTTTTTTTTATACTGTGAGTGTCTGGGCTAGCTTACGCGCACCACGATTAACCTCACGAGAACCTCATGACCCTACAACACTTGGCGTCGGTTTAATTGTAGGATAATATCCTGTTGAACTCATGACCTCAAGGTTGGAAAGCAACTCCTTGACCACTGGACCAACCCATGTTGGTTGGAAATGCATTTTTAAAATGTCCTCAAATTTTCATTGAAAGTAATCATGAGGGTCAAATATATCTTACACGTATCATTTTTCACACATTCAATTCAAAAATAGAGAAATTTCACTAGATGACACTTTTTAAATAAATAGGTCTATTTAGCCAACCATGGCATATCCCAATGATCAAAGGCATAGGCATGTAGTTCCACTTTCAAAAGAGTGGTTCAATCCCCCACTCCAACATTGTTAAAAAAAAAAAAAGCTCTTTTCAATGGAAATAACTTGGCTGCTGTCCTTTTAAAAAATGATAGTTTCTTTAAGACATGTGTGGGTTGGGTTTCACAATTGTTTGAGTGGGGAGGAAAAAATGCTATCCTTGACTCGCGAATTAATTTTCAAAACCTTATTTTTGAAAACCCCGCTTTTAAAATTTATAACATTCTTACTTCACATTGTATTTCTTCATATTAATATATCTTTATGCGTTATAATTATAGATATAAAATAATATTCACTTTGATGTTTTCATTCATATTGTCTCATGCAGGAGAATTCTTGGCCTTAACTGGCGCAAGGTTGAATGGCAAGGAATTGGTTGCAGCTGGACTTGCAACACATTTTGTCCCTTTTGAGGTTAGTTTTAGGAAAAAACATCAGATTTGTTATAAAAAGAAAAGCATAATAATTTGTAATTAATTGTCATTTTTCGTTAATTAAATCGACATTTTAAGTTTACTTTTCGATCTCTACATTGTTATTTATTCGTTGTGCACTATGTGAGAGGTGGATCTAATACTTATGTATTGCAGAAATTGGGTGAGCTAGAGAAGCGTTTGATTAGCTTAAACTCTGGTGATGAGAATTCAGTCGGATCTGTAATTCAAGAATTTTCTTCGGAAGTTCAGCTGGATGAAGATAGCTTCTTGAAAAAGTAAGTATGTGAAATATATATTAAAAGATTATTTTTACCTTAACCCAACACGACACGTGATTGAGGCTCGTGATAATATCCGAGGCTACATGTAAGGTAGAGTGTGAGAATATATTAAAAGACTAAATATACTAATAGCCTCACACTTTTGACTCTTAAGTAGTGATTTGATAATATAGAAAATGACAAAAGAAGTAGTTCTCTTTTCATATAGAAAATCTCATGCGATCAGTGTGACTACTTTAGCCAATATTTTGGTGATATTTCAGGAAATCTTTAATTGATAAGTGCTTTTCGAAGGAAACTGTAATAGAGATTGTAAAATCTTTTGTGAGTCTCTTCTCTCTCTCTCTCTCTCTCTCTCTCTCAAAATCCGAGTTTATAGGCTACCACTGTCTTGTGAACTAGGTGAGGTTGCTCAGCGTCAGCCACACTAAGGACTCGTTTGTGATAGCTTTTAAAAGTGTTTTTAATGGTTATCAAATACACTTTCTTTATTCAAAAACACTTTTTAAAAATTATTCCGGGCACTAACTTCTTTTGTGAATAAATTTGCTATCCAGGAAGCTGAGGCGAGTGTCGAAGGAAATGGCTGGATAGTTCCCATTCTGAAGGGACTAAAGGGATCATCCCCCACTGGATTAAAGATAATTCTAAAATCAGTATAACTCTTTCAATCTCATAAATAACAAATCCAAATACTTTTCTTATTATCAGAACCGTTATTCCTTTCCTATTACATTGAATTAGAAGCGAAAAAGTTCTAATATTCATTTGAAAAGCTTAAGCCTTGTTTCCCTGTCCCTTTCCCATTTCTTGTGTCTTCATTTTCAGATTCGTGAAGGTCGGAAACAAACACTGCAAGAATGTCTGAAGAAGGAATTCAGGCTGACAATGAATATACTACGCACAACTATCTCAGGAGATTTTTATGAGGTATTAAACATTGATCATTCATGGCTAAAGGAACTTTAAAAAAAATAATTTGATCAATCTTATTTTGGACTAACCTTTTAAACTTTTGACTAAAGGGTATTAGAGCTCTCACCATTGACAAGGACAATGCTCCCAAGGTTAAATGAGGATTACTCTTTCTTCTCTTTAAACTAAAAATTATTTGTACAAGCACAAAGTGCACTTAATAAAGTGGCAAAAACTTACTTCTTGTAATTGTGAGGGCAGAGGTTCGAACCTCACCTTTGTCAAAATCCCCTCCCCTTTATCGATTTGACGCAAAAGTAGAAACTAAATATTATTAAACTGGATGCAGTGGAATCCGCCATCTCTCGAGAAAGTTGATGACGAGAAGGTAAATGAAGTATTTCAGCCTTTCAGGGAAGATTTGGAATTTCATTTACCTGAAAATGAAGAAAACAGGTACCACCAACCAATTTTAAATGAGCTCCAATAGTAGACAATAGAAGAAGGCTCTCGCGCTCACAAAGTTTCTTGAATACCATTTATTTACAGGTGGAGTGGTAAATATGAAGATTCAAACTATGCAACTTTGAAGGTGGAACCAGCAATGAAATACAATTTATTGTCAAAGCTGCTTTGCTTGAATTAGCAGCTAATAAACTCTTGTATGAATAAAATATATAACTAAGTTAATGCTCATAATGTATGTTTCATCACATTATTCTTCTTTGGTCACTCTGGCCTCTCACATTCAAACAGAGAATGGCAATGGGTTAGGGTGGGGTAGTTTGGTGTCTATCAGTCTAACTCATGTCTGTTAGGTAATTTCCTCGAGTTTGATTTTTTTTTAAACCCATAGGTTTAGAGACCCAACTAGTGTTTCGAATTAACATGAAGATTATAGTTAATTGTTTTTTAATAGAAACAAGATATGGAAAATAAAGGGGTAGTAAAAAAATTATTTCATTGAGATATAATGTTATTGAGAAGAGGTTCAAACCCTCGACCTTATGGGAGCGACCATGAATATCTAATTTTGACTTGAGTTCCATGTATTTGATGAGAATGAGAATGGAAAATTATGTAATGAGAATAAAGTTTCTAAAATTGTGTATTATTATTATTATTATTATTATTAAACCAAATCCTTAAAAAAGAATAACCGTTGATTTTGTTTACTAATATTTAGAACGAGAATCAAAGTTAAATTGATTTGGGACCTATAAAAAGTAGGGATGAAAGAAAAATATAAATAAAAAATTGTGGGATCTAAAAAGGAAATTTACACTAGTGTTAAAATTTGATTATTACATATCTATCATTCTTCAACGAGAGGGGGAGAAATGATGTGGGGTCTGGATATGATAGAGGCCCTCAGAGATTCGACCCCTTAGAGGTCTCATAATAATAATGAGTAGATTAATAATTTAAAGAGGATAATTTGTCAATTTAAATATTAGTGGATCTAATTTTAACACTTTACAAAATCAAGAGAGTTTCTTGAGGTTAAAAATAAAAACTTTTTTTTTTCAAGCATAAAAATTAAAAATTCGAATTATAATCGTTATGGTAAGAAAGACGTCCTCATAGGCTCTATCTTTGTCAGGCTTAAGGTAAAAGGCATGAGAGTTCAGAAATGATTTATCAAATTCTTAAAAATAAAATAAAATAATGAGAATTTAAAAACCCATTGACTTACCAATCCCATTAACTTTATAAGTTGAACAAATTTGACTCAAATGGTAGATTATGAAAAACGTGGGGGGAAAGTCATGGAGGCACCTAACCATGGGAATGGAATAAAATTCAATTACCCACATGGGTTTTGGTTGGTGTTGGTATTGGTAGTATAGTAGTGGTTTGGTAGGTAGGTGCAAAAATGGATGCCCAACAACTCCCAATTTCTCTTTATTTTTACCATTTATTTTCTTTTCCATATCTCAATTCAGCTACTACCATTTTGCCAAATTTTAACTTCAGTTCAGAATGGCTCAGCAAATTGTTAACTCAGATGAAGAGGTAATTAATTCATTAAAATCTTCCATTTTTGTTTATTACTATTACACTTTACTCTTTAATTTTCTTGTTTCCTCGTTTTATGCTAAAATTTTGGAATTCAAAAAGTTTTGTTTTGTTTTGTTTTGAATCACTAAATGGTTGCTTGAAATCAATCTCTTTAGGTTGTTATTGGACAAGAAATTGAGCATGTGAGGTTGATCACGTTAAACCGTCCAAAACAGTTGAATGTCATCTCATCTAAAGTGGTAATTTTAATTAACTCTAATTAATTGATCTTAAGTTCTTCAATTGTTCTTTTTTTCTGAACAAGTTTTTTTTTTTTTTTTTTTATTTGTGTGTATAGGTATCTTTGATGGCTGGATTCTTGGAAAAATGGGAAAAAGATGATCAAGCAAAACTTATACTTATTAAGGTTTGTTCTATCCTTTTTGCTTCATAAAATATTGATTTGTTGCTGGTGAGTGTGAGCATGATAGGACAACCCAAATAAACAAGAGCCTTAATTTTTTTATTTTTTTTGGGATTTTTTTAATGGGTAGCACTATTTTAGAACTTGTGAAATGTAACAGATTTTTTCGCGTCAGTAATCAATGCGTCAATCATAGTAAATCAATAGTTCTCTCACGAGGAATTTGCTTTATTTATAAATACTTTCTAAGCAATATTATATCTGCAGCACAAGCCCCTGATTTTTTCATTTGCAATATTTTCGTTGAATTCATCTTTATCGTGTCGGACAGGGTGCTGGTCGAGCTTTTTCGGCAGGTGGAGATTTGAAGATGTTCTACGATGGCAGGAATATAAGTAAATATCTCATTAACCCAACCATGCATACATTCTGCAGTCCAATCCCTTTATTTAATAGAAGGAGAACAATAATCTCAACACTAGAATCTCAATTATTATTATTATTATTATTGTGTAGTTGCTTATGCATTGTTCTTTCACAGAGGATTCATGCCTTGAAGTTGTCTACAGAATGTATTGGCTATGCTATCACATCCATACATATAAGAAAATCCAAGTAATGATTTTTCGACCCGTCGATAATGACTATATGGTTTTTTTTCTTCTCCCTCTTATAGTCTGGTTAAATATATGCCTTTTCTGATCTTCATTGATTACAGGTTGCACTTGTACATGGAATTTCAATGGGTGGAGGTGCATCTTTTATGGTGCCAATGAAATTTTCGGTTGTCACGGAGAAAACTGTTAGTATTCTGTCTGTTTTCTTAGATGCTCCCTGGTGTGTATATGTTACCAAAATAATTAACAATTTGATCATTTTCATGGGTTCTTTGATATATATAGGTTTTTTCCACTCCAGAAGCAAGTATTGGATTTCACACTGATTGTGGTTTCTCATACATGCTTTCTCATCTTCCTGGACATCTAGGTAACTATGCAGTCGAAAAAAATTTGAAGTGTAATTTTGTAGTTGGTTTGTATAATTGCTTCTATCTAGAGTTCCCATCTGATTAGTTGAACAAATGAGTCAAATACCGAGGATGTCGTTGACAAGATATATCGATTCACTATTATGTTATTTAATATCTACCCTAAACCGGAAACATATTGAGCATGATAGACATGTTGCTGATATTCATCACCCATCAAAGAAAAAAGTCTGTTTAATTCTATTAAAAAAAGGCAGTGAGAAAATTTGTGAATAGGTAGAAGACGATAAGAAATCAACTGATCTATTGATTGTGTGGATACTTGCAGGAGAATACTTGGCCTTAACTGGCGCAAGATTGAATGGCAAGGAATTGGTTGCAGCTGGACTTGCTACACATTTTGTCCCTTTGGAGGTTAGTTTAAGGAAATGAAAAGCATCATAATTCGTAATTAATTGTCGTTTTTGTTGATTTTATTGACGTTTTAAGTTTAATTTGGATGGATCTACCTATGTATTGTAGAAATTGGGTGAACTAGAGAAGCGTTTGATTAGCTTAAACTCTGGTGATGAGAATTCAGTCAGATCTGCAATTGAAGAATTTTCCTCGGAAGTTCAGCTGAATGAAGACAGTATCTTGAAAAGGTAAGGAAAGTGAACATGAGAAATAGTTTTCTTTTCATATGGAAAATCTCATGCTATGAGCCCATTATCAATCTGAATCCATTTTGGTGATCTTTCAGGCAATCTGTTATTGATAAGTGCTTTTCAAAGGAAACTGTTTCAGAGATTATAAACTCCTTTGTAAGTCTCTCTCTATCAAAATACCACTGTCTTGTGAACTTGGTGAGCTGCTCGGCCACACTAACTTTTTTTTGGTGTGAATAAATTTGCTATTCAGGAAGCCGAGGCGAGTGCCGAAGTAAATGGCTGGATAGCTCCTGTTTTGAAGGGACTAAAGAGATCATCCCCCACTGGATTAAAGATAACTCTAAAATCGGTATCACTCTTTCTATTTCATATTTCACAAGTAAACAAATGCAAATATTTTTCTTATTATTCACCGTATTCCTTTCTATATTACGTTGAATTGTAGGCAAAGTTCTAACATCCATTTTGATAACAGATATCAAAGGTTCAATCATTTGAAGCTTATGCTTTGCTTCCCTTTTCTTTTAAATGTGTTTTTTATTTTCTTCAAAGAATTGCTGTTTCAAGTGAATTATTAGAGGCTTCAACTGCTGTTTTTAACGATCGTGACTCCTTATTTATTTTATGTTTCCTACTTCAACCTTCAATATACCTTTAATTCTCGTGTCTCCATTTCCAGATTCGTGAAGGTCGGACACAAACACTGCAAGAATGTCTGAAGAAGGAATTCAGGTTGACAATGAATATTCTACGCACCACTATCTCAGGAGATGTTTATGAGGTAATAAACATTGACCATTCATGGCTAAGGCACCTTTAAAATAACTAGGTTTTTCACACGTGCCATGCACGTGGGGCACATGGTTTGTCTTTCAAATTTTATAATAAAAATGTCAATATTATTATGAAGTTATTTTCTTAACTAATATTTTGAAAATTCAAATTTTATAATGAAATCGAAGAAATTAACGTAACTCATATTTAAAAATATCTTTAAGATGAACAAAACTTAAATTTCATGATTTTATATCATCTTTGTTACTCATGGATGATGGATACATGTAGATGACTAAAGATTAATAATGATTTTATATCATCTTGTTTCTCATACCTAATATTCATTTCCTTTCCATAACTCTATCCTCAAACATCTAGTTTTTTGTTTTTTAAATTGGTGTGTTAGTTCATCTCTATTTACATGTATATATATAGTAAATTAAAAGTGAAAATTTCAATAAATTTTTAATTCAATTAGTGAGTTACAAAACTTTTCTACTAATTTATTTGGGGTGTTACAAGATGATATGCTATGTTCTTTGGTTTTGAACTTTTAAAAAATAATCACACTAACGTAATTATATATTTATATTAGAGTGAGAATTGTTTTAGTGTGTGTTTTTCCCTGCTTGACCTAGTCTTAATATAATAAAAAAAAAGGAATTAGGAATGGAAAGGTTTGTTAGAGAAAATAGTAAACGAAAAGTTAATAAAATTAATTTGATTGTTGGTTTTATTTTAAATTTAATAAGTCTATGAAATTATTTATTTTATAAATATGACCAATAAATTATTACTAAATTAATTTTTGAAATAAGCTCATGATAAAATATATTTGAAATATTTATTGAACGAAGACAATTTTAGTTTATTGTAATTAATTAATTTAATAATAAGAAAGTATATTTAGAAAAATTTAGATAGTATAAAATTTGTTTATTGTATTTAATTAATTGGTAATAATATTCAATTATTAATAATAAGTATTGTTGATTATTAATTTTGAATGATGGCATTATAGAAATTTAAATGAATTATAAGGGTAAAAACGAAAATCAAAAGTTTTTCCTCTTAGCCACTTTTTAGATAGTATAGATATAGATATAGATATTGATCAATCTTCTTTTGCAAAATGAATGAGTAACAACTTCTGAACTAACCTTTTTTTAAACTTTTGACCAAAGGGAATTAGAGCTCTCACTATTGACAAGGACAATGCTCCCAAGGTTTCCCTTCCCTCTCTCTCCTTGTTTGTTAATGAGGAATATTTTCCTTCTCTTTTTCCTAAAATTTATTTAACTGGATACAGTGGAATCCGCCAACTCTCGAGAAAGTTGACGACGAGAAGGTAAATGAAGTATTTCAGCTGTTCGGGGAAGATTTGGAACTCCAGATTCCCAAAAATGAAGAACACAGGTACCAGTTTCAGGATTTCTGTACCTATCAATCAATTTTAATGCATTGAATACAGATATCATGACAAAACTTTTTTAAAGCAAGGGGCACTTTGCTCACAAGTTTTTCTTGAAAACCAATTGCAGGTGGAGTGGTAAATATGAAGATTCAACCTATGCAACTCTGAAGGTGGAATGAGCAATGAAATACAATTTTCTGGTTGCAACTGCTTTTCTTGAATTGGTTTTTCAATCTATAGACATTGGAATCAGTAATTTTTTAGCTCAACATTATGGATGTCACCTGTCTGATTTAATCAAGTTACTGTAACCTCATTGATTAGCTAATAATGGTGAAAATGTCTGCCTTTACCAACGCCTTGGGTGTAAAACGGTTAACACTACATATTTACGGGAACTATAACACCTTCTAATCACTGACGGTTCTAAGTTGTTTTTTGACTGTTACTATCTTCAATATATTTTGAATAACAATAATCGACAAAACATTATTAATAATCATCATTTTTAGTCAAACAAGGGTAACAAAGCTCAGGAAACATGAGCACTAGAAACCCTGGCTGAATAGGATTGAAACGAGGGAGGGAGAGAGTTAGAGAACAAGAAAAATAAAATCCAATCTTCCACTTATTTATTGGTACGTTTCCACGTCATGTTTCATAAGGCATAGTACTGAAAATAATCAAGAACATAGTTTACTAAAGTAGACAAGAACAATGATAAAAGAGTTTAGCTTAATTGCATTCAGGATTCATTAGACTAAAAATAAAAAAATTCAATGGCAAGGCGACATCGACAAGGCTAACGAGTCTCCTTAATTATTAGTTGCTCAGAGTATTACATTGACAGATGAGAGTGAGGTTAAAGGGTCGAGGGCAAAGGTGACAGCAGTGAAGCCATTCCATACATATACACCAACCAAAGATAAATAATATACACACAAAAAACAACCAGCAGAAACTTATGAGAGAAATGAAATAAGATTATAGAAGAAAGAAAAGTTAGGCATGAAAAGACTATGAAACCCCTGGGAAGGACAACCTATCTCGAAGAGTGTCGAAAATGGAAGAAGCTGCCGTATTTTGTGCAAATGATAATTTCAATCGACCTAGTAATTCTCCATCCTTAGCTTGTGAAGCCGCATCTGCTGCTTCCTTGGCCATGCCAATCCGAGCATAAGACTGTAAAACAGAATAAGTATCAGGCTTTTGGCGACTCACATAGCTTAGAAAACTAATTGAAGCATTTTAATCTCAGGTAACCTCGAAAGTCCACTTTCCTGGCAGCCTTAAGTCGGAACTTTGACTTAAGAGTAACAGCAATACAAGAAAAAGGAAAAAAATAAGCAAAAACCAAGCGCACACCTATAGTATGCATGCTTGGAGTATAATACTATACCTCTGCTTTTTCTCGTGGATCTGCAAGTTTAGGAATATACTTCAATGCTTCAGCCTTCTCATCTGCATCAATGCATGCCTCCACAAAAGGCTTGTAACCTGTTAAAAGAAATGTGAGAGAGTAATTATAAAATCCTAATGATTATGTAAATTATGAAAACCATTATTCTAGTGATCGACATATGCACGTTAGCAAAATTAAACACATTTTTCTCCATGAAAACAGAGAAGGCTATACTAAATCTTTGGAAGTTTACCAATGGGTGGTCTTTTCTCCTTTGAGAACTTCTCCAACGCAATCCAATCTCTTGTCGTTGCCAAAGCAAAAACTTTAAGCCAATACCATCTTTTCTCGGATACCTGGCGCATCACATGAAAAATACAGCTGAAGTAATTAAACAACTAAGAAGATGTCAACTAAACAATTATCTCAGGTCACCATGCGGGCTTTGATATCCAATCCTTTATTGATCAATGGAGAAAGGAAACAGAGAACCTCTTATCATTACAAGAGACGTGTACACACCTTGAATTCTGTTTTAACTTTTAGGGCAGCGCGATGATTTCCCAACACAATACATGTTCGAATTGTATCACTAATACTTGAATCAACAAAAATAGCCTGCTTTGTACTCACTTCTAAGTCATGTTGTATCCTGCAGAAGAGATCAGAGAGTGAATTAGTAGTCTTAGTATCATTCGTGGCACATTTTATTTTGTTAAAAAGCATCCTCAGCATATTAACAAAATGACCAATATACTAACTTCAACAATTTTGCATGCTCTTCAGCAGCTTTTGACTCGAAAACATGTTCCTTGGTCTCTGCAAAAAGACTGTGGGCCTTATCAATAAGTTTTATGCGTGGACCATGGAGTGGAGATCCTTTGCTAGCCATTGGATTTTTCCCTAGCTCCCATGACTCTTTCCACAAGAGGAATGCCACCTCCTGTAAAAATAGATAAAATGTGTCACATAAAAATCTACGAAAACAAAACCATGGGCACTGACAATGGACATTGGAGTGTTGCTCCCAGAAAGATTAATGCAAGAAATGTTGCAGCTTAATTTTCACTGACATAACACCAAAAAAGAAGCATCAAGTGTGGTTTAAGGAAAGAAGATGTGTCCTAACCAGAATGACGATGAGAGACTTTTTAAAAGCTCGAGAATTTTCTAGTTAAGTCCTTTCATTCATCTCACAGCTAAGTAAAGTCCTAAGCAAACCCTTGACCAGATTAACATGCACAAATATCCTACGAAGATTTTAAAAAAAAATAAAAGATAAAGGACGAGCCGTCATTACTCATGAAAGTACACAAAAGAGAAGGGCAAGATATCCTCTTTAAGAACCTCTGAGTTACAGAAAACCACTCCAGTTGACAGATTACAAAAGTGGAATACTTTTTTTTTTTTGATAATAAACAATGCTATTTCATTGATGTATGAAAGAGCCAAAAGGCAAGAGCAAAAACAAATTACAAAAAGGCCTTCCAATTAGAGGCAATGATAAAGGGGGCATAGTTACAAAAAGTTTTACAACTAGCACTCCAATTGGAGGCATTAAGAATACTATGCTCCCAAATTTCCTTCCAAAGCTTTTCTTTATCCAAAAAGATTTGTCTATTGCGTTCCAACCAAATATTCCATGCTATTGATCTCACCGCATTGTCCAAAGGATCCTTTTTTCCCTTTTAGTAAGGAGCCTCCCAAAAGAGTAATCAAGTTAAGCTTAGGATCTTTATTGAAGACCCATTCCATATTAAACGTAGCTAAGAGAGAGTCCCAAAGAGCTTTCGAGAAGCTGCAATCGAAGAGGAGATGCTCCGTTGACTCCAAATCGTTCTTGCACAAACAACACCAATTGGGTTGAAGAGTAATCCACGGCTTCCTTGACTGAATCTTGAGATTGTAATTAATACCATCTTTAAAGACTAACCACAAGAACACTTTGATTTTCTTAGGATACTTGCCACCCCAAACTAACATATTGTAGTCTTCCGCTCTATTACCATTCATATTCCACAGCAAAGAAAGAGCTGACTTGCAAGAGAAGCCATTACTTTTGTCCGGAATCCAAACTCTAATATCCTCCCTATCATTAATGCAAACCGGCTCCAACAAGGTCATCAAATTAATCCACTCCTCCACCTCCACATCATTAAGGTTCCTCCTAAAATCAATCACCCAAGAATTCACCTCCACTTTCCAGAATACTTGATAGGATGTAGCTTGTTCTTAGCAAGATTGAACAAATTGGGGAATTTAACAGCCAAAGCAGCCTCACCAACCCATATGTGCTCCCAAAACAGAATATTGGCTCCTTTACCACCCACGAAAACATTATTATCCTCCATGTGCTTCTTGAGTTTAAAAATATGCTTCCAAGGGCTTCTATTGATGCTATTAGCCTTGATTTTGGAACACCACCCCAAAACATCTAAACCATGAATTCCAGTGATTACCTTGTACAAAAGAGGAATACTTACAAAATTGTTCACAGAGAACACCAAGGAGAGGCCCAAAAATGTCACGATAACCCAAAAAATCATTCTCACATTAGAAATTTTGGAAAATTCTTCTATTCCTTCCATCCATAGTTTCTTTCACAAAGCTTTAACTATGTATATCATATTTTTTAAAGAAAAAAACCGCTTTGTTAATGTGGAACAAACTCTTATTTTTTATATTGGCTGGGTGGTCCATATTTATCGGGTTCTTAAAATATTTCAGGAGCTCAAGAAGGATCAAAAGAAAATCTCTATTATGGGTCTGTCATAACTATCCCTTGAAGCATATGAGGAGAATGAGAAGCATGTCGTCTGGCTTCCGAGTTATTTTCTTTCTTCTCTCTGACTTGGAGCTTAGTGTCAGCGACTATCTTTACTTCTACATGATAGATTTTCAGTGGCTACATTTGAAATAGGAATACTTATTTGTACGGGGTAACTTTTTCCGTTCCAAGAATTCTGTATAGTATCACAAGACAGGGAAGCCCAAAATTCACCCAATTCATATAAATCAATACTACCTGAGATGTATTTCAACATATGAATGGAATAATAAGAAAAGATGCAACAAACAATTAAACTTAGACTTACATGAAGTTGTCCAGTTGATAGGAAAAAGTCCTTCAGGAATTCATGCTTATAGCACCTGAAGGAGATAATGTATTAATTAGTCAAGCAAGTAAAAAGGACATGTCTAGCTCAAAGACATCTCAAAACTTGAAAAGAGCCTTCAAGAAGCAAACCAAGATCATGCGTACAAACCCATTAAACAATACAATCAATAACTAGAAACCAAATAAATAAACGTCAACAGTAGATAACTCTCGAAGTATGATACTAGTAGTGGTTATAATGATACTCTATTCCAGATTCTGCCAATCTGAACATGAAGTATTACAATTTGGGCATCAAATTTAAGACACGAGAAGTAATAAATGGTGTATGCATACCGCGCATAAGTAATAAACAAATCACGTGCTAGAATTTTGGCTTGTATCATTCCAAAAAATTCCAATGGTTGCCTCTGCATAATAACCAATTAGATGTTATTGAAATGCTGTAAAACCAGCTAGAGTCTAAGTACTCACAGAGACTGACACAGGACATGAACATAACACAATGCAAGTTATTTTCTAAAAAAATTTAACATGAATACGACATAGATATATTTATTAATTTATAAATATTTTCTAAATCCCAATGATTTCTTGTTATATCTATGTGGTAGTTGTTTAGAAAATAAGTCCGCTCTGACCAAAAGGGGCTTAAAAAACATAACCAACTACCACAATGAGGCCTATCTGTTCGTTAAGAAAACAGGGGGAAAAAGAAAGGAAAAAAGGAAAGTCTCTAAACAATTTTCAACCAAAAATCAAAAGGGAGGCATAGAAATGAGTATCAAACCACACATCCTCCCAAGACTCTCAACCCAGGCACATCCTCTTGTTACTTTTACACTTCAAACCAAGTACGATACTTCTTACTCTCAAAATTTATTATTTTTCTCATAAATTGCTTTTAGATCTATTAATTTTTTTCCTTAAAAAATAAATGATTCAATACATTAATTCCAGTGTTCAACATTACAGGTCCAACAAGTGTTTGACACGTGAGGCAGTAAGTGTCCGACATGTGATCCACAAAGTGTGAGAGTATCTAAGTGTCCAACATGAAACCAATGGATGTCCGCCACATGTTCAAGAGGTGTCTGATAGTATCGGACACTGACACATTACCAAAACTGAAGTTTCCATGCATATGACATATCTTTGCCTAACGCAATCGGCAAACATATGTAAGAGATTGTGTGATAGAGAATTACCTTTTGCCATATATGGAAGAGAACAAGATAAACAAGATCAGTGTCACCACTTTCAATTGCTTTGGCTAACGCTGTATCTTCCTCTCCTATGCTTAACAAGAGAGGTACCTAAACGGGAAAAAAAGGGAAACAAGTTTACATGATAAATATTTTCATAACTGCGACTTACTTATTTTTCTTTTCTTTATTTTTCCCTTTTTTTTATATCCGTGAGTGTCCGAGCCAGCTTACGCGCACCTCAACTAATCTCATAGGACAACCACACGAACCTATAACACTTCGCGTTGGGAAACTCGTAGAATAATATCCTAGGTAGGTGGCCACACAAGGGTTTGCACCCATGACCTCAAGGTTTGAAGGAGAACCTCTTAGCCATTGGGCCAACCCATGGTTGGTTCTTTATGTTTCCATAGTAATATTGATTTTATCTTATAGACATTTGAGGGACAAGATAGCATCAACAACAGAGGCCAATCGGGTTGACTTCACAACCCTAAAATTGTTTGAAGCAGCCATGGGGTTTGAAAATGAATGTCCAAAAGCTATATTGCCAGTATAAATGCACAGTAGAGAAGATGGAGAAGCTGGCTATAGAGTTTTATGCAGCTAACATTGTTAGGAAACTTCCCTACAAATATTCAGGACCTCCTTTGGAGGTGCAATCTGTACACTCAATGTGTGAGAGGAGAAAAGTGGTGCTTTGATCAAAAAGAGAGATGAGAAGTTGACCGTGTGAGTAAAAGAAGGGGAAGCATAGTATAAAATCTTATAGTGTTTTGGTTGGTATGGCCTATGGGTAACCAGTTGATTATTGTAGCCAACCTAAGAATTAACCCAAGAAATCTCATTGAACCTAAAAAGGATGAAAAACAAAACGAATTGGGATGATTTCAATTGGGTGTCTGGATTGGATCATTCAGTTTTTTTAGATCATTGATTAGTTGAATTCCCTACCCCTGCCCTTACCAAATCTTGGATGGGTGTTGCCCCTGGAAGTAGGAGATTACATTCTAGCTTCCTTTGGGTCCAGAGTTTAGGAGCAAAGCAAAGAATATATGTACAGTCACCATCCTGACGGCCTGGTAGAAAGAGAGAAATAAGGGAATTTTATAAAAGGAGACGGACATTGGGATAGTGAGCAGGTCAATGTTTTACGAAGACTGGATGTGGAGAGCTTCTTGTATTCTAAAAAACCTTTTTGGTTTAAGACTGGATGCCTAATCCTCCTTCTGCCGTTGTATATTTTTTTATAATCATCTCTTTCTAATATAATTTCTTATCTGAAGGAAATAACAGAAACCAAGAAGAAGAAAGAAAATGTGAGATAAAGACCTGTTTGGAAGAACGTGGTTCATGCTCAACAAGCAAAGCAGCTAATTTCCTACGACCAATCTTATCTGCATGACCAGCAACTGCAGCATAAGAAATGCCTTTGCACAACTTCAGCTGAATTTCATAAGGGTTCATCACAGTCATCATAACATGATACGAACAGCACAGAATACTGAAAAATGTATTTTTTTTTAAAACTAAATAACCTTATCGAGTAGAATTTCAAGAAGATTGGCATCAGGGATAGTTGGCGATGCTGTTATCTTTGAACATGCCCAGTGCATTATCACCACCTCCTGTACAAAATCAATACAAGATATAATCATCTAATTAAAAGCAAAAGCAACAAGAAGAAAAATGGATAAGAATATTCTAATCAAAGCATGATCGTATCTTGGTCAAATCGGCCAAAGGAGACAGAATATTGGATGGAGCTAGAATTGTCAATTTATTCCCGATGGAAAAGTGGAAAACCACCGCAATTTGGAGTAAGGTTTACACGCAGTCCATGGTCACTAATTGTGAAACAACCATAAAACTCAATCTTGTCTGGACATGTTTTTTATTCCATTAAATAAACCTAGAATTGTATCTTCCCAAAATGTATCTGACTTTCTTTTGTGGTCACCATTACTTTTAATTTCAAACTTAAGCTTCTTTCATTGATAGGTAAGAGTCGGGCAACCTACTTAAAGGCCAAATTACAAAGAACCTTCTGCTCATCCATGAGACAGGGGTTAAGCATAAATAGGGAGTTAAATTCCCATCTAACGGTCATGGTCAGATATAGTACAGTGTCTCCTGAGAGTGTGATAAATTTTTATCGGTATTTTTCATACAATCAATGATAAGTGTTTAGTATCATTCTTTAAGAGAAAAGGAAAATCAATTTATACCCTTTAACTTTGTAGAGTGAGTCAATTTAAACCTTAAAACAACAACCCACTCTTAAAAGTTAAAAATGAGCAGCCCAATTGTTAGTAATAAAAAAAAAGGGAGTATTACAAAAGTTTATTTACAGAAACCCTAAAGGATGTAATTGCATGAGCAACCTCCCACACACTCTCCCAGGACCCCTCAATGCCCTGAAAAACTCTCCTATTCCTTTAGCTAGATGCTCCATTAAAAAGAAGCCTGCCAAAGACATTCCATTTCTTTTTAAAGGAGGTAAAGCAAAATCTGTTTCATAGCACTCTGACATTTCTGACTTGGCATCCAACTTAAGTCAAAGGTGCTGAAAAGTCTACCACTGACCTTGCAAAGTTGACCATAAAATATAACTATAATATCATCAAATTGAACCCTGAACTTTAATAAAATCATTAAGAATGTAGGTTGTATAATAAACACTTGAACTCCAAAAATTCAGGCAAGAATGAAAAGTCAGAAATAATGTTAATTGCTAGTCCAATAAAAAAAGCCATAACATAAACTACAAGATCTGTAAGAATAAATTTTATCGCAGTAACAGGGAATTATTTTTAAAATTTTCACAGCAGGAGGGGCAACACAAAACATAAGTGACAAGAAAAATATTCTTATGATTTTATGCAAAAATTAGATCATATATTTACCTGACTCATTCCTAGGTACTCAGAAATACGTAATGCAAGCAAGTGTTGGTGGGCATTGATCAAACGAGCAATCAGAACAGATGGGCTAAGAAGCTGAAAGCAACACGTTTATTCAGTTATCAGTATAATATGACTATCCGTTCTAGTTCAAACTTGAAATAGGAATCTCTAATCAGCAATCATACAGAACCTTATACTGTTGAATACTGAGAGGGATGCCAATCTCGGGGCTGCGGACAGCATTTAAAATTCGCAATAATCTACACATCTCTTGTATTCGTTCACGATTAAAATTGCTGCCAAAGCCAACTGGATATCATTATGGAGAGCAAATCAGAAATAAAATTAAACAGTCTTTTTACTTTTTGTTTTTATTGAAAACAAATTTTATTGAAGGAATGAAATATATAGTAGGGAAAGAATAAACTTAAAGCATCCTCCCAAACCATAGCCAAAGGAGTTACAAATCAATTGGAACAAAGAGAAGAGGTAGTACAGTAAAATCTAAGAAAGAGCACTCCTCACCCCATAGTTCATAATATGTCCCAAATTTCCTATAATCTATATGCTATCAACATCTTAAATAAGTTAATATTACCTAATCCTTAATTTTACCTTAATTTTAATCGATTCAATAAAAAGTTGCTACAACTCAATTGTGTTATTACCAAACAATAAGTACAAATGGCTAGCACCTGTCTAATCAAATAAAATTAAAAATAAATCAGGTGCCTGAGAATATTTTTTATTTTCTACATATTTCTTCTTTTAAATCGCTAAGAACAAGTAACATCATCGAGATAGTGGGAAAATGTAACACTAAAATAACTGACCTGCAAAATGCTTGGCCATAGCTTGCGGCTCTCAGAAGAGTCTGCTGCCGAGAAACATCAAATTCATGGCCAGCAGCATCAACACATGCTTCAACAGCCTCATGCAAGGATGGACGTATCAATCTTAAATTTTCATCTGCCTGGTAAACAAAATATTTGATGATTAAATAATGAACAATCTATAAATCATAGAAAAATAATTTCATTCATATTATGTAGGAACAAATCCTTCCAATAAGATTTGCAAACAACCTTGTACGTACAACTAGTAACTGTAAAGCCCAGAAAAAAAACCATTATAAACTATGCAACACAAGACAAAGCATACAAAACCCTCTACGTGTAGCCATCCCCCAAGTTTCTCTCACTCACCCTTCATTGTGTAGGGACTTAGGCTGTCTTTTGTGAAGCTTTCAGAGAAGCAGCAGCAGGTTAGGAAGATGTTTTTCTGTTCTTTTGCTCATTACACACCAATTTGAAAGAAAAGACCATTTCAAGTGTCTTCGTTGGATTTTTTTTTCATTAGTATTCAGGATTCAGTCAAAAGAAGAATTTCTTACAAATAATATTGCAAAAAAATTGGGGAAGTGTTGATTCACCTGGTTATAGGTCTAAAGATTTTGAGGAGAAATCAAAACAACAAGTCCGTATATATGCATGTGCATCCTCCCATTCCAGATGAGAGAAATAAATATTTAATGTTACTCAAACACATTAAATTTTAATAGTGTGCCATCAAAATGACAGATTTTCAAAAGAAAGTTCTCAAATATCTTATCCTCAACACTCGCAAGCTTCACAAACACAAATATCACAAAATAATTTTTTTTCAGTGAGCTATATATAAATAAGACTACAACTATTAGTTTCTACTATAGTACAGAAAACAACAAAATTAAAGATTCACTCAGAAAATAAATAACTGAGTTAAAGACAATAGTTAGAAAACAAATTTAGGCCAGCCTCCACCTTCTAAAGCTAGAAAAAACAGCTCGGTTAATGCTACATCTTTCAACAAAAGGAGTTAAAAATAACCTACCTTGGCGCTGCGTCTGTCAAAATGATCCAAGGCATCATACAGTAAAGCTGCAGGAGAGGTACTTCCAATCCTGAAGATTGTTACGGTGGAGTCAGGAACCCTTTGAAGAAATTCCAAGCTAGTGTTGGATAATATCCTCACTCCATCACACTCAGGAATAAGGATCACAGGTTCATCATAGAGGTACCGTACAGGATCTCCATCTGGACCCATCATCAAAAGCATATCATCCCAATAAAGAAGTACACTGTCCATTCCACACCATGCTAACTGCTCTGGAGGAAGAGCTGACTGCAGCCAGAAAACAAAAGGATGGGAATGATTAGAAATTATCCAACTCGGATCATCCAAGTCTCATCTATTCAAGAAACAAGTGATGTATAGATGATAGGGATAAAAGAAGGGGAACTTCTAAATCATAACAAATGATATTTAAAAAAATGATGGCAAAGCACAACTAATAACTCTAAGAAACTATCCCACATACAACTTCTATCTTTTGCATTAGAGCATTCTCAAGTTTTATCCAACAAGATACCAATTTACGTAAACAAAAACAAAAAATAGGCTTTTGCAAATATAGCATTTCGAGAAAATATATACAAATATGAAATATTTTTTAACATATCAATTCAGTGATTAATGGTGATCACCCACTGAGCCTTCACTATACTAAAAAAAAAATATGTTATATTTATAAATACTTTTTAAATAGTGTAACCTAGTAAAAATTTTCATGGAAAGATAGCTCGAACCTCACAATCACGATCTAGAATGATTTTCTGCAAGTCAGAAGTCAAAACCAAAAGTCTTCCATCGTGAGTAAACGCAGCTAACCACTTCCCATCCAAAGAAATCGCCATCTTCTGCAACGGTCCATCGATCACGCCCTCACCGAGCCGCTGCACCCCATCCTCCTCAACTGCTATAACACACGCTTCACCAACTCCAAGCAACACCTCCACATTCCCCGACATGGTATATTGCGGCTCAATCACTGCCATACAATGCGGCAAATCCTCAATCCCCGGGTCCGCAAGCTTACACGGATTCGGGTTCTTGAAATCCGAAATACAGAAAATCTGATTCCCCTCAGTCAAGCAAACAACTCCATTCCCCCAAAACACACATTCCACTACATTCTGCTCAAAACACTCTTTCCCCATCGAGAAATTCGGTTCTAGAAGCTCCGCATGGATATCATATCGATAAACAGTGCCATCTTGCACGACACAAACTAGGGTTTGATCGTCAGTCCACGACATACCAATTAATCGGCCGCCGGAGTTTCTCCAAACGGTATCAGCGAGTAGAATTCCAGCTGAATTGAAGATTCGAAGCTTCCGAAGAGCGGATTCAGCGTAAAGCTGAACGATCTTGGAATCATCGCGAATAATGGCGATCGGACCGCCGAAAGGAGCGCAGGCGACTTTATTGCGGCTGAGATCGATGTGTTTCCATTTCATAGGATAGAGTTCTGGCTTACGGTAGTATCGATTGTGGAGAAGCTGCCATTCCGCGGCGACTGATACGTTCGCCATGAGAGAGCGATTAAAACTTGAATTTTTAGAAATGGATTGGGTGAATTCGAGAATGGATTTGATCTAATGTTGAAGATGAATTTCAGTGGAATTGAGGAATTGAGGAAAGGAGAAAGGAGAAGCTTTTTTGTCGAATGAAGCTCCCATTAGTCACTTCCGGCCGGTTTGAACCGTTTTTTAAACACTGAGATGGTTTTTTTTTCTCTAACAAAAACCGTTTTGCTGGCCGGTTTGATCTTGATGATATTTGGATTGGGAAGGAAAAAAGGTATAGTTACTATTATTATTTTTTTGGAAGTTACTAATTTAGTTTTGTGATATTTGTTCATTGTAGTCTTTATAATTTTTAAAGTTTCAATTTATTTCATATGATTTTAATAGTGTTTTTTTGTTTTTTATATTTAACATCAAATTAGAGGAGGAGAGACTCAAAACTTTTACTTCAAATAAATGAAGTAAATGTTTAACCAGTTGAGATACGCTCAGATTGATATTTTAATAAAGTATACTAAATGTATTTGTTATTACTATTTTCAATCGTGACTATCTAATAAGAACGTAGAAGTCATGTGGTAGAGATGACTATAATGTTAGAGTCCTTCTCCTATCAAATACGGTATAAATATTGGATTTCTTTAAATTTAACTGATAAAAAAATCAATCGAGTTAATTATAACTACATATCAATTACATTTGTTTCTTAGATTTTACATTAAATTGAGGGAGAGAATATTTGTACATTTGACAATGAAAATATAAAATACTGATAACTAATTAGTTGAGGTATGCTCAAGTTAACAATACCAACAGGCAATAAAATACATGGGTAAAATGAAAATGAGACCCATATATATTTTTTTCTAAATGCATGAACAACCTCTGTGATTTGAAAATAGAAAATTACATCCATATAATTCCAAAAAATTCAAATGAGACCCATCTCTTCCAACGCCATTAATTTTCTTTTAGCCATAACTTTTTTCGCTTGAATTTTGATTTGGAAGATTCAAGATATTTTGGAATCCTTATTTCAGGCTCTACGTTATAGTCACTTCAAAACTTCTAAACCATGAGTAACCAAAATGGTTAATGGTGTCAATCATACCTAGTATTTTGATTATAATAAACTCTATTATTTATTAATCATTTTGAACTTGAAATGAGGATTTCAAAACATCTAAATCGGAGTTCAAACGAAAAAGTTATAGCCAAAAGTAAATTAATGGTGTTGAAAGAAAGAGATCTTCTTGGAACAATATGGAACTATAGAGGTGTGATTTGTCATTTTCAAATCAAAGAGGTGTGTTCATGCATTTGACTAAAACGAAAGGGTCTCAATTGCTTTGCATTACCTAAATATATCTATACTACCTCTAAAAGGAGCTTAAGGGGAGAAACCTTTGATTCTCCCTTTTGCCCTTATTTAATATATAATATACAATTTTATAATAATTTATTTAATTAGTTTCATATAACCAAAAAATTGTACGTATGGAAATTTGTGATTTATTGGGAATGTTGTTCATTCATCAACTTAATGAATTTTTTTTAATATATTATTATTTTTTTAGATTATGAAAAGTCATCTAAATTTATTTGAAGTTAATTGGGTGCATGTATATGATTTTTCCTTTTTGTTAATCAACAACTAATTTATTATTTTATCATATATTTTGAAGTTTTAATTTTGCAACGATTTTATTATTTTTATAACTTAATCTTAATCTTAATATATTAAAAATGGGGAGGAGTGGAGAGTCTTTCATTATTAATTTTACCCTCATTATTTTCTTTTAATCTAAAATTAGCTTAGAACTCCTATTTACAACTCATCGTAAATCAGTAAATAAAAGTGGATGTATTTTATTTTTTATTACAAAAACAATATTTATTGCAATCGGTTCTTTTTTAGGATGCCAGGTAATGTACACTTGGAGTAAATTTTTAATTTTTTCAATGTAACTTGATAAGTAATGAATCTATCTCGGGAAACAAAAGGTCAAAATACATTTATGCCTTTCTTCCATAATTCTAACTACCTATCATCAATTTTTGTAGAGAAGATGAAGAGGGAAGGGAAATAAATCTTATATAAGACAAATGGTTTCTTGAGTTCTTGACCAATACCTTCTCTACTTCTTTGATTTATATTATAGAAATAGAAAAATCTCGAGTTTTTATGATTTTTTGGGTATAACTTATCATCAAGATAAATTGAAGAAGCAGAATTTTAAGGTTTCATATACTATTGTGAAATTGAAAAAGAAATGTAGAAAGATGATAATCATAGTGAGGAGAAGGTGTGAACAAAAGAAGATGACAATGCACCATTGGCAACAATATTGATGTACTGGAGATTTTGAATGTATAACTGATACTACGAAGGTCAATTTTAAGAGATTTATATTGATAAAATTCTTAAATTATCAGTATGATCTATTAGTTTTGGGAAGATTTTTGTGTAAGAATGACCATTTATTTTTTATTTATTAATTTATTATTATCTTGATTTCTTTTAGATATTATGTCGATATGATTTGTAATATTGTTTCATGTGCGAGGCACATGTCATTGGACTAGTATATATATATATATATATCCTTTGTAATAATTCCTATTCTTATGTTAATAGCCAACTATTTGAATATAACCAATGAGGCCCCAAAAAAAGCAGTTTTTTACCTTTTTTATATGTGTTTTCATATTGGGCTTTTAGGAATGACAATTGAAAAGTGGTACAATTAGTACACACTAGTCATGTTTGCTAACTTGCTGAGTGCACATTTAATCCAAATACTACTACTCAAAAAATGGTTGGTTCTCTTGTATTATTTTCTTCTTCTTCAATCATCTCAATTGATAAAATTGAGTAATGAAATTAAAATGGTCTTTTAATAATTTTAATTTAATGGTCGAGATACAATAAATCAGAATGTGACAAAAAAAAAACTTAGAAAAACAATTCTTATTATTTAGTATTTTCCAGCATTTATATTGTTGTATATCCAATCTCAAAACATTAACACAAAAATAATTAACAAAAATACTAAACTAATCTATCTATCCTTATCCTTAATATATAAAAGATGGCATCTTTAAGAAACATTTTTTTACTATTTTATCCCTACTTGATTTTTAAATATTACAAAATATGCCATTATTTATATATCATTTACCCTTCGTTAAACCTTTAATTTACAAAATATGTAATTACCATTTAATTACCACTTATTTATTAATTATGTAGATTTTAGTTCTTTTTTAAATTAACGATCAATTTATCAAAAATTTATTAATAAGATAAATTATTAGCATTTAAATAATATATTATCAATACATATACATTTGTTGATATTAATTTGAATTTTCATGTATATTAAAGGTGAATAAATTAAAAATATGTTCAAACTTTACAAATATTAAAAACTATATTTGAATATAGTTATTTACCAAATTTTTATAAATATTTAAATTTGTATCCGTTAATCATTCAACATGTTAAAAATCCATATATTACTATTTGCTTGTTCTTTTACTTCAATTAAATAAATATTTTATTTTTTAAGTAAAAAAATAATATAAAAGAATTTTCAAAATTGTTTTTTATTCATTTTCAATTTAGAAACATGGATACATTGTCGTTGTTTTTTTTTTAAATAACAAAACAAACAAGGAACATAACTAAAAGCAAGTAAAAGAATAAGCAAAAACAAAATTGAAACTCTGAAGCTGATGGGGTAATCCTTTAAATTTGTTTTTAGATTAAAATAACTTTTACAATATATTTCATTGATTATATTTTTTTTATTTAAATCAAAATAAAATTAAAAATATGATTAATTTTTTTTAAGAAATTAAATAGATTCAAAATAAATTCATAAATGTTGGGAAAATGAAAAATTAAAACTCCATACATTCGGTTAAATTTTGATAAATTGAAAAGAAATACACGATTGCACGTGGTATGAATCTAGTAATTTATAAATGAGAGGTTAAAAACTAACTATTACCGATTTATAAATTGCTTTAAAAACTGATAATTTAAATCCCATATATTTTAATGTAAATTAGGATTTGAAACGTTTTTTTAAAAGTTTGCTTAATATTTGTTTTTTTAATACAAAGTGTTGGAATCAGGATTGAACTAGGTTGCTAATAAAATTTAGGGTAGTTGCAAATCCAACAATTTTTTTTAATAAAATTTGTAAAAATTAACCACTCTAAAAAATATTTATAAATATAGCAAATTTTGATCGAATGAATATTGAATTTCATATTTTTACACTAAGTTTATGACTGATACACACATTAATACCGTTAATATTTTTTAGAGTTGTTATTTTTACAAATATATTAAAATCTAACCACCCAATGAAATTTCCCTAAAATTTAATTTGAAATGGAAACAAAATGAGGAAATTAATTCCAAATATATTTGGAAACTCAATTAAAAAAAAAAAAATCAACACTCCCGAAGATGGACAGACGAAACGTCCCTCACTGAAAACCCTAATTTCCAATTCCATATCAATTTTATTCTTCTGAATCATCTTCTTCCATTATCTCCATCACCATGCAAGGCGAAGACGAGCTCTCAGGCAGCGCAACAATGGTGGAAGACGAGATCTACGTGAACGGGACCGGCGGTGACGACGATTAAACCACACCTTTCCGATCTTGATCTCTCTCCATCTCCTCCTATGGACCTCCACGTGGCTTACCAAGGCGTTCCCGGAGCCTACTCTGAATCAGCCGCTAACAAAGCCTTTCCTTTCTGCCAAACAATCCCTTGCGATCAATTCGAGATTGTCTTTCAATCTCTTCAACAATGCATTGCCGATCGAGCCGTTCTCCCTATCGAAAACTCCCTCGGCGGTTCCATCCATCGGAATTACGATCTCCTTCTTCGTCATCATAACCTTCATATTATCGGTGAGGTTCAGATTCCGGTTCATCATTGTCTCTTAGCCTTACCTGGTGTACGGAAAGAATCTCTGACTCGAGTCATTTCTCATCCTCAAGCCTTGTCTCAATGTGAACACACTCTCACTAAACTCGCCTTGAATGTTACTCGTGAACCCTTCCATGATACTGCTGGTGCTGCCCAATTCATTTCCAACAATCACCTTCGAACCACTGCCGCGATTGCGAGCTCTCGTGCCGCGAAACTCTACGGGCTCGAGGTCTTGGCGGACGGCATTCAGGATGATACAATGAATGTGACGCGGTTCGTGGTGTTGGCGCGTGAGCCAATTGTTGTTACTCGTACGGATTGTGCTTTCAAGACGAGTATAGTGTTTGGGCTTGAGAAAGGGACATCGATGTTGGTTAAGGTGTTGGGTGTGTTCGCATTGAAGAATTTAAGGTTGACCAAGATCGAGTCGAGGCCGTATCGAAGTTGTCCGATTAGGTTGGTGGATGCGGCGGAGGAAGGGACGACCAAGTATTTCGAGTATGTGTTTTATGTGGATTTGGAGGCAGCAATAGCGGAGGTGAAACTTCAAAATGCCTTGAAGGAGGCGCAAGGATTCACGTCCTTTTTTAGGATATTGGGTAGTTATCCAATGGATATGACCCCATGGAATCCTTCTCTTGATAATTAATCTTCATTTCTCCAATATTGACAGATATATTTGTTTGAATCTTTATTTATATTATCATTAATTACTAATATAGTTTCTACGATTTCGAAACTATTTCAATCTAGCTGTTACGATTTTAAATTTTAAATTTAGTCATTATGGTTTGAAGTCGTGTCAATTTTATATTTACAGTTCTAAATTTTTAAATTTAATCTCTATAGTTTGATAAACGATAAAAAAAAGTGTCAATCGTTAGCACATTTGCATGTCAAAAAGTCAGAAATTTACATGTTACTTAATATGTATTGACATTTATCTTCACTTATGTGGTTACAACATTCAATAGAAAACAGGCTGAGAAAATGCTAAATTTTTTGGTAAAGTACCTTTTTGGTCTATGAGTTTTGAGTCTTGTGTCTATTTTATTCATGCGTTTTGATTTTGTGTCTTGTGGTTCTTGAGTTTTATAAATGTATTTAAATGGTCTGATGTGGAATTTATTGATTAATTTGACGATGTCATGGCTGTTGAGAAGGATTTGAGATAAATAAAAAATGAAAAAAAAGTACTTCTTTCCCCTCCTCACATTAATGGTGTGAAATACTCTCAGATTGAGTTTCCCACAAGATCGAGTCGAGGCCGTATCGGAGTTTTCCGATTAGGCTGGTGGTTGCGGCGGAGGAAGGGACGGTCAAGTATTTTGAGTATGTGTTTTATGTGGATTTGGAATAACCTAGTTTTTCTAAAAGAGACTGACACTATATACAACTATCAAATGATTTAACTTGTGATCCATGCTTAAAATGAAACCAATTTCACTGATAAAATTACTATTGAAACAATATATTAATATTTTTTTTTATTTATCATCTTCACTCTCCCATGAGTATCCCCAATCTTGCTTTTGTTCATTTTTAGTTGTGGGTAAAACATCAATATTCAGTAGGATGATTTGGACCAACTTTCTTTACTACATTATAACTTACACAATAATAACTTCCTTTTTTTTAAAAAACTTTAAATTCATGTTCAAAAGATGTTATGATTTAAAAAGAGTGGAACAAATTCATTTGGTCAGTTTTAAAGGTGGGCCAAAATTTCAACATGCAAATAGTCATGCCAAACACATATATACCTTTGCAGCATCTTAATGAGTTCTGTTCTTATACATCTCATTTTATTGTTGTCACAGTCAATCCCCTCTCTCTCTCATAGGGTAACAACTCAAAAGCTAATTTAATTTTTGGAAGGCCAGCTTGATCATGAAATGTCCTCTCCCGGTTGTTTTCTGTCTATCTTTCCAATGCTACATGACACTATTAACGGGCTACACAATCTTTACATTAATATGGTATTGTCTACTTGATTTAATCATGTATAGTTTTACCAAAAGACTTCATATGAATAGAGATATTGTCTCTATGATCATCCCCATCTAACCGAATTGAGATTTATTCGCATCTCTCAATAATCCTACCTCAAACAAAAAACCACTGAGCTCTATATTCGTCCACATCTCCCTAGAGCATATTATATGTTCGAGACTCATTTTGTTTGGCACCCAAGGATTCATCTAAATGTTAATTTCAATGAATGACTGATATCATTTATAGGGAACAACAAGTCTCCATAATCTCTATATTCATATGAATACTGTTCACTTTTAGACTTAAACCTGCATTATGACTTTAGTTTTGGTTTCCCATAGACCGTTGCCCTCTCTTTATAGACCCCAATGATCTCTTAATCTAACCAATATGAGATTTGTTCACAAACTAACCGGTACTTTGACAGGATTTACAGTTAAATCAGAGCCGTTCAAAATGATTTTTAACTCCAGTTTGTTTTTAAATGTATTGGTCACATTTCAACTCACCAATATGCATTATGGGGACCCAAAGTTAAAAACTTTTGCCAAACATGAAACATGTCTTAATAATATCTCAATATGTTGAGTCGACATAAAGAGAGATTAATGATGTGCAAAGCTTTTTAATCAAATTTATATATTTCTCTCTTTAAAGAGAAGGGACGGGTGGTTAGAGGTACTAATCACGACTAAACCTTTTTTTCCCCTTTCTCCTAATAAATCCCACTTGATTAAACTTAAGACTCAAAATTTGCCAATCAGCCAAATCAGAATTGCTTTATTATTTAATCTCCCCATTAATAATGATGCTTGTCCAAATCCCAATCACACACATACATATTCTCAACATTGGTTCCTGTAAAGCAAAATTAACAAGACTCTCATTAGTTAATAATAAGAAAGAAAAAAAAAACAGCACAATTTATTAGCTAAATACATGAACCTCCTTTAAAAGGAGCACTGTAGTTGTAAAAGTTGACAAAATTATCGTTTTATTATCTCGAATTAACCTAAGATTAAGACTAAGTTTGGATATGAATTTTAAAAGAGTTTTCTTTCTTTGTTTCCAAAAAAGGTTTTAAGAACAAATTTCGAATAGTTAGATTCTTATATATGTGGTTTGGTTAAATTATTTTTTTGCAACTAGAGAGTTAGAATCGCTAATTCATTTTATTGATATGTAAAATTAGTTACTTTAAAATTCTATTTTAAATTTTATCAGATATATTTTTAAGGGCTCTTATACATATAGTAGAATCAAGTCCAATATTTATAAAAAAAATAGTAGCCCAAAAACTTTGCAAAAATAACAGAAAAAAAACTCAAATTCGAGCCTAAAATATTATAAAATTGCCACTTGTTTTGTGTAAATAATAATTTATTTTTGCACAAATAATCATTGATTTAGCACATAGGTAATATCTGATTTTAATGATTCATTGTAATTTATATCAACTGATATTTCGTGCATGTAATAACTATTACCTAATAACTTATTACTAATTATCTTATAAGTTATCACTTTTGATTATGAAAGAGGGTTTTAAAAAAATGTTATATTTACAAATATTTTTTAAAAATAGTATATTTATAAATATTGAGAAAATTTTACTACTCAATGATTTTTTTTAAAAGCAACCTTATTTACAATTTAGAGCTATTGTTCACAATTCTATAGTTTTAGAAGTCAGATATTGTAGAAAAAAAATCATGCAAATTAAAAGACAATAACTTCTAAAAAATATATTCACTTAATTTTGTTCATTACTTTTGAAAACAACATCAAAGCTTTATTTATGTATTTGGATTTCATGATGAGAAAAATTCTCTTTCGCACGACAGTGGGACACACAAAAACGAGCAAAGCTATAATGGACCACCTATATACTTTTAAAGAATTTGTCTCAAATACTATAAATGTGCATATTAATTACTAAAATATCAAAAAAATTTAAAGATTATTTAAATAGTATAATTATAATTTAATAAATTTATTGAACTATTTTTTATAGGTATTTTTAATAAATTTATTTGTTTTTTCTTTTAAGTTCAAATTCAATAATTCATCGAATTATTGGATTGTTTTTCATTATTATTTTCCATGAATTTATTAGTTTTTTTACTTTTTTAGTTCAATAAATTTATTGAACTATAATTATGCTATTTGAGTAATTTTTAAAAGGGACAATTACTGAAATAACATATTTTTGCATACTAATTACTCACAACTTTTTAAAAATTACTCAAATAGCATAATTTAGTTCAATAAATAATCGAAAAAAAAATTAAAAAAAATTAACAAATTAATTGAAAATAATAGTAAAAAATGATCAAATAGTTCAATAAATTATTGAACTTGAACTTAAAAAACCAAAAAACAATAAAATTCATTAAAAATACCTATGAAAAATAGTTCAATAATTTATTGAATTATAGTTCAATAATTTATTGAACTAAATTGTGCTATTTGAGTCATTTTTAAAAAGTTCAAACATTTTAATAATTAGTATGCAGATTTATGCTATTTGAGATAAATTATTTTTTTTAAAAATTCATTTAAGTAATTAGTATATAAAAATATGTTATTTCAGTAATTGTCTCAATATTTTAACACTAGACATTAAAATATAGGTGGAATTAGAATCTGATTTCATTGAACTAAAACTGCTCTGGTTTTCTTCTTTATTGATTGATTTTATAAAAGGTTAGACTTAGATCGTTATTGAACTCAAGGGTTGGATTGGAAAGCAATAATTGATTAAACAAAGGAAAAATAATCCAATAAAAAATAAAATGAATAACAATTAGGGTAAGGACTGAAATAGGTTGGGGGGGGGGATGTAATTATACAAACAATACAAAGTCTAAAAATTTATCAAAATAACACATTTCTTCTAATTTAATAAATTATTGACTTGTTGACTTTTAATATTTATTATTATAACTTTTATTTTGGGCTAAATAACTGTATCTTTATGAGTTTTGAGGAATTTAAAATTTTCATTATATTACGAAATAATTTGTTAATTTAATTTTGACAATCTATTCCTAATTCCATGGAATAAACTCATGACTTGTTGACTTTTAATATTTGTTATTATAATTTTTATTTTGGGATGAATAACCGTCATCTTTATGAATTTTGGGGAGTTAAAATTTTCATTTTATTACGAAATAATTTGTTAATTTAATTTTGCCAATCTATTCCTAATTCAATGAAATAAACTCAAAAGTAATGACATAAATAGAATTATGAATATGAAGCACTGATTTGAATATAATAAGATCATTAAGTAACAATATCGACTTTGAATTGAAAAGCAGTGAATTGAATATGATAAAATTATTAAGTATTTGAAATATTATTCAGAAATTTATAATTTGAAAGAAAAAAAAGCTAAATTACTGTGTATTAAAAAAAATAAAAAACTACTTCTAAAAACTATGCTATACAAGACCTTTTCAATTAAAAAAAAAAAAAATTCATCCAACAACAAAGTAGCGATCAAATCAAGTTAGGAGATACATTAATAACATATTAACAATCAAATGGTAAAAAGCTCTAAGAAATGATTGATAAACAACAAAAATATTTATTAAAAGGTGATAAATTAAGAGAAAAATTAATGCAATGTCAATTAACACCATTCCCATGAATGTTCAATTAAATGGAAACAAACAATATTGTCCATGTGTGTGTGTTGGAATGTATTTGGCAATATTTACAAAGAGAACCACAGTGGACAGCAAAAGAAAGTGTTTACAGCAGTATCCTCCACTACCAACCCACTTTCAATTTTCTGGTTCAAAATTTCTTCTCCTATTGAAAGCTGCTATTTTATTTTATTTTTTGGCTGAGAAATTCCACCATGAAATGAAAGAAAATCTCAGAGTGAACCCCACATGGTTGAAAATTTTATCTATACTGCCCATCCCCCACCTTGAAAGTTTCATACTCACAAAATTTCAAAAAGGTTTTTCAAAATACCATTACTTCTGACATTACCCACAATTTCCCCCTTTTTTATATATATTTTTTATATCTGTGAGTGTCTAGATGAGTTTGTATCACCTCGATTGATCTCAAGGGACAATCATACAATCCAATAATATTTAACGTCATAAAGCTCGTAGTCCTAAGTAGACTCGCACGTGGATTTAAACTTATAAGTTTGTAATAAAATTGTATATTTCAATAGACATATAAGGAAACTAATAAAGTAAGCTAATGGATAACTAATCCTGAATTACAGCATCTTAATTGACAAATATATACACTAACAGAACTTACAACCTTAAGGTTAAAAAAAACTCTTTCATCACTAAGCCAACCCATAGTTAGTCATTAAAAATAAAATATATGACACCCTTTGGTTTCCTATCCTTAAAGTCAAAGAAATCATTGAAGATTAAAAATTTCAACCTTTGATCATCTTGTTCAAAATGACCCTCTCTCTATTTGGGGTAGACAATGTAATTAAGAAAATAATTCAGGTATGGTAATTCCTCAAAGAAAAGATAGAGAGAGATTTGGAGTGGTTGAGTTTCATGAGAAAAATTGAGTACCTCACTCCAGAGTCCTCTTTTGGCATTATTGATCACAACCTTTAGTGGACCTCTTCTGATATTGATCTACTTTTTCTTTTTCTTTTTTTCCCATTGCTACAAAAGTTTCCAAGAAATGCTTATGAAATCCAGAGCAATCAGATAACAGATAAGAGCAGCTTCTGCTTTTGGCTATATATTTTTATCAGAAAGCAAATTAACAATGCTTTTAATTCAGAAGATGGCATATTCTAGTTTAATTCTTCTTCTTCTTCTTCTTCTTCTTCTTCTTTTCACTGTTCAAACAGTCAGCTCATCCCAACAACACATGAAAAATGCAGGTTTTCACAGAAACAACAAAAACTACAGTCATAAGGTTTCTTTCTTCTTCCTTTTATTCTGTATTTTACAAGTTTTCATTGTCTGGTATGAATGTCAGTGCAAAAAAAGGAAGTTTTTCAATTGAGAAAAGAACGTATACATGGAATTGATTATCGGTTTCAATGGAAACAGATGAGTTCCAACCTATTGTTTGATATCACACTCCATGGATTTCTCCTATGGGCTTCAATGGGGTTCTTGATGCCTATTGGATTACTTCTTATCAGAATGTCAAATAGAGAAGAGTGTGGAAGAAGGCTGAAAATTCTCTTTTACAGTCATGCAATCCTACAGGCAAGTTCATCTCTTTCTCTATATATTTTTTTTTAATTTCCATGAGTATCTAGGCCACCTTGCACGTACCTCAACTAATCTCACAGTCACGGGACAACAACACGTGTAGAGAGTTCATCTCTGCTGTATTGTTCATCACAATCTTCTCCAGCAATATTCTTTACTGCTAAATGAGTACTTTGGTTTTTTAATTTCTTAAAGAAAAACCCAATTTAACTAAACAAACAATCAGTGTAAAGAGTTGAAAGAGAGTATCATTAAAGCATTGAACTTTTTCTTTTTCTAATTAAAAAAGCAAGTTATCCACTTTTTAAATAACTTCATATATTTAATGATGTTTCAAGAGAAATCACAATGAAAAGGTCCTGATTCTGAATATCTTATATATATCCCACAAGTTTGTTAACTCAAAAGTTGATCAATCTGATTATTATGAATACTTGTGTCCAAAGAAAAGACATATAATCATCATCATATTCTAACTAATTAGGAACTCATAGCAAAATTAAATATTCTCATTGTTAAAATCTAGGAGTTGGTGAAAATTAGCTCAGTGAAAAGTCAAAAAGGCATAAAATTTATACAGGAACTTGAGGGATTTAGATAATCAAATTTCCTAAACAAATATATGGGGCCCACTAGTCATGATTCAAGTACTTTTCATTCTATGATAAGTTAATAGGGATATTACATAATCTTCTCTTGATTATGGTAAAAAAAACAGATTCTCTCTGCATTACTAGTTACAGCAGGAGCAGTAATGTCCATCAAGAAATTCAACAATGCTTTCAATAATAACCACCAAAGGATAGGGATTGGCCTCTATGGGATGATCTGGTTACAAGCATTGATTGGATTTGTAAGGCCACATAGGTAACTTTTCATATTTTTCTAATCGAAGAAGATTTTAGATATGTATTTACGTTTACATCATTATTATTTATTTATTTTAATTAATTAACAGATTTCTTTTTCAATAATTTATTAGAAATCAAAGTAATTACATTATTGAAAATAGAAATAAATTATCAAAATAAAATTAATAATTAACATTAAATAAAATGAGAGTTTTAGTGCCTAAAAACTCATTTAGATGATGATTTCTGTCTAAAACAAAAAATTAAAAATAAATTATTCAATACTCTATTGATTTAGAAGCAATATGCTTTTTTTCGATAAATACTTGTGCTATGTATATTCTTAATCCAAATTCTCTTCTCTCATTCTTGCAGGGGCTCTAAAAGAAGAAGCCTATGGTTTTTCTTACACTGGATGCTTGGGACTGCAGTATCCCTCCTAGGTGTCTTCAATGTCTATTCAGGATTACTGGCTTATCACGAGAAGACGTCGCGAAGTATACGAATTTGGACGATAATTTTCACAGTTGAAATCTCTTTGATTTCCTTCATTTACCTATTCCAAGACAAACTGGAGTATATAAAAAAGCAAGGAGTTATTTTGGGAAATGATTTGGTAACCCCAACAGATCAAGAGCTCTCTCCAAAAGACAAGCAAAAGGAGCAGCTGACTGATTCATGCTGAAGGAGTGATGGAAACTTAAATTTTTTTACTTTCACTAACATGAGATTGTTGTCATTTTTCATACTCTTTCCATTCTCTTCTTACTGGTATTTGTATAGCAATGTGTGGTTTTGAGAGCAAAAGAAATTTGAGTTTGCAGAGGATGTATTTTCTAATATGATAATATTGTTTGAGCTGTTTTCTGACACAGATTTTGACATTTTGGTAACAGACTTTTTGGACTTCAATCTCTTAAGAAGTTAGATATATAATATCACTTTTAATAAAAATGAAAAAAATACACCGTCATCAAACACGGAAGCAGTTAAAAAAATTTAGTTTATTTTGAACAAGCGGCTCAAAAACTCATTTCAATAAGATAATGAAAGAAGAAAAAACAAAAACCGTCACCTAAGTAATAGTATGCAGAGCAAGTATACCAAAAGAAGAGAAAATCCCGAAAAGGGAGAAACCAAACGTCTTACCGCGCTTATATATGAGCAGCCCAGTCACTTGTGAACAAACAGATAGGGGTATTACAAAATTTACTATTTACACAAAGCCAAGATTAAGTATTCGCATTTTATTTCTAACCAGATGGCCCAAATAATAGCAAAAAACAAAAAAACAACAACTAGTCTGCCACAAACTCCACCCTTTCGTTCAATTCGCGGTTATAATTCTTCAACAAGCGGAGAACTAGAAAACGAAAAATCAGATGTTCTAAAAACTTAAGATGACAAAAAATATGTATTGAACATTGAATCTTCGATATCACGAGACTACAACTTCTATATATGATGTTTATATGAAAAGTGTATATCATGGAAAAAGTTGTACATAACCAGTAAGTATAGCAATTCCCAATATTACAATAGGAGGCAGAATAACAAATGCTCCAACAGTGGCAAAGAAAACTGAATCATTCCTTTGAGACACTTCATTTAAGTATGCTTGTCTTTTGATATTCCTCTTCTGAGAAACTGTCAAAAACTTGGCAGTAACCTTCTTCAAGTTCTTGCCCAATGGAATGCTAAAATCATCGTCTCTGTCTCCGACCAGTTGCGCAAGCTGATCGCGTATCGAAGTTTTCAAATAACTGCCATCACTCTCATAGCCTAAGATAGAAAAAACTATACAGTAAATTCATAGTAAAAACTATCCAGGCTAATATCTTTCTATAATAATCCTCATTTTGCTAGCTTATTTAAAGGAGAGACTGAATTCAATTACCATCAATTAATTGCCTACTGGAAGTGAGTTGCTCCAAGAGATCAAGCTGTGTGCGTGCAGAAGAAGATGATCCTTTAAAATTGAACAAAATTAGAAGAAAAAAATTAACAAATCGAAATTCAGAATCATTCAGGTTTACTAACAGGATCCCTCTATTAGAGAGTATTAACCCATTCTCATTCAAGATTATATATGATTGCAAATCACATTTCGTGGTTTGTCAAATTGTAAATCCTACCTTCTACCAGTTTAGTTTTAACGAATTCGGGACATACTCGTGTTCCAATTTTATTAATATAATCAGAAAGTTTTAACAGGTGTGGCTGATTTTAGATTTCACACTTTGTTAACAATGACATATTCTACAAATTGTTTGCATATAAACCAGAGCACTAGAATAAGCACATGCCCGAAATTCGTTAAAACTAATTGATAGAGTGATGCGATTAGTAATTTTATAAACTATTTAGTTTTTTTAAACCCGTGTGATTTGCAAATCAGACAAATTATAACGGTTCGATATGTAATTATCCCTTAAGATTACCATAATAAGGTTAAATTATATGGACAAGAGAATCATAATTTACAGAGCAAAAAACCAATCAATCTCACAATATTTTTGAAGCCAAAAAAAAAAAAACAGTAAATTAATGCATACCAGAAGAAGAGGAAGTAAAAAGGGGTTCCTCTTCTTTAACTCCACCACCCTCAGCACCCTCTGAGACAGCAAATTTTCTAGAAGAAGAATGAGATTTCAAAAGGGGTGTTTTATTCTGCAGCAGAAATAATGAAGAAGAGTGTGAATTTGGATAATGAAGAGCAAGAGTGAAATTCAAGGCCATTATTATTTTTTTTTTAAAAAAAAATCAATTTCAGATGGTTTTTACATATGTATCCTACTTTCTTGGCTCAGCTTCATTTCATTTGGGGGCTATAATTTTTTCATTTCTAGTTTGCATTAATGGTAGCCTCAAGTTTGTATTATTATATTTAAAAAAAAAGTTTTTATTTTGATTAAAAAAAAAATAGCTCCACCGCAACCACAAGTAATCCTCAAAGCTGCGGTCCAGTGTTGACAGATGTTGGAATGTTATTGGAGCACTGCTGCAATTTTTTCAGAAATAATTAAAAATTAGATTTTAGATATATATTTTTATTTATGCCACCAATTTTAATGATTAATTTAAACGTCTCACTAATTTATTGACAAATTTCATAATTTAGTGAACCATAAAAACTATGTTATTTTGATGACATACTATATAACCAATTTAATAAATTAGAGTTTAATTCTTATAAATCCATTTAGATAATAATTATTTAATCTAAAATAAAAATTATTAAAACTAAACAGTTCATTAATTTACTGAATTAGAATTTTTATGCTACCTTAATAGATTTTTTAAATAGTTGTGTTATATAAATAATTATATATTTTTTCCATCAATTATATACATATGTGTGGTATAGGGGAGGAGATTGAACTTCTAACTTAAAAAAAAAAAAAAACTTTACCACTAAACTAAATTTTGATTGTATTTTATCCGTTGTCTAAATTTAATTTTTACATTTAGGCCTCATTTGATAACCATTTCATTTTCTATTTTTATTTTTTTTTAAAACAAAATTATTTGATAACCATTTATTTATTTTTCATTTTTGGTTTTCAAAAACCAAAAGAAATCATAATTAAAACCAACATAATTTAAATAACAAATGTCTTGTATTTTTTTAAAAAAAAAAAACAATAAACTGATTGGTTTTTGTACAATTCTATTTTTCAAAATTTAAAACGAAAAACATGAAATTAAATGGTAATCAAACAGGCCTTAAATATTTCATTTTAGTCATTTTATTTCATGATCATTTATGTCAATTTAGTTCTTTTCATTTAGTTAAAGTGATAGTTCTTAAAATCATGAGTAGAGAATGCTAATTTTGACTAAATTAACATTGATAAATTTGAGGCAATTTTATGATCAGTGGTAAAGATTATTATATCTTAAAGAAGTTTTCAAATATAATTTTTTTTAAAAAAAAATAATACGAGAAATATAGGTTAATCGAATTATGTAGTAGGTGAATGATTGAAAATTATTTGAGTTAATCAAATTAAAAACAATAAATGGGTGCAACAATCTAAATTGTATTTAAATATGAAAGGATGAAAAAAGTATAGATTTGAAACTTAATATATTTATCTCATAGTTTGAAATTGTAATCTTATATATAATTATTTTCAACAAATCTCATGACACGAATTTAAAAAACAAGAAACGTTTAAAAAATGTTAATATAAGGTTTTATTGTTCTTTTTGATGAAATTTTAAAATGGAGGGAACTAGGAAAGGATAGAAGAAAGTTAAAACAAGAAAATCCACTAAAAATTTCCTTACGAACTTGTGGTTTAGTGAATGAATATTACTCTTAGCGCTTTAAGATTTTGACCTCTTCAATAATCTCTCATTTTTTTCGTTTTACGTGCAATTCATATTATTCATTCACTTTTCATTAAGTTTCAAGAAGATCATTCTCTCACTTATCTAAATTATTAAAAAAAAAATTAAACAGAAAAAGAAACTGAAGGAGTGCTAGTGGAGCTATAATGAAGGATAATTTGGTAATTGGGTCGGGATAGAATAGAAATTATGGACAGATAAAAGAGAACAACGTAATGAAAAAGGAAATTATATGACCGTTGGAGATCTACAAAACCATCCGTTTTTTTAAATATTTAATCAATGCATTTGAAAAAAAGGAAAAGATTTTAAGAAGTGGGCATCGAATCTGATTCAAAGCAACAAAAAGATTTAAACTTTCCATTAAAAAATTCTCTCTCTCTCTCTGAAAGAAACCCCATCAAGGAAAGAAGAAGAAATTAATGGCGGCTCAGGAAGAAGCTCATCCATATGCATTTCATGTATCTGGACCTCGTAATCTCATTTCTCCTAATTGGAGAGATCTCATTAATTCCAGTTGGTAACTTGTCATTTTTACTTCTCATTCTTCTTCTGAATTCTGATTTTCTGATACATTTTTCTTTTACTTTTTCCTTTGATTCTTTTTGAAATTTTTGTCATATACCCATTTGCTTAAAATGCTCAGCTACTGATAAAACTTGTATATATATATATATGAATTGAGTGAGAAGTCAGTGTTTTCTTCGACTTGTAGTTTCTATTTTAGAGTTTGAGAGTTGATAAAGATTCTTAAGAATCTCTTAAATCTCATTGAGACTAGAGTGAGATCTGGAAAGTTTTGATTTTTTGATGTTCAAGGGTAGATGGATTTCAATTTGGAAGCTCATATGACATATTTTTCTTTAGATTCATTTAATTTTAGTTGAAGGGTCTCTGGATCAGATTAAAGTTTATCATTGTTTTGTAATTTTTCATTTGGAGGTGGGGACTTTAATAGATTTGATGAATGATTTGATAAGAATCTTCAGGATTTTCTTAAGCTTAAAATCTTCATAGACTCAAGCTCCCTATATATCATGTTTTTTTTTTCTTGATTAGGTATCTGCTCAATTCTCATTAGGTCGAAAGTTGAGTCTCCACTCCTCCAAAAAAATCACGTGTTTTTAAATATCATGTTTTTATTTAGTAAAACATCAGTAATGAGAGCCATAGTGTTCCTTTCTTAAATTAAACGATTCTATTTTATCCACATTTTTTTAGTGGATTAACCAACCCGTTTTAGATTTAAACAAGTTCTCTTTTCCTACTTTGTTAAATCCCACAAGATTCTTTCCATTCACAAATATGAAAGTCTCATTCTAATTAATCTACTGTTATAATAAGTGTTGTAATATTATTTGCAAAATTTAACAGGAAGGATGGGAATTACAAAAGAACTGTAGTTGCCTGTTTCATACAAGCAGTATACTTGCTTGAACTAGACAGACAAGAGAACAGAAGTAAAGAAAATGCTCTAGCTCCCAAATGGTGGATCCCTTTCAAATACAAGCTCATTAAAACTTTAATTGATGAAAGAGATGGATCCATATTTGGCGCGATTCTAGAATGGGATAGATCTGCTGCAATGGCTGATTTGGTACTCATGAGACCAAGTTGTGCACCAAGGGCAGTTTTAGCATTAAGAGGGACATTACTCAAAAGCCTAACGATTCGTCGTGATATCGAAGATGATCTCCGGTTTCTTGCTTGGGAAAGCCTGAAGGGCTCTGTCAGGTTCAAATCAGCTTTGGAGGAATTGAAATCAGTAGCTGAGAGTTATGGAAGCAGCAATGTCTGTATTGCTGGTCATTCATTAGGTGCTGGATTTGCTTTGCAAGTGGGAAAAGCCTTAGCCAAAGAAGGGATATACATTGAAACTCACTTATTCAATCCTCCTTCAGTTTCATTAGCTATGAGTTTAAGGAATATAGGAGAAAAGGCAGAGTTTGTTTGGAAAAGATTCAAATCAATGCTTCCGTCAAGTAACGAAACGGACGTAATCAGCAATCTCGATGAGGGAGAGAAACCATCTGGGAATTTCGGTTTAAAGAGCTGGATTTCAAATATGAACATGTTGAAGAATCATGGAATGGGAATAGGGAAATGGGTGCCTCATTTGTATGTAAATAACAGTGATTATATTTGTTGTTCATACACAGAATCTGATCAAATGGGGAAAAAAAGCAATGAAGGGAAAGAGAATGTTAATCCCACGAATGGGAAAGCCGCTGCAGCAAAATTGTTTGTAATGTCAAAAGGAAAACAGAAATTTCTTGAAGCTCATGGATTGGAACAATGGTGGTCTGATGATTTAGAACTGCAAATGGCTCTTCATGAAAGTAAGCTTATAAGTAGGCAGCTTAAATCATTGTATACTTGTTCAACTCTTCAACCAATTCAGGGAAATCCCAAAAATTGAAAATTTGGTTGTTTGAATTTTGTGATAAATTTGACTCATTTTCCAGCCTTGGGTTGTTTATGAGTATTGTTATTCTGATTTGATGTTTGTCTAAATATATTACAAATGTTACCCTGTAATTTGAAAAATATGTAAATTAGACTCTTGTGAAAATGAACCCTTTTGGAATTTATTTTACAATTTTATTATGATTTTAATGGAATAACACAAGTTGCACATGTCAATTTCATTTGAGTAGTTCCATTTCAACATAAAAGGGTAGAATGAGCTTAATAATAATTATGGGATCATGACAAGCAAACATTTGTTTAGCTGGGATTTCAAATAAGCTTTTACATGTTAATGAATATTTTGTTTCATAAAATCAATTTTTCGGCAAAATAATACATAATAACTTTTCTAAAAAAACAAAGGTAGAATTAGAATTATAAGTAACTTTGATTACTTTTAAAAGTTTCATTCTACATAATTTAGTTTTATAGTTATTAATTTTTAAAAAAATGGGGATTAGTTGCAAATAGATAGACATCACTCATCATTGTCTTGCGTGATTAAAGTTTACCACTTTTTTTAGACACTTATATTTAGAAGTACTTTTTAAATGCTAACCATTAAATTTTCCCAAAAAATTACCATTACTCGTAAATGAGAAGTTCGCGCTCGAGAATTTTGAACGATGCAAGTATATATACTAATCACAGATTATTGGTAAGATATAACAAACTAAAATGCAAATTTTAAACTAAGAATCTAATCAACACGAGTGATAAAATAAAGAATGAAATATGTAATTTAACTTAAAAAAAAACATTGCCACATTAGAAAATGAAACTGTTTAAAAAATCTAACTCTGAAATTTGCAACACGACCCACCCTCAACAGTCAGTATTTTTAAGGAAAACACTGAAGTTAGTACAGCAGAACTGGATTAAGACCTGTCCTTCAAATCCTAGAATAAAATTCAACTTGCTTTCTGGAAACCTTCACCACTGGGAAATTAAAAATCTATGCAATATACATGAAGAATAGATAATGGAATAGACTCTGCCTCATGTGAACCTTATGCTTGAATTAATTATATTATAGCACTTTTTTTATAATACAAAATGACATGCCGTCACTGAGAACTCAAAATCGAGATGCTGCACTGCTTCCTAAGAACAGCGTGTCTATCAATTTCAACACAGCGGCTTTCTCGAAATCATAATAACCTATTATTAATTAATTGTCGTCCTCGTGAAAAGAGGACATGTCATTGAACCAACAGGCAATGCAGTTACATAAAGTTGTTCCAAAACCAGGTAAACAACAATCATTGAAACCAGAAACACCTTGTGCAGGCTCTTAAAACATGAGAGAATTAATCACAACTGTAATCCAATAGTAAGTGTAATTTAGATTCAACATAGCCCTCAACAAGACAACTTACTGCAATTAATGGTTGACATTTTCTTAAATGTTGAGGTTAGACTTGGTTCTTGCACTTAACTTTCTCTGTATTTCAGAAGATCTTGGGTCACTGTTTCTGTGACCATAATCCACATTCCACAATAGCTGTAGAATCAGGAACAGGCTTGCTTTTTACTTCACAGTCTGGAGAAAACATTGATCTGACCCATACGAGAGATGTTGATGCTCTCGATGCCATCGACCGGGATTCTTTCCCACAATGCTCCATCGATACTAATATTTAAGTGTTCCGCAGTACCTAACAAAAAGCAGATTTCTTCTTCCTATAAAATAGAAGATCAGAATGCAGGAAGCTCAAGAGTAGAAAATTGAAAGACAAAGTAGCAAGACTTTAATTATTTTTAGACAAAAATCTACACAAAATTACAGAATCTGAGTGGTAAACATCTAGCAACGATGAATGTCCTTTGAGATTTGCTGCTATTCACCTGTGAACCAACCCAGAGGATCTGGGTTATACTTAAAAAAGCACCCTCACTCTATGGCAGAGAGCATTTACTTCTATTCAGTATCTCCATAAATAACCACTTAGTATCCAAGACTGACTTAGAAATCAAAACCAACTGGTAATGAGTAGCCTATGTATCTAATAAAGATTTTGAGTTCCCTTTAGTGGGATTCTTAACATGCCCCTCAAGATGGTGTATCTTTTGAGCTCACCATTCTTGGGTTCAGGTCACTTTTTTAGACTGAAATCTCGTATAGGCTTGTTGGGCTCTAATAACATCTTGATAAACATGGGTTCTATCTCAAAACTAATTGACAATAAGAGAAGTATCCAGTGTATATCTTATAAGTTATAAATATGGTGAGTTCCCTTTATCTTTCTGATATGAGATTCTCAACAGCTTAAAACATAGAAAGAAATAAACTGCAAATTTGCATTTCTCTGAATCGATGTAGTTTAGGTAAATATGGGAAGTCGATCCATTGAATATTTATTTCCTCATTGTTAGTACTCTTGAGTAATTTGGCTAGAATTAGTCATGACATTCGATTTATGTGCGCATCCTATATTTTTTTTAATAGAAACACCTCATAAGGCCATTTCACTGATATAATTAAAGAAGAAGAAATACAATACAAAATAGAAGAAAAGATAAAGTGGCAGAAAAAACCAAAAGTCACAAGAAGCGCTATACCGTATCCCCCACAAAACTAACAACCCGCACCACCACTTAATTACAAGTATACGGGCCACTGTTTATAATCAAACCTAAAGGGTAATTGCAAAAAACTTTTAACGACACCCAAAAGGATGCATTTACATGTGCCAACTCCCAAATATAGTCCCATGATCTACATAGTAATGTCTTCTTCTTTTTTTTTAACAATAATTTCTTCAGCAATAAAGTTAATAAGAGAAGAAAGGTGATAGGATCCAAACTATATTAATAAGAAAATAGAACAATTACGACACTACTAAGCATTCGAGAGGCTTAGAACTCTCCCCCTTACAATAGCCTAAAGACTACTATACTCAAAATAGGGATCCCTCTAACCTCTCCTATTCACTCTATTTATAACCCACACTCCTCTAACAAACTCTCCCCATTATTACTATTATGCCCTTAGCCCATTCCTAACAAAAGGTTCTATGAGGATGAGTTTTTAAAAACTTTTTTTGCTATTAAAACTGGAGGGTCACTAAATAATTTAAAGATTTTCCCTTTTTCTTGGAACAAAATCTAGTCCCTTGCTATTTCGTACAGCTAGAAATATACAAGGTTTTAGGAAATGACGTTGGAACTTGTTTAGCTAGTATCTGTAATTTCAAATATCTTATCCTCTATTGTTTTTGCTACCCTGAATATGTTTCCATTTCTTCTAGCATCTATATTCAAGTCAATGAGGTCATGGTTTCTACTGAAAGAGGGGAATGACATAGAATGAGAATGTACAAAAATGAAAGTTAAAAAAAAAAAACAAAATTCAGGTATGATTTTAAAATTTGAAAAGGCTTTTTATTGCCCCTTTTACGCAATTCAAGCCTAGCCTATCCCCCTCCCTTCCTACACATGCGTTAAATGTTTTCATATCCCCCCTCCTCAAAAGAAAAACATACATAAGATTTCTGTTTTGTATAAACAAGTTAAGAGTTAAGACTAATACTAATATATATAATTTTCCCGTGTTTCTTATCCAAAAATATAAGTTTAGTTTGACGCATATTTGTTAAGAAACACAGGAAATTATATACAGATTATAGTTTGATGCATCGACGTTTGGTTGTCAGGTTTGAGTTGTTAAGTAGAGGTTGTTAACACTAAGCAGAGAGTTTATTAAGTGTAAAATGTGTCGAGATTATGGACAAGTTTGTTAAGAGAAGGGTTAACAAACACATCATATTAGATTTCAAAACTAGGAGACAAACACTGGTTAGGGATGTGTAACCCTCAATTCACTACCAAAATCCATTTTCTTTCTTGAGGCGTGCCTTGAGGCTTAAGCCTCCAACAATTTTGAAAACATTGAGTATCATTGATCATACTTTTAATTTATACAGATTATTTAGAAGGGAAAGGGAAAAAAGAAAATGGAAACGAGAAAGGCCAACCAAACATTTCCTACTTGAGAAATAAACAGAGGTAGAACCTGGTCAATCTCGTCCAGAATACCATGTCTACTCTCAGGAGGCAAACCTTCTTTAGAGGTAGTCATCTTAAGAAGCTTATCATCTATAAATTCTTTAGAGGTAGTGATCTTAAGAAGCTTATCATCTATAAAAGATGGGCGGCGCTGGACTCTGGATAGATTATTAACCTGAAGGAAAATTGTAGTTTATCGAAAGAAATAAATAGAAATGAAATAAACATGCATAAAAAGGGATAAAAGAAACTTACCTCTTGCTTTTCCTTATCAGTGGGTTTTTCCTGAGGATTTAAACCACCAGGAATTCTGTTCAAATTATGACAATAAATAGACCTGACACTGCACAGAAAGGGGAATTCTTAACATTTAAAGAATGGACGAAGTGGTTTCCACATATGCGTGTTTATACATATCTATAAACGCAAAAGTCACTGATATTTTTGTAATGTGAAACAAAGAGAGATTATATAAAGTCCTCATATAAGCCCCACCAACTACATACAAAAAGAAAAATAATATAAAGTCCTGACTCTTGAGAAACATTTAGTTAACTAATACACTTTTAGTCTTTGTAGCTTGAGTGAGCTCCCATTTGATCCGGTTATATAAAAACCGATATTTTAGCCCTTTTAATTAATGAAATAGGCACTTGAGTGTTTTGATTATAAGTTCACTTAACATCTGGTTGGCGTGACCGGTATAACTTGATTATGTTTATAGACTTTGATATTCGTCACACCCTCTTTGCTACACAAGCAAGTTATCGACCCATGTCATCTATGCATTAAATCAATTAATATCAAAAGCATGTTGGTTTTGAAACTAAAGGGACCAAATAGGAACTTATCCAAACTATAGGGACCAAAAGTATAACAACCATGTCATTTATTCTTGGTATAGCATTTCACCCTCAAGATGAGAGTGAAATGCATGCTAGGAGTAGCCACATTAATAGAAAGATTGCAAGAAAATAAGGGAATAAGATCAAAATTTTCCAACAAAGTTCAAGTTTTTCTGTATGCAATATTGAGCAGGAATAATAATACTAAATGGTGATTAAGCACGAGAAAGAGACAAATCATCTTGGTATATTTTGATTTTTTTTCACCTGCTTGACATAGAGTGATCCCTTAAATGTTTATCTCGCTTCTTGATCTTTACAGTACCAAGCTTCGAAATGGTCCTGCAAGAACATAACACAATGCTTGCACTCTGAATAATTTTTTTTTTGAAGGAAAACATGTGATGAGGCACAAAAGAAGGTATAGCCATAAAGCATATCACAAAATCAAATTTTTATTTGTATTACATTCTAGTAGAACATTATTAATTTACTAAAAAAATTCTAGCAATTAACATCCATCCATCTTAGTGTCCGTTTGGAATAATTTTTTAAAGTGTTTAAAAGTGCTTTTGATAACCATTAAAATACACTATTAAACACTTTCAAAACATATCCCAAACGGGCCCTTAAACTGCAAATGTGTTTGGGAGTGTTTTTGTCAAAGCAGAAGTCCTTTTAGGAGAGTAAAAACACTTCTTAATGTGAAATAATTCTGTTCGGCAACATTTCAAAAGTACTAAAGAAAAAAGTCATAAGCACTTTTGAGTGTTTTAAAGAATCAATTAATAGTTGTTTTTTAAATAGTTCTTGGGTAGAGGTTTGGTGGTTTTGTGTTCTAAATGCCTCCATGTGGAGTGTTAATTGTAAATCTTTTAGTAATTATGATTCCTCTATTATTGCTTCCAATTGGAAAACATTTTTGTAATCTTGGTTTGCCTTTTTTGAGCTCTTTCATACATCAATGAAATAGCTGGCTTCTTATAAAAAAAATTAATAATTTTTTAAAGTGATTTTGACAGAAAGGTTATATAAGTTCTAATCTATCACTCTTCTCTTCTATACATTTTCTCTCTCTAAATCCTCCATAAACACAATTTCTCTCACTAATCTCTTTCTACACACTTTCGCTCTCCAACTTATTTCTACAAATTTTCCCTCTAACTTCTCTAAACACAAGTTCTCAGACTTATCTCTCTCTGCACATATTTTCTCTCTAACTTGTCTCTATACACATTCCTCTCCTGCTTATTTCTACATATTTTATCTCTGTAACTTCTCTCTACACACTTTCAATCTCTAACTTATCTTTACACCCATTTACACAATCTAACTTTTCTACACACACTTTCTCCCTCTAACTTATTTCTACATATTTTCTCTCTCTAAATCTCCTTCACACATTTTCTCTATATAACTTATTTCTACACATTTTCCCTTTAAAGAACTCTTAGTAAGATCAAAAACACCTTTTAAATATAGAATTTGTCTCACATAGTATAAATTTACGTATTAATTATTAAAACGTTAGAACTTTTTAAAAATTACTCAAATGGCATAAATATAAAATTTGTCTCACATAGTATAAGGTAATCAAGATGCTTTCTTATATCTAAGTGACTTTGAGATGCAGGGGTATTTAAAAGTACTCTATAAGATACTAGCATGGCTGTTTTCACTTGAATAACTTGAATTATGAACAATATAATAACCTCGTAGAAGAGCTGCAACATCCAACTCCAGAGCACACTAAAGTACCCAAGCCTAAAAAAGAAAATATGAGCATCAATACCTTGACATAAAAAAATATTCGATCTACTTCAATAACATCTTGTGGTGTTTTAACCAATAAACTTAAATGACTTGATTGCCTATATCATAAAATTATGGGGATATTTTCAAAAATGACTTTTTTTTTTTTAATAAACAATGTTTTTCATTAAAATGTGAAATAGCCCAAAAAGGTAAGGGAAGAACTACAAAAAAAAGTCTTCCAATTAGAAGTTATAGTAGGATAGGAGCACAATTACAAAAAAAAATTACAATGTGCACTCCATTTGGAGGTCTGAGGACACTCCCCTCCCAAACATCCTCCCACAACTTTACTCTTATCCTTGAAGATTCTACTATTGCGCTCGACTTGCTCTTGACATTTTTAAAATTGTAACTTTCAAAAAATAGCAAAAAATTCATAATGTTTAAAAATAGCACCTTTTTACACTTAAAAAAAAAAAAATATGGCGTCAAACATATAGTTGGAACTTACAAAGCGAGTCATTTTCAATCTAACCTTGTTAGTGAGAGGAAAGGGGGAAAAAGCGTTTAATGGAGTCGATGACTCTACCAATCCAAAATACAATTCGAAAGTAGGGTTACTCTTACCAATCATAAAGCATTTCGAAAATTCGCCTTGTAGTGCAGCATACTTATCCTTGGTGAAAAATAAATGGCAGAAAAAAAGTGAGAAACAGAGCAAGTAAAATCAAGTTTATTACCTGTGCATAGTAATAGGTAAAGTGCCAAAAGTGAACACCTACCTTGGTACATTAGATTTCTAAATAGCCATGAAAAACTCTATAAGAAAGGTTTCTTCAAGTACATTATTAAACAAGTTTAGTAATGAAACTTTCTTATAACTAATAATGAAACTAAGAGGTTATTACCTGTGCATACTAATAATGAAACTTTCTTATAATCAAGTTTATTACCTGTGCATAGTAATAGGTAAAGTGCCAATAAAAGGCTATTCTAAGAGGTTTTCAAGGTGATTTGGAATCTTCATTTACAACCTCCCCCTCTCTCTCCTCAGAGGTTTTCAAGGTGATTTGGAAGGATGCTTATCCCAAAAAGGTTAAAATGTATATTTGGACCATTTTCCATGGGGCATAAATACATGTGACAAACTCCAAAGGAGATTTCCTAAGAAGGCCCTTAGCCCCAGTCGTTGTATCCTTTGCTGTTTGGACGAGGAGACACCGATGCATCTTTTTTGGAATTGTTCTTTTACCTCTTCCCTTTGGAGATCCATTTTCAAGATATTCAATTACCAAAATTCGATCCCCTGCTTTCTTCCTCAGTTGTTGCATGGTCTGTTGTGTGGTGTTAAGCTTAAGAAGCAAGCTTTAATCTTGTGGCGCAACGCTATCCGGGCCCTTCTTTGGCTAGTTTGGTGGGAGAGGAACAATAGGATTTTTAATGAGAAATGCTCAGATTTTCAGCTGATTTTTAGATCTTATTATTAGATTTAGCTCGTTGTGGTCGGCTAATTCTAAAGCCTTTTGTAATTATCTCACTGCCCCAATTGGAAAAACAAAATTGTAAACCTGGGGTGGCTCTTTTGTATGTTCTCTTTCATTTATCAATGAAATGTCTCATATTAAAAAATAAATAAAAGGCTATTCTATTAAATTGCAGGAGGGAAGAAATAAGAATCAACATTTCATCAAAAATTATATAGTATGTTATTACCTTTTCGTCATTCTCTTCCTGATGAAACATATGCAAAGCCCTTGATATATCTTCATGCGCAACAGAGTCCATAGAATCTTTTATTTTTATACTAATCTGCCAACTGAAATACAGTACAAATTGGTATGGTGCAGTGAAGCCATATAGCATAAAGGATAAATGATATACAATTCATACAACATTAAAAGGTGAGAGTAGCTAGCTAAAAATTATCTATTAACATGAACTCTCATAGAACTACTCCAACCTCATCCACATCCATTACAAGATAGCATCGAAGTTAATTCAAAATCAAATGGGAAGTAATGGAGAGCAAGAACTGGAATTACGCCATTGCATTGCAATGGATATTCGTGATGTATTGTATCGTATGATAGTTGCTTGATGAAGACCAAGGAAAAGAAGAACACCCATGCAAGTATGCTTGTGTACAAAAGCTTCACAATATGAACAACAAAATCTAGGTGAAGTGATGACAATCAAAATCATAAACTGTCTGACTTTGACTTCTAATCACCAAAGTTAAGGCCTCAAGTCTCTAAAGTATCAACAATCTAATACACTTAAACTTAAAAAAAAATTATGTCAGTTAGACAGGCACGTTAATCTAGCTTGTCAAATAAAAAATTTAGTTCTCCTTCTTGCAAGACGAGCTTCTTCATCCTTCTTCCAAACAAGCTACTTTTTTCATGCAAAGAAAAAGCTACTTTTTCATAGAAAGATAAACTTTCAATGATTAAAAGAAAAAATACAAGTGAGGATGAGAAATCCTCAAACAAAAATAAATATTTACAAAATGAAACTCCACTTAATATTTTTCATGAAAGTTTATCTTTCTATAAAAAAAAAATCCATTTAAAGTTCATGGAATAAGAAGAAAAGATAAAATCTAAGGTTTTTATAGATTCAGCCCAAAAAAAAGGAAAAAAATATTTTTTTAAAGCTCAAAAGTCCATTCCATTGATATAATGAAAGATGTTACAATGACTATAAAACAAAAGGGCAATAAAAGCCAAAAGTTCTAACAAAAACAAAGACAAACCCAGTATATTTTAATTCCTTTCCATGTGATTATTTATAGGTCAAAATGCAAATATCACCCATTTTTGATCAAATGCAAACAAACTCCCTTTAATTAGAAAATGAATATTTATACCCTTATAGTTTTAAAATTATGCAATTTGACCCCTCTCCCACTATTTTTGTCAACTTCTTTTAATCATAACTTCTTCATTTGGCCCTCTGAGGAAAACCAGTCTTTAATCAACCCCTTTACAGGGAATGAAATTCTCATTGCAATTAAAGATATTGATTCCAATAAGGCTCCAGGCCCTTGGTTACATGGGTGAATTCTTTTAAAATGCTGGACCACTATTAAGCCTAATATTTTGCGAGTGTTCTATGATTTTTTTTAGAACAAGCACCTAAATGCTTGCCTTAAAGAATCATACATTTGCCTTATTCCAAAGAAAGCAATATCGTGTAGAGTTAATAATTTTAGGCCTATTAGTCTAATTCACGGTCTCTACAAAATAATTGTTAAGGTTCTTGCTAATCGCCTCAAGAATGTCATCCCTTCCACCATCTCCAATTCTCAATTTGCCTTTGTTCATAATAAACAAATCACAGACGCAATCTTAATTGTTAATGAGGTTATTGATGACATTAAAGCCTCTGGAGTTCTAAAAGTTGATGTTGAGAAGGCTTTTGATAGGGAGGATTGGGATTTTCTTCTTACTATTTTGGATTTGAAAGGTTTTGATCCTGTTTAGAGAAGATGGATCCACAGCTACATCTCGAACACTTCCTTCTTTGTCTTCATCAATGGTTGGCCCAGCGGTAAAATCCACGCCACTTGTTGTCTTCGTCAAGGAGACCCTCTCTCCCCTTTCCTCTTTGTCCTTGTCATGGAAGTTCTTAACCGGATTCTTGAAAATTGCCTTATCAACAACTCCTTCAAGAGTGTTAGCATTGGCAAAAATGATTATCACTTCAACCATCTTCTTTTCGCGGATGATATCCTCATATTTGGAGATGATAATGAAATTAGCAAGATTATTGATGCTCTCAAGCTCTTTGAACAAATGTCTGCTATGAAGATCAACCTTGCTAAAACTACCCTCAATGAAATTAATATTGATTATGAGGAAGTCTCTTCCCAAGCTGCCATTATTGGTTGCTTTGTTGGTCAATGGCCTATGACTTATCTTGGTATGCCGCTGGGAGGAAACCCCAATACTCTTCAGTTTTGGGACCCTGTCACTGAGAAGATCTCAAAGCGCCTCGACAAATGGAAGAACGCTCTTTTTTCAAAGGGAGGTAAGCTCACTATTATCCAATCTATCGTCATGAATACTCCCACCTATCTCATGTCTCTCTTCAACATGCCCAAGAAAGTCATTAAGACTATTGAAAAGAAGATGAGAGATTTCCTTTGGGCTAAAGAAGGCACTGTCTTGTTAGGAATGGTGTCCTAGAACTTGTAATTATTTAATTATAATAATTTATTTCGAATAAATTAAATAAATAAACATAAGTTCTTTATATTATCTAGATTGATTCAATTGACGATATTAGGAATATATGGAAATATATTAATATCAAACATTCAAATAGTAAACCCTAAGTTACTCTTATGAAATCACGACTTAGTATGTGAGTCATACGAGAGGACTAAAGTCGAGATGGTAACTTAAAAGTGTCTACAGTAAATGGATAACGTTTGGGAACCTTATCCTGGTAACACTGTTGAGAGCTTCGCATTTTGTTTATAGACAAATGATCTAATCCTGATCATTCATGTGGGAGACATGAAATGGAAGTATCATATGCAATATTGATTGTATAAGATAGGATCACGATGTTCGATCAAATATCTAATTAGTACCGTTTACGAGAAATGATAGAATATCAAACTAAGTTTATCAACCGTGATAGATCTCAATCCTGAGTGAAATGCGGACTCCTATTTATGGAGTTATGTTCTTTGATTCACATGGTTGAGAGCGATCTGTAAGAACGCTCAATACACTCCTGTTTTGGGAACATAGCTAGATAAGTAGCTGGGAACGCATCTTCACGAGATGGAATTCATAACTTTCCTATAAATTAACGGTATCAATGCGATACCTAAACATTTTAGGAACTTTAGGAAACTCCCTTGATGTACTGATTCGAGGGATGAACAAGTGGCACCACGACTTCTATTGATCACAGAAGTATATTATCTCTAGTTCGACTAAAGATAATGTTCATTGGAGAATCAGTGGGAAGACAAGGATAAAGCATTAATTACAGAGGCAAAACGGTAAATTTATCCCCCTGTAATTATGAGGGTTCCACGTGAAGGATATATCACAGATATAAATAAAAGATAAACTAAATGGACATAACTCATCTATAGTGAGGGGAGTTCAGCTATGAATCTATAGTGGAATTATTCATAGTTAAATAATAAGTAATTAACTGATTATGAGTTAATCACTTAATTGACTAATTATTAAGCCCATGATCTATAGGTCCATCGGGTCCCTATGCTAGCCCAAATATCGTTGTAGCAAAACTAAGTTATTGATTTAACTTAGGAAGAAAAATAATTTAAGTAATTGATTTTACTTAAAATTAGGCAATATTAATTATTTGAATAATGAGATTATTTCAATGAAAATTAATATTAATATTAATACAATATTAATTGTTTAAATAAAGAGTTTATTTAAATGGAAATTAATATAACATTATCAATTATAATAATTTAAGGCAAAATTAATTGTTTAAATAATATTTAAACAGGAATTAATGTTAATATTATTAATTATTTAAATAATGAGTTTATTTAAATGAAAATTAATAATTAATATTATTAATTAAATAATGAGTTTATTTAATTTAATAATAAATATTAGAGAGAATTAAATACAATTAGTTTAAGAAACAAATTGGTTTTGGCCCAAAATAATTAATTAATTGAATAAAATTCAATGGTAATTAATATATTAATTTTTGGCTCAATGTATTTAATTAGAAATTATTATTTGAATTTTTTCTAATATTAAATATATAATAAAGAAAGTAATTATGAAAAAAAAAAAAAAGGAAAATGCATGGCTGCGCATGCGTGGATAGAGAAATCCATTAACTTTTTTTTATTTTTTTTATTTTAATTTAATTACTTATCTTTTCTATTTAATTATTAGGAGATAAGCTTATCTAATTAGATTAGATATCATATTTTCCTATAAATATGACCATTGAGATTCATATTTTGTACACTTCTCACTTTAATTAGAAAAGTGAAAATTCTCTCTCAAGTTTTTGCCCAATTGCCGATTTTCCTTAGGAAAAAATTTAGAAGAAATTTATTCTTCTTTTGTTCTTCCGGTTCGATTCCCACAAGTCGGTTTTGCTTTCGATCGGGATATAGCATAGAAGATCCGATGTTGCTGAGGATTTGATGCTATAAAGAAACCTCCAACTGATTCTCCATATTTTACTCAATGTAAGTTCCGGTTTTAATTTTCGAAATTAAGCATGAATCTACATGTTTTTATCACAAATTGCATGATGTTAATAGATCCGTTATTAAATGTTAATAAGTTTACTAAATAAATTTCCGTTAATTTAGTAAATCATCCCTTCATGTCTATGGTAGTCATCTTATCAACGGGAAGAAAATGTCAAGGGAGGCGACCTAGGAAATGGCAACCTAAAGAAAAAGAATCTGTCCCTTGCTACTAAATGGCGGTGGAGATTTTTTTAAATAAGGAATCTCTATGTGGTTCAACATCATCACTTCCAAGTATGGGATCTATGGGTGAACATGGGGTGGGGTGGGGCGGGGTCGGGGCACCCCGTTTATACCCCGACCCCACCCCATTTAATTGTCGGGGTTGGGGCACCCCGTCTCCACCCTATTTAAACAAAAAATTTGGAAAAAAAAAAGAGGAAGAACTATACAAGGCTTTGTAAGAAAAAAAAAGAGAGAAGAAAAGAAACGAGAGAGAAGAAAAGAAACGAGAGAGAAGAGAAGAAAAGAAATAGAAAAGAAAAGAGAAGAAAAAGGGAAAAAAAAAAATATATATATATATATATATCCTAATCGGGGTCAGGGTCCCGATGAGGTCAAATCCCATCATCCCGACCCCGCCCCGTTTAATAAACGGGGTGTATATGCTCACCCCAACCCCGATTACCGTTTAAATGGGGCAGGGTGGGGTGGGTTCGCGGGTAACGAGGTACTTGTTCACCCCTAATGAGATCCTTGATAATGGCAGATTCAACTCTAACCCCTCTACTAGGAGACACTGCCCCTGACACTTCATCTCATTGTGCAGGAAACAGTGCGCTGAATTTTTCACCATCAAGCTTGGTAATGGCAATTCTACTAGCTCCTGGAACGATAATTGGGCCAATGGTACCCCTCTCAGAAACCAATTTCCAAAGACTTTTTATAGATTTCTAATGCAAATCCTGCCAAAGTGAACTATTTCTGGGATTCTAACTGTTGTGCTTGGGAGACAAACTTCATCAGACCTCTTTATGATAGGGAACTGAACACTCAGGTTGATTTGCTCTCTTGGTCTTTGAAAAATATAGCTGCTACACTGCTAGATATCTTTTCGCTCATCTTACCACATAACACAGGTTATGGACTCCAACCTCTACAATAGAATCTGGAAAAGATGATCCTCGAAAAAGATCAATTTTTTTTCTGGAATTAAACCTTGGTGGCCTCAATACTTCGGATGTTATCCAAAGAAGACGCCTAGACCTCAACATTTCCTAAACCTCTGCTGTCTTTGATTTAACCACGGTGAAAGCCATGATCATCTCTTCATTCACTGCTCTTTTGTAAGAAGCTTATAGAACTTGCTCATCTCGACTTTCAACTTTGATTTCTGCCTTCCTAAAAATGCTTCTATGATTATGGAAAACCTGCTGATTGGCCATCCTTTTAAAAGAAAGGCAAAAACTCTTTGGGAATTTGCGGTCAAATGCATTGTTTGAGAAACTAAGATAGAAAGAAACTTTCGAATCTTCAACAACTCTAGGAAAGCCATGGATGTGTGGGATGTTATTAAAATTCAAAGTCTCTCAATGGAGTTCGCTCAATAGAAATTTGGAAATTTGGGTAAATTGACCCTTTAAAATTCATAACTAAGGGTTATTGACCTTCATTCTCATATTAACCTTTTTTAACCCTTTGATGATGTCACTTTGGGGTGAAATATCAAAAATACCCTTCACTTCTCTTCTCTACTCAACTTCTCTCCTCCATTTTTTTTAACAAACTCTCTTCTCCATTGAAACTAACTAAATCCTCTCATCTCACTTCTCTTCCTTTAATCTCTAACGGCGGCATTAACGATGGATAACGACGAAGACTACACGACGACCTTAAACATATATATCTAATATTCAACCCTCTCACTCTGGAATTTTATTTTCTCACTCTAAAATTTCCATCTCTCTAAAATTCTCAACTCTCTCAAGCATTTGATAAGTGTTCATCCATAGACTCTCTTTTTAATCTCTCCATCATTCAAGCCTTTGATCATTACTTTCAAACAAATTTTTTGAAGAAAAAAAAATTCCGGGTTGCTCCTTAATTTACCTCAGAATTTGACAATTTTCTCCGAAATCCGGACCGACTTTTGCATTTTTCTCCAGATTCGCCCTGGAATTTGAATTTCTTCGGAATCTGGATCGGTTTTTAAAATTTTCTCCGTATTTGACAAAACTATATCTTACTTTCAAACAATTTTTTTGAAAAAAAAAATCCGGGTTGCTTCGAAATTTACCCCGGAATTTGACAATTTTCTCCGGAATCCAGACTGGCTTTTAAAATTTGTCTATAATATTATATTTAAATTAGAAAGTTTTAAGCCAAAAAAAATTTTAAAAAAAAAAGAAAGAAAGAAAAAGAAAAAAAACTGTAAAAAAATCCAGAGGACATGATTTAAATTTTCGTCCTCCGAAATTTTTGGCGGGGAAGGCTGGCCCCCTAATATATTTTTTTTCCTTTCTTTCTTTTTCTTTTTCTTTCTTTCTTTTTTTTTTTAAAAAAATTTTTGGTTCAAAACTTTATAATTTAAATATAATATTATAGACAAATTTTTTAAAAAAATCTTAATTCCGGAGAAAATTGTCAAAATTCAGAGAAAATTTTAAAAACCGGTTCGGATTCTGGAGTAAATTGTCAAATTCTTGGGCAAATTCCAGAGCAACTCGTTTTTTTTTTTTTCAAAAAAATTGTTTGAAAGTAAGAGATAACTTTGTCAAATTCCGGAGAAAATTTTAAAAACCGGTCCGGATTCCCGAGAAATTCAAATTCTGGGGTGAATTCCGGAGAACAATGCAAAAGTCGGTCCGAATTCAGGAAAAAAATGTAAAAGTTGGTCTGGATTCCGGAGAAAATTGTCAAATTCCGGAGCAACCCGAAATTTTTTTTTTCAATTTTTTTTTTTGAAAGTAAGAGATAACTTTGTTAGATTTCAGAGAAAATTTTAAAAACCGGTTCGGATTCCGAAAATATTCAAATTCCAGGGTGAATTCCGGAGAAAAATACAAAAGTCGATCTGGATTCTGGAGAAAATTGTCAAATTCCGCAGCAACCCGTAACTTTTTTTTTTCAAAAAAATTGTTTGAAAGTAATGATCAAAGACTTGAATGATGGAGAGATTAAAAAGAGAGTTGATGTTTGAACACTTATCAAATGCTTAACTATGATAGTTTTATGATCAACGCCAATTGGAGGAATTTTTTTGTAATCTTTTGGCTCTTGGTGATTCGCTAATCACCACTCTTGTATCTCCTCTTTTTAATAAACTAGTCTTTTACCACGTGCGTCGCACGTGCTATTCTTTCTATTATTTGAAAGTTTAACATATTTTACTTCTGTTTTTCTATGCTTTATAATAGTTTTTAGAAATTATTTATGCTTGAACAATTTTATGCCTAATTTTGAGTTATTTTTTTCTAAAATTTTAAATTTATTATCAGGTTCTATTTTAAATTTTAATTATCGTGAATTTTACTATGTCAATGATTTTTTTAAACCTCTATTTCAATGATTTTTATGTGATTAATTATTAATTATTTATTTTTATTTTCTATTTTTAAATTTTAAATTTTATATCACCAATGGATAAAATTGTTTAAAAATATTTACTTTGGATAATACCATTAAAATAATACAGCTAAAGATAAAAATGTAGAGTATAAATATGTAACGTAAGAAAAATACTCATAAATTAGATTAGTAGTAGTTAAATATTTATGTACATTTTTTTGAATGAAATGAATAATTATTTTTATGATTATTTTAAAAAAGAGTATAGTAGTCTTAAAAAATGTGAAGGTCGTTTAATAGAAAGTGGAATATAAATAATGTAATGACATGTTTAGTAATTTAGTGATTTGGATGAATCAAGATATTATGGAATTCTCGTTTCGATCTCTACGTTATTTACCGATAATTTAGAAGTTTTAAAGCAAACGTAGATCTCGAAACAAGGGGTGTTCTCCCTATTTTGCCCATATATGTACACATATTTTAAGATATTACGTCAAATGGTGGATGGGAGACTCAAATCTTCGACCTCATGGGAAGGGAGCAAATGCATAATCACTTGAGCTATGCTCGTGTTGGCTTATTAGTTATCATAGTTTTAAATTTCAAAAATTTGAGTTATCTTAAAATTAAAAAGAAAGACTTGTATGAAAGGTTGATTCACGATATTTTTTTTGTGGGCTTCTAAAAGTTAATTATGATAAATATATGTTGGGACGAAGATGATTCGGGCCGAGCCCATTCGGAAAGTGTCATAGTTTACAAATTAAGAAGAAGAAGAGGGATTTTGTCTTTTTGGTGGTATTGGCGGTAGAGATTAAAAATATAGGAGGAGATAAGTATCTGGCCTTAGGTTATATTTTGCTCCCAGTCTGTGTGTCGTGCGGCAGCTTTATAGTTTTGAGAAGAAACTTCTCTTCGTGTTTGCTGACTAAGCTTTCTTTTGTCATATTATTATGAGTGTATGTGGTTTTTAATAGATTTCAAGAAAAATGTTGGAGTTCATCAACCGATATAAATATTATTATCGTTTCATATTAAAAAAAAAAATATATATATATATATATATATATATATATATATATATATATATTTTGTTTAGACTCTTTCCATTGATTGATTCATGGAAAAGCATATGTTGATGATTATGCCCAAGCCCTAAACTTGACGGTTTAACTAATTTATCTTAAAATTATTTTGATTGTTTTTAACGTAGTCAATGACAATACCCATGAACCGTAAATCATAAGGTTGGCCTTTCATATTTTAAAAAGAGTTTTACGCTGATTTAAAATATGCGTTAAACTAAGATTTCAGTTCGTTTTTTCAGATTAGTTATTTCATTGGAGTTTTAACTGGGTACCAAGTGTTAACCACAGGCTGGTTCCTGTTTTTTTTTTTTTTTTTTTTTGGATACTATAGAGTGATGAGAATGTTTTCATGTGTTTAGGCTTTTGAAAGGTCGTTCGTTGTTGGAGAATTATTTTTAGACTTAGATCCAGTCGAGGTAGGTGATTCTTACATTGATCTTCATGTTTTTTTTTTTAATACTACAACATTTCATTGATAAATGAAAAGAAGATACAAAAAGAAGTCACCCCAGAATTAAAAGAAATTTTTCCAGTTGGTGGCAATAAGAGAAGGTGTGTAATTACAAAAGCATTTAGAATTGGCCGATGATAAGGAACTAAATCTAACAACCATATCCCACAGCCGCGAGTGAAATTGACCATTTTGTTTGATGATTTTTGGTTTATTGAGTTTGAATTGAAATTGTGACTGAAATTCTTGATTGGTTTCAGTGTTTTTTAATATGCTTTACTATGTGGTAGCCTGAATTGTGTTTGACCGAATTGATTGACTTATTTGTGGGTAGATATATTGTTTAAAGGTCGTTCCCTTGAAATGATAAAATGGTGTGTGTATTCATTCACATAGGTTCCCCCACATCTAAGTATTTGTATTGAATGAACTTAATGTTTAATTGATTTGTGTTACCGCTTTACAATCTCCACTCTAATTGGAGGCATTAAACACACTAAAATCCCACACTTCCCCAAGACCTACATCTATCTAAAAAAAATCTCCAATTACGTTCCAACTAAATATTCCATATGATAAACCTCACCGCATTATCCCATAAAGTCCTCCTTTTGGCAGTGAGCCTCGAACCACCCAAAAGAGCTATGATTCAACCACATCATACTGAAGGTGGTGAAGAGAGAATGCCAAATAAACGGAGAAAAATTACAATCAAAGAGGAGATGGTTAGTAGTCTCCCCATTCTTCCACTTTCAACTTTGTATTTGAATGTATTGAAATTATTGAAAGAATGAGATTTTAATGTCTTTTAATGATAGTTATGTTTTTGTTTGATTTGGATTATGATTTTTGTTTGTATTCTATTAAAATTGCGAAAAAAAGGTCTCCTTTACTGAAAGGCCCATTCCAAAGTCCTTTTCAAATATAGAGAAATTAATTATACTGCTAATTTAGAAAACAATCTTGAAAATGATTTTGATCCTGAGTTTTACATCTCTAGCCATTAAGGATGCATTGTTCCTAAACTGCAACAAGTGGCCAACAATATTTGTCCTTTTGAGGGCTGGACAAAGTGTCTTACCGGTCTGTTCTCATATATTCTGCATCTTGTATTTGCTTCATAAATAATTTCACAGATTCACGAGCTTCCAGCACCTCCTGTTGGAAAAAACTGTTTAATGGTATATTTTGAGGCATAATAATTAGTGGATCGCACCCCTATTTATGTTATTAATGAGTTGGGAACTAATATTTAATGCAAGATTATTAATTAGGAATAATTATTAGGCTTTAAACATGTTTGAGTTTATGAATTAGGATTCTAAAGTATCCATAATTAATTGTCATTTATGTAAGCTTTTGATGTGAGAATGTGGTTGTCCCACAAGACTAGAAGCATAAAGCAACCTCTCATACATCATCACATGACTCGTCTCTTGAAATTAATATTATGATCTTGCGTGTTGAATCCACGATACTCAAGTACATGACTATAATCATTATATATATAATCTACATAATTTCAAATATTTTTTTTTAAGTAAAACACCTCAAAAGGTCATTTCATTGATATAATGAAAGAGAAAATAAAACAAGTAAAAACAAACAAAGTGGTACAAACAAACCAAAAGCCATGGAAAGAAAATAAATATACATCCCACTATGCCCGCATCGCAGTTTGGAAGTTGAAACCCAAAAAGAAGCATTTACATAAGTCAACTCCCAAACATATTCCCACGATCTCTCTCCTCCCCTAAAAATTCTTCTATTCCTTTCCAACCAAATTCCCCATATAATTGCGCTACACTCCGAAACCCATAAACTCTTTCCTTTATCTTTGAAAGGAGGATGACATAACATCTCTTCCAAGATTTGGCGAAAAGTATAATAGCCAATACAGTTCATCCCGAACGTTTGGAAAAACCGTTGCCAAACAAGCTTTGAGAAATTACACTGCCACAACAAATGATCAAGAGTTTCGGATTCTTGCTTGCACAAACAGCACCATTGGGGGTTAAGGGTGAAAGAAGAAGATCTGTGAAGAAACTCGAAGGTATTGATTCTACCCAAAACCACAGACCAAATAAAAAACTTGCCTTTCTTCCGGATCTTCACTTTCCACAAAGTGAAAAAGAAGAGAGAGATCGGTAAAATAGTGTGGCTAAAATCAAAAAAGGATTAAAACACAAAAAAAAAGTTGTTTGTATTTTAGTCTCATATATAAGGAATGAACTCTCCTACTATTCCAAATATGTGGTAAGTCGAATTGTCAACCTTGACCAATACAAGCCATACAGTTGCATGTCTCGACAGTCAAGATTAAAGGTGTTACCGGTTCGGTTCCCTCCAGTTCTTGCCACAACTAGAACCGAACCGGTAAGAAAATTCATAAAAAGAAGGAATCATAACCGGTAATGTTCGGAACCGGTTACGAACCGAACCGGTATGTAATCGGTTCTCGGTTCGGTTCCGATTCCTTATTGGGACACATTTTTTCTTCAATCCGGTTCCTTACCGATTCCTTGTATGCCTAAGGGCTTGAAATGTGTTTGATTTTCATTTTATTATATATATATATATATATTATTTTTATTTTTTTAAATATATTATATGCTTATCGATTCCGGTTCCGGTTCTCTATTGGTTTTATGACACAAACCGGAACCAAACCGATAATCTTATCGGTTTTTTAAAAAGCGGTTCCAGTTCCGGTTCTTCCGGTTCCTCTTGCCCCCCTGATCAAGATTAGTAAAGTGTTGTATAAACTTTTGCGTATTGCATGTCTCACTTTATTTTCTCCTTTCTGTATTTTATTGTTTTTCTTTCTATTTAATTTATAGCAAGTTAATTATTTCCAACACGGTCTCATCTTCCCTTCCCTTATAGTTAGCAAATATTGAGGTTAATTGATGCTGCCTTTGCTATTTAAAATAACTACAACATCAACCATAAACGCATGACAAGATAATTTTTATTCCTTTTCTTTACCCTCTGTAGTAACAGAAAAATAGCCAAATTCTTACTACAAGCTTCCATTAGACCAAATATATGAATTAAATGATCATGCTTGAATTGTTTAAAAAAATTAAATGAAACAATTTTTTGTGTCGTCTCAATAAACTTGATAAAAAGCATATTATGTTCTTACCTGTTCAGATAATTTTGAAATGTTATTTTCAACCTTGTAAGGTACTGAAGCAATCGATGTTGGATGCATTAATTTCATATCAGTAAGTACGGCACGGATCGAATTAGTCGCAGCATCACCACCAACAACCTGATTTTTTTTACACGTCAGAGAAATTACAAACAAACTCAGATGATGGAGTTACTAAAATGATGAGAAAAACAAAGATACAAGACATGGGTTTTAACTCACAAAAACTTTCAATTTCTTTTTTACTTCAGAATTAGCACTAGCCCAGAAACCGAGCAACTCTTTCTTGGGATCAGACAAATCGAAAACCTAAAGAAATATTCATTAAACAGAATCATAAATCATTCCAGGAGATCTGCCGAATCAAAATAAAACTCAATGACAACCTTAATTTAACCTGTTTTTTATTCAAGTTACGACAGATTATTGCAAACAAGTTTTTCATATGATTTCCACCAGATTTAGTATTCAAAAACACTAGCACAGGATACTTAGGAATCTCGATTGGACTCTTTGAACCCCGTCCAAAGAGGTCGTCACCAATGTAAAAGTCTTTCAAGATTGAGTCTTTCTCCTTCCTACATTTCATCATTAGATCTAAATCAAACGAAAAGTTGAAAGCTAATGAAAACGAAATGCACAAAAAGCATTAGATGAGAAATTGATACATGAAATCCTTGTTTTCAGGGAAAATCCGTGCTAGCGCCTTGGCAGCTGATGGAAGATGGCGACACTGGTACTTAATTTCTTCCTCAAACTCAGAACTAATGTGACGGAGTAGTTTACCTTTCTGTTGGTCACGCATATCATCTCTAAACAACTCCCAGCATCTCTCTTTATCCAAGGAGCTCGAAAAATCTAACAAGTTGTCTTCAACTTCACCCACCATATGTTTAACTACTTCTTGTGACCTACTAGTCACTATAACCACACCACCACCCCCTTTCGGCATATCCTCAATAAAACAATGCTCGGTGGAAAGGGAAACGTCTCCAGCCGTACTCTTAATCAAATTCGGCCCTACGTCGTCCAGCACGATCAAATATTTCTCCTTTTCGAGTCTTTTGTAAAGCTCTCCCAGAAGATCATTGAGGCTAATATCAATTGCCAATGAATCAGAATCATAATCTAATTCCTCTAATATACATTTAACAATCTTCATATTAAGATCTTCTTTCTTTTCGGTTGAAGAATCCGATAGGCATAGCCAAATTCTCCTTTTGAACCTTTCAACCACCTTTGGACGATTGAAAACCATTTGAGCAAGCGTGGTTTTTCCCTCACCAGCCATACCGAAAATTCCAAATGTCCTAAAGCTGCCGTTTAATAATTTATGTTCAATTCTCTTCAAATGTTCGTCAAATCCGATAACTTTTGTATTGATGGAAGGATAAGTGTATCTCTTCGTCGGAAAATGCAGAAAAATTGTTTCCTTCTGCGACGAGAGACGGCTTAAATTATCTTTGATGGACTTCAACCCTTTCTTGTTCCTCAAATAAAAATATAATTTAGAAACAGGATTGACAAGAAGCAGCTTCTTTTGAAGTTTCTTGCGTTTACGCTCAAACTTTTGAAACTCCTCCAGTACGTCGTCAAGATCGTAAAGTGAGCGGAGAACCTCGGGGAACTTACTTGATTTGTCAAACTTTTGAAACTCCTCCAGTACGGCGACAAGCGATGTTGCCGACGCGATGAGTTTCCGGAGACCCTTGGCGAGTTGGTCGTCGGTCGAACTCGCCTCCGACGGTATTTCCGATGAGATTAGTCTGAAGAGAGCCTTGGCGATTTCACTTACTTCGGCAGGTTTGAGGACCGTCGAACTCGCCTTCGACGAATTTTCGGATGTGATGAATCCGCGGAGAGCCTCGACGAACTTACGTAGTTTTTTGCGTTCGTTGACGGTCGAACTCGGCTCCAGCGGTGTTTCCGATTTGATGAAGCTGCTGAGAGCATCCAGATCATCGGCGAACGTACTTAGTTTCGTGAGTTTGTCCTCGTCGATCGAACTCGCCTCCGACGGGGTTTCCGATGAGAAGAGTTTGCAGAGAGCGTCGACGAACTTGCTGTTCAGTTTGTGAAGATAGTAAAGGGAGCAGAGAGCCTTCTTGTTCTTCTCGTTCATGAGATCTTTGATTTCTGTGAATAGCGAAGAAAATGAGTGTTGGTCAAATTTTTCATCTTTGAAAGTTTTCGAAATCTTGTTCCACAAGATATCGACGTTATCCATCGCCATTTTTTTGTAGATGGGAAATGTTCCAGTCTAATTGGCTCACTCAATCAATACCACCTATATAGCCTAAGCCATCTGGCATCACGAAGGTTGATTCTTTTTTTTTTTTTTTTGATTGTTGAGTCTTTTTTTCTGGAAGAAGAAATAATAATTTTGAGGAATTCTTACTTAATTTCATATATGTTTTAGAGAAAAAGAGTGGGAAAATTGCAGATATGACCTCCATTAATGATATTTAATGAACTAAAACCAAACTTTTGATTTCTTTTAAATAAGACCTTATGCTGATGTCATCGAAGTGTGAAAAGACAAAAAAACCTAATATCTCTTTAGCTTTATTTGTCATTACCTACCCACTCCATGATGCTCTCTCCAAATTCTCACTCTCACTCTAAAGTCTCTCACTCTCACTCTAAAGTTTCTCTCTCAACTTGCGTAAGGAGGAAGAAGACAGGTAAGATTCAGTCATGCTATGATATTTTTTTTGTGTTAGAGAACAGAAAAATCATTCCCTCGTATTGCCTTTGACCATATGAGTAAATGATCGGCATAAAATAGGTTTCAATTATCGGTCCTGTAGTAAGCAATGATCGGTCCGATCATGCATCATGATCGGACCGATCATTGAATATGATCGGACCGATCATTGCTTATGATCGGACCGATCATTGCTTATGATCGGTCCGATCATTGCTTACTACAGGACCGATAATGTAATATATTCCGCTGATATAATTATTTGACTATTTGTGCAGATGCAACTTGTAAGAATTTTTGTTCGTTATGGTGGACATTGGGATGCTGAAGGTTACAATTATATTGGTGGCACATTGGGAGGAATAATTGCCGATAAAGGTATAAGCTATGAAAATTTAGTAGAGCGGCTATATATGTAATTGTAGGATCGACCCTTCATTGACTACAATAAAAATCAAGTGCATATACAAGTTTGCAACGATCTGTCCCCCCTTTGAAATTAGAAATGATATGGAGCTACGCTTTTACATTATGGGTTCGAACCTCTCGATCCTATATGTGTATCTTGTGAACCTAGAGAGAAGATGAGTGGTAGTAGTAGGGGGGAATGTTTACTTAAATCAGTGTAATGGATTGGGGAATATTGCATCTATGACTTCGTTAGATGATAGTATAGCTCCATATGATTTAGCAAATGATGATAATGTGAGGATGGATTGGGATAAACTGAATGGGGATTTTCATAATGATAAACATGATTATGATTTTTTTCAAGGATTGGATGACGCATGTGACACCCGGGATGACCAGAGGGATACTGTGAGAGTGAAAAATGAGAGGGATGTTGTCAATGAAGGTGAAACGAGTTTATCAGGATCGGATGACCCATTTGACCTACGAAATGTCCGAAGGGATACTATGAAAGTGAAACTTGAGAGGAATGTTGTCAATGATTATGAACCGAGTATTCGTGTGGATGTACGTGATAAGAAGGGGAAAAATAAACTTGAACCACTTGAGTTAAATAGTTCATTGATGAATGTAATGCAAACGGTTTCTATGGAGGAGTTTGAAGTAGGCCGCATATTCCTTTCCAAGCAAGATTTAATAAGTAGATTGTCTAGGTATGCGATCAGAAGAAGCTTTGAGTGGAAAGTGAAAAAATCGACTAAGACCCTATATTCTGTAGGATGCGTTGATCCAAATTGTGAGTGGAGGTTTCGGGCGATGTGTTTAAAGGGTACCAACATATTCAGTGTTACAAAGTTTGTACATGTTCATTCATGTTCGCTTTCCGTATTGAACCACGATCATAGGCAAGCGAGTAGCAAAGTGGTTGGAGACATTATTAAGATGAAGCTTGCAAATTCTAGTCGCAGATATAGACCGAGAGATATAATGGACGACATGCAGAAAGAGTACGGTGTTAACATATCTTATGATAAAGCGTGGCGAGCAAGAGAGGATGCATATGAGCTTGTTAGAGGTTCACATGAAGAGTCTTACAATCTCTTGTGGCCGTATTGTGAAGCGGTGAAGTGTGAAAATCCTGGAAGCGATTTATCATATACAATTAGAAGATGACCAACACTTCAAATATCTTTTCATAGCCTTTGGTCCTTGTATCCTGGGGATTTCAAAGATGTATACGACCAGGTAATTGCCTTGGATGGGTCCTTTTTGAAGGGAAAATATTGGGGCACATTGCTTGTGAGCACATGCTTAGATGGAAACAATCAAATTTATCCAGGAGGCTTTGGGATCGTGGACGAGAGAGCGATGAATCATGGACTTGGTTTTTGGAAAAACTAAAGTCTGCGATTGGAGACATTGCGGATCCTGGTGTTTGTATCGGACGGACACCAAAGCATCGAGAAAGCCATTGAGAGTGTCTTCCCGATCGTGAGTCATGGGATATGCATTCACCATCTTAGCATGAACTTGACACATAAGTTTAAAAATGAAAATATCAACAAGATATTCTTTCTTCTTTGCAACGGCTTATCGAGAGTCCACTTTCAAACGTTTTTGGGAAGCCCTTTCATTGTTCACTGGTGTCTGTGAGTACTTGGAAAATGAAGTTGGTTTACATAAATGGGCAAGGGCATATGCCCCAAAAAACGATATAGTATAATGACCACGAATATTCGTGAATCTATCAATAGTGTATTCGTTGATGATAGAGAACTACCAATTCTGCCGGTTGAAGGTATTCGTGCGAAATTGCAACAATGGTTCTTTGAGCGTCGAGTTGAAGCGTCGAAGACGCAGGGAATTCTAACAAAGCATGCGGATGATCAACTCCGAATAGCTCATGTGAAGTCACTCACGCTGTCTGTCTCCACCATTGAGATTTACCGTTTCAAAGTCATAGATAATAATTATGTTGCGATGTTGATCCGAACACCATGGAGTGTAGTTGTCGGTTATTTGATATAGACAGTTGCCTTGCAAACATGCTCTTGCCAGGCAAGAGAAGCGGAATGTCAGCCCATATACATTATGCTCAGATTATTTTACGGCCGACTTCTTATTGAATGCATATGCCGAGCCCATAAATCCAGCTCCACACAAGTCAGAATATAAATCTTCTGACGGTTTTAATCCAGTTAATGTGGTACCTCCTAAAATGGTGGCACGTATTGGACGTCGGAAAAAACTTAGGATCCTATCATCTGGAGAGATTGCTGTTCAAACACGACATTGTGGGAGGTGTGGTTCAGTAGGGCATAACCGGAAAACATGTCGTAATCCACTTTCGTATCACTTGTAAATTGGTACATCAGTTTATTTGCGAATGAAGTTTTTATTCTTGAATCATAGTTCAGGTAAGAGGCATTGATCGGTCTGATCATTGATTATGATCGGTCAGATTGTGATCGATCATAGGCAATGATCGGACCGATCATAATCTGGCCAATCATTCGGACAGAGCCTTAGGCTAGTTCATGCATGATCGGCCAGATTGTGATCGGTCCGATCATTGCCTATGATCGATCTCTATATGGAAGATCGTAGGCAATGATCGGACCGATCATAATCTGGCCTATCATTCGGACAGAGCCTTATGCTATGATCGATCTCTATATGGAAGATCATAGCCTATGATCGGTCATATTTGACCGATCATTGCCTATGATCGTTCATATGTGACCGATCATTGCCTATGATCGGTCATAGGCAATGATATGTCATATTTAAATTTTGGTTATATAAATATTTAAAATATAAATATAAAAAGAAATGAAACCATACAAAAAATTTCATTACTTAAAAAACGGGTGTGTTGGACCACACCTCAGCAGATAACATTAGTCTAAACTGTTTAAATAGGTTAGGGGTTAAGATATCTACATTATTTCCTGTTACAAGACATTCAAAAAATTTAACAGTATAAACACCACGATCTACACCGTTGTCTTGTATCGGGGTGTTACGTACACGGCGTAATGGCCATTGATTGGTGTTGTCGATAGGCCGACATTGTACAAAATATATGGCACGCATCTCCGAAACGACCCCATAATTCCTGCAATCTCTTGCTCGATTGAGTAAGTTGGAAGAGAGTCGTAGTACAGGAATGAACTCCGGTTTCACATCAATTACCACCAATATCCAATGAGATTTTTTTATATTGACTGGAGCGTATACCTAATGGAAGTAATTATACGAATTGTTATTAATACTAATTTAACATAACTAATTTAACATAATATAGATTATAAACTTACGTAATCGCAATCACCCCAAGGGACAATGAAGTCTCCATGCTTGCCTACGACATAGTCTATGAGTTCAAAACATTTCTGCCAATCATAGACTTTATTATTCTTCACAGCTTTCTCATATTTTGCCCAACTCCTACAGCAATATTGCTGTGACAATTACACACATTGTTATTAATACAAGTAAAGATCGGTTCGATCATAGTTAAAGATCGGTCAGATCATACACCATGATCGGTCAGATCATACACCATGATCGGTCAGATCATACACCATGATCGGTCAGATCATAATGTATGATCGGTCAGATCATACACCATGATCGGTCAGATCATACACCATGATCGGTCAGATCATAATGTATGATCGGTCAGATCATACACAATGTATGATCGGTCAGATCATTGTGTATGATCGGTCAGATCATACACAATGTATGATCGGTCAGATCATTGTGTATGATCGGTCAGATCATAATGTATGATCGGTCAGATCATAATGTATGATCGGTCAGATCATAATGTATGATCGGTCAGATCATACACCATGATCGGTCAGATCATAATGTATGATCGGTCAGATCATACATCATGATCGGTCAGATCATAATGTATGATCGGTCAGATCATACACATGATCTGTCAGATCATAATGTATGATCGGTCAGATCATACACATGATCTGTCAGATCATAATGTATGATCGGTCAGATCATACACCATGATCGGTCCGATCATACAGACAGAGCTTCACAATTACAGTAATCAGATTACATACCGCAAAATATGAGTCAACCACTCGTGAAAGGATGCTTAATAAATTCAGGCCGTTTCCTCAGCTTCTCTTGAATAAACGAGATGGATGTATCAATGTGCTATATATTAAAAGCAATCATTAGTGAGTAAGCAAACATTAGTGAGTAAGAGAAATCTAGGAATAAGATTTATTAACTCACCTCACAGCCAAGATGTGCATCTGCGTTTTTCACCCCAAGCCAATCTAGGAAGAATGGTTTCGGTTTTGGACCGTAGTAATCGACACCTGGTGTCAAAACTTTACCATTCCTCTTATTGGTAATAAAAGCTTTATACTTCTTAATTATTTCTAGGGATCGCGTGCATGTGGTCATATAATTGTATGCCCGCTTCTTCTCCCTTCAATCTCTTCTCCGATAAAACTGGAGCTTCTTGAAGTGGCCCTATAGCCTTCCTCTTTCTAGTGCCCCGTGGACGCGTCGTAAACTCCAAGTTTGCAGACATCATAATGATGTCTGAACTGGACTCCTTCCCCTCTGTTCCCCCCTCTTCCTTGTTCTCCGCATCTTTCTCCTTCCCTTCCCCTCCATTATTCTCTTCTCCCTTCCCTTCCCCTCCCTTATTCCCTTCCTCCTTCCCTTCCCCTCCCATATTATCTTCCTCCTTCCCTTCCCCTCCCTTATTCTCTTCCTCCTTCCCGTCCCCTCCCTTATCATCTTCCTCCTTCCCGGCCCCTCCCTTATCCTCTCCCTTATCCTCCGCGTCTTCCTCCTTCCCGGCCCCTCCCTTATTATCTTCTTCCTTCCCTTCCTCCTCCTCCTTCCCATCCTCTTTAGATTCCTCCTCCTTCCCCGCCTCCTTAGATTCTTCCTCCTTACCCTCCTCTCTAGTTTCATCCTCCTTCCACTCCTCCTTAGAGTGTTCCTCCTTCCCCTCCTCCAACTTCCCCTCCTCCTCAGGTTGTTGCTCCGCCTGCCCACTCTCCTCCGTATCATCATACATAAAGTCATCCTCCCACTTCTTCTCCCTAAATCCATCATTATCATCCTCCTCCATCATGTCGTCTTCTTTAGGTGTTTTCTGCAATAACGTTTTCATATTAACATTAAGAACTGTCAAAATAGATAACAAAAACATATATATATATATATGTGTGTGTGTGTGTGTGTGTGTGTGTGTGTACTTACCTTCAACAATAACGACTGGATATTCATTAACATTGATTTGATGTCCCGAACATCATTTTCAACACATCCAATACGAGCCTCGCAGTTTAAAATGGCTCGTTTGTACTTAGATGACAAACCGTATCCTTTCCCTTTCCTTGGTTTGTCATCCATTGGCCTCTTCTCCACTTCTTTTTCCTTTTTTCCTTTTTTCTTCTTCACCTCCTCCCTCTTCACATCAACTTCCTCACACCTTGTCTTCTCCACCTCAACCTCTTCAACAATAATCTTCTTTTTTTTCACTGGTTTTGCCTTTTACATGAAAAACATGAAACCAAAGTAAGAACCTTACCTACATTCATATGACCGATCATACACTATGATCGGTCAGATCATAGTGTATGATCGGTCCGATCATAATCTGACCGATCATTTAGACAGAGCACAATACAGAACTGTCTAAATGATCGGTCAGATCATAGTGTATGATCGGTCCGATCATAATCTGACCGATCATTTAGACAGCACAATACATAACTCTGTCTAAATGATCGGTCAGATCATAGTGTATGATCGGTAAGATCATAGTGTATGATCGGTCCGATCATAATCTGACCGATCATTTAGACAGCACAATACAGAACTCTATCTAACTGATCGGTCAGATCATGGTGTATGATCGGTAAGATCATGGTGTATGATCGGTACGATCATACACCATGATCTGACCGATCATTTAAACAGAGCTAATATATAACAATGAACTTTATAAAAATTAAAAAAGTACCTTGTCCAATTGAGCAAATATCTTCTTCTTAAGGCTGACCTGTGTCATTGCCTTTTCAAACCGCCACGAGCATACTGGTGGTAGATCTGTCTCCACCCTTGATATATATTCTTCAGCAACAAGCTCGGGTATTTGTTCGAAAATCCATGCCTACAATATTTAGATTATCATATAATTGTACACTTTCACATCAGGGTAATACAAAAATGGTTTTTCACACATTACCTGGAATGCGTATGGAAATCCAAAGAAGCGAGTAGGTTGCACCCCGGTGCTTTTGCATCCTGGCTTCTTCGCTTTCTCATCCTCGACCATTGCATCGTCAATTGCTTCCTCAATTTCGGTTTGCCCCGTCGGTTTTAATTTGCCTTCAATTGCTTCTTTCAACTAACTAAGCGTGATAGCATAAATTGTGTCAACCCAATCAAAGCTTTCCCACATTTCTTCTTCTTCTACCAATGAGAAAAAACTAGTGTCGATTTGTTTTCTTCTCAATCCACCAATCAATACTAGCTCCACAAAGTACACCAAGGCCATCCTAACTACGTCCTTATCGTCTCATCAATTCATGATCTAGTATCTTGTCATCTAAATCATACCTATTTATACCATAACGGCCTCCGAACAAAGAACCTCGTAGTCTAATAGAATGGTCCCTACGTATAAAGGGTTTCCGCGTGGCAATCCAGTTGATACGGGCAAAATCATCCTTTGTAAATGTCCTTACCCGTCCTCCAAGCAAAAAGCTCATCTCTTGCTCATTCTCTTGTTCGACCTCTCTTAGTAGAACTAGATGAATGAGTGGGCCAAAGAACTTAAACTCTACATCAATTAAACGCCTGATGAATGTTTCTCTCAACATTGCTACTGTGTTAGAGTAAGCCCATCCTTGATGTTCTTCACAGATTAGACAGTGTGAGACACAAGTGACGATGGCATTGAAATGATCAAGAATACTATATTTCAAAGCGACCATTTGACCTGAAGGACACCATTAAAAGAGTTAAAAAAAATCAACGACGAAACATGTGCTTGTGATCGGACCGATCGTAACCTAGGATCGGTCCGATCGCATCTATGATCGGTCCGATCGTATCCTATGATCGGTCCGATCCTAATAGATCGGACCGATCATCGAAAGAGATCGACCGATCATTTGCCCTAGAATAGACAATGGGTAATGATCGGTGAGATTAATGATCGGTCAGATCATAGTAAATGATCGTTCAGATTGTAGCCGATCTGAACGAGCTCTAACTATGATCTGACCGATCATAAATCCCACCGATCATTACCTATTGTCTATTCTAGGGCTAATGATCTGTCAGATCTTCTTCGAGTGATCTGATCAATCATAGGCTACGATCGAACCGATCATATACTACGATCGGACCGATCATTAACCCTTACTTCAGAACATCGAAAGGGCATACCTTTTGTCGTGGATTTGAAGAGATCCTTCTCCTTCTTACGTTTGATCGACTTGTACGAAATCAAACAGGGAACTTAAACTTACTTTAAAGGGAAAACAGATCTGATCGTGGGTTTTGAAGAGATGAGATCGTGTGTTTGGAAGAGAAAATATCGTGGGTTTCGAAGGGAGATGAGATCGTGCGTTTGGAAGAGAAAAGATCGTGGGTTTGGAAGAGAATGATCGTGGGTCTGACGTTTCGTTAGCGATCTGAAGTTAGAGGGGTTTCGAAGAGATCGATCGGACGTTTCGTTTTCCTATGCAAACATTAAATTTTTAAGGGCTTTCTGGTCTATTCACACTCACATGACATCAGCATAAGGTCTTAAATATAAGAAATAGAAAATCAGGATTTAGTTCATTAAAACGCAAATTTCGAGGTCATATGTGCAATTTTCCCAAAAAGAGTTTTCTTTTTCCTTTTTTATTGGAGTCCCAGAGTTTTAAAATACAATATTTTAACCTCTTGATTTCGATTTTATATTCTATTTGGTACCCACCGTTGAACCTTATTTAATAATCTTTCATAAATACATGAAATTCCTCGTTTAACAAAAATGTCTTTTATTTTATAATAAAATTATTGAACATAAATTCCTTAAAAAAAAAAAAAGGAAAGAAAAAAGAAAAGGGGTGGGGTCTGCACTGCTGTGTGGGATGGGAGGGGGATTAGGAATATATATATATATATATTGTGGTCGGGGCTTTGATTCGATGGGGTCCAATCCTCTCCCCCAGTTTACTAAACGGAGTAGTTTATCTCACCCGACCCCGATTACATGTTTGAATGGGACGGGTTCGCGGGGTAATGAGGTGTTTGTTCACCTCTATATAAAGCTAAAGGTACAATTATCAAAATAACATTTCTTTGCATACTAATTACTGAAATGTCGGAACTTTTCAAAAATAACTAAAATAACATTATTGAACTATAATTCAATAATTATTGAACTAAAAAAAAACTAATAAATTAATTAAAATTAATAAGGATAAGTAATCAAATAGTTCGATAAATTATTGAACTTGAACTTAAAAATGAAAAAAACAAACAAATTCATTAAAAGTACCCTTGAAAAATTAGTTCAATAACTTACTGAACAACAATGATGTAAATTTTTAAATAGTTTTAACATTTTAGTAATTAGTATGTAGATTTATGTTAATTCAGACAAATTCTACAGGAAAATACTTGTCTACTGGTCAGGGGAGGTTCTCGTGACTAGCCTATATATTCCAGTTCTATTAAATTAAATATATTAATGTATGATAAATATAAGTTTTTTTTTTAATAAATACAATGGACCCATTACATGTTTTATCCAATTAGAATGGAACACAAATGAAAGTAGGAGGTCCTAATCGGTCAAGAGACAAGTATTATCCAATTAAATATTTTAAACCCATAAGAATTAAATAAAAATAGAACTCAAACCATAAAAAATATATTGATAATTAAACCTAAAAATGTTATGTCTAAGTTTTTTTTTTTTAATTTAATTTTTTAAATATTATCATCAAATTGGGAGAGAAGACACTTGTAACAAAATAAAAAACTAACCAATTGAGTTATCTTCGGGTTGGATAAGGAATTATAATTGAAATTAATCAAACCGATACCGATTAACTTAAAACATTATGAACTAAATTAGAAAATGGTTTGAAATCTCTTTAAGAAAAAATAGAAATGGTTTGAAATAGTAGGGACCAAATATATATATAATTTAACAAAGTGAATGCATTGGGAGGGAACCCATTTCTCAGTTTCTCCAATCATTCCAAAGCAATACTCTTGGAAAATAGTGGAGATGAAGTCAGATAAACCCGCTCCCACATCACCGGAACCAGATCTGAAAGCTATGATTTCGAGGCTAAAAGTAATCCAGAAGAACAGAAACGAATACGAAACGGTTTCAATCATGAAGAAGGTTGAGAAAGAGTACAATAATCTCCAATCTCTAGTCGGAGGACTAGATCTCGAGAAAGCATTACACGGCTTGAAGCAACGCCTTTGTCGTATCACTGATGGGGATAAGAGTAACAATCACGATATTATGGAAACAATGAAGTTCGCTGTTGTTGAGATTGAGAAAGTAAAAAATTCATTGCGTAAACAGGAAACTACTCCCAGAGAAATTCATCAAGAATGGGTTGCTCTGAGTATTGAGGAGAAAATTTTCGAGGACACGGCTATGGCTAGTATCATGGCGAGTTATGATAATCTTGAAAGCCCTCAGATGAGGGTTTGTTTGCTTTTATGCTCAATCTTCCCTGAAAATGATGTTATTAAGAAAAGACTCTTGATTTATTGGTGGATTGGGGAGGGGCTGATTTCAAGCGAGGGAAAGAAGACTGCTGATGAAGTTGGTGAAGATGTATTCCAAACCCTAATTACTCATGGCTTGTTGAAGCCTTACAAGCCAAACCCTTATGTAAATGCTTGCACAATACACCCTTGGACTCGTCATTTGTTGATTTCAATTGCGAAGGAAGCTCGACTTTTCCATTTTGACTCTTTCTGGACGGCAACGAAATCCCGGCATGCTTGTTTGGTTAGAGATGATATATCGAAATCCCGACGTGCTTGTTTGATTAGAGATGATAAATGTCGTATTGAATCTGATATAATCAAGGTCTTGTGCAAAGAAAATTCTGATAAAATCAAAGAGGAGAATTCGTTGTTGACAGTGTTTAATATGAATGAGAAGTATCTGAATTTCCTGCCTGATAGGCTATCGAAATTGAGAAAATTGGTGGTCCTTCAACTTGGCCGGTGGCAGAGCTCAGTTGAACATCATATTGAGGTTAAAGACGAGACATTCTTAAAAGGGTTGGGAACTCAGAAGCATTTGAAGTACTTAAGCCTTCGGGGTATTTCTCTAATACCAGAAATACTTCCCTGCATTTCTGGCTTAAGTAGCCTCGAAATTTTAGATCTCAGAGCATGTCATAATTTAGAAACTCTGCCTGCTGAGATTGTGTTGCTGAAAAAACTTACCCATTTAGATGCAACAGAATGTTACTTGCTAGAAAGCATGCCCAAAGGGCTAGAAAAATTGATTAATCTCCAAGTACTGAAAGGGTTTGTTCTAGGTCGTTCGACACATCATTGTCGGCTTCGAGATCTGTCTTCTCTTCATGAATTGAGGAAGCTGAGTGTTTATATAGGGAGCGGAGCACTAGTTGGAGAAGAGGATTTTGAGAAGCTAGCTGATTTTGAGGAGCTAAAAAATTTTACGACTCTTCTTTGCTTAAGAATATCATGGGGATTCCGTTCTTCAGTCTTTAAAAAAGACCCAGACGGCCAAAAGAAGGGAACAGATGTGGAAGCTGCAAAAAAGGAGCTAGAAGCTGCAAAAAAGGAGCTAGAAATAATCATCAACTCCTTTTCTTTACCTCCAAAATTAGAAAAACTGGATCTTAGAGGCCACCCACAAGAAGACGTTCAAATTTGGTTAAAACCAGATAAATTGGAAAATTTAAAGAAACTTTATATTAGGGGAGGGGCAATTAAAAGCTTGGTTATGGCGTGTTGGAATAAATGGCCGGTTATTGAGACTATGCGCTTGAAGTATCTTGAGAACTTCGAGATTACATTAAGCAAACTGAAGCTGGGGTTTCCTAGACTGAAGTACTTGGAGTTGAAAAGAGTCAAGTGTTCGGAGATTAAACAAGAAGAAAATAATGAGGGCATTCTGCTAAATGCAGATGAAATTGCGAAAAGAGTGAAACATCATCAAGCTTCTACCTCAAATGCAGGTGGTGAAGGTATACAGAGGACATCACCGGCAAGCACATCAGCGACATAATCTGCGATAGGTATTTCTTTCCATAATTTAAATGTTACAGTTTCTTATATCGTTATCCCTATGTGTACCCTGTAAATTACATATTTGAGGTCAACTTCAATGCATCTTATTTTACTTACCTTTTTTTTTTTTTCCTTTTTGTGGAAATCCAAAACTTGCAAGTCCGTACGTGTGAAAGATTTGATTGTCTATCAATTTTTGTGTTTCTTTGAAATCTTTTTCCCATCCTCTTCTTGTAGTTTTTCCATTTAATAAAATTACATGATTCATTCTAAAAAAATCTAGGTGGTTACCATATCCTTTAGATGCGCCTTTCAGATCCAAAAACACAACCAGATGGTTTTGCTGAGTCTGTAAGCATCCTTGATGTTTATGAAGTACCAATACAGAACTTGTACTGAAGTAATTTTGTTTGTGACTATTTTTGTAAGAAACTTTCTTGTCATTTACCATACCCGGGGAGGATTGTCTTTTTTTGTGGCTTTATGCTTCAACTTCTTTCCTCCAATCTTTCCCATTTTTGGACCACAGCCTCGGGCGTCGTCCTCCCAAGTCATTTCTCACGATGCAATGTAAAAGCATAAAAAGAGTTTTTCTCTATCTTTCTGCAATTAGTGGGAAATCTTTGAACTTGTAAATTATCACTATTGACGCTCAAACCCTATCCTCACTCAATTATATTATGAAATTTTTACATCTTAAATCAATTTGGTGGCCTTAATTACAACCATAATGTGATTTCACAATTAATTACAATAATAGACTTTATAGGTTGTAGATGGTGGTTTTCAATTTTTTAGAGACGACTTTACCCTTGTTGCAACCGTTTACAATATTTACATTTTTATGACAGGTTTTTAATGTTTTTGAAATCCCATAGAATCTGATACTTACCTTATCTTTCAGCTTTTAAAAATTTCATTTAAATTTAAAACCAAATATGACGGTTTTAAAGTCTGATCTGATATACCTTAATTCACGCATATCTTCCATTAATATTCCGTTTTGTAATTTTATCTCTTCACGGCTTCTTCCATTTGTATTTTTTTCTCTTTCTCTGATTTTATTAGTGCTCACGTTTTATTCTTATTATGAAGAACTATTTTAGTCATTTTTATTCATCCATCCGAGTTTAATATTTGCATTGCTTTGCTTCCATTTTTCAGCAGGTTTGTTTGCTCCGTTCTGTTTTAGTTTACGCTCTCAGTTTGTTAATTTTTAAATTCATCTGATTGTCTTTTTTATTGTTTGTTTTTTTTTCATAATAGGATGAGACGAATTCTTTTTCATTATGAAATAGGAATCAAAATCTCGTTGTAAAAAAAAGAAAACAACGGTAAAAGGAAAAGAAATTTTGGAAGAATTTGAATACTTTACAAATTCAAGCGAGGAGGAAAACATGGAGGATGAAGAAAGCGTTGAAGAAGAATACTTATACGCAGTGGCGGAGCCAGGATTCCAGCCAACGAGCTACGCATTGTTTACAACATTAGACAGCTTAGTTACATATTTATTTACTAAGTAAGGGGCCTAGGTTATTTTTTATCTACGCTTTATATGTATTTATGATTGATCTAAAAATCGAGGGGGGGGCACCCCTATGTAGCTCCACCCCTGCTCATACGAGGAAGAAGACCCAGAATATTTATATTTGTTAAACATTTGCTAAATTATCATGAACATTGTAAACTGTCGTGAATAATTTACATACACATTTACTTTTGTTAAACATGGACAAATATTTAACTACATTTTTCTGTGCTCATATGAATATTTATTAATTTTAGTAATTTGAAGAAGAAAAAAGTAGTGATAGAGAAGAATCCAGAAGGAAAAAAATTGGATAAACGACGTCCAAGTCATATATTTATTTTTAATAAACATTCAAATCCATTTGATAAATGTGGTTTTCAATATTTTTCAGAAGATTTCACCCTTTTTACAACCGTTAATAATTTTTACATTCCATATCATATTTTAAATGGTTTGAAATCCCATAGAATCCGTTACTTGCCTTATCTTTTAGTTTTTAAACATTACGTTTTAAATTTAAAGGTTTCAAAATTGAAATCAAATCATTAATTTATGATTTAATTCCCTTAAAACACGCTTTCATGTATTTTCATGTTTGTTTATAAATTCTTAATTAATGTTAAATTATCTTCTAATATCCCACAAAATCAGCCCTTATCTCACGTTTCAGTTACCTTTTTAATTATTTTTTTGAATTTCAAATTTTCAGAATCTTGTAGAATATTTTCTCTCTTTGTATTATTTTTCAGTTTTGCTTTCTTCCTCTTCGTGCATCCTCTTCTATTTTTTTTCGTTCCCTTCATCTATGTTCATTCATCATTTCGATGTGACAAAAATATAAACCTAAAAAATTTGCAAAAAAATTGGCGAGGGAATTTGGCTTCTACATAAATTCACACAAAATATATGGAAGATCTTTCACTATTCCGGGGAAAAAAAAGTACGTTTTTTTTTAATTTCTGATGACGACTCATCTTTTTTTTTTGTTACTCAGTTGGTGATCATTTTTAGAGACAATATCTATGAATTTTAAACCCGTGAACAAAATTTAATTATTTACATGTTTATAAAAAATAAATGATATTAAATATTTACCCTTTATAAATTCAACAAGATTTTCATTTATCAATTGGATTTAAATGTTAATGAAAAATAAATATATGGTTTGGACATCGCTTATCCACTTTTTTTCCTTCTGGTGTCTTCTCTGTCACTACTTTTTTCTTCTTCAAATTACTAAAATTAATAAATATTCATGATGAGCACAGAAAAATGTAGTTAAATATTTATCCATGTTTAACAAAAGTAAATGTGTATTTAATTTATTCACGACAGTTTACAATGTACATGATAATTTAGCAATGTTTAACAAATATAAATATTTCTGGGTCTTCTTCTTCGTATGAATGTTTTCTTCATCCTTCATGCTTTTCCTCATCGCTTGAGTATACAAAGTATTCAGATTCTTCACTTTAGCGATGGATGTTTTCCCCTTTAAAAAAAAGAAATATTTTTTCGTTTATAAAAATAAAAGTGGTGAGATTGATACTTTAACATCAACACTGATGTAAAGATTCAATATTTATACAAAAAAAAAAAAAACAAGAACAAAACAAGAACGTATATATTGGGTATAACAAGAACATACCTTTTCTAGGGTTTTTGATTCGTCAATTTGTTCTTCATTAATCTTCGTTTTCTCTTGATTATGTGAATCTCCATTGTCCTTGTTCACCATTTTTGATCTCTCCTTCAATATTTTGTTCTTACTCCACATCTTTGCTTCAACTTCCCTTTTTTTTCTTCGCATAGCTGCTATTCACCGTGTTCTTTTTTTTTTTTTTTTTTTTTTGAAATTCAAATTTTTGTCAAAAGATCAGAATAGATACGTTAATATTTTTCCTTTCTCTAAAAATCCATGATTTTTCGTTTATCCCATGATTACCGCTCAGTTTTTTATTTTACGTTTTCCAAACGAGGACTGCGCATTTAATACGGTTGTCAGGCGAAGGTCTTTTCAGTCTTTATACTTAGGCATGCGGTAGTACTAGGATAGATTTGTAATTATTTTAGTTTATCAATCACTGATGTAATTAGACATGGTGATTTGATTATTGATGAAATTACCACTTTAATTATTAGGAGATAAGCTTATCTAATTAGATTAGATATCATATTTTCTTATAAATATGACCATTGAGATTCATATTTTGGACACTTCTCACTTTATTAGAAAAGTGAAAATTCTCTCTCAAGTTTTTGCCCAATTGCCGATTTTCCTTAGGGAAAAATTTTTGAAGAAATTTCTTCTTCTTTTGTTCTTCCGGTTCAATTCCCACAAGTCGATTTTGCTTTCGATCGGGATATAGCGTAGAAGATCCGGTGTTGCTGAGGATTTGATGCTGTAAAGAAACCTCCAACCAATTCTCCATATTTTACTCAATGTAAGTAAATGTTTTAATTTTCGAAATTTAAAGCATGAATCTACATGTTTTTATCACAAATTGCATGATGTTAATGGATCCGTAATTAAAAGTAAATTAGTTTACTAAATCAAATTCCGCTAGTTTAGTAAATCATCCCTTCAAGATGGATGCAACAAAATTATCAAGATAAATCAACAATCATCTTATCTATTTAAAAATATATATTTAAAAACCATAAAAACTCACATTAATGAACAATAAATTGAATAAAGATTGAGAGAGAAAATTTATTAGTGACAAACTCAAATGTGGGGTAATATATAGAGAAACTTTATTTTTTAAAAAGATTGAAATATCCCTAAATAATATTCAAATAAGGGGCAAGTACCAATTTTTTGGGGGGCAAAATTAAAACTTGATATAAATATATATAAATTTAAATTTTTAAATTTTTTTTTGGGGGGGGGGGGGACCTCCTCAGTGGCCTCGCCAATGACGCCAAGTGCTCACTTATGGCGAGAGGTGAGGCGTCCAACGCCACCCTCGCCTCGCCACAAGGTCAGGTGAGGAGCCTTGAGCTCCTTTTCATTGCCATGCCAAGATGGTGATGGCGATGAGGTGAGCGCCTTTGTGAATGGAGATGCACCTGGTAAAAAATTAAGGATTTTTTTTAAAAAAAAAATATGGGTTAATATGGGGGTTTTTTTTTTTTTTACTTATTTTTAAAGTAAATAAGGTCTAAATAGGATTGGAATTGGAATTGGAATTGTTAAACCAGAGGATAGCTCGAGCTATCTTGTTTCGACTACATTCCGGTGACAAGTCAGCGAGTTCAAAGAAGAATGACTATTCCCCCCTTATTGGTGTCAGAACCCTGGTTTTTTCGATATGTCATCGATACCGGCGATATTTTGAACCCTGCTAAAGAGCTACTAGTATCATCATTACCAATCATATAAGATGACATCTGTGAATAAAAAAAATAAAGTTATAGAAAACTCAAACCTTTATAAAGATCAATAAAATCAATGCCGAAAACTTTAATTTTAGGTGAGATAGAAAATTATGAGTTTGTTTTTGGGTTCGAAATGAGGTTGTTTATATTTCAGAGATGATTCGTCGGAAATGGAAGCTCGTGATGGCGTTAATGGCGGCTTCTAGGTGGCGATTTGGCTAACTTCTCTGTTAAGAAGAGATGTAAATGGTTTTTCTTTTTGTTTTTTTTTTCATAATCGTAGCAGAGAAAGGAAGGAGAAGGAGAAGAAGATGAAGATGAGAGAGAGAAGGGGAGGGATGGAGGAGAGAGAAATACCACATAATATTAAAATGCATTCACTAAGCCACATAATCAAATCTAATATATATAAAATAATAAAATAATGTCACATAAAATTTTTGTTAAGTATTTAACATAATTTAGATGGCAAAGATCAAATAGAAAGTTAAACGAAAACTCAGGGGTAAATTTGTTAAGTTTTGAAACATAGGGACCAAATAGAAAGCAAAATAAAAACTCAAGGACCAAAAGTGTTTTTTCCCCATATATATATAAATCAGATATTAAAATAAATAGAAAAATAAAATAAAATAAGAAACTTCTCCGTCGTTTGATCACGCTACCACTATCAATTAGACGTTCCCTAATTTTCCACGTAGACGAGTGTGAGAGATAGAAACTGACGCACCTGCTGTACGCGCGAGCCCTACCAATGCAGCTTTCGCCTCTTCCAGCTCGACACGTGTCTTCATCATTTCCCAATGCCACCTACCCCATTTTCAGTGCATACAAAAAGTCTTCTTTGCCCTTATCTTTTTGGTCAATACCAGTCATATCTTGACCTTTATTTATTCCTTTTTGACCGATTTTGAAGCTCTCTCACAATAACTCTTTTGCCTTTTTTGCCCCTGCTACCAGTGGAAATTAATAATATTAATTCAAATTTTAGAATTCCTCAGCTAATGAGAAAGTGACACGTGGCCAACGACTAGTTGCTCTATTTTTCCTCCTTCAAATGGCCGAAAACAGTGAGCAAAAATTAGAAGAAAAATATTAGATTTTGGCCTCGATTGTTGAAGTTCTTCAAGCTATTTTTTACATTATTTTTTGGATTTATTTTGATTGATTTATTTGGTTATTAAGAGCCTTGTAATATTGTGATGTTTGATTTTCATATCCAATCTTTTTGAGAGATTTGTAATTGTGTGAAAAATTATAATTCACACTTGGGGTAGGTTTCCTGGCCCGTGAAAATGGGAACGTTTGGTGAAGTGGATTGATGCTGTAAAGAAAGCCCTAACCGATTCTCCATTAAATCTACAATGTAAGTTTTTGAAAGCCTTGTAGACACCTATTTTCGTCCGGTAATATTTAAAATTTACAAATTTTACATATTTCGAAAAATTAAAAAAATTGACTTTGGTTTGAAATTTGGTGTTTTATTTGTCATGTTTCTTTAATTTGTATTTTTGAAAATAAAAATAAAATTTTAATTAGGATTGTTAAAATTGTTAAAATTGCATTTTTAAAATTTGGTTTTGAAAGAAATAAATTTGAAAAAATATTTTTTAAATTAGGATTCGTTTTAATTTGGAAAGAGTGAGTAGGAGAATAATTTTAGGTCATCATATAAAATAAAATATTTATTTTGGAAAGAATAAAAGATTTTATTTTATTTTGATTTTCATTAATTAAATTTTCCTTGTTTGCTTTTCCCCCTTGGCTATAAATAGAGCCCTCATCTAACCCTAAAGACACCAACCATTCATAAGAGCCTCCCTCCCTCTCAATAGTAAACCTAAATCCCTACCACCAAACCTTTGAGTCTCTTCTTCATCTTCTTCATTCATCGTCGGAATTCGGAGCTACACATTTGTAAGGTTCTATCAAACCAAGGTAATATCCTTTTCCATTAAAAATGTAGTCATTCATATGTTACTGTTTTATTTTATTTGATTTCGTGATTTTTGTGCATTGATTTAGATTTTTTTAAATTTTTATTTGAAAATAGACTTAAATATGAACCAATAGAAAAAACAATCGACTCATTTGGATATGTGGTTATTCAGTTATGATTTTTTAAAGTTTAGTATTGAAACCGATTTACTGTTTCGGGATTTTTTTTACACACCTTGTTATTACTTGATTTTTCGACACTGATTATTTAAAATTAAATATTTATGATTATTTTTCTATAAAACTAGACTCGTAAATAGAGATTTAGGAACAAGAATCACCCCGTTTCGATGAGTATAAAAAAAGATATGATTTTTCAAAGTTAGTGTAAAATCTGCAGAAATTTATGTATAAAACCGAGAATGAGGAATGTTTTTGACATAAAATCTAATTTTATTTACAAGTGTACATACTTTTTTATTTTAATAATCAATCATAGATGAAATATAGAATATTTAGAAGAAAGAATCAAGTTAAAATATATTTTCGTTAAGAAGTTATGAATTTCCAAAGTTGATGTGTTTTGTTTGGAATAATTATACTAATTTTATTGGTTTGCCTTATTTGTAAAATTTGATTGCCATATTTTGTGTTTACTACATTCCTTTTTATTGTCTTCATATTAAGGTCATAATTTAATGAATTTGTATAAATATTATATTGATCATTATTGGATTTCAAAAAAAGAAAGGAGTTTGAATTTATTAGGATACTAATTTTCCAACTTCCTAAAAGATATAATTTGATTAAATTACCAAATTTTTAAATATAAAATTGAAATTAATTAGGATACTAATTTTTCAAAGCATAAAAATTAACAATTAAATTTAAATATAGTAATTGGAATTAATTAGGATACTAATTTTCCAAAGCATAAAACTTAACAATTTAAATAAAAATATAAGATTTGGAATTAATGAGGATACTAATTTTCGAAATCATAAATATTAAAAATTGAAATTGTAAACATTAATTGGAATTTATTAGGGTATAAATCTGCCAACTTTCCAAAACACAAAAGATTAATAATATAAGTCTTAAATAAAAATTGAAATGTATTAGGATAATAATTGTCCATATATACCATAAATAAAAGATTTGTCAAATAAATTTTCCTATTTAAAACCTAGGGGCTAAAAGTGAAACTTACCCAAAACCTAATATTTAGTTAAATAATTTTAATAAAAAAGATAAAAATTTATATTTAATTCAAATATTCATATTTAAAACTTAAACACAAAAAACAAACAAACAAACAAATTGTTTTCGAAAACTCCGACGACGGAATATAGGGGCGTTGGAATACCATGCTCCTAAACATTCTTGAGGTAAGGAATTTTTTCTCGGAATACTGAGTTGAAATTCCCGACAATATTTTTTTCTAATGGCTTTACGCCACTCATACTTATTTAATCATGCTTTATTACTAAAGTATTGATTAATAAAACACGAGACATTTAAAAATAACCCAAAAAAATAATTTTTGTTTTATAGATAAAGGCTTTCATTAATAATACACCAAATAAAATAAAAAACAACAATCGTTTTAAAACGAACATAATAGGGTGCTAATACCTTCCCTATGTGTGAATGAACTCCCGAACCTATAGTCAAAAGTTAGTAGACCATCCTTATTTAATGAATAGGTGACTAATCACACCTAATTTAGAAAACCAATGATTAGTGGCAGCTCCCTTTTTATTTTTCCACGTCGCGTTTACGTAGCGACAGCATGACGACTCTGCTGGGGACACTTTGAGAGTCTTGTTGTTTTTAAGTTTATTTTTGGTGTACTATTGTTTGAGTCTTACTTGTTTTGTTTATAATTGATGTATTGCATGATTACACACACTTTCACAGCTTTCTAGCCGGGCTTTACCTTTTAGAAATAGTTTGGGATGGTAGTGTTGCCTTCGTGGAGTTTACTCCCGTGCAGGCCCACGAAACTTCCCGCCCAAGTCAACCTGACCAGAATACTGGAAGGGCTACTTTGTTATGATTGGTTTAATTTTATCAGAATACTGATAAATAAATAAAAAACCTATCATGACAAAGAAATCTTGGGGGCCTTTCAACCTTTTTAGATAGAGCTTAAAGCCACACATCATCCTCACATGCTATATGTTATTTTTACTTTGATGTTTGTTTGTGTGTGTTCATTTTTCGAGTTCATTTACTAGGAAAAAAAAAGCATCAACCATTTGATTAATAAAATAAAAAGAAAAAATCATCTTGTTCCTCACATTCATCCTTTTAAAATATGCCAAGAAAGCTAAAAAAAAATTGTTTAGTCTTCCATGCATTTTGAACATGCAATACACATCATTGTTTTCATTTATGAATGTTTCATTGGAGCATTTCTTTCTCATAATTTTTTTTTCCTTTTCAGAAAAATAAAAAAAAACATTAATCACTTTAGAGTAGGTCATATAGTTTAAATATTCATTATGCATTGCATTCATAATGCAAAATACATAGGATTTTAATCATTTCATACATAATAAATTTGTACATATTCATCAACTTTACTAATTCATACATATTAGATCCAAACACGCCACACATGTGCATTGCATTTAAAAAAATAAAATCAGGGATTTCGTTTCTCGTGATTTTTTTAATAAAAAAGAAAATCAATAAAAAATTTGGCATTTCATCCTAATCATGCATTTTATTTCTTAGATAATGATCAATATTTGAAAAAGAATTGTCAAAATAGTCCAGTTGATTCAACTTTATCTTCCTTAATGAGCTATCAGGAAATTTGAAATCATAATGAAACAAAGGGGACTCATTCATGTGGGAAGAAGTTAAGAAAAAAGTGAAAAAAAAAGTGAAAAAAATGAAGAAGAAAAAAAGATGAAAAAAAAATGAAATGAAAAAGTGAATGTCACCATGGACCCTCAAATAACTTTGGGCTTATTATTTTTAACTCACGATCATCATCAAGCCTCCGTATGCTTTGATAATAACCATCATTTCTCCTTAACCTTCATTGCAATATGTCTTTATCCTACTAATTCACGACCCAACCATTTTTCAAGCCCAACACCATTTTGCTAGCCATAAATGCTCGAGTTATTACATGAGTATTCTCTCATCAATTCATCCTCATCATTTACTGGGGCATTGAACTATTTCTCTTCTTACCCATATAGGCTAATTTCTTGTTATTGATCTTCCAAACTTGAGCTACAAGTTGAACCAAACTCTTCCCTGACCCATCCCGCAACACTACACTGGGGCAATTGGCCATGTTTGTTTTACCCATCTTGACCAATTTCATTTTATAAACCATACAGACCTGAGTCATGATTCAAACCAATTTCATATCGACCCACCACTGTTAGCCCAACACTGGGGCAATTGACCTTTTTCTCTTCTTCTTCTTACCCATACATGTCATGCAATGTGTTCAACCCTTTAGAGCCTAAACTCATATGTTAAGAGGAGTTTTAAAAGTAATGAAATGGTGTTAAGACATTGAGTTAAATATTTTTTTTACATCTCAAATTTGTGATAGCATGCATGTCTCTTGCATTTCATTGTTACTTTCTTCAAAATTTCTATATGGCCTTTACAACTTTCAATTCTCATTGAAATCGTTTCTTTTGGCTTAGTCTTTTTCTCCGACCTAAACTATTGTGGATTAATTTTAAAGACAACAATTGTAAGGATTGAATATACTGACAACCCATGAGTATACTTTTTTTGCATTACAAGAAGCAGTTGCCAAGAGTATGTGAGAAGATATGAATAATACCAACTTTTGATTGTCTTGGAAGCAGATAAATCAATGTGAGGAGATTTATGAAGAGAATTATTAGCAAGTTTTATTAAAGGTCCAAGATTGATTGTTTGAAGTTGTCATCGAGGACTAGAGGATTTGACTTTTCTAGTACTTATTTTATCTGGCTTTACAACATGATTTGTAAAATGATTGATAAGTTCTGTTAGGTCCTGGGAAGAAGAACATATCTACCTTGGGTTTTGTTACATATTTGTTGGATTCCTTGACAAAGTTAACATTGTTCATATCGTGACATTGACTTTGAAATGTTAAATGTAGTCACTTGCAAAAAAAAAAAAAAAAAAAAAAGAAAAACAGAAAAAAAAAGAAAGAAAGAAAGAAAGAAATCAGAAAGTCATAGAAAAAATTAAAAAAAAAAGAGATTGAGAAAGCAAGGTCCAAGTCATATAACTTATGTTCTTTCGATAATGTTAGATATGACCAACACTCAGGCATTTTCAGAGTTTTAATTTGAAATAACTTAGACAATATGCTCAAAGGCTAAGAGAGCTCGGAATGATAAGCAACAACTCATGTGAGAATGAATATATATCATATCAGTCATTGATTGTTAGACCCGAGGAGTCGAGTGCAATGCAGGAAAAGAATAATCATGGGATGTCATGTGTCTTCGATCCTTTGAAGAGTTGTCTGAAGAATTGTCCACTTTGACCCTTTTTCATTAACACTTTTTGTATTACTTTCTTCATACACACTTTGAGATCTTTGAGATCCATTTCCCATGTTAATCATGTTTCTATTTGATCGAACATGAAATTTCAAAGTATCATCCAAATCTCATACTCATATTCCTTCCTGAATCCTTCCATTTCAAAGTCATATTCTCATACCTTTAATGCATTGAGTCATCTACTCATTTGCTTTCATCATCATCATTATGCTTGTTTGTTGCAAATTTGAGATAAAAAATGTTTGACTAAATGAAATAACACTTTGAGTTACTTTGACAAGCTGTTTCTGAATATATGAGTTGTTTTAAAATGACCCACCAAATTAAAATCATGACTCTTTCAATTCGAATCATGTTTTGAATCATTAAAAATAAATGAAAAAAATCTGATCGCTTGAATAAGAGAGTTATTCATTACCCATTGAGGCATTCACTCAAAAAAAATGAAAAAATTAATTTCTTCCTTCGGACAATGAAGAAACTTCGTTTGTTATGCTTTCATGTTACCTAACAGTTTGTTGGTGAATTTAAGGTTAAATTGAATGGGCTATTTTGGCTAAAAAAATCATGCATATTTTTTTTCTTAGTTAATGCATCAACATTACAATTGATAAAAAAAACCTTATGCTTGAGCACACACTCTTCATGAACAAAAAAAAAACATCACACTTCATATTTGACATAAGTAGCATTTTACATGTTTGCATTGTGCATCATAAAACCTTATCTCTAGGCATTGTTCATGCATCTACATTTCATTTATGAACATAATTAAATTGTGTAATTTTTTCTTGCATATTCTTAAAAAAAATATATATAGAAAAATTGGTTGTAGGCATTCACATGAAGCTTAGACAATAATTGCATCGTCATTATGCATTTTATACATAACTCATGGTTTTTGTCCATCTATTGCATTTTCACATGCAAGCTAGTGCATTACCATTCATCACATTTTTTACAAGCATAAAAATATCCATGCATGGTGCACGCATCGTACCAAAATTCATTCTCATCTAGCATATTTGGAAATATTCAAACATTTTTACATGGTTAACACATGTTCATGAGACTTGTAAATCTTTAGCATACATCTTGCATCTACTTGAAGTTTTCTAAAATGCTTCATCACATCAAATCACTTGTCGTCATTGAACATTTCACATCATACACACTGGGGCAAAAAAAAAATTTGTTTTTCTTTGAGGCGATTTTAAGCTCTCTTTGTTTTCAAAATTTACAATACTGGGGCAAATTTTGGGGCAAATTTTATTTTGATTTTGGGCCATGAAGCATCATCACATACGATTATAAAATGGATACTGGAGCAAATTTTGGGTTCAAAATTTGTTTCATTTTGAGTGATGAGACATCGTCACTTGAGAGAGTTTAATGATGTTTGACACTGGGATAATTTGAGAGAATCTGGACCATTTAAAGTGACACCTTGCTTGCTCATGGATTATCTATTAATTTTAATGATAAGGAAAATCATGTTGAGTTGGCTTAATATTATGCTCATTTTTGTCAATATTTCATGAAAAGATGTCCACATATCACGATTCAGTCGTCATGGTTTTATAAAGATGCATATATTCATCCTTAAATAAGTCAAAGAAAATCAAAGTTTTTGGTCGAGAACTGGACCACCCTATCATTTATTTTGCTCGAGAACCAGACCACCTTGCATTTTATTTTGGTTGAGAACCGGACCACCCTGTCTTTATTTTGGTCGAGAACCGGACCACCCTATTTTTATTTTGGTCGAGAACCAGATCACTCTATTGGTCGAGAACCGGACAATTCTGTCTTTTATTTTGGTGGAGAACCGGACCACCCTGTCTTTTATTTTGGTCGAGAACCGGACCACCCTGTCTTTTATTTTGGTCGAGAACCGGACCACCCTGTCTTTTATATTGGTCGAGAACCGGACCACCCTGTCTTTTATTTTGGTCGAGAACCGGACCACCCTGTCTTTTATATTGATCAAGAACCGGACTACTCTGTCTTTTATTTTGGTTGAGAACCGGACCACCCTGTCTTTTATTTTGGTCGAGAACCGGACCACATTGTCTTTTTATTTGGTCGAGAACCGGACCACCCCGTTTCTAATTTGGTCGATGACCGGACCACCGTGCTTTTATTGAGAATTGGACCACCCTGCATTTATTTTGGTCGAGAACCAGACCACCTTTCTTTTATTTTGGTCGAGAATTGGACCACCCTGTCTTTTATTTTGGTCGAGAACCGGACCACCCTGCATTTATTTTGGTCGAGAACCGGACCACCCTGCATTTATTTTGGTCGAGAACCGGACCACCATGCTTTTTAATTCGGTCAAGAACTAGACCACTTGTCGCTCATTTATTTAAAGTTAAATAATACGGAACGAAATAAGGTCTACGCGTTTGTCCACCTTCTAATAATACAAGATGAACAAACGGGGGCAAACTGTAGACACCCATTTTCGTCCAGTAATATTTAAAATTTACAAATTTTACATATTTCGAAAAATTAAAAAAAATTGACTTTGGTTTGAAATTTGGTGTTTTATTTGTCATGTTTCTTTAATTTGTATTTTTGAAAATAAAAATAAAATTTTAATTAGGATTGTTAAAATTGTTAAAATTGCATTTTTAAAATTTGGTTTTGAAAGAAATAAATTTGAAAAAATATTTTTTAAATTAGGATTCGTTTTAATTTGGAAAGAGTGAGTAGGAGAATAATTTTAGGTCATCATATAAAATAAAATATTTATTTTGGAAAGAATAAAAGATTTTATTTTATTTTGATTTTCATTAATTAAATTTTCCTTGTTTGCTTTTCCCCCTTGGCTATAAATAGAGCCCTCATCTAACCCTAAAGACACCAACCATTCATAAGAGCCTCCCTCCCTCTCAATAGTAAACCTAAATCCCTACCACCAAACCTTTGAGTCTCTTCTTCATCTTCTTCATTCATCGTTGGAATTCGGAGCTACACATTTGTAAGGTTCTATCAAACCAAGGCACCAAATAAAATAAAAAACAACAATCGTTTTAAAACGAACATAATAGAGTGCTAATACCTTCCCTATGTGTGAATGAACTCCCGAACCTATAGTCAAAAGTTAGTAGACCATCCTTATTTAATGAATAGATGACTAATCACACCTAATTTAGAAAACCAATGATTAGTGGCGGCTCCCTTTTTATTTTTCCACGTCGTGTTTACGTAGCGACAAGCCTTATATTTCTAGTTTAAGGTTTGATCACAATTGCATGTTATTAAAGGATCCGTAATTAAATGTTAATTAATTTACTAAAGAAATTCCGCTAATTTAGTAAATAGTTTCTTCAGTGTCTACTACTCTTATCATCAGAAACTTTTCTTGAACTGAGCAGCTCCTCAGCACTCATGTACTTCTGTGTTATTGAGAGAAGTTCAGTATAAGTGGTTGGAGTTTTCTTCCTGATGGACTAGAGGAGATTTTCATCTTTAATCCCTACCATTATGGCAGTGAGAGCTATATCATCACTGTAGCCTTCAACCCTGGGCTTCACTGTTGAATCTCACTATGTAGTCCCTAAGGCCTTCTCCTTACCTTTGACACACTGTTAAAAGATGTGTTGCTCATCTTTTATGATCTCTTCCTCCCAAGACCCGTGTCACAAACGCCTTAGTTAGTTCCTTGAAAGAAGAAATTGAACGCGGCTTCAACTGCCTATACCATCTTCTAGCTGGGCCAGATAGGGTGAGTGGGAAAGCTCTACACTTTTATTGCGTCTGGAACTCCTTGGAGCTCCATCCATGTTCGAAACGTGTCAACGTGTTCGAGTGGGTCACGTGATCCATCGTAAGGTGTGACAATAAGCATCTTAAATTTGGAGGGTAACTCAGCCTCCATGATATCTTCTGTAAATAGTGGTTCTGTTTGTTCTAATAGGTCTTCCAATGCTAGTGGAGCTTTGCCTTTGTATTCTTTCTACATACTTCCCAGTTGGTCCTGTAACTTCCTTAGCTCTAGTGCCCAGGTTGTTGACTTTCAGCAGTTGACTTCTCCACCTCATGCCGAGCTTTTCTCTTTTGCTCGAGTATGTTTCGTAAATCTGCTCCCTCTGAGTGGTGGGAAGGCTTGTGGTGAGAAGGAGCCACTTGGCGAGTGTTTTTCCTCTTTGAAATGCCCTCCCCACGAAATTGAAATTCTCGTTCTTGCTCCATAGGTATTTCTCCTTAGCATTATATACTTGATCCTTTAAGTTAAGATATCCAGTACATTAGCCATATCTGATATCTCTGTTGAAGCCTTGCACTTGTACTTGGGGGTCGTTTAACTGGTTGCTCAAACCCTTGAGTTTGTTGACAATCTCTAGGAGGATTTCTTCTTTGTCTTGGAGCCTCATCTTGCTCCTTCCTATAGTGGATAACATTATGGTGACTCCAACTTTTTTCCAATAACACGATCTTTTCGTTCCCACAAATGGCGCCAAATGTTGTTGCTTGTTCTCGTCAAGCTGACTAGATTGGCACGTCATCTCCACGTATGCTCCAATGAGGTGTACACGGAGAACGTATCACCTGAAATGACGAGTTTGCAAAGGAAATGACACCGGTGTGGTGCCGACCCACTATACTCCGACGATCAAGTCAAATTTGACAGAGTTTTAGTAAGGTCGAAGAGCATACCTCAATCATCTGGAGTTGCTCAATTTATAGAGGGTGATAAAGTGGCTTCCCGCCATTCATTTGGTCTGTTTCCTGCCTATCGCAACTTGACCTGCCACGCGTCGACATCAAGTCACATCACATCGTCAGCCACCCTGCGAGCGCCTCAACCTATCTACAAGCTAGATGGTAGTGATGGAGATCAACGTATCATATACGCTTCATTGAGATGAAGTTGATGAGCTTGTTGGGTTTCTTGAGCTAAATAGGCTTAGTGGGCTGACTGTGGTGGCCTCAACGTGCTGGGCTCAAATAGGTGGGCATAGTAGGTTAAGCTGTGTAGGGTGTCCACAATGTGTTGAGCTCAAAATATGCTGAAGTCGGGCTGAACGAGCTGAGGCCCCATTCACATAATTATTTTTTATTTTGCCAAATTGATAACTCGTAATTTCCGCCTATTTATAAGTGGTTTTATCTCCAATATAATTAAAATATGATTTTTAATTGATTGAAATGTTCATAATATTATTAATCGTTGAATTTCATGAAAGTATGAGAAAACGGCGCTCAATTCGGACTTAAAACGAAGAAGTTATGCCTATTTTATTATTGAAAAAGACCCATCGCCGCCGCGATGGGATCCACGGCCGCGACTGAGACCAAAATAAAATTTTGGGCCAAAAACCCAAGGGTGGTCGCTGCGGCGACGAGAAAAGGAAAAATAATGATAATAGGCTGTGATGACATCATCCACAAGAAGAAAGTAGTGCGCGCTGATGTCACGCTGACGTCAGCGCGCACCAAGAAGGACCAGCGACGGGTCGCTCCACCTGAGTGACACGTCGCTCAGCGAAATGCAAGGGAAGAAGCAGACGACTCCAGACTTCGGCTCGGCTCAGGCAGGCGGCTCGCGTGCGGCTTCAGAGACAGATTCTTAGCGCTGGCGGCGGCTTGACTCGGCTGGAGGCTCGGCTTATACGACTTAACAGATTAGGCTATGATTTTATCACGATTTTTAGCTCCTTTTTGGCTATTTAAAGCACCTCTTGTACCCTAATTCAAGATCCCTTCTTCCCCTATTTTTCTTAGGACTCTTAGATAATTTTTTATATGTTTTCTAGCTAATTTATTTATTTAGACTAAAGTATTATCGAGGTTTGGTTCTTGATTTTGTGAGGTTTTATTCTTCAATTTAATCCTATTTTCTCTTTATTCATGCTTTCTCTTTGCATATTTTATTGTTGATTAATTCTTGTGCATAGTGGTCATATGTTCAATTGTTAATTTTTCATATTGCTAGTTAGAACGTTAAAACCGTAATTGTATAATTGTTCTAATACAAGTAGCATGATAGCATATATTAGTTAAGGACACTTTTCAATTCATGTTATGGGAATTTATTATCTAATTTAAATGAATCGGTCGTACCGTGTTTGTTAGTTAGAATTGGGTTCTTCTCATCTTAATGTTGTTAAAGGGTTAAATCTTATTATCGTATTCTAGGGTTATCCGTTAATTAAGGAAGTAGTCATTAGATCGTATCTTGGCTATCAAGAATTTAAGGAAGAGCAATTGTTGTTCCGGAAACTCCCAACTAATTTAGAGAAGAATTTAGGAATGTATGTTTAGTAATCGATGATCAAATTCATGAACCATAACTGAGATTAACCTTTAGTTGGAAGCTTTCTTATTGAATTTCTTATTCTTTTTAATTTTGTTTTCTTTTTCGTTTTATTTCCAAAACTCAAAACCCCCCCGTTTGTTAACTTTAATTTAATTCTCTTTTTCCTGTGGAGATCGACCTTACTCACCACTACTACAGATTTTTAAATTCCAAGAGTAAGTTTATTATTTTTGGTGGTTTCGACACCCATCAAATTTTGGCGCCGTTGCCTGGGAATCGGTGTTAATTAAATTATTGTTTTTATTTTATTTTATTTTTAATTGTTTGTTTAGTGTTTCAGATCCTTAGGCCAAAAAAATATATAACGATCCATACTCAAATACTTATGATTCTGGATGGAGAGATCATCCAACATACAATTATGGATCAACGCCATATATCAATCCATCTCAACAATCCACTTTCAATTCATCTCTTGAAAATCAATTGGCCCACCTTACTACTCTTGTACATCAGTTAGTTGCACAAAAGTCACAACAAACAAGAGTAGGTTGGCGGGATCATTATGATTTGAATTATGCTCCAAGAGTTCCTGCAAATCATCAACAAGGGCATATGATCCTCCTCAACATTCCACTTATCAGGTAAGTCCATCTTTAGAAGAACTTGTTGATTCTATTACTGCTAACACTCAACACTTTCAACAAGACACTCAACAGTTCCAACAGTACAATACACTTATCCAGTAAGTCCAATTTTAGAAGAGCTTGTTGAACAGATTCAACAGAACAATCAACGGATCCAAGAGAACACTCAACAGTTCCAGAAGACCACTCAAGAGTTCCAAGAGTACACCCAACAGGTAAATTTTGAGAGTTTGAAAAGAAGCAAAAAGTTGCCAGATCAACTATATGACGTGGAAGTTGAAAAGGAACCAGATTTCAATGAGACAGGGTATCGATGCATCTGAGAAGAGGATGATGAAGAAGTTGTCTCTCCAAATTTAACTAATCATCATCCTAAAGTGGTTGAAAGTGAACAAATAATGGCGGTAATAAAAATTCCTGATTTTCCTTCTAATATTGTCAAATCTTTTCAGGATGAAGAAGAAAAAGGAGATGATGAAACATATATTGTAGAGTTTGTTGGAGAAATCAACAAATTAAATATCAACAACTCCATGATAAATTCTATTAACAAATTTTTGTATTTTGTTATCACTGATATAGTTGATCCTCTAACTTGTGAAATTTTTGATTTTGTTAATACTGATGAATCAAATAATACTTTAAACGAAAATTGCACTGTTCAGGATTACGAATAATGATTAGAAAGTTTGTCAAAGTAATATGCGATGTGTTTTGACCAGGAGGAGCAACACCGTCTAGCCATAGACGTTAAATAAAAGGCGCTTTTTGGGAGGCAACCCAAATTTCTACGCTTTTTAGTTTTAGTATTAGTTCTATTTTACTTGTTTACTTTTCTCACCGTCTAGCCATAGACGTTAAATAGAAGGCGCTTTTTGGGAGGCAACCCAAATTTTTACGCTTTTTAGTTTTTAGTTTTAGTATTAGTTCTATTTTACTTGTTTACTTTTCTTTGTTTTTGTTCTTTTTTTTAGGAAAAAGGAAATTAGGATCAACGAAGGGATTTTCATATTGAAACATGAGGTTTTTCACCAGATTCACTCACATTCCCGAGCTGATAGTGATCCGACTGCTGAGGATTACTCATTCAGGGAAGTTTCTTCTACCACCTTGTTTTTAATTTTATCTCATTGAGGACAATGCTTAGTTTAAGTTTGGGGGTAGAATTTCATATTTTTGATGTGTTTAAATGCTTTCTGAAAATTTTAGAAGTTTTTAATGTTTGAGCTTGTTTACTTTTGATGCTTTTGCAAGCTTTGTTTCATGCTTAATCTCATGTTTTTCGTGTATTTTTAATCACGCCTTTTGCATTAAAATCTTTGATTTTGTTTAAAGCATGCTTCCTTTTTCACTTGTCACATTTTGAGTATTGATCTTGCTTTCTAATTGATTGCGAAGTTTATAGGATGTGATACCATTTAGCCTCTTTTTGTGAGATTTTGTGCCTTTTGAGCAATTATCATAACATATGCTCTATATTATTCTTTGCTGAGAGTATGTCATTCATGGTTGTTTATTTCTAGAACTTGCTCTGTTATACATGTTAAAACTGTTTTTGTTTGAATTTTGGATGCTTGAAATCTATAAAGGCAAACTAGGGGAACCAGTTCTAGCTTTCTAAAGGCCTACCGAACTTAATTCATTAGAAGCCGATTTTTGAGCCTTAGCCTTTTCTTTGATATTTAGCCACATATAAATACCAATTTCCCTTTCTTTTGTCTCTTTTTCACCAAATTGAATTGAGAGGTTGCTATGGATTTAGAAAGATATATGTTTCATATTGAAAGAGTCGATGAAAGTGATGGATTGTGTTATGAGTGGATTGAAAAAGAAAAAAAATGTGGAAAAAGAAAAATGCAAAAATAAAAAGTTTGTCATTGAAAATCCGAAAAAGAAAATAGAAAGTTGAGAAAAGAAAGTGAGAAGAAGTTGTTTGCTTAAATGTGAGAGGTTGTGATTCAAATGAAAAATATGAGTTTTGATTGAATTTATTGAATATGCTCATAGTAATCTCTCAATTATTTTAGCCTAAATGTCTTCCATCTACCGTTTTCCTAAGCCCCATTACAACCTTCAAAGACCCTTGGATTCATGTTTTTCGATTTCTTGCATTTACGGTTTTAATTTGATATATTTGCAAGCCTATGGTAAATTTCTTCCATGTCTTGACTTGAGTGATATTCTTTGACTCCCTTTAAACACTTTGAGCGATTTGAGTGAATATCTCGTGAGGGTATCTATTCCTGTATGCTTTGATTTTGAGAAGTTTGTTTAGGTTTCTATTCTTTATATGACTTGTGAAATTGAGATTGCATGTGATGTTCTTCATGGTTTTATAAAAAATTGCATAAAAACAAGATTGATGGCACACACTTGGGGTATTTGCATGAACTTTTGATTGTTTAGGTATTAATTATTTACAAGCTTGATGGTTACATAATTTTGAAGATTTTCATGATTGATTTTTAATTGTTCTTAATGCTAGAATTGCTAAGGGACTAGCAATTGTCTAAGTTTGGGGGTATTTGATAACTCGTAATTTCCACCTATTTATAAGTGGTTTTATCTTTAATATAATTAAAATATGATTGTTAATTGATCGAAATGTTCATAATATTATTAATCGTTGAATTTCATGAACGTAGGTGAAAACGGCGCTCAATTCGGACTTAAAACGAAGAAGTTATGCCCATCCACGATCGCGACTGAGAACAAAATCGAATTTCGGGCCAAAAACTCGAGGGTGGTCACTGCGGCGATGAGAAAAAGGAAAAATAATGATAATAGGTTGTGATGACGTCATCCACAAGAAGAAAGTAGAGCGCGCTGACGTCACGCTGACGTTAGTGCACACCAAGAAGGACCAGCGACATGTCGCTCAGTGAAATGCAAGGGAAGAAGAGACGGCTTCAGACTTCGGCTCGGCTCAGGCAGGCGGCTCGCGTGCGGCTTCAGAGACAGATTTTTAGCGCTGGCGGTGGCTTGACTCGGCTGGAGGCTCGGCTTATATGGCTTAATAGATTAGGATATGATTTTATCACGATTTTTAGCTCCTTTTTGGCTATTTTAAGCACCTATTGTACCTAATTCAAGATCCCTTCTTCCCCTATTTTTCTTAGGACTCTTAGATAGTTTTTTTTATATGTTTTCTAGCTAATTTATTTATTCCGACTAGAGGATTATCTAGGTTTGGTTCATGATTTTGTGAGGTTTTGTTCTTCAATTTAATTCCTATTTTCTCTTTAATCATGCTTTCTCTTTGCATATTTTATTGTTGATTAATTCTTGTGCATAGTGGTCATATGTTCAATTGTTAATTTTTCATATTCCTAGTTAGAACGTTAAATCCGTAATTGTTTAATTGTTCTAATACAAGTAGCATGATAGCATAAATTGATGAAGGACACTTTTCAATTCATGTTATGGGAATTTATGATCTAATACTTAAATGAATCGGCCGTACCGTGTTTGTTAGTTAGAATTGAGTTCTTCTCATCTTAATGCTGTTAAAGCGTTAAATCTTATTATCGTATTCTAGGATTATACGTTAATTAGGGAAGTAGTCATTAGATCGTATCTTGGCTATCGAGAATTTAAGGAAGAACAGTTGTTGTTCCGGCAACTCCCAACTAATTTAGAGAAGAATTTATGAATGTATGTTTAGTAATCGATGATCAAATTCATGAACTATAACTGAGATTAACCTTTAGTTGGAAGCTTTCATATTGAATTTCTTATTCTTTTTAATTTTGTTTTCTTTTTCGTTTTATTTCCAAAACTCAAAAACCCCGTTTGTTAACTTTAATTTAATTTTCTTTTTCCTGTGGAGATTGACCTTACTCACCACTACTACAAATTTTTAAATTCCAAGAGTAAGTTTATTATTTTTGGTGGTTTCGACACCCATCACACATTTACTCCTAACAATATTTTTCTTTTATTATTTTTATCATGTTTTTTTTTCATAACCAGTTTTGAATCTTTTCTCCCAATCTAAATTCATTCTTTTGGTTAAATACATCTTTGGAAGAGAAAATATTGTATCTGATGGGTATGTTTCGAATTTCTTGATAATAAAAAGTGTAAAATAAATTTCATGCTAATAATTAATTTTTTTTTAATAAAGCTGCTATCATGGGAAGTTGGAAAGTCATTTGGGAAATGGAGTTGGCACCACCACAGAAATAAAATTTGATTGAAGATTCTCTTCACCGTTTTCTTGCAACACCAATGTTTAGTTCTTAAAAAATCAAGGGAGGCTCTCCAAAAATATGGACAATCGATTTATAACTTTTTTTTTAAAAAATGTGTTATTTTAAGATTTTCAATATATTATTATATAAAATTAATAATTTTATATTTTATATGATTTAAATACTTAAAATGTATTATTCCATGATTATTTTATGTATAAACCCGTGAAACGTTTTATTCAATTCAATTGTATGCTATGTATAACTAAAATATTGATTTAATAAAAGGGATGAGAAATTACGGTTTGACATGTACATGGTCCATTTTGATAAAGTGAATCAATATTCAATTCTATAGAATTGTTAGGTTCTAGACATGATATTAACTATGTATATGTTGAGAATCTCACGTCGGAAATATGAATGGAACTCACAAGCTTTATAAAATATATGAGCTACTCCTCTCATTGCCAATTGATTTCGAGATAGAACCTCATGATATTAAGATGGTATCAGAGCCCAACAAGCCCAAATAGTTAATATTGTAACTCAATTTAATTTATAAATCCATTTGTTATTCATCTTTAATGATTACAAAAAATCATTTTTTCCCAAACAAATTTCAAGTAGTGAAATCTTATAGTAATTAATGGTTTTAAAAGAATGAACGAATACGTGCGTTAAGCTAGTATAAAGAAAAATAAAATAAAGAGAAAGAGAAAAGAGAAAAACAAACATATAAAGAAAAAGAAACATAAGAGAAAAGAGAAAAACAATCATATAAAGAAAAAGAAACATATATGCTTTGTCCTTGTTTTTCTATAGGTGGCGCTACTTTGCTTTCGGAAAAAGGTAATATATGGCATCTTATTCTTCTTTTTGAAAGAAAAACATCAATCAAGTTGCATGAATATTTTCATAAATAGATTTTTTTTCTTTCATTCATTTAGCGACTAGTTTTAGTTAAATTAATATATCCATTTTTATTATTTTTTTTCTTTCATTCATTTAACGAATACTTTTTCCATTTTTTTTCATATTATATTTTTGTAATAAATAATTAATCAATTAAAAATATTATATTAATATAAAAATCAATATGAATTCTCTAAATTTAAATAATTTTTTTTAAAAGGTAAAAATGGAGTTATTTTCACTTGAAGTTTTATGATTTTTTTTTTTAATTTAATATTAAGTCTTCTTTTTTTTCTTTGGTTATTTACCAAATAATTTTTTCCTTTTAATTTCATAATTATATTTAATTTAATAATTTATTTTATTTTAATTTTCTTCATTATTGTGTGATCAATAAAAAATTGAAAAAAACACAAATCCTTCTAAATAAAAAAATAATTTCTATAAAGATTTTTAATTATATTTTTTATTAAAAAGATTAAAATAAATATAATTAATATATAATAGTTTTAAGACTTAAAACTAAAGTGAGTAAACTAATAATCTGATTTAAATATTATTTTTAAATGGTATTTCATTATTACTTAGCTTCATATTTTAAAATAAAACTCAAAATCGACTACTAGTTTATATATTTTTTTAAGCAAACTACTAGTTATATCCATATATTGTTTTATATTTATTTTTATAATTTGTTATGTATTATTATATTTTGTTAAAATCTTAAGTGAATAAAATTGATACAATTAAAGATTGATTAATTTTTTAAAATGTGTGATTCAATATTTTTTCAGTATACAAAAGTATTCATATTAAAAAAAAAATCTCATTATAAATATAAATATATTAATATTTGAATTGATTAAATCGTATACACTATCATTCATATTGTGTCACTCCTAAAATTGAGTTCTTGATTCGTCACTAAAACAGACCACACTTCCCCAATCAACTTCGTGTTATTTGGTTAATTGTAGGATTGACGTGATACAAATGAGCAGAATATTTATTTTGTTTCAAAGGACAAAAAGAAAAAAACATATAAAGAAAAAGAAAGAAAAGACAAAGAGAACAAAGATAAAGAAAAAGAAACATATATGCTTGTCCTTGTTTTTCGATAGTACTTTGCTTGCGGAAAAGGGTAATAATATGGCATCTTATTCTTCTTTTTGAAAAAATAAAAAAATCTCGAGTTGGTTGCATGAATATTTTCATAAATAGATTTTTTTTTCTTTTTTTGCTTTCATCCATTTATCGAATAGTTTTAGTTAAATTAATATATCCATTTTCATTATTTGTTTTTTCTATTCTACTATTGAATAATCAATATCATTATTATTTTTTATATTTTAAAGGGATAAATGTAAAATACACCTCTAAATTTTGGGTTATTATTAAATCATACACCTTTACTTTTTTTTGTTTTAAAATATCCCTGCACTCTAGGAAAATTACAAATCACACTTTTCTGTAGATTAGTTTTAACGAAATTTAGACATATATATATATTATAGGCATACCACGTGTTCTAAAACTATTAAAAATTTCGAAAAATTTGAATTTTCGAGTGTGCTTTGTAGATTTTATATCTTATTAAAATAAGAGTTTATCCTAAAATTCTACACGTCTGTTAATTTTTTTTGTTATTTTTCATGAAATCGGAATACATGCATAAATAAAATATAAATGTATCTAAATTTTGTTAAAACTAATTGATTGAAGGGTGTGATTTGCAATTTTACTAAAGTGCAGGGTATTAAAACAAAAAAAAGTGTAGGGGTATGATTTAACAATAACCTAAAATGCAGGCCTGTATTTTATATTTATCCCTATTTTAAATTGAAGAACAGTTCACTGCGTTGAACTACATAACGACATGGCCCAGTTAATATGAACTCAAAATAAAGTTATTTAAATTGAAATTAACAAAATTCCCTTTTCTAAAGTGTCAGGTTGTTACATGAAAGTTGCAGAAAAACAATTACTTTAAGAGACTCATATAGAGAGAGTGATGTAATATTTTAAATTTAATAACATGCAACGTTAATTCCCATGATGTTTGGAAGTCATGATTTTCACTATAACAATAATAAAACATAAATTGAACATACCGTTCTTCATGGTCAAATCAAGAGGCGATATAGACGATTTGATGTAGATGAGTATAAGTTTCTTTCTCTCTATCACCCACTATAATTGCACAGCATCGATGGAGCACGTACACAATAATAATGTTAATCTTGTGTTGGATTGAGAGAGGACCAAGATTCGTATTTATAGATGCCAAAAGTTATGTCTATTCACGAATAGACAATGATCACAATGAATAACTATAAGAAAAATAGGAATAGGACACACTAAATATTTTAATAGGTGACACAATTAAAAAAAAAGCGGATGAACAATAAAAGTAAAAAAAAAAGACGTCACCTGTTCCCTTGCTAATCTCGCTCTCTCACTTATACGATTATAAAAAAATCTCTCGCTCTCAAATTTCCTTTCCGTCTCAACTTCTCTCTCTCACTTTCAGCCCTAATCTTTGCTCTCAATTCGTGCATCAGCCTAATCTTTGCTCTCGTTTTTGCTCTCGATCTCAAACCCTTTGCTCTCAAGTCTTTGATGTTTATAGACTTTGGATCCATCGAAAATCGAAGCCACAAACCCCTGTCGCAGATCTGATCGCCTTGTCGTTTCATTTCCTGTCCGTTCGAATAAGCTTGTTCAGATCTAGAGTAGATCTTATTCTTGTCGTTCGTTCGAGGCATCGTACGAAGACGAAGAAGTGGAATCAGTAGCAGAACATTCGGCTCACGCTCCCAAAGCCCTAATTTCCTAGAAATCTTGAGAGAACACTCGGCTCACGCTCCAGGCTGTGTGGTTTGAGGTTATGAGGTTTAAGGTTATGAGATCCAAAAATCCCTAATTTCAGAGTTGGAAAAGTACGGCTCCAGGCTATGGGGTTTGAGGTTATGTGAGAGCCAACAAGCACTAATTTCAGAGCCGAAGTTATGAGGTTTGTTCCTTATACTTTTCGATTTCTTATGAGGTTTTAATTGATTCTTGAGCTCTGAACTTAGCTGCTTTGTTTCGATGATAACATATATTCTGAAATTGATCAGGTTCAGTTGTCGAATTTCTGTAAACTTAAAATTGTTTCGTAATCGGCGTTGATCGAGAATATACTTTCGTATTATCGTTTACTTTTCAATTTTTCATGAGATTCTGATTGATTCTTGAGTTGTGGGCTCAGTTGTTTTGTTTCGATGATAACATAATCAGCTTCCATTATCAACTTAAAATAGTTTCGTAATCGGTGTTGATCAATAAATTGCTATCGTTTTACTGTTTACTTCTCAATTTTTAGTGAAACTCTAGTTCATTTTTGATAGTTTGAACTTAGTTGCTTCGAATATTACATGCAGAAGAACATTTTATGGGAAAATTTTGGAATAAGTTTGACTAATCGCAATGGTTTAAATTGGAAACAATTGAAAATTAGCATAACAACAATGACTGAACTTAAATTGTTGATTCACACAAGTTCAATGGAACTAATCTTTTGCTGGAATTTACATGAATTGAAAGCAATTATATTTACTGCAAAACTTTTTCGCTATAAAGTGGATAAATTGTCCATTACTTGTTCTTTTGAACTGTCAGTGTGATGCATAATATTATTGGCATCTTAAGTTATGGTACATGTTATTCTAGTTGTTCGGATTTCAGATGCAGATTGGATTTAGTTTAGTATTTATAGGTGTTGAACAAGCCTATCATCTGTGTTTATGCCATTACCAGTTCACATGTTATTGTATTTTGATTCCCCGACTTTGCTTTTAGATTTTTAATTGTGTTTTCTTAGGGAAGTTTTTTATATTACAATTTTCTGATACTGATGGGCATCTTGTTTTAGTTACCATTTGAGAATTAATGTGTGTTAGCACAATCAGCCTTCTTATCACATACTTTTTAAATTTAGAAGTTTCCAAATATCATGGTCATTGATCAAGTTTTTGTGTCAGATCCTTTTAATTCTAAGTTGTTTTTGTCTTTTACTTTTTTGTCAAAGCCATTGATATGAATTCTGACTTCAACTCTTGATGCTATAATATTTTGTTTTTCTTCATTCATGCTTCAGTTTTCCGTTTCGGCACCTTCATTTGTCTTGCTGAGGGTGAAACGAACAAATCTACGGACTTTTATGGGCTTTTATGTTCTATCCTAGAGAAGCAACAATTTTCTTTCCAAATCCTTGACCAATATACTGAGACATGGTGACAGGTTTAAGCACAATAAGACATTGTGGTTCCTACTATGAAGTTAAATTGATAAGCTTTTTTTTTTTTGTATAAGTAAATTATTGAATATGCTTGCTTAATATATTTATATAAATGTTCTTACCTAATGGATTGGTCAGAAGATGGCATTCTTCAATGATTCGTTTATTGAATTTTAGTAACCTGAGTAGTTGTTAATTTATTTTGCATCTTATTTAAGGTATTATGTGATGGCTTTTTTTTACTTGACTATATTGTGTCATTTGTTAGCGTAACTTGACATGAAGAAATGGAATGAATACGTTGTTGAGCTAACTCTGAAAACTTAGTTATTCCAGTTTTCTAAATACCACAATGTGAGACTTCACTTTGTCAGGAAAAATAGTTGGTTAGTAACATTCTTTGCAATTGAGTTCTTTGTTAAAAATGAATTTCTTGCTTTCTTTAAGTTTGATCGTTCCTTGATTAATTATTTCCTTAGTAAGAAGCATTTCACATTTATAGCACGATAATAAGCATAGTGGTTCTACTGTAAAAAAAAAAAAACTATTGTAATTTCTTTCTATGTTTACATCAACTCGAAACTTTTGTTACAATGTTCATATGCAAATTAAACTACAAATAACATATGAAATGATCCAGAACACCATATGTTTGATAAAAAGTCAAAGAGAAAGCAATAAATTTCAGAACTTGGCTGCTTTTTTTTTGAAATTTGTAAATTGTGCTCAAAGGCAATGGAACGATATGAGATAGTGAAAGATATTGGGTCTGGGAATTTTGGTGTGGCTAAACTTGTGAGAGATAAATGGAGTGGTGAGCTATATGCTGTCAAGTATATAGAGAGGGGCCAAAAGGTTCTGTTTTATTATCTTCTTCATTTCCCATTTTAATCTTGTGAGAGATAAATGAAACATTTTGTAATTGTGTGTGTGGATATAAAAAAACATGTTTGGTATATCAACTGAAGATGTTTGGCTTACTTGTTTTTCAGGCTTTTTTCTGCTTTGTATGATTGGATCTCTTCTGTCTTTTAATTATCCCTTCTTTACTTGATTATGACTTTTCTGCAATTGCTGTTTGAATGTGATATTGATTCTTCATTTTATTTTCCCCGCTAGAGAACTGGAAATTTTCCATCTCATTTTGGCTGGAACTTTATAAAATACATGATATGAAAGGTTTTTTAGTTCTTAAATTAATGTTTAAATGACTTTTTTAATGCAGGTCCTACTCACTCCCACACATCTGGCTATAGTCATGGAATATGCAGCTGGAGGAGAACTTTTTGAAAGAATATGCAATGCTGGAAGATTCAGTGAAGATGAGGTAATATAGGGTGCTAGCTGACAGTTCACAGTCAAAGGGATGAGTAATTGGTTTGAGTACCATGCATGATATTGGAACATTCATCATTGATTCATTATAGTAATTTACCATTGTTAATCTTTTTATTTCCCATCTCAAATCTTAAAAAAAATTCCAACAGATTCCGCAGCTACATAAATAAATATTATTTATATGTAGGACAGCTACCTCTCCTTACAAGTTACAACACTGCAGCAAAAGATTGGAAATTCAAGAGATCTAAATATAAATATATAGAAGTAAGAAATTATTTTGACCTAATTAATAGGATGTTGTTAAGGTTACACCCTTGGATTAATGTAGTTAAGTTGTGTTCCCAAAATATATCATATTTTTTTTATGACATTGAAGTAAACTGTCAAACTCGCATAATCTCATTTATTATTTTATAACTCACGATGTTTAGACACTTTTTCCATTCCTCCTTTAATTTGATGTAATATTCATTAATTTTATATTATCCAACGAAGCTGAGCATGTGCGTGCCTATGCCCAAATTAGTGTGTCTGTGGTTTATAGTCATTTAGTCATCCATCCAAAAACTTCAGATTACAATCACAAATGGCCACTCTCACTTTTCCTCATTACTTTTTTCTTCTTTTTCATTTGTTTTATGGCCTTTCAGAATCTCATTCTATTGTTAAATATCTTCCTGGTTTCCAAGGCCGTCTTCCATTTTATCTTGAAACTGGGTCAGTTTAGTTTGTGATTCTGTTTTTTTCCCTGTCTTTCTTTGTTTTAAGATGTTATAGTGATATTTTTTCACAGATATATTGGGGTGGGTGATGCAGAAGAAGTTCAGCTTTTCTACTATTTTGTTAAATCAGAAACAGATCCACAAAATGATCCTCTTATTATTTGACTTACCGGTGGTCCGGGTTGCTCTGGTCTATCTTCCCTTGCCGTTAGCATGGGTAATTGAGTTCTGTTTGATAATTATTTCATTTTCAATAATTTTTATGAAGTAGTTTTTTAAAACATTTTGTATTTTGATTTATTTACAAAAACTGTTAACAAATATGTTTGATTCTCTAATTTTTTAAAAACAAAAAACAGTTATCAAACAAATATTATTTTTGGTTTTTTAAAAACTAAAATGGAATACTCCTTCCTCCTAGGTCCTTTAAATTTCAAGAAAGAAGCATACAATGGGAGCCTGCCTAAATTGGTCTATAACCCTTACACATGGACAAAGGTGACTCTTTTTTCTTCTTATGTTATGTTTATCAATGGCCTGATTTGCAATGTGATGATATAATGATAGAGAGCCAGCATGATATTTACGGATTCACCTCCGGGTACTGGATTCTCGTATGCTAAAACTCCACAAGCTCACAAATCAGGAGACCTTCTTCAAGCTCATCATGCCCATCAGTTTTTGCTAAAGGTATTCATATGCTTGTAAATTTAGATACTTCACTTATCTCTTAATTATTATTTTTTAAAACTAGAAATCATTTGCATTTTGTTAGTGGTTGATTGATCATCCAGAATTCATATCCAATCCGTTCTATGTTGGTGGAGATTCCTTTGCTGGTTTTATTGCTCCAATTGTCGTACATGAGATTATAAATGGTATCAAAATAACACACAGATTTGGGTTTTTTCCAAATGTTCAAATTTCTAGTTGATTTGACTGTGAATTGAAACCAATTACTCATCCCTTTGATGTGCAGCAAATTTGCCATAGGGATCTTAAGCTGGAGAACACACTTTTAGATGGAAGCCCAGCACCCCGTCTCAAAAACTTTAGGAAAACACTGCAAGTTAGTCATTGCTAATTTTGTTATTTTACAATTTTTTTTTGTTGATTTCCAATTGCTTTGCTCCATAATGTCTTAACAAGCATATTTTAATTTCTTTCAAGCAGAGGATTCTCAGTGTCCACTACTCAATACCACACTACGTTAGAGTTTCCTTGGATTGCAAGCACCTTCTATCTCGAATATTCGTAGCTGATCCAGCAACTGCCCTTTATGCCATATCAGCATAGGTGATGAGGTGCTTGATGATCTTGACGTCAAGAACATTAATTTGTCATAGTTATTTGTTTTTTTTTTTGTATTGATATGATTTAATTTTTTGTTTATAGAATGTAATTCATCTAGGCATCGAGTAATATTTAAATTTTGAGATTGTAATATTTAATTAAATTTGACAGGTATATTATATAAATTTGTTTTATAATTAATTTAAAAAAATATTTTTTTCTCAAATTTTAGACAATAGGTGATGCTCTTTTGGCATCACCTATTTGAATAGGTGACGGTCATTTTGTGACCGTCACCTATTCGAATAGGTGACGCCAAAAGGATGTCACCTATTCCCGAAATTCTTATAGTGAATGGTTATGTCTTTTCCATCAAAAGACATAACTATTTAAAGAGTCATTACCTTTCATTTTGGTGTCAATGGATACTTTAAAGAGATGTGTCCTTCCACCAATAGATAAATGGATTTAATCATTAGTTAAATATTAAATCGCTAATAATTATCCTTTGGGTCACAATAATTTCTTACATTCTCCCACTTGACCCATATGATATTGTTTTAAAGGTTCAATAAATAAAACAATCACAATGTGCACACATAAATATCCTTCATTTTATTAGCTATATCATAAATCGTAATTAAGTAAAATTACTAATACGAGTCATGGCGGTTGTACGATATATTAGTTTACATAGTCTCTTCCATGTACCATAATACTAGCAGTTTTATTCAACACGATCGGTGAAGAAAAGTGCAGTAATGGTCCAGCTGTAAAAGACTTTATTGGAGACAGCTCTTGTTAAACATTAACTTTATTTCATTCATATATATACCAATTAACTAACAAGAGATATCAAAAACTTTAAACATAAATGAGCTCAGAGTGTCAGAAAATAAGATTATGATTATTAATGACGTCCAGTAATACACATCCTTTCAGATGTGTTTCATTAAATATTTTGGGCGGCAATCATTTCGTTAACAATTATCTCAATGGTGCAAAAATGTTCTATTGACACTCTTTGTTTCTGAACTTTTCCTTTAACAGCACATTATTTTATCTTCATGTATTTCGCACCCTTTAAATACTTTGCATAATTATTACAATAAATTTTCAGCGGCTTGATAATAGCGTCGACAACTTCAAGTCCCAAAATAAAATTCTACAACGATAATATCATGAACTGTAGCCTCAAAGCATACCACAGACCTATAAACAATACTTTTCTCGTTCCAATTCATTCTTGAAGCGTTGCATAAGACTCAATTAATCTCCCTTCTGAATTGGAACTATACTTGTTGAATCATAATCGGTTTCATAATAAACCACGATAATTAGTAGCAAAAAATATCATAAAGTTACTCCTACTGACCTTAAGATATATACACCAATACGGTGTTTTCTTGAAATAAAAAAATGATATCATTATTGGGAAGTTTTAGTGTTTTGACTCATAAGTCAAGATTGGAATAGTCATGAACACTCAATGTATATCTAAGTTCTCCTTTGGGTGATACTAAGATATACATACATAAACTATGATGCTAAATTTAAATTTGACTTAATTTGATAATTTCATATATTTTAATAAATATATTTGTTATCTTTAGATATACAAAATATATCTTGCAAAATATCAAATTATCAACTATAATATTTATTAACTATAATCAACCTTTGGGCAATTTAAAATTTTCTTATAATAATAAACTTCAATTAACCCAATAAACTAATAATTACCATCAATCAAATTATTACATTATAAGCATCATAAATTAAATTTAGGGTAATTGAAAATAATTTATGTAATTTAATGAAATTATCTAAATAACCTTTATGATTTGGTTATTTTGGTGACTAACAAATCCTTTATGTTATAAGGTATTATAAATTGCATAAAATATCATATTATAAACTTACTTTTCAATAAAACTCATAAATAAATAACCAAGTTTATTATTATAAGAATAATTAATTCATCTTCGGGTGATTTAAAATTCTCATAATTATAAACTTCTATTAACTAATAAGCTAATTTTCAAACAAATGATTGAAAAGCTTATATTATAAACGTCATAATCTTATGGGTGTAATTGGAAATCAAATTTACACCGTTATTTAAAAACATTATGATTTTGTCACTCTGGTGACTAATAAAACAATAGTAAATTATTCACACATAAAATAATGACCAAGTATAATTATAACACTTAAAATGGCCACACTTGATAATTGACATTTAAACATAAATTTATCAAAACATATTTGTGCTCATAAGAAATACGTAAAGCAGATAATAAAATGAGCACATTTGAATCCTTATTATACCAATAAAAAATTCTATCATAAAATACAATAAAACCAAATATTGTATTGTGCATATCAGTAGGCCAAAAATTTATGGGGAGAAATAATCCCATTGCATCTATAAACCAAAGTCATTAATGAAAAAACCCATATATCTCTTAATAAAAAAAAATTACACTGTTCAAAAAAAAAATTTACACATTACAGCAGAGAAAACCAAAATGGATTTAAGAAAACAATGGCACTATTTTCAATAAGCTTTCTAATATACGAAAAAAAGAAAAGAATTAATCTTTTCCATTACGTTCATGACGATTGGCCAAAATCTTTTCCTTACGATTCAAAAAATTTCGTAAAACCATATCGAAATCTGATAAAGTTTGTATAAACGTTTATCTTATTCGATTCTCATGGTCAAAGACCCATATTTATACAAGAAAATTAGGGCAAGCTTTACAAGGAATGAAATATACATAAAATCCTAATTTACAAGTAAAAATCATAAAAACGCCTAAAAACGGCCCACCGCCGCGGCGGCAGAGGCGGAAAAATGAAAATTAACAAGTTGGGCGCCGCAGCGGCAAGGGCCACCACCGCGGCCCACTCTCGGGTTTCTTGGCTGGGGAAGTCAGATTTTGGTCTCATACTCACCGCCACGGCGGTGAGGACTCCACCGCCGCAGCGGTAGAAGGATTTCTAGAAAACGTCCCCGAATGCCCACTTTGCCAATATGCCTCCTCAAGTTGGAGCATGGAGATCACGAATGCCCAACTTACCAATAAGAAACTGAAACTGAGCTTTACCGAGACCCTTAGTGAGAATGTCGGCAAGTTGAAGATCAGTTCGAAGATGTGCCGCTCGAACAAGACCAGCAGAAAGAGCATCACGAACAAAGTGGCAATCCATCTCAATATGCTTTGTTCGTTCATGAAAAACCAGATTAGCAGCAATATGTTAAGCTGACTGACTATCACAATAAAGCTGAATAGGCTGCGAGTGAGTTATACCAAAACATGATAACAAAGACTTAAGCCATTTTAACTCACAGATCGTAGAAGCCATAGATCGATACTCCGCTTCAGCAGAGGAACGGGACACAGTAACCTGTTTCTTAGTCTTCCAAGAAATCGGGGAAGAACCCAAAAGGATATAATAGCCAGTCAAAGAACGCCGAGATAAGGGGCAACTAGCCCAGTCACTATCACAATAAGCAGTTAATTGAAAATCACATTCACCGCGTAGAAGAATACCTTGACCCGGACATCCCTTCAAATAACGCAAAACGCGCAAGCCCACATCCCAATGTTCAAGACGAGGATTTCCCATAAATTGGGCCAAGATATGAACCGAATAACTAAGCTCTGGACGAGTAATAGTCAAATAAATAAGACGGCCAACGAGACGTCTATATTTCTCAGGATCATCAAGAGATTTGCCATTGATAAGAGCAAGTCGGTGGTTTTGTTCAATAGGAGTAGAAACAGGTTTGGCTCCAAGTAAACCAGCCTCTCCAATAATATCAAGAGCATACTTACGTTGAGATAAATAAAGTCCATCGGTTCCACGAGCTACTTCAATACCAAGAAAGTATTTCAATGCACCCAAATCCTTCATATGAAATTTGTCACTGAGCTGCTTTTTGAAAGAAGCAATGGCCTTAGAAGAACTGCCTGTAATAATCAGATCATCAACAAACACAAGCACATGCAAAGAAACCGAATTTTTCGAGTAGCTGAATAGAGAGTAATCTGGGTAAGACTAAACAAAACCAATATCTTTCAATGCGGAAGATAATTTAGCAAACCAATTGCGAGGAGCCTGTTGAAGTCCATATAAGGACTTACGAAGACGGCAAACTTTACCAGTAGTAGAAGAGGCAAAACCCGGAGGCAATTTCATATAGACCTCTTCATCAAGATCACCATGCAGAAACGCATTGTGAACATCCATCTGATGCAACTCCCACTTCCTAGCAATAGCAATAGAAAGGAAAGTCCGAACAGTAACCATTTTGGCAACGGGTGCAAAAGTTTCATTGAAATCGATGCCTTCAATTTGTCGATTTCCATGAACCACAAGACGACCTTTCAATCTTTCGACAGATCCATCAGATTTATATTTGATCTTATACACCCATTTGCAACCAATAGCACGTTTCCCGGGTGGGAGATCTTCCAAGGTCCATGTCCCGTTACGTTCAAGGGAATTAATCTCCTCTTTCATTGCTTTACGCCAACCGGCATCCTGAACTGCCTCGTGAAAAGAGGTTGGTTCTTTTCCTGTAGTAATGGCAGCCAAGAAACAAGAATGTTTGTGCGAAAATCTATCACAATTTACATAACAAGCAATAGGAAAACGAGTACCTGAGGATGATGATGAAGCGTAAGAAGGTGATGTGACGGGGTTTATAGTGCGAACGGTATTGGTAACATAATCTGTGAGCCTCATTGAACTCTTCTTAATCCGATGTCCTCTTCCAGTTGGAATGGCATCCGGGGAAGCATCAATAGATACATTCGAAGAAGAAGAATCAGTAGGTGTGAAATTGATTGATGCCCTTGTGAAATTGATTGATGCCCTTGAAATTGGTATTTTTCCTATTACATATGCTCTAGTTGATGAAATTATATATTCGCTGAGAGTAATTGTCCGCGAAGAAGAATCAGTAGGTGTGAAATTGATTCATAATATTCTTTTAAATTTCATAATAATAAATTGTTTTTGCCATCCCTAATTGGTGGTGGTTTTGGCCATATCTGTAATAAAAGTGGTTGTGCAAACATTTATGTAATATCTCTAATTTTTTTAGCCATTATTGAAAACAGCCCAAGTAACTAATAATAATAAATGCTATATTGAGTATACAAATTTTCCTTTTCGAAATTTTTTATAGTAGGTATTGCCTCACATAACTCTCTACCTCCATAGAAATGAGGTTAGGGTCTAGTCCAATATGGGATAAATGTAAAGTAGAGAAAAGACATATGTGTTTGTCATTATACTGAGTTATCTCATATTTGCCAGACAGTTTCCTTAAATTGTCACGTAGTCCCCACTCACATCCATTGTTGTGTTCCTTGCATCTAACAACCCAAATAGTGGTGTTAGACTTAACTACTTCAAACAGCTGATGCTTCTTTACACAATACGACTTGACAACATATTGAAGCTTCTCCTTAATCTTATACATTGATCATTTCCTCATTTCAGTAGATCCATTATCATCAAACCCCTCATAGTCAGTAGGAACTGTCTAGGATATGGTATTCATGATATCCATATCTATTGAGAGAAAATAGACGAGGGAGGCTTATGCTCACGATCATCCACATCCATATCATAATCACCCTCATCATTAGTCAATGTGTGCACATCGATATATTCATTGGATGCTAAAATATCATCAATTATATTAAAATGGCCGGATTTGAGATGGACATCTCCTAATACAGGATTGGTAGAAATATTTTCCATATTTTGGCAAACTGGATAAAGTGGACAACCTAAATTAATTTTTATTTAGAACAAACAACATACAGCTTCATAAACTTAAACATACAATTTCAATAAAGGACATTTCCCTAAATAATTCAAAAAATTAGATATATACTTGTTCACTTAAACCCTAAATTAGTCATACTCTTATTCTAACCCTAACAAATAAACATTAAAAAAAAGTAGTAAAAAAAATCAAAGAAAACAAAACAGAACCATGTCAACATTTAACTTTTTTTTTTTAAATGCCAGCAGTAAAGACGAGTTTTTATGAACCCTAATTTCATGATGTTTAATTCTTAATATATTAACAAACAAAAAAATCTATATTACATAATAAAACATTAAAAGAATAAAAAAAAAACTCTAATTTCATAAACAAAAACCATGTTCATTCTTAAAACTATATTGATCATATTATCATATTACATAATGAAAGCTCCTCACCCAGAAATATCGCCCAATTTTTTGAACAAAACCATGTTGATTCTTAATATATCAAAACCATTCCAACCCAATGGAAGAAACTAAAAAAGAAAAAAAAAATCATTGAGGGTTTTTCAAATCTCAAATCGAAACTGAGAAAAACCTCGAAGAATAGGGCGTCGAAGGCAGAAAGCTCTTAGCAATTCAGAAGGTTTCGAACAACCGTCGAAATTCAAATGACAAACAAGCCTTTAATTTCGAGGAGGTACGCTATTTAAAGGAGGAGACACGTGTCTAACAATCACGACACCTGGGAGAGGTCGTAATGATTCGCATTCGCGAAATAGACCATTGGGGGATTTCGAACTAGCTTATGATGTCCAAACAAGTCACACGAAGAGTCACGTTGTCAATTCAAACATATTTTATTCCTCGCACTGGACTTTCCAGTCCGAAAAATAGGGGGAAATTGTAAAGGGTAAAAATCTCCCTTTTACGAGCCGAGCAAGTTGGATCGGCCCACACAGGATTCAGGCCCATCGAAATCATCACATGGAAGAGCTAATCCCCACCGGGCCGAAGAAAAGCCCATCAAAGCCTAGCTCCTAACTAGCCCAACGAAGGAGGCCCACGATCAAGGGGGTGTAAAGGTGCAGTTAGCCCATCAAATTAAGTTAGTGCACAAATCCAAGACCCTACTATCTATCTTGCGGCGCACCCCACCATTCTCACCTATCTTAATCGTCAGAGGGTCCTTGGCCGATACCACACCGGTGCCCTTTTGATCATCCTTTTATCTATTTCAAAGAGTCGCAACAGAAAAAACCCAACATGTGTCTTCATGTGCTCAACTGAGTGAGAAATACCCCACACACTAACCCTCCTATCAAAACACCCCTTTAAAATATAGAGGTTATTCATGCATTTAATTCCATCAAAACTAAACTCTAGTAATAATCGGAAAGGAGAAGAGAGAGAAAAAAAAAAGTATAGTAGGAAACAAGTGTGGGGTTGATTATTTGTAAAGTCATTCATGCATTTACCTTTATACGACTTAGAAAATGACTTTTGAAGATTGACAACGTCTCAATATTAAATTCTTCCAGCCCATTCTCTTACCTTTACAGCTGTAATAGCATTTGGTAAATTAGTCTCTTTTTCTTTTTAATTTCGAAATAATGCAATTAAACTCCACCACTCAATATCAAGCTTATTTGTTAAAAAAATATCAAGCTTATCCATTCATTCTCTCTGTGTTTTCCTTTTCTTTTTTAACATGTTTTTGTTTCTAAATTTAACTAATAATTTATGTAAGCAATTATTTTATAAGTTATTTTTTCTTTTAATAGAGGAGAAAAAAATTTAAACTTTAAACTTTTAATTTTATAGGAAAGAATAAATGAGAGACACCATAAAATTAATTCTTTAAATAGCACCATCTTTTTAAAATTTCTCAAATGACATTTTTTCTAATATAACAAAATTAATTGTTTTAATTAAATTTATAAAAATGCTACTCATTTATTAATTCACTATATTTGTTCTCTTATTCACTATTTAGTGAATTAAAATATGAACTTTATTAATTCACTAAATTTTCTCTCTTAGTCAATAATTTAGTGAATTAAAATTTGAGTTTTATTAATTCAATAAAATTTCTCCCTTCATCAATAATTTATTAAACTAAATTACAATATATAATTGAGTTCTTCATATTGATTTTAATTCAATAAGTAATTGAAGTTAATAAATTATTGAATAACGGTTTTGATTTTGCTTATAAAAAACACATAAAATCTCAAAGTTTTCCGCAAAAAAAAATCACATTCATTTACACTAGTATGCAACATCAATAACCAATATTAATGATTATAAACTTGAAATACAAAATAATATTTTCATAGAGTGGTAAGATAGTATCAAGATTTCAATTCAATAATTTATTGAACTCAACGCATTAAATAATTGAATTATAAATCTCAACAGCAGGATCCATTTAAACCTATATACATCAATAATTCATTAAAAATTATAACAAACACAAAAAAGAATTAAAAAAATGGCATCTTCTTGTGTCCTCATTTGGCTTATCTTCACATTTTTTTCCTTGTTTTCTTCTCCAATTCACATATACCCTAGCACATGTAAAGCAACAGTGCAAAATAAAAAGTTTAATAAACTATGTTGCAGAATAAAACAAATAAGTTTAGTTCAATAATTTAGTGAACAATATGGTATAAGTTATTGAATTGTATAACGAAAAACTAAATTGAGACAAAAAAGAGATTTAGAATGAAAAACTATTTTAAAAACTAAAATGACAGAGTTTACAAACTTTACCGAAACCGACCGGTAAGAAAATTCATAAAAAAAATGAACCAGAATCAGAACGGGAAAGGTTACGAACCGAACAGGTATGTAATCGGCTCCCTTTAATTCACTAAATTATACATTATAATTTAATTCACTAAATTATTCCCTTTTATTCACTAAATTATTGAATTAAAATCAACATTAGGTTTCCCAAATGTACATTATAATTTAATTCACTAAATTATTCCATTTAATTCACTAAATCATTCTATTTAATTCACTAAATTATTGAATTAAAATCAATATTAGGTATCCAAATATACATTATAATTTAATTCACTAAATTATTCCCTTTAATTCACTAAATTATTGAATTAAAATCAATATTAGGTATCCCAAATTTACATTTAAATTTAATTCACTAAATTATTGTCTTTAATTCGCTAAGATATTCTCTTTAATTCACTAAATTATTCAATTAAAATCAATATTAGGTATCCCAAATGTACATTTAAATTTAATTCACTAAATTATTCCCTTTAATTCACTAAAATATTCTCTTTAATTCACTAAATTATTCAATTAAAATAAATATTAGGTATCCCAAATTTACATTATAATTTAATTCACTAAATTATTGAATTAAAATCAAAATTAGGCATCCCAAATACACATTATAATTTAATTCACTAAATTATTCCCTTTAATTCACTAAATTATTGAATTAAAATCAATATTAGGTATCCCAAATGTACATTTAAATTTAATTCACTAAATTATTCCCTTTAATTCACTAATTCACTAAATTATTGAATTAATCCATTTAATTCAATAATTTATTGAATTAAAATCATAACTAAAAAGATAAGATATTGAATAATAGCATTAACAACATATTACAAGCTAAAGAGGAAATGAAGAGAAGCAATCTTTGATGAAACCGACGAGTCATTTTTAAAGGGAAAAAAAGGGACAAATCTTGTAAACTAACCTATTGACTAGGAGGGAAAATTTAGTGAATTAATAAGGTTCAGATTTTAATTAACTAATTAGTGAATAAGAGAACAAATTTAGTGAATTAATAAATGAGTGACATTTTTGTAAATTTAGTGAATTAATAAATGAGTGGCATTTTTGTAAATTTAACGAAATAATTAATTTTGTTATAATTAGAAAAAATGTCATTTGGGGGATTTTTTAAAACTTAAGCTATTTAAGACATTAACACTAATAAAAGTGTCATTATAGGCAAATTCTCTATTTTATAAGTTATTTTTTCTTTTAATAGAGGAGAAAAAAAATTTAAACTTTAAACTTTTAATTTTATAGGAAAGAATAAATGACAGACAGCAAAAAATAAAATAAAAATAAATGATAGACTAGGTGAACTATAATCAAATAGATTTAATTTTATAATATAACTTGAACAAATAAAAAGTACTTTATATATAAATTAGTATATTTCAGATTTATTTTGTATTAAGATTGAATTAGTATTAAAGTGTCCACGTTACTATCGTCTCTATACCACATATTTATCACATCATCATTTAACGAACCACGTAATATATTTGTTAAACAAATTAATGTTATGTGTCATGATCATCCTTTTTTTGCTAAAGTTCAGTCTTGAAGACTGACGTGTAAAAACGGTTTTTGAACATTGGATTTTAAGTTGCCACATATGCAAAGGCAGGTCTTGAACCTCGGATTAAGAAAAAAAAGGATATTTTGCTAAATATTTTAAACGTTTGGACATATATATTTATTTACTTTTAAAAAAGAGGCTAAGTTGCAAAAAAGTTGGAGAAAAAGAGAATACAATGAGTCAATTTCAAAAATGATGTTTGAATTACATTTGGCAAATAAAAAAAAAGTAACTAATAATAATAAAAAAATGCTATATTGAGTATACAAATTACTCTCTCCACTTTCCCTGGTCTGCTTTCATTTTGTGAGAGACTATCATCTGCGTTCTGAGTGAGGTATGTCTATCGAATTCTTTTCTTTAATTTTATATTTAGAGTGTTCATAATCACTCACTTATATTATTTCTCTTACAGAAATGGCAATGGAAATTGTAAATTCCATTCCAGCTAAAATTTCAGAGTATGCTATTGATGCAATCGTCCATCAGTTGGGATATTTAGTTCATTACAAGAGAAACATCAAAGACTTGGAAAAACAAGCTAAAGACCTGGAGTTGGCTATAACTCGTGTTAAGGGTTTGATTGATGAGGCTCAAAATCAAGGAGAAACTATTGATGAGCATGTCCTCACTCAGTTGACTGAGGTGGATAAGATCACTGAAGCTATCAAACACAAAAATTTCCCAAATGGTTCGTGTTTCAACTTGTTCCAGCGCTACCGCTCAAGTAGGAAAGCTAAGAAATGGAGAGATGAGCTTGCTGAGTTGGAGAAGAAACTGGATAAGCTCGGTGAAGTTGGTTATCGTGGACTTCTCCCATTGATCGTATCTGAAATTCTATCTTTTGAATCAAGAACGTTAATCATGGATGCCATTATCAAGGCACTGCAAGATCCTGATATCTACATGATCGGGGTGCATGGCATGGGAGGTATTGGCAAGACAACTCAGGTCCGTGAAATTGCATCTCAAGTAAGTCACTCTAAATTATTTGAAACCGTTCTTATGGCTGTGGTCGGTCAGAATCCCCAAGTCAAAACTATCCAAGAACAACTTGCTGACATGCTAGGATTTGAATTTAAGGAAGAAAGTGAACAAGGAAGAGCAGTTTCACTACGGAATAGGCTACAACATGAGGAGAAGATCCTCATTATTATTGATGATGTATGGAATGATCTTGATTTGAATAAAGTAGGAATTCCAATTCCTTCTACTAACAATCGTAAAGGAAGTAAGATAATTGTCACATCTAGATCTCATTCCATATTATTCAATGAGATGAGTATTGAGAAGAATTTCAACGTGGAAGTTTTAACTGAAGACGAGTCGTGGAATCTTTTCAAGAACAAGGTGGGTGAATCTATTGAAACCAATAACCAATTGAAGGAAATAGCAAGAAAGATAGCAAACAAGTGTGGAAAGCTACCCCTTGTGCTTGTTTTAGTTGCAAAGGCTTTAAAAGGAAAAAGTTTGGCTGTCTGGAAAGATGCCTTACAACAATTGAACAATCCTGCAAGCCAAGGAATTCATGGAGTTAGCAAAGAAGCATATACTTCTATAAAATTGAGCTATGATAATTTAGAAAGTCGAGAAGCAAAGACACTATTCTTGCTTTGTAGCATGTTTCCAAATGATTATCACATTGATGTAGACCATCTGTCACAATACGCTAGAGGTTTGGAAATGATGTCCATACTCTGGAAACAACAAGAAACAGAATTTTAAAGTTGATTGATGGTCTCGAATCTTCTTGTTTGCTTCAAAAATGTGAACCAACTTGGGATGACCATCCGTGTGTGAAAATGTATGATGTAGTTCGTGATGCTGCCATCAATATTGCATCACAAGATGATCAAATGTGTACCTTAAGCTACGGGAAGGGGTTGAATAAAGTGCAAGATGAGAAGACTGATAGACATTACACTGCCATTTTTACAAATTGTGTAAATTTTGAAGATCTTCCTAAGGAATTGAATTTTTCAAAACTCAAGTTGTTGACATTGCTTGACAATGATAAATCCTTACAAATTCCTGAAGATTGTTTTGAAAGAATGCGAAATCTTAAAGTTTTACACTTGAAAGGAATGAGTTTTTAGCCATCGCCATCATCTTTCAATCATTTAGCAAAACTTCGAACGTTGTTGCTAATTGATTGTCATGTGGAGAATATTGATATGATTGGAAAGTTGAAAGACCTAGAAATTCTTGATTTCTCGAAATCTAATATCACGGAGTTACCTTTGAGTTTGAGTCAATTATCAAGACTCAAGCAACTCAAAGTTTCACGTTGTCGGCAACTCGATGTAATTCAACCTGGAGTTATTTCAAGAATGACAAAATTGGAAGAATTATTTTTAGACGAGAATACTTTTAAATATTGGGGAGTGGGAGAATCCAACAACTCTGAGCAGAAAAAAGCAAATGCAATAATTTCAGAATTAGGTTGTCTACGTTGCCTTACTTGTCTATATTTATGCATTCCAGATGTTAGATCTCTTCCAGAAATTCAATTCTTAAACAACTTGAAATTGGAACGTTTTCATATTGTTATTGGTAAGACAGAGTGGAATCATTATTCTAACAACGAGAAAGTGTTGGTTATTAAAACAGACTCAATAAATGATCATGTTTTGAAGGAACTACAGTTATTGGAGAGATGTGAAGATCTGCATTTGGAAAGTAGATGCGGTGTGAGAAATGTTGTTTCGAAATTAAAAACAAGTGTTCATCTGAGGTACTTGAGACTTGAGGATAATGAAGATGTTGAATATTTAGTGAGTGAATTGGATGATCCAAATCATGATGCCTTTTCAATTTTGGAGACATTGGTTCTTTGGAGAATGATGAGATTGGAGACAATAATAATAATAAATGAAGGGTACCCTTTCAAAACTTTAAAAGTTTTTGAAAAGTTGAAAACATTGTATATAAGTAATTGTGATAAAATGAAGTATTTATTCTCGGTTTCAATCATTTCAAATCTTGAAAGTATTGAGATACATGATTGTAAGATGATTGAAGCAATTGTGGTGGTAATAGAAAATGAGGCGCCAATAGATAATAAGATGGAGTTCAGACGACTGAGATACTTAGAGCTGCGTTCCTTACGTAAATTGAAGAGCTTTTGTGGTAAATTACAAAAAGCGAAAGGATTAATCGAAAGTAAAAGCAGTGAAATTGTGGAACTAAAAGAAGAAGAAGATCGAGCAAACTCTATCACACCATTCCACTGTCAGGTATCTCTGCTTCATTACTCTTAATTCTCAATTTTTAATAAAAAAATAAATGCTAAAGAGGGCAAATTAGGTATAAACAAAAAAACAATCATATTATGAATGAGCTAAAAAATATTAAAAATTTGGGAAATTTCATTGGGTAGTCGATTTTGATGTAATATTTGTAAAAATGACAACTCTATTAACTATTTGTGTAAATCAATTTTTACTATGTTAATCAATAATTAAAAGTGATTAATGTGTGCATCAATGTTAAACTTAGGGTAAAAATATGTAATTCAATATCTATCAGTGATTTACCCGATCAAAATTACTATATTTACAAATATTTTTTAGAGCTTCTCTTTTTACAAATATTACTAAAAAATTTACTAAATTTCCTCCTAAAATTTTTAGATGGGCTATAAAAACCATTGTATATAGCGTGTATATAGCCTATTAGTAAGCATATAATATATTTAAAAAAAAACAAAAATAATTACATACATCCAAGCCTTTAGGAACCGAAACCGGAATCGGATTGTTAAGGAACCGGTTTCAAGAAAAAACACGTCCCAATAAGGAACCAGAATCGAACCAGGAACATACCGGTTCAGTTTCTTAACGGTTCTCGTGCCGGTTCTTTTTTATTTTTATTTTTATTTTTAATTATTAACTTTCTTACCTAATCGGTTCCGGTTCTTGGCAAGAACCGGAGGGAACCGAACAAGAAACTCCGTTAATTTCATAATTACAAATAAAGTTGAAATTTTTTTTTTACACCGTGAGTGTCCGGGTCAGTTTACGCGCACCTCATGAAGTAAACCAAACCCAAATAATGGTTCCATTCATGAAGTAAGGTAAACTTCCGCTTTCGGTATTCTTTTCTCTTGAATTCAGTCATAGGGCTAATCGATAAATTCTCCAATATTTTACTCTTGGAAGAACTTTTTGAGAAGTGTTGAGAATCCCACATCGGAAAGATGAAGGGAACTCATAAGGTTTATAAATATAAGGGCCCTTCCTCTCATTACCAATTGGTTTTGAGATGGATGCCCACATTATTTAATATGGTATCAGAGCCCAACAAGCCCAAACGGGCATTCGATCCAAAAATGGGATTCGACTCAAGAATGGTGAGCCCAAAAGAGGCACCATCTTGAGGGGGCATGTTGAGAATCCCACATCGAAAAGATGTAGGGAATTCACAAGGTTAATAAACTCTAAGGGCCTCTCCTCTCATAACCAATTGGTTTTGAGATGGATGCCCACATTATTAATATGGTATGTTGAGAATCCCATATCGGAAAGATGAAGGGAACTCACAAGGTTTATAAATATAAGGGCCCCTCCTCTCATTACCAATTGGTTTTGAGATGGATGCCCACATTATTTAATAAGAAGTAATGGTTCAGATATTCATCCGTGATCCTGATCCAACATACTAAGTATACTTCAACCATGGATGCAAATGTCGAGAGTATCGGCGATATTTTATATGAAGCATGCCGACACCGATATGGGGGGATTTTCTGTTTTACTTGGTATCATCCATAAGTCGATGGAATGTCGAGATTGTCACTGATAACTTGGAATATCGGCGAATTGACGGTGATTTTGACAAGATGTCGATGAGTCAATATCATAGATTTTCAATTCTTTTCAAGTGGGTTCCAAATTTATGTCCCAATTGTTGGAGTCTGTAAAGGAACTGATTGAAATTGAGGAAGAAAACACATTTGCGAGACTGATTCTTGGTTGGTTTCAGAGGAAATGGCCCATGTGAGGGAGAGATTGAGGAGAGAAGGTGGAAGTCGTGGGGTTTTTTTTCTTCTTTTTGAATTGGGGAGCCTAGCTAGGGAACTGGGTTATTATTAAACTTTCTTTTAGATATTACATCAAAGTAGGGAGAAGAGACTCGAAACTTCAATGTTAAAGGAAATGAATAGAGTAGGTGCCTAACCAGGGGTTATGTTCATATTGGTTATTATTACCTTATTTAATTAGACATAAAATAGTCCAAAAGTGGGTGGGGGATGGGATGGGACGGGACGATGGGATGAGATAATTTTCAGTATTACATTATTATTAAGTTTAATTACATATATGTCCCTTATTATATACCACCCCTTAGCACGTTAATTATGGAAGGAATGGTATTTTTACCACTTCATTTCTTTTCAAAATAAATGAGTATTTTTAATCTCTAATAAATTTTATATAAATTTAAATAACTATATATCCATATTGAGTTTTTTTTTAAGTATTTTATTTATAATGATATAATTGTTTGTAAATTACATAAAAAAAAATAAATTATTCATTGACACTAACATCGATATTTCTCAAAATATCATCTGCATTTTTATCCTCAACTATAATTAACTTTGCAGGTTAAATTTCCTTCCTGGAAGTGTTGAACATATTTGGACTAGATCAGCTGGAGGTGGTATGTGACGATCAAATATCAACTGAATTCTTCCCCAAACTACGCGTCATAACCGTTGTTAACCTAGCCAAGATACCGATGATCGAGAATACAAACCTGCATAAGATATTCAGAAATTTGGAAGAACTAACTTTAATGAGTTGTATGTCAGATGATTTTGAAAGCGAACATCGGAAACTTGATTTGCGGGAGTATGAGACTGTGTTACCAAAGTTAAATGCATTGACGCTGTTGGGGCAGTCCAAATTAATGCTTATGTGGAACAAGAATTCCTTTGTTCCTAAATTCCGAAATCTGAAAGAGCTAGAGGTTTGGAAATGCAACACCTTGAGATATATATTCACTTCCTCCACAGTTAAAGGATTCCCATGCCTCCAAACTTTAAGAGTAGAGTTGTGTTCAGTGGTACAAGTTATTGACGATGCTTCAAATGATGCCGATGCCGATGCCGATGCTGTGTTACCCCAATTGAAGTCTTTGATACTAAATGATTTACCACATCTCACACCTTTTAGAAACAAGCATTTTGTTTCAAAATTAGAATGCTTGGAAACATTGATCATTACTCAATGTCCTCAAATGAAGACATTCACTGTTGAGTATTCTAATACTCGAGGCTCAAGTGAAATAGAAATAGATGAGCTCAACAAAGAAACAGAAAAACCTATCAACGATATGATGTTAATTTCTTTCTTTGGTGACCAGGTTTGCTTTCCTATTGCTTTTCTTCCTATTTTGTGTTTAGTTTTTAACTATTTAAAAGCACCTTTCAAAATTTTTATGTTGTCTGACTTGACTACATTATTTATAAGTATGTTTTCTGCAAAAAAAAACTTTTGAAAGAAGAAATTAATCAGTGTTTTTCTTTAAAAAATTACTGAATGTTGCATTTGGATACCTCAGGTGGCTTTTCCTTCTCTGGTTAGACTGAAATTGTCGGACATTGACAGTATACGAATTCCAACAGAGTCCTTGGGTTTACTTAGAGAGTTAGAGGTGCAAAACTGTAGTGAGCTTCGAGAAGTATTTTCATCTGATTCTTGGCGGTCTAAAACGTTACCATGCCTCGAAAAACTTATTGTGGAAAATTGTCCCTGGGTGAGGGAGGTGTTTGATTTTCAAGGGATCATTTCCAATGACAATGAGAGCTACTTGTCACTGGGTAAGATTAAAAGGTTGAGCTTGATCAACTTACCAAGTCTACAGCATTTTTGCAAAGAAGAAGAAGATTCTTCTCCAAGTCTTTTCTCACGCAATGTGGCTAGACATCTTGTTCATCTTGAAGTTTTGGAGGTTGTTGAATGTGAAGTGGCAGAAATTGTTGCTGGGGAAGAAGCTGCTAACAGCAATATAATTATAGATTTTTCTCGAGTTCACTCTGTAAAACTTAAGGATTTGCCAAACTTGGTAAGATTTTGCAGTGATAATAAAAGTATGAGATGGTCTAATTCTTTGAAAACACTGGAGGTGGAGGGATGTCCAAATCTGGAGACACTTGCCTCTGTATTTTTCAACCCACCTGAAGAGGCCATTAAAGCACATGAGGTAAGTTTTTTAATCTCTAATCTTTGGCAATTAAATTTTATTTCCTCCACTGATTTACCAATTAAATAAATGAATTACAGTTTGCGATTGTCACCTTGAGTCTTCACCATTTAGATAACTTGAAGGAGATATGGAAGCTGGATCACCATCCTATTCTTGTCTTTAACCATCTGAGTTGTTTGACAATTCAAGGATGTAAGAGGTTGAGAACCTTACTTACACCGACTATTGCTGGAAGTCTTTCACAACTTCAAGATCTAATTGTAGATTCTTGTGAAATAATCGGAGAAATCATTTCAGAAGAAAGATCTGGGACCAAAAAAATACAACTGCCAAAGTTAAAAACCATCAAGCTTAAGCACTTGCCCGGACTGGTATCTTTTCTCTCAGGGGAATATATGCTTGAATTGCCTTTACTGGAGCATGTGAGAGTTGAAGAATGTCCACAACTGCAATCCTTTTCTCCTGGGAATATAGCTGCACCTTACTTAACTACAGTACAGACCGGAGACTCCGAGCTCGAACGGGAGTGGAAAGGTGACCTTGAAAGCACCATTGGCTTTCTTTTCCAAGGACAGGTATATAATTCTTTCCAATTGAATAATTTTTACCTGCCAGTATAATAATAATTTATAAAATCATATATGTTTTTATAGGGGAGATTTTGAAATGTGTATCCTTCTAAATATGATAAAGAATTTATTTTAAGCAAAACTCAAACTTTGTTTTAGTAAAAAGTTAAATATTTTGAAATCAATTCAAAATTGTTTAATTTGTATATAATCCACAGGTTCCATTTTCTGAACACAAAAAACTGGATGTCATCGACCCAGACGAAATGAAAGAGATATTGGAGATGAAACTTCATTATAAAGCATTTCGTCAGTTAAAAAAATTGCATGTTGAAGGTTGTGATGAAGAGTTGAGAAATTTTCTATCCACACTGTTATTCAGGTTTCAAGAATTGACAGAACTTCACGTTGAAAACTGCGACTTATTGGAACTATTTAACCTTGAACGGCTTATTTTCGAGGATAAAGATGAGGTTTTCAAAAAGTTAGAAGAACTTACGTTATCGAATCTTCCTAATTTGATGTGTATATGGAACAAGGAAATGGTTAAATATGTTTCCCTTACAAACCTCAAAAGAGTAGATATTTGTGGATGTGGTAGTTTAGTTAATCTGTTCTCACCTACCATAGGAAGAGATCTTCAACAATTAGAAGTACTGAATATTCATGAATGTGACATGATGGAGGAAATATTTGCTGCTAAAGCAGAGGGGGATGGTGATAAATTTCAAGAAATTTGTCTTCCTAAATTACACCATCTTCAGCTCATTGGTCTATCAAATTTGAAGACATTCCACTCTGGGAATTATGCTTTTGAGTTGAAAACATTATGGATAGAGAGGTGTCCTAAATTAAAGTCATTGACACCTGGATTTATAACAACTACTGAAGCTATTCATGATATTGCTGAACATTCTGAAGAATCAGTCAAAAATAAGATGGTACAAATTCTTCCCTGCTCATCTTTAATAAAATTTGTTTTAACCAGTATTTGCTCTCTTCCCATATCTGATAAAATATTTTATATAAATGCAGGTAGGATTCCCACGATTGGAACGATTGTACCTAAAGTCTCTAAATGACTTTGAAGAGATATGGCAAGAGAGCGTTGCATCAGAGTCTTTCACTGAACTATTAGAAATGGAAATTGATGATTGTGGTAAATTATCAAATGTCATTCCCCATGATATGTTGCCAAGGTTAGAGAAGCTAGAAAGAATAACAGTAAAAGATTGCCGATCATTGAGAAAAGTATTTGATCTTGAAGCTCAAATCATTAACGGAAATCATGTCACGCAATTGGATGAACAAGAATCAAAGAACCGGCCACTTGATCCAGTACATGAATTCAACTGGAAAGCTGGACTGATAACCGTCTTTGAAAACCTCCAAGTACTCAAATTGAGTGGGTGTTATAATCTAAACAATCTTTTTTTGCCCTCCATAACGACATCTTTTGTGAAGGACAAGGAGACATGTAAATGTTGATTTTAAGTTGTTGCCTAAGCTAAAGTTTCTTGATCTGGATCTATCTAGCCTGACATTGGAAAAATGTCATGTTACAGGACAAACATTATTTGAACAGGTATGTTTACTCTTTAAGAAATACCATACAGATTATAATAATAATTATTATTATGTGATGGTGATCAATTATGACCTTCCTGCAGGTATCTAACTTGGAAAAATTGAAGGAATTGCACCTTGCAGATCTAGGTTCTTTTGAACAAATATGGGATGATAAACTTGCAGATGGATCTCTCCGTGAACTAAAAGTTTTATCTGTAAACACCGGCAAGAAACTTTTGAAGATTGTCCCATCTAACAGGCTTGTGAGTTTGTTGATGCTCGAAAAGATGTATGTTCAACATTGTGATTCATTGGAACACATATTTGACCTTGATGGAATCGAAGACTCTAATTCTGAAAAGTTGATTCCTCAATTAATGGTTTTGGTCTTAAATGATTTGCCTAAAATGGAACGCATTTTCAGCAAGGAACCTTCAGAAATTTCAGTGTTTCAGAAATTAAAGTCCCTGCGAATTTTCAAATGTGAGAGTTTGAGTAGTTTATTTCCAGCTTCAGTTGCTAAATACTTTAAGAACCTCCAAGAATTAAAGGTCCTTGACTGCAACAAGATGCAAAAGGTAATTGTAGCTGATGAGAAGGATTCGACGGCTAACACGATTTTTCCAGACTTGAAGTGTCTTGTGCTCAAACAACTTCCACAACTGACATGTTTCTATGGAGGCAAGAATGATATTGAGTGGCGTGTGCTAAATGAAGTTCGGGTAAAATCTAACCCAAGAATGGAAACATTTGGTCATGGTTCTCAAATAACACCGGAGTTGAAAGCCATCCATGTCACATTCCTTGAAAAACATTGGAAAGGAGGTCTAAATGAAACCATTAAATTCTTACATAAACGGTTCGTGTTATAGTTCATATATGTTTTGCCCGTCTGTTCTTTAATCTTACTTTTTATCAATAACATCTAACACGTATGAACATTTCTCTGTAGGAATAATAACACAAATGAGGAAAACAAAGCTATGAAAGATAAAGGAAAAGAGATCATACAAGAACCCTATTGAAATTTGAAAGGGAAGATGGGAACTAGGGGGTATGATATATCCTTAACCAATTTAGTACTTATATTAGATTGAATTTAAGAATTGATACTAATTCAAAAAAAATTAAAAATTACCCAAATAACATAATTTTAATTTAATATTATATTATATTAAATTATAATCTTTTATCTTTTATTATTATTTTCAATAAATTTATTGATTTTTAAGCCTTTTTTAGTTCGATGAACTATTTTGTTATTTTTCATTATTATTTTCATGAATTTTTTTTGTTGTTTTTTGTCTTTTAGTTCAATATAATATTTAACTTTATTTGGGTAATTTTTTAAAAGTTCGGACATTTAAGTGATTAGTATGTAAAAATATGCTATTTCAGTAACTAACCCTTGAATTTTTTATAGTCATTAAATTGTTTCAAAATTTTGGAAGTTTTTAGGCACTTAGGAAGTTTAGACAAATTCCCTGGTTATAATTATGCACCTTAAAATTTAAACTACAAGTTTATAGGTTCTTTTGCATTGAACAAGTAAATGAAGTCCTTTTTAGTCGATTTTCCCTTAGAAATGAAATCCGAGGGTCTTTGTTTCTTCGTGGGAAAAAATTGGGTCAAAGTTCTTTATATTTATTTAGTTTATTTTTAAATGAGTAAATTACAAAAGTTTTGCAGGTAAAGCATTATGCACAATTAAACTCTTGCAAATTTGAAAATTATAAGTTTCACCCCTAGAGTAAACTTTTTCCATTATTACTAACCTAAAATGAGTTATAAAAAAAAAATGCACTGACACGTTAAAGTTTGTTGTTTGGGACATGTTTAAAAATAGTTCTCTGTTTCTAAAATTTTGTAACAGCTTTTTTATACATAAAACTTGTTTGACATATTTGTTTTTAAAAATAGTTTTTCTTTTAAACAAACGAGACTGAAAACTGTATTTTATATTGTTTTGATGTGTTTTTTTTTATACATAAAACTTGTTTGACATATTTGGTCATTTCGGTCCATCTTGGTCCGAGATGGACTGAGATGGTTCTTATCTTGGTCTAAAATGAACGAAGATGAGATGAGAACCATCTTGGTCTAAGGTTCTCTCATCTCGGTCTAAGATGGATCCAGATAGATCGAGATGAGAACCATCTCAGTCTAAAGTTCTCATCTCGGTCTAAGATGGACAAGATGAACCAAGATGAGAACCATCTTGGTCCTCTATCTTGGTCTAAATTCCCATCTCGGTCTTCCATCTTGGTCTAAAATTCTAGTTTTTTTTTTAAAATCATTTAAATCTAGATGAATTTTTACATGATAAAACGTTTATATTTGTATTACTTTTTTAGTAAGTGCGAAAGATGAAATCAATATTTGATTATGTGAACCCCTTGAAGCAATATGATTGAAAAGTTTGTAGAGAAATAAAGTTTTTTGATATTAGTAAATAAGAAAGATGTAAGGGAGAGGGATGAGAGTTTTTAGGGGAAAATAAAGTAAGGGAGAGAGATGAGAGTTTTGGGGGAAAAATAAAGTAAGGGTATGTTTGTATTTTCACAAGATAGTGAAGATGTCATGAGGTTAATAAAATGATAAAAGTGAGGGGAGGGTCTATTAACCTTATAAGTTATAAGGGAAATTTGAAGGTCAATGGGGCAAATTTCCCTTATTCCAGACATGTGCAACCTTTGACACAATGAAGCATGTCTCTACACTCAAAATAAATGGCTATCACTATTATTTTACCTTTAGAAGATGAAATTACTAAAAAAAAAAACGATCTTTAGCACAAGCCATTTAACTTTGGAAATAGATAAGGTCATCAAATATTCTTAAAACTTGAACTTGATTTTCCTTCAACCCAAGTGTAACCAAACTCATCAAAAATCACCTACCTTGAAACACTACCACGGCCAAAATCCCCTCCCTATTAGGCCTTAGTTTTTCATTTAATTTCCGGAAAAATTCAAAATTAAAATCACCAAACCACACCTAAAATCAATCATTACCCAGAGATTAAGAACCCGCAAAAACCAATCGAAAACCCAATCCTTTCCCTCTTTGTCGTGGACCCCCCTTGAATTTTACATTGGGTCGTGGGCCCCTAGCCCAAGCTTAAGCCCGGTATGTTGTGTTTTTATTTTTTGTAATTGTTGAATTGGTTAGTAGTTGGGCTTTTTGGTGAGAGAGGGTATACGGGATAGTAGATTATGGTCCCTAAATTTCACCAATAATTTCTCTTGTAAATCTATTTTTGAGCTGAGTTGATTCCCCTTCATGAGATCATCCTCCCTCTTCTTTTTCAATTTGTGGAAGATGAAGATTCTGGTCTATGACACTAGGTAAATTAACATATTTGAGTTTGTCGAATGATCTTTTTCCTATACCCATAATCTCCATTGGTGTTGTTTATGCAATCATTATTCAGAAGATCTTAATCACATTCAACGAAAGGGGGAAGAGCCTTTGGGTAGCGGGATATTTGGTTGGAAATGAATAGGAGAATTTTTAGGGAGGATCTTGGGACTATGTTTGGGAGTTGGCTCATGTAAATGCATCTTTTTGGGTGTCAAGTACCAAAGTTGGCCTTTTGAGGTGTTCCTTTAAAAAAAAGTAGTTGATTCTTTTTAGAATTGTAGAATTGTAGGTGGCGTTTGAGTTTGAATCAAAGGTTCAAGCCAATATTTGTTTGTTTCTAAGTAAAGGTGAGGATATAAATAGGAATTTCGGTAAATTTAGGGGATAATTCTAGTGCTCGATTTGTAATGTGTTGGAATTGAGTTGGAATGTGCACTTTGTTAGAAAAGCATGCTTAAATGTCTTGGAAGTATAAATGAAGGATGATTTTAGTTCTTGGATTAAATAGGAGTTAGTTCTTTAAAACTAGTTTATTAAATAAACATTGGTTTCCTACCAATTCTAACTTTGTGGATAATTTGGAATTGCTTTTGAATATGGGATATCATGATTTATGTTATGTTTGTTATATTTGTAATGTATGGTTTGAGACTCTGCTAGTTTAGTAATTATTGTTTGATGAGAACTCTGATGGACTAGACTGATGGGATGATTGTGATAAAAGTGGTTGTTATATGTTACTTTGTATTATGTTCATGTTGAATTGGTTCTTCGCATTATCTGGTATTATCCATAGTTAATTTAGTACATCGAGATTATAATCAAGATGATGTGCATGTTGTGTGTTCTTCACATTTCTTGGATTATAGAATTTTAATACTTTGATATCGTAATTAACTAATGTGTATGATGAGTGTTCTTCGCATTTTCTGTGATATTTGAAAATCAGAAATCTGAGATTAGAAATGAGATAATGTGTATGTTGTGTGTTCTATGCATTATCTAAGTTTATTGTATGTTAATATCTTGGGGTCGTAATCGAGATAATGTGTATGCTGTGTGTCTTCACATTATGTACGATTACTGTGGATATTAATGTGGTCTTAAGGAGATGTAATCTAAACTTGTGGTGAATGTTTGGCCCATTGTGTTAGAGTTATAGTCTCTTATTCAAAATGTTTGGGCTGTGTAAGTTCTAAGCTAGTTTGTGATGTTGAGCTTACTTATGAGCTAGAGTGGTGACACTTTTTACTAGAATGATGGTTTGAGTAGTAAAGAGAATGTAGGTCTTTGGATACAGATACAGACGGCTTTGAGATTTGTGATTTGGTTTTTTAAGTTACCTTCTTTTTTGTTTATCTTCACTAGGTTGTTTTACTCATGATATTACACAACATTTCAGGTGCTAGACGAGGTAGGAGACGTGTGCGTGGAGATGGTGCGCCTGACTCTCGATGATTATGTGATAGAGATGGATTGGACTATGTTATTCATTGTTTATGAACTAATTACTTGTTTCTATTTACTTTCCTTGGATTTAGTCTGTTTTAACCCTTGAGGAATATTCATTTATTTTGGATATTGAATTCGTTTTTAATTTTAGTGAGTGAATTGGATGTATTTTGCTGCTTTTCTGTTGGGTTTTGATAATTAAAAGTGTTGTGCAACTCATATTTTATTTATCAGAAGTGTCTATCAAGTGATTTTGATTTTGATTTTGATTTAAATCAATTCTACCTTTTAAAATTGATTTGTGATGTCGGAACTTGTGTTGTTTTGTATACCAACTATTTGCTAGTTGATGTAATCAGTGACGAATCCCATTATAAAAGAACTGTAGTTGCAGGCAGTATACTTGCTTGAACTAGACAGACAAGTAAACAGAAGTAAAAAAAATGCTCTAGCTCCGAATTGGTGGATCCCTTTTAAATACAAGCTCATCAAAACTTTAATTGATGAAAGAGATGGATCCATATTTGGCGAGATTCTACAATGGGATAGATCTGCTGCAATGGCTGATTTGGTACTCATGAGACCAAGTGGTGCACCAAGGGCAATTTTAGCATTAAGAGGGACATTACTCAAAAGCCTAACAATTCGTTGTGATATCGAAGACGGTCTCCAGTTTCTCGCTTGGGAAAGTTAAAGGGATCTGTAAGGTTCAAATCAGCTTTGGAGGAATTGAAATCAGTAGCTGAGAGTTATGGAAGCAGCAATGTCATTCTTTAGGTGCTGGATTTGCTTTGCAAGTGGGAACAGCCTTAGCCAAAGAAGGAATATGCATTGAAACTCACTTATTCAATCCTCCTTCTGTTTCATTAGCTATGAGTTTGAGGAATATCGGAGAAAAGGCGGAATTTGTTTGGAAAAGATTCAAATCAATGCTTCCGTCAAGTAACGAAAGAGACGTAATCAGCAATCTCGATGAAGGAGACAAACCATCTGGGAATTTTGGTTTAAAGAGTTGGATTTCTAATATAAACATGTTAAAGAATCATGGAATGGGAATAGGGAAATGGGTGCCTCATTTGTATGTAAATAATAGTGATTATATTTGTTGTTCATACACAGAATCTGATCAAATGGAAAAAAGAAGCAATGAAGGGAAAGAGAATGTTAATCCCACAAATGGGAAAGCTGCTGCAGCAAAGTTGTTTGTAATGTCAAAAGGAAAGCAGAAGTTTCTTGAAGCTCATGGATTGGAACAATGGTGGTCTGATGATTTAGAACTTCAAATGGCTCTTCATGAAAGCAAGCTTATAAGTAGGCAGCTTAAATCATTGTATACTTGTTCAAGTCTTCAACCAATTCAGGGAAATCCCAAAAATTGAAATTTTGGTTGTTTGAATTTTGTGATGAATTGACTCGTTTTCCAGCCTTGGATGTATATGAGAATTGTTATTCTGATTTGATGTCTCATTATCTATTGTTTGTTTAAATATACGAGCTCTTAGTTTTCCTTTGGAGAAATTACAAAAAATTGGGTGAATTTCACTAATAACCAAAAAAATAATGGATATATCAAATATACCGGATTTTTTTATTAAATATCAAAAGTACCCAAAAACCGCCACCGGCCAATTAAATTACATTGTGAAAGGACAAACATGCCCCTGATTTAATTTCTCCTTAATTTGTGTAAAATTTAAGGAAAGTTATAAAATTCCTTAAATTTTACAAAATTAATGGAAAAATCAAATCTAAATAAAAATAAAAACTATAACAAAAATAAAATAAAAAATCTTCAAACTTCTACTTTGATCTTCAACCTTCGACTTCTTCTTCATGGAAAAATCGAACGTCTTTCTTGTTCGTCATCCTAAAAAAAACAAAGATAAAAAGTAAACAGTTTATTAATGTGCACTTAAAATTGATTTGGATACAAAAATTGATGAAACAGCTTTTGAAAACATATGTAAAAAAGGCTTTCAAAATAAACATTGAATAAAAATAAACATTTCACTAAAAGTAACTTATCTATAAAATACATAGAAAACAAAGTTCACTGAGAATTGAAAATGTAATTTTTTTTATAAACAGTTTACTTTTAGTAAACATTTATTTTGAAAATTCAAATGTCCTTCCTGAGATAGCGAATGAACAAAATTGGAGATGAAAAAGAATTGGAAGGTACAAATTTTTATAAACGATTTACTGTTAGTAAACATTTATTGATGTACCTTGGTTGTTGCTTTCTTCCTCGATTGAACAGAAACACGAGCCACAACAACGATCATCTTCGTCTATTTTTCAGATCTCGCAATGAATTTGAATCATGACCGGAAAACCAAACCAGTAAAGAATCATAAGTTTGGTGGCCGAGAAGACGGTCAAATTTTTATAAACAATTAAAAATTTTAATTTTTTTTAAAAACAGTTTACTTTTAGTAAACATTTATTTTGGAAATTTCAAATGTCCTTGCTGTTCGTCCTCCAACAAAATACAGAGATAAAAGTAGCAAAAACGAAAGAGAAAAACAATTGGAGATGAAAAAGAGATCAAAGTTTCTATAGATATGTAAATAGAGAATAAAAATAAACGTTGAACAAAAATAAACAGTTTTAAAAATTCATTCAGATCTGGAAAAAATTCATTCGATTGAAAGAGAGAGTGAAATACCAGGAAGTCAATTCAAATCAAAATTTTGAGATTTAATATTAACATTCGGCAATAACCAGAACGATCCATAAATAGGGTTCACGGTTCTTCCACAAACTTCGTATAACAAAGATCTGAAAATCGCTGCAAGAATAACCAAAATGTTAGAGCATGAAAGAAATAAAAATCGAAACTTTATGAAATTGGAAGAGTGGAAAAGGGCTATAGAAACGAAATCAGATTGAATGAATTGAAAGAAACATACGAAGATCCTTGCTTGTATATGTCTATAGAGACAGAAACATGTTCAACGCCGGATTTGAGACGATTGAGGGAAGCTCGCAATTGTTGAACTCTCAGATCTCATGAAACTGTAGAAGAAGAAAATGAAATGAAGATCTAGCAGAAAACGTGGAAAAGAAACAAAGAAAATATGGATATTAATATACAAAAGGAAACAGATTGATAAAATCAAATCCCACGAATCAAGCAAATTTAAAAAAAAAACATAAATTCGGTAATAAAGGAGGAAAGAGAACCAACGAAAGGTAAGGAAAATTGGGGGCATAATGGTAAACAGTTTTGCCGGAAAATCCCTACTAACCGCTAAATGTGATGTTTTTTGGGTATAAGTGAAATATAATCTCAACCACCGGTAATAGTGAAATTAGGTGAATTAATCAGGATATTAATGATATTAATCTCCAAAAAATTTACCCTGTAATTTGAAAAATATGTAATAAATATAGACCCCTCGTGAAATTTGAACCCTTTTATGATTTATTTTACAATTTTATTATATTGGACCATTAATTTTAATGGAATTAATTAACACTAGTTACACTTGTCATTTTTATTTGAATAGGTCTATTTCAACATAACGGGGTAGAATGAGTTGAATAATTGGGATCTCATGACAAGCAAACATTTGATTAGCTAGGATTTCAAATAAGTTTGGGCAAATTGGAAATTCACCACCTCAACTATTCTATTTGATCAATTCCACCGCTTAACTTTCAATTTGATCAATTTTACCTCTAAAGTATCTAAAATATTACAATTTTATTTGACACTTGATTCTGTTTGTGTTCTGTTATCTGCCATTTTCTCTATCTTCTTTTAATTCTGGTTTTTACATTTTCTTCCTTTTCTTAGAATCATTCTCATACTTCTTCCATGTCTTCCTTTCCCACCACATTGAATCGCTTTGCCTCTTCTTCTGCTTCTCTCTTACATCCCATTTCCCCTTCCCTCATCCCCTCCTCAAAATTCTATTTATTTCTCATGTAAAACTCTTTAAAAAAATTGAAAAAAAAAAAACGTTTCCACACCATTTCTTCTTCCTTCACCATACCCACAAAAATCATCTTATCTTTTCATCCAAAAACTCATCTCCAAAGGTATACATCAAATAAATCATACGCAAGTGATGATTTTCATAATCATCACCTTCTTCTCATAGACAATCCGCCATGGATATGTAGCAAAACCCCCCAATTCCAAAGGCTTCCTCACAGATCTGCTATGTCCTTACCCAAATTTTATCTTATACATGCTCTAATAATGATTTAAAGAAAGCAATCACTTAAGTTTTATGATGAAGTTCCGATCGAAGTCATTTATTTTTTTTATCTTTTTAACAATTGTGATGGTGTAAAACTGGTCTCTGGCGCTTCCTCTCTGCATTATGCTGCCATTGATTTTATCGATAGTATTTTTAATAGAAGATCAAATGGCAGATGCGGTAATTTCCAAACATCCTTATTATATCCACAAAATTAAAGAAGCCATGGCAACTGCCATATGGAAGAAGTGATGGGATGTTCAACTTTTCTTGTGGGAGCTTGAGATTTTCGGCAAAGAGTGAAGGAGGGAGAGAGATAAAGAAATGAGGGTTTAGGGCGGGTCTGTGGGTGGAAGAGGAAGAGGAAAAGGAAAAACAAAAAAAAAGAAAAAAGAAGAAGATAACGGCTGCCTAACGGAATTGAAGGGAGGGATGAAATTGCAACACTTTAGTTACTTTATGGGTGAAATTGATCAAATTAAAAGTTAAGGGGTGAAATTGATCAAATTGAATAGTATAGAGGATAAATTTGCAATTTGCCCAATAAGTTTTTACATGTTAATGAGTAATGAATATTTTGTTTCATAGAATCAATTTTCCGGCAAAATAATACATAATAACTTTCCAATAAAAAAACAGAGGTAGAAATAGAATAATATTGTCCCTCTAAGTAACTTTGATTATTTTTAAAAGTTTCATTAGTTGAAAATAATATAAAAATTATCTATAAATATAGCAAATTACCTAAATGATTAGCGTTGATCACTTTTAATCACATAAAAAATCTGTTATATTTACAAGTACTTTTTAAATGTTTGAAATATCTCAAAAAATTACTATTACTCTCTAATGAGAAGTTGGCACTCGGAATTTTGAACATTGCAAGTGTCATATGTTAATCACATAGATTACTGGTAAGATGTAAATAACAAAAATGAAAATTTTAAACTTAAAACCTAATCAACACGGGTGATAAAATAAAAGAATAAAATATGAAACTTAACTTTAAAAAAATTGAATTTAGTATCAATACATTGCCACGTTAGAAAATGAAACATTGTTCAACAGTCATTATTTTTAAGGAAGACACTGAGGTTAGGCCAGCAGTATTGGATTAAAACTTGTCCTTCAAATCCTAGAATATATATGAAGAAGAGATCATGGAATAGACTCTGCCTCATGTGTACCTCATGCTTGAATTAATTATATTATAGCAATTTTTTTATAATACAAAATGTCATGCCACCACTGAGAACTCAAAATCAAGATGCTGCACGCTTCCTAAGAAGAGCGTGTCTATCGATTTCAACATAGCAGCTTTCTCGAAATCATAATAACCTATTATTAATTAATCGTTGTCCTCATAAAGAGGACATGTCATTTAACTAACAGGCAATGAAGTTACATAAAGTTATTCCAAAGCCAGGTAAACAACAATCACTGAAACCAAAACACCTTGTGCAGGCTCTTAAAACATGAGAGAATTAATCACAACTGTAATCCAATAGTAAGTGTAATTTAGATTCAACTTAGCCATAGACAAGACAACAAACTACAATTAATGGTTGACAATTTCTTAAATGTTGAGATTAGACTTGGTTCTTGCACTTTGACTTAGCTTTCTCCGTATTTCAGAAGATCTTGGGTCACCCTTTCTGTGACCATGATCCACAATAGCTGTAGAATCAGGAACAGGCTTGCTTTTTACTTCACAGTCTGGAATAGTGAGAAAATTGATCTGACCACAACGAGAGATGTTGATGCTCTCGATGCCATCGGCAGGAATTCTTTCCCACAATGCTCCATCGATACTAATATTTAAGTGTTCTGCAGTACCTAACAAAAAGCGGATTTCTTCTACCTATAAAATAGAAGATCAGAATGCAGGAAGCTCAAGAGTAGGAAATTGAAAGACAAAAGTAGCAAGTCTTAAATTATTCTTAAGACAAAAATCTACACAAAATCACAGAATCTGAGTGGTAAACATCTAGCAACGGTGAATGTCCGTTGAGATTTGCTGCTATTCACCTGTGAACCAACCCAGAGGATCTGTGTTATACTTTAAAGGGCACCCTAACTCTATGGCAAAGAGCATCTACTTTCATTCGGTATCTCCATAAATAACCACTTAGTATCCAAGACTGACTTAGAAATGAATGATATTGTTTGGTCTGGCTTTTACTGAATCTACTTCCAAAATGCTGTCTTTCACTGAATCCTGTGTCTCTCTTCAGGTGTGGCTTTTAGGACACCAATACTCATGGTACCTTGTTTAAGGTGATATCATGGGGTTCCATCTCAAAACCAATTGGCAATGAGGAGTAGCCTATATATCTAACAAAGATTGTGAGTTCCTCATGTTTCCGATGTGGCATTCTTAACATGCCCCTCAAGATGGTGCCTCTTTTGGGCTCACCATTCTTGGGATCGGATAACTTTTTTAGACTGAAATCCCGTACGGGCTTGTTGGCGATAAACATGGGGTTCCATCTCAAAACTAATTGGCAGTTAGAAGAATAGCCAATGTATATCTTATAAGTCATAAGCATTGTGAGTTCCCTTCATCTTTCCGATATAAGATTCTCAACAGTATAAAACACGGAGAGAAATACACTGCAAATTTGATTTCTCAGAATGGGTGTAGTTTAGGTAAATATGGGAAGTCGATCTGTTGAATATTTATTTCCTCATTCTGAGTACTCTTGAGTAATTTGGCTAGAATTATTCATGACATTCGATTTATGTGCGTATCCTACATTTTTTTTTTTTTTTTTGAATAAAAACACCTCAAAAGGCCATTTCATTGCTATAATGAAAGAAGAAGAAATACAATACAAAATAGAAGAAACGATAAAGTGGCAGAAAAAATCAAAAGTCACCAGAAGCGCTATACCATATCCCCCACAAAACTAACAACCCGCACCGCCACTTAATTACAAGTATACGGGCCAACTATTTATAATCAAACCTAAAGGGTAATTACAAAAAACTTTTGACGTTGACACCCAAAATGACGCATTTACATGTGCCAACTCCCAAATATAGTCCCATGATCTACATAGTAATGTCTTCTTATTTTTTTTTTTAACAATAATTTCTTCAGCAATAAAGTTAATAAGAGAAGAAAGGTTCTATGAGGATGAGTTTTTAGCAACTTTTTTGCTGTTAAAACTGGAGGGTCACTAAATAATTTAAAGATTTTCCCTTTTTCTTGGAACAAAATTTAGTCCCTTGCTATTTCGTACAGCTAGAAATATACAAGCTTTTAGGAAATGACGTTGGAACTTGTTTAGCTAGTATCTGTAATTTCAAATATCTTATCCTCTATTGTTTTTGCTACCCTGAATATGTTTCCATTTCCTCTAGCATCTATATTCAAGTCAATGAAGTCATGGTTTCTACTGAAAGAGGGGAATGACATAGAATGAAAATGAACAAAAATGAAAGTAAAAAAAACAAAATTCAGAGGTATGATTTTAAAATTTGAAAGGCTTTTTATTCTCCCTTTCACGCAATTCAAGCCTAGCCTATCCCCCTCCCTTCCTACACATGCGTGAAATGGTTTCATATGTTGGAAAAAATTCAATAATTGGGACCACACATGTAGTTATTTAATGTGTATGCTATCTTTGATTAGCCAAATTAAAGTGATCTACTAATGTTTTTTAATGTTGGCTTAAGAGTAATTACATAATTCCATGGAATTATATAAGCATAGATACCATATAGAATTTCCAATTTGATGAGGGGCCGAATTGGAAATTCACATTGTAAATAACTCCCATCAGTTATTTGGGCAGTTAACAAAAAGGGGTTATGGTCCCCATCCTATGCAACATAACGTATTCTTCTCATCCCCATCAGAGGAGAAATTCTCTCTGAGAAAACTACAGATAACGTTGATTGCATAAAGATTGGAAGATCCAAACCTGTACGGTAATCGCTGTCGATCATGAAGTGAGGTACGCTTCCGCATTTGGTCTTTCGGTTTTGGTTTCTCTTGAATTCAGTCATGGGCTAAATTTAAAATTCTCCCAACAAGTGGTATCAGAGCCTTTCCATTGACTGATTCTTGAGAGGTTTTGTTTATGATTCTCAATTTTGATTTTGGTTAATTATTTTTTTAAAATTTCTGGTTGTTCGAATTGGCGTCCGTCAGTCAATTTTTTCGGCTCTACAATTTGGGTTAAAATCAAGACAATTTGTGAGATTTGCAACTGGAAATTTTAGAACCGAATCATTTTCAAATTAAGATTTAAAATCAATTAAGAAAGGTACCGACTTATAAACTTTTGATTTGGTGTGGGGAAATTTTATTTTATTTTGACGATATTTCCAATGAAGGTAATTAATGTCAAAGCCCAGGTTTAGAAATTACACCAACAATGAAAGCTATTTACAATATTCATTGAATTATTGTATTCGGTATGTGTCGCAAGTTGATTCTTGGATTTGTCAATCTGTTGCAATATTCTTTGTATGCATACGAGTTTATTTTTCGGCAATTTGATGAGGAGCACGCATTTAGAATTGAAAAATATTCAGTATTATGAACTTTTAATGGCATTATGTATGTTCAATCACCATGATTTTAAATCAAAGTTTGGTTTTATATTTCATGTGAAAATGAAATACAGGACACCGATATATTTGGAGTTTGATATATATATATATATATATATATAATCAACATCTGACTTGTACCAACTTTCTCTCTCTAAGTACCAACTTTTTCTCTCTAAGAAAAACTCTCTCAGACACATTTCCCCAGACATCTTTTTTCTTCCTCTCCGGTGTCTTTAACACCGGAGAAGGCTGCTTTCCGGCGTCTTTGCCATCTTCTACGGTGAAGATAACAGTTTCCCCACGATACCAAACTATCATATTCTACCCTTTAATCCGTCTTTGGTCCCAAGCCCATCCCATGGAACAATCCTTTTCTTGAGTTTCTCTGTTCCATGGCTTTTTGGAAGGAAAGCAATTGCAAGGTGGAGAACAAGAGGTTCTTCATTGGTCCGGATAAGGTTAATAAAAACGGCAGAGTCCTTCTAAGGGAAAAAAACAGAGATTTGTGGTTTTGCATTTCTTGTGAGCCTAAAATTGTTGTGTGGATTAGGGATGCAATTGATCATCTCATTGTAATCCCGCAAAACCAAAAAAAATTTAGGCGAGTTGATTGTGAGAATGGGACGGTGATGATCAACAAAGTCACTAATAGGAGAGGATCCTTTGTTGATGTGACTCAGCTCTTATCAAATGGAAAAAAATCTAACCTTTTCGTTCCTTCCGGGGTTGATATGAGTGGGTGGAAAAGCTTTATCAAGCTTGTTGATGGAAGATTCGAAGAGGAAGAAGCTAAGGTGGAAGTGATGATCAAAAACAGGAACCAGAAACCTTTGGTTAATTTAGTGGATGGCAATTTTGAAGCTCCTGATCCGGCCGGGAAACCTAGAAGGCAAGCTCTTATTAGAAAGGGTTCATCCTTTGCTGATGTGGTTAATCAGGTTAATCATCAGGTAAAAGGAAAGAAGGTGGTAGAAATTAAAGAGAGGCAGGGGGTTCAAGAGGAGGTTAAGATTAGTGGTGTCAGCAAACTTTGCATGGAGACTACGGTGATCATCATCAGGAGATGTTTCCATGATGATTGGGGTATTATTTTGGAGCAGATAAAAAAAAAATCAGCTTTAAATGATTTTGCCATTAATCCTTTCCATCCAGACAAAGCTTTCCTTAATTGCCCTAATAAGGAAGTGGCTAGAAGTCTCTGCTCAAATGAGGGTTGGAGCATTTATGAGAATATTTGCCTTAAATTCGAAGTGTGGAATTCTTTCAAACATGGGAGAATGGATTTAATTCCTTCATACGGAGGTTGGATTAAAATCAGGAATATTCCCCTGGTTCACTGGGAATTGGAAGCTTTCAAAGTTATTGGTGATCTCTGTGGAGGGTTTATTAAATGCTCCAAGAACACTTTGAACAGGATCGGTAGCTTTGAGGCAGTGATTAAAGTGCAAAATAATTTTTGTGGGTTCATACCAGCAGAAGTGGAGATTAGTTGTCCTAATAACAGTACCTTCATAGCTAATATGGTTTGTTATCAAGATTGGAAGTATTTGGAGAGATGTTTTCCGTCAGCCCATGGTTCCTTTTCCCGGCGAGCAACGGCCAATTTTTTCAGTGCAAGTAAGGAGGCTGGTCCTTACCCCATGGACATTAGAAGGGTTGAATGGAAATCCAGTAGTTCTTGTACTCAGGCTTTACAAAAGTCTTTCCCCCCCCCCACCCCAAAATCTAATTCAACAGCTTCACACAGTGACAGAAAGGTGTGATACGGACATCACTGTTCCTAACAGTGATTTTTTGGGAAAAGCAAGTACTTTTGAAGTTGGAAATACCAGCAGTGCTGTCCTTGATAGGAATGGGTCTGAAAAGGTGTCGTTTGAACAGGATAAAGGAGAGAGTGATGAGCTGTTCAACAGTAAAGCTAGTGAGACTTTTTTGACCAGTAGCCCTATCAAAAGTAAAAGGAAAAAGAAAGCTAAGAAAGCCTGGAAAGAAGTTGCTGAGACTAAACCACAGAACCCCAACAAAGATAGAGAGAAAGAGAAAAGATCTGACTTGGAAGATAAAGACATGGCTAAACCTCAATCTTTATCTAGCAAAATTATTCCCAAGTCTATTTTGAAGAGAGGTACTATTCATCACACTACTGATATGGAGAAGAGTCACGATCTAGACTCGGATCAAGATCTGTATGCCTCTAGCTTGCCGGAAGAAGTGGTGTCTGATGAGCCTCGACCTTTGGCTGTGGTGGAAACCGAGGATTATTTTGAACCCCAGGTGTTTGACGCTGATCTCTCTGATAGATCTGTTTCTTTGGTTGAGGGTGGTCTTTCTCTTTCGAATTGTATGGAAGTTGCTGAGGAAGATAGTCAGGTAGATAGTGAAGCGGGTACTTTCACCATCTTCAGGGATAAGCTAGGAGAAAAGATCATGCGTTTGGATGATTGGATGAATTTTAGTGGAACGCAATTAACTCCCAAAAGGAAGAAGTCTAAAAAAAACAGAGGAGTTACCCCTTCCACTGTTGGTAAAGGTTCTAGAGAAGTTAAAAATTTGAAATCTTCTATTAACTATGAGAGATCAGTGATTAATAGTCTATCTCTCCAAAGGATCCAATCAGTTGTTCATGAAGATTCTTAGTTGGAATGTTAGGGGCCTTGGGGCTGAGCCTAAAAGAAGCCTTGTGAGAGATTGTATTCGTAGCCATGATCCTGATTTTGTTTTTCTTCAGGAGACCAAGCTGTCCCAGATTGATAGAGCTATTGTTAAAGCGACTTGGAGTAGTAGTTTTGTTGGTTGGGTTTCTCTCGATGCCTCTGGCTCCCGTGGGGGGATTCTTCTCATGTGGTCTGACCCTGACTTTGTGGTGGTGGAGGCTCACAAGGGTCTCTATTCCCTCACTATTAAAGTCCTTCTCCCTGACACTTCTTCCTTTTGGCTCACTGGAGTCTATGGTCCTAATGCTAAGAAGGATCGTAAGGGTTTTTGGGAGGAGCTTGCTGATATAGGGGGTTTATGCTCAGAGGATTGGGTTATTGCCGGTGATTTTAATGTTGTGAGGTGGATTAAGGAGAATTCTACTGGTAGAACTCTGACTAGAAGCATGAAAGACTTCAACATCTTTATTGAGGATCTTAGTCTTGTAGATTTACCTTTGAGGAATGGTAATTTCACTTGGTCCAGCTACAGGGATGGTGCCACTCATACTAAAATTGGCAGATTTCTCACTACTAACAGTTGGATAGGGAGGTTCCAAGATGCCAGAGTGGAGAGATTGCCTAGAATTACGTCTGATCACTACCCTATTCTCTTGCAGACTGGAAATTTCCATTGGGGTCCTTCTCCTTTCAGGTTTGAAAATATGTGGCTAGATCATAGTTTGTTTAAAGATAATGTGGCTAGATGGTGGGCAGATTTTGACAACAATCATTGGCCAGGGCATTCGTTGATGATTAAACTGAAGCTTTTAAAGGCTAAGCTTAAGGAGTGGAATAAGGAGACTTTTGGGAACATTTTCTCTCAAAAAGTTGCCTTGTTGAAAGCTATCCAAGTTCTCGACGATTTAGATGAAGCTGGAACCCTTGCTCATTCTCAGAGATTGGATAGGTTCAAATTAAAAGGTGAGCTCATGGACTTAATCCTGAAGGAGAATGTGTATTGGAGACAGAGGAACAGGGCTCAATGGCTGCGAGATGGAGATGAAAACACTAAACTCTTTCACAATATTTTGAAAGGAAGGACGAAAAAGAGTTTTATTAATCAAATTCTTGACAGGACCAATAAGTTGCTGCTGAATGAATTGGAGGTGGAAAATGAGTTTCTGGCCAGCTTCTCAGATTTGTTTACCAAGAGGGTTGTTGGCACGTTTAGTTGGGATAACATCGATTGGAGTCCTATTTCTATTCAAGCTAAAGTCAGGCTTACAGCTCCTTTCACTGAAGAAGAGGTTTTTAGGGCTATCTCTGGTTTAGGTGGGAATAAAGCGCCTGGTCTAGATGGTTTTACTGCTGAGTTCTTTAAATACTTGGAACATCATTAAGCAAGACATTATGATGGTGTTCCAAGAGTTTTTTGAGAAAGGGATCGTCAATGCTAGCGTCAATGAAACTTTTATAACCCTTATCCCTAAGAAGATTGATGCCATGACAGTCAGAGACTATCGCCCAATCAGCCTTACTACCAGCCTCTACAAAATCATAGCTAAAGTACTTGCTGATCGGCTAAAATTGGTGCTTCCTGATACTATTACCCCCTTCCAAAATGCTTTCATCGGAGGTAGACAGATTGTAGACTCCATCCTCATTGCCAATGAGCTAGTTGAAGATTGTAAAAGGAAGAAAGAAAAGGGAGTCATTCTTAAGCTTGACATTGAAAAAGCTTATGATAGTGTAGATTGGGAGTTCTTGCTGGAAATTCTCAAGAGAAAAGGGTTCAACCGTAAGTGGTGTCTATGGATTAGGGGTTGTCTTAAAAGCACCAATTTTTCTATCCTTTTAAATGGCAAGGCAAAAGGAAAGATTAAGGCTTCTCGAGGCATTAGACAAGAAGATCCCTTATCTCCCATTCTTTTCCTTCTCGTAGCTGACTGTTTCAGCAGGTTGCTTTTAAAACAGCAAATGGATAGGCAGATCAGAGGTTTCTTTGCTGGCTCCGTTGAGGTTTCTCATCTACAGTTTGCTGATGATACTCTTCTTTTTTCTCACTTTAATCCGCATTTACTGGCTAATCTGTATTCAGTGATCTTGGAGTTCGAAAGAGGTTCGGGTTTATGTATTAATAGAAATAAGTCTTGTGTTGTGGGCATTAATCTGAATGAGGAAGAGCTACTTGAAGTGAGTCTACTATTCAACTATGCCTTGGGTTCCCTGCCCTTGCTTTACCTAGGCTTACCCCTTGGTGGCAATCCCTCCTCTAAGAGCTTTTGGGATCCGGTGGTGGAAAAAATTTATAAGAGGATTAAAAAATGGAAGAGTTTCCTCATTTCAAGAGGTGGCAGATTGACTCTAGTCCAAGCTATCCTCTCTAGCCTTCCTACTTATTATCTCTCTGTTTTTAAAGCCCCTGTGATGGTTACCAATTGCATTGACAAATTGTTGAGAGATTTCTTTTGGGAAGGGGCTGATAAAGATGGAAGTTCCCACCTTGTTAAATGGGATAAAATCCCTCCCCCTTTTTTAAAAGGAGGCCTTGCCTTTGGTGGCGTGAATAAGCGTAATGATGCTCTCCTTCTTAAATGGCTGTGGAGGTTCCCTTTAGAAGTTGATAGCCTTTGGCACAAGACTATTGGTGGTATTCATGGCTTCAAACCTTTGGGTTGGTCTTCCAATATCAAGGCAGGTTGCACTAATAGAAGCCCTTGGAAACAAATCCACAAGCTTCTTAATATCATGGAGATTAATAGCCTCTTCTCGGTTGGTAAGGGTGATAGAGTGCTGTTTTGGCACCACTGTTGGGCGGCAGATTTGCCCTTTGCATACAAATTTTCTAAGCTTTTTGCAATAGCTAAGGACAAATCTCTTACGGTTATTCATTTTTGGAAGGAGGACCTTAGCTCTTGGATTATTAATTTTAGGAGAAATTTGACAGATGAGGAGGTGGAAGAGTGGATTGCCCTTATGGAGATTTTGGCTACTATTAGTTTGAACAACAGGGAGGATTTCAGAATTTGGAAGCCGGATAAGGCCAAAGGGTTTAGTTGCAAATCTGCTTTGAAGTTGTTGTGGAAGAATTTGAGGGATGATCCTAACATGAATTTAGTGTGGAATGGTAATTATCCAAGGAAGATTAAAGTCTTCTTATGGATTCTTATCAATGATGGTTTAAACTCTCACCAAAAATGGCAAGTGATGAACCCGTGGATAACCCTTCAGCCTAACAGATGTTCCCTTTGTTTGGAAGCTTCAGAAAGTACAAGCCACTTGTTCTTCCATTGCAAATTTTCTAGTTCAATTTGGGTTAATCTTCTTAGCACTTTCCATTTGAGTTGGGTCTTCCATGGTGACTCTAGAAGCAACTTCTTGGCTCTTCTTGGTGGCTATCCGAATGGGGGTAAGAAGAAAGTGTTGTGGGCCAATGCCGTTCGGTCTATTTGCTGGAATTTATGGCTAGAGAGGAATAGGAGGTTTTTTGTTGATAAGCATAGGATTGTGAACGATATTTGGGATTGTATTGTGCTTAATGCCTCCACTTGGAGTGCTTCTTGTAAATATTTTAATAGTTATACACCCTCCATTATTGCCTCTAACTGGCATGCCTTTTTGTAATTGCTAGTGGGCCTTTTTGGGGCTTTTTCACTTATTAATGAAAGAGTTCAGTTTATTATCAAAAAAAAAAATAATATATATATATATATATAAAAGGATTTGTTTCAGTGTAAATGCTTTTAATATTTTGGATTCAATCTAATTGCATTTGAATTATTATCAATATTTGGACTTCCTGATGAATTTTATGTGGCAAAAGATTGGGTAATGGCCAAAAGTTTGATTTGTTTGAAACTTTATTTGATGAGTTTAAATTTGATAAAAAATCCCCTTTTGATGATACATAATATTTCAAATGAACAAAATTCAATTTGAATATTGTTTTCAATTTTGAATATTGTTCTAATTTATTATATGATATCTTAAGGGTACACATTGCTATATACAGTTTGTATTTGGTAAAATTCCAATTATATCATGAGGCTATACATATTAAGTTAATAATTCAGATTATGGGTAATTCATGAATATGATATTCATGATATTATGATATTTGTGACCCATATATTATTTATATGGTTTCTTAGTTATATAAATTTAGTTATAATTATATAACTATTGGAGTATCATAAATCAATATGTGGCATGTATATAATAAGGTTGTTTAACATTTTCAATTGAATTAATTAAAATAAGATGTTGCCAAAGTAACCTCTCTTGTGTAAATTTTTTCATGAAGGATGTTAAAATTTAATGGTGTATGCAAGGTTGAAAATGTCGATGTCGATGTCGATGTCGACATCTCAATTTTACGGACATGTCGGTTGTCGATGTCGATGTCGACGGATATTCCGGAAAAATCACGGATAACTATAGAAATAGTTTGAATTGGTGGATGAAACTTTTATTAGAGCTTAATTAAACATTAAACCATCATTCTAAGTAGTTATATCAATAAAATACACATATATATGGACATTAGTGGTACAAAATATCGAAATTTAGTCGCAAAATAACATTTTTAATAATAAAATTTATAGACAACCTTATAATATCACTTAAACAAATAAAATATCACTTAATACATATATAAACATCAATATTTGTAGATAGTTTTTTTAAAATTTTATATCAAATTTATTAAATAATTTTAATATTCATATAAATAAAAAATAATATTAAATAACTTCAAACCAAACCTTTTTTTGGAGTAAAAAAAAACCTTCTTTATATAAATAAAAGACACCATATTGACAGCCCAAACCACAAAATGATTTTCTATTAAAATATTATTTTGGAAGAAAAAAAAGTAGGTCAAAAGTCTCAGCCCAGCCCACAAAATGATTTTCTATTAAAATATTATTTTGAAAAAAAAGTAGGTCAAACGTCTGCTTCATCCTCCCACGCCCCTCTTCTTAATTAATTATTAATATATTACTTTAAAAAAACTCAGATCTCAAAACTCTCAAACATAGCGCCGCCGCTTCATCTTTTCGTGATTCCAAGCTCCAACTATCAGATCTCAGATCTATGATACGTCAGGGTTTTCATCTTCATTTCAACAATTAGATATGTTGGTAAACAAATTTCTGCTATTGATTTTCCCATCTTCTGATCTCAGATCTATCGTACGTTTTTTATAACCTTGCCGGCGAGGTCCTAAAATTTCCGGCGACATCTTCGAAAAATCGGCGATATCTTCGACAAATCGGCGATATCAGCGACATTTAACAAATGTCGCCGACATGTCGCCGATACGGGGGAAGAACGACTCTTCCCCCCCTTCTCGTTATCGAGCACCGCCAACTACCGATATGTCGCCGACATTGTCGGCGACATCACCGACTTTTTCAACCCTGGGTGTATGTGAATTCATGCGAGTGTTAGCCGGCCCAAAGGAAGGTTAATGTTTGGTAGAGAATTACATACACTGGTGATAAATATGTGACGATTATACGATTATAAGGTCATTTACATGTAAATAATAAATCGATCCAAAGATAGTTTTATTATTTGACATGAACTTATTGTCAATATGTTATCACGTATCAAGTACCACTTACAGTTAATATTACTGTCCAAAGACTTGATATTAATGATGTACCGGTATCTTGAGATGGGAATTGCCATTTTTTGAATTTATTGATAATAAAGAATCATGTGAGCATGGTTTGCTTTGTTGTCTCTAATTCATATATTGGGATGTCCAACTAAGGGTAGGTCTTATAGACCATATGGAAATAAATCGGACTCCAAAATAGTAAACAATTATGTTATTGGCTATGCTGAATGATCCAGGGGCATAAACTTTAAGGTCTCACAATTAGGAAATTTTTTGGAGGTGGGATCTACAACATTTTGAGGAAGTTGAGTTTGGGGAAGAAATAAAGTTAAAGATAATTAAGGATAAAGAAACTTATAAGGATACCAATTTTATATTGGGATAATTAATCCCGAGGAACAAACTCAACAACCTCAAGAATTAGTATATTTAAGGAGATAATTTTAATCTCAATAAGTGCTCGAAAAGCAATTTTGCAGCTATAGAGATACAAAAGATTCTTACTCTTTAGAAGTATGAAGTCTAATGTATGTTCGGATATGTACATCTTCAGTTACTGGGTACATTTTTTGGTAACCCTGGTATGGATCATTAGAAGACAACCAAGTGGGTTATGAGGTATTTGTAGAGAACTAAAGATGATATGCTCACATATAAGAGGTCGGATAAGTTAGAGATCATTTGGTATTCCGACTCTAATTTTGATAGATGCCAAGACATTAGGAAATCCACTTTAAGGCTATATTTATACGTTAGTTGGTGGATCTAAGTTTTGGGGAAGTGTCGAATAGACACTCATAATTTCTTCTAAGGCAGCAAAATATGAGGCATCTAATGATTGGATATGGTCCTAAATATTTATCACGGGGCTGCATATTTTAGAGGGTGTTGAAAGACCACTCAAAATTTATCGTGATAATAATAAGTTAGTTATGCCATATTCTAATAACAATAGGAGTTTGTATGTTTCTAATTGTGAAGGAAAGAAACGGAGTGAACAAATATCAATAGAGCACATTAGGTCAAACTCCACGATAGTGGATCCACTTACAAAAGAATTACCACCCAAGGTCTTTCATGAGCATACCGCTCATAGGGTGTTATCCTATATCAGGATATTTCATTTCAGTGGGAGTTTGAGTAATTTTGTATTGCTCTATTTATAGTTTTATGGATATAATGTTCAAGTATTTTGGATATTTTCTGATCAGAAGTAAGAAAATTAAGTTAATTGCACTCTGTTTTATTCAGTTAAAGTTTTGATCTCACTAAAGTAAGGTAGGACCAGTTGAAATAGATATGTACAGATCACACTACATATAATTTCCATGCTATGCATCCATGGTTGATCTATGTCATTTGGTTATATTGGTGTTTGTGACCATTGATGGGTTTAGTTATGATAAATGTGACGAAGACCGCTTTGATCCAATACTGATATAACTAATGGACGAGATTGTTTAGGGACTCTTTATTATGATAGCATTCTTCGGAGATCTCATAAGGTTAAACACATCTGTAAAGTTTACATATGTGGTCCAGTGGGAGATTGTTGGAAAAAAATCAATAATTGGGACCACACATGTAGTTATTTAATGTGTATGCTATTTTTGATTAGCCAAATTAAAGTGATCTACTAATGTTTTTTAATGTTGGCTTAAGAGTAATTACATAATTCCATGGAATTATATAAGCATAGATACCATATAGAATTTCCAATTTGATGAGGGGCCGAATTGGAAATTCACATTGTAAATAACTCCCATCAGTTATTTGAGCATTTAACAAAAAGGGGTTATGGTCCCCATTCTATGCAACATAACGTATTCTTCTCATCCCCATCAGAGGAGAAATTCTCTCTGAGAAAACTACAGATAACGTTGATTGCATAAGGATTGGAAGATCCAAACCTGTACGGTAATCGCTGTCGATCATGAAGTAAGGTATGCTTCCGCATTCGGTCTTTTGGTTTTGGTTTCTCTTGAATTCAGTCATGGGCTAAATTTAAAATTCTCCCAACATCATATCCCCCCTCCTCAAAAGAAAAACATACATAAGATTTCTGTTTTGTATAAACAAGTTAAGAGTTAAGACTAATATATATATAATTTTCCCGTGTTTCTTATCCAAAACTATAAGTTTAGTTTGACGTATATTTGTTAAGAAACACAGGAAATTATATATAGATTATAGTTTGACGCATCGACGATTGGTTGTCAGGTTTGGGTTGTTAAGTAGAGGTTGTTAACACTGAGCAGAGAGTTTATTAAGTGTAAAATGTGTTGAAATTATGAAAATGGACAGGTTTGTTAAGAGGGTTAACAAACACATCATATTAGATTTCAAAACTGGATGTCGACTCAAATATTCCCCCTGATGCAGCCAAAAGAGTTAATGCTGACTCTGAAGCTTTTAAGAAAGGGAAAAAGGTGGGAGAAATTTGTGAAGAAATTAATGCCTCAACTTTGGTAGGTGAACCTAAAACTTTAGAAGTGGGAGACGACAGCATGTTCGAAAAGATTAAGTGGGAGAAAACAATCGTGGTGTCACGAAGATTTTTTCACCAAGACTGGTTCAGTATCATCGACATGCTCCAGGAAAATTTCAACCCTTATTGCGCAATCAGCCCCTTTCACCCAGATAAAGCTCTTCTTTATTGCCAGACGGAAGACCTTGCCCTTCAACTTTGTGCCCTCTCTCGTTGGAACAGCTTCAACGACCTTCAGGTGAAATTTGAAGTTTGGAACCCAGTGATTCACGCGCGAATGGATGTGGTTCTTTCCTTCTGTGGATGGCTAAAGATCAGGAATTTACCCATACATCTATGGAATCTCGAAACTTTGCAACTCATAGGTGATGCCTGTGGAGGCTTTCTTGAAGTCTCTGCTAAAACAACTATGTTTAGAGAGACGTTGGAAGCGCTGATAAAAGTCAAGGGCAATTTTACGGGCTTCATTCCAGCAGAGGTTGAAGTTGTAGATTCCTTGGGTTTGAGCTTCATGGCCCAAATTACTACCCATTTTTCTACACAGGCTCCTCCTGCATAAGGTGACTAAGGTCCATGGCTCTCCCACTAAACAAATGGAAGATGAGTTCTTCCTAAATCTGTCGCAGGTCCCTTTAACGAAAGAAGATTGGATTCCGGTGAAGAAAAAATCAACCTTACCGCCGATAAGAGGTGGTCCGATGAATTTCAATAACCAAGGGAACTTCGCTTCTCCCAAGGCTACCTGCCCTAATAGTACTGAAAAGGCTTTCTCTCTGCTTCCTTGTACGAAGGCGGCGATGGCAGATGATGGTGACGTTTCGGTGGTGGAAGAGAACAAAACAAAAGAAGGATTAGGGAAAGGTTTAGATTCGAAGGCCTCTTCTTCTAAGTTAGAAGCTGGGCCTTCAGACTTTTGTGGGCCGGACCCAATCTTAAAAAAAGGAGTGGATCAGCTGTCTTTCAAAGAGGCTATTCTCTCTTCTGGAATTGGGCCTTTTCAACATCCTAAGCCAGCTGGATCCCCCTTAGCCCAAAACCCTACTAACTTGCCACTTTCAAACAGGGTTATCACATGCATCGAGCCAGATGGTTTTTCTGAGAAACAGCCACGTGTGGAATTAGATCCTTCTAGAGTTAAAATTCTCAAACGAAGAGATAAGGAAACCTCTTTCAGCAGCCAACCCGTCTCCCTCTCTAACAGATCTCAACGAAGGTCTGCTGCCTCCTTGATTGATGAAGATACTGATGAAGGTGTTTCGAGGCCTAACGGCTTAAGACCTCCGAAGTCTCAAGGCATAGGAGATCTTGTTATTCTCCAACCTGAAGACCTGGATCATGATGCTAAAGGAACCATGGACCTCACCAATTTTGATGGAGACTTTTTGGAAAATAACCCCCTGCCTATTAACTTTTCTAGAGTAGTGGAAGATCAGAAAGCTACTACGGATGAAGAGGACCTGTATATCACCTCTTTCGGTGAAATTTGTAATAGTAGAGAGGAAAACAAAATGAAATTGGGAGATTGGTTGGATTCAACTGCCATGAAGATTATTCCAAAAGCAGGTAAAAGGCCTAAGAAAAGGGGGGAGGCCTCAAAGAAGGTATCGGGGATGAGAGAAGTCAGAAACCTGGAATCTGGCATTAACTATGATTCCACCTGTGTAAAGAGAAAAGCGGGAAAACAAGTTATTGATGTTAATTGTTAGTTGGAATATCAGAGGCTTGGGTTGTCCCAAGAAAAGAAGCATCATCAAGGATTTAATTCGGAAATATAACCCCACCATTGTCATCCTCCAGGAAACTAAATTGGTTAATATAGACAGAAGTTTAGTGAAGTCTGTTTGGAGTTCCAGAGATTTAGCTTGGTCCTCGCTCCCTGCTGTGGGTTCCTCAGGTGGTATCCTTATCATGTGGGCAGACCCAGCGTTTGTTGTGAAGGATGTCTTCTCAGAAGCTTTCTCTCTCTCAGTGCTCCTTGCGTTTTCTGATTCCTCTCAGTTCTGGATAACGGGTATTTATGGGCTTCCAGTGTATAGGGAACGCAACCAATTCTGGGATGAACTGTTTGCTTTGGGTGGCTTGTGTGACGGGCCCTGGCTTTTAGGAGGTGACTTTAATGTCTGTAGGTGGTCCTCAGAAAAGTCTACAGGTAGAGGCATTACAAAGAGTATGAAGCTTTTCAATCATTTTATCGATGGGGTTGGTGCTCTCTCTCGCATTGATCGGTTCCTGTTCAATAAGAGGTGGTTGGATTTGTTTGCTGAAGCCAGAGTTTCAAGATTGGAAAGACCGATCTCTGATCATTCCCCATTCTTCTGAATTCTGGAGGCATCACTTGGGGGCCCACCCCCTTCAGGTTTGAAAATATGTGGCTTTCTCACCCTACTTTCCCTTCTCTTATTTTTTCCTCCTGGAACTCTTTTCCAGTTAGAGGTTGGGCGGGGTATTCTCTCCTTTTCAAATTAAAGCTTTTGAAAAAAAATTTAAGAAGGTGGAACACTGAGGTTTTCGGGAATACAATCTCTAAGAAAGCTGACTTGCTTTCCTTAATCTTCTTTCTTGATAAGCTGGAGGAGACTCAGGGGTTGATTCCTTCCCAAGTGACTGAGAGGTCTTCAGCAAAATTACAGCTGTTGGACATCTCGATTAATGAAAGCATCAGATGGAATCAGAAGTTGAAACAACAGTGGATTAAGGAGGGGGATGAAAATACGGGGCTCTTCCATAAAAGCCTCTCAGGAAGGAAATCTAAAGCCTTCATTGCTGAAATCCTCTCTGCGCAAGGTTCTAGCCTGTTGACTGACAAGGAAATTGAAGATGAATTCAACTCCTTTTTTCAAAACCTCTACGCCAAAGACAGTGGAACAAGATTTCTGCCTGGTAATCTGGACTGGTCCCCCTTTGGTGAAGATGAAACTCAAAGTCTGGAGAGTCAGTTTTCTGAAGAAGAAATCCTCAATGCCATTTCTTGTCTGGGTAAATCTAAGGCCCCGGGTCCAGATGGTTTCTCTGCAAAATTTTTTAAAAACAGTTGGAACATCCTCAAGGCTGATTTTTTGAGGATGTTCCAGGAGTTTTTTCAAAATAGAATAGTCAATGCGATCACCAATGAAACCTTTATCTCCCTTATCCCCAAAAAAGTGGATGCGAAACTGGTGAAAGATTTTAGACCCATCAGCCTTGTTACGGGTCCCTACAAGATCCTAGCAAAAGTTCTAGCAGATAGGATAAAAATTGTTCTACCTAAGACCGTCTCTACTTTTCAAAATGCCTTCATTGGAAATAGGCTGATTGTTGATTCTATCCTCATTGCTAATGAGATGGTTGATTTTTGGAGAAGATCTAAAAAGAAAGGTCTAGTTTTCAAACTTGATCTGGAATGACAGAGTTGATTGGGATTTCCTAGACGCTATTATGGAAGCTAAAAGGTTTGGTGCTAGATGGAGGAAATGGATTAGGGGCTGTCTCTCTTCTGTCAACTACTCAATCATCCTTAATGGCAAGCCGAGAGCAAATTTTAAAGTTTCCAGGGGCCTGAGACAGAGGGACCCCCTCTCCCCCTTTCTCTTCACCCTGGTTGTTGATGCCCTCAGCAGGCTCATCTCCCACGCTGAGGGGTTTGGGCTTTCAAGGGGTTTTCGTTGGGCAACTTTTCTATGTCACACCTGCAGTTTGCTGATGACACGTTGGTCTTTATTGACTGGGAGGATTCAAGTTATCTGAACCTGCTGGCTGTTCTCAGGGTCTTTGAACAGATGTCTGGTTTAAAATTCAACCTCGAGAAATTGAACAGATGTATGGTTTAAAATTCAACCTCGAGAAATCTACTATAGCTGGCATCAATCTTACTGAGGATTTAGTCAACGAAGTGGTTGTTTCCTTCTCTTGCAGAGCCTCTAACCTCCCCCTAATTTATTTGGGCCTTCCCCTTGGGGGTAATCCTAGAAGCATCTCTTTTTGGGACCCTGTTGTTGAAAAAGTTCATAAAAGAATCAGTAAATGGCAGAATGCCTTACTTTCTAAAGGTGGTAGGCTGACCCTAGCCCAATCTGTCCTCAACAGCCTTCCTACTTATTACCTGTCTGTTTTTGCTGTCCTAAACACTGGATGTAATCTGGTAAAATGGGAAATTGTTTCTAAGCCTCGAGATCTGGGTGGCTTGGCTGTAGGAAATGTGTCCAAGAGGAATGAGGCTCTTTTGAGCAAATGGCTCTAGCGGTTCCCTCTTGAGGGCGATGCCCTTTGGAGCAAGGTCATTAAGGCGATACATGGAGTCCCAAATAATGTCTGGGGTTTCAAAGCTGATCGTTATTGCTCCTCTCGATGTCCTTGGAAGGCTATTAGAAATCTAGAAGAGATTTTGACTTCCTCTTCTTCTCTTCAGCTGGGCACTGGTTCTACGATCCATTTCTGGAAAGATAATTGGTCTCCTCTTCTGAGACCCTTTAAGGAAGCTTTCCCTTCTCTTTTCAGAATTGCCTCCAACACTAATGCGCTTGTTACAGACTTATGGGACCCAGTGTGTAAATCTTGGTCTATCATGTTTAGAAGAGGCCTCAAGGACCAAGAGGTAGATGAGTTTGCCTCCCTTCTTCAGACTATTAGCGGTTGTCTGCCCACCTCCTCTCCGGATGCCAGAATTTGGAGGGGCATGAATGATAATCAGTTCTCCTGCAAGAATGTCTTCAAAACTCTTTCCGCGAGCGCCCCTTCTCTGCCTCTGGATATCTCTAGAGCCATTTGGAAGGACAATTACCCAAAAAAGTTAAAGTTTTTCTTTGGACGCTCTTTCATGGCGGTCTTAATACTAATGATAAAATTCGAGGCGGTTTCCCTCCATGGCCTGGAACCCCAACCGTTGTATCCTCTGTTGTGCTGCAGATGAAGATCCCCTCCACTTGTTTTGGTCTTGCCCTTTTACCTCCATTTTATGGGGTAAACTCTTTGACATTTTTCCTATTCAGGGTCCTCCTCCTTCTAATATCCAGGCTATTCTCCATGGTTTTCTGTGTGGAGTGAACCTAAAAGGAAAAGCTTATTCTCTCTGGCGTAACTCGATAAGGGCTCTGCTTTGGTTGGTTTGGTGGGAAAGAAACAAGAGAATTTTTTAAGATGTCTCCCTTAATTGCTTTGACCTTTGGGATCTTCTGGTTAGATTTGCTTCTTTATGGTCGGCTAGGGACAAATCTTTTTGTAATTACTCCCCGTCACTTATAGCCCCCAACTGGAGGAATTTTTTGTAATCCTTGGGTGGTGCTTTTGTATTACTTTCATTTATCAATGAAATTGTCTCTTATCAAAAAAAAAGATTTCAAAACTGGGAGACAAACACTGGTTAGGGATGTGTAACCCCCAATTCACTACCCAAAATCCATTTTCTTTCTTGAGGTGTGCCTTGAGGCTTAAGCCTCAAACAATTTTGAAAACATTGAGTATCATTGATCAAATACTTTTTATTTATACAGATTATTTAGAAGGGAAAGGGCAAAAAGAAAATGGAAACAAGAAAGGCCAACCAAACATTTCCTACTTGAGAAATAAACAGAGGTAGAACCTGGTCAATCTCGTCCAGAATACCATGTCTACTCTCAGGAGGCAAACCTTCTTTAGAGGTAGTGATCTTAAGAAGCTTATCATCTATTAAAGATGGGCGCTGGACTCCGGATAGATTATTAACCTGAAGGAAAATTGTAGTTTATCGAAAGAAAGAAATGGAAATGAAATAAACATGCCTATGCATACATAAAAAGGGATCAAAGAAACTTACCTCTTGCTTTTCCTTATCAGTGGGTTTTTCCTGAGGATTTAAACCACCAGGAATTCTGTTCAAATTATGACAATAAATAGACCTGACACTGCACAGAAAGGGGAATTCTTAACATTGAAAGAATGGACGAAATGGTTTCCACATATGCGTGTTTATACATATCTATAAACACAAAAGTCACTGTCACTGATATTTTTGTAATATGAAACAAAGAGAAATTATATTGGTTTTGAAACTAAAGCGACCAATAGGAACTTACCCAAACTATAGGGACCAAAAGTATAACAGCCATGTCATTTATTCTTGGTATAGCATTTCACCCTCAAGATGAGAGTCAATGCATGCTAGGAGTAGCCACGTTAATAGAATGGGTCAAGATTGCAAGAAAGTAAGGGAATAAGATCAAAATTTTCCAACAAAGTTCAAGTTTTTCTGTATGCAATATTGAGCAGGAATAACAATACTAAATGGTGATTAAGCACGAGAAAGAGACAAATCATCTTGGTATATTTTGATTTTTTTCACCTGCTTGACATAGAGTGATCCGTTAAATGTTTATCTCGCTTCTTGATCTTTACAGTACCAAGCTTCGAAATAGTCCTGCAAGAACATAACACAATGCTTGCATTCTGAATAAATTTTTTTTTGAAGGAAAACATGTGATGAGGCACAAAAGAAGGTATAGCCATAAAGCCTATCACAAAATCAAATTTTTATTTGTATCACGTCTAGTACAACATTATTAATTTACTATAAAAATTCTAGCAATTAACTTCCATCCATCTTAGTGTCCGTTTGGAATAATTTTTTAAAGTGTTTAAAAGTGTTTACCATTAAAAAACACTCTTAAACAATCTCAAGATCGTTATGGAGCAAAATTGCACATTTAAAATCGGTAGAGGCACCTCTATTTTGTTTTGGGAGCATTCTTGGGCAGGAAACAGGGCCCTTAATTCTCTGTTTCCCAATCTATTTCAACTAGCCATCAAGAAAAACCTCCCTGTCACTAGCTTCTGGGATGTGAATTTGAATTCGTGGGTGGTTGAATTTAGAAGAAATCTTAAAGATAATGAGATTGTTGAGTGGATCAATTTCTACTCCTTATTGGAGCCTATCCGGTTGAGCAATGGGGAAGACACCAGGTTGTGGAATTCGGATAAAACTCAGGGCTTTTCAAGTAAGTCTGCTCTCAATTTGCTGTGGAAGGGTAATACTGCTTCTATTGACAAAACTTTCTTACTTATCTGGAAAGGCAAAACTCCAATGAAGATCAAGGTTTTTCTTTGGCTTGTCATCAATGATGGCATCAATTCTAATCAGAAGTTTCAATCTAGAAATCCTTGGATCACGCTACAGCTGAATTGGTGCAGCTTGTGTATGAAGAGTTCAGAGTCCACAGAGCATCTTTTGTATGGTTGTAACTTCTCCCAAAGTCTGTGGCGGTTCTTTCTCAAGATGTTTAACATGTCTTGGGTGTTCCATAAGAATCATATTTATAACACACTGGCTTTCCTTGGAGGTGTTCTGCTCTACGGCAAGAAGAAAAGAATTATGTGGGATAATGGGGTTAGAGCCATTGTATGGAATGTTTGGCTTGAGAGGAATAGGAGAATTTTTGAAAGCAAGTCTAGATCTTGGGAAGAAGTGTGGGATATTAGTGTTCTTAACACCTCCTTGTGGAGTGCAAATTGTAATTCGTTTGGTAATTATGCTCCCTCTATTATCGCCTCTAATTGAAAGGCTTTTTGTAATTGTGCTTGGCCGTTTTTTGGCTTTTTCATTCATCAATGAAAAACTTTGTTTACCATAAAAAAAAAACACTCTTAAACACTTTCAAAACCTATCCCAAACGAGCCCTTAAACTGCAAGTGTGTTTGGGAGTGTTTTTGTCAAAGCACAAGTCCGTTTAGGAGAGTAAAAACACTTCTTATTGTGAAATAATTCTGTTCGGCAACATTTCAAAAGTACTAAAGAAAAAAATCATCAGCAGTTTTGAGTGTTTTAAAGAATCAATTAATAGTTGTTTTTTAAATAGTTCTTTCTTGGGTAGAGGTTTTGGGGTTTTGTGTTCTAAATGCCTCCATGTGGAGTGTTAATTGTAAATCTTTTAGTAATTATGATTCCTCTATTATTGCTTCCAATTGGAAAACATTTTTGTAATCTTGGTTTGCCTTTTTTGAGCTCTTTCATACATCAATGAAATAGCTGGTTTCTTATAAAAAAATTAATAGTTATTTTTTAAAGTAATTTTGACAGTAAAGGTTATATAAGTTCTAATCTATCACTCTTCTCTTCTACACATTTTCTCTCTCTAAATCCTCCATAAACACAATTTCTCTCACTAATCTCTTTCTACACACTTTCTCTCTCCAACTTATTTCTACAAATTTTCCCTCTAACTTCTCTAAACACAAGTTCTCAGACTTATCTCTCTCTGCACATATTTTTTCTCTAACTTGTCTCTATACACATTCCTCTCTTAGTAAGATCAAAAACACCTTTTAAATATAAAATTTGTCTCACATAGTATAAATTTACGTATTAATTATTAAAACGTCAAAAGTTATTAAAAATTACTCAAATAGCATAAATATAGAATTTGTCTCACATAGTATAAGGTATAATCAAGATGCTTTCTTAAATCTAAGTGGCTTTGAGATGCAAGGGTATTTAAAAGTACTCTATAAGATACTAGCATGGCTGTTTTCACTTGAATGGGAGCAGTTAATTTAACTTGAATTATGAACAATATAATAACCTCGTAGAAGAGCTGAAACATCCAACTCCACCAGAGCACACTGAAGTACCCAAGCCTAAAAAAGAAAATATGAGCATCAATACCTTGACATAAAAAAAATATTCTATCTACTTCAATAAAATCTTGTGGTGTTTTAACCAATAAACTTAAATGACTTGATTGCCTATATCATAAAATTATGGGGATATTTTCAAAAATGATTTTTTTTTTTGGTAATAAACAATGTTTTTCATTAAAATATGAAATAGCCCAAAAAGGTAAGGGAAGAACTACAAAAAAGTCTTCCAATTAGAAGTTATAGTAGGATAGGAGCAGAATTACAAAAAAATATTTACAATGTGCACTTCATTTGGAGGTCTGAGGACACTCCCCTCCCAAACATCCTTCCACAACTTTATTCTTGTCCTTAAAGATTCTACTATTGCGATCGACTTGCTCTTGACATTTTTAAAATTGTAACTTTCAAAAAATAGCAAAAAATTCATAATTTTTAAAAATAGCACCTTTTTAAACTTTAAAAAAATATAAAATAAAATATGGCGTCACACATATAGTTGGAACTTACAAAACGAATCATTTTCAATCTAACCTTGTTAGTGAGAGGAAAGGGGGAAAAAGCGTTTAATGGAGTCGATGACTCTACCAATCCAAAATACAATTCGAAAGTAGGGTTACTCTTACCAATCATAAAGCATTTTGAAAATTCGCCTTGTAGTGCAGCATACTTATCCTTGGTGAAAAATAAATGGCAGAAAAAAAGTGAGAAACAGAGCAAGTAAAATTATGAAGTCTGCATGGAAACTGTTTATTTCATTTTTATATTACATTATTTTGCTTGTTTACTTCATTGTTTTTTCAAAAAAAGTCTGATTTTGTTAATTCTAAATATGAATTACATAATTTTCTGGGGGAAAGATTCTATTACTTGGAATTCTCATTCCAATTATCCCTTTTCATCAAAAGCCATCTTCAGGCTCCTCTCTCAGCAATAGATTGTCGCTCTTTCCTCCCACATTTTCTCTACCTTGTGGAAGCTCAAGGTGCCTGAAAAGATCAAAGTTTTTACTTGGACACTCCTTCACAGTAGCCCGAATAGTGCGAAGAATCTTAAAAAATAAATCCTCATAGGCCTTTGCTCCCGCTACATCAAATCTAAGAGCAGTGGTCACTTGTTAATAATGCCCCCACCTACTAAAAAATATGCTGCCCAAATGTTAATAATCAAGGGAATGAAAAAGTTACAAAAGTGTTTAGAAATAAACACGCAAAAAGATGTATTAACATGTGCCAATTCCCAAACATATTCCTACGATATTTCCACTCCCTAGAATACTCATTTGTTCCTCTCAAGCCAAATATACCACAAAATAGAAAAAATCCAGCTTTCCATAAAACTTGTCTTCGCCTCTTAATTTTAAAAAGTGGATTCAATACAACCCCATCTATAATATCTCAGTATCTTCTATTAGGAATCCAACTCACGTTAAAAGATCTAAACTATTTCTCCCAAATCTGTCTGAAAAGAACATGACCAGAAGAATGTGATGTCAATATTTATGCAAATAACAGGACTTTCTTCGGGATATTTAATTTCCAGAACTCACTGGCAGAGAAAATTTGGTACAGCTTGAGCAAAAAACGAAAAAAGATTTGGTACAACTTTTTGCAGCCTTTTGGTGTGTTTTGGGTCCCTAGTTGAGACTATCACGGTACAATGGAGAGTTTTTCATTCTATGTTATGCTATGCAAGAGAGCACTCTTATAAAAATATGTTTTGCAAAAGAGCACAAACTCTTTGGAGGGCCGGATTCTTTTCTACTTTATGGAATATATGGTTAGATAGAAAAGAATAGGTTTAAACTTTAGACCACTTCAACACCTTCCTTTAGGTTTTTATGGCTTCCTTCGAGGGGGAGAAATATAACAAAAGGACGAAAACAAAAAAGGAATTCCAAAGGTGCTCCAATTTGGAGAAATAGAGGAAAACTCTTCTATCTCTCAAGACGTATTAAAAATTAAACCAAAGAAATTTAGATTTTCCAATAAAATTGGAACCACAGAACTTTGAAGTTAAAAGTCTTACACAAAATTAGGGCACTTAAAAAATGCTATACAATTTCCACCCGATTGAGCACAGATAGGGCTGCAAGGTATTTTCGTGAGAAGTTCTTGACAAAAACATCAGCTTGGTTGGAACTTGGAAAACATTAAATTAGTTAGGATTTCTTTGTTCAAGTTTATTACCTGTGCATAGTAATAGGTAAAGTGCCAAAAGTTAATAGCCATGAAAAACTCTATAAGAAAGGTTTCTTCAAGTACATTATTAAACAAGTTTGGTAATGAAACTTAACATCAATAAAAGGCTATTCTAAGAGGTTTTCAAGTTGATTTGAAATCTTTATTTACAACCTCCCCCCTCTCTCCTCAGAGGTTTTCAAGGTGATTTGGAAGGATGTTTATCCCAAAAAGGTTAAAATGTATATTTGGACCATTTTCCATGGGGCATAAATACATGTGACAAACTCCAAAGGAGATTTCCTAAGAAGGCCCTTAGCCCCAGTCGTTCTATCCTTTGCTGTTTGGACGAGGAGACTCCGATGCATCTTTTTTGGAATTGTTCTTTTACCTCTTCCCTTTGGAGATCCATTTTCAAGATATTCAATTACCAAAATTTGATCCCCTGCTTTCTTCCTCAGTTGTTGCATGGTCTGTTGTGTGGTGTTAAGCTTAAGAAGCAAACTTTAATCTTGTGGCGCAACGCTATCCGTGCCCTTCTTTGGCTAGTTTGGTGGGAGAGGAACAATAGGATTTTCAATGAGAAATGCTCAGATTTTCAGCTGATTTTTAGATCTTATTATTAGATTTAGCTCGTTGTGGTCGGTTAATTCTAAAGCCTTTTGTAATTATCCGCCTTCTCTCAGTGCCCCCAATTGGAAAAAAAATTATAATCCTGGGGTGGCTCTTTTGTATGTTCTCTTTCATTTATCAATGAAATGTCTCATATTAAAAAATAAATAAAAGGCTATTCTATTAAATTGCAAGAGGGAAGAAATAAGAATCAACATTTCATCAATAATTATATAGTATGTTATTACCTTTATTTGCTTTTCGTCATTCACTTCCTGATGAAACATATGCAAAGCCCTTAACATATCTTCATGCGCAATAGAGTCCATAGAATCTTTTATTCTTACACTAATATGCCAACTGAAATACAGTACAAATTGGTATGGTGCAGTGAAGCCATATAGCATAAAGGATAAATGATATACAATTCATACAACATTAAAAGGTGAGAGTAGCTTGCTAAAAATGATCTGGTGTGTTTGGGAGTGTTTTTTTTTTTTTTTAAACACCTCAAAAGGCCATTTCATTAATATAATGAAAGAAAAGAAAACAAATACAACCTAAAAATGGCAAAATAACCAAAAGCCATAAGAAATGCTATACCGTATCCCCCACAAAACTACCCACCCGCACCGCCACCTAGATACAAGTATGCGGGCCAACTATTTATAATCAAACCTAACAGGTAATTACAAAAAAACTTTTAACGTTGACACCCAAAAAGATGCATTTACATGTGTCAACTCCCAAATGTATTCCCATGATCTACTTTCACCCCTAAAAATCCTTCTATTCCTTTCCAACCATATCCCCCATGAAATGGCACAAAAACCGGCTATCCAAAGACATTTCCCCTTTTCTTTGAATGGTGGAAATAAGAGGAATTCCTCCAAAGTTTGACGAAAAGAGTCATTAGCCACCCACTCTATCCCGAAAGTTTGGAAAAAAATTTGCCAAATTTGCTTTGAATAATCACACTTCCACATGATATGATCTAGGTTCTCTGAATCATGATTACATAAACTACACCAATGTGGGTTAAGCGTGTAGCAAGGTTGAAAATGTCGATGTCGATGTCGATGTCGACATCTCAATTTTACGGACATGTCGGTTGTCGATGTCGATGTCGATGTCGACGGATATTCCGGAAAAATCACGGATAACTATAGAAATAGTTTGAATTTGTGGATGAAACTTTTATTAGAGCTTAATTAAACATTAAACCATCATTCTAAGTAGTTATATCAATAAAATACACATATATATGGACATTAGTGGTACAAAATATCGAAATTTAGTCGCAAAATAACATTTTTAATAATAAAATTTATAGACAACCTTATAATATCACTTAAACAAATAAAATATCACTTAATACATATATAAACATCAATATTTGTAGATAGTTTTTTTAAAATTTTATATCAAATTTATTAAATAATTTTAATATTCATATAAATAAAAAATAATATTAAATAACTTCAAACCAAACCTTTTTTTGGAGTAAAAAAAAACCTTCTTTATATAAATAAAAGACACCATATTGACAGCCCAACCCACAAAATGATTTTCTATTAAAATATTATTTTGGAAAAAAAAAAATAGGTCAAAAGTCTCAGCCCAGCCCACAAAATGATTTTCTATTAAAATATTATTTTGAAAAAAAAGTAGGTCAAACGTCTGCTTCATCCTCCCACGCCCCTCTTCTTAATTAATTATTAATATATTACTTTAAAAAAACTCAGATCTCAAAACTCTCAAACATGGCGCCGCCGCTTCATCTTTTCGTGATTCCAAGCTCCAACTATCAGATCTCAGATCTATGATACGTCAGGGTTTTCATCTTCATTTCAACAATCAGATATGTTGGTAAACAAATTTCTGCTATTGATTTTCCCATCTTCTGATCTCAGATCTATCGTACGTTTTTGATAACCTTGCCGGCGAGGTCCTAAAATTTCCGGCGACATCTTCGAAAAATCGGAGATATCTTCGACAAATCGGCAATATCGGCGACATTTGTTATGTCGCCGATACGGGGGAAGAACGACTCTTCCCCCCCTTATCGTTATCGAGCACCGCCGACTACCGATATGTCGCTGACATTGTCGGCGACATCACCGACTTTTTCAACCCTGGCGTGTAGGAGGAAGATCGTTGAAGAAACTCAAGTGTGTTTATTTTACCAAGAGCCACCGACCAAATAAAAAACCTAACTTTCTTCGGGATCTTCACCTTACACAATTTGGAAGAGAAAAGGGTGGAAAGACTCAATGTGTGTGATTGACCAGACTCAAAAAAAGATTTAGAAGAAAAGATGTTGGAAGAATTTAGAGTCCAAATTATAGTGTCACATAATCCCTCTCTCACTATCACCCCCTCGAGACTTGAGATAATAAAGGATAATTCTATCATTTCCCTATCTCGGATAAGTCTTCGAAAATGAAAATCTATATTCACTCTTGTCCCCTCGTTATGGATAAAAGATGAGATTGGTGCATTTTTGGCAAAGGTTAATGTATACAACAATGGAAAAAGATCTTGAAAAACAACTTCCCCAAGCCATGCATCCTCCCAAAAGCGTATTCGATTTCCATCTCCAACCTTCCATCTAACACGGTTAAGAAAGAGAGGGTAACATTTTGATATCGCCTTCCATGGATTCCTAGCAGTGCCTCTATTCACTACGTTCGTGTCCCAACCATTTGACTGGCAACCATATTTGCTCGCTATCACTCTATGCCAAAGACTACAAGTTTCTCTAGGAAATCTCCATAACCATTTCACAAGTAGAGCCACATTTCTTTTGTCCAAATTTCCAATTCCCAAACCTCCCTCCATCGGTGAGCATGAAACTTGTTTCCAATTAACAAGGTGTGTTCCTTTCCCCTCACCAGACCCTTCCCACAAAAAGTTCCTCATTATCCGTTCCAACTCGTCTCTAATACTTGCTGGGATTCGAAAAATAGACAAGAAATACGTTGGTATTCCTGACATTACTGATTGAATTAATGTTAATCTTCCCCCTTTAGAAAAGTACCCCTTCTTCCACGAAGCCAGTCTTTTATTTACCTTTTATTTACCTTTTCAACCACAGATTCCCAGAAGGTCTTCTTTTTTGGATTGTCTCCTAATGGCATTCCCAGATATTTGAACGGAAGGCTCTCAATCTTGCACCCTAACTTTCTAGCCATTGATCTTATTTTTTCTTCCTCCATATTCATCCCTGTTTCTGAACATTTTGCTCTATTAATTTTCAAACCAGAGCTCCACTCAAAAAGTTGTAAAATGTCCAAGTAATTTTGGAAGGACTCCTCCTTACCAGAACAGAAGATCAAGGTGTCATCTTCAAAAGCACCTGTTTGGGAGTGCTTTTGGACAAGTCAAAAGTGCTTTTGAATGAGCAAAAGCACTTCTTAAATACAATAAGTATGTTTGGCTACATTCTATAAACATTTTTTGTAAAAGTCAAAAGCAATTCAAAGTGCTTTTTGAAGAAGTAAGTATTAGGTGCTTTTGATTTTTTGAATCTTGTATTTATAATTTTTACTACCTATTTTATCTCTCTAAGTTCTCTCTACATATTTTATCTAACTTCTTTCCACATACTTTCTCTCTCTAACCTCTCTCTACATAACACATTCTCTCTCTAACTTCTCTCTACATTAAACTTTCTCTCTCTATCTTCTCACACATTCTCTCTCTTGCTTATTTTTCTACACTCTCTTTAACTTCTACTTAAACAATTTGTTTCACTAACCTATTTCTACACATTTTCATATCTATACACATTTTCTCTAAAAAGTATATAAATATGATTAAAAGCACTTTGAAATATTAGAACCAAACAATAAGATAATATACCACTAAGCGCTTTTTAGCATACTTATAATAAAAGTAGTTTGATTAAAAGCACTTATTTTCTAAACACTCCCAAACAAGCCCTTAAAAACTTCTACTCCAACCTCATCCACATCCATTACAAGATAGCATGGAAGTTAATTCAAAATCAAATGGGAAGTAATGGAGAGCAAGAACTGGAATTAGGCCATTGCATTGCAATGGATATTCGTGATGTATTGTATCGTATGATAGTTGCTTGATGAAGACCAAGGAAAAGAAGAACACCCATGCAAGTATGCTTGTGTACAAAAGCTACACAATATGAACAACAAAATCTAGGTGAAGTGATGACAATCAAAATTATAAACTGTCTGACTATGACTTCTAATCACCAAGGTTAAAGCCTCAAGTCTCTAATGACAATAAAACAAAAAGGCAATAAAAGCCAAAAGTTTTAACAAAAACAAAGACAAACCGTGTAAGGCCCAGTATATTTTAATTCCTTTCTATGTGATTATTTATAGGGCAAAATGCAAATATCACCCATGTAGTTTTGGTCAAATGCAAACAAACTCCCTTTAGTTAGAAAATGAATATTTAAAATTATGCAATTTGACCCCTCCCCACTATTTTTGTCAACTTCTTTTAATCATAACTTCTTCGTTTGGCCCTCTGAGGAAAACCAGTCTTTAATCAACCCCTTTACAGAGAATGAAATTCTCATTGCAATTAAAGATATTGATTCCAATAAGGCTCCAGGCCCTTGGTTACACGGGTGAATTCTTTTAAAATGCTGGGACATTATTAAATCTAATATTTTGCGAGTGTTCTATGATTTTTTTAGAACAAGCGCCTAAATGCTTGCCTTAAAGAATCATACATTTGCCTTATTTCAAAGAAAGCAATATCTTCTAGAGTTAATAATTTTAGGCCTATTAGTCTAATTCACAGTCTCTACAAAATAATTGTTAAGGTTCTTGCTAATCACTTCAAGAATGTCATCCCCTCCACCATCTCCAATTCTCAATCTGCCTTTGTTCATAATAGACAAATAACAGACGCAATCTTAATTGCTAATGAGGTTATTGATGACATTAAAGCCTCTGGAGTTCTGAAAGTTGATGTTGAGAAGGCTTTTGATAGGGAGGATTGGGATTTTATTCTTACTATTTTGGATTTGAAAGGTTTTGATCCTGTTTAGAGAAGATGGATCCACAGCTACATCTCGAACACTTCGTTCTTTGTCTTCATCAATGGCTGGCCCAGAGGTAAAATCCACACCACTCGTTGTCTTCGTCAAGGAGACCCTCTCTCCCCTTTCTTCTTTGTCCTTGTCATGGAAGTTCTTAACCGGATTCTTGAAAATTGCCTTATCAACAACTCCTTCAAGGGTGTTAGAATTGGCAAAAATGATTATCACTTCAATTATCTTCTTTTCGTTGATGATATCCTCATCTTTGGAGAACATGATGATAATGAAATTAGCAAGATTATTGATGCTCTCAAGCTCTTTGAACAAATGTCTGCTATGAAGATCAACCTTGTTAAAACTACCCTCAATGAAATTAATATTGATTATGAGCAAGTCTCTGCCTGCCATTATTGGTTGCTTTGTTGGTCAATGGCCTATGACTTATCTTGGTATGCCCCTGGGAGGCCCAATACTCTTCAGTTTTGGGACCTTGTCACTGAGAAGATCTCAAAGCGCCTCGACAAGTGGAAGAACACTCTTTTTTCAAAGGGGGGTAAGCTCACTATTATCCAATCTATCTTCATGAATACTCCCACCTATCTCATGTCTCTCTTCAACATGCCCAAAAAAGTCATTAAGACTATTAAAAGGAGATGAGAGATTTCTTTTGGGCTAAAGAGGGCATTGTCTATGGTAGTCATCTCATCAATAAAAAGAAAGTGTCTAAACATAAGAAGGGAGGCGGCCTAGGAAATGGCAACCTAAAGAAAAATAATCTGGCCCTTGCTACTAAATGGAGGTGGAGATTTTTAAAGAAGGAATCTCTGTGGTTCAACATCATCACTTCCAAGTATGGGATCTATGGGTGAACATGGGGTGGGGCGAAGTCGGGGTTGGGTGAACATGGGGTGACCCCGCCCCATTTAAAAATGAAAAATTATGCGAGATAGCCAACTTTTGAGTTTTATTTTCATATATGCCACACTTTCATGTTTATATCAGATTTACCCATTTTTAGATATTCTATTAATTTAATGATATATCATTGATGTAATTTTACAATAATAATTTATCAGTAATGTAAATTATAGTATTAAATTTATATCAGTAATGTAAATTTACAAAAATAATATATCAATTATAATCAAATTTTCATAAAAAAAATTATGGGTTAATTATGTGCTAGGTAATTTTGATATTTTTCAATGTTTGTGGTTTTTTTGAAAACTAAGACTTGATATTGGGTATATGTGATAATAGCCCTTTAAAAATTACCTCGACCCCACCCCATTTAATTGTCGGGGTCGGGGCACCCGACTCCACCCCGTTTAAACAAAAAAATTGGAAATACCAAATGATTTGAAAAAAAAAAAAGAGGAAGAACTATTCAAGACTTTGTGAGAAAAGAAAAGAAAAGAGAGAGAAGAAAAGAAAATAGAGAGAAGAGAAGAAAATAAAAGAAATAGAAAAGAGAAGAGAAGAAAAAGGGGGAAATATATATATATATATATCCTAATCGGGGTGGGTCCCGATGGGGTCGAATCTCATCACCCCGACCCCGCTCCGTTTAATAAACGGGGTATATGTGCTCACCCCAACCCCACCTCACCCCGACCTCGATTACATGTTTAAATGGGGCAGGGAGGGGTGGGGTGGGTTCGCGGGTAGCGGGGTGCTTGTTCACCTCTAATGGGATCTTTAATAATGGCAGATTTACCTCTAACCCCTCTACTAGGAGACACTACCCCTGACATTTCATCTCCTTGTGCAGGAAACACTGCGCTGAATTTTTCACCATCAAGCTTGGTAATGGCAATTCTACTAGCTTCTGGAACGATGGTTGGGCCAATGGTACCTCTCTTAGAAACCAATGTCCAAGACTTTTATAGTTTTCTAATGCAAATCCTGCCAAAGTGGACTATTTCTAGGATTCTAACTGTTGTGCTTAGGAGACAAACTTCATCAGACCTGAACACTAAGGTTGATTTGCTCTCCTGGTCTTTGAAAAAATATAGTTGTTATACTGCTAGATCTCTTTTCGCTCATCTTACCACATAACACAGGTTATGGACTCCAACCTCTACAACAAAATCTGGAAAAGATATGATCCTCGAAAAAGATCAATTTTTTGTCTGGAATTAAACCTTGTTGGCCTCAATACTTCAGATGTTATCCAAAGAAGACGCCTAGACCTCTCCATTTCCCAAACCTCTGCTGTCTTTGCTTTAACCACGGTGAAAGCCATGATCATCTCTTCATTCACTGCTCTTTTGTAAGAAGCTTATAGAACTTGCTCATCTCAACTTTCAACTTTGATTTCTGCCTTCCTAAAAATGCTTCTATGATTATGGAAAACCTGCTGATTGGCCATCCTTTTAAAAGAAAGGCAAAAACTCTTTGGGAATTTGCGGTCAAATGCATTGTTTGAGAAACTAAGATAGAAAGAAACTTTCGAATCTTCAACAACTCTAGGAAAGCCATGGATGTGTGGGATGTTATTAAATTCAAAGTCTTTCAATGGAGCTCGCTCAATAGAAATTTGGGTAAATTGACCTTTAAAATTCATAATTAAGGGTTATTGACCTTCATTCTCATATTAACCTTTTTTAACCCTTTGATAATGTCACTTTGGGGTGAAATATCAAAAATATCCTTCACTTGTCTTCTCCAACTCTCCACTCAACTTCTCTCTTCTCCATTAAAACTAACTAAATCGTCTCATCTCACTTCTCTTCCTTCAATCTCTAATGGCGGCATTAACGACGGAATACGGCAAAGACTACACGACGACCTTAAACATATATATCTAATATTCAACTCTCTCATTTTGGAATTTTATTTTCTCACTCTAAATTTCTCTCTCTCTAAAATTCTCAACTCGCTCAATCATTCCTCTTCTCAATCTCTCCATTAAGCGTTTGATAAGTGTTTAACCATCAACTCTCTTTTAAATCTCTCCATCATTATATTCTCCGAAATTTGACAAGTTATCTCTTACATTCAAACAATTTTTTTGAAGAAAAAAAATTCGGGTTGCTCCGGAATTTGCCCCTGAATTTGACAATTTTCCCGGAATCCGAACCGGTTTTTAAAATTTTCTCTGGAATTCGGATCGATTTTTAAAATTTGTCTATAATATTATATTTAAATAATAAAGTTTTAGGCCAAAAATTTAAAAAAAAAAAGAAAGGAAAAATTTTAAATCCTGACCTCAGGATTTTTTTACGGGTTTTCTTTTTCTTTCTTTCTTTCTTTCTTTCTTTTTATTTTTTATTTATTTTTGGCTTAAAACTTTATAATTTAAATATAATATTATAGATAAATTTTAAAAGCCGATCCGGATTCCGGAGAAAATTCTGAGCTAAATTCCGGAGCAACCCGAATTATTTTTTTTTCCAAAAAATTTGTTTGAAAGATTTAAAAACCGGTTCAGATTCTAGAGAAATTCAAATTTCGGGGCAAATTCTGGAGAAAAATGCAAAAGCCGGTCCAGATTCCGAAGAAAATTGTCAAATTCTGAGGCAAATTCCGGAGCAACCCGGAATTTTTTTTCTTCAAAAAATTTGTTTGAAAGTAATGATCAAAAACTTGAATGATGGAGAGATTAAAAAGAGAGTTGATGGATGAACACTTATCAAATGCTTGAGAGAGTTAGAGAATTTTAGAGAAATGGAAATTTTTGAGTGAGAAAATAAAATTCCAAAGTGAGAGAGTTGAATATTAGATATATATTTTTAAGGTCGTCATGTATTTTCGTCGTATTATGTCGTTAAAGATTGAAGGAAGAGAAGTGAGATGAGAGGATCTAGTTAGTTTCAATGGAGAAGCGAGTTTGTTAAAAAAAATGGAGAATAGAGAAGTTGAGTGGAGATTTGGAGAGTTGGAGAAGAGTGTATTTTTTATATTTCACCCCAAAGTGACATCAACAATGGGTTAAAAAAGGTTAATATGAGAATGGAGATCAATAAAGTTATGAATTTTAAACGTCAATTTACCCAAATTTCCTAGAAATTTTTGTAACTCTGATAGTTTTATGGTCAACGCCAATTGGAGGAATTTTTTGTAATCTTTTGACTCTTGGTGATTCTCTAATCACCACTTTTGTATCTCCTCTTTTTAATATACTAATTTTTTACCACGTGCGTCGCACGTGCTATTATTTCTATTATTTGAAAGTTTTAACATGTGTTACTTCTGTTTTTCTATGCTTTATAATATTTTTTAGAAATTATTTATGCTTGAACAATTTCATGCCTAATTTTGAGTTATTTTTTTCTAAAATTTTTAATTTATTATCAGATTCTATTTTAAATTTTAATTATCGTGAATTTTACTATGTCAGTGATTTTTTTAAACCTCTATCTCAATGATTTTTATGTGATTAATTATTAATTTTTTATTTTTATTTTCTATTTTTAAATTTTATATTTTATATCACCAATGGATAAAATTGTTTAAAAATATTTACTTTGGATAGTACCTTTAAAATAATACAGCTAAAGATAAAAATGTAGAGTACATATATGTAATGTAAAAAAAATACTCATAAATTAGGTAAGTAGTATTTAAATATTTATGTATATTTTTTTGAATGAAATGAATAATTATTTTTATGATTATTTTAAAAAAGAGTACAGTAGTCTTAAAAAATGTGAAGGTCATTTAATAGAAAGTGGAATATAAATATGTAATGGTATGTTTAGTAATTTAGTAATTTGGATGAATTAAGATATTATGGAATTCTCGTTTCGATCTCTACGTTATTTATCGATAATTTAGAAGTTTTAAAGCGAACCTAGATCTCGAAACAAGGGGTGTTATTTGTATTTTGCCCATATATGTACACATATTTTGAGATATTATGTCAAATTGAGGATGAGGAGACTCAAATCTTTGACCTCATGGGAAGGGAGCAAATGCGTAATCACTTGAGATATGCTCGTGTTGGCTTATTAGTTATCATAGTTTTAAATTTCATATGTTTAAGTTTTGAGTTATCTTAAAATTAAAAAGAGACTTGTGTGAAAGGTTGATTTACGATATTTTTTTGTGAGCTTCTAAAAGTTAATTATGATAAATATATGTTGGGACTAAGATGATTGGGGCCGAGCTTTACAAATTAAGAAGAAGAAGAAGAGGGATTTTGTCTTTTTGGTGGTATTGGTGGCGGTAGAGATTAAAAAAATTGGAGGAGACAAGTATCTGGCCTTAGGTTATATTTTGCTCCCAGTCTGTGTGTCGTGTGGCAGCTTTAGTTTTGAGAAGAAACTTTTCTCTTCGTGTTTACTAACTAAGCTTTCTTTTGTCATATTATTATGAGTGTGTGGTTTTGAATAGATTTCAAGAAAAATGTTGGAGTTGATCATCAACGGATATAAATATTAGTATCGTTTTTAGACTCTTTCCATTGATTGATTCATGGAAAAGCATATGTTGATGATTATGAAGCCCCTAAACTTTCATATTTAAACTTGAGGGTTTAACTAATTTATCATAAAATTATTTTGATTGTTTTAATATAGTCAATGGCAATACCCATGAACCGTAAATCATAAGGTAGGCCTTTCATATCTTAAAAAGAGTTTTACGCTGATTTATATGCGTTAAACTAACATTTCAGTTCGTTTTTTAGATAAGTTATTTCATTGGAGTTTTAATTGGGTACCAAGTGCTCCACAGGCTGGTGGTTCTTTTTTTTTTTTTTGAGACTATAGAGTGATGAGAATGTTTTGAAGTGTTTAAGCTTTTGAAAGGTCGTTCGTTGTTGCAGAATTATTTTTAGACTTAGATCCAGTCGAGGTAGGTGATTCTTACATTGATCTTCATGTTTATAAAATTGACCATTTTATTTGATGATTTTTATTTATTTTTTAGATTATTGAGTTTGAATTGAAATTATGACTGAAAGTCTTGATTGGTAGCCTGAATTATGTTTGACCGAAATGATTGTTAGAGAATGAAGTAAGTTGTTGAAACAACTTGAAGTAACCATAGTGCCAGCTGTCAACATATCAGTGGAGGATCAAAATTGGCAGATAAAGTGGTTGAAAAGGGCGGGAAGAGCTGAGTCTATAAGAGTCCTTTTTCTTAGTTGTTGTACTTTAGTTTTTGCTAGCTATTCCTTTGTTCAAGATTGTTGTAATCTCTTTCTAAATATCAATAAAGTTCCCTTTACTAACACTGTTCTTAGTTCTTGAATCTGTAAATTGGTTCTTGTGTTCTTGGTTGGAGTTTATTTCGCTTCAAAATTGGTATCAGAGCCATGGAAGACAAATCCAAGAAGAACCAACCTTGATCCATCAATGGCATTAGCACGATATGATATCGAAAGATTTGATGGCACTGGAGATTTCAAGTTATGGAAGAAGAAGATCAGGGCAGTGATTACTCAACAGAAGGCTTTCAAGGCATTAGATGATCCCAAGAAGCTACCTGAGACAATGAAGCCTGAAGAGAAAGAACTGATCGAGAACACTGCATACAGCACCCTGATCCTAAATCTTTCAGATAGTATGCTGAGATTAATTGATGAAGAAACGACTGCATATGAGGTATGGGTAAAGCTTGAGAAACTCTTTGGGAAGAAGGATCTTTCGAACAAGATCTACCTCAAGGAAAAGCTTTTCACCTACAAGATGAACCCTGGGAAGACCATGACAGAGAACCTCAATGATTACAAGGCTCTGACATTGGAATATGACAACTTGGGAGAAAAGTTGGGGGAGGAAAATGAAGCAATCATCTTGCTCAATGCATTACCAGAAGCCTACAATGATGTTAAATCATCATTGATGTATGGAAGAGAATCAATTCCACTGTCTTTAGTACTCTCAGCAATAAAAACTAAAGAACTGATTCTGTCAAAAGGGAAATCAGAGGTAGGGGAAGCTGATGGTCTGTTTGTAAAACATAAATACCATAAGAATTAGAAAAAGAATTTCAAGAATGGCTCAAAGAACCAGAAGGGAAAGCCAAAATGGAAGTGCCACCTCTGTAATAATGAGGGACACTTCAAGAAGGACTGCCCAGAAAAGAGAAACTACTACAAAGGAGGTAAATGGCATGAAAACTCAAAGGAGGCACCAGAAAAAGAAGACATAGTATCATATGCAGAAGTACTAGCAGCAGAGGCAGGAGAATTTGATGTTAGAAGAGAGAAGAACTCCAAAGAATGGGTCCTAGACTCAGGCTGTACGTTTCACATGACTCCCTCTAAGGAATGGTTTAGTACATATAAAACCAGAAGTGAGGGAAGAGTTCATATGGGAAATGGCCATACCTGCAAGGTGGAAGGAGTTGGAAATCTTGAACTAAACCTGGAAGATGGGTCAAGAAAGATCTTGCAAAATGCAAGATTTGTTCCAGAGTTGGGGAGGAATCTGATCTCACTAGGTCTGTTGGAAAGTCAGGGATGCTCATACTATGCAAAGGATGGTGTCCTAACAATAAAAAAGGAAGGAAAGACATTGCTGAAAGCAAGAAGAGTAAATGGCCTGTACATTATGACTGGTATAACACCTCCCAAGGAAGCATTGACAGCAGAAGGACTAGAATTGACTGATGGAGATCTATGGCATAAAAGACTCTCTCATGTCAGCTCTAGAGGAAGGCAAGAATTGTCAAGACAAGGTATCATTCCAGTTGGAGTTTCAGAAAGGATAAACTTCTGCTCACAGTGTATCTTTGGCAAAGCAAAGAGAGTAAAGTTCCTGAAATCAACAAGCAAGACTAAGGGAATACTTTACTACATACATTGTGACTTGTGGGGGCCTGCTAAAACACCTTTAATTAGTGGATTAAGGTACTTTCTGATACTTGTAGATGATTACTCCAGAAAGACATGGATATATTTCCTAAAATCTAAAGACCAATCCTTAGAAAAGTTCAAGGAATGGAAATTACAGGTTGAGAAGCAAACTGGGAGGCAGGTTAAATATCTGAGAACTGACAATGGACTTGAATTCTGTGGTGATTCCTTTAATCAGTTCTGCAAAGATCAGGGAATTACAAGGCACAAGACTGTCAGATTTACACTACAACAAAATGGGGTTGCTGAAAGGATGAATAGAACAGTGATGGAGAGGGTAAGATGCATGCTATCAGATGCAAACTTGACAGAGTAGTTTTGGGCAGAAGCTGCATCAACTGCAATATACACCATAAACAGATGCCTCGGTTCAGCAATTGATCTTTGTACACCAGAAGAAAAGTGGTCTAAGCATGCACTAGATATTAGTAATCTCAAAGTGTTTGGATGTGTTGCTTATGCTCACCTGAACCAAGGAAAGTTGCAGCCAAGGGCCATCAAGTGCATGTTTTTGGGCTATCCATCAGGTGTCAAAGGTTACAAACTTTGGCATGCTGAGGAAGGAAAGAGCATCATAAGCAGGGATGTTGTGTTCAGAGAAGAAGAAATGTATATGAGCCTTGAAAAAAAGAAACAAATCCCAGCAGAAACAAGCACCAGTAAAAACACTCCATTTGAGGTGGAGCTGCCACAGCAACAAGAGAAAGATAGTAGTCAAGGAACAACACTGATGCAAGATGATCAGTCAGAGGAAGAACAAATCTCCTTAGAAGAGGGAGACTTATCTCAATACACCTTAGCAAGGGACAGAAATAGAAGAGAAATCAGACCACCAAGCAGGTATGCTGAAGCTGATTTCACTGCTTATGCTCTCAACATTTCAGAAGAAGACATGGAGGACGAGCCTCAAACATTCTTTGATGCATTAAATCATAAGGATGCAATCAAATGGAAGCAAGCCATGGATGAAGAAATGGAGTCACTACACAAAAATGCCACATGGGTGCTAGTTGTCAGACCAGCTAACAGAAAGCCCATTGCCTCAAAATGGATCTTCAAAAAGAAAGAAGAGATCCCTAACCAGCAAAAGGCAAGGTACAAAGCAAGGGTAGTGGCCAAAGGGTATTCACAGAAGGAAGGTATTGATTTCACTGAGGTGTTCTCACCAGTGGTAAAACACACCTCAATAAGGCTGCTGCTGTCCATAGTTGTACATCAAGATCTGGAGTTGGATCAACTCGATGTCAAAACAGCATTCCTACATGGATCCTTAAAAGAAACCATATATATGGAGCAACCTCTTGGATATGAAGAGGAGGAAAAGAAGGATCATGTTTGTTTGCTAAAAAGATCTCTGTACGGGCTCAAACAGTCACCAAGGTGCTGGTATTACAAATTTGATGATTTTATCACAAAGACTGGATTCAAACGAAGCAAGTTTGATAATTGTGTCTATTACAAGACAACAAAGGAGCTGGACTTGATCTATCTACTATTATATGTAGATGACATGCTACTTACAGGGAAAAGAAAGAATGAATTAGAAGAAATCAAGGCCATTCTCAACTCTGAATTCAAAATGAAAGACCTAGGGGAAGCAAGGAAGATACTTGGTATGGAAATAAACATAGAAAGAGAGAAAGGGAAATTATATGTTAGCCAAGTATCATACACACAGAAGCTGCTAAAGAAATTTGGCATGGCAGAAGCAAAATCAGTCAAGACACCCCTAGCTCAACATTTCAAATTATCATCTCAGGACTCACCAAAAGAAGATGACAGGGACCACATCAGGTACATGAACAATATACCCTATTCAAATGCAGTTGGGAGTCTCATGTATCTTATGGTATGCACAAGGCCAGACTTAGCCTATAGTGCAAGTTTGGTGAGTAGATATATGTCAAACCCTGGAAGAAGACATTGGGAAGCTGTAAAATGGATTCTCAGATATTTGAAGGGTTCAATGGAGACAGGTTTGTGTTATCAACAAACTGATATAGCAAATCAGATAATTCTTGGGTATGCAGATTCTGATTTTGCTAGTGATTTGGATAAGAGGAGGTCTTTGACAGGCTATTTGTTTACATTTGGAGGAAATATTGTGTGTTGGAAAGCAACTCTTCAATCAATAGTTACATTGTCCTCCACAGAAGCTGAGTTTGTGGCACTAACTGAAGCTGTTAAAGAAGGGATCTGGTTAAAGGGAATCACATCAGAGCTGGGTTTTATGCAGAAAACAGTAGCAGTTCTATGTGACAATCAGAGTGCAATCCACCTCTCCAAAAATCAACAATTTCATGATAGAACAAAGCATGTGGATGTGAAGCTTCATTTCATAAGAGAAATGACAGAAAAAGAGGAAGTGAAGATAGTCAAAGTGCACACAAGTGAAAATCTGTCAGACATGCTTACAAAACCTATTGTAACTTCTAAGTTTGATTACTGTTTAAAGGGAGCAAGCATAGTTGAGATATTGAAAAATTGATGCCTTCAAGATTGATCAAAGGTGGAGATTTTGTTAGAGAATGAAGTAAGCTGTTGAAACAACTTGAAGTAACCATAGTGCCAGCTGTCATCTTATCAGTGGAGGATCAAAATTGGCAGATAAGGTGGTTGAAAAGGGCGGGAAGAGCTGAGTCTATAAGAGTCCTTTTTCTTAGTTGTTGTACTTTAGTTTTTGCTAGCTATTCCTTTGTTCAAGATTGTTATAATCTCTTTCTAAATATCAATAAAGTTCCCTTTACTAACACTGTTCTTAGTTCTTGAATCTGTAAATTGGTTCTTGTGTTCTTGGTTGGAGTTTATTTCGCTTCAATGATTGACTTATTTGTGGGTAGATATACTGTTTAAAGGTCGTTCCCTTGAAATGATAAAATGGTGTGTATTCATCCACATCTAAGTATTTGTATTGAATGAACGTAATGTTTGATTGATTTGTGTTACCGCTTTACAATTTGCATTCTAATTAGAGGCATTAAACACATTAAAATCCCACACTCCTTTCCAAAGTCTACACCTATCTGAAAAAATTCTCCTCTTACGCTCCAACCAAATATTCCACATGATAGACCTCACCGCATTATCTTATAAAGTCTTCCTTTTGGCAGTGAGCCTCGAACCACCCAAAAGAGCTATGATGTTGGCTTATGAATCCTTATGATTCAACCACATCGTATTTGAGATGGTGAAGAGAGAATGCCAATTGGACGGAGAAAAATTACAATCAAAGAGGAGATGGTTAGTAGTCTCCCCATTCTTCCACTTTCAACTTTGTATTTGAATGTATTGAAATTATTGAAAGAATGAGATTTTAATGTGTTTTAATGATAGTATATGTTTTTTGTTTGATTTGGATTATGATTTTTGTTTGTATTCTATTAAAATAGCGAAAAAAGGTCTTCTTTACTGAAAGGGCCAAGTCCTTTTCAAATATAGAGAAATTAATTATATTGCTAGTTTTGCATCTCTAGCCATTAAGGATGCATTGTTCCTAAACTGCAACAAGTGGCCAACAATATTTGTCATTTTGAGGGTTGGACAAAGTGTCTTACCGGTCTGTTCTCATATATTCTGCATCTTGTATTTGCTTCATAAATAATTTCACAGATTCACGAGCTTCCAGCTCCTCCTGTTCGAAAAAACTGTTTAATGGTATATTTTGAGGCATAATAATTAGTGGATCTCACCCCTATTTATGTAATTAATGAGTTGGGAACTAATATTTAATGCAAGATTATTAATTAGGAATAATTATTAGGCTTTAAACATGTTTGAGTTCATGAATTAGGATTCTAAAGTATCCCTAATTAATTGTCATTTATGTAAGCTTTTGATATGAGAATGTGGTTGTCCCACAAGACTAGAAGCATAAAGCAACCTCTCATACATCATCACATGACTCGTCTCTTGAAATTAATATTATGATATTGAGTGTTGAATCCACGATACTCAAGTACATGACTATAATCATTCTACATAATTTCAATTTTTTTTTTTAATAAAACACCTCAAAAGGCCATCTCATTGATATAATAAAAAAGAAAATAAAACAAGTAAAAACACACAAAGTGGTACAAACAAACCAAAAACCACTGAAAGAATAAATATACCCCCATCCCACTATGCCCGTACCGTCACCTAATTACAAGTATGCGGGCCAACAATTAATAATTGAGTCTAAAGTATAATTACAAAAAACTTTAGAAGTTGACACCCAAAAAGAAGCATTTAAATTAGTCAACTCCCAAACATATTCCCACGATCTCTCTCCTCCCCTAAAAATTCTTCTATTCCTTTCCAACCAAATTCCCCATATAATTGCACTACACCCCGAAACCCATAAACTTTTTCCTTTATCTTTGAAAGGAGGATGACATAACATCTCTTCCAAGATTTGGCGAAAAGTATAATTGCCAACACAGTTCATCCCAAACATTTGAAAAACCGTTGCCAAACAAGCCTTGAGAAATTACACTGCCACAACAAATGATCAAGAGTTTCGGATTCTTGCTTGCACAAAAAGCACCATTGGGGTTAAGGGTGAAAGAAGTAGATTTGTGAAGAAACTCGAAGGTATTGATTCTACCCAAAACCACAGACCAAATAAAGAACATGCCTTTTTTCGGGATCTTCACTTTCCACAAAATGGAAAAGAAGAGAGAGATTGAGATCGGTAAAATAGTGTGGCTAAAATCAAAAAAGGATTAAAACACAAAAAAAAAATTGTTTGTATTTTAGTCTCATATATAAGGAATGAACTCTCCTACTATTCCAAATATGTGGTAAGTCGAATGTCAACTTTGACCAATACAAGCCATACAATTGCATGTCTCGACAGTCAAGATTAAAGGTGTTACCGGTTCGGTTCCTTCCGGTTCTTGCCAGAATCTTGCCAGAATCGGAACCGAACCGGTAAGAAAATTCATAAAAAGAAGGAACCATAACCGGTAATGTTCGGAACCGATTACGAATCGAACCAGTATGTAATCAGTTCTCGGTTCTGATTCCTTATTGGGACACATTTTTTCTTCAATCTGGTTCCTTATCGATTCCTTGTATGCCTAAGGGCTTAAAATGTGCTTGATTTTCATTTTATTATATATATATTTTATTTTTATTTTTTTAAATATATTATGCTTATCGATTCCAGTTCCAATTCTCTATCAGATTTATGACACAAATTGAAACTGGAACCGCATACCTTGGTTCCGGTTCGGTTTTAGCCGGTTCCAGTTCTTCCGGTTCCTCTTGCACCCCTGATCAAGATTAGTAAAGTGTTGTATAAACTTTTGCGTATTGCATGTCTCACTTTATTTTCTCCTTTCTGTATTTTATTGTTTTACTTTCTATTTAATTTATAGCAAGTTAATTATTTCCAACTCGGTCTCATCTTCCCTTCCCTTATAGTTAGCAAATATTGAGGTTAATTGATGCTGCCTTTGCTATTTAAAATAACTACAACATCAACCAATAAACGCATGACAAGAAAATTTTTATTCCTTTTCTTTACCCTCTGTAGTAAAAGAAAAATAGCCAAATTCTTACTACAAGCTTCCATTAGACCAAATATATGAATTAAATGATCATGGTTGAATTGTTTAAAAAAATTAAATGAAATAATTTTTTGTGTCATCTCAATAAACTTGATAAACGCATATTACGTTCTTACCTGTTCAGATGATTTTGGAATGTTCTTTTCAACCTTGTAAGGTACTGAAGCAATCAATGGTGGATGCGTTAATTCCATATCATTAACTACGGCACGGATCGACTTAGCCGTAGCATCACCACCTACAACCTGAAAAATTTTACACGTCAGAAAAATTACAAACAAACTCAGATGATGGAGTTACTAAAATGATGAGAAAAATAAATATACAAGACATCTTCCAAAGGTTTTAACTCACAAAAACTTTCAATTTCTTTTTTACTTCAGAATTAGCACTATCCCAGAAACCCAGCAACTCTTTCTTGGGATCAGACAAATCAAAAACCTAAAGAAATATTCATTAAGCAGAATCATAAATCATTCCACGAGATCTGCCGAATAAAAAAAAAAACTCAATGACAGCCTTAATTTAACCTGTTTTTTATTCAAGTGACGACAGATTATTTCAAACAACTTTTTCATATGATTTCCACCAGATTTAGTATTCAAAAACACCAGCACAGGATACTTAGGAATCTTGATTGGACTCTTTGAACCCTGTCCAAAGAGGTCATCACCAATGTAAAAGTCTTTCAAGATTGAGTCCTCCTTCCTACATTTCATCATTAGATCTAAATCAAAAGAAAAGTTGAAAGCTAATGAAAACAAAATGCTCAAAAAGCATTAGATGAGAAATAAATACATGAAATCCTTGGTTTTTTCAGGGAATATCCGTGCCAGCGCCTTGGCAGCTAATGGAAGATGGCGACACTGGTACTTAATTTCTTCCTTAAACTCAGAATTAACGTGACTGAGTAATTTATCTTTCTCTGGGTGACACATATCATCTCTAAACAACTCCCAGCATCTCTCATTATCCAAGGAGCTCGAAAAATCTAACAAGTTGTCTTCAACTTCGCCCACCATACGTTTAACTACTTCTTGTGACCTACTAGTCACTATAACCACACCATCACCCCCTTTTGGCATACCCTTTGAAAGACAATGCTTAATCAAATTCGGCCCTACGTCGTCCAGCACGATCAAATATCTCTTCTTTTCGAGTCTTTTGTAAAGCTCTCCCAGAAGGTCATTGAGGCTAATATCAATTGCCAATGAATCAGAATCATAATCTAATTCCTCTAATATACATTTAACAATCTTCATATTAAGATATTCTTTCTTTTCGGTTGAAGAATCCGATAGGCATAGCCAAATTCTCTTATCGAAAATTATGCCTTCACTATTGAAGACCATTCGGGCGAGCGTGGTTTTTCCGGCACCAGCCATACCGAAAATTCCAAATGTCCTAAACCTGCAGTTTAATAATTTACCTTCAATTCTCTTCAAATGTTCATCAAATCCGATAACTTTTGACAAAGGTTCATCACATCCGGTAACTTTTGTATTGATGGAAGGATAAGTGTATCTCTCCGTCGGAAAATGCAGAGATTTTGTTTCCTTATGTGATGAGAGACATCTTAAATTATCCTCGATGGACTTCAACCGTTTCTTGTTCCTCGCATAGGAATATAATTTAGAAACAGGATTGACAAGAAGCAGCTTCTTCTGAAGTTTCTTGCATTTACGCTCAAACTTTTGAGACTCCTCCAGTACATCGTCAAGATCGTAAAGTGAGCAGAGAACCATGGCGAACTTACTTGATTTCTCGACAGCAGAACTCGCCTCCAGAGGTGCTTCTGACACGATGATATTCCAGAGATCCTCGGCTAACTTGGTAGGTTCCGCGAGTTCGTCGACGGTCGAACTCTCCTCCGACGTTATTTCCGATGTGATGTATTTGCAGAGAGCCTTGGCGATTTCACTTAGTTCGTGCGCCGTCGAACTAGCCTTCAGCGGTTTTCCCGATGCGATGCGTCTGCGAAAAGCCTTGGAGAACGTACGAAGTTTCTCGGAACTCGGCTCCAACGGTGTTCTCGATTCGATGAGTGTGCAGAGAGCATCCAGATCATGGGTGAACGTACTAAGTTTCGCGAGTTTATCGTCGTCATCGATCGAACTCGGCTCCGACGGTCTTTCCGATGAGATGAGTTTGCAGAGAGCGTCGACGAAGTTGTTGTTCACTTTGTGAAGATAGTAGAGTGAGCAGAGAGCCTTCTTGTTCTTCTCGTTCATGAGATCTTTGATTGCTGTGAATAGCGAAGAAAATGAGTGTTGGTCAAATTTTTCATCTTTGAAAGTTTTCGAAATCTTGTTCCACAAGATTTCAGCAACATCCATCGCCATTTAGAGGGAAGTGTTCCAAGTCTAATCGGCTCTCTCAATCGAACACCACTTAGCCATCTGGATTTTCAGTAACGAAAATACTCGTCTCCAATCTACTTGGAAATTTGGGTAAATTGACCTCTAAAATCCTAAATTAATGTTTTTTTACCTCCATTTTCATTTTAACCTTATGATGATGTCATCTTTGTGTGAAAACTCTCATTTACTCTTAAAAATGGGAATTTGGCTTCATTGACCTCCAAATTTGCCAATTAAGGTTTTTTGACCTCCATTTTTATTTTAAACTTTTTTGACCTTATGATGATGTCATTTTAGTGTGAAATGTCTAAAAAACCCCTTTTATTCTCTTCTTCCATGAAGCCTTCTTCATCTCTCATTCCATGATTTTTTTTTCTTTTCTTCTTCCATGAAACTATTTTCTTATCTTCTCAATATTATCTCTTCTATCTCCCTCACACACGGTGACGACATAGATCGGCGGTTGGTGGTGAAAAACGTTTGAAAAACTCTCATCTCTCGATTTGTGTATGCATGACTTTGGGTTTTTGAGATTTTCATTTGTATTTTTTATCAATCTCAAAATCTCAACACCCTCTCCATTCTCTACCTCAACACTCTCTTCACATTACCAAGTAATCTTCAAGCTTTCAATTCTTATTATTAAAAAAAAAAAAAAAAAAAAAAAAATCTGGGTTGCCCCGAATTTTGCACCGAATTTTGAGTTTTTTCCCCGAATTTTGAGTTTTGCCCCGAATTTTGAGTTTTTTGCCCCGAATTTTGAGTTTTGCCCCGAATTCTGTCCCGAATTTTATCCCCCGAATTTTGCACCGAATTATAAGTTTATTCCCCGAATTTTATCTCCGAATTATGAGTTTCTTCCCCGAATTATGAGTTTCTTCCCCGAATTTTGAGATTCCCCCAAATTTTGGATCACATGATATTTTTTCTTAATTTAATCTATATAAAATAAAAGAGTTATTTATTAATTTAATCTTATATATATATATAATTTAAAAAAAAAAAAAAAACTCCTTACTGTCTCATAATTCGGTGGACCGAATTCAGAATTCGGTCCACCGAATTCTAAGACAGTGAGTAGTCTTTTTTTTTTTTTAAACTATTTTATATAAGATTAAATTAATAAAAAAAACTATTATTAATTTAATCTTATATAAAATAAATTAATAAATTAATTTAATCTTAATAATAGTTTTTTTTATTAATTTAATCTTATATATAATAGTTTAAAAAAAAAAAAAAAAAAAAAAAAAACACTACTTAGACTACTCTTGTCTTAGAATTCGGTGGGCCACGCACCGAATTATGAGACAATAGGGATTTTAGTTTTTTTTTTTTTTTTTTTTTTTTTTTTTTTTATTATATATATATATATAAAAGATTAAATTAATAAATAACTCTTTTATTTTATATAGATTAAATTAAGAAAAATATCATGTGGTCCAAAATTTGGGGAAACTCAAAATTCAGGAGAAACTCATAATTCGAGATAAAATTCGGGACAAAAACTCAAAATTCGGGAAGAAACTTATAATTCAGTGCAAAATTCAGGACAATCCAGGCAAAACTCAAAATTCGGTGCAAAATTCGGGGCAAAAAACTCAAAATTCGGGGCAAAACTCAAAATTCGGGGCAACCCAGATTTTTTTTTTTTTTTTTTTTTTTTTTAATAATAAGAATTGAAAGCTTGAAGATTACTTGGTAATGTGAAGAGAGTGTTGAGGTAGAGAATGGAGAGGGTGTTGAGATTTTGAGATTGATAAAAAATACAAATGAAAATCTCAAAAACCTAAAGTCATGCATACACAAATCGAGAGATGAGAGTTTTTCAAACGTTTTTCACCACCAACCGCCGATCTATGTCGTTACCGTGTGTGAGGAGATAGAAGAGATAATATTGAGAAGATAAGAAAATAGTTTCATGGAAGAAGAAAAGAAAAAAAAATCATGGAATGAGAGATGAAGAAGGCTTCATGGAAGAAGAGAATAAAAGGGGTTTTTTAGACATTTCACACTAAAATGACATCATCATAAGGTCAAAAAAGTTTAAAATAAAAATGGAGGTCAAAAATCCTTAATTGGCAAATTTGGAGGTCAATGAAGCCAAATTCCCCTTAAAAATTTATATATGTAATATTATAACACTCTCACTTTATAAATGGGAAATTTGGGTAAATTGACCTCCAAAATCCACAATAAATGTTTTTTGACCTATAATATCAAATTAACCTTTTTTGACCCTTTGATGATGTCACTTTGGTATGAAATATCAAAAATACCCTTCACTTTATCTTCTCCAAATTCCATTTCTCTCTTCTCCAACTCTCCCTCAACTTTCCAACTTCCATTGATCTTCATCTCCATTGATTCTTCTTCATCTATCAACTTCATCTTTCATTAATTCTTCATCTCTAACAACGAAAAGGTACACGACGATTCGAAATCTCAAAACTCCTTCGATTTCCGAAAATGGAAATCCTTCGAAATCCATGGATTTCATACCTCCGGATTCCGAACAACACAACAACAAGAAGAATAAGAGGAGGAAGAAGAACCCATGTTTTTAGCTTCATCTTCAACAAACCCACCACCATTACTAACCTTGGAGCTTCATTCTTAAATGAGTTTCGTTCATCATCTTGAATAAAAAAATGGGGGAACTCCGGAATCCAGAAAAAGAAAAAGAAAAAAAAAATTCTTCGAATTCCGGAGATCTCCTCCGGAATTCGAAAATGACCTCCGGAATTTGGAAAAAAAAAATCAAAATTATTATAAGGAATTATAGTTATTGTGATTTAATTCGAAAGAAAAAAAATAAAAAAATGTGGCTACCTCCGGAATTCAAAAGAAAAAGAGATAAAAAAAAAAATCCGGCCCTCCGGAATTCTTTCCGGGGGGCTCCCAATTATTCTTATTATTATTTATTTATTTATTTTTTATCTCTTTTTCTTTTGAATTCCGGAGGTAGCCCCCCAAATTAATTTTCTTTTTTTTAAATAAAAAAAATATCTTAGTTTAAATCAATTTATTAATATTAGTTTAAATCAATTTGTGATTTTCATTTTAATATTATTTAAAATGAAAATCAATCTATGAATTAGTAGAGCCAATTAAATCACAATAACTATAATTCCTTATAATAATTTGATTTTTTTTTTCGAATTCCGGAGGTCATTTTCGAATTCCGAAGGTCTACCTCCGGATTCCGGAGCTCCGGAATTCGAAGATTTTTTTTTTTCTGGATTCCGGAGTTCCCCCATTTTTTTATTCAAGATGATGAACGAAACCCATTTAAGAATGAAGCTCCAAGGTTAGTAATGGTGGTGGGTTTGTTGAAGATGAAGCTAAAAACATGTGTTCTTCTTATTTTTATTCTTCTTCTTCCTCTTATTCTTCTTGTTGTTGTGTTGTTCGGAATCCGGAGGCATGGAATCCATGGATTTCGAAGGATTTCCATTTCCGGAAATTGAAGGAGTTTTGAGATTTCGAATCGTCGTGTACCTTTTCGTTGTTAGAGATGAAGAATTAATGAAAGATGAAGTTGATAGATGAAGAAGAATCAATGGAGATGAAGATCAATGGAAGTTGGAAAGTTGAGGGAGAGTTGGAGAAGAGAGAAATGGAATTTGGAGAAGATAAAGTGAAGGGTATTTTTGATATTTCATACCAAAGTGACATCATCAAAGGGTCAAAAAAGGTTAATTTGATATTATAGGTCAAAAAACATTTATTGTGGATTTTGGAGGTCAATTTACCCAAATTTCATTACAAATGATTTTCTCTCTCTAAAATTCTCAATCTCAACTCTCTCCATCATTACCTCAATCTCTTCATTATTCAAGGTATGAACATTGATCTCTTTCTTTCTAACTATTTTTTAGAAAAATCAGGGTTGCCTCGAAATATAAAAATTTTCTCTGAAATTCGATTTTTGATCCGGAATCCTTTTTTTATAATATCTCCTTAATTCGGTGGTACCTCCAGATCCGGAAGGAGGATTCCGGAGGTACCTCCGGAATTTGTATTTTTATTTTTTTTTCATATTAAGACCGGTTTTTTAAATTTGTTCCTGAATTTCCAATTTCATTGTTTTTTTCCCTATATAAGGGTTTAGGATTTAACATTTGTCTCGGTATTTGTTTTGGTTGTTTTACAGGATGTCAATGACAAGAATATTTATTCGTTATGGTTGTTCAATCTCTCTCAACAAAAATTGCATAATTGTTTGATCCGGTTGTTCAATCTCTCATCGTTGCTCATAGACATTTGATCTGACGGAATTATCAACACCACATCATCGTTGCTCATAGACATTTTGAACTGAAAAAACACATATAAACCAAATTAAAGAACTAATTAAAAAAAACCACATATAAACTAAATTAGATAACTAATTAACAAAAAAACCACATTTAAACTAAATTAAATAACTAATTTTAAAATAAAACTACATATAAACTAACTAATTTTAAAATAAAACTACATATAAACTAAATTATCTAACTAATTAAAAATAAAACCACATATAAGCTAAATTAAATAAATCACATATAAGTTAAATTAAAAAAAAAAAAAAAGGCCTTGCTGACCAAAATTCCGGTCCGATCTTCCGGAATTTATTCCAGAGAAAAAAAAAAGAAGAAGAAATGGATTCCGGAGGTTGAGATCCGGACCTCCGGATTCCTGAGTTATCCTCCGAAATCCGGAGATCCGAAATCGAAGGATTTCCATTATGGAAATCCTTTGATTTCCAAGATTGGAAATCGAAGGATTTCCCCTTCGATTTCCAATGGAAATCAAGATTTCCATGGATCCATTGAAATCGAAGGATTTCCATTTCCGGAAATCGATGAAATCCTTCGATTTCGAATGGTTATATGAGAATCAGTGGTTTCGAATTGTTGTGTAGCTTTTCGTTGTTAGATATGAAGAATCAATGGAAGTTGAAGTTGAAAGATGAAGAATCAATGCTTGAAAGATGATGAGAAGTTGAGATGAAGATGAATTTCTTCTTCTTTTTGGATGGGAGAAAGGAGAGTGGAGATGAGGGTAAATTGGAGTTTTCACACAAAGATGACATCATCATAAGGTCAAAAAAGGTTAAAATGAAAATTGAGGTCCAAAAAGATTAATTTAGGATTTTGGAGGTCAATTTACCCAAATTTCCAATCTACTTGAACACCCTCTTCTCCTCTTCACCAGAAATTATTGAGAATACCGGGGGATAATGTGCCTAGTAGGTTGATGGGCGACATGTGTCCACTGGCCAAGTTATATTGGGACGGAAATTTGCGGAATTGAACAACGGTAAACTCAATTTATTTATTTATAATAATAATCAAACTGTTGGATGCCCTTTTCAATTGAAGGTTTTTTTTCTTCTAAATTTTAATTTTTACAGACAAAACTAATTAGAATTGAATATTCAAAAATATAATTTTCTTACATTTCCATTTAGTGTTTTGCATATTAATATTATTTGTTCAACAATACAAGAATTTCATTTAAAAATTATTTTATATTGAAACGAAGTCATTACACAATCAATTTATCAAAATAATAGAAATCAATTAAATTTAAAAAAGTATCGAATTTAATTTAAAACATTTCAATAAAAAATATGAAAAATAACAATTAATTTTTTCATTCTATAATATAAATAAAAATAATTTATTAAATTACTAAAACCAAAAATAATATTTTTAAAAATAAATCAAACTAATACTATTTTAAAATTAATGTAGAAAAAGTGTTATTTGATGAAATTTCTCAATTTATAATTTTTAAATGAAATTCTTGTATTGTTGTACAAATAATATTAATATGCAAAACACTAAATGTAAATGTAAGAAAATTATATTTTTGAATATTCAATTCTAATTCATTTTGTCTGTAAAATAAAAACAAGAGAAAAAAAAATACACAATTGAAAAGGGCATGCAAAAAGTTTGATTATTATCAAAAAAAATAAAATAAAATAAGTTTACCGTTTGTTCAATTCCGCAAAGTTCCGTCCCAATATAATTTTGCCAGTGGACACATGTCGCCCATCAACCTACTAGGCACATTATGCCCCGGTATTCTCAATAATTTCTCCTCTTTCACCAACAAAGTTAATTTAGAAGATTTCTTACTTACTTTCATACATGTTTTTTTTTATTTTTATTATATTATAAAAATTAATGGTATCTATATATTTTTTGAAAATGAATATTTATATATTTATAGTTTTAAAATTATGTAAATTAACTCATTCCTTTTATGCTGTTGATTTTCTTTTAGTCATAATTTTTTCGTTTAAACTTCGATTTTAATTATTTAAAATGTTATGAAATCCTTGTTTCGAGTTATACGTTATAATCACCAATTTTTTTTTTTAAATAATCAGTATATAAAAGTGTTTTTAAAAAAGATAAAACTTCTCTCTTTATTAATTAGGATACTCTATCCAACATGTTTACGTATCATGATTTTATAGAATAATACATATTAATGAAACCTACCTATTTATTAATTATAATAATATTAACAATAAAATTATAAGATGAGTGAAGTTTTATTCTTTAAAAAATAGTATGTTTGCCAACATGAGCATAGTTCAATTGGTTTGATATATATTCTCTTTCCCTTGAGGTTGAAGGTTCGAGTCCCCCACTCCCATTTTGATGTAATCTAAAAAAAAAACAACAAAATTGGGTGGGGGAAATAATGGGGGTATTAATGCAAATGATGATAAATAAGGGAGGGAAACAGGGTGAAAGGAAAGTAATGTGCTGAGCTGATTTCAGTTTTCAGCGTGGATATTGGATTGAATCTGACGTGACACGATATACGAAATTATCTATATTGCCCAGTATTAGCTCACAATGTGAATAGAATCTTTGGAATTCTGCTAATCTTGGTCCCCCGTCTCAACCAAAGTTATAATCATGTACATAATTAAATAAACTAACGTAATACCTAATAACTTCCTATATAATGTTCAAAAAAAAAAAAAAAAAAAAAAAATAAAGAACTTCCTATATTAAAATATTTAATTAGTTTTATAAAAAAAAAACAGACGTCTTTTAAAAAAAACAATCTATACAATGTCACTTTTTAAATTTATATGTTAAATGTCAATGTTAAATTACTACAAGAAAAAAAAATGTTCAAGATCAATTTCTTTATAAAAAAAATTGAACTAATTGCTAATCTAGTCCATATAATTTATGGTCTATTTCGATTTGGTTCCTGTTGTTTTAAAAATTGTAATTTAGTTCCTATGGTAATAGGTTTGTGCCAATTTAGCTCTCGTGGTTTTCAAAATTTTAATTTAGTCCTTATGATTCAGTAAAAATTCATGAAATATATTTATTATGGTAAATAACTAACATGTTTCATATGTGTCCATTTCATACAAATGTGGAAACCACGTTATGATAAATGTTTGTATAGTGCTAATTGATGTGTAAATGTGACACTTTTTTTACGTGTAGATGTTGTAAAGACGTGAACATTTTGTAAGCCTTTACCAAAATATATAAATTAAATTGAAACTTTTAGAATCATGAGAATAAAATTGGCACGACTACAAACCATAGAGATTACATATAATTTTGTAAAACCATAGAGACTAACTTAGAATAGACCTCAAAACATATGGATAGAATTAGTAATTAAACCTAAAATTTTGATGTTAAGATTTTTTTTTATAATATTACATCTAATTGGGGGAAAGGAGATTCGAACCCTTAGTCCTATGGAAAAGGAGCCGACGCTTAACCAATTGAGTTATGTTTTGGATGAATAAAAAACTATATAGATTAAATTAAAAACATTGGGAACTAAAGGGTAAAATGTCAATGAAACCCTTGTGGTTTTGGCTAAATACATGAACACACCCATATGGTTTGAATATGACAAATCACATATCTGTAGTACCAAATTATGCTAATGAGACATCTCCTTCCAACATCATTAATATTTTTTAGTCATAAGTTATTCATTTGAACTTCGATTTGAATGATTTAAAATATTTTGAATATCTCATTTCGAGCTCTACATTGTGGTCATTTCAAAACTTTGAAATATTCAATAAATAAAAGAGTTTATTATCATAAAAAAAATGTATGATTGAAGTCATTGACCCTTTTGTTTACTAATGATTAAGAAATTTTGAAATGACCATAACGTAAAACCCGAAATGAATATTCTAAAACATATAAAATCATCAAAATCAGAGTTTAAATGTATGTCCTGTGACTAGATGAAAATTTATAATGTTGGAGGTGAAAGATTTAATTGACATAATTTGAAAATATCAATATGTGATTTACCATTTTTAAAGTGCACTAACGATTCATGCATTTGATCAAAACGGCACGTCTTAGAACTAAATTAGAATATATAATTTAACAAAAATTAATCTATTTTATATTTAAAACCAATAGATTGGGGGGGGGAACCGATTTGGTTTCTTTCTCACTTTCTCACCTTCCTCAGCACCATTTCAGAGCAATACTCTTGGAGAATAGTGAAGATGAACGCTCCCACATTACCGGAACCAGACCTGAAAGCTATGATTTCGAGCCTAAAAGTAATCCACAAGAACAGAAACGATTACGCCACGGTTTCAATCATGAAGAAGGTTGAGAAAGAGTACAATAATCTCCAATTTCTAGTCGGTCTCGGAGGACTAGATCTCGAGGAAACATTACACGGCTTGAAGCAACGCCTTTGTCGTATCACTGATGGGGATAAGAGTAACAATCACGATATTATGGAAACAATGAAGTTCGCTGTTGTTGAGATTGAGAAAGTGAAAAATTCATTGCGTAAACAAGAAACTACTCCCAGAGAAATTCATCAAGAATGGGTTGCTCTGAGTATTGAGGAGAAAAATTTCGAGAACACGGCTATGGCTAGTATCAAGGCGAGTTATGAAAATCTTGAAAGCCCTCAGATGAGGGTTTGTTTGCTTTTATGCTCAATCTTCCCTGAAAATGCTGTTATTAAGAAAAGACTCTTGATTTATTGGTGGATTGGGGAGGGCCTGATTTCAAGCGATGGAGATATGACTGCTGATGAAGTTGGTGAAGATGTATTCCAAACCCTAATTACTCATGGCTTGTTGAAGCCTTACAAGCCAAACCCTTATGTAAATGCTTGCACAATACACCCTTGGACTCGTCATTTGTTGATTTCAATGGCAAAGGAAGCTCAACTTTTCCATTTTGATTCTTTCTGGACGGAAACTTATGGATATGATATATCGAAATCCCGGCGTGCTTGTTTGGTCTTGTGCAAAGAATATTCTGATAAAATCAAAGAGGAGAATTCGTTGTTGACAGTGTTCAATATGAATGAGAAGTATCTGAATTTCCTGCCTGATAGGCTATCGAAATTGAGAAAATTGGTGGTCCTTCAACTTGGCCGGTGGCAGAGCTCAGTTGAACATCATATTGAGGTTAAAGACGAGACATTCTTAAAAGGGTTGGGAACTCAGAAGCATTTGAAGTACTTAAGCCTTCGGGGTATTTCTCTAATACCAGAAATACTTCCCTGCATTTCTGGCTTAAGTAGCCTCGAAATTTTAGATCTCAGTGCATGTCATAATTTAGAAAATCTGCCTGCTGAGATTGTGTTGCTGAAAAAACTGACCCATTTAGATGCATCAGAATGTTACTTGCTAGAAAGCATGCCCAAAGGGCTAGAAAAATTGATTAATCTCCAAGTACTGAAAGGGTTTGTTCTAGGTCGTTCGACACATCATTGTCGGCTTCGAGATCTGTCTGCTCTTAATTTGAGGAAGCTGAGTGTTTATATAGGGAGCGGAGCACTAGTTCGAAAAGAGGATTTTGAGAAGCTAGCTGATTTTAAGGAGCTAGAAAATTTTAAGACTCTTCTTTGCTTAAGAATATCATGGGGATTCCGCTCTTCAGTCTTTAAAAAAGACCCAGACGGCCAAAAGAAGGAAACAGAGGAGGAAACTGCAAAAAAAGAGCTAGAAATAATCAACTCCTTTTCTTCACCTCCAAAATTAGTAAAACTGGATCTTAGAGGCCACCCACAAGAAGACGTTCAAATTTGGTTAAATCCAGATAAATTGAAAAAATTAAAGAAACTTTATATTAGGGGAGGGGCAATTAAAAGCTTGGTTATGGTGTGTTGGAATAAATGGCCTGATCTTGAGACTCTGCGCTTGAAGTATCTTGAGAACTTCGAGATTACATTAAGCAAACTGAAGCTGGGGTTTCCTAGACTGAAGAACTTGGAGTTGAAAAGAGTCAAGTGTTCGGACATTGATCTTAAAGAAAATAATGAGGGCATTCTGCTAAATGCAGATGAAATTGCGAAAAGAGTGAAACATCATCAAGCTTCTACCTCAAATGCAGGTGGTGAAGGTATACAAAGGACATCAGCGGGGCAAGCACATCAACGACATAATCTGTCATAAGTATTTCTTTCCATAATTTCAATGTTACAGTTTCTTATCTCTTTATCCCTATTTGTACTTTGTAAATTACATATTTGAGGTCAGCTTCAATGCACATCTTATTTTACTTTCTTTCTTGTGGAAATCGAAAACTTGCAAGTCCGGGTGAAAGATTTGATTGTCTATCAGTTTTTGTGTTTCTTTGAAATCTTTTTCCCATCCCCTTCTTGTAGTTTTTCCATTTTAATAAAATTTCGTGATTCATTCTAAAAAACTCCAGTTAGTTATCATATCTTTTAGATGTGATGGTACTGGTAGATGCGCCTTTCAGATCCAAAAACACAATCAGATGGTTTTGCTCAATCTGTAAGCATCCTTGAAGTTTAAGAAGTTTATAAAGTACCAATATAAAACTTGTACTGAAGTAATTTTGTTTGTGACTATTTTTGTAAGAAACTTTATTGTCATTTACCATACCAGGGGAGGATTGTCTTGTTTTGTGGCTTTATGCTTGAACTTCTTTCCTCCAACGTTTCCCATTTTGGACCACAGCTCCGGGCGTCGTCCTCCCAAGTCCTTTCTCGTGATGCAATGTAAAAGCATAAAAAGAGTTTTCCTCTATCTTTCTGCACTTTGCCTCTAGACTCTCCCTAACATTAGTGGGAAACCTTTGAACTTGTAAATTATCGCTATTGACCTTCAAACCCTATCCTTAATTATATTATTATATGGTTTAAACCTTTTATCTTTCTGCACTTTGCCTAACATTAGTGGAAATCTTTGAACTTGGAAATTGTCACTATACCTTTAGAAACACATTCTAATGGTTATTGACTTCTCATCAATTATATTATTTTATTGACCTTTGCTATGTCGTACACTTATGAAAGAAAAAAAATACCTCCACACCCATCCTCTGTCTTGAGTCAGCTTTTCTCTTTCCCTTCTCTTCATCTTCTTCTTCTTCTTTCTTTTGTACCAAAAACAAAACCTCAAATCATCATTCCTAACTCACCCCTTACTCCCCATAGACCCAAAAGCATAAATTATTTGACTAAGATATATTTAATCATTTATATATTTCTAACACTCCCTAGATATGTGGATTCATGTGTTTGCACGAGGCTCAATCACGTGGAGCTTTAATGAATATGGAGGAAATGATAGTATAGGGGTTCGAACTTCAAGATTACAATAATTTTAAAAGTTCATTGTAAAATTAATCAAATCAAAACTTCAAGAATCATAATAATCACAGGAGGATTTAGTAATTTACCCCAAAAAATTGTGATAGTAGAAAATAAACATCTGGTTTTTAGAATCATTGGGTGAGGGACTACTAAAACAAAAGGGTAAACATGAGCATAGCTCGGGCTATTTGAGCTCCTACTATCGATTTAACTTATAATTTAATTTTTCTATTATTAAAATATATATATATAAAAAAAAAACTGGTTTACTTTTAAAATATTAAAAAACGTAAATTGAATATAAATTAAAAAAAATCGAGTCATCTAATGGGCTAAGCTTGGCTCGATCCAACGAGCCAGGCCCAAACTCGACTTTACGAGTCAAGCCTTTGAGTCGAGTCTTGGGCGTTTGTTTTTTAGATTGAGCTGAGTCTGGACTTGGTAATATTTGGGTCGAACACGAACAGTGAAACATGATTCTAGTAGTTAGATTTTCTCAAATATCATTTACAACAAATGAGGTTGATTTAATTAATGCATAAAGTAAACGTTGAAACCCAAGATCCTAAGTTATAATATTATTATTGCACTTTTAAAAACTTTAAATAACACGGGCGGAGCAAGAAATTTTTTTTTAAGAAAAATCATAAATCTATTTTTGAGAAATTAAGGCGACTAATAGACCAAAAGAAAAAAAAAAAAACTTTATACATATAGTTTTTAATTTAATAAAAAATGAGAGAGGCAATTGTAAGTGGATTCTCCCCTACCTGATAATTTAGGGTGTTATCGGTTCGGTTCTTATTGGTTCTTGACAAATATATCCCAAATATCACAATTCTCATTTCAATCTAAAAAGATGGATCCGGAACTGGTTTAGAATCGAATCGGTTAGTAATTATAAAAAAGGATGGAACCGAAACCGGTTTAGAAAGTTAACCGGTTCCTTAATGATCTGGTTCCGGTTCGGGTAGGTCAGTTAGTTTAATTCAAAAATTCATATAAAGTACAAAAATAGTAAAAATTCATTATAATAGCAATTAATCCAAAATAATATATTTCATAAAAATTCAATTCAAACTCATAAAATCCTTCCTCAAAATTCATATATATGTTGATGTTCATCCAATCTAAAATCATATATATCACAAATAAATCAATCCAAACAATGTTTGGTTCCCATATATATATTTTTTAAAATTATATACATATCGGTTTGGGTTCCCGTTCCTTATCGATTCTAACTTCATAAACCTAAATCGAACCGATGGCTTACCGGTTCTTACAAAGGAGAACCGAACTGGAACAGCATGAACCGGTTTCGGTTCCTGTTTGGTTCCATGCGGTTCCGATTCTTTTGGTTTCTCTTGTACCCCTACTGATAATATGAATTTGGAAGTAATTAGAAATTAGCCCGAAAATTCCTTAAAAAACTAAAAAAATATAAAACTCAAAAGGCTTTGTATACTTTATGGGAATGAGAATGAGAAATAAGCAGAATGGAAATCAATCGAAATGAAAAATGATGAAATGAGAATAAGATTTATTTGATTATGTTTCCTAAAAAAAATTAAAAAATTATTGATGTTGTTCACTAATATTTCGAAAGAGAGTCTAGTATTAATTGATAGGAGACCTAGAAAAAACAATGAGAATATAAAAAATAATAAAATTTAAAAGTTAGTGGGACACATAAAATAGCGAATGAATGAGATTTATTAGATTGAATAAGGGAAAGAGAGATTGCTTAAAAAGTGGGAGACTAATTCCCAAATTGTGTGGGTCTCACACTTGCATTCTCATTTCAAATTAGGTAAACAACAATAATGAGAATGAAAAAAAATAATCAATACTCATTCCTTCATTCTCATTCCCTTAAAGTAAACATAGGCTAAACTCTAAAGCCTAAATAGTAAGTCCTACAAGCCCTAAGACCCTAAACACCAAGGAGATGTTTGCTAGGAGAACTTGTTAAAGTATAAGATATTATGGACTACGTTGTGATCTGACCGATCATACGCTATGGTTTGATCGATCATACGTTATGATCAGTCAGATCATAGAGTATAGTATGATATGTCAGATCACGCTGATCAGATCGGTCGTATTCTATGATCTGACCCATCATTTGAACAGTGAAAACCCGTCTCATGTGCTTAGTATTTTTATTTTATAATATACAGGTTAAACCATCCAAACAAGTAGAAAAAATAGAGAATAAGATGGAAAAGTCTATAGAAAAAGTGGAGAAGGTGGAAAGGCTTATAGAAAAAGTGGAGAAGAAGGTGGAGGAAGAGGAGAAAGTTAGGAAGACGATGAGGCCTCGAGCTGATAAAATAGAAATTTCTGTGAAGGACTTCCCAAGAGATGACAAAAAAAGGCACATTTTAGGGTCGAAGTACAAGCAATCATGGATTGTAAGGCACGTAGTGTAAGGAATGAGGCTCATCTTGAATGAGTTGAAGCTGATATTCGGTCTATGATATCCATGCTGGCCAATATTGAAAAGCTATTGTCGAAGGTACCTATCTCTATTTTGTTCAAATATTATATATTTTTATTATTAATGACCATCTATGTTTTGTTGGAATTTTTTTTTGCATGATCATGAGAACAAGCATGATCATAATATGGATGGTGATGATAAGGATGATCTCAGGACCGAGTTGATGAGTTCTTTGAGATTGACATTGAGAATGTCGAGGAGACGGGCGTGAATGAGAGGGTGGGTGAGACGGAGAATGAGGATGAGAAAAGGGATGAGGAAAATATGGTGGAGGAGAAAAGGGTGTTGGAGATGGTTGAGGAGAAGAGGGTGGATGAGACGGTAGAGAAGAGGGGGGAGGAGAATGTGGATGAGAGTGGCGGAGAAGAAGGAGGAGGAAAATAAGGTAGAAGAGAGTGTGGAGAAAATGAAGGAGGATGCTCTGGAGAGGGTGGAGAGGTATGTTCTGAAGATTGTAGATGAGGATTTTAATGAGAAGGTGGAGGTGAAGTTGGAGGTGAAGGTGGAAGAAGTGAAAAACTTTTTTGATTCTCAGCAGGAGGTAGTAGGAGATGAAGTAGTTATGATGGATGATAATGTTAATTTTAATAAGCGTCCCCGTGGTAGTAGAAAAAGGAAGCTCGGACCAATCCAAAAATCGTTATATGTAACGGTGAAAAAAGGAAAAATGACAAAATATGACCCCCTCTACGTGGTGCCCGATGAAATAACCCAAAAATATCGGGCGTATATCCAAAACAAGAAGACTGACGAACTTCAGGTACCATGCTAGTACTATGGTGACAAGGATAAAAAAAATTTCCTTGATTGGATTAGGATAGGCGATCCAAATCTTGGTTGTGACTTGTGAGGTAATTGAATATTTTAACCTAATTTTTTTAGTATAATTTTCCATGACTCTCACACTGTGTCCGAATGATCGATCAGATCATACATTATGATCGGTCAGATCATACATTATGATCGGTCAGATCATACATTATGATCGAACCGATCATAATTGTATGATCGGACCTATCATAATTGTATGATCGGACCTATCATAATTGTATGATATGACCGATCATAATGACAATGTGAAGCCCTTAGTCATGTGCTCAGTTATTTATTTAATTTAAAATGTTTTTATTTTATAGCATATTGACACCTCATTCCTATTTATCCAAGATAAGCTTAGAAGGCAGCCCAAATTGATTAAGGAACATTTTATAGTCGTTGACTTCTTTTTCGCGATACAAATTTCAATTCATTGTCTACTTATTTAACTACAAATTTAAATATATTTCTTACAACTAGGTCTTTAGGTGCATTGGATACACATATATAATCATCAATGCAGGGTTAGCTCCTACAACTTCAAATAGTCAATATAATAAATTTTAATAGGTTATACCCTTATCCACAAGTATTCCTCCCAACGAGCTACCCATATAGTCGTTCCCAAAAGCATCACAATGTCTACCATAACGAACAAAGAGTCTTACCATTGCCATCTACAAAAATATTCACAAATTCAATCAGATTCTACTATGAACATTCTCTCTTTGTCCAAATGATCGGTCCGATCATTGTTTATGATCAGTCAAAATATTGCTTATGATTGGTTCGATCATAAGCAATGATCCGATCAATGCTTATAGGGGTGAACATGGGGCGGGGTGGGTCGGGGTACCCCGATTACACCCCGACCCCGTTTAAGCCAAAAATGACACCCCGACTGCGCCCCAATTATATTTTACCCTGACCCCACCCCATTTACTAATCAGGGTCGGGTACCCCGATTACACCTCGGTTAAACCCGTTTAAAAAAAACGTCACACCATTGTGTTTCTCCACAGTTTGGAGTTGAGAAAATAAAGAAGAAAAGAAAAATGGAGCGTTGATAAAAGAAAAGGAAAAGAAATAGGGAAAGGAAGAGGAAAAAAAAGAAAGGTAAGAGGGATGAGATGGGAGAAAAAAAGGAAAGAAAAAAAAAACTTAATCGGGGTCGGGGCCCCAATGGGGTCCAATTTCATCACCCCGACCCGGACCCTTCCCCGACACCGACCCCGATTACACAATTAAATGGGGTGGGGCGGGGGGGGGGGGGTTCGCGGGGTATCGGGATGGTTGTTCACCCCTAATTGCTTATGATAGGTCATATTTGGATATAATCGATCATTCATCGATAATACAGATCCGAAGAGGGAAAAAAAATCATGCGATAACACGAGCATTGAAATGTTAGAATGAAGCCAAATGATATAAAATCTTACCTTCTTCTTCCTTATGTAAGTTTAGAGAGAGAGAGAGAGAGAATGTGTGAGTTTTTCTTTAGTGAGGAGAAATAAAGAGTAGTGTAGTGTGTTAATGAGATAGCAAAGCTGCCTTAATGGGCTTTTTGGTCTTTTCACACTTAGATGACGTCAGCGGAAGGTCTTATTTATGTAAATTGAAAAGTGAGGTTAATTTTCATTAGAACCCAGTTTTCAAGGTCATCTATGCAAATTTCCCTATATTCTACCACAGAAATATGAAAAAATTATTTATGTAGCGTTTCTTAATAATGGAAGACTAAGTTAAGATGATTGACTCAATATTCTCCTGATTTTTCATCTTAAAAAATGGCTAAATCATACATGTCGTCCCTGTACTTCGGGTTTATGTCAATTTCGTCTATAATCTTTCAAAAGTATTATAAACGTTCATCTCGTTTGAATATTATAAGTCTAAATTATTTTATTGTGAATGAAATATGTTCTATGTAACACAACCGTCTATTTATATTAATTCTTTTGTATTTGTTATTTTGGAAAGAGCCACTAAATCAAGCATAAGGATGAAATTGACACAAACCCAAAATGATTGAGACGATTAATATAATTAAACCTAAAAAAAGTATATACATCATAGGAATATATATATATATATATATATATATATATATATATATATTTTGAGTAAATATAATTCACTTTTTATATAATACAAGAGTAAAATGTACCATTGACCTCTGCTTTCTTTTTTTTTTTTTTTTTTTACACCTCTGAACTTTCAATTTGATTTTTTTTCACCCATACACTTTGTATTGTCCAATATCCATCAAATTAAAGTGTTAAAACTAACAGATTTTAATATTTTATTGATTTATCATTTAAGAACTGTGTGAAATTACGTGTGTACCCCTACTAAAGCCCTAATAAACCTCTTTTCCCATAACCTTAATTAATGTATAAATTAACCATTAATCTTAGGAATTCCTTAAATTCTTACCATTTTCTTCACAATAGTTTCCCATAATCGGATTGTTTCAGAAACTTCGGCAATGTCGCTTCGAAGAGGTGCATATGGTGGCGATCGTCACTGAGGAGATGAAATTAATTCGTTATTCCGACTTAGTATTTAGGTCATCCGACGGTCAAAATATTGCTCCGGGAATCAACAGAGGAATTTGAATTTTAGTAGACTGGCATTTTGAGGCTTATGTGTGAAGTTACTCTGTTTGAAAATCGTGAGCAAAAGAATAAGGCTGGTGACTTATGGTCTGTTTGGTATAACTTCCCTTAAAAGTATTTTGAGTGAAACTTTTAAGAATAAATATTGATAAACGTTTCATTTAAAAACATTCAAGTATACTAAAATACAAAAATGTTGATGAATGAATATTTCATTAAAATACTTTACTCAAGTGTTTTTAGATGAAACACTTAATTAGTATTTCTAAATATTTACCTCAAAATATTTTTAGTGGAAGCTATACCAAACGAACATTTGGGCAATGAATGTTTTTGGTTATTGTTCATCGGGAATTGAAAAATCACCAATTACTGACTCCGGTGCATCATTCAAAGAGTTCCATGTGCAGGAGAACAAATAGTTAGGTTAAAAAAAGGAAGGACATTTTCCTTTTTTAACTTTTCTCCTTCGATTCCTCCGAGGAAAAATATTAATAATCTTTGGGAATAAGATTGATTATTTTTTAATCTTTGGAAATAAGATTGATTATTTTTACTAGATTAAGGATTAATTCTGTTGTGGGTGAAATTATATCAGTACACGTGGAATTTCTAAACTTGTTGAAAGAATGCACAATCGACATGTCTACGTCACCTGGACAGGCTACGTCACCTATGAGGCTATGTCTACGTCGTCTGGGAGGCCACGTCTACGTCGCCTGGAAGGCTACGTCTACGTCACTTGGGAAGGTACGTCTACATAGTCTCGAGAGCCTACGTCTACGTCATCTAATAAGACTACACATCAAAGACCAAAAAACTACATTATATTGATATCCAATCCAACGATGACACGTGACATGACCAACAAGCGACACGTCGTTGGGAAGCAACACGTGGCCCAATCCTGACACGACACGTGGCATGATGATGTCATCAAACTCCTCTCATATAAATAGAAGAAGAAATTCATTCGTTAGGTAACTAATTTCTTTTACAATTCTCTCTGGCACACTAACTCTGCTTGCACTGACTTAAGCATCGGAGGGTGTTAGGCCGGCACCACACCAGGGCTCTCTTTATTTCCTGTGCAGGTACATATAGTGCTCGTCAACTACTCAGCATATCACCTACGCAGCACCTCCAGTGCAACGCACTACATCCGAGTCGTCCCATACTTTCAGTTCATTGCTTACGTGGAAGCTATCCATTTTTAAGCAACAACATTTGGCGCCGTCTGTGGGAAAGAGTATATAACTAAGTGCTCTACCAATGAGGATGAGTCGAATAAGTCAACACGGTGATGATGTAGATGACGGTGAAAACCGTAACCCTCGTAATACTAGATATCAAACTAGTAACAATAGAGATAGACAACAACAAGTTGACGAAACTCGAGAAGTGGTAAGGGTTGCACCCGTGCCAGACAGAAGGGTAGATGTATTGGAAGAGCAAGTTCGAGGTGTGAATAGGGATCTTGCAAAAGTACTAGAGATACTCACACAAAGGATAGATCACCAAGCCCCCACTGACAACCGTGATCAACAATCAAAGAAAGAGGAAGAAAAAGAGCCTGTAGAAGGTGTTGCAGAGTCACGGAATCATGAGAAGGGTGGTTCGAAGGGGAAGTCGAGGCTATATACTCGGGAAACTTCTCCTTCTTCCAATAAGTCTTCTCCCAAGAGGCATCCAAGCATTAAAGGAAGGTCTGACCTTAGAGAAGTGCTCAACGAAAAAAGAAAAGCACAAACTAGTATTGCAAAGTCTACTGCTAAAAGTTCACAACCTTGGGCACCAGAGTTAAAGAAGCTCCAAGACGAGCTTGGTCATATGAAGAAAGAATATCGCGGGAAGGCTCCCCCTGTATTAGAAGATCTCCTCGAGCAAACGGAACCACCAATCACAGATGACATTATGGAGGTAGAACTTCCTACTAAGTTTAAAATGCCAACTATGACAATTTATGATGGTTCAAAGGATCCAGTTGAACATGTTGATACATTTCGGACCTAGATGGAGCTTCAGGGAGTCCAAGATGCTATCAAATATAGGGCATTCCCTTTTACATTAGGAGGCTCTGCACGAGGGTGGTATAGGCAGCTCAAGCCAAGGTTTATCTCATCATTTAAAGACCTTACTAGATTTTTCGCAACTCAATTTCTAGGCGGAAGAGATCATAAAAAACCAGCTACGCACCTTTTGACTGTGTGTCAGAAGTCAGAGGAAAGTCTCCGAGATTATGTAGTAAGATTCAACAGTGAAGCATTGAAAGTTGAAGGTTACAGCGATGACATAGCTCTAACCGCAATGATGGTTGGATCAAAAGATGAAAAGTTTTTGTGGTCACTAGGCAAAAAGACTCTTGCTACTTACACAGAACTCATCGCAAGAGCACAAAAGTATATGAGCGCGGGAGAATTACTTAGTGCAAGAAAAACTTCAGATGAGGGAAGGAGTAGCAAACATTCTGAGCACAAAAGGAAAGATCGAACAGAAAACATTACTCGAAAGGATGACCGGTATAGGGACGAGAAAAGAAGCAGGACAGAACAACAAACTGAGAAGCGGGGTATTCCTGTGACCAAGTTCAAGAAGTATACCCCTACTACTATCCCAGCTGAACAACTACTAATGGAGATTCAAGACAAAAATTTGGTTAGGTGGCCGCCAAGGATGAAGGCAGGGTCGAATAAGAGAAATAGAGATAAATATTGCCTCTTCCACAAGGATCATGGTCACATTACCTCCGACTGTTTTGACCTCAAAGAGGAAATTGAAGCTTTAATTCAAAGGAGGTACCTAAAGGAGTTCGTGATGAGAAGGGAAGAAGGACAACGCGAAGCTAGACCCGAACGAAAAGACCAAGACCGAGCTGGTCAAAAATCTTTGGGTGGTGACATAAGAAATATTTTTGGTGGTCCAGCTGGTGGAGAGTCAAGCAGAAAAAGAAAAGCGAGCGCTCGAGAAGCGAGTCATCCCCCAACCAAATTCGAGGTCTTTTCTACTTCTACAATGTCTATTCGAAAGGCAAAGATAAATTTTGATGAAGAAGAAGTGGTTGATATCCATCAGCCTCATAATGACGCCCTGGTAGTAATAATTATTGTGGCTAACTTAAGAGTACATCGGGTCCTGGTCGATGGAGTTAGCTCGGTAGATGTACTCTCTCTCAGCGCTTTTGACAAATTGGGAATTGGGAGAGAAAAATTGAAAAGAAGTTCAGCACCCTTAGTGGGATTCGGAGGAGAGCAGGTCATCCCTGAAGGGAGTATTGAATTGCCAGCCACTTTCGGAGAACTGCCCAACACCATCACTAAAATGGTAGAATTCGTAGGGTCGATCGCCCGTCAGCATATAATATCATATTGGGGAGACCTACCATCCATGCTCTCAGGGCCGTACCTTCGACTTATCATCAAATGATGAAGTTTCCTACTTCAAACAGAGTAGGGGTAATTAAAGAGGAGCAAAAAGTCTCCCAAGAGTGTAATTACACAGCTATGAGGGGTGCTACGCCAGTAAACATGATCGCGGTAGAACAAGCTGAGGAAGAGGAGCAGTCTGCAACGGCCTTCCTGGCTGAAGAAGCGGAGCAACCTCCCTTAGTACTACCACCGAAAGAGTTCAAACAAAGAGCAACACCCACGGAAGACCTGGAGTCTATCCCACTTTTAGATGAAGAAAAATACGTTAAAATCGGGACAAGATTGGGGGAAGAACAGAAAGAGAAACTGATTAATTTCTTGAAAGAAAACATCGATGTTTTTGCTTAGAGCCATGACGATATGCCTGGCATTGACCCAAAGATCATGGTTCATCGTCTGAATGTTGATAACACTTATCGACCTATTAGACAAAAACGTAGAGTTTTCGACCAGGTCAGGAATGATGTTATTACTGAAGAGGTAGGAAAACTTTTAAAAGCGGATTTTGTCTGTGAAGTGCACTATCCGGATTGGCTCTCTAATGTGGTGTTAGTCAAAAAGGCGAACGGAAAATGGCGGGTATGCATAGATTTTACCGACCTCAACAAAGCATGCCCAAAGGATAGTTTTCCTCTACCTCAAATTGATCAGCTGGTAGATGCGACGACAGGACATGAGATGATGACTTTCATGGATGCATACTCAGGTTACAATCAAATTAAAATGTATGAGTATGACCAAGAAAAGACGTCATTTGTAACAAGTCAGGGCCTGTATTGCTACAAAGTCAAGAATGTTGGGTCAACCTATCAAAGAATGGTAAATAAAATGTTTGCAATTCAGATCGGAAGGAATATGGAAGTATATGTCGACGACATGTTAGTCAAAAGTCGCCAAGCTGACCAACACACTTCTGACCTAGCTGAATCATTTGAGGTTTTGAGAAAGTACCGAATGAGACTCAACCCGGAAAAATGTGCATTTGGGGTAGCTTCAGGCAAATGTCTCGGCTTTATGGTTCATCAAAGAGGAATAGAAGCAAACCCTGAAAAATTACAAGCCGTCCTGGACATGGAATCCCCAAAGAATCTTAAGCAGCTACAAAGTCTTAATGGAAAAATAGCTGCGCTGAACAGATTTGTATCCAGGGCAACTGATAAATGTTTACCTTTCTTCAAGATTCTACAGAAGGGATGCAAGTTTGAATGGACGGAGGAGTGTGAACGTGCTTTCCAAGAGCTGAAACAATATATGAGCTCTGCACCTTTACTTTCCAAGCCCGTCATAGGTGAAGAATTATTGCTATATTTGGCAGTGTCTGAGACAGCAGTAAGTTCAGCCTTAGTAAGAGAAGAAGGCGGAGTCCAACTACCTATCTACTATACCAGCAAAGCTATGCTGGATGCTGAGACTCGATACCCTCGAATGGAAAAATTGGCACTGGCCTTAATAACTTCAGCTTGAAGATTGAGGCCATACTTTCAAGCACATGGAATAGTAGTACTGACAAATCACCCATTAAGACAGGTTTTACAGAAGCCAGAGACGTCAGGTCGATTGATGAAGTGGGCAATTGAACTTAGTGAGTACGATATTCAGTACAAGCCTAGAACTACAGTTAAAGGACAAGTTGTAGCTGATTTCATAGAAGAGCTCACACCAGAAAAAGAAGAGTCACTTCCTACTCAGATAGAAGTACTTGGTCTAGATAAAGAACTCATCATTCCACAAAGAGAAGAGTCCATTTGGACACTCTATGTGGATGGATCTTCCAACATGAAAGGCTGCGGAGCTGGAATTATCTTAGTCTCACCGGACCGAGACCACATTGAGTATGCTTTGAGGTTTGGTTTTAAAGCTTCCAACAATGAGGCTGAGTATGAAGCCCTTATAGCCGGATTGCGCTTGGCAAGAAAAGTAGGGGTGAATCGTATCAAAGTGTTTAGCGACTCTCAATTGGTTATCAATCAGATAACAACAGAATATCAGACCAAGGGAGAAAGAATGACTGCCTATCTAGCCAAAGTGAAAAATCTTCTTTGCACTTTTGAGTGGTGGGAGGTAAATCAAATACCACGTTCGCAAAACTCTAATGCCGATTCGTTAGCACGTTTGGCATCCGCTTATGAGATTGAGTTAAGTCGTACGGTACCAGTAGAGTTTCTACCCAGCTCAAGCATTGATGATTTAGAAGCCATGGATATTGAGCAGTCATTGCAATCGTCCACCCCTTCCTGGATGGATCCCATCATAAAATTCTTAAGAGATGGGGAGTTGCCTATTGACAAAGCTGAAGTAAGACGACTTCAGCGCCGAGCAACACACTATATCTTAGAAGGAGATGTTTTATATAAGAGAGGTTTCTCTCTACCGCTACTCAGATGTCTTATACCCGGAGAGGCAGACTATGTTATGAAAGAGATTCATGAGGGAGTGTGTGGCAACCATTCAGGAGGAAGGTCGTTAGCTCACAAAATTGTAAGACAGGGGTATTACTGGCCCACCTTGCACAAAGATGCCAAGTCGTTCTCTCAAAAGTGTGACCAGTGTCAACGTTTTGCTGTGATCCCAAGACAACCACCTGAATATCTAACAAATGTCACAAGTCCTTGGCCATTTGCTCAGTGGGGAGTTGACTTAATAGGACCATTTCCTCAAGGAAAAGGTCAGACTAAATTTGCTATTGTAGCTGTGAATTATTTCACTAAGTGGGCTGAAGCTGAAGCCTTAGCTACAATAACCGAATGCAAAACTACCGACTTTATATGGAGGAGTATAATATTCAGGTTTGGTATTCCTTATGCCATTGTCTCTGATAATGGGAAACAATTTGATAACGAGAAGTTCAAGTCTTGGTGTTCAGAGCTTTGCATTAAGCACTTCAAGTCCCTCTCCTGCACATCCTCAAGCTAATGGTCAAGTGGAAGCAGTGAATAAGATTATCAAAAAGAACTTAAAGACCAAACCAGAAGGGTTGAAAGGGCTCTGGGCAGAAGAGCTGCCTAATGTGTTATGGGCATTCAGAACAACAACTAGGACTTCTACAGGTGAGACTCCTTTCTCACTTGCGTTCGGAGCATAAGCGGTTGTGCTAGTTGAAATAGGGCTCACTTCCCCAAGAGTACAACATTTCAATCCAGAGACAAATGAAGAATGTCTAAGGTTAAGCCTTGATCTCCTTGAAGAGCATAGGGAGACTTCCCGTCTCCGTGTTGTTGCGTATAAAAACTGGGTGGCACAATACTACAACTATCGAGTCAAACCACGCAGTTTCAAAGTGGATGACCTTGTTCTCAGAAAAGTGCTGCCAAATACAAAGGACCCAAATAGCGGGGTCTTATGACCAACTTGGGAATGACCATACAAGGTCACTGAGATTGTGAGACCAGGTACTTACAGACTGAAAGACCTCAACGACAGAGCATACACCATCCATGGAATGTAGAGCACCTCAAGACCTTCTATCAATGATTTCATTACAATTTCATTTTCGTTCAAGTTTTTTCTATAACAATTTCAATTCATTGTAATTTCATTCCAATAAATGAAATAAGAACGTACATTTTCAACTTCATAAATTTATTTGTGATGAGAAGAATCAATGAGGCATAAGCAGAGGCTACCACCAAGTATGAATTTAAGCTGCGCATAGAACAAGCTACTTCAATAACTCGCAAACTCAAGTAACACTTTAAGTTATAAAGTGACGCTTAAGTGGGGGCCTACTACTAATACTTTACTTACTACATGCACTACCACTACGCATTATGCTGCCACACAAACAAGACTAAGCTACTAGCACAACAAAAATTAAGTTCATCAAAATCCTAAGTCATTTAAGGTGCATGGCAACGTAGCCACACTTGATTGATAAAACTTAGAAAGAACGAAAACTTAAGTTTATAAAAATTCTAAGTTCATTTTAAGTGCAGGGCTACTTAGCCACACTTAATTGATAAATAAAACTTAGAAAAACTAAAAACTTAAGTTCACTAAAAATTCTAAGTGCAAGGCTACATTGCCATAAATGATCGACAAGACTTAGAAAATAAAAATTAAGTTGGTTAAAAATTCTAAGTTGATTCTAAGTGTAAGGCTACGTAGCCACGCTTGATTGACAAAACTTAGAAAAACCAAAAACTTAAGTTCACTAAAAATTCTAAGTTCATTCATAATGCAAGATTACATAGCCATGTATGATTGACGAGACTTAGAAAATAAATAAAACCGATAAATGAAGGCAACATGAGATGAATTATTATTTCAGGGTAACAAATAAGAAGATGTAAAGCAACGTAAGTTCGAAGATATCCTAAACAAAACGGGAAAACATGTAAAAAGCAAATAATCCTACCTATGTGGAACTAAAAAGGAACACAAATAAAAGCTAAACGAGTTCATCAGTGGACATGCCCCACGAAACACGATAAAACTAAATCAGAAAAAGGCATCATGCAGAGTCACCCAAAATTTCAATGTCAACATCATCACCGTGGCGCATGGCGTGAGAAGGAGGGGGAAGGTTAAAACGCTCCCTAACAAAATTAAGGTTTAAATATGGAAATCTCTCAGCAACTTCATCAAGTGTTGCATCTACGCCAAGACTAAAAAGATAAACCTCCGGGTCTACACCCTGATTAACAGCTTTAAACATGGTGATCAACTCCTTTTTATCCTCAGTCTTAGCTTTGAGTTCGCTAAAATTAAGCAAGGTGTTTTTGTGCCTGGTTGAAATTTGATCTGAGATTCTCTTCGCTTTGGCTAGTTCACTCTTCAGCTTCTCCTTTTCAACACGCTCTACTTCCAGCAATCGAGCATTATCAGATGAATTTTCTTCGTGAAGTTTCACCGCTTCTTTAAGACGGGAAATCTCTCTCCCTTGTTGAACACATATCATGTTCATCCTAGCTCCAGCCTAACGAAGACAAAGTATGTTTTTTAGTCACCTGAGTAAGAAAAAAAAATGATAAAATAAAAGAGTGCATACCATTAAGTAATCCTTAACAGCCAATTCAACTAATTCCTGAGTGGGCATGGAACGTGCACAATCTCAATCAAGCAACAAAACAGTTTGGAATTTTGAGCTGATCAGTCCAACATCTTTCTCGAAAGACTCGTCTTTCTTGTAGACACCCATTTTCGTCCGGTGATATTTAAAATTAACAATTTTTACATATTTAAAAAAAAAAACTTTGGTTTGAAATGTGGTGTTTTCTTTGACATGATTTGTTTAATTTGGATTTGAAAATAAAAATTTAAATTTAAATTAGCATGGTTAAAATTAATTTGAATTGAAATTTAATTTAAAAAGATTTGGAAAATGATTTTTAAATGAGAATCAATTTAAACATGGAAAAGATTAATGAGAAATTATTTTTATTAGTTGTCAAATAAAATAAAATAAAATAAATGCATGATTTTAGGGTGAATTAAAAAATTGATTTGATTTTCATTTATTAGTTTCCTAATTCTAATTCTCCATTTGGCTATAAAAAGGACCCTCCTACAACCCTAAAAGACACACAATATTCACAAGAGCAAAAACCTTGAAGTTTTCTCTACATCTCTCCTTTTCACGGCCATAACCTTTCTCCTCTTGCTTTCTAAAAACCCAAAATCATTCACAAGAGCCTCCCTCCCTTCATCATTTTTGCTCTCCTCATCATCTTCTTGATTCGCTCGTTGGAACTCGGGGCTACACTTTTGTAAGGTTCTATCGAACCAAGGTAAAATCTTTTTTCAATTAAAAATGTAGTCATTCATATGTTGCTGTTTTGTTTTATTTGATTTCGTGATTTTTGTGTACTAATTTAGATTTTTTTGAAATTTTTATTCCAAAATATCTTAAATACGAACCCGTAGGAAAAAGAATCAATCGATTTGGATTTGTAGTTTAAAAGTTGTGATTTTTTAAAGTTTGATGTTCATATAAATTCACTGTTACGAAAATTTCTGAGCACTTACTATTACTTGATTTTTCGACACTGATTCTTTGAAATTAAATATTTATGGTTATTTTTCTATGAAACTAGACTCGTAAATAAATATTTAGAAACAAGAATCACTCTGTTTCGATAAGTATTAAAAAAGATATGATTTTTTAAAGTTGGTGTAAATTCTGCAGAAATTTATGTAGTAAAACCGTGGCTGAAACTTTTTGACATGAAAATATGATTTTTTCTTACAAAGTGTGTGTACTTTTCGATATTAGAAATCAATCTTGGATGAACCTAAAATATTTAGAAGAAAGAATCAAGTAAAAATATATTTTTGTTATAAAGTTATGAATTTCTAAAGTTGAGGTGTTATATTTGGGATGATTGTGCTGAATTTATTTGTTTGCCATATTTGTGAATTTGATTGCCATATTTTATGTTTTCTATTTATTGTCCCCAAGTTAAGGTAAATCTTGAATTGATTTGTTAATATTATATTGATGTATATTGGATTTTCAAAAAAAAGAAAGAAGTTTGAATTTATTAGGATACTAATTTTCCAACTTCCTAAAAAACATAATTTGATTAAATTACCAAATTTTTTAATATAAATTTTGGAATTAATTAGGATACTGATTTTCCAAAGATAAAAATTAACAACAATTCAAATATAAAATTGGAATTAATTAGGATACTAGTTTTCCAATTATAAATATTAACAATGAAATTTTAAATATTAATTAGAATTTACTAGGGTATTAATCTACCAACTTTCCAAAAAACACATAAGATTAATAATATAAGCCTCAAATAAAAATAAAAATTTATTCAGATAATAATTGTTCATTTATACCATAAATAAAAGATTTGTCAAATAAAATTTTCCTTTTAAAACCTAGGGGCCAAAAGTGAAACCTACCCTGAACCTAATATTGAGCTAAATAATTTTAATAATAAAGATAAAAATTCATAATTAATTAAAATATTCTTTAAAACTTAAACATAAAAAAAAACAAACAAACAAATCGTTTTCGAAAACTCCAACGACGGAATATGGGGAGTTGGAATACCATGCTCCTAAACATTCTTGAGGTAAGGAATTTTTTCTTAGAATACTGAGTTAAAATTCCCGACAATATTTTTCTAATGGCTTTACGCCACTCATACTTATTTAATCATGCCTTATTACTAAAGTATTGATTAATAAAACATGAGACATTTAAAAATAACCAAAAAATAATTTTTGTTTATAGATAAAGGCTTTTATTAAGATGCCAAAGAACCCAGAATCCAAGTACAACAATCCATCCGTTTGGCCCAAGTTGGGCAAGTGCTAGCCCAGCCAAAGCCCAAACTCTCTGAGGGAAGTGATGGAGAGGAAGTCTGACCCCACAATCGAACATTTTCAAATAAAAACCTACTTCTCCATCAGGAGGGCGATGGATCGCTTCTCCCTCACCAGGGCATCTAAGATTAACAGATAAGAGAATGTCATAAATTACTCTAATGCGTTCTAAGTGCCCTACAGTAATGGTAGAAGGATAAGAATCCATCTCAATATCTTGAGAAGAAGAAGAATCATCATCACTAGCACTTTGGTTCGAAACATCATAGGTACTTGAATCAGTCTCTGAACTTGACCCCCCAGAATCCTCCTCGCTCACCGACTGATAACTAGACTCTTCGCTCGACATCCTAAAAGGAAAATGATTCTACTTAGCTACTGTTGAAACAACTACCTAGATACAATACTTGAGTATACATAAAAAAAATGTATGCTGAGAGAAGATCATGACATACCTGGAAAAAAAAAGAGGTGGTTTATGGTCCTTTAAGGAAGCTGCGACGATATGAAATACCTCAAGCACACCTACAAAAGAGCATGGAAATATATGTTAAAGCGACAGAGGGATGCAAAAATGAAAAAAAAAAGTCAACTGGTCAACGGTCAACGTTAACCACTCAACAGCCGGGTTGTCATTTAACCCTCGGATCGCTCCGCGGGTCTGCAGCTTAAAAAAAAAAAGTAAAAATTTGACAATCAGTCTGCTGTGTCAGACGAAAAAAGAAAAAAAAATGAAAAAAAAATGAAAATCCTTGCTGTATGCGTGAGTTAAAGGAATCAAAAGCTTACTTTTTTTCTTTTTTTAAATTTTTTAAATTTCTTTTTATTTTACTTTTCAAAATTCTTAATCCTTCTCATACCTTCATCAAACTAATGTATCAAGCCCTAATTCAATTTGATTTTAAGAAAAATATATTCTTAAATTCAAAGGGGGAATATGTACCTAATGATTGATTCGACGTTTAACCACGGTGTTCTACCACATTGAGCCTGTGAGATCGAGAATTTGAGAAAATAATGTTAAAAGTGACAGAGGAATAAATGAGAAGGAAAATGTCAGAAGGAAAAGAAAAGAAGATTTAGAAACTCACAAAGTCTTCAAGTTGTGAGTTATGGGAAATACTAAGACTCTTACTTATAGAGATTTTTGATAATATCTCTAAGATTTGATATTATCAGTAAGATTTGATATTATCAGTAAGATTTGGTATTATCTCTAAGAGTTTTTATATCTTAACCATTGGATCAAAGCGACGGCTGAGATTACGTCACTTATGAAATTTTCAAATCATAGCTCAGCCAAGATAAAAAGATCCAAGAAAAGATCAATCATGATTATGGTTTTACAAAAAAAATATTATTTTTTGCGAGACAGAAAATTTCAAGCTACCAAGCCTCGACACTTGTAAAATTTTCAGAAACTGATAGAAGAATAAATTCCACCCTGAATTAATACTCCCAAGCAATAGTGAACTCACGTCTCAATTCAGCTCGGGAGTAGGTGGCCACTGTTGTGGGTGAAATTATATCAGTACACGTGGAATTTCTAAACTTGTTGAAAGAATGCACAATCGACATGTCTACGTCACCTGGACAGGCTACGTCACCTATGAGGCTATGTCTACGTCGTCTGGGAGGCCACGTCTACGTCGCCTGGGAAGGTACGTCTACATAGTCCCGAGAGCCTACGTCGACGTCATCTAATAAGACTACGCATCAAAGACCAAGAAACTACATTATATTGATATCCAATCAAACGATGACACGTGGCATGACCAACAAGCGACACGTCGTTGGGAAGCAACACGTGGCCCAATCCCGACGTGACACATGGCATGATGATGTCATCAAACTCCTCTCATATAAATAGGAGAATAAATTCATTCATTAGGCAACTAATTTCTACTACAATTCTCTCTGGCACACTAGCTCTGCTTGCACTGATTTAAGCATCAGAGGGTGTTAGGCCGACACCACACCAGTGCTCTCTTTATTTCCTGTGCAGGTACATATAGTGCTCGTCAACTACTCAGCATATCACCTACGCAGCACCTCCAGTGCAGAGCACTACATCCGACTCGTCCCATACTTTCAGTTCGTTGCTTACATGGAAGCTATCCATTTTTACGCAACAACAAATTTTAAATTAATTAGAGTGAGGATATGAGACTTACTATGATTTAAATTGGGGTATAAATGTTATTTCACATAATCTTTAAATGATAAAATAATAAAATATTAGAGTCAATTAGTTTTAACACTTTAATTTGATAGAAATCAAACAATATAGAGATGAAAAAATCAAATTAAAATTTAAGATGTAAATAAAAAAAATCTGAATGTGTAGAGATTATGGGCGTATTTTACCCTATAATTAATATTTAAAACAAACCACCGGTAATAAAGAAAATTTTATATAAATGGTAGTGGAAGAAATAATTGGACGCGTCAGTCAGTATATTTGTTGAAGCTGCATAATTGCAAACAGGGCCGGCCCTGGACATGTGTGTCCAGGGCCATAGCACAGGGCCCCTAAAATATAGGGCCCCCCCATTTTTTTTTAATTAATTTTTTTTTTCTTCTCTTCCGTCAGTCATGTTTGTAGCTTGTAATATTTTTTTTTCTCCTTTCCTTTCTTCTTCAAATATGGTGACCCACTAAATTACTTCCCTTTTTTTTTTCTTTCCTTTTTTAATTCTTAATGGAGACTTATTCTTTAATTTTTTTTTCCAAAAAACAACTATTAATTTATATTAATAAAATGTTTAATTATTCCAATCACTTATCACTCTCTAAAATATTTTCTTTACAATATTTGAAATTTTTTAACCCTATTCGATTCAACTCATTCACAGTATGTTCACTTTTTAAGAAGAATATCACTTTTGAAATAAAATTTTAAATTGTATAATTTCGTTTAATATTAATTGTTTGATTGAAGTTAATAATATTATATTTGTTTATATATTTTTTAATTTATTATAAGGTAGATTTCACGAACTATTGGGGTTGTAACATTTACGTTCTTAAACTTTCAAATTTGAGCAATTGCCCCCCTAAACAATGCAAAATGTTAAAATTGGACCCAAGAAAATTTAACTTATCAAATTATCCTCTTAAAACTATCAACTTACTAATAAATATCATAAAATCTCTACAGGGTCGTGTCCCCAAGGGCTCACGTCCCATCGTGACCTCGTTCATGACCCTGAACGCAAAATCCTCACGTGGATTGGGAATGAAATTTTTCTTAGATCTCACCTCCCCGCCTGTTAATATTAGAAATGTGTTTTTCTTGTCTATGATGATTTTAAAAGCTAGTAAGTAATTTGAAAAAATAAATTTTTTTGGGTCCAATTTTAACCCTTTGTAAAGTTCAAAGTAAATCGCTTCAAATTGAAAGTTTAAGAATGTAAATGTTACAACTCCTATAGTTTAAATGGTGGTTTGTGCAATTTTCCTTTCTTATTATATATTTAAAATTATATAATAGGGGTCTAAAATCTTATTTTTGCACCGGACCCCTATTATGTTAGGACCGGCCCTCATTGCAAACAATAATTTACAGATGATGTTCGCGTCAGGAAGATGCATAATTGCATGCAAACAATGGAGGTCCCTGTCTTCAAAACGTGTCCAGTCGACAATTGTGAGGTTAGATATTAATTATTTGTGTTCTTTTGTTTTATCTGCATATGTAGTGTGGTCCTTAACAACCAACGGAATTTATAGGGTCAAATATCAATATCAATATCAATATCAATATAGATATCATATCTTAAGACCGGCCCTCATTGCAAACAATAATTTACAGATGATGTTCGCGTCAGGAAGATGCATAATTGCATGCAAACAATGGAGGTCCCTGTCTTCAAAACGTGTCCAGTCGACAATTCTGAGGTTAGATATTAATTATTTGTGTTCTTTTGTTTTATCTGCATACGTGTGTGGTCCTTAACAACCAACGGAATTTATAGGGTCAAATATCATTATCAATATAGATATCATATCTTATTATTACAAGGTGACAAAAAAACTAAAAGACACCAGCAAGCCCTCACTTTAATTTTAATAAAATGTGTAATTTAAACCCAAAAAGGGGCGTTTGGTATGCGGGAATCAGAATTAAATACCCAATAATTTAATGTTTGGGAATAAGTATATGGGAATAAAATGGATGAGAATTGAATGCTTGTGTTTGAAGTGTGTTGGAATGAGATTCAAATGCCTGATAATATGATACCCGTGTTTGAAGTGTGTTGGAATGGATTTGAATTGATGAGAATATGATTGTTATATTTGGTAGGAAGGAATAAAATTTATATAATATGATTTAATTTTTTAAATTTAATAAAAAAAATGAAAAATTAATTATTGTTATAAAATTTAACTAAGTTATGATTATCATCTATGTTTTATTTATAAGTTTGTATTTTTTTTTAAGTATTATTTATTTTAAGAATATATTTTTACTAAATTAAATTTTAAATATGTTTATATACTAATTTTATGAAGAAAAAAATTAACTCATACTAAATTCATAATATTTGATAATAAATAATAAGTTATTAATTAATTCAAATACATGAATAGATTTAACATATTATTTCAATATTAAAAAAAAGTAATATAAAATTAATTTATATTATGTATAATTACGGATTGACATTCATATAAATTAGTTACTATGTTATTTTTATTTGAGAAATAAAATGAAAAAAAACCAGGGAGTGAAAAAAACTGGTGAAGTCAAGCCAAATGGAGATTTCTTGTAACGCCCCGTCACTTTCAAAAAGGGTATTATGGTAATTTTTTCCCGAAAAACCTCGAAATTTGAAACTTATGATTTGATTAATATTTTGATATTTAATTGATCGTCTCGATGTCACGATTCCAACGCAACTGACGGTTTGTCATTCTGAGACCCGGTGATCGAGTTATGGATGTTTTAAGACTAGTGGCAGTTTCGTAATTATGGGAACTCGGGATTTTAACCTAATTTTAACTAAGGAAAGGAAGGAGAAAATTTTCCTCATCTTCCCCACACCCTTGCCGCCGCCCCTTAGAGAAGAGAAGAAGGAAATCCGTCTTGCTTCCGTTCGATCGTGCGTCGGGATCCGGATTCAATCATTTGGGCAATCGATTTTAGACACGAAGGTAACGAAAGCCCTCTCTTTTCTTTTCTCCTTGTTTCCGTGGGGTCTAGGGTTCATAATGATGAGTTTTTCATCAAATGTTAAATAGGAAATCGGTGGAATTCGTTCGGGATCAAGGAAGGGAGATCGGAAGTCTTTTTCCTTGTAATTCCATTAACGGGTAAGCTTTTGGGATTGATTTATCAATCAATTTAATTCTGGATTTTTATGTTATATTCACCATATGAACACCAAGAACCCTAGCCTTTGTTTCGATCTCCATAATTGCCAATTTTCCAAACCGTGGCCAAATACCCAATCGATCTTGATTACCAACACCTAGAACCATCAAGATCGATCACCCTAACTACGAAACCGCGACCAAACCACGTCCCGATGACCATGGCCAGCCGCGGCACCCACACACCCCCACGCCCAACCTTAGCCAATTTCCTTCGCCGTTTGATTTCCGTTCTTTGACCCACCGAACCCCAAACCTTTTGTATTAATTTAGTGTATTTTAATTTGTATTTTTAAGCTATTTAGGATCTTTGTTTCAGGTCTGGTTCGTCAAGGAAAGTAGCTTGATTTTGGATTTAAGCGAATTTTGAGGTGAGTTAACGGTTTAATCGATGGTGGGGTTTTAGAGAAATCTAAAGCTTCTACCGTAGATTTTATGTTTCATTATATTCAAATATATTATTCTGGAGTTTTAGGAAGTGAAATCATATTGGAAACATCGAAAAATTAATTGGAGAAAGAATTTTTCGGTTAGAACTAGTTTAGTCATTTTTCGGCAGTTTTTATTGTTTTTCGATTTCTTTTGTTTCTGATTAATTTGGGAGTCAATTCTGGAATATTTTGGAGTATATTATGATGATTTAATATGAGATTTGAGTTGAGCAAGTTTGAGAATGAATAGTTGGTTTTGACGGTTTTTCGGCAGTTTATCGTAAAATGTATTTTGTGTGTTTTAATTAGTATCTTTGGGGCTGCTGTATTTTAATTTCCCTTGCTGTTTATGAATGAGTATTATCAAGTGGATAATGTAAAGAGTTTGTGTATTGATGGCTTGACAGGTGTGTTAAACTAGTATGAGGCTACGAGCTCATACTAGTGAAATATATATAGTTATGAGAGTGAGCTCATAACAGCTAATGGACGTTGCTCGTATGGACGATCCATTAGGGGTTAGTTATGGTTACGTCTATAACTAAGTACCTAAGAATGGTTGGAGTCCCGAGAGACCGCCTTCTTAGTGGATGATTGATTAATTGATTGATTGTGTTTGCTAATTTAGAAGGGGCCTATGTATCGGATTGGGATGTGTGTTGGAAAGAGAATTATGAATGTGGTTCTTGAAAATGGAATTTAGATAATAAATTGCCTATTCAATTAAAGAGATTGAATGTGAGATTTAAGAGAAGCTTAGTGTGAAAGAGACATTGGAGAGTGTCGAGTGTTGGGACTCGGTTTAAGTTGTTAGAGACTAATTAAAACTTTACCTTCGTTTAGATCGTTTTCTCACTGGCTTTAGCCTCACAGTGTTATATTTTTTTTTCAGGTAATAATGGACCGAGAGGTGGCGGTTGATGAAGTGGAAAAGATGAGGGGTTCATGTCACCGTGGCTAGCCATTGCATCATCAGTTTTTCATTGAGTTTAAGAATGAAGTATTAGAACTTTATTAACTATATTTTTCTTTGTGAGATTTGAGCTTAAGTTATTTTGAACATTTCGTTATTTAACTAAGTACATTGATCCTTTTGTTTTAAAGTTTTAAACTCCGGAGTTGTTGATTTATTTAAATGACTATTGATTGAGAATTTTTCATATTATTCAATAAATATCTTTTATTGAGTCTTCCGCTGCATTTACTATGTTTGTTTTAAACTCTGAAAAGTCGGGTCCTTATACTGAGTAATCTCATATTTGCCAGACACTTTCCTTAAATTGTCACGTAGTCCCCACTCACATCCATTGTTGTGTTCCTTGCATCTAACAACCCAAATAGTGGTGTTAGACTTAACTACTTCAAACAGTTGATGCTTCTTTACACAATACGACTTGACAACATATTGAAGCTTCTCCTTAATCTCATACATTGATCATTTCCTCATTTCAGTAGATCCATCATCATCAAACCCTGCATAGTCAGTAGGAACTGTCTAGGATATGGTATTCATGATATCCATATCTATTGAGAGAAAATAGACGAGGGAGGCTCATCCTCATGATCATCCACATCCATATCATAATCACCCTCATCATCAGTCAATGTGCGCACATCGATATATTCATTGGATGCTAAAATATTGTCAATTATATTAAAATGGCCGGATTCGGGATGGACATCTCCTAATACAGGGATTGGTAGAAATATTTTCCATATTTTGGCAAACTGGATAAAGTGGACAACCTAAATTAATTTTTATTTAGAACAAACAACATACAGCTTCATAAACTTAAACATACAATTTAAATAAAGGACATTTCCCTAAATAATTCAAAAAATTAGATATATACTTGTTTACTTAAACCCTAAATTAGTCATACTCTTATTCTAACCCTAACAAATAAACATTAAAAAAAAGTAGTAAAAAAAATCAAAGAAAACAAAACAGAACCATGTCAACATTTAACCTTTTTTTTTTAAATGCCAGCAGCAAAGACGAGTTTTTATGAACCCTAATTTCATGATGTTTAATTCTTAATATATTAACAAAAAAAAATCTATATTACATAATAAAACATTAAAAGAATAAAAAAAAAAACTCTAATTTCATAAACAAAAACCATGTTCATTCTTAAAACTATATTGATCATATTATCATATTACATAATGAAAGCTCCTCGCCCGGAAATATCGCCCAATTTTTTGAACAAAACCATGTTAATTCTTAATATATCAAAACCATTCCAACCCAATGGAAGAAACTAAAAAAAAAAAAAAAATCATTGAGGGTCTTTCAAATCTCGAATCGAAACTGAGAAAAACCTCGAAGAATAGGGCGTCAAAGGCAGAAAGCTCTTAGCAATTCAGAAGGTTTCGAACAACCGTCGAAATTCAAATGACAAACAAGCCTTTAATTTCGAGGAGGTACGCTATTTAAAGGATGAGACACGTGTCTAACAATCACGACACCTGGGAGAGGTCGTAACGATTCGCATTCGCGAAATATACCATTGGGGGATTTCGAACTAGCTTATGATGCCCAAACAAGTCACACGAAGAGTCACGTTGTCAATTCGAACATATTTTATTCCTCGCACTGGACTTTCCAGTCCGAAAAATAGGGGGGGAATTGTAAAGGGTAAAAATCTCCCTTTTACGAGCCGAGCAAGTTGGATCGGCCCACACAGATTCAGGCCCATCGAAATCATCACATGGAAGAGCTAATCCCCACCGAGCCGAAGAAAAGCCCATCAAAGCCTAGCTCCTAACTAGCCCAACGAAGGAGGCCCACGATCAAGGGAGGGTCCTTGGCCGATACCACATCGGTACCCTTTTGATCATCCCTTTATCTATTTCAAAGAGTCGCAACAGAAAAAACCCAACATGTGTCTTCATGTGCTCAACTGAGTGAGAAATACCCCACACACTAACCCTCCTATCAAAACACCCCTTTAAAATATAGAGGTTATTCATGCATGTAATTCCATCAAAACTAAACTCTAGTAATAATCGGAAAGGAGAAGAGAGAGAAAAAAAAAAGTATAGTAGGAAACAAGTGTGGGGTTGATTATTTGTAAAGTCATTCATGCATTTACCTTTATACGACTTAGAAAATGACTTTTGAAGATTGACAACGTCTCAATATTAAATTCTTCCGGCCCATTCTCTAACCTTTACAGCTGTAATAGCATTTGGTAAATTAGGCTCTTTTTCTTTTTAATTTCGAAATAATGCAGTTAAACTCCACCACTCAATATCAAGCTTATCCATTCATTCTCTCTGTGTTTTTCTTTTCTTTTTTAACATGTTTTCGTTTCTAAATTTAACTAATAATTTATGTAACCAATTATTTTATAAGTTATTTTTTCTTTTAATAGAGGAGAAAAAATTTAAACTTTAAACTTTTAATATTATAGGAAAGAATAAATGACAGACACCATAAAACTAATTCCTTAAATAGCACCATCTTTTTAAAATTTCCCAAATGACATTTTTTCTAATATAACAAAATTAATTGTTTTAATTAAATTTATAAAAATGCTACTCATTTATTAATTCACTATATTTGTTCTCTTATTCACTATTTAGTGAATTAAAATATGAACTTTATTAATTCACTAAATTTTCTCTCTTAGTCAATAATTTAGTGAATTAAAATTTGAGTTTTATTAATTCAATAAAATTTCTCCCTTCATCAATAATTTATTAAACTAAATTACAATATATAATTTGAGATCTTCATATTGATTTTAATTCAATAAGTAATTGAAGTTAATAAATTATTGAATAACGGTTTTGATTTTGCCTATAAAAAACACATAAAATCTCAAAGCTTTCCGCAAAATAAAAATCACATTCATTTACACTAGTATGCAACATCAATAACCAATATTAGTGATTATAAACTTGAAATACAAAATAATATTTTCATAGAGTGGTAAGATAGTATCAAGATTTCAATTCAATAATTTATTGAACTCAACGCATTAAATAATTGAATTATAAATCTCAACAGCAAGATCCATTTAAACCTATATACATCAACAATTCATTAAAATTTATAACAAACACAAAAAAAAATTAAAGAAATGGCATCTTCTTGTGTCCTCATTTGGCTTATCTTCACATTTTTTTTCCTTGTTTTCTTCTCCAATTCACATATACCCTAGCATATGTAAAGCAACAGTGCAAAATAAAAAGTTCAATAAACTATGTTGCAGAATAAAACAAATACGTTTAGTTCAATAATTTAATGAACAATATGGTATAAGTTATTGAATTGTATAATGAAAAACTAAATTGACACAAAAAAGAGATTTAGGATGAAAAACTATTTTAAAAACTAAAATGACAGAGTTTACAAACTTTACCGAAACCGACCGGTAAGAAAATTCATAAAAAAAATGAACCAGAATCGGAATGGGAAAGGTTACGAACCGAACCGGTATGTAATCGACTCCCTTTAATTCACTAAATTATACATTATAATTTAATTCACTAAATTATTCCCTTTTATTCACTAAATTATTGAATTAAAATCAATATTAGGTATCCCAAATGTACATTATAATTTAATTCACTAAATTATTCCATTTAATTCACTAAATCATTCTATTTAATTCACTAAATTATTGAATTAAAATCAATATTAGGTATCCAAATATACATTATAATTTAATTCACTAAATTATTCCCTTTAATTCACTAAATTATTGAATTAAAATCAATATTAGGTATCCCAAATTTACATTTAAATTTAATTCACTAAATTACTCCCTTTAATTCATTAAGATATTCTCTTTAATTCACTAAATTATTCAATTAAAATCAATATTAGGTATCCCAAATGTACATTTAAATTTAATTCACTAAATTATTCCCTTTAATTCACTAAAATATTCTCTTTAATTCACTAAATTATTCAATTAAAATAAATATTAGGTATCCCAAATTTACATTATAATTTAATTCACTAAATTATTGAATTAAAATCAATATTAGGCATCCCAAATACACATTATAATTTAATTCACTAAATTATTCCCTTTAATTCACTAAATTATTGAATTAAAATCAATATTAGGTATCCCAAATGTACATTTAAATTTAATTCACTAAATTATTGAATTAATCCATTTAATTCAATAATTTATTGAATTAAAATCATAACTAAAAAGATAAGATATTGAATAATAGCATTAACAACATATTACAAGCTAAAGAGGAAATGAAGAGAAACAATCTTTGATGAAACCGACGAGTCATTTTTAAAGGGAAAAAAAGGGACAAATCTTGTAAACTAACCTATTGACTAGGAGGGAAAATTTAGTGAATTAATAAGGTTCAAATTTTAATTAACTAATTAGTGAATAAGAGAACAAATTTAGTGAATTAATAAATGAGTGACATTTTTGTAAATTTAGTGAATTAATAAATGAGTGACATTTTTGTAAATTTAACGAAATAATTAATTTTGTTATATTAGAAAAAATGTCATTTGGGGGATTTTTTAAAACTTAAGCTATTTAAGACATTAACACTAATAAAAGTGTCATTATAGGCAAATTCTCTATTTTATAAGTTATTTTTTCTTTTAATAGAGGAGAAAAAAAATTTAAACTTTAAACTTTTAATTTTATAGGAAAGAATAAATGACAGACAGCAAAAAAATAAAATAAAAATAAATGATAGACTAGGTGAACTATAATCAAATAGATTTAATTTTATAATATAACTTGAACAAATAAAAAGTACTTTATATATAATCTATATATAAATTAGTATATTTCAGATTTATTTTGTATTAAGATTGAATTAGTATTAAAGTGTCCACGTTACTATCATCTCTATACCACATATTTATCATATCATCATTTAACGAACCACGTAATATATCTGTTAAACAAATTAATGTTATGTGTCATGATCATCCTTTTTTTGCTAAAGTTCAGTCTTGAAGACTGACGTGTAAAAACGGTTTTTGAACACTGGATTTTAAGTTGCCACATATGCAAAGGCAGGTCTTGAACCTCGGATTAAAAAAAAAAAAAGGATATTTTGCTAAATATTTTAAACGTTTGGACATATATATTTATTTACTTTGAAAAAAGAGGCTAAGTTGCAATTGCAAAAAAGTTGGAGAAAAAGAGAATACAATGAGTCAATTTCAAAAATGATGTTTGAATTACATTTGGCAAATAAAAAAAAAAAGTAACTAATAATAATAATAATAATAATAAATGCTATATTGAGTATACAAATTACTCTCTTCACTTTCCCTGGACTGCTTTCATTTTGTGAGAGACTATCATCTGCGTTCTGAGTGAGGTATGTCTATCGAATTCTTTTCTTTAATTTTATATTTAGAGTGTTCATAATCACTCACTTATATTATTTCTCTTACAGAAATTGCAATGGAAATTGTAAATTCCATTGCAGCTAAAATTTCAGAGTATGCTATTGATGCAATCGTCCATCAGTTGGGATATTTAGTTCATTACAACAGAAACATCAAAGACTTGGAAAAACAAGCTAAAGACCTGGAGTTGGCTATAACTCGTGTTCAGAATTTGATTGATGAGGCTCAAATTCAAGGAGAAACTATTCATGAGCATGTCCTCGCTGAGTTTACTAAGGCGGAAAAGATTATTGAAGATATCAAAGAGAGAAACTTTCCAAATGTTTCGTGTTTCAACTTGTTCCAGCGCTACCGCTCAAGTAGGGAAGCTAAGAAATGGAGAGATGAGCTTGCTGCGTTCGAGAAGAAACTGGATAATCTCGATAAAGTTGGTTATCGTGGACCTCTTCCGTGGATGGAGTCTGATCCAGGAGATCTATCTTTTGAATCAAGAACGTTAATCATGGATGACATTATCAAGGCACTGCAAGATCCTGATATCTACATGATCGGGGTGTATGGCATGGGAGGTATTGGAAAGACAACTCTGGTCGATAAAATTGCATCTCATGTAAGTCACTCTAAATTATTTAAACCCGTTCTTATGGCTGTGTTTGGTCAGAATCCCCAAGTCAAAAATATCCAAGGACAACTTGCTGACAAGCTAGGATTTGAATTTGAGGAAGAAAGTGAACAAGGAAGAGCAGTTTCACTACGGAATAGGCTACAACAGGAGGAGAAGGTCCTCATTATTATTGATGATGTATGGAATGATCTTGATTTGAAAAAAGTAGGAATTCCAATTCCTTCTACTAACAATCGTAATGGAAGTAAGATAATTGTCACATCTAGATTTCATTCCATATTATTCAATGAGATGAGTATTGAGAAGAATTTCCACGTGGGAAATTTAACTGAAGACGAGTCGTGGAATCTTTTCAAGAACATGGTGGGTGAATATATTGAAACCAATAACCAATTGAAGGAAATAGCAAGAAAGATAGCAAACAAGTGTGGAAAGCTACCCTTTGCGCTTGTTATAGTTGCAAAGGCTTTAAAAGGAGAAAGTTTGGCTGTCTGGAAAAATGCCTTACAACAAATGAACAATCCTGCAAGCCAAGGAATTCATGGAGTTAGCAATACTTCTACAAGATTGATCTATGATCATTTAGAAAGTTCAGAAGCAAAGACACTATTCTTGCTTTGTAGCATGTTTCCAAATGATTATCACATTGATGTAGACCATCTGTCACAATACGCTAGAGGTTTGGAATTTCTAAATTATGTCTATACTCTGGAAACAACAAGAAATAGAATTTTAAAGTTGATTGATGATCTCAAATCTTCTTGTTTGCTTCAAAAATGTGAACCAACTTGGGATGGCCATCTGTGTGTGAAAATGTATAATGTAGTTCGTGATGTTGCCATCAATATTGCGTCAGAAGATGATCAAATGTGTACCTTAAGCTACGGGAAGGGGTTGAATAAAGTGCAAGATGAGAAGACTGATAGACATTACACTGCCATTTTTACAGATTGTGTAAATTTTGAAAATCTTCCTAAGGAATTGAATTTTTCAAAACTCAAGTTGTTGACATTGCTTGACAATGATAAATCCTTGCAAATTCCTGAAGATTGTTTTGAAAGAATGCGAAATCTCAAAGTTTTACACTTGAAAGGAATGAGTTTTTCGCCATCGCCATCATCTTTCAATCATTTAGCAAAACTTCGAACGTTGTTGCTAATTGATTGTCATGTGGAGAATATTGATATGATTGGAAAGTTGAAAGACCTAGAAATTCTTGATTTCTCGGAATCTAATATCACGGAGTTACCTTTGAGTTTGAGTCAATTATCAAGACTCAAGCAACTCAAAGTTTCACGTTGTCGGCAACTCGATGTAATTCAACCTGGAGTTATTTCAAGAATGACAAAATTGGAAGAATTATTTTTAGACGAGAATACTTTTAAATATTGGGGAGTGGGAGAATCCAACAACTCTGAGCAGAAAAAAGCAAATGCAATAATTTCAGAATTAGGTTGTCTACGTTGCCTTACTTGTCTATATTTATGCATTCCAGATGTTAGATCACTTCCAGAAATTCAATTCTTAAACAACTTGGAATTGGAACGCTTTCATATTGTTATTGGTAAGACAGAGTGGAATCATTATTCTAACAACGAGAAAGTGTTGGTTATTAAAACAGACTCAATAAATGATGTTTTGAAGGAACTACAGTTATTGGAGAGATGTGAAGATCTGCATTTGGAAGGTAGATGCGGTGTGAGAAATGTTGTTTCGAAATTAAAAACAAGTGTTCATCTGAGGTACTTGAGACTTGAGGATAATGAAGATGTTGAATATTTAGTGAGTGAATTGGATGATAATCATGATGCCTTTTCAATTTTGGAGACATTGGTTCTTTGGAGAATGATGAGATTGGAGACAATAATAATAATAAATGAAGAGTACTCTTTCAAAACTTTTAAAGTTTTTGAAAAGTTGAAAACATTGTATATAAGTAATTGTGATAAAATGAAGTATTTATTCTCAGTTTCAATGATTGAGGGTCTTTCAAATCTTGAAAGTATTGAGATACATGATTGTAAGATGATTGAAGCAATTGTGGTGGTAATAGAAAATGAGGCGCTAGTAGATAATAAGATGGAGTTCAGACGACTGAGATACTTAGAGTTGCGTTCCTTGCATAAATTGAAGAGCTTTTGTGGTAAATTACAAAAAGCGAAAGGATTAATCGAAAGTAAAAGCAGTGAAATTGTGGAACTAAAAGAAGAAGAAGATCGAGCAAACTCTATCACACCATTCCACTGTCAGGTATCTCTGCTTCATTACTCTTAATTCTCAATTTTTAATAAAAAAATAAATGCTAAAGAGGGCAAATTAGGTATAAAAAAAATCATATTATGAATGAGCTAAAAAATATTAAAAATTTGGGAAATTTCATTGGGTAGTAGATTTTGATGTAATATTTGTAAAAATGGTAACTCTATAAACTATTTGTGTAAATCAATTTTTACTATGTTAATCAATAATTAAAAGTGATTAATGTGTGCATCAATGTTAAACTTAGGGTAAAAATATGTAATTCAATATCTACCAGTGATTTACCTGATCAAAAGTACTATATTTACAAATATTTTTTAGAGCTTCTCTTTTTACAAATATTACTAAAATTTTTACTAAATTTCCTCCTAAAATTTTTAGATGGGTTAAAAAAACCATTGTATATAGCGTGCATATAGCCTATTAGTAAGCATATAATATATTTAAAAAAAACTACAATAATTACATACATCCAAGCCTTTAGGAACCGGAACCGGATTGTTAAGGAACCGGTTTGAAGAAAAAACACGTCCCAATAAGGAACCAAAATCGAACCACGAACATACCGGTTCAGTTCCTTACCGGTTCCCGTGTCGGTTCTTTTTTTTTTTTTTATTAACTTTCTTACCTAATCGGTTCCGGTTCTTGGCAAGAACTGGAGGGAACCGAACAAGAAACTCCGTTAATTTCATAATTACAAATAAAGTTGAAAGTTTTTTTTTACACCGTGAGTGTCCAGGCCAGCTTACGCGCACCTCATGAAGTAAACCAAACCCAAATAATGGTTCCATTTATGAAGTAAGGTAAACTTCCGCTTTCGGTATTCTTTTCTCTTGAATTCAGTCATAGGGCTAATCGATAAATTCTCCAACATTTTACTCTTGGAAAAACTTTTTGAGAAGTAATGGTTCAGATATTAATCCGTGATCCTGATCCAACATACTAAGTATACTTCAACCATGGATGCAAATGTCGTGAGTATCGGCGATATTTTATATGAAGCATGCCGACACCGATATGGGGGGATTTTCGCTTTTACTTGGTATCATCCATAAGTCTATGAAATGTCGAGATTGTCACTGATAACTTGGAATATCGGCGAATTGACAGTGATTTTGACAAGATGTCGATGAGTCAATATCATGGATTTTCAATTGTTTTCAAGTGGGTTCCAAATTTATGTCCCAATTGTTGGAGTCTGTAAAGGAACTGATTGAAATTGAGGAATAAAACACATTTGCGAGACTGATTCTTGGTTGGTTTCAGAGGAAATGGCCCATGTGAGGGAGAGATTGAGGAGAGAAGGTGGAAGTCGTGGGTTTTTTTTTCTTCTTTTTGAATTGGGGAGAATAGCTAACTGGGTTATTATTAAACTTTCTTTTAGATATTACATCAAAGTGGGGAGGGGAGACTCGAAACTTCAACTTTAAAGGAAAGGAATAGAGTACAGTTGGGTTATGTTCGGAAATTTGGGTAAATAGACCTCCAAAATCTTAAAATAATGTTTATTGACTTCCATTCTCAAATTAACCTTTTTTGACCTTTTGATGACGTCACTTTGATATGAAATATCAAAAATACCCTTCACTTTATCTTCTCCAAATTTCCATTCCACTTATCTTTTCTCCAACTCTCCCTCAACTTTCCAACTTCCATTGATCTTCATCTCCAATGATCTTTAATAACCATTGATTCTTCTTCATCTATCAACTTCAACTTCCATTAATTCTTCATCTCTAACAACGAAAAGCTACACGGCGATTCGAAATCTCAAAACTACTTCGATTTCCGGAAATGGAAATCCTTCGAAATCCATGGAAATCCATGGATTCCATACCTCCGGATTCCGAACAACACAACAACAAGAAGAATAAGAGGAAGAAGAAGAATAAGAATAAGAAGAACCCATGTTTTTAGCTTCATCTTCAATGGGTTTCGTTCGTCATCTTGAATAAAAAAACTGGGGGAACTCCGGAATCCGGAAAAAGAAAAAAAAAATTCTTCGAATTCCGGAGATCTCCTCGGGAATCCGGAGGTCTCCTCCGGAATCCGGAGTTGACCTCCGGAATCCGGAGATAGACCTCCGGAATTCGAAAAAAAAAATCAAAATTATTATAAGAAATTATAGTTATTGTGATTTAAAAATAAAAAATAAAATAAAAAAATGTGGCTACCTCCGGAATTCAAAAGATTGATTTTCATTTTAAATAATATTAATAAATTGATTTAAACTAAGATAATTTTTTTTATTTAAAAAAAATTACTTTGGGGGATATCCTCCGGAATTCAAAAGAAAAAGAGATAGAAAACAAAACAAAAAAAAAAAAAATTAAATAGGGGGGCTGGCCCCCCTATTTAATTTTTTTTTTCTATCTCTTTTTCTTTTGAATTCTGGAGGATACCTCCGGAATCCGGAGGTAGCCCCCCAAATTAATTTTTTTTTAAATAAAAAAAATTATCTTAGTTTAAATCAATTTATTAATATTATTTAAAATGAAAATCAATCTTTTGAATTTCGGAGGTAGCCACATTTTTTTATTTTATTTTTTATTTTTTTTCTTTCTAATTTCGAATTAAATCACAATAACTATAATTTCTTATAATAATTTTGATTTTTTTTTTCGAATTCCGGAGGTCTATCTCCGGATTCCGGAGGTCAACTCCAAATTCCGGAGGTCAACTCCGGAGCTCCGGAATCGGATTCCGGAGGAGATCTCCGGAATTCGAAGAATTTTTTTTTTCTTTTTCCGGATTCCGGAGTTCCCCCACTTTTTTTATTCAAGATGACGAACGAAACCCATTTTTATTCAAGATTATGAACGAAACCCATTGAAGATGAAGCTAAAAACATGGGTTCTTCTTATTCTTCTTATTCCTCTTATTCTTCTTGTTGTTGTGTTGTTCGGTATCCGGAGGTATGGAATCCATGGATTTCGAAGGATTTCCATTTCCGGAAATCGAAGTAGTTTTGAGATTTCGAATCGCCGTGTAGCTTTTCGTTGTTAGAGATGAAGATTAATGGAAGTTGAAGTTGATAGATGAAGAAGAATCAATGGTTATTAAAGATCATTGGAGATGAAGGTCAATGGAAGTTGGAAAGTTGAGGGAGAGTTGGAGAAGAGATAAGTGGAATGGAAATTTGGAGAAGATAAAGTGAAGCGTATTTTTGATATTTCATACCAAAGTGACATCATCAAAGGGTCAAAAAAGGTTAATTTGAGAATGGAGGTCAATAAACATTATTTTAAAATTTTGGAGGTCAATTTACCCAAATTTCCGTTATGTTCATATTGGTTATTATTACCTTATTTAATTAGACATAAAATGGTCCGAAAGTGGGTGGGGGATGGGATGGGACGATGGGATGAGATAATTTTCAATATTACATTATTATTAAGTTTAATTACATATATGTCCCTTATTATATACCCCTTAGCACGTTAATTATGGAAGCAATGGTATTTTTACCACTTCATTTCTTTTCAAAATAAATGAGTATTTTTAATCTCTAATAAATTTTATATAAATTTATGTAACTATATATCCATATTGAGTTTTTTTTTTTAAGTATTTTATTTATAATGATATAATTGTTTGTAAATTACATAAAAATTAAAAAAAAAATTATTCATTGACACTAACATCGATATTTCTCGAAATATCATCTACATTTGTATCCTTAACTATAATTAACTTTGCAGGTTTTTCCTTGCTTGGAAGTGTTGAACATATATGGACTAGATCAGCTGGAGGTAGTATGTGACAATCAAATATCAACTGAATTCTTCCCCAAACTACGCGTCATAACCATTGTTAACGTAGCCAAGATACCGACGATCGAGAATACAAACCTGCATGAGATATTCAGAAATTTAGAAGAGCTAACTTTAATGAGTTGTATGTCAGATGATTTTGAAAGCGTTCATCGGAGACTTGATTTGCAGGAGTATGAGAATGTGTTACCAAAGTTAAATGCATTGACGCTGTGGGGGCAGTCCAAATTAATGCTTATGTGGAACAAGAATTCCTTTGTTCCTAAATTCCGAAATCTGAAAGAGCTAGAGCTTTGGAATTGCAACAACTTGAGATATATATTCACTTCCTCCACAGTTAAAGGATTCCCATGCCTCCAAACTTTAAGAGTAGAGTCATGTTCAGTCGTACAAGTTATTGACGATGCTTCAAATGATGCCGATGCCGATGCCGTGTTACCCCAATTGAAGTCTTTGATACTAAATGATTTACCACATCTCACACCTTTAAGCAACAAGCATTTTGTTTCAAAATTAGAATGCTTGGAAACATTGATCATTACTCAATGTCCTCCTTTTACTGTTGAGTATTATTCTAATACTCGAGGCTCAAGTGAAATAGAAATAGACGAGGTCAACAAAGAAACAGAGAAACGTATCAACAATATCACATCAATTTCTTTCTTTGGTGACCAGGTTTGCTTTCCAATTTTGTGTATAATTTTTAACTATTTAAAAACAAATTTCAAAATTTTCATGTAGTTTGACTTGACTACATTAGTTATAAGTATGTTTTCTGAAGAAAAAGAAAATTGAAAGAAGAAATTAATCAGTGTTTTTTTACTGAATGTTGCATTTGGATACCTCAGGTGGCTTTTCCTCGTCTGGTTACATTGAAATTGTCGGACATTGACAGTATACAGAAAATATTTGATTCTACACAAATTCCAACCGAGTCCTTCGGTTTACTAAGAGAGTTGGTGGTGCAAAATTGTAGTAACCTTCGACAAGTGTTTTCATCTGATTCTTCGCTGTCTAAAAAGTTACCATGCCTTGAAACACTTATTGTGGAAGATTGTCCCTTGGTGACGGAGGTGTTTGCTTTTCGAGGGATCATTTCCATTGACTATGAGAGCTACTTGCCACTGGGTAAGATTGAAAGGTTGAGCTTGATCAACTTACCAAGTCTAGAGCATTTTTGCAAAGCAGAAAAAGATTCTCCTCCAGATAAAATAGGAGAATCTGAGGTTGATAATATGAGTCTTTTCTCATGCGATGTGACTAGACATCTTGTTCGACTTCAAGTTTTGGAGGTTGTAAAATGTGAATTAGTGAGACAGATAGTTACCACTGCCACGGAAGAAGATGCAGCTAACAGTAATGTAGACTTTTTTCGAGTTCACTCGGTTAAACTAAAGGATTTGCCAAACCTGATAAGATTTTGCAGTGATAATCAGAGTATGAGATGGTCTAATTTTTTGACCGGACTCGAGGTGGAGAGATGTCCAAATCTGGAGTCACTTGCCTCTGTATTTTTCAATCCACCTGAAGAGGCAGTAGGCGATGCAACACAGCAGATGACAATTTCGAGCACTTCCACTCCAGATCCCATTAAACATGAGGTCAGTATATCATTTTTTTTAATCTCTAATCTCTGGCTAGTAGTATGAGATATTACAACAGATGGCAATTTTTTTCCTTTCAACTAATTTACCAATTAAATAAATGAATTACAGTTTGCGATTGTCACGTTGAGTGTTCGAGATTTAGATAACTTGAAGGAGATATGGAAGCTGGATCACCATCATATTCTTGTCTTTAACCATCTGTGTTGTTTGACGATTCATGGATGTGAGAGGTTGAGAACCTTATTCACACCGACTATTGCTGAAGGTCTCTCACAGCTTCAAGATCTAATCGTAGATTCTTGTAAGATGATCGGTGTAATTATTTCAAAAGAACGGTCTAGGACAGGGACAACAGCTGCTACAACAAAAATTACATTGCCGCAGTTAAAAACCATTGTGCTTAAGCACTTGCCCCAACTTGAAAGTTTTCTCATCGGGGATTATAATCATATGTTTGAATTTCGTTTACTGGACAATGTGAGAGTTGAAGAATGTCCACTAATGCAATTTTTTTCTGCTGGGAATATTGATGCCCCTAAATTGGATAAAGTATGGATTGGAGACTCCAAGCACGAGTGGAAAGGTGACCTTGAAAAAACAATTGGCCATCTTTACAAAGGACAGGTATCTAATTATTTTCAATTGAATTATTTTTACCCGCCGGTTATATTGCTCAAGTATAATAAATGATAATCATCACATTGACATAAAAAATAATGAAAAATTATGTGTTGTAGTCAATTTTTGAGTCTTGTTTTTATATATGCCACATTTTCATGTTTATATCCGATTTATCCATTTCTAAATATTCTATTAAATCAATGATATATTAGTGATGTAAATTTACAATAATAATTTATCAGTACCGTAAATTTACAGCAATAATATTAAATTTTCATCAATAATGTGTAAATTCTAATATTAAATTTATATCACTAATGTAAATTTACAACAATAATTTATCCATTATAATCAAATTTTTATAAAAATTTGTGGATTAATTATATGCTGGGTAAATTTTCAATTTTTATGGGTTTTTTTTTTCAAAACTGAGTTTTAATATTGGGTATATATATGGGATAATAGCCCATAAATAATTGAGTTTTTTTTTTTTTATATGGGAGATTTTGACATGTGTATCGTTCTGAGTATCTATTATTTTTGCCACGTATGTCTAAAAAGTTGAACTGACAGTTATGGGCGTGCTATAATGTTCAATCTTTACAAATCTAGTAAAATAATTATATTATTTACAGTAATTTTTAAAAACTATTGTAATATTTACTGCAGTTACGGCCGTGCCTTTAAAACTCTATTTCCCCATCTTTTAATTGGATTAAAATTATAAATAATTTAGATTTTAATTTTCCTCCGCATTCCATATTTTATATAGTTTAGTTTAGTCTTTATTTTATCTTTCTATTTTTTTTTTAAAGATTTCTCATCCTTTTGTATTTATTTTAATCCTTATTGATTAATAAAAATTTATAACTAATATGGGTTGACATAGTGGTTAATGTGTTGTTTTCCAATCTGGAGGTCATGAGTTCAAACCATGTTGACCACCTACTTAGGATATTATCTTCAATTATAATGACGCCAAGTATTGTAGAGTCATGAGGTTGTCTCGTGAAATTAGTTGTGGTGCGCGTAAGCTGGCCCGGACACTCACGGTATCTAAAAAAAAAATTAATTAAAATTTATCATTAAAAAAAAAAGTGACCTTTCACAATTCGCTTTAAATTTCATAGAGAATATGAGCAACTCAAAGAAATTTTTTAAGTACATACTCCATAATCGTAAAAATGTGGGGCATAAATTAATTTTATTTTGCATTTTAACTAAGAAAAGTTGTGTTGTTAACCATGCCACATAGGTCGGTGTCTAGTAAGTTTTACTTGTCTTTCCTTAATGGATTTATACATAGTTGAATTAATTTTGCTTTTTATGGTTACCGTCATTTGTATATAATCCACAGGTTCCATATTCTGAAAACACAACACTGGATATCATCGACCCAGATGAAATGAAAGAGATATTTGAGATGAAACTTCCTTATAAATCATTTCGTCAGTTGAAAAAATTGCATGTTGAAGGTTGTGATGAGGAGTTGAGAAATTTTCTATCCACACTGTTATTCAGGTTTCAAGAATTGACAGAACTTCACGTCGAAAACTGCCACTCATTGGAACTATTTAACCTTGAACGGCTTTTTTTAGATGATAAATATGAGGTTTTCAATAAGTTAGAAGAACTTACGTTATCGAATCTTCCTAAGTTGATGTGTGTATGGAACAAGGAAATGGTTAAATATGTTTCCCTTACAAACCTCAAAAGAGTAGATATTTGTGGATGTGGCAGTTTAGTTAATCTGTTCTCACCTACCATAGGAAGAGATCTTCAACAATTAGAAGTACTCAATATTAATGAATGTGACATGATGGAGGAAATATTTGCTGCCAAAGCACAGGGGGATGGTGATAACTTTCAAGAAATTTGTCTTCCTCAATTACACCATCTTCAGCTTATTGGTCTATCAAATTTGAAGACATTCCACTCTGGGAATTATGCTTTTGAGTTGCCACTTTTGAAAACACTATGGATAGAAAGGTGTCCAAAGTTAAAGTCATTGACACCTGGATTTATAACAACTCCTAAAGCTATTCATGATATTGATGGAATTTCTGAAGAATCAGTCAAAAATAAGATGGTACAAATTCTTCCCTGCTCATCTTTAATAAAATTTGTTTTAACCAGTATTGGCTCTCTTCCCATATCTGATAAAATATTTTATATAATGCAGGTAGGATTCCCACGATTGGAACGATTGTACCTAAAGTCTCTAAATGACTTTGAAGAGATATGGCAAGAGAGCGTTGCATCAGAGTCTTTCACTGAACTACAAGAAATGGAAATTGATGATTGTGGTAAATTATCAAATGTCATTCCCCATGATATGTTGCCAAGGTTAGAGAAGCTAGAAAGAATAATGGTAAAAGATTGCCGATCATTGAGAAAAGTATTTGATCTTGAAGCTCATCAAATCATGAACAGAAATCATGTCACGGAATTGGATGAACAAGAATCAAAGAACCAGCCACATGAGTTCAAGTGGAAAGCTGGACTGATAACCGTCTTTGAAAACCTCCAAGAACTCAAATTGAGTGGTTGTTATAATCTAAACAATCTTTTTTTGCCCTCCATAACGAGATCTTTTGTGAAGGACAATGAGACAGTAAATGTTGATTTTAAGTTGTTGCCTAAGCTAAAGTTTCTTGATCTTGATCTATCTAGCCTGACATTGGAAGAATCTCATGTTCCAGAACAAACATTATTTGAACGGGTATGTTTACTCTTAAGAAATACAAACATTACAGTTTATAATAATTATTTATTTCTTTGTGATGGTGATGTGTGCCTATGGATCAATTATGACCTTCCTGCAGGAATTTAATTTAAAAAACTTGGAGGAATTGCACCTTGTAAATCTAGGTTCTTCTGAACAAATATGGGATGCTAAACTTTCAGATAGATCTCTCCAGAAACTAAAAGTTATATCTGTAAACATCGGCAATAAACTTTTGAAGATTGTCCCATCTAACATGCTTTTGGGTCTGTTGAAGCTTGAAGAGATGTATGTTCAACATTGTTATTCATTGAAACACATATTTGACCTTGATGGAATCACGAAAGAGAAGTTGATCGTCCCACAATTAACCATTTTAGTCTTAGCTCGTTTGCCTGCGATGGAAGCCATTTTCAGCAAGAAACCGACAGGAATTTCAGTGTTTCAGAAATTAAAGTCCCTACGAATTATCCAATGTGAGAGTTTGAGTAGTTTATTTCCAGCTTCAGTTGCTAAATACCTCAAGAACCTCCAAGAATTAAAGGTCCTTGACTGCAACAAGATGGAAGAGGTAATTGCAGCTGATGAGAATGATTCCCTGACTCAAATGAGTTTTCCAGACTTGAAGTGCCTTGTGCTCAAACAACTTCCACAACTGACATGTTTCTATGGAGGCAAGAATGATATTGAGTGGCCTATGCTAAATGAAGTTCGGGTAAAAACTAACCCAAGAATGGAAACATTTGGTCATGGTTCTCAAATAACACCGGAGTTGAAAGCCATCCATGTCACTTTCCTTGAAAAACATTGGAAAGGAGGTCTAAATGAAACCATTAAATTCTTACATCAACGGTTCGTGTTATAGTTCAAATATGTTTTTCCCGTCTGTTCTTTAATCTTACTTGTTATCAATAACATCTAACACGTATGAACATTTCTCTGTAGGAATAATAACCCAAATGAGGAAAAGAAAGATAAAGGAAAAGAGATCATACAAGAACCCTATTGATGGAAGGGAAGATGGGAACTAGGGGGTATGATATATCCTTAACCAATTTAGTACTTAAATTATATTGAATTTAAGAACCGATACTAATTCAAAACTTTCTAAAAATTACCCAAATAACTTAATTTTAATTTAATATTATATTAAATTACAATTTGTTATTTTTCATTATTATTTTCAATAAATTTATTGATTTTTTAAGCTTTTTTAGTTCGATGAACTATTTTGTTATTTTTCATGACTTTTTTTTGTTGTTTTTTCTCTTTTAGTTCAATATAATATTTAACTCTATTTGGGTAATTTTTTAAAAATTCAGACATTAATATGTAAAAATATGTTATTTCAATAATTATTCCTTGAATTTTTATTAGTTCATTAAATTGTTACAAAATTTTAGAAGTTTTTAGGCACTTAAGAAATTTAGACAAATTCCCTGGTTATAATTATGCACCTTAAAATTTAAACTACAAGTTTTTAGATCCTTTTTAGTCGATTTTCCCTCAGAAATGAAATCCGAGGGCCTTCGTTTCATCATGGGAAAAAAATTGAGTCAAAGTCCTTTCTATTTAGTTTATCTTTAAATTAGTAAATTAGTAAATTAGTAAAGTTTTGCAGTTAAAGCATTATGCACAATTACCTCTTGCGTTGTTTTTGTGAGTCAAACTATTGCACTTTTTAAAAGTATAAGTTTCACCCCTAGAGTAAACTTTTTCCATTATTACTAACCTAAAATATGAGTTAAAAAAAAAAAAATACATGCCCTGACACGTTAAAGTTTGTTGTTTGGGACATGTTTGAAAATAGTTTTCTGTTTCTAAAATTTTGTAACAGTTTTTAAACATAAAACTTGTTTGACATGTTTGTTTTTAAAAATAGGTTTTTTTTAAACAAACGAGACTGAAAACTGTATTATATATTGTTTTGATGTGTTTTTTTTCTATATTAATTAATTATTCTTTATATAATCATTAAGTATATGTTTTAGTATAATGTAATTTAAAATATACTATATTTTAAAATTAATATTTAGAATAAGTTCGTGAAAAGACAAAAAAAAATGTTTAAATTAAAAAACAACAGAACAATTTTGAAAACCAAATTTTAAAAGTAATACTCCTGTATCGAACCATACTTATTCCGGGGAAAATTAGCTCCATTGACCTTCAAATTTTCCTTCTAAGGTTAATAGATCCTCCCCTCACTCTTATCATTTTATTGACCTCATGACATCTTCACTACCTTGTGAAAATACAAACATACCCTTACTTTATTTCCCCCTCAAAACTCTCATCTCTCTCCCTTACTTTATTTCCCCCCAAAACTCTCATCTCCCTCCCTTACTTTATTTTCCCCCAACTAAACTCATCTTTCTCATCTCCCATCTTTCTCATTTATTAATCTAAAAAAACTTTATTTCTCTACAAACTTTTCAATCATATTGCTTCAAGGGGTCCACATCTAAATCAAATATTGAATTCATTTTTCGTTCTTGCTAACAAAGGAATACAAATGTCAATGTTTTATCATGTAAAAATTCACCTAGATTTAAGTGATTTACAACAACAACAAAAAAGGAATTTTGAACCAATATGAAAGACCGAGATAGGAGTTTTAGACCGAGATGAGAATTTTTGACCAAGATGGAGGACCATCTTGGTCCATCTTAGACCAAGATGAGAACCGAGTGAACTGAGATGGACCAAGATGGTTCTTAGCTAGGTCTATCTTGGTCCATTTTAGACCGAGATGGTTCTCATCTCGGTCTCTCTTAGTCCATCTTAGACTGAGATAAGAACCTTAGACCAAGACGGTTCTCATCTCATCTTGGTCATTCCGGTCCATCTTGGTTCGAGATGGACCGAGATGGTTCTCATCTTAGACGGACCGAGATGGTTCTCATCTTGGTCTAAGATGGACCAAGATGAGATGAGAACCATCTTGGTCTGAGGTTCTCATCTCGGTCTAAGATGGACAAAGATAGACCGAGATGAGAGCCATCTTGTTCCATCTCGGTCTAAAATTCCCATCTTGGTCCAAAATTCTCATCTCGGTCTAAAATTTCCATCTCGGTCTTCCATCTTAATTAGTCTAAAATTCCAAATTTTTTTTTAAATCACTTAAATCTAGATGAATTTTTACATGATAAAAAATTTATATTTGTATTACTTTTTTTAGTAAGAGCGAAAGATGAATTCAATATTTGATTATATGAACCCCTTGAAGCAACATGATTGAAAAGTTTGTAGAGAATAAAGTTTTTTTATATTAATAAATGAGAAAGATGTAAGGTAGAGAGATGAGAGTTTTGGGGGGAAAATAAAGTGAGGGTATGTAATTTGTATTTTCACAAGATAGTGAAGATGTCATAAGGTCAATAAAATGATAAAAATGAGAGGAGGGTCTATTAACCTTATAAGGGAAATTCGAAGGTCAATGGGGCAAATTTCCCTTATTCCAGACATGTGCAACCTTTGACAGAATGAAGCATGTCTCTACACTCGAAATAAGTGGTATATGATAAATGGTTTAGAAGATGAAATTACTAAAAAAAATACCATCTTTAGCACAAGGCATTTAACTTTGGAAATAGATAAGGTCATCAAAGATTCTTAAAACTTGAACTTGATTTTCCTTTCACCAAAGTGTAACCAAACTCATAAAAAAATCACCTCCCTTGAAACACCAACCACGGCGGAAATCCCCTCCCCATTAGGCCTTAGCTTTTCATTCAATTTCCGGGGAAATTCAAAATTAAAATCATCAAACCACACCTAAAATCAATCAATTATCATAAGATTAGGAACCCACAAAAAACAATGGAAAACCCAATCCTTTCCCAATTTTCCCTCCGTGGACCCCCCTGAATTTTACCTTGGGTCGTGGGCCCCTAGCCCAAGCTTGACCCCGATTTGTTGTGTTTTCATTTTTTGTAATTGTTTAGTTGGTTAGTAGTTGGGCTTTTCGGTGAGAGAGGGTACACAGGATAGTAGATTTTGGTCCCTAAATTTCACCAATAATTTCTCTTGTAAATCTTTTTTTGAGCTGAGTTGATTCCCCTCCATGAGATCATCCTCCCTCTTCTTTTCCAATTTGTGGAAGATGAAGATTCTAGTCTATGACACTGGTAAATTAACATATATGAATTTGTCCAGTGATCTTCTTTCTATACCTTTAATCCCCATTGGTGTTGTTTATGCAATCATTATTCAAAAGATCTTAATCACATTCAACGAAAGGGAGAAGAACCTTTGGGTAGCTGGATATTTAGTTGGAAATGAATAGGAGAATTTTTAGGGAGGATATAAGAGATCTTGGGACTATGTTTGGGAGTTGGCTAATGTAAATACATCTTTTTGGGTGTCAAGTACCAAAGTTTTTTGTAATTACACTTTAGGTTTAATTATAAATAGTTGGCTCGCGTACTTGTAATTAGGTTGCGGAGCGGGTTAGTAGGGTTATGGGTATATGATATACCAAATTATGTGGCTTTTGGTTTGTTTTTGCCATTTTATTGTAATGCTTTTTTTTTTCTTTCATTATATCAATGAAATGACCTTTTGAGGTGTTCCTTTAAAAAAAGTAGTTGATTATTTTTAGAATTGTAGAATTGTAGGTGGCGTTTGAGTTCGAATCAAATGTTCAAACCAATATTGTTTGTTTCTAAGTAAAGGTGAGGATAAATAGGAATTTCAGTAAATTTAGTATATAATTCTAGTGCTCGATGTGCACTTTGTTAGAAAAAGCATGCTTAAATGTCTTGGAAGTATAAATGAAGGATGTTTTTAGTTCTTGGATTAAATAGGAGTTAGTTCTTTAAAACTAGTTTATTAGATAAACATTGGTTTCCTGCCAATTCTAGCTTTGTGGATAATTTGGAATTGCTTTTGAATATGGGATATCATGATTTATGTTATGTTTGTTATATTTGTAATGTATGGTTTGAGACTTTGCTAGTTTAGTAGTTATTGTTTGATGAGAACTCTAATGGAATAGACTGATGGGATGATTGTGATAAAGGTGATTGTTATATGTTAACTTTGTATTATGTTCATGTTGAATTGGTTCTTCACATTATCTGATATTATCCATTGTTAGTTTAGTACATTGAAATTATAATCAAGATGATGTGCATGTTATGTGTTCTTCACATTTCTTGGATTATAGAATGTTAATACTTTGATATCGTAATTAGCTAATGTGTATGCTGAGTGTTCTTCGCATTTTCTGTGATATTTGAAAATCATAAATCTGAGATTAGAAATGAGATAATGTGTATGTTGTGTGTTCTATGCATTATCTAAGTTTATTGTATGTTAATATCTTGGGGTCGTAATCGAGATAATGTGTATGCTGTGTGTTCTTCACATTATGTACGATTACTGTGGATATTAATGTGGTCTTAAGGAAATGTAATCTAAAATTGTGGTGAAAGTTTGGCCCATTATGTTAGAGTTATAGTCTCTTATTCAAAATGTTTGGGCTGTGTAAGTTCTAAGCTCGTTTGTGATGTTGAGCTTACTTATAAGCTAGAGTGGTGACTTTGGATACAGATATAGACGGCTTTAAGATTTGTGATTTAGTTTTTTAAGTTACCTACTTTTCTATTTATCTTCACTAGGTTGTTTTACTCATGATATTACACAACATTTCAGGTGCTAGACGAGGTAGGAGACATGTGCGTGGAGATGGTGCGCCTGACTCTCGATGATTATGTGATAGAGATGGATTGGACTATGTTATTCATTGTTTATGAATTAATTACTTGTTTCTATTTACTTTCCTTGGATTTGGTCTGTTTTAACCCTTGAGGGATATTCATTTATTTTGGAGATTGAATTTGTTTTTAATTTTAGTGAGTGAATTGGATGTATTTCGCTGCTTTTCTGTTGGGTTTTGATAATTATAAGTGTTGTGCAACTCATATTTTATTTATCCAGAAGTGTCTATCAAGTGATTTTGATTTTGATTTAAATCAATTCTACCTTTTAAAATTGATTTGTGATTTCGGAACTTGTGTTGTTTTGTATACCAACTATTTGTTAGTTGATGTAATCAGTGACGAATCCCATATAAAAGAACTGTAGTTGCAGGCAGTATACTTGCTTGAACTAGACAGAAAAGAAAACAGAAGTAAAAAAAATGCTCTAGCTCCGAATTGGTGGATCCCTTTTAAATACAAGCTCATCAAAACTTTAATTGATGAAAGAGATGGATCCATATTTGGCGAGATTCTAGAATGGGATAGATCCGCTGCAATGGCTGATTTGGTACTCATGAGACCAAGTGGTGCACCAAGGACAATTTTAGCATTAAGAGGGACATTACTCAAAAGCCTAACGATTCGTCGTGGTATCGAAGACGATCTCCAGTTTCTTGCTTGGGAAAGCTTAAAGGGCTCTGTAAGGTTCAAATCAGCTTTGGAGGAATTGAAATCAGTAGCTGAGAGTTATGGAAGCAGCAATGTCTGTATTGCTGGTCATTCATTAGGTGCTGGATTTGCTTTGCAAATGGGAAAAGCCTTAACCAAAGAAGGAATATACATCGAAACTCACTTATTCAATCCTCCTTCTGTTTCATTAGCTATGAGTTTGAGGAATATCGGAGAAAGACTTTAGATTTTCATGCATCACATTCTCATTCTCATGCATCAAACATCCCCTAAAACTTTTGAAAATTCTATTTGGTTCCTAGATTTTGAATATTGTTATGTTTTAGTCCCCAATATTAATTTTTGGGACACAACAAATTTAGCAAAAATTTATGTAATATTTATAAAAATATCATGGTTTAAAAATATCAATAAATATAACAATTTTTTTAGCATGGACTTCTCATTTACGACAAAGGGTAATTTTTTGGGAAAATTCAATGGATAGAACATTTTAAAAGTATTTATAAATATAACATATTTTTATGTGTGATTATCACTGATCAATATTAATCACTTGAGACAATTAACGTGGATTATTATTAACCATTGATTCACATAAAAAAATTATATTTATAAATATTTATCATAAAACTATAGATAAAATTTAACTAAATTATATAGATTAAAATCAAACTTTTATAAGCAATAAAAGTTACTTAAGGACAATATAATTAGAATTTCGTACTTATGTTTTTTATTTAATAGTTAATATGTATTATTTTCCCGGAAAATTGATTTTTTGAAACAAAATATTCATTAACATGTGAAAACTTATTTGAAATCCCAGCTAATCAAATGTTTGATTGTCACGAGATCCCATAATTATTATTCAACTGATTCTACCCTTTTATGTTGAAATAGACCTATTCAAATAAAATTGAAAAGTAAAACTAGTGTTAATTAATTCCATTAAAATTAATAACCCCATATAATAAAATTGTAAAATAAATCACAAAAGGGTTCACAATTTCACGACTCTAATTTACATATTTTTCAAATTACAGGGTAAACATTTTGTAATTTCTCCAAAGGAAAACTGAGAGCTCGTAATTTAAACAAACAATAGATAATGAGACATCAAATCAAAATAACAATTCTCATATACATCCAAGGCTGGAAAAATGAATCAATTCATCACAAAATTCAAACAACCAAAATTTCAATTTTTGGGATTTCCCTGAGTTGGTTGAAGAGTTGAAGTTGAATAATTTATTGAACTATTTAATCATATTTTATTATTATTTTCAATGAATTTTTTTAGTTCAATAAATTATGGAACTATAATTATTCTATTTGAGTAATTTTTGACATTTCAATAATTAGTAGGTAAAAATATGTTATTTCAGTAATAGCCTCTTTTTATTTATTTATTTAATTAACATTTAAATTTTTTTTAAAATAAATTAAAAAACTACAATAATATTTTACTTAAAAAAATCACTTCATCGTAAATTTAAAAACAAATTTTTAGTTAAAAATAAATATTTATAGTGGATTTAGGAGACACCAAAATTTTGGCCCATTTATGTAGCGTTTCTTAATAATGAAAGACTAAGTTGAGATGATTTGACTCAATATTCTCCTGATTTTTCATCTTAAAAAATGGCTAAATCATCATGTCGTCCCTGTACTTCGGGTTTGTGTCAATTTCGTCTATAAACTTTTAAAAGTATTACAAACGTTCATCTCGTTTGATATTATAAGTTTAAATTTTTTTATTATGAATAAAATAGGTTCAATGTAACACAACCGTCTATTTATATTATAATTTTCTTTTGTATTTGTCATTTTGGAAAGAGCCACTAAATCAAGCATAAGGATGAAATTGACACAAACCCAAATTGATTGGGACGATTAATGTAATTAAACCTACAAAAAAATATATACATAATAGAGGGTTTAGGGTAATGATTGGGACAATTCAGTTTTTATATAATACAGGGTAAAATGTACCATTGACCCCTGCACTTTCAGGCTTTTTTTATTTAACTTTCAATTTGATTTTTTTTCACCCCTACACTTTGTATTGTCCAACTTTCATCCAATTAAAGTGTTAAAACTAACAGATTTTAATATTTTATTGATTTTTCATTTAAGAACTATGTGAAATTACGTTTGTACCCCTACTAAAACCCTAATAAGTCTCTTCTCCCATAACCTTAATTAATGTATGAAGTAAGCATTAATCTTAGTAAAAATAATTTCCTCAAATTCTTAACTTCTTCTTCACAATAGTTTCCCATAAGCGGGTTGTTTCATAAACTTCTGGCAATGTAGCTTCGAAGAGGGGTATATGGTGGTGACCGTCGGTGAGGAGATGAAATTAATTCGTTATTCCGACTCAGTATAGGTCATTCGGCAGTCAAAATATTACTCTGGGAATCAGCGGAGGAATTTGAATTTCAGCAGACTTGCATTTTGAGGCTTCTGTGTGAAGTTACTCTGTTTGAAAATCATGAGTAGAAGAATAAAGCTGATGACTTAGGGTCCGTTTGGTATAACTTCCCCTAAAAGTGTTTTGAGTTAAACTTTTAAGAATAAATATTGATTAAGCGTTTCATCTTAATACTCGAGTATACTAAAATGTGTTTTTGGAGAAAATACTTGATTTGTGATTCTTCCAAAAATGTTTATAAACAAATATTTCACTTAAAATACTTGACTCAAGTGTTTTTAGATGAAACACTTATTTAGTATTTCTAAATGTTTAGCTCAAATCATTTTTAGGGGAAATTATGCCAAGCGGACTTTTGGGCGATGAATGTTTTTGGTTATTGTTAATTGGAATTGGAAAATCACCCATTACTGATTCCGACCCATCATTCAAAGGGTTCCATGTGCAGGAGAACAAATAGTTAGGTTAAAAAAAAGGAAGAACAATTGTTTTTTTTTTTTACTTTTCTCCTTCGATTCCTCCTATTTTTTGACATTTTTTAACATATTTTTGGATGAGGTTAATGTATGAAGATTGAGGAAAAATATTAATAATCTTTGAGAATAATATTGATTATTTTTACTAGATTAAGGATTAATTTCTAAATTAATTAGAATGAGGATATGAGATTTACTATGGTTTAAGTTGGAGAATAAATATTATTTCATATATTCTTTAAATAATAAAATATTAGAGTCCGTTAGTTTTAACACGGGAAATTTCATTGGGTGGCATATTTTTACGTAATATTTGTAAAAATATCAACTCAAAAAAATATTTGCAAATATAACAATTTTTATCATGTTTATCAATGATAAGCATTGATTTATGTATTTATCAGTGATAAACATAGTGTAAAAATATGTAATTCAATGTTTATCACTGATAAACCTGATCAAAATTTGCTATATTTGCAAATATTTTTTTGAGCTTTTATTTTTATAAATATTACTAGATTTGCAAATGCCCCTTTTAACACTTTAATTTGATAGAAATCAAATAATATAGAGTATACGGATAAAAAAAATCAAATTAAAAATTTAAGGTGTAAATAAAAAAAAAAGTCTAAATGTATAAGAATTATCTGTGTATTTTATCCTATAATTAATATTTAAAACAAACCACTGGTAATAAAAAAGATTTTAAATAAATGGTAGTGGGAGAAATAATTCGACGCGTCAGTCAGTATATTTTTTTGAAGCTGTATAATTGCAAACAATGATTTACAGATGATGTGACGCGTCAGGAAGATGCATAATTGCATGCAAACAATGGAGGTCCCTGTCTTCAAAACGTGAACCAGTCGACAATTCTAAGGTTTGGTATTAATTATTTGTGTTCTTTTGTTTTATCTGCATATGTGTGTGGTTCTTAACAACCAAAGGAATTTATAGGGTCAAATATCAATATCAATATAGATATCATATCTTATTATTACAAGGTGACAAAAAAACTAAAAGACATCAGCAAGCACTCACTTTAATTTTAATAAAATGTGTAATTTAAACCTTAAATTTTTAAATTTATCAATATAAACCTTGAATTTTGATATAGTGATTGAATTAATACCATCTCTCTATTAGTGATATTACTATTATTTTTTAGAGACTTAAGAGTTTGGTGGGACTGTTTTTGTGTTGGATTATTATTATTTTTTGGTAGAAATAATTATTTATGATTATGTTGAAATTTTCCTAGTTAGACTGAATTATTTGAATATTAATTGAATTTTTCTAAAAATATTAAGTTTATGATCCATTCAATTTTTCTAAAAATATTAACTGATATTATTATTATTATGAAGTAAAACAGGTAAGTGTAAAGGAATCAATATTAAGAAAAGTAAAACGTAGAGTGGGTTAATAAAATTAATATTTAAAGCAAAAAAATCATATTGGTGTTGGATTTGTTCATTGAATGCCGGCACAGCATTTGGAAAAATTATTCGGAATGGCTGGAACAATGAGGTTGGCTGCTATATGGTAAATGACACGTGTCCCTGATTTTACAACCAATATCTACCCTTAATGTTTGCTGACAGATTTCTACTTGACGGAAAGGGATGAATGTTAGAGAATAGTTGATTTTTTTTTCGCTTATAAATGGAGTTGTCCTTTTTAATTCTGACTTGATAAAAAAAATTTTGAATTTTCCTTTGATAAATCAGTGTTATTTTTTTATTAGTAAAATCATAAAATTTAATGAATATATTATAATGTATTAATAAAAATGAAATGTATTGATCACACACATAATGGTAAAAAATAATCTTACGATTCAATTAGACAATTTATTTTTTATAATAAAAATATTTAATAGTTATGTTTATTTTTTTTCTCCTTTTTACTTCCCACTCTTTTTTTATATTTCTCTCTTAAAAATGATCATTATCTTAAACGTGTGTTATCACATCCATACTTACATTTAAGATTAAAATTAATACTATAAATATAATTATTTATTGAAAATACATTCATATAAATCAAATTAATTTTTAATATTTATGAAAATAATAATTTATTAACACGAACATCAAATTAATTTTTAATATTTATGAAAATAATAATTTAACTCCATTTATAACACTACAAGAAAAACTGTTTTTGGAGTCCCGGCTATAGCGACGAAATTCGCCTCTAAATGTATTTAGCGACGAAATTAGCGACGAAATATTCGATCGCCAAAAAGCGCGTCGCTTGAGAAAAATAGCGATACATTTCGTCGCTAATAGCGACAAAAAAAAAATGAGACGCTAAAATATGTTGACCATTTTAGCGACGAAATTAGTCGCTGAAATAAGAAATAAAAAGGCTTATTTTAGAGACACATTTCGTCTCTAATTTTAGCGACGAAGTGTGTCTCTATATTTAGAAGCGAATTGCATCTCTAAAATAGAGACGCAATAGTTATCTATTAAAGTCAACCAATTGACTTTAGCGGCCAATTTCATCTCTAAAATAGAGATGGATTAGTTCTCTAATAAAGTCAATTAGTTGACTTTAGCGACGAATTTCGTCTCTAAAGTAGTTATGGAAAAAAAATTAATTACATATATAGAGACACATTTCGTCGCTAAATTTTTTGATTTTTTAAAAAAATTAATTTTAATAATTAATTCTAAATAAAATTAATTATTTATTAATAATTAATTTTAAATAAAATTAATTATTAAAATTTAATTTTTTTTAAAAACAAATAAAAGATAATAGTAATGAATAAAAATATAAAACATCCAAACAAATATTGTTTATAAAAAAAAAGTATTCCAAAACAATTCTAAATCAAATGTTTAGAGAAAAATTTAAGGAGGGCTCGTATGACTGGAATCAGGATGCCTAGAAGTAGACCCGGAACCGGCAACCGCATTCATGTTCATCCATAACTGCACACGTTCTTCCAAAGCAACCTGCCGAGCATGAAGTTCATCATCGCGTGCTTGATCGGATCTCATTGGCTTCTATCCGTAGGCGCAAGGATTCTTTCTCTCGCCTCAAAGCCTCCGGGCTCAAGACGTGAAGAACTCGTAGCACGCGGCTGGTTAGCATAAAGCTCCCCTCCCGTAGCGCCAAGACCAGGGACCGAACCATCTGAACGAACACCACCGACTGCAAGAAGGAAAGCATCGCGATGGTTTTCTTGAGTAGGCTGGGACTCTGGAGTGGGCAATAAGGAAGTGAGCTTTTCTTTTACTTTTCCCTACAAAAAGAAGGGAACAAAACTATTTGTGAGTAAATATAAATATATATTATTAATAAATAAATTAAAATTCACGAAAAAAATAAACTAACATGTAATTCTCGCGCCCGATCATCTACATAAGTGACCCCATCGTGACCCTTCGTATGCAGATGGAGAAACAACTCAACCGGGGCAACCTCACTTCCATCCTCAGTTTGTGAAAATGAGAAAGAGAAAAAGAAAATATCATGAAAACATTAAATTAATTAAAAACATTAAATATATAAACTAAATAATACATGTACTTACCATGATCTCGTAGTACTCGTCATGGCTGCGAGTCCCACCGGTGTGCATAAGGGGGTTTGCCAGGTCGATTGGGTCAATTGATTTGAGAGATGCGCAACTCCCTGAGTCCGACTATCTTCTAACGACCTTTGACGAGCCTCCTCAGTCATCCACAATAGTTTTTCAGCTGGTTTATTCTTCGCCTTACTGATGGTATCTCTATAACGTTTCCCCGCCATTTTGTCCCATGGTTTGTATATGATATCATCAGTGAGATCGGCGGGGATCGTAAAGTGTTTCTGAAAAGAAAACAAAAGTATAAATTTGTTAGAATTTTAAAACACTATAAAAAAATAAAGTTACATAAATTTATATAATTTACCTTCCATGTCTCAAACTAACGTAGTTTGGTAGGAGCAGAAATGTCCTTCCATTTTCCAAACTCGGGGCTCTTCTTGAAAACATCGGTGAAAATTCGAGAAACCCTACCCGATGGATGCAATCTATAAAAAATACACAAAAACATATATAAGTTAAAAAATAATTAATGTATAAAAAATTATTAATTAAAAAAAATAAAAATAAAAAGAAAGTGCACTCACTTATTTTTCGACATCCTCAAGATGACCCCTGTGATAGGCAACTGCTCGATGGCAGGGGTGTCAGCCGATGCCGCTGATGTGGTCGGGACAAGTGGGGTAGGTGTGATGGCCACATGTGTATCCCCTACTGCAGTTGCACTATCAGATGTGGCAGGAGTATCGAACTCCTGAGAACGGGGTGCATGTCTCCTCGATGTAGACATCTACGATAACATTAACATACAAATTAAAATAAATAAATAACAAACCTTAAATTAAAAAAAGTAAAATACTATTGAATTAAAAATAAATAAATAAAAACATACAAATTACTTAATTAATTAACATTACACTAATTTTACCAATTCAATTAAACTAATAACATACAAATTAATCAATTAATTAAACATATATATTTACATACGTTTTTTTAACTAAATACACTAAAAACATAACAATTAACCCTAATTTTTACAAATTAAGAATTAACATATATAAAATAAACACATTACTTAAACATTAATTTAATTAAATCCATATATGAACAATAAACATACTAATAGACAAATGAATATACTAATTAACAATAACATACAATTCAATTAAACTAATTTTACCAATTCAATTAAATCAATTAACAATATTACACTAATTTTACCAATTCAATTAAATCAATTAACAATATTACACTAATTTTACCAATTCAATTAAATCAATTAACAATATTACACTAATTTTACCAATTCAATTAAATCAATTAACAATATTACACTAATTTTACCAATTCAATTAAATCAATTAACAATATTACACTAATTTTACAAATTCAATTAAATCAATTAACAATATTACACTAATTTTACCAATTCAATTAAATCAATTAACAATATTACACTAATTTTACCAATTCAATTAAATCAATTAACAATATTACACTAATTTTACCAATTCAATTAAACTAATTAATATTAATAAAAACATTAAACTCATTAATTTTACAAAATAACATACAAATTAATCAATTAGCATACAAATTAGTAAATTAATTAAACATATAAAATTACATACTTTTTTTTATCTAAATACATTAAAAACATACCAATTAACACTAATTTCTACAAATTGACAATAAACATACTAATGAATTTGAAATCAATAAATAACATACTTAATTAATTAACATTAAACTAATCAACCCCATCTTTTAACAATTAACATACTAATGAAATTAAAATTTACTAATGAAATTAAACAAACTAACATGTTATTTAATTATAATTTTACCAATTAACATTAACAATAAACTAAGTAAACTAATTTTACCAATTAAATTAAACTAATTAACATTAACAATAACACTAAAGTACATAATTTTACCAATTAACGAAACCAATTAACAATAACATTAAACTAATTAAAGTAATAAAACTAATTAACAATAAAATTACATATATACATTAACAATTAACATTAAGATTAACAATTAATTAACAATTAACCGAGAAATTGAGAGAAATCACCGTTGATCGATACTTTGACTGGAAGTGGAGGCGGGCGTTCGGGGGAAGGAGGAGGGGGTAGGGGGAAAGTTCGGGGGAGGGGAGGAGGGGAAGGGGGAAGATTCGGGGGGAGGGAGGAGGGGGAAAGGGGAAGGTTCGGGGAGGGAGGCAGGGAAGGGGGAAGGGGGGAAGGGGGAGGAGGCGGTGGGGGGGCGATCGGGTGGGTTTTTGGGAGAGGGGATCGGGGAGGGCGGCGGTGGGGGGAGGGAGTCGCCGGGTGGGTGGGTTTTTGGGAGAGGGGATCGGGGTGGGAGGCGGTGGGGGGAGGGAGTCGCCGAGTGGGTGGGTTTTTGGGAGAGGGGATCGGGGAGGGAGGCGGTGGGGGGAGGGAGGCGGTGGGGGAAGGTTTTGGGAGAGGGGAGAAGGGAAGGAGGCGGTGGGGGAGGGTTTTGGGAGAGGGGATCGGGTAGGGAGGAAGAAAGGATGAATGAGAAGGGAAAAGGGAAAAAGAAAAAGGTAAGACTTTTTTATATTTTATTTTAGCGACGAAGTTTGTCGCTAAAATAAATTAAATTTCCGCCTAAATTTAATGAAAATTTTTAAATGACGCGCCTTTATATTTAGATTAGCGACGAAATTCGTCTCTATATTTTAAAAAATTCGTTCAAACTTATGATATTTAGCGACGAAATGTGTCTCTAAATGTTGATCATGCTAGAATTTGAACCTATTTTAGCGACGAAATTCGTCTCTAATTTTTGAACATTATATAATTTTTCTTCCAATTAGCGACGAAATTCGTCTCTAATTTCTGCACATAATATAATTCGTCTCTAATCTCTATATTTTAAAAAATTCGTTCAAACTTATGATTGACATTTTGTAAAAATTTTGATTTATTATTTTGAATAGGTTAATAGATAAGGATCGAAATTGAAATTTAACAAAATAATAAATAAAGATTGAAATTAAAGTTGAAATTTAACAAAATAATAAATAAAGATTGAAATTAAAGTTGAAATTGAAGAAAATAACATAGTTAGAGATGAAATACATCGCTATTATATATGATTTTTTTTTCATTTCTTTTGGTTCCCTTACAAGTTTAACAATTTAAACATCATCATCAAATTCATCAGTGTTGGATCTAGAGCCGTTGTCCTCGATATCTTGTTCTTCCTCCTCGAAGGTTTTGGAGATTGATCATCAATGAAAGGGAGATCAATATATAAACCGTCGGGATCAAACAATGTTTCAGTTACGTCATTTAACGGTCGAGCAGTTTCAGAGTTTATTCCTTCGTCTATTTCACGACTCTGCACCTCCTCTTCTTGGAAAGCTACAAAATCCTCGCTGTCTTTATCTGGAAGACTTTCGTCAATGTGACACGGCCGCACTTTACAAACAACTAACCAATCATTGAATTGTCTAGAAGACTGGATAAGGTAAAAAATACGTTTGAATCGCTTGTTGTGCCAACACAAATCGATCATTTGTGCGCATTTCCTTTTTCTTATTCACCTCTAAAATATGCAAGTGTGGTATTTTTCGCATTCCACCTCGTCGAATTGTCTCAAACCATGTACGGTTAAATAGTACCGGTACGCTTTACACTCCCTTCGCATAATCAAGCTCAATGATTTCATCAATGACTCCAAAGAAATCTTCTTCACTGTTACCAAACACTTGACCCTTGATGCATACGCCGCCGTTATCTGTTGATCTATTTTGTGAATGAGATTTTGTTTGAAATTTGTAGCCCATCCCTAAATAACCAGAGTAAGAGTTGGCAATTCTACCAAGTCCTTTTGCCAACATTACAATGTGATTGTTTGTAACTGGTGTCGTTGGCGAATCAACCTGCACTAAATTTGGTTGAAGAATAACATAATTGCGATTAAGATGAACAAATATAACATGTAATCATACTCACGTAAGCATAGAACCATGAACGAAGTCTCTGTCAATTATAATCCCCTCATCGGTTGCGTTCATCCAGGATTTCTTGGTCGCATTTAAAAACTCAACAAATAACCTATTATTGAAAATTATATATTATAAACTTGAAAAGGAAGTAATATAACTCTAAACCATATTATTTTAGTTCTTGCTTACTCGATATAAACTTGAAAAGGAAGTAATATAACTCTGGTCAAAGTAATATGAACAGAACGTGGTCGTCTCATGTATTTGGTATGCATTGCATATAGATCCTTCCACTCTAGCCTTGTTTCCTACACTTCTTTTTAGCCTACGTAAATACCTAAGATAAAAAGCAAACAGCTGAAACCAGTAATTTATATACGAGTCGCTAATAAAAATAGTGAAATTATTTACCTCTCAAAAGGATACATCCATCGATATTGAACTGGGCCTCCCAGGAGACGCCCGTCACGGTAGATGTATCGGTAAATGCTCCATCGAGTCGAAAAAGGATGGTGGAAACATTCTTTCTAACTTGCAAATGATGACAAGCAATCTCATCGCTCAATGACTCCACGAGGGTTCGTGGCGATTCTGCAGATGTTAACTCCCCAAGAAAACGCTTAATCGTGCCAACGGTTCCCAATGTTTCGCTCACGAAATGGTCCAATGCACTTGGCATGAGTCGTTGCATGAATACGTGACAATCATGACTCTTCATCCCAAACACAGTATGACTATGCACATCAATGCACCTGCTCAGATTCGAAACGTATCCGTCTGGAAATTTAATCGATCTCATCCACTCAAACAATGTTTTCTTCTGATCCGCTGTTAGCATGTACTTTGCCTTCGCGTATTTTTTTCCAGTTTCGTCTGGCTCTAATTCAGGTCGATGACAGATTTCTCGAATGTCGTAACGTGATCTCAGATTGTTTGGTATATTTAGAACTGTGTTGAAGACATTGTCGAAAACGTTCTTTTCGATATGCATGACATCTAAATTATGCCTGATCATTAAATCTCCCCAATACGGTAGCTCCCAAAAAATACTCCTTTTTTTCCATCCAGTATTTTTCCCAGCTGCTTTATTCCATGCCTCACCCCCAATCTCTGTAACCATTCGCATGTCAAGCGCATCTAACTGTTGCAATACTTGGTATCCATTGATAACTTCAGGCGGGCCTTGATTTCTTACAGTACGCCCTTTATACCAGTCAGTTTTGTTCGATCGAAATGAATGATTAAGAGGTAAGAACCTTCTATGACAGTCAAACCAACATGTTTTTCGACCATGCACCAACGAGAATGCACCGGTATCGTCCATGCAATGAGGGCATGCAAACTTTCCCGAAGTGCTCCACCCTAACAAATTTAGTTAGGGTAGTATACATTCGTTACGTTAGGCGTAAACCATAAATTTTAATCTAATATAAAATAGTGAAAAATTATAAAATAACGAATGAAGTAATTGAAATACAAATTATTTTACGAACGTACCTGATAACATAGAATATGCCAGGAAGTCACTTATCGTCCAAATAACAGCTTCCTCATCAAGAAATTCCGTTTTTGTGAAATATCGTGCGTCATAACTCCTTCGTTCCATAAACTACGGAGCTCGGCAATTAATGGTCGAGGTAGACATCAAGCTTCGCTTTGGACTTTTTGGGCCAGGTACAATTACCAGGTTAAGAAAATCACAGGATCTTTCATGCACATCGATGGAGGCAAGTTATACGGTGTCAACATAATTGGCCATGATGAATATTGAGCTCCGAAGCCCCAGAAAGGGTTGAACCCGTCAATACATAAACCCAATCTAACGTTTCTAATTTCTCGAGCAAATTCAGGATGACAACAATTTAAATGCTTCCACGCCTCGCATCGGAAGGATGTCTCATTACTCCATCATCTTGAGAGTGCTCGTGATGCCACCTCATGTGCGAAGCGGTGACTTCCACGCGCGTACGATCGTTGGAGACGTTGTGTGATCGGTAAGTAAAACATGCGAGTATGCGGAATAAGACTTTTTTTACCTTGTTTGTATCTCGAATGATTGAATATTTTACACATATGAAGACTTGCATCATCACCCCAATATATCATACATCCGTTTGGGCAACAATCAATCTTCTCCACAGTAAACCGAGACCCTCCACTAATTTTTTAGTATCATACAAACCGTGCGGCAACGTGTTATTTGCGGGAGCACACCGATGAAACCATTGTGAAATCGAGTTAAAACCTCTTTCTGGGATATGAAACTCGCCTTGATATTCAATAGTTACGTCGCGGCAGCGGCCAGTTGCGTTACATCACATCCTGGGTACAACGGCTACTACCGGATTCTATCATGTGAAACATTCTTTCCGCATCCTGGATTTAAATCTTCGTTTACTAAATTATGAGGATCATCTCCGGTGATAACCGCATCCATCAACTACCATCCTGTTCTAATTGCCCGCATCGATGTTCAATATTTTCGAAATTATCATTCACATTCGAATAGAACGCGTGAGTCGCTTCCTTCATTTCGACATGACTCGCCCCTCGCTGCATCGTACATTTCTATAGATTCTCCCTGATACACCCAATGATAATAATTATCAACGAAACCACGAGAATACAAGTGTAACTTCACATCATCTTTCGGCAACAACTTCTTATTTCTACACTTTTTGCATGGACATCGTATCTTCTGTCCGTTGTTATAAAAAATAATCGTGGATTCACAGAATTCAACAAACTGCTCGACCCAACTACAAAATCATCGTTGAGAAACCCTCCAATCAAACGAACGTACATCCACTCACGCATTTTCTCTTTCTCGGGAAGACGTTTTAATGTAACTTGATTTCATTTAAAGTGATTATGCATGTCTATTTATAATTTTTCTGCTGCAATTTTAGCGACCAAATGTGTCTCTAATATAGCGGGAAATATTCCCGCCAGAAAATATTGGGGGGAAAATTTCCCGCTTAAATTTAGCGACGAAATTTGTCTCTAATGAAAGCTAATTAGCGACGAAATGTGTCCCTATAATAATAATAAAAAATTATGTAAAATAGAGACAAATTTTGTCGCTAATATAGGGACAAATTGTGTCTCTATTATAAGGACTATGATAATTAGCGACGAAATGTGTCTCTAATATTTCCCGCTAGAAAAAATTAACTTTGATAATTAGCGGCAATTGTGTCTCTAATATAGCGGGAAAAATTCGCGCCAGAAAAAATTGGGGGGAAAATTTCCCGCCCAACTTTAGCGACGAAATACGTCTCTAAAATTAAAATACATGTAATTTCAGAGACACATTTCGTCGCTAATTTAGGGACAAATTGTGTCTCTAATATAAGGACTATGATAATTAGCGACGAAATATGTCTCTAATATAGCGGGAAATATGCGCGCCATAAAAAAATGGGGGGAAAATTTCCCGCCCAACTTTAGCGACGAAATGTGTCTCTAAAATTAAGTTGAAACATGTAATGTCAGAGGCGTAATTTGTCGCTAACATAGGTACAAATTCGAAGGAAGAATTAGCGACGAAATGTGTCTCTAAAATCAATATGAAAACATGTAATTTAGAGACAAACTTCGTCGCTAATGTAAGGACAAAATGAGATAAATAGCGACGAAATATGTCTCTAAATTAAAAAAAGTGATGTAAAAACAGAGACAAATTTCGTCGCTAAACTAAGCACAAAATGACTTAAATAGCGACGAAATATGTCTCTAAAATTTTAAAAAAACTCATGGAAAACAGAGACACATTTCGTCGCTAATATAAACACAAAATGAGCTAAATAGCGACGAATTATGTCTCTAAAATTAAAAAAAAAATCATGTAAAAACAGAGACAAATTTCGTCGCTAATCTAAGCACAAAATGACTTAAATAGCGACGAAATCTGTCTCTAAAATTTAAAAAAAAATCATGGAAAACAGAGACACATTTCGTCGCTAATATAAGCACAAAATGAGCTAAATAGCGACGAATTATGTCTCTAAAATTAAAAAAAAATCATGTAAAAACAGAGACACATTTCGTCGCTATTATAGGGACTAAATTCGTCGCTAAAAGTCAAACTTGCAATTAGCGATAAATTTCGTCGCTAAATAGCGTCACACGCTTTTTGTCGCTAAATTTACGTCGCTATTTCCAGTTTTTCTTGTAGTGTAAGAAGAAGAAAAAAATCAATTATTCTCTAACGTTCATCCCTTTCCGTCAAGTAGAAATCCGTCAGAAAACATTAAGTAGATATCGGTTGTAAATCTGGGACACGTGTCAACCATAAAGAAGGCCGGTACATCAAGAACTGAAAAGGTCTTTTAAGGATGCAATGAAGTATACGAGTCAGTACCGACGATACGTTTCAGAAGTGAAAGCACAGTGTGAGAAACTGGATGGTCTGAGAGAAAGGGTTGCAGAAATGAATGGAGAAAGAGATTGAGGATGATGTTTCGTTCTGGCTGGATGAATGCATTCATGAGATTGAGACGTCTTTAAAGAATGAACAGTTTACAGGATGATGTCTTGATTTTCGGGCGAGGTATTCTCGGAGTAGGAAGGCCATAGATATGGCATCAGGTGCTATGAAACTAATCGAAATGCAAATGCAAATTACCGGTAATATATTATTATTCTATTTGTAATTTTTTTCACTCTCAAAATTTCAAAGTTCACTATACATTCCTTTTATTAGAGAGAAGTTAAGTATAGAATGGGTGATTGATCGAGCTGAATTTACTCTTAAGTTAATGTTAATGTTAATTATTTTATTTTTTAGACAAGTTAATAACTTTAAATTCAAGAAAGACAATATGGAATTAAATATAGTTAGATAATATCCTTTAAAATTACATTTATATTTATATATACTTAAAATAAATACAAGAATAACAAATAAAAATATATCATTTATATAATAAAAAAAATCTTAAATTTAACGAGTATTTTATTATATAATATATTTATATTCCTTAGTATGTAATAAAACTTATAATTATAATATAATATTTTTATTAAAAAAAGGAAACATTTTTGGACTATTATGCCCTTTTCAAAATCTTCAAATTACTAATATACCATTATATATACCCTTTTCAAATGTCTTAATTACTAAACATGCCATTACATATTTATATTCTACTTTCTATTCAATGAGCATTTACATTTTTAGACCATTATACCATTTTTTTTAATAATAAAAAAAAAATATTTTAAAGAAGATGAGATTTTTTTTTATTAGGTTCACTTATAATACTTTCATTAAAAATAATAAATGGATATTTTATTTTTAAATTCATGTTAATTGAAATTATATTTTAAATAAGTGAATAAACTAAAATTATATATACAAAATTAATAACATTTTGTACATTTATAAAATATTATTTATTAAAAATAATATGTTTATTCAACATAAATCTATTATAGTTCATAAAAAAAAGTGAGAGAAGTAAACTATTTGCAATGCACATGTTAATTTTATAAACCTTCAGAAGTTAATATCTTAACAATTTGGGAAAAAATATTTTTAAACCTTTTTCATCTTTCATATTATCCTTAAAATTACAAAACATTTCACTCATGACTTTAATATTTAAAACTAATTTAAGAAGAATACTACAAATAAATATTATATAAATTGATTGTATTACTTCTCTATTTTTAGGCTTTTTGCCTTTTGTTTTCTCTAAACTACAAAAGATACTATTCCATACTTTTAATGTTTAAAAATAAATAAATTTTATGAAAAAAAAAATACTTCAATAATTGTTATTGATTAACAATGGTAATACTTCAAATAAATGATTTATTAATAGGCAATGATAATCTAATTTTAAAAAAAACAGAACAAAACATAATTTCTTGAATTAGTAAGTGTATAATATTTAAATAAAATTATTCTTATAAAGAAAAAGATAAAAAAAATAAAAATAAAACAGAAAACCTCAATGACAAAAACACATATACACCATTATTTCAACCAAATATAATTTCTGAAATTATAATTAAAACTAGAATAAATAATTTAGAAATAACTAAATTTACTAAAAAAAATATTTATAGATAGTTGAAACAAAAGGTTTATTAACTTGATTTGGTAATTTAAATCTTTAAAATAAAGAATTAGAATAATTAAAAAATAAATAAATATGAAAAATGAATAACCAATCACATATAATTCATTAAAATAGTCAAATGAATGATAATAATAAATTTTAAAATTTAACATTTTTTTTTAGTTCATAAATATTCTAAAAATGATTTTAAAATATAGAGAAACTATTAGAAAGAATATTATGTGCAAGTACATGGTAAAAGACTAGTAATACTTAAAAACTTGCATGCTTTTTCACCTAGATTTCATATAAATATCCAAACAGTTTTATTAATTGATAGTAAAACGAGAAATTTTTTACTTGTAGCAGATTTTCATGCAATATTTGTAAATACTGTCATCTCAAAACTATTTTTAAATATACTGCAGGCGAAGCACCTGATCTAAGTTCAACAAAACCCAGCATTATTCACATTCAGAAAGGAAAAGAGTGATTTTGTTCAGTCACCGTCGGAATTTACTAGGGTTTTGGTTTCGAAACTGAACCCTGAGGGGGAAAAAGGGTTTACGAAGAGAGGGTCTGAAAAAAAATGGAAATCTGTATACCAGTTGTAGCCAGAGTTGCAGATTATACGGTTGTACCGGTTATGGTTGTCAATGAGGTACGTGACTCAGCACCAACGATACGTTTCAGATCTTAAAGAAGAGAGTGAGATTCTGGTTGATCTGAGAAAAAGGGTTTCAGAAATGGATGGGGAAGAGATTAAGAAGAATGTTTCGTTGTGGCTAGTTCAGGTGGATGAATGCATTCATCAGTTTGAGATGTTTTTAAAGAATGATCAGACAGGAGGAGGGTGTGTTGATTTTTGGGCGAGGTATTATCGGGGTAGGAAGGCCAGAAAGATGAGGTCAAAGGCTATGAAACTAATTGAAAGGCAAATTAACTATGATCGAGTATCATATAAAATAGTAGGACGTGCTGATCATAAAACTGAAATAATGTTGGCAATGAAGGAGGGGTATTTTTCGGACTAATGCAGGTTTTCAAAATATATAGCAGAATAGACTACTGGTGAAATGTTTTAGCAAATTAGGGCAATTGTTGACCGTTGACTGAAAACGTGGTATCATTCCACGTTTTTATTTATCCATGTCAGCAGAAAACGTGGAATGATTCCACGCTTTCAATGAAAACGTGAAATCATTCCACGCTTTTATTAAAAACGTGGAATGATTTCACGTTTTCATTGAAAGCGTGGAATCATTCCACGCTTTCATTGAAAACGTGGAATCATTCCACGTTTTCAATGCAAAATGTTTTTTTTTTTTTCATTTATAGGACGAACAAGCTTGTTCTCTCTCAATGCAAAATCATTCCACGTTTTCTTCTCTCTTGTTCTCATATTAATCTCCATATAATAATAATAATAAACAGATGAACGAGCTTTGAAGTATTTTGGCCAGAGCAATCAGAATGGCTATCTTATAGATGCAATTATAACTTTTGTGTTTGGGTTGTTAAAGAAGAAGGTATTTATTTGCTCAATTTCCCTAAAAAAAACCACAGAACCAGTTCATAAATGGCAATAGGCTGATTTTTAAGGATCTTTGCAAACAAATTCATAATTTTCCCCAATTATGGGTTCTAATCTCCCTAATTCTTGATAAATTTAAAATTGAATTCAATGTTTTTACAATAAATTTAATAAAATATTGTTATGGTAATTTTTTAACAGGTGTGTTCTATTCCTCCCACATATTTAAATGTGAAATAAGAAAAGAGTGATAAATATATATTTTGTTTACCTTCAAATGAGAAATTATTTAACGAGACTATCGGTACAATACGACTTTGCTTTTATAATCAATAGTTATTTTGTGCTATTCTTAAATTATTTAATTTTAAAATTGAGTGAATTAGTGGTTATATATGTAATTAATTTATAAATTTAAGTATACATTTTGAATTTGTATTAGATTTTATTTTCGTATATATATATATATATAGATAAGAAAATCTTTAAATACAATATAAAACGATAAAATTAAACTCATCAATTTATAAGTAGACATTAAAAGTATTTCCTAGCAATTCAATTGTTATAATCCATTCAAACTATTTTTCTTTAATTTACGTATTTTTTTTTAAGAGGAATCATGTTCATCTCAATTGTCACAAATACAATTTCTAAAATTTGATATAAACGTCATGGAAACCAATAAAATAATTTAACTATTAATTACCAAATTCCTCAAATCAAAACCATATAAAAATAGGGTACTGGCGGCGGTTCTTGCTACCTTGGGGGTGATTTGGAGGGAGGGGGCGATTTGGGGGGAGGGGTTTGAGAGATATGTGAGAGGAAGGGAAAGAAATAAGGGGAATTTGCTCTGGATAGAAAACGTGGAACCATTCCTCGTTTTCTATTTCTGAAAACGTGGAATGGTTCCACGTTTTCTATGTTGGACCAGTCAAACGTTACGCCACGTCAGCAAACTGCCCTATTTTGCTAAATAAGTTTCAAACCTATCTATTTTGCTTATTACTTATTATTTTTGGGTTATTTTAAAAAAAATTCCCAATGAAGGATGAAGATATCAGGATTCTCGGGATATTGGGCATGGGAGGTGTGGGAAAGACTACGCTTGCCCGACAAGTAGCTCAAGAAGAAGGCATGTTTGATAAAGTTGTATGGATGACAGTTAGTCAAAATCCAGATTATGAAGCCTTCAAAGAGTATTTACTAAGTGAGCAGAATCGGATGTCTGCCAATGCCATCAACAATGTCCTTATAGTATTGGATGATGTTTGGGAAACCCTTGACTTGGATGACTTGGGTATTAATCCTTATCAACTTAGCAATGGTAATTGTAAAATCATTATGACTTCTCGAGAAATAGTCGTGTTGTTAGCAATGGGATGCGAGAAAATTGTCGAGCTCAATCCTTTGAACAGCGAAGACTCATGGCAACTGTTCAAGAGCAGACTGGGTGATGATGTTGATTTTGAATTTCATCCCGAGTTGCAACGTATAGCCAAAGAGATTATGAGCATATGCGCAGGTTTGCCACATGCAATTGTTGTAGTTGCCAAGTCACTTAGATGGAAGTCCCTTCGAGTTTGGAAACATGCCCTTCGCCAACTACAACATCCAGGTAGACACACAGGAGGAATAGCAAAAGATTTGTATACTTCGTTACAGTTGAGTTAAGATTATTTAGAGAGTGAAGAGGCCAGGTCAATCTTCTTGTTATGTTCCCACCATATTTTAATATTCAAATGGATCATTTGATGCTTTATGGGTGGGGCCTTCAATTGTTCTCGGGAATTGGAACCCTAATTGAAGCCAGGAATAGGGTATATGCTTTGGTTGATACCCTCAAGGCAACAAGCTTATTGATGAGTACTGGTGAGAGACATGCGCGTGTTCAAATGCATTCAATTATACGAGATTTTGCCCTGAGTCATCCAAGTAAAAATCTCCTTACAATTTATTCACAAGCAGACTTGGAGGAATGGCCAGAATTAGAAATTAAGTCTGAACGTTGCTTCTGCTCCGTTTGGTAACCTTCCCAATTTCTGTTTCTTGTTTCTCATTTCTATTTCTCATTTCTTGTTCCTGTTTTTTTCAAAAAGAGAAACAGAAACATGTTTGGTAACTCTATCTTGTTTCTGGAAAGAAAAAAAAAAAGAGAAACATGTTTGGTAACTCTTTCTTGTTTACTGTTTCTTTTTAAATAAAAAATAAAAAATATGAGTGATAAATATTTTTTTATAACGATTTTTTAATTTTAGATAATATTTAATAGATATATTTTTTTAAATTTTAAACAATATTTAAAAGGTGTAATTTTTTTAATTTAAATAATATTTAACCAATGCAATTATTTTTTAATTTTAAATAATATTAAATCGATGTAATTATTTTTTAATTTTAAATAACATCTACCCGATGTAATTATTTTTTTGATTTTAAATAATATTTAATCGATATAATTATTTTTTTATTTTAAATAATATTTCATAGATGTAATATAAGAATATATAACACACATCGAGATAAATCTAATAAAAAAACAATTACATAAAGTTTGCAATATTTAATCTACTCAAAAGTCATAAAATTTGCAATATTTTAATACAACTCAAAAGTCTTATACAAAAATAATAAATAAGATGTTTATCCTTCAAATGTAGCCCAAAGTTGATCTCTAATTCCATCTCTCACTCCAGCCATTTTCTTTAGTTGATGTTGACTCACATCTAACTTAATTGAAGTGCTATGTAAATTGTCTAGCAAATGTTCTTCTTCAACAATCATCGTTTCATTGCCTTGAGTATGACGCCTCCTTTCTCTAAAATCTATAGTTAAAATGTTTGTATACAATTAGTATTTAGTAGCTAAAACAAAAATTGTTATAAAAAAACAAAAATAAGAACACAAAAACAACCCTGAAAACAAAATTTCAGAAAACACCCAACTGATATATATAAAAGCTGGAAACATGCCAAATTAAGGAAAACCTTTCAAGAAAATTTGGTCAAATTACAGTGTCCTTTTAAAGGTAACAAATATATATATATATAGATCCAAAATGACAAAGGGTTTGAAGAGAGGGTGGCAGCTAGATCTGATTCATTTGGTGAAACCAAGACTTTTACCTTAAAATTCTCACTCAAAGTAAAAAAAAAAAAACTAGTGCACTCATTACTCAAAGTCAAATCTGTTTTTCACCAAAACAAACAGCCAAAGAAATTTACCATAATTCATTTTAAAAAAAACACAGCCAAAATCGAAACCCCATGGTGTTTTTTTTTGCCCTTTACTTTACCTTCTCTCTGTGTTTTTTAACCCCACGCTCTGTCCTATCTTATTCTCTCATTTACTACCCCTCCATATAATACAAACATCACTCTTTTCAAATTAAACTGGTATGAAATATAAACTCCTTCTTTTCACATTTTCAGGGAGGATTAAAGAAGTTATAATAACCAAATAACTAATATAGTAATTAAAGAAGTTATAGGATAACTAATAGAACTAACAAGACTGATATAAATAAATTGAACAACTCACATCATACTTAATTTAACCCCAAGTTTAAATTTGAAGAGAGGGATCCAATTTTAGAATTGCACATAATAACAAGTTCAATTCCATTACATCCTTTTTTTCTAATCACAGAGAAAATACAATTTAGATAAAATATCACCATACAAGGTGAATAAAACAATTTACTTATGACAATCAACAGAGAGGAGCCCAACAAAAGAAGTAGAAACATACAAATCAATCAGAAAAGTGATCGTTTATCTCGTAAACAGCCGCCATACATATTAGGCCAAACATTTTGTTCTTCATGTCCACTATTTAATTAAAAGTCCATACCAAACTCAAACATAAGTGATTTCATGGCATTGCTAACTTCTCTTAGACATTTTAACAAACACATTACATGCTACATTGAGTACAAGGAAGACATCAGTATAGTGAATTAAGTCCTCAATTCATAAACAACAAGGCATTCACATTCATTAATAGTAAATCAACTAAATTCTTCAGTAGTCAACTTAGATCCTGATTTCCTCATGAGTAAAAACATATAATCCACATCAAAATGAAAAAATGAAGTAAAAGAATACATAGATTGAAGATTGAAAAATTTAAAAAGTGAGAGAGAATGAGGGGGAGATACCATACCTGACTGAGCGAGGAATAAGGACGAAAACCTAGATGAGCGGCGGTGAGGAGCCGAGCGGCGGCGAGGAGAGGAGCAGCGGCGAGGAGAACGGTAGAGAAGCCTCAGCTGAGAACCATGAGCGAAAGGAGAAAGGAAAAAGAGAAATGAGAAATAGGATAAAGTTGTTTCTTACCTTTTCCCCAATTTTGAGAAACATTTCTTTTTTAATTTTGGGAATAAGAAATAGAAATGGTTACCAAATACTTCTATTTCTCAAAAAAGTAGAAACAGAAACAAGAAATGGAAACAAAGCAGGTTACCAAACAGGCCCTTAGTTTCAATTCTATCCATCAGTTTCCTCAAGGCTTGCACTATCCTCATCTGGAAATCCTTGCATTGAGATGCGGCCAGTCTTCTCCTATAATCCCGACTGATTTTTTCGAGGGCATCAAGGCATTGAAGGTGTTGCATTTGAGTGAAATTCATGACCTCTCACTTCCTAACCTATCATCAATTTGTTTGTTGAGCAACCTTCGAGTATTATTACTGGATTATTGCATGTTGGCAGATGATGATGATCTATTTCTTCTTGGAGAACTAACCAACCTTGAGACACTTAGCTTTTATGGTTCCAATATCAGTGGGTTGCCCTTAGAAATCCGACAACTTACAAGACTACGTATGATAAACTTGTCTAAATGCGACAGAGAAGTTTATGGACTAGATCAGCTATGAAAATTAAATGACAAGAGAAAGAGAGGAAGAAAAGGAAAAAGGAAAAACGAAAGGAAGAAGATGAAATTGATTCTCTGATTACAAAATAAAGTTGAGGAGAGAAAGCTATATATGTACGTACAACTTTACACGTGGCTAAATATAAGAGGAAGAATCATAACAGAAAGTAATAGGCAATGAAAAGCAACAAATAGCTTTTCTCTCAATCTGTTTTTGCTGCATCTTTTCTTTCTTCTTCTTCATGCTTAACATCCCCCCGCAAGCGAATGGGAGAAACGTGAACATTGAGCTTGGTACGAAGATCACTGAACGCTGGGAGGACAATGGTTTTGTTAAGATGTCAGCAAGCTGATCTTCAAAGGATACGAAGCACACAATAAGTTGTTTGGATATAACCTTTGCCCTGATAAAATGAAGATCTATCTCCACGTGCTTTGCTTCGATTGTGCATCACTGGATTTTCGGCCAAATATATAGCACTCATATTGTCACAAAGAAGCAAGGGAATGATTGGTTCCAAGAATCCAATTTCTGTCAGCAACAATTGGAGCCAAATTATCTAGAGAGAGCTCGATACTTTGATTATGTGCTTGAACAGGAGACAACCTTTTGCTTTGTACTTGACTAAGAAACAAGATTATGGCCAAGGAAAGTGCTGAAACCAGAGGTGCTATGTCTATCATCTGCATCAGTGTAGCAAGTAATCGACTGCTGGGAAGAAGGGGAATATGTTAGACCATGTGTGATTGTATGTTTGAGGTACCGAAGAATCCTTTTCACAGCTAGCCAGTGGGTGGATGAAGGTTTATACATAAATTGACACACTTTGTTGACTGCATAACTCAGATCAGGCCTTGTAATTGTACAATACTGTAAAGCTCCAACCACACTTCTATAGTGTGTTGCATGTTCTAATGGTTCACCATCCATGATTGATAAAGGAGAATTTATGGCCATTGGTGTTGGTGAGGGTTTCCAGTCAGACATTGATGTTCTAGCAAGGAGGTCTGTAATGTATTTTGTTTGGGAGAGGTGTAGATGGCCATTGAGATGAACAACTTGGATCCCAAGGAAATAATGTAACGGACCTAAGTCTTTTAATTTGAAAAGAGAATTGAAAGACTGAATGTAATGTTGAATGAGTGTAGGGGATGATCCAGTAAGGATTATGTCATCCACATAAATCAAAAGTGCTACGAAAGTAGTATTTTTCCTGTAGAAAAACAATGAAGAGTCAGACTTGGAGGAAGTAAAACCCCAAGATGTTAAGAAGGAACTCAACTTGGTGAACCACACTTGTGGGCTTTGCTTTAGGCCATAGAGAGCCTTTTTGAACTTGCAGACATGATCAGGGTGGTTAGAGTCAACAAAACCAGGGGGTTGACTCATAAATACATCTTCTAGTAAATCCCCATTGAGAAAAGCATTATGAACATCTAATTGGCTGAATTGGCCATTATTTAGAAACAACCAAGCTAAGGAGAATTCGAATGGTAGCAGGCTTTACTACAGGGCTGGAAGTCTCAAAAAAATCTATACCATAAGCTTGATTATACCCCTGAACTACTAGGCGAGCCTTATATCGCTCAACATCCCCATTTGGTTTCAGTTTGGTTTTATAAACCCATTTACAACCAATTAATTTGCAGTTGGGTGGAGGGGGAGTAATAAGCCATGTTTGGTTTTGAAGAAGAGCTTTAAATTCCTGGTGCATAGCATTCTGCCAGACTGGTAGTTGAGCAGCAGCTTTGAATGTAGCTGGTTCTTGGATAAAGGATTGTAAAGAAGAAGTTTTACATAACCAGACCTTGGGCTTGAAGATTCCAGATTTGGATCTTGTGATCATGGTGAAGGGATGGTTTACTAAATTAGCGGAAATTTATTTAGTAAATTTATTAACATTTAATAACGGATCTATTAACATCATGCAATTTGTGATAAAAACATGTAGATTCATGCTTAATTTCAAAAAATTAAAACCGGAACTTACATTGAGTAAAATATGGAGAATCGGTTGGAGGTTTCTTTACAGCATCAAATCCTCAGCAACACCGGATCTTCTATGCTATATCCCGATCGAAAGAAAAACCAACTTGTGGGAATCGAACCGGAAGAACAAAAGAAAAAGAAATTTCTTCTAAATTTTTCCCAAAGGAAAATTGACAATTGGGCAAAAACTTGAGAGAAAATTTTCACTTTTCTAATTAAAGTGAGAAGTGTACAAAATATGAATCCCAATGATCATATTTATAGGAAAATATGATAGCTAATCTATATAGATATGCTTATCTCCTAATTATTAAAATAAATAGAAAAGATAAATAAGAAATATAATATATATATATATATATATATTAATGGCCAAAGTATTGCACGCCCACGTCAATTTCAATGCCACCATTATATGATATATATATAATTTATTTACTTTTCTTTATTTAACCATTAATATTAGAAATAATTCAAATAATAATTTCTAATTTAATATATTGAGCCAAAAAATTAATATATTAATTACCATTGAATCTTATTCAATTAATTAATTATTTTGGGCCAAAACCAATTTGTTTCTTAAATCAATTGTATTTAATTCTCTATAATATTTATTATTAAATTAAATAAACTCATTATTTAATTAATAATACAAATTATTAATTTCCATTTAAATAAACTCATTATTTAAATATTAATAATATTAACATTAATTCCCGTTTAAATAATTTATTTATTTAAACAATTTATTTTGCCATAAAATATTATAATTGATATGTTATATTAATTTCCATTTAAATAAACTCTTTATTTAAACAATTAATTTTTTTTATCAATATTAATATTAATAATATTAATATTAATTTTCATTTAAATAATCTCATTATTCAAATAATTAATATTGCCTAATTTTAAGTAAAATCAATTACTTAAATTATTTGTTCTTCTTAAGTTAAATTAATAACTTAGTTTTGCTACAACGATATTTGGGCTAGCATAGGACCCGATGGACCTATAGATCATGGGCTTAATAATTAGTTAATTAAGTGATTAACCCATAATCAGTTAATTACTTATTATTTAACTATGAATAATTCCACTATAAATTCATAGCTGAACTCCCCTCACTATAGATGAGTTATGTCCATTTAGTTTATCTTTATTTATATCTGTGATATATCCTTCACGTGGAACCCTCATAATTACAGACGGATAAATTTACCGTTTTGCCCCTGTAATTACCGATTTATCCTTGTGTTCCCGCTGATTCTCCAATGAACGTTATATTTAGTCGAACTAGAGATAATATACTTCTGTGATCAATAGAAGTCGTGGCGCCACTTGTTCATGTCTCGAATCAGTACATCAAAGGAGTTTCCTAAAGTTCCTAAAATATTTAGGTATCGCACTGATACCGTAAATTTATAGGAAAGTTATGAATTTCATCTCGTGAAAATGAGTTCCCAGCTACTTATCTAGCCATGTTCCCAAAACAGGAGTGTATTGTGCGTTCTTACAGACCGCTCTCAACCATGTGACTCAAAGAACATAACTCCACAAATAGGAATCCGCATTTCACTCAGGATTGAGATCTATCACGGTTGATAAACTTAATTTGATATTTGATCATTTCTCGTAAACAGTACTAATAAGAAATTTGATCGAACATCGTGGTCCTGTCTTATACAATCAACATTGCATATGATACTTCCATTTCATGTCTCCCACATGAATGATCAGGATTAGATCATTTGTCTATAAACAAAATGCGAAGCTATCAACAGTGTTACCAGGATAAGGTTCCCAAACGTTATCCATTTACTGTAGACACTTTTAAGTTACTCATCTCGACTTTAATCCTCTCGTATGACTCACATACTAAGTCGTGATTTCATAAGAGTAACTTAGGGTTTACTATTTGAATGTTTGATATTACTATATTTCCATATATTCCTAATATCTTCAATTGAATCAATCTAGATAATATAAAGAACTTATGTTTATTTATTTAATTTATTCTAAATAAATTATTATTATTAAATAATTACAAGTTCTAGGACACCATTCCTAACACATGGGATGTTGAGTTGGAAGAAAAGATGGAGGACCTGTTGGAGATTGCAGAACAGTAGGGGTGGGAGGAGAAGCAGAATGAGGACTGGCAGTAGTAAGGGGAGTAGGGATATGTGAATTGATTGGTGTATCATTTAGAGGTGGAGAGGAATGAGGTGGTGTGTGATTGGATGGGTTTGGGGTGGAACTTGGTGTAGTCTGAGAGAATAATGAATTGAAATTATCAGTTGGAGGATTGACAGAAAAGGAAGGCAGTATAAAAGTATGTGGAAAAGACGAGATATCATAGTGAAAAGCTTGAACAGTGGTTGTAGGCTTGGACAAAGTGGAGTAAGGAAAAGAGGATTCATTGAAAATAACATGTCTAGACACATAAATTCTGCCAGAAGAGGGATCAAGGCATAAATAGCTCTTATAATTAGAGCTATAACCAATAAATAGACATTGGGAAGTTCTAAATTGCATCTTAGATTTATTATATGGTCTAAGGTATGGGAAACATGCACAACCAAAAACCTTGAGAAGGTGATAATCAGGGAGTTTAGAGTAGAGAAGGACATAGGGGGAGTGATTATTCAGTACAAGAGAAGGCAGACGATTGATAAAGTGAGTGGCAGTCTGGAAAGCATATGACCAGAACTGTTTAGGTAATGTAGAATGTGCTAAAAGTGCCAAACCAACCTCTACTACATGTCTGTTCTTTCTCTCAACTCTTCCATTTTGTTGAGGAGTATATGGACAAGATATTCTGTGATGTATCCCCTTTCTGGCAAGAGTAGCAGACAAATCCTGGAATTCACCTCCCCAGTCAGTTTGTAAGCTTTTGAGCTTACTATCAAATTGTGTCTCAACCATCTTCAGAAAATGCTCAAAGTAGTAAAGTGTTTGATCTTTTGAATGCAATAGATAAAGCCAAGTAAAACCAGAGAAATCATCAATGAATAATAAAAAAAATAACGAGCACCATTGATTGACATAATGGGAGAAGGTCCCCATAAATCCGAATGCACAAGTTCAAAAGGGACAGTTGAAATTCTAGTAGACTGTTGAAAAGGTAAACGATGCATGGCTCTTGGCCAATTGATAAGCATTGTAAAAATCTAACATAGATGATTTATGGCTCATAGCCAATGGACAAGACTGATTACAAAGACTCAACACTTTACTAACAATATTGGGAGCAGGGTGACCAAGTCTAACATGCCATATATTTGGAGAAGATAGAACTGCTTGAAGAGAGGAGACAGTAGGTGATGATGAAAAAGCTGGAGATGCAGGTGTTGGATTGATGGTGTAGAGGCCATGTTTAAGCAGTCCCTAAAGCAGTACCTCCCTGGTGTGGAGATCCTTCACAAGAAAGAAAGAAGGGTGAAATTCCACAAAAGCTTTGTTATCATAGCAAAGTTTGGCAACACTGATTAGTCTATTTGATAAAGAGGGAATGTGAAGAACAGAATTTAGTTTTAGGGACTGATATTTGGATGGAAAAAAGGAAGTACCAATGTTTAGAATGGAAACATACTTACCATTGCCAAGCATAACCTGTTTTGAACCAGTATAAGGGGTGACGGTAGACAAGGAATTGAGAGAAGGGGTCATATGATGTGTGGCCTCAGAGTCTAAGAACCATTCTTGATCAGGGTAAGGATTCTGAGATGTGGAAGGATGAGGGTGAGGACTATATGAGAAGTTATTTTGGTATGGAGGAGTATATGGAGTTTGGGGTGAAGAGTAAGGCTTAACAGAATCTGGCAGTGTTGCAAAATTGGCTTGAAAGGTGGATATGTTGGAATTATGAGTCTGTATAGAAGGTATGAGGTTTGGAGAAAACTGGGCTGCAAGGTTCCCTTGAGGGCGGGGTGATACAGCTGGATATCTGTCTCTATTATCTCGTTCATAACAATTCAATGCAGTATGACCCATTTTAGAGCAAATTTGGCATTGGGGCCTTTGTCTTCCCCATCTTGAATTGGTGTTGGATTGGGTAGGTCTAGGAGAGAAGGTTGAATTTGGAGACTGAGGCAAAGGATTAGAAGAGGGAGTGTGATACTGCACATTAGGGGTAGGAACAGGTGGTTGTGGAGTGTAATTTGAGGAGTAAGACCAAGGAGGGCAACTAGAATTGTTGACAGAAAAATTAGAAAGATTAGCTTGAACTAAATTAAGTTGATCTACTGAGGTTTGCCTCTGTAAACGAACTTCATAGCTCAGCAAAAGGCTTCGAATATCTTCTAAAGATGGTTTATCAGTTTTGTTTTGGATGGATGTAACAAAGGGATTATATTCAGCTCTAAGGCCATCAAGAATGTATGCAACATGGTCTCTATAGGATAATGGTTCTCCAATGGCAGCTAGTTTATCTGCAATTTGTTTAATGCGAGCTAGGAATTGAGATACAGAGATTCCATCTTTCTTTACTTTCTGCAACTGGGATCGAAGACTCATAATGCTTGCAGTGGATACAGATTCATAGACTCGTCGAAGAGTTTCCCAGATTTCAAAAGCAGAAACACAACTTACTATTTTGCTTATTTTGTCTTCAGAGAGAGAGGAGTAGATCCATCCCATTACCAATCTGTTTGCCTTTTGCCAGAAATAGTATTCAAGATTCACTTGAACATTGTGTGGATCTAAGAATTTTGGAGGAGGAGGAAGGCTTCCATCAATAAACGCTTTTCTAACCCGTTGGAAATAATCAAATTTAGCAATTGATTTTTCCAGAGTAGGTAATTAGAATATGTTAATTTAACAGTTAAGGAAGAAGAGCCTAGATTTGTTGGCTGTTGGGATGGAGTATTTGGAAAGGGAAATTGTGGAAAGAGTTGAAATGGAGGTTGTTGAAAGCCATTTGGTGGTAGATTTGGGTAAAAACCTTGTGGATAAAAGGTTTGAGCTCCTGGATTTATTCCTATATCAAGATGAGGTTGAGTGTTTTGATGAACTCCTGGATTCAAGAAGGTTGGTTGTCTTTGGATTGAAGGTGGAGTAAGGTTAGGTAAAGGAGGCAGAGTTTGTCTATTTGGATTTAATGGAGCTACCGGAGTTTGAATGGTAGTGGTATTGATTGGTTGTGTAGCAGGTGGAAGTGTGATATGAGGGCATTGATTATCCGCCTGAGATGAAGAAGACGTCCCAAAACCTGACACCATGATAGCTTTTACAGCTATGATACCATGAAAATTAAATGACAAGAGAGAGAGAGGAAGAAAAGGAAAACGGAAAAACGAAAGGAAGAAGATGAAATTGATTCTCTGATTACAAAATAAAGTTAAGGAGAGAAAGCCTATATATGTACGTACAACTTTACACGTGGCTAAATATAAGAGGAAGAATCATAACAAAAAGTAATAGACAATGAAAAGCAACAAATAGCTTTTCTCTCAATCCGTTTTTGCTGCATCTTTTCTTTCTTCTTCTTCATGCTTAACAAGCTAGAGGTAATATGTGACAATCAAATCTCAAACGAATTCTTCCCCAAACTACGCGTTATAACAGTGGTTAACTGTTCCAAAATACCGGCAATCGAGAATACTAACCTGCGTGAGATATTCAGCAATTTGGAAGAACTTGCTTTCATGAATTGTATGTCAGATGATTTAGAAAGTGTACATCGAAGTCTTGATTTGGAGGAGTATGAGAGAATGTGTTACCAAAGTTAAATGCATTGACGCTGTGGAACAAGAATTCCTTTGTTCCTAAATTTCCAAATCTGAAAGAGCTAGAGCTTTGGAATTGCAACACCTTGAGATATATATTCACTTCCTCCACAGTTAAAGGATTTCCATGCCTCCAAACTCTAAGAGTAGAGTCATGTTCAGTAATACAATTGATTGACGATGGCCACCGAGAAGCTTCAAATGATGCTGATGATAATGAAGTGTTCCCCCAATTGAAGTCTTTGATACTAGAAGATTTACCACATCTCACACCTTTTCACAAAAGGAATTTTTTTAAAAAATTAGACTGTTTGGAGATGTTGATCATTACTCAATGTCCTCAAATGAAGACATTCAAGGTTGGGTATTCTAATACTCGAGGCATAGGTGAAATGGAGGTGGTTGAAGAAACAGAGATACGGAACAACAATATCCCATCATTAGCTAACGGTGTTACACTAAAAACATTTCAGGTAATGGAAGAGGGACATGGCCTTGATGATTTATGGCGAGGCGATTAATGGACTATTACCCATTGTTGGTCTAAGATGTTCTTTTGATTTTTAGACTTTAACTCTATTTTTTTTTCATGGAGAACTGTTGAACTTATTAACTATTTGGACATGTTTTGTTGTTTTGATGAATGTTTTTATTATAGATTATGAATCCCGAAATTCTTTTTAAATGAATTTTTATGATGAACTATTTACAACCAAGTCTTCCACTGCTTTATGATGCTTTAACATATTTATTATTGATTTAGGGTCGGGTCTTTACAACGTGTGATATTATAATACTAGTCATAACAATCGTCTGAAATGTCGAAACCCTCCTTAACATCCTCACCGTTAACCATATGATTCATTCATTGATTCCAGTGTTGTATAAAAGCATCCAATTGTAAAATCCAATTGTGTAAGTGTCTACCTCGTAAGTCAAACATTTGCAACTGTGGTTCAGTATCACATCTCTCAAGGACTATTTGACAGAGTTTAAATTGTCGCATATTACGATCCAGTCGATGCCACTCACATATATAGAAACATATGGTAGACTTATAGTCATCCACACATCTTGATCCCACCTACCGTACTTCGGTAACGACATAATAATGTTCGAATATTGATAAGTGTATGAAAATGCACTTAATTTATGCTTAATTGTAAAATAAATTAATTTATAATTTAATATTTGCATGGATTTAATTGAATATTTTGAAATATGAGAATATTAAATTTTAATTTGATTTATTAATTTTTGTAGGTAAAATTTTGTTTTTGGTGGAAGTTATAATTTAATTGGTGAAGAAAATACAAAGGAAAAGGAAGAAAAATGCTTTAAATCAGAATTTCCAATTGAATGACACGTGGCACGCATGGATTCATCTTCAGAAATGGGCTCACCGTACAACTGTGCCGCACAGAATCCAATCTGCTCCATCCAGTCGTTGATCGCCACGTGTCGAAGAGAAGAAAATAAAAAATAAAAATAAATAAAGAAACGCGTCAGCGCCTCAGCTGCCCCAGCCGTCCGCAATTCAGCGAGCGCCACGTGGCCTCGTCCCAGCCCTGCGTTCGTCAGCCTTGCGTCAGCGAGTCTTCTTCTCCACCATTCCGAGAGCGCCACGTGTCGCCTGCTTCATTTTTCCAGCTTTTTTTTTTATAATTTCTACGCGTGGGGCCCGCTGTTTCCCATCAGATTTCAATCCCTATAATTCCTCCATTCTCTCCCCCCAATTTACTCCTATTTACATTTAATTCTAATTTATTTTCTTTTTAAATTTCAGATTTTGTATTTAATTTTTAGATGCAATTTTGGGCCCTCAACTTGTATAAATAGGGCCCTTTGCCACTCCGAAAAACACACCCTTCTTCCTCCTAATTTTCTTTGCAATTTTAGTTTTCCATTTCAATTTTCTCTTTAGTTTTTGCTAGCATTTTCATACTTTCTTTTTAGAATATGTGAAAATGTTTGCAACTTAGGCTAGTTTTATTTGGTAAAGTGTAGGAAGAATTTTATGTAATGCAATTTTATTTATAGTTTTGATTCAATTTTGTTCAAGTAATTCTTAATTTTAAGTAAATTTCAATTTCTCCATCTTTTTCTTAATTCCTTTGTTAATATTATTGTAGTGTTATATTTCATAAAAATCTAGTCATGCTCTTTTTATGTGCGATTTTAACAATATAATTTTATTGACAATTTCTTTATTTTATAAAAATCCTTTACTACATTATGACTTGTTATATTGTCGATTTTGGATTTTTATATAATAAATAACATGTTCTTAATTTGAGAAATTGATTTATTTAAATACATTTGAAAATATTTTTTGTTCTTTATTTCTAAATTTTCCGATTGATTATTTGGGATGTGAAATTTTCAATTGAGTTATATGAATCAAAATTATATCTAATTTTGTAAAACATAAAAGGATTCCTACACATAACCAATTCCATTATTAATTTCTTTTAAAATCAATTTTTATCATTTATTTACACAATTTCCAAACCAAAATTCTCAACCCATCTCTCTTTTTCTAAACTTCTTCTCCTTAAATTCTTATTTGATCATCATCTCTCCGTGGAATCGACCGCCCATCTAAACTACAATCGACCGCTTTGCATCGACATTTTTGGGCGTAATCATATATGGCTGCCATATAATCTATATTTAATTAAATAATTAGCTTAGTATGCTCCAAGTGTTATTTAAAAAATATTATAGATATTTGATACTTGATCTATAGTTACCTGGTCTAGCATATGACGATATAAAATAAACTATAATATTTCGAATATCAAAATCAATCAACCAACATTTCAACCATAATTACAATAACACTAACCTTCAATTAGTAAATAAACCGCAAGAATCCAGAAAATCCAACCACTATATATAAAAAAGAGACAATATAAATCATCAATTATTTACCCAAAATAATAATATCAACTAAGTATGATAAAAATAAAAAAGAAATTGAAAATTACTAGAGAAAAGAGACCAAAATATGAAATATGCTATTTGATGGTGGACTGATTCGGTGTGACGACCCGACTCTTTTTAATTCATTTAAAATCAGATTTCAGCGGAAGACTTAATATTTAATAAAAATTCGGCATGGATATGTTTAAAACTCGGACTATCCAAAACCTGTTTACATTTTTCACAAGCAGAGAATTTAAAAGACAAGGAATTGCAATTCCTTCTGTAAAGTTTAAAAGAGTTTATGATTGAAAAAATTAAAACGAAAAGCTCTTATGAGCTTATATATAAATTTATATTTCAAAAGACAAAATATAACACAAAGTGAGTCCATGGACTTTAAAAATATCTCTAGTCCCTCTCGGCATCATCATCATCCAGATCAGACTGCACCAGCTCCTCTCTCACGACCCCAAGCACGAGCATTACCTGAAAATGTTTGTAATATCATGAGCTAACAACAAGCCCAGTGAAAATAAAATAAAAATAGAGTAACAATAGACTCCAAACCCGCATCCAGATTTGTGTCCAAAAACTTACTTTTGTTATCCATCCATTCAGAGAGATTTACATCAAGTCTTCCACTTTTACTTACCAAGTCTCCTAAATGATCGAGGATCTAACTTCCAAGCATTTAAGAGGATGTGTTTTATAACACACATAATATTGTATTTTATTCTCTTTAATACCTTATACTATACAATATAAGGTTTACATTCAAGTGTTAATCTCCGATTTCAAGATCTTCCAATTAAAATGAGAATCTAGTTCTCTTATATATACATATATCAATAATAATTATACAAGGTTCAATACACCCTTGTATTCTCTCATTAAAAAAATTTAATCTCATTCTTCTTCCTTATAGCACTCGGCTATCATCATATTTCATTCTTTTTCTCTATGGAAATGTATAATATACATAATATTTCAATTCTTTTCTCTATAGCAACTCAAGCTATCAAAAGTTTACTTTCCTTTTTCTTTAATAAATAATACTAAGCTCACTCGGTCTTAACATATTCAAACAATATAATTCGCGATTAATGACGATAATGTTAGCACACGCAGTCTCAATATTATTCATTAACTCGTCCAACTAGTGTAAAGGGCACACAACCCTTACATTAATATAATCATCACATGTGAATAATGACAGGTAATTAAAGCTCCCGCAGGACTAAGCATTCACCCCATTATCTCGCTTTCCAAAATAAAATATACAAGTTCTTTCAATAATATCTTTCCATCTCTAGTGAATAATGCCAAGTAATGAAACTCTCATAGGCTAAGTTCATTCACCTCATTAAACTCACTTTCCAAAAATAAAATGTAGACCCCTAATTTTGTCCGGTATCATTTAAAAATTAGAATTTTCCTTTTATTAAAAAAAATAATAAAAATAGAAATAAAATTGACCAATTTATTTTTTTAACGCATCTTTTTTAATTATACTAATCCAAAGTTGTTTCTAATAAAAGTGTGTTTTTAAAAGATTATATCATAGTGGAAAAGTGGAGAAGATAGGAAAGTGAGGTGGAAATTTAAGGAAAATAATTTTGTTAAAAAAAGAGGATAGTTTTGAAAAATTAGATGAAAAGTGAACAATGAAAGAATTGGAAAAGAGTGTAAAATAAGTCTTGCTAAAAATAGGAAAAGTTATGGATAAAAATTTGGTTAAGCTAAAAGAAGATTTAAAAATTAAAATGAAAATGGATATTAAATTTTAATTTTATTTTGGGCAAAAAGAGGGGGGAAGAGGATAGGAAAATATTTTTTAAAAAAAGGCTAAAAATGGAAAAAATACAAAAAATTAATAAAAATTAAAATTAAAAGAAAACCTAAACCCTAACTTAACCTCTATAAATTCATCTTATTCTCACATTTTCAAAAGGGGAGGGAGGAGGCCCCCCAATTTTCATAAAAAAAAAAAGCCAATATTCTCCCATCTCCCACCTCCCACCTCCCAACTCTTCATTCCACCACCACTCTCACTCACCACTATCCACTAACCCACACCATCTTTGAGCCACAACTCTACTAACTTGAGCCATCCACCCTTTTTTTTACTCACCTAAAACCTAGCTCCAACTTTCACTAGATTACTACCCCATTCTACCCATTTTCATAAAACCAATTCTAATAACTCTATTATCTCATTTTCATCACACACTGATGGGACTCAAGAGGTAATGGAAATATTCGTGGTAATCCTCTTCTTTATATAAGCATGCTAATTTCTTTAGTTACATAATTAGGGTTGAAGTTTTCTTTCTTCAAACAAAATAAAGTTTGATTTTTCAAAAACTGTTTTTTTTATATGGAGTCTTTTATGTTCTAAGAGAAATCTTGAGTTATATTTCATGTTTTAATTTATTTTATATTTTTTTTTCTTAAAACTAGTCTTAAATATGAATACATAGGAAAAAGAATCAACTAATTCCGATTTGTGGTTTGAAAGTTATGATTTTTTGAAGTTGGTTGTTAAAATGAATTTATAGGCTACGGGAAATTCTGAGCATGTTCTACTTCATGATGTTTCTGTACTTATTTGTTTAGTTTAATTACTTATGACTATTTTTATTTAAAACTAGACTCATAAATGAAAATTTAAAAATAAGAATCACTTCATTTCGTTAAGTATAAAAAAAGATATGATTTTTCAAAGTTGGTACAAAATTCTGCATACGTTTTTTTTGGTAAAACCGAAAATGAAGTATTTTTCTTTCATAAAAATTTGATTTTTTTTTTTGCCTATAAAACATGAATGTTTTTTGAAGTGATGGTTTTGTTTGATTGTCTTATTTTTGTATGTCATATTTATGTTTATGATTTATTTCCTTAGCTTAAATTAATTGACATCTATTTTTGGTTAAGTTCATTGTTTTATTTTTTTTAATGTTAAAAACTAATTTATTTTAAAAAGTAATTTCTTACTTCAAAACTCATCTTAAAAGGGTTTTTTTTCCTCTTCAAAACCCATCTTTCCAAAAGTTTTCTTAAATTTTGAAATTTGGGGGTACAAGGATGCTTTGATCCCAAATTTCATAAGTTAAGAAGTTTATGGTTTGATTTTAAGAATTTTAAAATTACCTTTTTTCAAAAAGGAAAATATTCATTTTAAAAATTTCTTAGAATTTGTAATTTGTGAGTACAAGGATGCTTTGATCCCAAATTTCATGAGTTAAGAAATTCATGATTTCATATTAAGAATCAACTAAATAATTTATTTTCTTAAAAACTCATTCTTCCAAAAATTCTAAAAAATATTGAAATTTGGGAGTACAATGTTGCTTTGATCCCAAATTTCATGATTTAAGATTATTTATGAAAAAAAAAACCACTTTATAAAAAGGAATTGTTAGGATGCTAATTTTCCTAATTTCAAATATTTGAAAACTCCTTAAGGGAATTTGAGAGGGTAAGGACGCTCTCTTCTCAAACATCTTAAGGTGAAAAGTCTTGTGGTAGGATGCTATAGTGAGACATCATTTTTTAATGGCTTTATGCCACTCATATTTAAATTATCCATATCATTATAATGATTAATGATGTGATCAAATAAATATGAGACATTTTAAAATAAACACAAAAAAAACATTTTTCCTAATGGCTTCATGCCACTCACAATTATTTAACAATATCATTAAAGTAATTAGTGATGTTGATTAAACATATGTGGGACATTTCAAAAATAAATAAAAAAAATATTTTATTTAAGTAAAAGCTTTTAATGACATAAAAGAGAATAACCAAAACAGTAATCGTTTTTTAAAACGAATGTTTAGGGTGCTAATTACCTTCCCTAAATATGAATAAACTCCCGAACCTATTTTTCAAATTTCGCAGACCATTTTATTTTTGTCTTTCTCGGGTGTCCAATCACACCCATTTCAAAACCAATGATTGGTGGCGACTCCTATTTTGTTTTTCTTATTCTTTTCTTTTACCATGTTGTCAGGTTAGAAAAGGACATGTGTTAGTTTTTTTTAAGAGGGTCGGCCGCTCCGCGTCGTCCGAGGGGGTAGCAACATAAAATATACGAATTCCTTTCAATAATATCTTCCCACCTTTAGTGAATAATGACAGGTAATGAAAGCTCCTGTAGGACTAAACATTCAACTCATTAACTCACCCACCAAAGTCATACACTGTATCCTCGTATATGTATCATAATAATTATGGATAATACTAGATAATGTGAACTCGCATAGTTCCATCATTATCTCATTATCCATCTCCTCCAATCATGCAAAGTTCTGCAGTCCTTTAGCATTCCTCATGATACATATACATAAACATAAAACGAATAATACCAGACAATGCAAACACACTCAGTCTATGCATTTGCCTCATTATTCCTCCCAATTTCGATTATGCAATATGATATGATATAAATATGCTTTCATGTGCAAGTAAAATAAATATAAACATTCAAAGTAATCGAAAGAACATAAAGGTAAATTGATCACGTAATATTCTTATACATAAAATAAGAAATTAGGAACTTCTAATAAGAAAAACAATAAATAGATCAAGTCAAACAGCCTTCAGTTAAACTTGAATTTCTAACTTTATCATAAAGTCTCAAATTCAAAATTATTCTATTGCTTTCAATTAATATCCGAAGTTCCATAATCAAGTTCCTTATTCACCTCATTATACTTGAAACCTTCAACTTCCGATAATCATTCTTAAACTCTGGAACGAATCTAAACTTAGAACTTCAAAGAGTTAAATGTTTCCCTCGAGAAATCCATGAGTTCTCTCACTCAATTAGAACTAACTCCAAGTGATAAGGCAAACTTAAATTTCAAGTTCAAACACCCTATGCTATGTGATTAGCATGAACCCTTGAAGCATGAATTCAAACCCTCCTAGATCTAGATGTTATCAACCAAGAGATTTAGGCTAGAATGGATTAATTAAAATTGATTTTTTCCTTTTTTTTTTGGGAAAAAATCAGTTTACACCCCTGAACTTTACATGGTGTGTCAATTTAAACCCTAAACTTTCAATTGAATCAATTTACACCCTGAACTTTAATAAATGAATCAATTTACACCCATTGTTAATAAACTTACTATTATTTTTGAAATTTTTTAATTAGACATAGGCGTTTTTATATCGAAATAAAGTTAATTTTTTGAAAATTAATTTTAAGTTTATGTTAAATATTTTTTATGGTTAAATTTGACCGTTTTGGTGTCGGGTTTGAACATTTTTGTACCGTTTAAATTGGTAACTAGGATTTGAGTTTTTTCATTGTTGAGGTTGGGCGTTTTTATGATGAGGTCATAGACGTTTTGTTATTTTTATCTTTCGGTGATTTGGTAATTGAATTTTGATTAATTTTATAGTTTTAGTATTATGTGGGTTTAAATTGATTCACTTAAAAAAGTTCAGGGTGTAAATTGATTCAATTGAAAGTTTAGGGTTTAAATTGACACAATATGTAAAGTTCAGGGTGTAAATTGATTCAATTGAAAGTTTAGGGTTTAAATTGACACAATATGTAAAGTTCAGGGGTGTAAATTGATTTTTTCCCTAATTTTTTTTTATTATATCTCAACTATCTGTCTATATAATTATTGATAGAAATATAATGATTTTCAATCTAAAAAATTAAATAGATTAATATTCAAAAAATTAAATATAACTAATGAATAAGATTTTATTTTCATAGTTATTAATATTATAATCAGTAATTATATAATTGCATGTTAGGGGTGTTTTTAGTTCGGTTTATGTCATTTTTTGTTAAAATTGATACTAGATACGATTAAAAATGAAAAAACAAATTACAAATAAAAAATTAACTATTTATGTGTCAAAATTGAAATTGACATATCACTTTTGGTACACAGGCTGCTTAATTTATTGAATTTCAATCGGTTTTTGTCGGCTTCAATTCAATTTCTATTGGTTTGGTAATTTTAAATTGCAGGACGTGCCCCTGGACAAAAATCCTGGCTCCGCCACTGCCCTACCCGCACTAAAATTTCTCCAAAACTAATGTTAGTCTGGGTAACCGACATATATATTGGGCCTTGATATGCCCAATTCATGTGGCCCAAACTATAAAGTTTAGTTCAGGTTTAAAAGCTGGCATGCTGAGGATGATCATACCTTCTTCTTTTTTTAACAGAGATAATTACACATTTAATCCCAACAAAGCCTGCTATTTTTTAGAGTGCTATAATTTAGATTAATGATTCTTAATTACAATCTCCTCTTCAAGCAACAACCTTCTTCCCCAATCAAACATTTCTCTACCACATATTCATACCATAATTAAATATGGTATTATTACCTTAATAACCTTCCATCCATCAACTTTTATTTTACATTTTTAAAAACTAGTTCAAACGGGTCTTAAATTTCTTTTTAATTTTTTTTAGATATTATACCATATTAAGATTAGAACCTTCAACCTCATAAGATGAAGTCAGGTACTTAAACAAGATACTTTTGTTTCTATTTTTATTAGAGTTTCTAAATAATACCGATAGGTTATGATCAACTTCTAATCAATTTCTACATCTACATGGTGCAATGTCAACATTTACATGACACCATGAGCAAGCTAATGGTATCATAGTATTGATATGTTAATTTAGCTAAAGATGAATTGATTTGAAGAGATTATATTAAAAAAAAAAGAAGGTAAAATAACATTTTGAAAGTTCAATGACGAAAATAAAACATGAGTAAAAGTTCAGGAACAAAAATGATATTTTACAGTTAAAAAAATACAAATACTAAATTAAAACTTTTTTAGTAATGATTAAATAATAAAATACATAGATTAAATATAATTTAACTCTTCAAAAACAGAAAATTGAAAACAACATGATTATCAAGGTCTTAAATTATAAGATGTTAAATAACAAAACTTTTCCCATCTCATAAGTCAAATTCAAACTCAAGTTTTCTTTTCCTTTCGTAATCTTTTATATATCTCTTTTTATGTCTTTGGAGGAAGTCGAGACACTGTTGCCCTAAATCCCGCTCCTCAAAAGCTGAGTTTTATTAGAGACAGTGACAGTGTCAACAACAATTTTAAACAAAAATAACTTCTAAAAACATAATTTTATTCTTTAATACATATTTATAACTAACTTTAGACCAATATAATTTGGACAGCTCAAAAACAACCAAACCCAATATACACATTCTTTCTTTTTTGTGTATTTTATTTTTCATTCCATGATTGGAGAGGCAGACCAAGACAGAAATGTGTACAGGTCCAAGACTTTAAAAAATAAAGAATAAAAAATAAATTAATGGGTGATCTCATCCTAATTAATTAAAATTAACTAGATGAGGTGTTTAGATTGCAAGTTTGAGAAAACATGATTTATAAGGTCTAAAATCGATAGAATCTGAATTTATATAATCATATTTGAGTTTATACCCAGTAAAAATAAAATAAAATTCAAAGAAAATATAAAAAATTATAGAAAAATTTAGGTTTACAAAAATAATATTATTATATTGTATTAAAACTCATAGGTTTATAAAAATAAATTAATATTATATAGAAATTGTTATGTTAATGACCAAGATCTCTGCGAAAGCTTCAACCAAGAAATGACAATGAAAGTCAAGAAGATGAAAGAAAACGAGAAGAGAAAAACGAATCAGAGAGAGTTTTATCAAAGCCATTGTTTTGCTAAAACAGCCTATGAACATTCAGCTAACAACCCTTAACTAAAAGTTAAAATGAGCTGTCTTAACAAAGTAGCTAACATGAGCGTACATGAGCTTAACTAACCAATTATTAAAGACTCTATTTAGTTCATACTTAACAAAATCTCCACCTTATGAACTAAAAAATAACAATTACAGAAAATAGAATTCATTACAGACTATTATATCTACTGCACACTTGCATTCAACATACAGAAATCCAATTTCTGTTGAGTGACTACTTCGGTTAGCATATCAGCCAAATTTTCAGAAGTATGGATCTTTTCCACAGCAACTATGTTCTTCTCAATCACTTCTATAATGAAATGTAATTTGATATCAACGTGCTTTGATCGTTCATGGAATTTCTGGTTCTTTGTAAGATAAATTGCACTTTGATTGTCACAATTTATGCTAACGCAAGCTTGGTCTATTCCAAACTCTTTGCCAATTCCTTTCAACCAAACAGCCTCCTTGGTTGCATCTGCTAAAACTATAAATTCAGCCTCTGTTGTTGACAATGCCACTACATGTTGCAGAGATGACTTCCAACTTAAGTATTTCCTCCTAAAGTAAAAATATAACCTGTCATGGATCTTCTTTTGTCAAGATCCCCTCCAAAATCAGCATCAACATAACCTACTAGCTCCATATTATTGTTCTTCCTATAGACCAAACCAACATCTGGTTTGCCTCTCAGATACCTTAACATCCACTTAATGGCTTCCTCATGCCTTTTCCCAGGATTAAACATATACCTACTAGTTAAACTTGCAGCATAAGCCAAATCTGGCCTGGTACACACCATAAGATACATCAAACAGCCAACAACATTAGCATAAGGAATTGAATTCATATATCTAATGTGGTCTTCATCATTTTCCTTAGGACAATTTTCAGTAGATAGCTTGAAATGCTGAGCCAATGGTCCCCTAACAGCCTTTGCTTCCTGCATATTGAACCTTGACAGCAGTATTGTCCTTGTTTTATGCACAGAGTACCTCTGACCCTGTCTCTTGAAATTTCCATACTAAGAATTTTATTTGCCTCTCCCAGATCCTTCATATCAAATGCTGAATTTAGTTGTTTCTTCACACATTCCAGCTCTGCTTTGCACTTCCCTGCCAATAGCAAATCATCCACATACAGCAATAGAAAAACAGATTCTTGTTTTCCACTTCTTTGACATATGCACAGCTATCATAGAGGCCTTTTGTAAAACCAATGCTTGAAACAAAATCATCAAATTTCTTGTACCAGCTCCTTGGTGATTGCTTCAAGCCATACAGTGACCTCTTAAGCAAACACACCCTATCTTCTTTTCCCTTCACTACATAACCCTGGGGTTGTTTCATGTAAATTCTTTCTTCCAAAGTTCCATGCAGAAAAGCTGTTTTCACATCCAGCTGGTATAGTTCAAGGTCTCTTTGCACTACTACTGTCAGCAGAATTTGGATTGAATTGTGTTTAACAACTGGAGAGAAGACTTCTTTGTAATCTATCCCTTCTCTTTGAGTGTACCCTTTAGAAACCAGCCTTGCTTTAAACCTCATAGGTTGCAGACCAGGGATCCCTTCCTCCTTCTTGTAGATCCACTTTGATTCAATGAGCTTTTGGTCAGTGGGTCTAGGTACCAATATCCAGGTGTCATTTTGGGCAAGTGAGGCTATTTCTTCATTCATTACCTCTATCCATTTCCTTGATTCCTTGCAATTAATTACTTGCTCAAAATCAGAAGGTTCATCATTACACTCACCTGATACTACACTGTATGCAAAAGCTGTCATATCTTCAGTTTCATATCTCTTTGGCAGTCTAATAGTTCTTCTTTCTCTGTCTCTTGCTAGTGAGAAGTCTGAGAGGTCTTCTTGTGGTTCCTCTTCATTTCTATTTGCTTCTTCCTCTGTGCTGCTTTGGGGTTCTTCAGTTGCAGGTGTTGATACTTTTAGAAAGTCATCATGTTCAGCCTGCTCCACCTCAAACACAACCCTGCCATCTCCCTTATCAGTTACCTGTTTGTCTTCAACAATTGTTTCTTTGGGTTTCAAGAACATTTCTCTTTCTCTAAACACTACATTCCTGCTGACTACACATTTGTTTTCAAGAGGGTTCCATAACTTGAAACCCTTTACACCTTCTGGGTATCCAAGAAACATGCTTTTCACAGCTCTTGGTTTCAATTTTCCTTGAGATATGTGCATGAAGGCTACATAGCCAAATACTCTCAAGTTTTCCAGCTTTGGAGGGTGTCCACTCCACATTTCCTCATGGGTCTTCATGCTTAGAGATGCATTTGGGCTTCTGTTTATAGTGTATACAACAGTGGAGACAGCTTCTGCCCAAAATGACTCTTTTGCTGCTGAATCTGATAGAATGCACCTTGTTCTTTCTAGGATTGTGCGGTTCATCCTTTTAGCCACCCCGTTTTGTTGGGGTGTGTAATCTAACTGTCTTGTGTCTTATCACACTTTGCTCTTTGCAGAAACTGTTGAAGGATTCACCACAGAATTCCAGACCATTGTCTGTCCTCAAGTGCTTGACTAGTCTCCCAGTTTGTTTTTCCACCAGAGTCTTCCATTCCTTGAATTTCTGAAAAGTTTCATCTTTGGTCTTCAAGAAATAAACTCATGTTTTCCTTGAGTGGTCATCTATAAGGGACAGAAAATACCTTGAACCCCTTATAGATGGTATTTTATTTGGCCCCCAAAGATCTGCATGAACATAATCAAGGATACCTTTGGTACAATGTTCCCCCTTCCCAAAGCTCTGTCTCTTTGCTTTTCCTAGTATGCAATGCTTGCAGAATGTTAATGTCTCTGTTACATCATGTGGGAGTAATTTTTATCTTGATAGCTCATACATTCCCTTTGAACTGATGTGTGACAGCCTCTTGTGCCACAGATCTGCCTCAGTGAGTTCTTCTGATTCTGCCACACAAGCAATTTCTTTTGGAGTTGCATTCTTCACCCAATACAATCCATTTTCTTTTCTTGCTTCTAGAATCAGTTTTGAGCCTTTCCAGATCTCCATCAATCCTCCTTTCCCACTGTAACTGCATCCCTGTGAGTCTAGTACTCCAAGAGAGATCAGATTTCTTTTCAGGGTTGGCACATGTCTTACATCTTGCAAGATTCTAAGGGCACCATCAGATAGTTTAAATTCCACTGTTCCAATGCCAATTACATTGCATATGTTATGATTTCCCATATACACTGTTCCTCCCTTGCAAGATCTATAGGATTGAAACCAGGTTCTTGATGGAGTCATGTGGTAAGAATACCCCGAGTCAAGAACCAATACTTTTCTTCATTCTTTGAATTGGTGCCATCTTCCACTAATAGAGCTTCAGTAAACATGAAACCATCTTCTCCTATTGATGCTTCACCATGATTCTTTCCCTTTTCCTTCTCATCATGGAACTTTCTTTCTGGACATTCTGTAAACTCTTATTTAATAATAATAATAATAAATAGAATAAATAAGTGGATGAGATTGAAGGAAGGAGAAGATAAATATTAAAAGAAAAGAGTATTTCTTGGTTTGACACATTGCAAGCATTTAGTTTAAAAAAAAACATAAATTGAAGCCCATTCTTCTCTTTGCTTCAGCCACCCGTAGGAAGGAAATAGAAAAAGAAAGAAAAGAGAAAAGGGAAAAAGAGAGAAAAATAGGAAATGAAGGAATTTTGGCTTGAATTTCTTGAAGGCTTCAACAATTAGTGATCAATTTGGGGGTAGTTACTTGTTGGTAAGTGATTTCTCCAACCCAACTCTTCTATTTGATGGATTTTGTTAGATTTTACTAAGATTCAAAGTTGGTTTATGGGTTAATTTGAGATGGTGGTGTTTAAGATTTATTAAGAATGGTGGAGAAATGAAGTTTTTTTTCCATATTTTGATGATGAAGTTGTGATGGGAAAATTGTATGAATTAGAAAGAGGATTATGTGTTGGAAGAGGATGAACAACAAGAATGAAAGTATTTGGCTTGAAAAATGTATTGGAAATATAGTTATTAAAGGAAAAGTGAAACTTTAGCCATTGGGATATTAACCGTCAATTTATGTGTTTTCAATATGTTTTTCTATATATAAAAATACTAAAAGATTATTAATGGGTATTTTATTCAATATATATTTCAGGTGATACGGAGATTGACACCGCTTATAATCCGGGATCGTAAGCGGGATAGTTTTTGTGAGTGGTTAAAATATTATTTTTGAATTATCCATAATTATTTACTTATAAATTTTCGAGTTAGCCTATATAATATGATTATCCTATATACGTATGTTTTTATGATTTACAAACTATGTTTATGTGTTTTTACTATTACTTATGAATATTCCTTTGAAATTGGACATTATGTTAATATGGAAAAAGTATTAGTTTCCATGGTTTTATTATAGTTTGCAAGTATATAACAGATTTCGTAAGCTATTTTCAAACCACTAAATGTCGTACCCACTAGCTTAGCTTTCAGCAGGTCTTTGGGACCCACTTTAGCATACACATAGGCTTTGGGTTGTATGGTAGGGTGAATAGCCCTTTGGGGGAAGCTCTGCGCTCATATGACCAGTTTCAGTATAATCAGTTACTCTGCTGCATAACTTGATTTATCTTGTGTGTAGTATGACCAGTTGTGGGTATGCGTTTGGTGTCGGTTTTCTATTATATGATTATGATATGATATTAGTACATGAACTTCGCTAGCTATGAGTTTTTATTACGTATGAAAAGTGTTTTGCTCAGAAATATTTCATTTGCTAAAAGTTATGTTTTCTACGATATTTAACTCAAAAGTATATTTTAGTTTATAAAAGATCCCACTCACTGAGTTTTTGCTCATGATTTTCCATGTTTTGTTTTTCCCCTCCAGGTAGCTCCTGAGTTTCGAGGATACGCCTACGAGAGCCGTCACACCACCAGTTTTTGGTTTCATCTTCACACCTAGCCTATGTATGACATTTTTGTGTGTGTTTGTACATGTATGTTTATAAGTGCCGGTGATGGCTCGTGAGGAAGTAAATGGTTTTATGATTTTTTAGGCTAGTTGGGTAGATGGAGGAGTTTACAATTGAACAATCACATAAATGCCTCTCTTAATGTTAGTAAATTCAGAATTAACATATTTGACTAATTTTGAGTTAATTCTGAGGGCGGAGCCCGTTATAGTTTATGTTGGATTATGTAAAATGTACTACAGGTTGGTTTAGTCGAAAAATAAACGGAACTCTGCCAAAATTTTCTTAAATAAGTTGAATTTAAATTGATGATTTACTAGTTATTTTTGTTACATTAGATGGTATGCGTTGGCATTAGCTTTCACTTGCCATCGGCACGTGTCGTCTCGAGTGTTTAGGGGGTACTCGGGTGGGGTCGTGACACATTCCCTTTTAAAATGTCCCTCCTTGTGGCATAAAAAACACTTGAACTTTGTCTTCCCTTTTGGTTTGCCCTGGTTTCTTGAATTCTTGAACTTTTGAAAATTTCCCTTCTTGCTATCATTTGCATAGAGGCCTTCTGCTATCCCTATTTCTCTTTTCACAGTTGTCAATTCAAGCTCCTTTGACCTTGCTGCAGAGATGATTTTAGACACAGAGAGTCTTTCCCTTCCATACTTCATGGTAACCTTCACCCCTCTGTAATCTTCAGGCAGAGAGTTCAATAGCAAGATGGATTCATTTTCATCTCCAATGTTTTCGCCCAGGTTGTTGAAATCAATGGTTAATTTCTTGAATTCGTCGAGATTTTCTGTCAAAGATTTCTATGGATTCATCTTGAAAGTAAACAGATTCTCTTTTACGTAGATCTTATTAGAGAGATCTTTCGCCATGTAAATGGAGTCAAGCTTGGTCCAGATCTTCAAGGCTGTGTCTTCCTCAGCAATTTGCCTCAAGACATCATCACTCAAATGCAGAATCATAATGCTATGGGCATTATCAAGGACATTCTGCTTGTGTTCTTCCGTTGATCCAGTGGGCCATTGGGGCACTCATCCAACGCAATCAACACTTTTCTCTGAACCATGACAGCCCTAATCTTTAATTTCCACAGGCCATAGTCTTCACTTCCATCAAACTTCTCCACCTTGAATTTGTAATTCGCCATTGATGTGGATCTTGATTTCCTCCTTTCTGTCACGAAGCTCTGATACCAATTTATTATGTTAATGACCAAGATCTCTATGAAAGCTTCAACCAAGAAATGACAATGAAAGTCAAGAGGATGAAAGAAAACGAGAAGAGAAAAACAAATCAGAAAGAGTTTTATTAAAGCCATTGTTTTGCTTATAACAGCCTATGAACATTCAGCTAACAACCCTTAACTAAAAGTTAAAATGAGCTGTCTTAACAAAGTAGCTAACATGAGTTTAACTAACCAATTATTAAAGACTCTATTTAATTCATACTTAACAGAAATCTATAAAATAAATTCGTAATCCAAATTATCCTCAACTTACTAAGAAAGATGAAAATATACAGGCACCTGCCCGAAAGCTGCATAATTTGACCATTTAGTCTTCAAAATCCATGCTGTCTTCTCCTCAGAAAATGCGCTCCCACTTCATATACTTACATTCGTGGGCATAACTTTATCTCTCTATATAATTTTCCCAAAGCAACTCTCTCTTGTATTCTTCAAATATATCTAAAAAAATCTTATAATTATTTTCACAATTTATAAATTACATTCATATCATTTGAGGTATTCAAATTATATCTATTTATCACAATTTTTTTCAATATCTTTAAAATATTAAATTTTTTTTATAACTATCACGTATATTAATTCTATTAAAATTAATTGACAAATGAGTAAACTTTTATAAATTCAAAAACTATAAAACAAATATATAAAGTCTGAAAGTATAAAATTTATACATTGTTGTTGCGTAAAAATGGATATCTTCCACGTAGGCAACGAACTTAATTTATGGGACGAGTTGGAGGTAGTGCGCTGTTTCGACGACGTGCTACGTAGGAACCTGCACAGGAAAGGAAAAGAGCACCGGAGAGCTAGTGTGCCAGAGAGAATAGTAGTATAAATTAGTTACCTAATGAATGAGTTTCTTCTCCTATTTATAAGAGAATATGTTGATGACATCATTGTGCCACGTGTCACGTCAGGATTGGGCCACATATTACTTATCAATTACGTGTCGCTTTCGGGTTACGCCACTTGTCATTTTCTAATTAGACACTTGCAATCGGTTTAGATATGTAAGTCTGTGTTGGAGACTGCGTAGGCAGGTCTTTTCAGGTGCATGGACTTTATGCCCTGGTACTGTGGTCGAACGAGGTGCCTAGGTACTGCGGTGAGACAAGGTGTCTTGGACCAGGTGCTTTGGACTAGGTGCCCAGGCATTGCGGTCGGACGAGGTGCCCTGGTACTGTGGTCGGAGAGGTGCCTAGGTACTGCGGTCAGACGAGGTGCCTTGGACCAGGTGCTTTGGACCAGGTGCCGAAGTACCGCGGTCAGACCAGGTGCCCAGGTACCGCGGTCAGACCAGGTGGCGTAGACAAATCTTATCAAGTTGTAAAATCCCACGTGTAATCCAATTCCACCCCACAACATACATGTATACTCATCTCCATCCATGATCATCAGACACAGTTTATTTTCCATCGATAAGGCACCGATTTTATCTATATATAACATGAACAGGAGAGATTATTCCAGGGGGCGGCGGCCCCCTGACTGATCAACACGTGTCTCTCTCTCTCTCTCTTTTTTGTATGTACAATTTATTTAATATAGAAGCGGACGGAAATGAAGGAAACTACGGAGGTAGTCTTTATTTTTTTTTAACCTTTTTTATTCTCCTAAACCAACAAAGTAGCTGTTTTTATTCTCCTAAACCAACAAAGTAGCTGAAGGGTATTTTTTTTTTTAAAATTCATATAGTTGATGCATTTGTTACCTGCTACAAGTATTTTAGTATGGAAAAAAATAAAAGGTTTTTTAAATACAAAATATAAAAATAATGAAAAATAAATAGTTAGACTTGATCATTGAGGTATTTGCAAATATAACAATTTTTTTAGTAATATTTATGAAAATAGAAGCTCAAAAAAGTATTCGTAAATATACTAAATTTTGATCGAGTAAATCAGTAATAAACATTAAATTATATATTTTTACACTAAATTTTTCATTAATACATATATTAATCGCAGTTAATCACTGATTAATATGATAAAAATTGTTATATTTATAAATACTTGTTTAAATTATTATTTATATAGATATACTTTTTTAAATTGCTACATTTATGAATTTTTTTTTGAGCTTATATCTTCACAAATATTACTTAAAAAATTGCTAGATTTTCAAATGCCTCTATGATCTAAGTTTAGCTATTTATTTTTTGTTATTTTTTATTTTGTATTTAATTTTTTCTTTCTTTCTATATCCTAAAATATTTGTAGCAGGTAACGAATGTATCAACTCTATGAATTTAAAAAAATAAAAATAAAAACAAAATTACCCTCTAGTTACTTTGCTGGTTTAGGAGAATAAAAAAAGTTAAAAAATAAAGAGTACCTCCGTTAGTTTCCTTCATTTCCATCCGCTTCTACAAATTTATGATGTGCATATGAAAAAGAGACACGTGTTGATCAGTCAATCTGGCGGCCCCCTGGAATAATTTCTCCATAACCAGAAACATTAGATTATATCTCTGAATTATTATTATTATTTTCAAAAAATTGTTTTATTGGGTTAGGAAATTAGGAATGATGAACATTCAGCTTTTCCTAAATGTTATTGTCAAAGAGTGGCCAACACAGGGGGTCCCACTCTCTCTTTATATACATTAATTTTATGAGTCTTCTATAAAACAAAAGCTACAAGATTTCAAATCCCATGTCTCTTTGGAAAAAAAAAAAAAAAAATCCCATGTCTCTGAGTATGTCTTCAATATTTTAATTTAAAATGACAAGACTACCCAACTATGGAAATACTGAAAAAGGGCGAGTACTTGAACCTCAATCCCCCAATAAGCGTATTAGCTATGCTATGCTACTTATTAAGTCATTATAATATCTAAGATATTAGATCAAATTGAGTGAACGAGAGCTCATATATCTAAATAGCTAAAATTTACACAAAATATTAATTAGGTATAAATTTTTAGAGGTGAGGAAAGATTTCTAATATGTAAAGTATATTATATAATTTCACCGGTATATCCTAAAATGATGGTGCTTTACCTGCGATTTGACCCGGCGAAAGAAAAGATTTCTAATATGTAAAGTATATTATATAATTTCACCGGTATATCCTAAAACGATGGTGCTTTAACTACGATTTGACCCGGCGAAAAAATTTCACCGGCAAGCTTTACCAGCGAAAAAACGGGCAATGCTAGCTAAAAAATTCGCCGGTATTGCTCAATTTTCTTGTAGTATATAAATATATAATTTATACGTCTCGAGACTGATTTAATCTACGATCAAATTTATCTCTCTAATGTACTATTCTATTTAATAATATCGAATTATCGATTTTAAAATCGCGTATCGTGGACCATAGTCTCATCAGAATTTACAGAAAAAGGGAGATTTAAATTTTTTGTTTTGTTTTGTAATGTGGTGTCTTTGTGCTCCCTAAAAAGTTGCAAGTATTGGGACTTTGACCAATGTTTTTTTTAAGAAGAAATTTATTAAATGATAAAGGGGCAAAGAAGGCACAATACTTTGGGAAATTATCCACAGATAGAATTAAAGCTAGCTACTTTGGGGACAGATACCAAAGTAATCAAAAGAAGATATTGTCAGTTTTGTAGTGTGTGGCAAAAACTATTATTATTTTTTTTATTTTTTTTGGAATTCCTAAGACATTAAATTTAGGGCAAAATGCAAAACACACCCCTGTTTTTTCTGTCAAATGCAAAACACACCCCTGTGATTTGAAAATGAATATTTATACCCCTGTACTTTCAAAACTGTGCAAATTGACCATTTCCCTCTACATCTTTGATTTTCTTTTAACCATAACTTTTTTCGTTTGAACTCCGATTTGAATGATTCAAGATGTTTTGGAATCTTCATTGCGAGCTCTACATTATAGTGACTTAAAAACTTAGAAATCGTTAGTATATAAAATTGTTTACGAGTTCAACCTAATCTAATATATTGATGATGATAACTCTTTTATATACTAACGATTTCTAAGTTTTTAAGTTACTATAATATAGAGCTCGAAATGAGGATTCCAAAACATCTTGAATCATTCAAATCGGAGTTCAAACAAAAAAAGTTATGGCAAAAAGAAAATCAAAGATGAGGGAAGGGGTCAATTTGCACAGTTTTAAAAGTACAGAGGTATAAATATTCATTTTCAAATCACAGATATGTGTTTTGCATTTGACCGAACCCACAGGGGTATGTTTTGCATTTCGTACTTAAATTTATTATAATCTTAAAAACATGTCCTTACCGTGTGGCTGAGACAGGACGTAGAGATTGCAATTGAAAGTGAGATTTTCCACTTTGTTTAAGAAGACTGGGGTTAAAAGCAAATCTTCTTAATTAAAGTTTTGAAGCTTCTTCTTCTTATGGTTATGATTTTGTTCTTATTTGAGGTTTGCTTTTTTTTTTTTTTTTTTCTTTACTGCAATCATGCTTTTGTTGTTCAACCTAATTCATATATTATTTTCATTCTAAGCTTATTTAACTACATATTCGTTTTTTTTTTTAAATGTGTTTTTAGTAATTAATATTTCTATGTTTTTTTTAATCAAACAAAAATGGATGGTTCATTCATCTTCTTCTTTTGCCCATTTTAAATTTAACGGAATTGAATAGCTAACTTGAAAATAGGAAACCCTAAACCCTAAACCCTAAATAATGTCATCACGAATATATTGTGACTCATCTCTTGTACCTATTAAATTTAGGAAAATTATGCGTGGTAGCCAACTTTTGAGTTTTGTTTTCATATATGCCACACTTTCATGTTTATATCAGATTTACCCATTTTTATGTATTCTATTAATTTAATGATATATCATTGATGTAATTTTACAACAATAATTTATCAGTAATGTAAATTCTAGTATTAAATTTATATCAATAATATAAATTTACAAAAATAATATATCAATTATAGTCAAATTTTCACAAAAAAATTATGGGTTAATTATGTGTTGGGTAATTTTGATATTTTTCAATGTTTGTGGTTTTTTTGAAAACTGAGACTCGATATTGGGTATATGTGATAATAGCCCTTAAATTTATGATTTTAATATGAGATACAATATCATTTAAATGAAATGCTAATTAAGGATGGCAACGGGCCGGGGTGGGACAGGGTCGGGGATGCACTTCTCATCCCCTAACCCGCGGGGATTTTTAATCCCCATATAATACCATATCCCCTAATCAAAAAATCAGGGCCAGGTTTGGGGAATCTCCGTTCTGGGATTGGGTTTCCCCCGGGAAAAACTCCCCGTTTTACATTTTAATTCTTATTTAAAAAAGAAATATAAATTTAATACATTTTTAAGTGAAAAAGAAAACACAATACTAAATATTTTATAGGGGCATTTGCAAATCTGGCAATTTTTTATGTAATATTTGTAAAAATATCAACTCAAAAAAATATTTGCAAATATAGCAAATTTTGATCAGGTTTATCAGTGATAAACATTGTATTACATATTTTTACAACATGTTTATCACTGATAAACACATAAATCAGTGTTTATCATTGATAAACATGATAAAAATTGCTATATTTGTAAATATTTTTTTGAGTTGATATTTTTATAAATATTGCATAAAAAATTGCCACCCAATGAAATTTCCCTATTTTATATTTTATTAGTTAATATAATCATATTTTACATATATTTTTTAAATAATTGCTCCCATGACCACAATAATTCACCTAAATCCACTTTTGATGGATGTTTCCATTTTATTTCACTTTTACCCAATAACCACCCATTTTTTAGGATTTTCCGGTTGCTTCCTGATATATCGTTACCTTTTTGCCCCTGCCGACTTTATTAGCTCACATCAAATCTTTATTGATTTTTTCCTTTTGCATTTTGTAATGAATGACTCCTTTAATTAAGGATTATGTAACAGTAATTGATTTTTAAAGATTTTTCAGTTTTTTCTCTCATTTTTTTTTTATAGATTTTTATAGATTTATGATTTGTTCATAAATGTCCTCTTCTTTCTCATCTTCTCTGTTTCTTCTTTTTTTTCACGTTCTGTGAATGATTCAGGTTTTTCTGTTCTTTATCTGTTTGTTTATTTTCTTCATCGTCTCCTTTATCTACCACGTTTTTGGCGGAATGAGACCTACATCTACATCGTCTTTTTATCTACCACATTTCTTATCTACCATGATTGACGTTCAAGAAGGTTCGTTGTAAGGTTTATTTCAATCCGGAATCTCATCGCTTGTTGATGGAAGTTATTACTAAATCCAAAGTTAGGGTTTATTTAGACGTCAAATTTGATAATGATGTTACATTTCTGGAAACTTTTCTTTTCGATAACTTTTCCGTTGTTGTGTCTATTGTGGTTGATATTAAAAAACCTGTTTCTTATCATGTACATGTTGACTCTACTAGCAACCATCCCAATCCCCTCATCCAATCTCAGCCCGTCTTTGATTTAGGTGTTTATAGATCTTATCAAAAAGGTTCGTCGTAAAGTTTTTTTCAATCCTGACTCTCATTGCTTGTTGATGGAAGTTATTACAAAATCCAAAGTTAGGGTTTATTTAGATGTCAAATCTGACAATGATGTTGCATTCCTTGAATCTTTTATTTCTGACAACTATTCCGCTTATGTTGCTCTCGTGGTTGATATGAAAAAAAATAGTTTATAATCCAATACCTATTGACTCTGGTAGCAACTCTTCTTGTTTTTTGATCCAATCACAACCTGTTTTTTATTTAGGTGTTTATAGTAATCCCGAAGATTTTTATGTTCACTTTATGCATAAAAGGCATGAGATTCATGTTTGTTATTCTAAGACGTACCGTGCCAGGGAAATAATTTTGAAGGAAATCAGAGGTTGCCCTGTGGAAACTTATGCTCTTGTCCCCAAATTTTGTTATGTTATTGGGTCGCATAATCCTGGTAAGTAATAGTTATTTATTATAAATGTTTATATTTTATATATGGTTTATTTTTTAGTAAACCTTCATTTTTTTTTTGTACAAATGTTTATAATTTATATACTTTTTTTTAGGATCCTTTATTCGATATTTCCTGGAAGAAAGTCAGAAGTTTAAAAATTTTGTTTTCTTGTATTTTTATATTTTTTAGATTTAATTTTTATAGTTTTATTTATGTTTAGATTTGATTTTCCCATTAATTTTGTAAAATTTAAGGGATTTTAAAATTTTCCTTAAATTTTTCATAAATTAAGGAGAAATTAAATCGGGGGTATGTTTTCTCTTTTCACAATCTAATTAATTTGGCCGGCGACGGTTTTTGGGTAGTTTATATATATATATATAATATACGGTTTTCTTGAAATTTCCATTTATTAAATGGTTATTACTGAAATTAACACTATATTTTTCAATAAATAAAGATAAAAATAAACAAAATACATAAGATATTCTTAAAAATCCAGGTTCAGGGTTGGGGGCGGGGGATGTATTCACATACCCGTACCCTATAACAAATCGGAGAGAAATTTCTCACCCTAACCCTAACCCTATATAGATGGAACTAACAGTTAGATAATATTTTTTAGTAATATTGATTACAATCAAATTTAATCTGATGTAATCTGTTAGACTGTTATGGCCTTAATTATAGGCTTTTAGTTAGGATTTTTTAACATCCCAACTTTTCAAAACACGAGTAAAACAGCGGAAGACTCACAATAAAATAATACCTCTTTACTAAAATTCAAATAAAATAAGAAATATCCAATTTGTCACCTGTTCGCGAACTCATTTGTTTTAAAACAAAATTTCAAGTTTGAAAAGTAACAACAAAGGCCCAATCACTTAAATGTTAAAGAAAATAATATATAAAAAAATCTCATGAGAGATCTAAACATCTAAATCAACAAAGAAAAAAAATAACGAAGACTCGACGCCATGTTTCCACAAATCTAAACCAACTCCTCTTCGAGTCCTCATCGTGTGCCAGCTCTTTCCTCCTTGATACCTGGAAAAAAAAATGTAGCATCATGAGGCTACGCCCAATGAGTAAATGAACATAAAATAAAACTATACTTTGAATACGCCTGAATTTATTAAGTCCAATTTCAACTCATCCCATCTCACAACTTCCAAACAATTTCAACATCTTAAAAATTGCTCACAATCATACTCTAAATCACAAACTATATTCTCAAACAATCATCCACGTCAACGACTCACATATAACTCACAAGTTATATCTAAAATAATCCATGACTCTCAAGTTACAACTCAAACAATTCATAAACCTCAAGTTATAATTGCTATAAATTTCCCACATTCATCAAACACTTGGTATTCTTCTCAATACCGGAACTCCAATACATATGTATATCTCTTAACCCTCAAATTAACAAGATAACATACTCGAAACAGTTTTAAACACATTTGTCTCAATTTAAAACTTTTCGATTTAAAATTTCCACTAATACCTCTAATCTCCTCTTTGTCCGCAAACAAAGAGAGACTACGCTCAATAAGGAATTTAAACACTCTTTTCACAATTTAAATCCTTAAGAGAAAAATATTCTTTTCCATTGTACGGATGGAATGAACCTGCCCCGTTAATTGCTATACAGTCGTGCACAACCGAATAATCTCCCTTAACGGCAATATTCTTCATTAAGCAAGACCTTGCTTAATGCGAACCTACTACCATATTAACCAAGGTATTTAAGTAATATGATCCTACAACATCACTAACCATGATGTTCAAAAAGTCTAAGCTCAAATTTTCACAAAACTATCTTTTTAGGACAAATTTTCCTAAAATTAAATTCTGGAAAATTCTCTGTTAAACCACACTAAAAAATTCCAAAATCACCCAAAATACTACTTTAGAATCACTTTCGACAACTCCCAACAGTTTTCAAATCTAGAAACGAAACTAGCCTAAACTAGTGTAGTTTCGCTCCTTTTTCGGATATTTTAAACTAAAGAAATTTCTAACTAATTTCCAGCAGCATAACGGCTATGAAATCACTCCCAAAATAGCCCCTATACATATGGAAATAACCACCAACGATTCAGAGCACAATAATTAAGAGTATCTAACCACCTAGGCTTAATTATCGACTTAATGGGCACTAAACCTTCACTAAGGTATACACATCCAGCAAAGTTTAAACACTTTAAAAACATCCAAAATACACTTAAACATCCAAGAAAATCATAGAAGATTCATGGTTTCAATTTTACTACAATTCGATATCGATAGTCAAAAATTCGCATGCTTTAATCCAATTTCATACATACTTAAACTCCAAATTATAAAATCTTAAAAACAGCCCCAAAACCATATAAGTAAACATATAAACATCCAAAAACATAAGTTTCTCATCTCCAAACGATAATTAATAAATCGGGTTTCCCCAAAACATAATAATTTAAACCATTCATCTACTCACCTTGTACATAGCAAGAATTTTCCAAATTCTTTATTCCTTTCACAACATAACCACGATATGAAAATAAGTTACAATCTAAATTAAATTAAACCTAACTTATGCTAAGATTAATATTAAAATTAACTTAGGATTGAGGGATTACGGGGTAGGACGATGGTAGGACAATTAGGACAGTATTAGGACGGAGAATGACAGGTTCGACTTCGGGTTAGGACGAAATTAGGACGGGTTTAAGATGGAGGCTCGGACGTAGGAAGAACGTAGGACGGTTATGACAGGGAAGAATTTCGGGATTCCGATTCATTCGTTATCTATCAATTCTACATTAGGTTGACGATTGGTTTGGTTTAGAATAAAAACTTAAACGTTAAGGTTCAAGAATTGGGAATCAAGAAATAAAATTTGGGACTTTTGAAATTAAAGTTCCTAGAACTCTAATTCACAATAGATTAAGTAAGAATCGGAAAACTAAAAACAAAATGGAATAGATTTTCAACAAGAATCGATCTCACATTTTCCTGGAAGAATAAGAAACTTTGCCCTAATTTTTCCAAACGCAATTCCGCTTCAAGAATCACCACAATACACCTAAACATTAAAGAAAACCGAAGGAATTAACGAAACTCCGGTCTTGGGATGACCACATAGGCGGCGGCCATGAGGAAAAAGGAAGGAAGAAAGAAAGAACGTACCTTTTTCTTTCTCTGTTGAAAGCCTGCATTCTGACTACCTTCCCTAACTCTCTTTTCTTTTATTATTATTATTTTCCTAATAATAATAATATTAATAATTAAATTAAAATTTTTCCAAAGCAAGAATAATAATTAAATTAGATTCCAAAAATTAAAATTCTTAACTTTACTAATATTATTTACTCAAATAATATTAATTTCCAATAATTAATTTCTTACTGAGTAACGGGATGTTACAGATTTACTTCTCATCTCATTTGTATATATATTTTACCAACTCTTATGAATAAACAACAGAAGTCAATACATTCTATACGGTATCAGAGCTCTGATCCTATTCTTTTTCAAACCTTCTTCTTTCCTTCTCTTTCTGTTCACTATGGCCTCCTAAGTACCAGCAGCAACTGCCACATATCAGCCCACCATTCCCAATCCCCACGAACCTAACCATACTCTTATTGCCATTAACATCTCCTCTCATTCCACCATTAAACTAACGCCTACCAATTATCTCTCTTGGAAATTACAACTCCAAGCAACTCTCATTGGCTACAATCTTGAAGGATATATAGATGGAACTAAAATTGCACCATCTACCACCATTACTGCTAATGGCAGGGAGTCACCAAATCCAGCGTTCCAAACATGGCTTCGACAGGATAAATTAATATTCAGTGCCATAGTCGGGTCACTGTCAGCTACAATTGTTCCACTTCTAAATCGTGCTACTACTTCCCGTGCTGCTTGGACTATCCTAGAGAACACTTATGCAAAACCCACTCGTGGCCATATTAAGCAAATCAAGGAACAATTAAAGAATCCAATCAAAGGTTCACGTACCATTAGTGAATTTATGCAATACATTCGAAGCCGCGCCGATGAACTTGCAATTTTGGGCAAATCATATGATGAAGAGGACTTGGTGGAAAAAGTTCTTTATGGACTTGATGAAAATTACAAATCCATAGTTGATGCTGTTAATGCTCGAGATAGTTCTATCTCCTTTGAAGAACTCCATGAAAAACTACTGAATAAAGAAACGATGTATAGTCTCAACAACCACAACACACATCACTTCCGGCGACTGCAAACCCGACGACTGTGAATTCTCGAAACAAACTATGGCTTCCTTTCAATTCATCACCGCAATCTACCAATCAATGGCATCCATCCAACAATTCCAAGAATCAAAAACCTCCACTGTGCCCTTATCTTGGTACTTGTCAAGCGTGTAACACTCCAGGCCATACAGCTAAACATTGTCCACAATTTCAACTCATTTCGTCTCAACCTCATTTTGATTCCTCATCGACCACCACTCAACCAGAGGGCTTTCGACCCACATATCCACGCTCTTCTTCCTCTTGGCAACCTCGAGCCAATTATGCAACAACTACTCCTTCATGGCTTCTTGATAGTGGCGCTTCCCACCATGTTACCACCAACTTGAACAATCTTTCTCTACACACACCGTACAATGCTCATGATGATGTCATGATTGGTGATGGCTCTAATCTACCAATCACCCATACTGGTTCTACCTCTCTCTTCCCCCACACATGAATTTCAATTGTATAATGTTTTGTGTGTTCCTACCATGAAAAAGAACCTTATTTCAATTTCTCAAATGTGCCAAACAAATAATGTTTCCATTGAATTCTTACCATCTAGTTTCCTTGTGAAGGACCTACACACAGGGATAACAATTTTTAAGGGACCAACTAAAGATGGCGTGTACGAGTGGCCTACCAATTCAACTAATAAGTCTCCTATTGTTTTCTTTTCCACGATCAAGACTACAACTAGTGAGTGGCACAATCGTCTTGGTCATCCTGCTTCTTCAATAAACGATCATGTTATCTCCAAATTTCAATTACCATTTTCTGCCTCTTCAATAACTACTCATTGTAATGCTTGTAGTTGTCATAAAAATCACAAACTTCCATTCTCTCTGTCTTCTCTTGTTTCTAAGAAACCTCTTGAAATAATATTCTCAGATGTTTGGACATCCTCTGTGCAATCATATGATGCCTTCAAATATTATGTGATTTTTGTTGACCATTTCACTAAATATGTTTGGTATTATCCACTTAAACGCAAATATGATGTCTATGACGTTTTCATTAGGTTCAAAGTCCTTGTTGAAATTTTTTTCAATAATAAACTTAAAACCTTATATTCTGATAATGGTGGTGAATATCTAGCTCTTTCTTCTTTTCTAGCTACAAATGGTATTTCTCATTTAACCACACCACCTTACACACCCGAACACAATGGCTACTCTGAAAGACGACATCGTCACATTGTCGAAATTGGTCTCTCATTACTTACACATGCCTCAAATCCTTTAGTTTATTGGAATCATGCCTTTGCTATAGCCTTTTACCTTATCAATCGGCTTCCAACACTAACACTCAAAATGTGCTCTCCATTTCAAAAGATCTTCGGTACCACTCCCAACTACTCAAAACTTAAAATTTTCGGCTGTTTGTGTTATCCTTGGCTTAGGCCGTATAATAATCATAAACTTCAAGCCCGCTCCACTTCATGTGTCTTCATTGGTTACTCTAACACCCAGAGTGCTGATCTATGTCTTGATCCCACCACATCCCGAGTTTTTATTTCTCGACATGTCAAGTTTGTTGAAACAATCTTTCCTTTTCATTCAACTAACACCTATCTCAATCGCCCTGAACCAAACACCACTTTTCAATGGTCACCACCTGCTTATCTCATTTCTCAACACCCTACTCCTGCTACTAATCTCCACATGCCATTGGCAGAAGATTCATCCACTATTAATTTTCCTGTACAATTGGCATCATCACCAGAAGACTCCACCAATCCACCATAAATTATCCTAAACCAATCAGGTTCTTCATCTACTGTCCCTACTTCTCCTACTCCCACTTCCTTTACTGAAACAAACCAAACAACATCTACCATTATATCCAACCACCCAGATCTTATTAACACCCATTCCATAACTACAAGAGCTAAAAATAATATTCATAAACAAATTCAAAAGCTCACCCTCCACACACAACTTCTCTCCCCTACTGACCTTGAACCAACCACATTGACTCAATCCCTTAAAGACATCAAATGGCGTTATGCAATGTCTGAGGAGTATGATGCCCTTGTTCGAAATGGCACTTGGGAACTTGTTCCTCCTGATCAAGCTCACAATCTAGTCGATTGTAAGTGGATTTTTCGTACTAAACGATTACCGGATGGTTCTGTTGACAGGTACAAAGCCTGTTTGGTGGCCAAGGGCTTCCATCAACGTCCTGGAATTGACTATCATGATACTTTTAACCCAGTTGTCAAGCCAACGACAATCCGTCTAGTTCTCACAATTGCCCTTAGTCATGGATGGTCGCTCCAACACCTAGACATTAATAATGTTTTTCTCCAAGGTCATCTTACTGAAGATGTATTCATGGTTCAACCTCCGGGATTCATTAATGTGGAAACTCCGAATTATGTGTGCAAATTACACAAAGCCATCTATGGTTTGAAACAAGCACCACGGGCATGGTATCATGAGTCACACCAATTTCTCATTACTGAGGGTTTCCAAAATTTGAAGGTTGATACTTCTTTGTTCATCTATATCAACAACAATATCATGATTTATCTACTGGTATATGTTGACGATATCATAATCACCGGAAGTGACACTATCATTGTTCAAAGGTTTGTTTCCCAGCTTGCCACACGTTTTTCTCTAAAGGATCTTGGTAGTCTATCTTATTTTCTAGGTGTTGAAGTTCTTCAACACAAGCATGGACTTCTACTTTCACAACGTCGCTATATCACTGATCTTCTCACCTGGACTCACATGTTTGCTGCCAAACCTGTTCTTACACCATTGGGAACAGATTCTCACTTAAGTTTACAATCTAGAACAGCTTTGCAAGATGCTACAAAATATCGAACCATCATTGGTAGCCTTCAATATTTGTCTTTAACACGGCCTGACATTGCTTTTGTTATAAACAAGCTCTCTCAATTTATGCACCGCCCCACAACAGATCATTGGAATGCTACTAAACGTCTATTACGATACCTTTGTGGCACCACTGATAATGCATAATACTTCATAGAAAACAATCTCTCTCTCTTCATGCATTCTCTGATGTGGATTGGGCAGGAAACAAAGATGATTACACGTCCACTAGTGCTTATATTGTCTATCTTGGTCACAACCCAATTTCTTGGAGTTCTAAGAAACAACACACGGTTGCATGATCATCCACTGAAGCTGAGTACCGTGCTGTTGCTGCTACCGTTGCCGAATTAAGCTGGATTCGCTCCAGTCATCTATTGTGACAATATTGGAACTACTCACATTTGTTCCAATCCAGTGTTTCACTTTCGCATGAAGCATGTTGCACTTGATTTCCACTTTATCCATGAGCAATTCCAACGAGGAGTCCTGCGCGTTGCTCATGTTTCGTCTACTGACCAGCTTGCTGATGCCCTTACAAAACCACTCTCACGAACTCAATTTCTTCAGCTCAAAAACAAGATTGGAATTTCCTCACCGAGCTTCAACTTGCGGGTGCATATAGATGGAACTAACAGTTAGATAATATTTCTTAGTAATATTGATTACAATCCCATGTAATCTGTTAGACTGTTATGGCCTTAATTATAGGCTTTTAGTTACGATTTACTCCTCACCTCATTTGTATATATATTTTACCAACTCTTATGAATAAACAATATAAGTCAATACATTCTATACCCTAAACCCTATAAAACGGAGATTTCCCGCCCTTATAGGTTCGGGGTCCCGCGGAGAATTTTGTCATCCCTAATGCTAATTATAAATGAGGAACCACATTATGACGGCCTCCTCCCATAAAAAAACTAATCGTGTTATTTATTTGTGAAATTTTAACTCATACTTTTACAATAAAGATTAAGTGGAGAATTTTTAGATAATAAGAGATTAAATAAACTTTTAAAATTTCAAGGATCAAATTATATTTAGAGATAAACATATTTGACTAAAATTACATTTTTAACCTTAGTGAAAAAATCAATTAAATGAGTTTAAAATTTTAAAACTTTAAAATTCAATGTCGATAAAGAGATAAATATTGACTAAAATTACATTTTTAATATTGCAATAAAATGACTAAATGAGCTAAATGGAACACAATTCAATTAAGTAGATATTTACACTCCTCTTTTTTAAATTAAAAGTTTAAGTCTCCTCTTTTATTATTTAGTACCCGTATTGAAAAAAAAAAACAAATGAGTTTATAAATTGAAGAAAAAAAAACATATATTTTCTGGTTTTTGTTCTTGGTATTTGGGATAAGGAAGGTCAACTCTTCTTCTTAAAAGAAGTCAACATCATCTAAAAAAAGAAAAAAAAAGGTGAGAGAGAAAAGGGAAAAACTAAAGAAGGATCAATAATCAATACATGAGAATGATTGGGCCACTGACCAAAACCTCATCCAATCAGATTTTCCTTAATTTTGAGCAGTTAAGTTTTCAATTCTATATTGTAATTCAATTGTCTCTTTCAATTACATGTATCACATGCAATTCACATCATGCCTCATCAATCACACCCTCAACATTTAAACCTGCCACCTCATTTCTATAATTTATTAATTTAATGAAAAATAAAAAATTATTTTTAAATAAATCGAACATATGCTATATGAAGTTTCAATAATAGAAAAAAAAAATATTATGGATTATAATTTATCTTATTTATCAATCCCATTTTAGTTATTGAGTTTTGAGGCAAATTCGATTTTGATTCCTAACTTCATTTTAATATTCAGTTATTTAAAAAAATTATATCAATGCCATCATTTTTTCCATTAACGATTTAATAAAATAATGCGTGATATTAATTTAATATTTTTAAAATCGATTTGTCATTTTACACGTGGCATTTTTAATAAATATTTTTAAAACATATAGAATTTTTAAAAATCTTCTTTAACTTAATGATTGAAAGAAAATCATTAATTAATGAATTTAACGAAAAAAAACTACTGAATTTTAATTTATAACATCCTAATAAATATCCTTAATATATAAAAGGTTAGAAGTTTTAGAAATATTTTTGGACACTTTTGTCCCTCTCACTTTTAAGAATCTACGAAAATGCCATTTAAAACTAATAAACACTTCATTTCTCTTAAAAAGAAAAACAATTTATAGTTAATTACTTTCTTGAGAAAATTGCTCACGGATGTGAACAAAAGCTTTACATTATTATAATGGGTAGTTAATTAACTTATTGAGAAAATTGTGCAGGGATGTGGACAAAGAGCTTTATATTTATTTAAAAATTGAAAAACTTAAAAATGAAAGTTTTAATTAAAAACCAATTGGAATTCATATAGCCTTTGCTTTTATTTAGTATTATGATGAACAGCCTGAAGACATTAAATTTTTATTCCACACCAAACCTTTTATTTTAAATTCACACACCAAACGTTTTATCTATCCTATGATTCTATATATAGTAATACTAATACCAAAGTATACTTTTGTGCATTCATGTTTACCATTTCTGTAACAACCTAAAATTTTCAAAAATCCCAAAACACATGGAATTCATAATATAAAGACAGCGGAAGCAAATTTAACAAAATCCAAGTTCTTCTCATGTGAAATCAAACCAATTAACATTCACAACCGATCGGTTTTATTTTTAAAACAATAAATCATTAAAAATCAAGACAATCTCAACCATTGTCTATAAAATTCTCTATCAGAAATTTAACAACTTCGCATAATTCAAATAAAACCAAAAAAACACGAAAGTTAATAATTCCCAAAAGAAAAATAAAATAAGAAGAAAATAAATCGCCGGTGTGCAAATCCATGCCAACCGATCACCCACCTCAAACATCATCAGCCACCAAGTTTCTTCTTTCCTTTACCTGAAAAAAAAAATAAATGTAGCATCATGAGGCTACGCCCAATGAGTAGAAAAATGTTAAAATAAAAATCATGCCATGAGAGATTTTTCTAAGACTTTAAGTCCTTAATCGGCCTCACCGACTTCCGAAAATTCTTTTTCACCCAAAACTCTCAAAGTTTAACACATTCCTCCACATTATCTTTTAATCCGCAAATTAAAAGAATAAAACATTCGAAACAGTTTTAAACTCTCTTTCTCATTTTAAAACCTTTCGATTTAAACCTTCACTAATACCTCTAATCTCCTCTTTGTCCGCAAACAAAGAGAGACTATGCTCAATAAGGCATTTAAACACTGTTTTCACATTTTAAATCCTTAAGAAATAAATATTCTTTTCCATTGTACATATGGAATGAACCTGCCCCGTTAAGTGCTATAGAGTTGTGCACAACCGTATAATCTCCCTTAACGACAATATTCTTCTTTAAGCAAGGCCTATGCTTAAAGCGAACCTTAAGCAAGGCCTATGCTTAAAGCGAACCTACTACCATATTACCCGAGGTATTTGAGTAACATGATCCAACACATCACTATCATGATGCTCAAATTAAGTCTAAACTCAAATTCTCGAAACAACCTTCTTTCTAGGCCGAAATTCCCTAATCTCAATTTCTGGAAAATTCGCCTTTAAATCATTCTACAATATCCCAAAATCACTCGTAAAACCATTTTGGGTTCACTTCCAACAACTCCCAACGATTAACAATTCTAGAAACGAAACTAGGCCTAAACTAGTATAGTTTCGCTCTTTTTTCGGACACTCAAAAACTACTATAATTCTAACTAAAATTCAGCAGCATAACGCCTATAAAATGCCTCCCAAAATAGCCCCTAAACATATAGAATTTTTTTTTCAAAGATTCAGAGCACAATAATTATGAAAGTAATTAGCCACCTAGGCTAAACTTTCGACTTAAGGGCACTAATCTCCAATATGATAATCATGGCCAGCAATATTAGAACATCTTAAAACATCCAAAACATGCATATATATCCAATTTCAAAGTCAAGAAGCAAAAGGAAATAAAATAGACAAATCCCGATACCGATAGTCACTTTAAGCATGCAAAAACCCAATTTTTCACTTCTTAAGCCTATACTATAATTCCAATATAAAACAGCCCCATAAACCTCTTATTATGCATAAAAATCATTCAACTAAGATTCACAAATGTTGAGGCTTAACTATTAAAGAAAAAGGAAAATTCAAACATTCACAATTTAAAGCTTAACACAATTCTACTCACCTTGAATTGCGTTTTCAAGAACCTTACTTTTCTTTTAAAATATGAGGGAAATAATCCCTACCTTTTGAAACTTATCTAATTTCAAGAACATCGATAAATACAACCTACAACGATGAATTAGAAAAGAAAAATCGATCAGAGTCGAAAAACCATATCAAACCCGAAGGGTTTTTAGACCATAAATTTTTATACATAAATGATCTTGCTATAAAATTAACGTTAATGGAAAGATAACGGAAAAAGGATCAGAATGGACTACTTACTTGTATAGATCGGAGTTCGGATGAGGAAGTTATGGAGAAATCAATCCGGGAGATGTCGTTTACGTGAAAATGGGAGAAAAAAGAGATAAATGGGGGCTGATTTTCGAATTAGGGAGGAGGAAGAAGAAAAATTTAGGGTTTAATCCGATTTCAGTTAATTACGAAAATGCCACTATGCAAAAACGGTCATAACTCATTCATCGGGGCTCAGAACGACGAGTCGTCAGTTGCGTTGGAATCGTAATGACGAGACAATCCACATCATCTAAAAATATTAAATTAAACTTGTGGTTTTAATTTGGAGGTTTTTGAGAAATTGCCAAAATACTCTTACGAGATAACGAGGTATTTTTCATCAAATTCATCAATCCAAATCCATTAGTATCATTTTGAGAGAATTGAAATAATTTCCAATTTTTTTATACTCTTACTTGGTAACGGGTCGTTACAATTTCCATCCTATATGAACAAGAAGGAAGGAATTCATTAAAGAGAAAAGGAGATCAAAATTGAAGTGAAGATCAGTCATGATCTCTTGATTGGAAAAATTAGAAGAAAACTCAGAATTCGTAATATGATCTCTTTGTTAACCATTATTTTGTTATGTTGAATATCTTTTTATGTACATTGTAGTCTTTCAATTCCTGGTTAATTTTTGTGTATTTTTAATTTTGTTTACTTTCAAACTGCTTTGAAAAAAATACGAGATTATATCTGTATTCAAACTATAGTGTAATATAATAAAGCAACAACATTTGGAGTGAAATAGATAGAATAGAATGGTTTATTAAATTGGAGAAAATCGTTGAAATGATTTTTTTTTTTGAGATTACATCAAATTGGGGGAGGGGGGACTCGAACCTTCGACCTCAAAGGAAGGAAGTAGGTGCCTAATCAATTGAGCTATGCTCGTGTTGACAATCGTTGAAAGGATTGAGAAGTATAATTAACATCAACTAAACTTTATATTCTCATTTTGTCATGAAGAAAATGGAATTGATTGGTGGGTAAAAGTAAAGGGTAGAAAAAGGTCTCTATTGTACATAGAGCAAGGTCTACAAAATTAAGATCTAATATTTATATCAATAAAAAAGAAATTAAACCAACATGAACATGACTCTATTACTTAGAGCTTCTCATCCTTGATTTGATATGAAAAAAAATATATAAAAAATTAAAATCAACAAATCAGGATTAGTTATAGTAGTTCAATAGTTAAAAGAAAAAAAATAGAGAAATAAGTGAATACACAATATTAATTTACTATATTAGAGAGACCGAAGTTTCTATTAAAAAAAAAGGACTACAATTTTATTAACGTATTAATCTTATTGATATTGTTACTTAAGTAGGGATATATTGACGATGAGAACCCCATCTATAGTTTTTACATCTATTTGTAATATTTTTTTTACCATTTTTTTTTCCATATTATGTCAGAGAATATTTTAGTTGGAATATAAAGGAATAGTATAATACACTTAAATAAATTTTTAATCACATATGATTTAATTTAAGTTGATATAACATATTTTATTTTAATTATTCACTGCTTATATGTAGAAATAAAATATTTAATTATTAAAAAAGTTTTTAAATATAAATTGAAATTAGTAATCATGATATTTTTATTAAAAAATCATTGTTATATAAATAGTCTATGAAATATATTATTCTAAGTTTTATTTATTTAATAAGTGAATACATTTAAAGTTTATATGATAGAAAAAAATATTTTGATAGATCGTATCACTCAAATTTTAAAACAAATAAAATATCTATTAACTAATATTTCATGACATTTTAAATTAAATTATAGTCCTTAACATTTAATGTAATTTATTAAAATATATTTAATAGAATATAAGTAAATTGAAAAATCCACGTGCATCGCACGTGTTAAAAAAACTAGTTATAAAAAAAGTTCATAATAATCCATCATGTTTAGGGTTTTGTTTTGTATGTTTTATTTGTTAATTTTTTTTTTTTTTAATTTCGTTGCTATACTTTGAGGTTGCATTAAATGCTTGGACAGAAAATGGAATGTCAAGCACCAACAAATTGGATAAGTTTTATATTTTCAATGCATTTGTGGTGTGGAAATTATCATAAAAATTAATGAAAGTTAGGGCAAATTCATTTGTTTAAGACTATAAATTGAATGTTGATTTTCTTTTCATTTAACGTTGTTTTTCTTGATATATTTTCTCCATCCGTTAGACACTATAAATAGAATAATCCATTATGCAACACAATTCATCAAACAAATCTAAAGCGATTGATTTCAGCCAAATATTTTCATTTTTGCAAGCAATGTAAATCATTAAAATGACCAATCTAAATTCATTATTTTGGTTAAATGTTTATCTTTAGAAGAGAAAATATTGTATTTGATGGGTGGGTATGTTTCGAATTTCTTGGTAATAAAAGTGTAAAATAAATTTCATGCTAATAATTATTATTTTTTAATAAAGCTACTATCATGGGAAGTTGAAAAGTCATATGGGAAATGGAGTTGGCATCACCACATATAAATAAAATTTGATTGAATATTCTCTTCACCGTTTCTACAACACTAATGTTCAATTCTTAAAAAATCAAGGTACCAGTTGTATTCCCCTACATTCTTATATTTTGACGAGGCTCTCCAAAAATATGAACAATCGATTTATAACTTTTCTTAAAAAAACGTGTTATTTTAAGATTTACAATATATTATTATATAAAATTAATTATTTTATATTTTATATGATTTAAATACTCAAAATGTAGTATTCCGTGATTATTTTATCTATAAACCCATGAAACGTTTTATTCAATTGTATGCTATATATAATTAAAATATGGATTTAATAAAAGGGGATGAGAAATTACTTGTTTGACATGTACATGGTATATTTTGATTAAGTGAATCAATATTCAATTCTATAGAATTGTTAGGTTCTAGACATGATATTAATTATGTATATGTTAAGAATCTCACATCGATAAGATAAAGGGAATTCACAAATTTTATAAGATATATGGGCTACTCCTCTCATTATCAATTGGTTTTGAGATGGAACCTCATGATATTAAGATGGTATTAGAGCCCAACTAGCCCAAACAGATATTCGGTCAAAAAATAAGATCCGTTTTAAGAATGGTGAACTCAAAAAAGACACCATCTTGAGGGGGTTGAGGGGGTATGTTGAGAATCTTACATCGAAAAAATGAAGAGAACTCAAAAGTTTTATAAGATACATGATGAATTTATGTTGTCTCTCACGTATGTAATAAGTTCCCAATGTCATAAAGTTGGTGTGCAATTCATCTTTGAATATTGTAACTCAATTTTTCCCAAATAATTTTCAAATAGTGAAATCTTATAGTAATTAATGGTTTTAAAAGAATGAACAACTACGTGCAACGCACTTAAATTAAGCTAGTATAAAGGAAAAAAAATAAGGAGACAGAGAAAAGATAAAAACAAACATATAAAGAGTTAAAAAAAAAAAATAATAAATAAATGCTTTGTCCTTGTTTTCGATAGGTGGCACTACTTTGTTTTTTGTTTTTTTGTTTTTTTTGGTCAAACGCTACTTTGCTTTCGGAAAAGGGTAATAATATGGCATCTTTTTCTTCTTTTTGAAAGAAAAAAAATCAATAAAAAGTTGGTTGCATGAATATTTTCATAAATATATTTTTTTTTCATTCATTTAATGAATAGTTTTAGTTAAATTAATATATCCATTTTCATTTTTTTTTTCTTTCATTTAACGAATACTTTTCCCATTTTTTTTCATATTTTATTTTTGTAATCAAGAATTAATAATTTATCAATTCAAAATATTATATTAATATAAAAATCAATATGAATTCTCTAAATTTAAAAAAAAAATTATAATTTTATTTTTAAAAAGTAAAAATGGAGTTATTTTCACTTGAAGTTTTATGATATTTTTTAATTTAATATTAAGTCTTCTTTTTTTCTTTAGTTATTTACCAGATAATTTTTTCCTTTATTTTATAATTATATTTAATTCAATAATCAAATTTAATTTAATTTTCTTCATTATTGTGTGATCAATAAAAAATTGAAAAAAATTAAAAATTCTTTAATTATATTTTCACTAAAAAGATAAAATAAATATAATTAATATATAATAGTTTAAGACTTAAAACTAAAGTGAGTAAACTAATAATCTGATTTAAATATTATTTTTAAATGGTATTTGATTATTACTTAGCTTCATATTTTAAAATAAAACTCAAAATCAACTACTAGCTATATCTAATTTTTTTAAGCGAACTACTAGTTATATCCATATATTGTTTTATATTTATTTTTATAATTTATGTATAATGATATTTTGTTAAAAGTGAATAAAATTGATACAATGATTGATTAATTTTTTAAAATGTGTAATTCAATATTTTTTTCAGTATACAAAAGTATTCATATTTAAAAAAAAAAAAAAAAAAACTCTCATTATAAGTATAAATATGTTAATATTTGAATTGATTAAATTGTATACACTATCATGCATATTGTGTCACTCCTAGATAGGGATGGCAAAATTCCCCGAGGATTAGGGGCCCAACCCTATAGGGGTGGGGAATCCCCGCTTTATAGGGTTAGGGGGGAAATTTTCCCAAATTTGTTTTAGGGTTAGAGGATGAGAACACATTCCTCGCCCGCCCCCGACCCCGAACCCGATAGTTTAATAACATCTTATATATTTTGTTTACTTTTATATTTATTTATTAGAAAAAATATATATATAATATGGTTATATTAACTTATAAATTATAAAATGTTTAATATTATGTTTTCTTTTTATCTAAAAAATGTATATTTTAAATATATATTATTTTTTTATGTTTATTTTTAAACAAGAATTAAAATATAAGAAGGGGAATTTTCCCCGCAAGAAACCCGATCCCCGAACCCGCCCTGATTCTTTGATTAGGGGATAGGGTAGGGTATGGGGATTTAAATCCCCGCGGGTTAGGGGATGGGAATGGCATCCCCCACCCCGCCCCGCCCCGCCCCGTTGCCATCCCTACTTCTAGAATTGAGTTCTAGATTCGGCACTAAAATAGACCACACTTCCCCAATCAACTTCAGGTTATTTGGTTAATTGTAGGATTGGTGTGATACAAAATTATGAGCATAATATTTATTTTGTTTCAAAGGACATAAAGAAAAAAAAAGAAACATATAAAGAAAAAGAAAGGGAAAGATAAAGATAATAAAGAAAAAGAAAAAGAAACATATATGCTTGTCCTTGTTTTTCTATAGTACTTTGCTTTCGGAAAAGGGTAATAATAATATGGCATCTTATTCAGTATAAATATCAAAATAGTCACTTTTGCCTCCCTTTTTTTTAATAGCCACCATTTTAAAAACATTACTTAATAACACATATAAATGTAAAAATACAAAAACACCCTTAATATCAAATCATTTTCTCTCTCTTCTATCCTCCCTCCCTTGCCTTGCCATCCTTTTTTTTTATATTAGCATACCTCTCTTTTTCATATACTTTTCATAATTATTTTTGAAAATATTTTCCCTCTCATTCTCGCTCTTTCTTCTATGTATTAGATTCCCTCCCTCCCTCCCTCATTTTTTTCTCTCATTTATTCTTCCCTCTCTCTCTCTCATTTCTTTTTCCTTTCTCTATCATTTTCTTTCAAACCTCCATTGATTCTCTCATTCTCCCTCTCTTTCTTTTTCAAAATCTATCATTTTTATCTTCTACAAATATTCATCTCACATCAAACCTCCATTGATTCTCTCCTTCCCTCTCTTTTTTTTTTCATAAATATTTTTCACCGTTTTTTGTTGCGAATCTCGAAGATCTAAACCAAAAATAGCATGGATTTGACGAAAGGTATTTTTTTTCTCATTTATGTCCTTTGTTTTATTATGTAATATACGTAATTTTTTAATAGTGTTTTCTGTGATACACGTAATATATGCAATATACGTTCTTTTTGTTTATCTTTCATTTATGTCCTTCATAACTTTTTTGTAATATACATAACTGTTTTGTTTTATCGGTTTCTTTCTATTTTGCTTAATGTACAGTCTGTAATATACGTAATATACATTTTTTGTGGTATACGTGATATACATGACTATGTATTTTTATTCAGTTTACCCTATTTGTTTTACTAAATATTTATTCTGTAATATACGCAATATACGAAAAATAATGAGAGGTTGATGTACACACACCCCTTCTTTTATGTTCCTTTTTTTGTTATATGTACATTATGTAATATACGTACTATATGTAATACACGATATATGTAATATACATCTATCTGTTTATCTAAATATATTTTCTGTAATATACGTAATATACATTTGTTTTTGTTTGTTTGCATACCAAGTATTTTTTTTTGTATATTAAGTATTTGTGTAATTAATATTTTTTTTGTTTTTCATTTGTAGATTAAATGACATATATATTATGTGCATACATCCTCATTTTTTCTCAAATGCACTTACGAAGTGGAAGACTATATACCCAATATAGTAGATGAACAAAATACTTTACATGAGAGGGGAAACTATAAATAATATACTAAAATGAATATAAAAAATTGAATTAAAATCGAAGTATGTAGTATAAAATCAAAACATGAAAAAAATAAAAATTTACAAAATATACTAAATACACTAAAGAACTATGAACAATATATGAAATATACTAAAGAAAATAAAATATACTAAATATACTAAATACACTAAAGAGCTATGAACAATATACGGAATATACTAAAAATTGGGAAATAAAAATAACATTGAAAAAGAAAAACTATGAGAAGTGTTTAGACTATACATAATATACGTGTCAGATGTGTCAGACTATATTTGACATACGAAAGGGGCAAAATAAGTATATTAAAAAATTGAATAGTAAAAAATGTCTAAATATTATACTTTTCAAACACATGGCCATTTGAGAATTTTTCCTCCTCCAAATGACTATTGTGGGCTTTTCACCCTTCTTCTTTTTGAAAAAAAATCAATAAAAACCCTGGAGTTGGTTGCATGAATATTTTCATAAATAGATTTTTTTTTTTCTTTCATTCATTTAATGAATAGTTTTAGTTAAATTAATATATCCATTTTCATTATTTGTTTCTTCTATTCTACTATTGAATAATCAATATCATTATTATTTTTTATATTTTAAAGAGATAAATGTAAAATACACCTAAACATTTAAGTGTTATTGTTAAATCATACCCCTGTATTTTTTTTTAAATACCTCTGCACTCTAGAAAAATTACAAATCACATCATTCTATCAAGTAGTTTTAACGAAATTTAGATATATCTATATTATACGCATACCGCGTGTTCTAAAACCATTAAAAATTTCAAAAAAATTGAACATTTAAGTGTGATATATATATTTTACTGAAAACTGAGTGTGAGAAACTGGTTGGTATGAGAGAAAGGGTTGCAGATGATGTAAAAACAGCAAAAATGAATGGAGAAGAGATTAAAAAGAATGTTTCGTGGTGGCTAAGACAGGTGGATTCATGCATTCATCAGATTGAGACGTTTTTAAAGAATGAACGGACAGGATGTCTTGATTTTCGTTCGAGGTATTATCAGAGTAAGAAGGCCAGAGAGATGAGATCAATGGCTAGGAAACTAATCGAAAGGCAAATTCTATGATCGAGTATCATATAAACAGAAAATGGAAGGACTTGCTCATCTTAAAGCTCAAATAATGTTGGCATTAAAGGATGAAGATATCAGGATTCTCGGGATATGTGGCATGGGAGGTGTGGGAAAGACTACGCTTGCCCGACAAGTAGTTCAAGAAGAAGGCGTGTTTGATAATGTTGTATGGTTGACAGTTGGTCGAAATCCAGATTAAAACATAATTTCTGAAATTATAATTAAAACTAGAATAAATAATTTAGAAATAACTAAATTGACTAAAAAAAATATTTATAGATAGTTAGAACAAAAGATTTATTATCTTGATTTGGTAATTTAAATCTTTAAAATAAAGAATTAGAATAATTAAAAAAATAAATAAATATGAAAAATGAATAACCAATCATATATAATTCATTAAAATAGTCAAATGTATGATAATAATAAATTTTAAAATTTAACATTTTTTTTAGTTCATAAATAATTTCTAAAAATGATTTTAAAATATAGAGAAATTATTAGAAAGAATATTACGTGCAACGTACGTGGTAAAAGACTAGTAATACTTAAAAACTTGCATGCTTTTTCACCTAGATTTCATGTAAATATCCAAACAGTTTTATTAATTGATAGTAAAATACCATGCACGTTTTTTTTCCTAATATAAATCTAACATAAAATGTGGAAAATTTTAGTTGTAGCAAATTTTCATGCAATATTTATAAATACTCTCATCTCAAAACTATTTTTAAATATACTGCAGAAGCACCTGATCTAAGTTCAACAAAACCCAGCATTAGTCACATTCAGTGAGGAAAAGAGTGATTTTGTTCAGTCACCGTCGGAATTTACTAGGGTTTCGGTTTCGAAACTGGAACAAAATAAAAATGGCCGCCGAGATACTTGTATCCAGTCTTGCAAAGTATACGGTTGTATACAGTGTTGCAACGGTTAGGGATGCAATGAGTTACGTGACTCAGCACCAACGATACGTTTCAGATCTTAAAAAAGAGTTTGAGGTTCTGGTTGATCTGAGAAAAAGGGTTGTAGATGATGTGAAAACAGCAGAAATGGATGGGGAAGAGATTAAGAAGAATGTTTTATTGTGGTTAAGTCAGGTGGATGAATACATTCATCAGATTGAGATGTTTTTAAACAATGAACAGTTTACAGGATGTGTTGATTTTCGGGCGAGGTATTATCGGGGTAGAAAGGCCAGAAAGATGAGGTCAAAGGCTATGAAACTAATCGAAAGGCAAATTAACTATGATCGAGTATCATATAAACATAAAATAGGAGGATTTGCTTATGTTAAAAATGAAATAATGTTGGCATTGAAGGATGAAGATATCAGGATTCTCGGGATATGTGGCATGGGAGGGGTGGGAAAGACTACGCTTGCCCGACAAGTAGCTCAAGAACAAGGCGTGTTTGATAATGTTGTATGGTTGACAGTTGGTCAAAATCCAGATTATGATGCCTTGAAAAAGTATTTACTAAGAGAGCTGAATCGGATGTCTGCCAATGCCATCCTCCTTATAATATTGGATGATGTTTGGAACTGCCTTGACTTGGATGACTTGGGTATCAATCCTAGCAATGGTAATTGTAAAATCATTATGACTTCGCGAGACATGGCTGTGTTGTCAGAAATGGGATGCGAGAAAATTGTCCTGCTCGATTCTTTCAACAGCGAAGACTCATGGCAACTGTTCAAGAGCACACTGGGTGATGATGTTGATTTTGAATCTCATCCTGAGTTAGAACTTATAGCCAAAGAGATTATGAGCAAATGTGCAGGTTTGCCACTTGCAATTGATATAGTTGCCAAGTCACTTAGAAGGAAAGCCCTTCCAATTTGGAAAGATGCCCTTCGCCAACTACAACATCCAGGTAGACACACAGAAGGAATAGCAAAAGATTTGTATTCTTCGTTACAGTCGAGTTATGATTATTTAGAGAGTGGAGAGGCCAGGTTAATCTTCTTATTATGTTCCCTGTTTCCACAAGATTTTAATATTCCAATGGATCATTTGATGCTTTATGGGTGGGGCCTTCAATTGTTCTGGGGAATTGAGACCCTAATTGAAGCCAGGAATATGGTATATGCTTTGGTTATAGACCTTGAGGCAGCATGCTTTTTGAAGAATATTGGTGTGGGATATGAGTGTGTTCAAATGCATGATGTTCTACGAGATTTTGCCCTGAGTTATTCAAGGAGAGGACGCCTTGCAATTTATTCACAAGCAGACTTGGAGGAATGGCCAGAATTAGAAATTGGGTCTGAACGTGCTTCTGCTTTGGCATTAAGTTTCAAGTCTATCCATCAGTTTCCTCAAGGCTTGCACTATCCTCATCTGGAAATCCTTGCATTGAGATGCGGCCAGTCTTCTCCTGGAATCCCGACTGATTTTTTCGAGGGCATCAAGGCATTGAAGGTGTTGCATTTGATTGAAATTCATGACCTCTCACTTCCTAACCTATCATCAATTTGTTTGTTGAGCAACCTTCGGGTATTATTACTGGATTATTGCATGTTGGCAGATGATGATGATGATCTATCACTTCTTCGACTACTAGCTAACCTCGAGACACTTAGTTTTTACGGTTCCAATATCAGAGGGTTGCCCTTGGAAATCGGACAACTTACAAAACTACGTATGATAAACTTGTCTAAATGCGACAAACTTACAAAAATTCCGCCTGATGTGATATCCAGATTGTCCAGACTTGAAATTCTATACATGAAAAACAGTTTTGTGGAGTGGGGAAGAGACATGGATGGGAAGGGAAGTGAGAATATGAAAAACTGTTTCATGGGGTTGGGAACAGACATAGATGGACAGGGAAGTAAGAATATGAAAATTGACGAGTTGAAGTCATTGTCTCGCTTGATTGATCTGGAGATACACATCCCAGATATAGAGTATTTGCCTAATGATATTCTCCTCAAAAACTTGATTGGATTTAAAATATCTATTGGAAGTCGTTTTGCTGAGGAGGAAGGTCATCAGTCGTCAAGAGTATTGAAATTCTCAGGGAACCCTCTCAATGAAAAAGTTAATATATTGTTGAATAGAGCAGAAGCAATCTATTTGGACAATTTAAAGGATTTGGGGGAGGATGTGCTTAATGCTGATGATGATAACTTTATTGTCTGTCGTTACCTCAAGGTTCAGAACTGTGTTGGAATAAAAGCATTGATTAACGTTGTGCCTCTCTCTCTATATTCATTAGAGATGCATAATGGAAATTTCTGTAGAATAGAATCGCTGGAAATAATTGATTCCGGATTGAAGTTTCTTCTCCAATCGTCAATTGCCAGATGGTTTGTGGAACTCCAGGAGCTCAAAATTAGAGGATGTGACAAGATAGAACATATTTTGAGATGGGAATCAAGTGAAGAAACCGGCAGTTATGTCGTTGTGTTCCCCAAATTAAGGTCGTTGGTGCTCTCTCGTTTGCCTAGTCTAACATGTTTTGCATCAAATTCTTCAGCTTCTGTGGCGAGCAGTGGAAGAATAAATCTCTTCAATAATATGGTATATCTCACAGAACTCTTATCTGATTCATTGATGATAAATGATTGCATCCCCAAGCTTAAAATTAAAAGAGTTTTACTTGTCAAAAAAATTAAAAGAGGTTTAAGTACTACTGCTGTAATATGGTTGTAGAATAAATATTCATCGGTGATCGTAATCCAACATAATTGTAATTAATTTTGCAGGTTGAATTTCCTTCCTTGGAGGTGTTGACCATTTATGGACTAGATCAGCTAGAGGTAATGTGTGACAATCAAATCTCAACCACATTCTTCCCCAAACTTCGCGTCATAACAGTGGTTAACCGTGCCAAAATACCGACAATCGGGAATACAAACCTGCGTGAGATATTCAGCAGTTTGAAAGAACTTGCTTTCGTGAATTGTATGTCAGATGATTTTGAAAGTGAACATCGAAGACTTGATTTGCAGGAGTATGAGAATCTGTTACCAAGGTTAAATGCATTGACGCTGTGGGGGCAGTCCAAATTGATGCTTAAGTGGAACGAGAATTCCTTTGTTCCTAAATTCCCAAATCTGAAGGAGCTAGAGCTTTGGAATTGCAGCACCTTGAGATATATATTCACTTCCTCCACAGTTAAAGGATTCCCATGCCTCCAAACTTTAAGAGTAGAGTCATGTTCAGTCGAAGTTATAGCCGATGCCGATGCCGATGCCGATGCTGTGTTACCCCAATTGAAGTCTTTGATACTAAATGATTTACCACATCTCACACCTTTTAGAAACAAGCATTTTGTTTCAAAATTAGAATGCTTGGAAACATTGATCATTACTCAATGTCCTCAAATGAAGACATTCACTGTTGGGTATTCTAATACTCGAGGCATAGGTGAAATGGAGGTGGTTGAAGAAATAGAGATACGGATCAACAATACCCCATCAATTTCTTTCTTTGGTGACGAGGTTAGCCTCCTTATTGTTTTTCTTCCTATTTTGAGTCTAATTTTTTTAAATAATTTTTTTTCTTCACTTCCAAACCTTCATATGAAGAACCTATGAATAAATGATGAAATCAATATCTCATCAAATCAATATAAAAATTGCTCAAAGTTTAGCAGTAAAAAAAACTTATAAAAAAAAGAACGTAATTAGTGTTTTACCTAAAAATGACTGATAATACAAGTACTTTAGTTAAAAACTTTGCTCCCAGCCAAAACATTCTTGGATTTTGAATGTTACATTTGGATACCTCAGGTAAATTTTCCCCTTCTGGTCACATTGAAACTATCGAACATTGACAGTATACAGAAAATATGGGATTCTGCCAAAATTCCAACTGAATCCTTCTGTTTACTTAGAGAGTTGGTTGTGCAAAATTGTAGTAACCTTGTACAAGTGTTTTCATCTGATTTTTGGAGTTCTAAAAGGTTTCCATGCCTTGAAGAACTTATTGTGGAAAATTGCCACTTGGTAAGGGAGGTGTTTGATCTTCGAGGGATCGTTTTCAATGAGAGCTACTTTCCATTGCGCAAGATGAAAAGGTTGAGCTTGATCAAATTACCAAGTCTAATGCATTTTTACAAAAAAGAAGAAGACACTCCAGCTGAAATAGGAGAATATGAGGTTGATAATTTGAGTCCGAGTCTTTTCTCATGCAATGTGGCTAGAAATCTTGATCAACTTGAAGTTTTGGAGGTTGTTGAATGTAAAGTGAAAGATATAGTTGCCCCTGCCAGGGAAGAAGATGCTAACAGTAATATAATTATAGATCTTTCTCGAGTTCAATTGGTAAAACTTAAGGATTTGCCAAACCTGGTAAGATTTTGCAGTGATAATCAGAGTTTGAGATGGTCTCTGAAAACACTCGAGGTGGAGGGATGTCCAAAGTTGAAGACACTTGCCTCTGATTTTTTCAACCCACCCGAAAAGGCAGTTGGTGATGCAATGCAGCAAATGACAACTTCGATCACTTCCACTCAAGATCTCATTAAACATGAGGTTAGTATATCAAAAAAATTTCCTTTCAAATCATCCTTTATTACAAGGGACTGTCTATAAACTTATCTTTAGTTTCTTTTGTTAACTTGTAATACTCGTTTTCAATAATTAATGATATGTTTTATCCCTTTACAGTTTGCAATAGCCACCCTGAGTCTTCGTCATTTAGTTAAGTTGAAGGAAATATGGAATGATGACCATCATATTCTTGTCTTTAACCATCTGAGGTATTTGACAATTCATGGAAGTGAGAAGTTGAGAACCTTATTTACACCTACTATTGCTGGAGGTCTTTCACAGCTTCAGACTCTAATTGTAGATTCTTGTATGATAATTGAAGAAATTATTTCTGAAGAAGCTGTTATAAGAAAAATTGAATTACCCCAGTTAAAAATCATTGAGCTAAAGCACTTGCCCCAACTTGAAAGTTTTCTCTCAATGGATTATATTCTGGAATTGCCTTTACTGAGCCATGTGAGACTTGAAGAATGTCCACAGCTGCAAACTTTTTCTCCTCGACGAGTTTTTGCACCTAACTTAGATAAAGTACTGATTGGAGACTCCCTATGGGAGTGGAAAGGTGATCTTGAAAGCACAATTGCCCATCTTTTCGAAGGAGAGGTATAAAATTACTTTCAGTTGAATAATTTTACTGCCAGTCTAATATTTGCTCAAGTATATTTCATCATCGTCATGTTGATATAAAAAAATATTTTGATTTTTAGATAGGGGAGATTTTGGCACATGAATCCTACTAAGTATCAATTATTTTTGCCTTACATGACTGTTAAGTTGAAGTGACATTTGAGGGCTATGATGTTTAATCTTTTTCTGCATTATAATAATTCATAACGGAGGGCTATAGTGATGCATATTTTTGTATTTTTATTTATTGAACTTAAACATATTTAAGTTCCAAAAATAAAATAAAATTTGAACACATTTTTTTTACATTCTTCAATGGATTTAGATATCAGGTAGTTGAATTAATTCATTTTTATGGTTAATATCTTATGTGTATAAATACCGCAGGTTCCATATTCTAAAACGGAAGAACTCCACATTATTGATCCAGATGAATTGGAAAAGATATTAGACATCGAACTTCAGTACAAGGCATTTCGTCGGTTAAAATCATTGCACGTTGAATTCTGCAATGAAGAGTTGAGAGTTTTTTTATCCAAGCTATTATTCAGTTTTGACAAATTGGAAAAAATTAATGTGGGGAATGGCTACACATTGGAACAATTATTTAACCTTGAAGGGTTGGATTTTGAGGATCAAGATATGATCTTTACTATGTTAGAAGAACTTAAATTGTGGAAGCTTCCTCGGTTGATCTGTATATGGAACGAGGAAATGGGTAGATATGTTTCCCTTAAAAACCTCAAAATAGTAAATATTTGTCAATGTGGCCGTTTAGTTAATTTGTTCTCACCTACCATCACAAGAGATCTTCAACAACTCCGGGAACTTAATATCCGCGACTGTGAAATGATGGAGGAAGTAGTTGCTGCTAAAGAAGAGGGGGGCAATGAGGACTTTCAAGAAATTTGTCTTCCTCAATTACAAATTCTTGAGCTCATTGATTTGTCAAATTTGATGACATTCCACTCTGGGAATTGTGCTTTTGAGTTGCCACACTTGCATACGTTAAGGATAGAAAGGTGTCCTAGATTAAAGTCGTTGACGCCTGGATTTATAAACACTCCTAAATCTACTGATATTGATGGAATGTCGGAAGAAACACTCAATAATAAGATGGTATAAATCCTTTTTAATTTTCCCATGAACTTGCGTTTGTTTTTATCAGTACTATGTGTATTTGTAAAATTGAATGGCGGTGGCCTTTTGGCTCTTTTACGTTCTCTAATAAAATATTTCAATATGCAGGTAGGGTTCCCACAATTAAAACAACTATACCTAAAGTCTCTAAATGGCCTTGAAGAGATATGGCTGGAAAGTGTAACAGAAGAATCTTTCACTGAACTACAAATTCTGGAAATCGATGATTGTGGTAAATTGTTAAATGCCATTCCTCATGATTTGTTGCCAAGGTTGGAGAAGCTAGAAAAACTTGCTATAACAAATTGTCGATCATTAAGAAAAATGTTTGACCTTGAAGTCCAGATCATTAATGTAAAACATGTTGGCTCAGATAGGTTCACTCAATTGAATGAACCGATATCAACTAACCCATCTGATTTAGTGCCAGATGAGTTGATAGCCGTTTTTGAAAACCTACAAGTACTCAAATTGACTGACTGTTATCGTTTGAACAATCTCTTTTTGACCTCCATAGCAAGATCCTTTATGGAGTTCAAAAGTCAACCTCATCCAAGCAGTCTTCAAATAGTAAAGGAACCAAGAGTGAAGGGTAAAGAGACAGTTAAGATTGGTTATGAGTTGTGGCCTAAACTTAATTTTCTTGATTTGGATCTATCTAGCCTAACATTGGACAAATGTCCTGAATTAAAGATTTTATTTTCTGAGATCCAATGCACTAATGATCTTCCTGCCACTAGCCAACCATTATTTGAACAGGTAAGATTCCTATGAAGAAATGCATAATCCACTTGTAACTAATTTTTTTACCTTGTTATAATAACTTTTCTTTGAATCAATTACCACTTTATGCAGGTATCTAGTTTCAAAAGACTGGAAGAATTGCACCTTGTACATCTGGGCCATTTTGAACAGATATGGCATGATGAATTTCCAATTACATCATTTTGCAAATTAAGAGTTCTATCTATAGAAAAGGGTGAAAAACTTTTGAAGATCATCCCATCTCATGCACTGGTGAATTTGTTGAAACTTGAAAAGCTGTATGTTCAGCATTGTGATTCATTGAAAGAGATATTTGACCTTGATGGAATCATGGAGATTAAAACCGAAGAATTGTTCCCGAAGTTAACTGATTTGGTTTTAAGACATCTCCCCGAGATGGTGAGCATTTATAACAAGGAACCTGTCGGAATTCCAACTTTTCGAAACTTAAGGTCCCTAAGAATTATCCATTGTAATAGTTTAATGAGCATATTTCCAGCTTCAGCTGCTAGGGGCCTTGAGAAACTCCAAGAATTTAAAGTCTTTGGTTGCAAGAAGATGCAAGTAGTAATAGTAGATGATGAAAAGGAAGTCAAGGAAAACATGATTTTCCCTGACTTAAGTTGCCTTGTGCTTAAACACCTCCCACAACTGACCAGTTTCTACCGAGGCGTGAATACTATCAACTGGCCTGTTCTGAAAGAAGTTCGAATAAAAGCTGTCCCGATAATGGAAACATTTGCTCTTGGCTCACAAGAAACACCGCAGTTGACAGCAATCTATGTGACGTTCCTTGAAAAATGTTGGAAAGGAGATTTGAATGAAACCATCAAATTCTTACATAAAAGTAAAAAATGGTTCGTGGAGTGGTTCATATAATGATTTTCCCAACTATTATTTACCTGTCTTTATTTATTCAATAACAATGTGAACGTTTTTTCTAGGAACGCTGCCACAGAAATGGTAGTTCCCAAATACGAAGCAACATGTTCACATGGACAAATCCAAACAATCTCTCAACCATATGATGCAACTGTTGACAAAATGAAGGACTTCCCTTCTACCCTCAAAATAAACGGTAAAAGAAAAATTGTTACCATTATTGTTTTATCTTTAGAAGTTGTTATAATTATGGTAGCATAAGATTTGGTCACCGTTTTTTCATCAACTGCAAATTTCGGAAGCATAACATGTTTATCGACTATTTAGAATTAATTAACTCTCTAAGCTGATTGTTTTATGGTAATTATTTATATGATAATGTCCTAGTGATTTTCTTAACTGCAACAATTTGTAGGTTCCATGACTCTTAAACCCAACAAAGATAAAGGAAAGGAAATCATGCAGGATCCCTAGTGAAGCAAACGGAGGGTGACGACGAATGGTATCGTTGTGAGTGTTATGTTGGATTTAATTTCCTTTAGAATCCTTGGACTGATGACTTGTACTGTGGTTCTAGTTTTTTAAAACTGAGGTGTGATTTGAGGATTTCTCAAAGCACACTTGGGACTCTATTTTATTTCGTATTTTTGTTGGGCAAAAGTTGTTAATCCATCTACTTTTAGCTTTCCTCTTCATTCCCTGCATTATAAATAGAATCTTTCTTTTAGCTTTTTTTTTTTTTTTTTTTTTTTTTTTTTTTTGATATTGTCTTTCTTTTAGCTTTAATTTTTTATTTAGTCTTTGAGGATTTCTCATACTCCAATTTGTATTATTTTCCATTAATCAATGAAAGTTTATCTTTCAAAAAAAAAAAAAACCTAACTGATGTGTGATTTAGGGTGAAATTTCTAAATAGCCACTTTTTGCATCAAAAAGTCTAAAGTAGTCACATTTTTTTAAAATGTTTGGACTAGCCACTTTTTCTATTCCATTTTTTAATATACCAATTTTACCCTTTTGCAATGTCAGGTATAGTCTGACGCATCTGACACATATAGTATGTGTAGTCTGACATTTCTCACATTTTTTATTTTCTAATGCAGTTTTTCTTTCCCAATGTATTTTCTCTCTTCCCACAAGTTTTTAGTATATTCGGTATAGTGTTCATAGTTCTTTAGTGTAGTTAGTATATTTAGTATTTTTTTTTATGTTTTGATTTTATACTACATACTTCAATTTTTATTCGATTTTTTAGATTTATTTTAGTATATTATTTATAGTTTCTCCTCTCATGAAAAGTGATTTGTACATCCGGTATATTGGGTATATCGTCTTTCGTATCGTAAATGCATTTGAGAAAGGTGTGAATGTATGTAATATACGTAATCTGCATACGAAAAACGAAAAGAGTGTTAATTACATAATACTTAATGTATAAAAAAAACTTAAATATGCAAACAAAACAAAAAGTGTATATTACATATATTACAGATTGTATATTAAGCAAGATAGAAGTAGAACGTATATTTCAGACTGAATATTAAACAGACTACGAAAAAGTGTATATTGTATTGCGTATATTATAGACCACGAAATAGTGTATATTACGTATGGGAAAAAAACTTTTCGTCAAATCCATGCTAGTTTTGGTTTAGATCTTCGAGATTCAAAACAAAAATGGTGAAAAATATTTATGAAAAAAACGAGAATGAGAAGAAATTAAAGAGAGAGATAGTAAATTAAAAAAGTGTAGGAAATTTGTAAAATGAACATTTGTAGAAGATAAAAAAATGGTAGATTTTTTAAAAAGAAAGAGGAAAAAAAGGAGAGAATCAATGGAGGTTTGAAAGAAAATGTTAGGAAATGGATAAAGAATTGAGAGAGGGAGAGAAGAAGGAATGAGAGAAAAATGAAAAAAAAAAATAGAGGGAGGGAGAAAATCTAATATATAGAAGTAAAGGAGGGGAAAAATGGGAGGGATTTTTATTTATTTTTTAAATAATTATGAAAGTAGAGAAGGTTATGTTAATGTTAAAAGGGGGGGGGGGGGGGTGTGATTTGACATGGGAGGACATTTTTGTCTTTTTATAATTAGAGTTGTTTAAAAAATAAATAAAATAAAAAGTATGGCTACTAGTAAAAAGGTGGACTCAAATGTGGCCATTTTGTTATTTTTACTATGTGACTCATGCTAGATTAGAACTTGCGTTGCTTTCTATACCAACAGAATATGTCCCCCATCCCCAAAAAAGTGGATACCAAGGAAGTTAAATACTTTAGACCCATTAGTTTAATCACAGGCCCTTACAAGATTCTTGTGAAATTTTTGGCGGATCAGTTTAAAATGGTTCTTTGGAAAACTATTTCTAAATTCCAGATGCCTTTATTGGCAGGAGGAAAATCGTGAATTCCATATTGATTGCTAACGAATTGATAGAGGATTGGAGGAAGAAAAAGAAGGGGTCAAGCTATAGTACAGGGAATAAAAATCTGTGTATGGTACAGGGACTTTTATAAACCCTTAGATCTAACTCATAATTGATCTCATACCTTTATTTATTTTTTATCCTTTTCACCGTAACTATTTTATGAAATCTAATTTAATTTTAACCATTAGATTATAATATTAAATCTCAACCATTAATTTTGAATTACAAATAAACACATTTAGACTTTTTTTTTTTGGTTAAATCTAACGTACATATATTTAGATTGTGAAACTTCATACTCTGAAATATTGAGATTATTGATTCACTGTGATCATATCTCTTTTATTGTGATAGTTGTTATTCAAATGTTACTCAAGTAAATCTGATTGTCATTTCTTTTTTTGAATGTGATCATTCTTAATATTATTTAAATATGATCTTGTTCGTAATTGATTTTCTTTAATGTGATTAAATGTAATCGTTGTCTTTTGAACGAGATCTTTCTTTTTTAAACGCGATCGTTCTTGATCGTATATTTTATAATGTGATGGTCGTTCTTTATATTCGTTTGTAATTTTTTTAATGTGATTAAATGTGATTGTCGTTTTTGGAATGTGATCGTTCCCTTATAAATGTAATCGTGATATTTGTTATAAAAAAATATATGTTCGTGATTTTTTTTAATGTGGTTAAATGTGATCATTGTCATTTTTTATCTGATTGATATTGTTAAGTTCAATTGATTTTTTTAATGTGATTGTCTCTAAAATTCGTATTTCAAATGTAATCGTTGTATTTTGAATTTGATTGTCATTAATTGTGAATCGATTCAAATCAAATGTAAAATTAGATATGTGTGTCAGATTGCCTATTTGGTGAAACTTTTGTGATCACTATCATATATATGTGATCACATACTTATTCCAAATTCATATGTGTGATCAACTCATTTATACATGTGATCATATATTCTTATAGATCTAATTTCGTGATTGATCATATTGTGTATGTGATCGCAAAATCAGTAAACATTATATTTGTGATTGTATATGTGATCTAACACCAAATTTAAAAATCTAATAAAAAAAATCAATCATAACATACATGCATCTTCAAATGAATGTGAATACTTGAAGGGGATGGTAGAATTGACAATTAGGAAAAAAAAGGAATTAATTGATTGAGGGAAACCCAAAAAAAATCTTACGTAAGATATCTATTGACTCCCTGTACCATGCAGGATTTTTAGTTCGGGTTAGAGGTTGTCTTTCTTCCATTAATTATTATATCATTATCAACAGGAAACTGAGGTTAAATTAACAGCTTCTAGAAGGCTAAGACAAGAAGACTCCCTTTCTTTTTACTCTTGTAGCTTAGGTTGCTTAGTAGTGCTTAGAGTTTTTGGCTTGTTCAATGGTTTTCCGGTCCTCTCTAGCTTACCAACTTATTATCTCTCGGTGTTTTCCATCCTCAGGCTGTGGCCAAGGTGCTTAATAGAAAGCTGCGGGGTTTTTTCAAGAAAGGTGCTAATCAAGAAGGTAGTTCCAACTTTGTCAGTTGTAAGATTGTTTTTAAACCCACGGAGAGCGGAGGGCTTGCTTTTGAAGATATCATTAAACAAAAACAAATCTCTCCTCCTTAAATAGCTTTGGAAGCTTCCTATTGAAGCAAGAAGGTGGACTATGGTTGTTAAGGCAATCAACTCGATGACGACTTTGGGGTGGAGGACCACCTCCTAATCCTTCTTCTTCTTCTTCTTCTTCTTCGTGTAGCTCTTAAAAGCAGATTGCTTGCAATTTGGGTAATGGGGAAAAATCCCTATAGGTAGTAGGCTGTCCTTGTGGATTTCTGAGATATTGTGTGTGGTTGTATGGATATTTCTTTTAAAAGAAATTTGAAGGACAGTGAAATTGAGGACTTCCTTTCGCTTTTGACTTTCTTAGCCACCTTAATATTGGTATGGTTGAGTGTAGAATGGCAGTGAGGGTTCAGCTTTCTCTTGTAGAAATGCTTTTAACTCTCTTGTCGATGATAGTACTGCTATTCCCCCCGGATCTCATCAAATTTATTTGGAAGGTTGTTACAAGAAAAAAATTAAAGTCTTTTTTTTGGACTCTTATTCATGGTGGTCTCAATACGAATGATAAAATAAAAAAGATTCCCTCTTTAGCCTCGAGTCTTAATCAGTGTGTTTTATATTGTTTATGGGTTGTTTTGTGGCTCATTTTTGAAAGGTCAAGCTCTTGTTCTATGGTCCAATGCTATTAGAGCACTATTTTAACTCATTTAGTGGGAAAGAAATAAAAGAGTCTTTCAAGATGAGTTTATGACCCTATCCGGATTTATGAGATCTTCTTGTCAGATTTACCTCTTTATGGAATGCCCCGTCGAAGGTCATTTATATTTATTCTCTCTCTATGATTTTCCCCAATTAGATGAATTTTTTTGTAATTCTTTGGTAGTCTTTTTGTGTTTCTCTTTTCAATTATTAATGAAATTGTCTCCTAAAAAAAATGGTTAATAATTTTTAATGCACGTCAGTTTTATGACGTGTAAATATATATGAAGTGGATAAATTTAAGTTAATTTTACACAAACATGAATAATTACTATTATATGATCTAACATACTAAAATGAAAAATTTAAAACTTTAGGAACCAAATTAACAAGAGTGGTAAATACAAGAATAAAATAAGTAATTTAACCCCCAAAAAAAGTTGAATTTAATTTCAAAACATTACCACATTAGAAAATAGATATTATTTTCATTCAAAAAAAAATAGATATTATTTTAAAAAAATAAAAAATTATTCCAAATATAAAATTTGCAACACGAATCGCACTCCACGGAGAAAACACTAAGGTGGGTATTATAAGCATTCAGAAGTCAGCTCTAACTGAAACAAAGTAAATATATATATCCTTTTGCTAATAATATAGGAAGAAAGTGTCAATATAAAATATTCATTGATAGATAAAAATGTACAAGTCCGGTTCTTTAAGTAACCATAATTATAAATCTAATTTGGAAAGTAAAGCAACGTAAACAAGGGAAAGATAATGTCCACCCTATAAATCAGGAACTAATTACAAAGTGACCAAAAATAAAAAAATACTTCCCTAAACAGATAAATATAGTTGTAGTAAACAGATAATTACAGCTGTACAATAACAAATATATACAGTTGTTTGTACATTAACATATATTCTAACACTCCCCCCAAGCTGGTGAGCGAATATTTTCCATTCCTACCTTGCTAACAAGATTTTGAAAGCATGTACCAATCAGTCCCTTAGTGAAGATATCAGCTATCTGATTATTGGTTGATACAAAATGAGTACATATGAGACCAGTGTCCAACTTCTCCTTAATAAAATGTCTGTCAACTTCGATATGCTTGGTTCTATCATGTTGAATAGGGCTGTGAGCAATATTAATCGCTGACTAATTGTCACAATAGAGCTTCATAGTTCCCTCCCATGTAACTTTCAAATCTTCAAGAACAATCTTGATCCAAAGTAATTCACAGATACCTAAGGCCATTGCTCTCAACTTTTCTTCTAAACTTGATCTTGCAACTACATTTTGTTTCTTACTCCTCCATGTAACTAAATTTCCTCCAAAGAAGGTACTAGCCTGAAGTAGATTTCATGTCATCTATAGAACCAGCATAGTCGGCATTAGTGTAAGCTTCAAGGTTAAGTCCTTGTCCCTTTTTCAACAATAAGCCTCTTCCAATTGAACCCTTCAAGTAATGAAGAATTCTATAAACAGCTCTAAGATGAACTTCTTTAGGGTTATGCATAAATTGACTTACAACTCCCACAACATAAGCAATATCTGGCCTTGTATGAGAAAGATATATCAACTTTCCAACCAGCCTTTGGTAAGCCTCTTTATTCACTGGAGAACTCTCCTCAGCCATACATAGCTTATGATTTTGGTCAATGGGTGTTCCCATTGGTTTACCTCCAATCTTTCCAGTTTCCGTAAGCAAGTCAATTACATATTTCTGTTGTGACAAAAAAAAACCTTGTTGAGAATAAGCAAATTCGATTCCAAGAAAATATTTCAATCTACCAAGTTCCTTAACGTCAAATTCTCGAAGTAAACATTTTTTTAGTTGATCTTGTTCTTTAACATCGTCTCATGTAACAATTATATCATCGACATATATTATCAATGCTGTAACTCCCCTTGAATCAGAGTGTTTTATGAACAATGTATGATCTCCTTGGCTTTGTTTATATCCCATTCCTTTCATGACTTTGGAGAATCTACCAAACCAAGCTCTAGGAGATTGTTTTAATCCATATAATGCTTTTCTCAACTTACAAACTCTATTTCCCATTTGCTCATACCCAGGAGGAATTTCCATATAAATTTCTTCCTGTAGATCACCATGTAAGAATGCATTTTTTACATCATATTGTAACATATCCCATCCACGATTAACGGCAAGGGATAATAGTATTCGTACCGTGTTCATTTTCGCAACAGGTGCAAATGTTTCAAGATAGTCCACTCCATAGGTTTGAGTATATCCCTTGGCTACCAAGCGAGCTTTATATCGTTCAAGTGATCCATCTGCTTTATATTTCACAGTGTACACCCATCCATCCCATGTCTTATTTTTTTCAAGGGCTTGCATCTCAAGGCTCATTGTTTTTCTCCATTCCTCGTGTTGAACTGCTTCTGAGTAAATCTTTGGGATACTTATGTCAGCAAGGCTGACCAAGAAGCTACGGTGTCTATCTGACAGTTTGGTATAGGAAACAAAGTGAGAAAAAGGATATAAAGGAGGTAGTTCTGAGCTTGATTCAAAATCCTTATCTCCATAATTCACAACCTCCACTGACTGCACAACCTTTTGGTTCAATTGGTGATTTAACATATTTAATATGGTATCAGAGCAGGAGATCCTGGGATCAAACTTCCATTATGTCATTTGCTCTAATTTCCTCCCCATTTAAATATTTCACATGTTTGGGTCTTGTGTAAATATCCAAGCCCACATGTGAGGGGAATGTTGAGATATATGATTAAATTTATCTTGAACCATTGGCTTAAGCTTTTGGTTCAATTGGTGATTTAACATATTTAATATAGGTATGTTTCATCATTTCCCAAATATCTCTTGCTGTCTCAAGGAACATACACGTATCACTAACCTGAGAAGTCATAGAGTTCCATAGCCAAGACATAATCATTGAATCTTCTTCATCCCACGCTTCAAATTTTGGGTCTTCTAGTTTAGGTCCAGTTCCAAAAAGATGACTCAACTTTCCTCTACCTTTCAAAAAAGTGCGAACCAATTGAGACCATTTGAGATAGTTTTTTCCATCCAGACGAAAGGTTGAATGAAGATTCTGAAGATCCCCTGCGGCTGAACCATTATTTACCTCAATAGCTTGTGAGTCCGACATTATTAATCAATATGCAAGCTACAACAATAGTTACTATATCCCATGAACAAATCAGCCTCTTCACGCTTGGAGACAACCGTCGTACGTAAGGGAAAAACAGATCCCACGTAATTTAGAGAGGTCTTCACGAATGAGGCCAGAGAGATGTACGAATAAAATAAGGCAATCACAAACGAGAACAGAAACTCACAAAAAGCGGCAGAGAGCGATGCGGAATAACTATCTCCACCAGCAAAATTCCAAAAAACTTCTCAAAGTAGGAAAAAAAAAATCAAAACAACGATTGACAATTAAGGTCAATCACATTTGAGACAAAAACAGAGGCAGGAAAAATTCCCAAAGAGCGTAAGAAGCTCTGATATCATGTCAGTGTAAAATATTCATTGATAAATAAAAATGTACAAGTCTGGTTATTTAAGTAACCAGAATTATAAACCTAATTTGGAAAGTAAAGCAACGTAAACAAGGGAAAGATAATGCCTACCCTATAAATCAGGAACTAATTACAAAGTGGCCAGAAAAAAAAAAAAAATACTTCCCTTAACAGATAAATACAGTTGTAGTAAACAGATAATTACATCTATACATTAACATATATTCTAACAGAAAGAGATGATATACATTAACATATATTCTAACAGAAAGAGATGATGGGATATTTGATTCGACCTAATGTGTAGCTTATGTCCTCTCGTGAAAATACAATATAATCATCACATCAACAAGCAACATGGTTACATAAAGTTATTACAAAACTCAGTGAAACCCCTTTATGCTGGCTTAAAAAATTGACAGAATTAATCACAATAGAAACCCAATATTAATTGCATCTCAGATTCAATTTATCCCTAAACAAGACAACTTACTGCACGTTGACATTTTCTGGGATGCTGAGGTTGACCGGCCTCTTGAAAGTGGTTCCTGCACCGAACTTTCTCCGTATTTCAGAAGGTTTTGGTCCACCCTTTCTGTGACCATGATCAACAATAGCTGTAGAATCAGAGACAGGCATGCTTTTTACTTCACAGTCTGGAGTAGCAAGAAAATTGATCTGACCAAAATGAGAGATCTTGATGCTCTCGATGCCATGGACCGGGATTCTTTCCCACAATGCTCCATCGATACTAATATTTAAGTGTTCTGCTGTACCTTTAATCAAGAAGTGGATTTCTTCTACCTATAAAATAGATCAGAATGCAGGAAGCTCAAGAGTAGAAATTTGAAAGACAAAAGTAGCAAGTCTTTAATTATTCTTGTCAACCGAACCAGACCTAGTTTGCCGGATGATATATGTTTGCTAATAAAGCATGGTGTACCACTTTAGTCGGACCATCCCATGGAATATTAAGATAAAAAATACTTTTTAATTTAACTTGAGCCAAATTTTTTTTTTTTAGAAAAAGGACGTTCCGATGACGAGGATGATAAGAACCAAATTGATGTAATAATGAAAAATTGAAATAAGTAAAAAAAATAAGACTGGGGAAGAAACTCGAAAGCCCTCCCCTTACTCTCCAAATTCCAACTAATTGGAATTCGCACCCAATATCTTCTCATCTTTTAACTCCCCTAACCCACATTATTTATAACCATAGTTTCCTAACCAACTTACAATATTTACAAACATGCCGCAGATACTCTATCTATCAAAAAATTTCCAAAATGTACATTAGAGTAAGCCCTAACTCTATGCCAAAGAGCATCTACTTCCAAATGAATACATATATATAGAATTTCTGTTTTCTGTAAACAAGTTAAAATTAATATTTAATTTCTTGTGTCTTATAAAAAAAATATATACAAAATGAATTTTTCAATAACAGTAGAGTTATCAGTTTCTTATTAGTTTGTTGCACAAGTTTAAACTTCGAAGTATCTTTCATCAAATACTTTTATCTATACATTTTGTTAAGCAGGGAAGGGACAATAAATGGAAACTAGGAAAGGCCAGCAAAGCATTTCCAAATTATGAAATGAAACTGATGTAGAACCTGGGCAATTTGTATATTATGTCTTCTTCCAGGAAGAAAACCATCTGTAGAGCCAATGATCTCAAGAAGCTCATCATCTATAAACGATGAGGGCTGGACTCTTGATTGATTATTAACCTGAAGGAAAATTTTAGTTGATTATGGATACAAAATATCGCAAACATTTAGATACCATTTGCTTCACATAATGTTCATTGTTCATTTATCAAAGGGAAAAATTAGAAATAAAACAAACATGACTATGCATACATCGAAAATGACAAAAAGAAACTCACATTTGGCTCTTCCTTACTAGTGGGATCCCATGGATTTAAACCACCAGGAAATCTGTGCAAATTAAGACAAAAAATAGACCTAACACTGCACAGAAAGAATAGACTTAGGAAAATAAGAAAGAATGCAAAGGAAGGGAGAAAACATGAAGTCCTCATATAAACCCCACAAACCACATACAAAAAGAAAAACAATAAAGTCCCGATGAACATTCAATAACATAGAGTTAATAATCCACTGTCATCATAAAGGAAAACTGAAAAGAAAGGGTAAAATAAACTTTTGGACCTTGTAGTGTGGGTAATTTCTCTCATTTGGTACTTAATTTCAAAACTCATATTTTTAGCCCCTTGGTTTACAGAATACTTGTTTTTAGTTCCCCGAAAACTTTGATTGTTAATTGAATCGATGATGTGACCTTTAACTTGATTATGTTTCTAAACTTAGTTCTTTGTCACATCCTCTTTGCCACATGATCATGTTGTGTAAACAACCATATCATCCAGGCGCTAAGTCAGTTAATAGTCAAAATACTCAAGGGACTAAAAGTGAGTACTTCATAAACTACAAAGGCTTTATATTGGTCTTGAAACTACAGAAAACATATCCCAGATATACAAAAACTACAAGGAACGATGCACACCAAACTAGGGAGGAAATTAAATAGGAAAAAATAGGAGAATTTTTTAAAATAGAACATAGAGATTGGCCAGAACAATGAAATACACATAAAAGCTCTGTCCAATCGCATGCAAATAAATTGCAGCCTACAAATAGGGACAATTGAATCTGAATTTATGCTTAGTGTAGCATTTCACCATCAAGATGAAATCCAAATACATGCTAGGATGTATGTAAACAAGTTCATGGCAGAAAGGCCAAGATTGCAAGAAAATTAGGAAATAAGATCAAAATTTTCATACAAAGTTCAAATCTTCTATACGCAATACTGAGTAGGAATAATAATAAGCATGAACTTCATAGATTTTGATTCTTTCACCTGCTTGGAATAGGATAATCCTTCATTTTACTAGATCGTTCCTTTATCTGTACAGTAACAAGTCTTGAAAAGGTCCTGCAAGAATAGAACACGTGAATAACAAATTAAAGAATTTGAAAACAGATGAAGCACAATTGAAGGTCAAGCCATAAGAGCATATCATACATCGAGCTTAACCATATTCTTATTTGTATTACATATCTACTACAGCATCATTATACAAATACCGGATGTTTCCATGGGAGCATTTTTTAAAAATCCATTTTCATTTATCAATGAAATCGTCTCTTCCCAAAAAAAAAAAAAATTTGGAATGAACAAAGAATTCTCATATGGTAGAACTAGAGAAGAAAGTGAAGTAACTTTACTATGATCCTGACGATTTTGCAGCAATATTATGTCCTCATGTGGCAAGAATTTGGAAGTTATACCACCAAGCATCATGTGGTTGCTGAAAAAGCATATTTTCTCTTATGGGAATTAATTGTGATTGGGGAAGATTTTTTTTTTTAAGAAACAGAAAATTTCATTGAGAGAAGCCAAGAAACAGACTACGGCCTAGTAAAAGAGAGATCCCCAGACAAGGGGATTAAAGAAAGTAACCCCAATCTAAGTTGATTGCCGAAAGAGGGTAATACAAAAAGAATCCTGGAACATAATTCCATTTGGAAGAAGTAAACTTTACAATTTTATAAATGAATATCATCAAAACGTCAATAGTTTTCTGTAAAACAATCCTACTCTCTCTTTCCAAATATACCATAGCAGAGCCTTTGCTGCAATTTTGCAAAGGATCCTTGCTTTGTCATGAAGCCACCATCCTTCAATCCCGATAGTTCTTAGCTATCTTATTTAATCTTATAGATCGTAGCTATTTTATACAATGAACTAACTTTCAAGTGACAATGACATTGGTACCAAAAAAAACTGTCAATTGACATTTACAGTCTTGACTCAAATCAGAGTTAGTAACTAGTAATAAGTAACGACGACTAACAGCCTACTAATATCTAACTTTTTTTTTACAAGAAACAAGACTTTTCATTGATGAATGGAAAAGGCCAAATAGGCCAAAAGGAGTTACAAAAAGGCCTTCCAATCGGCGGCAATAATCGACGGATTCTAAGCAGTAACGGCATGTTTAAGAAAAAGCATAACATTTAAAAGGTAATCATGCTGATTTCACAAAAAAAAAAATCGGGATGCAGTGGTATTCCAAAGTACTCTAAAAGCTACTGGAATGGATGTTTTCACTTAAATGAGAGCAGTTAATTTAACTTGAATTATGAGCAATAAAATGACCTCGTAGAAGAGCTGAAACATCCAACTCCAGACCACATTGGAGTACCCACACCTAAAAAAGAAAATGTGAGCATCAATACCTTAACACAGAGATAAATAAATAAAATTGCACAATCTACTTCAATAACATCGTGTATTGTTCTAGCCAAAAAAATTTCATGGCTTGATTGCTTAATTTGAGTACAAAACACATGAATTCATCAATATAGAGAATACTAATGTGCCCAACAAAGAGTTGAAATTACATGTATGATATATCCAAATCCTTCAACCTTTTAGAGGCTAATCTTCCAAAGATATCTAAGCTAATTAGAGAATAAATCTTCTGGTGTAACTCAATATTACATCACCACTCAAAAGCTTAAAGTCTATTTCTGGATTATTGCTAATGACGGGGTTAAGCTCCAACCAGAAAATGCAAGCAAGGAAACCTTGGATTGCTTCAACCCAATTGGTGGTCTTTGTCAAAAAATCTCGGAAGAAAAAAATCATAATTTGTTCCAATGCTCTTTTTCTCTAAACATTTAGAATATTTTGTGGAACACTTTTAGTATGAAGTGGGTGATGAAAAAAAATTATAAAAGTAACATCTTGAATCTGTTGGGTAGTCCCTTGTTGGTGGACAAGGGCAAAGGTTCTTTGGGATAATGGGGTGAGAGAGATTTGTTAGAACATTTGGCTAGAAAGGAATAGGAGAATTTGTGTTAATTAATACGTCTAAATCTTGGGATGCTATTTGGAAGTTTGTTGTTCATAACGCCTCCTTTTGGAGTGCAAATTGCAATTCTTTTTGTAATTATTCTCGGTCTTTTATCACCTCCAGTTGGAAGGCCTTTTTGGGCTTTTTCATTCATCAATGAAAAGTCTTGCTTCTTATCCCAAAAAAAAAATCTTAGGCTATTAGGCTAAAATAAATCTAACGACCTAATACTTTGGGATAATGGGGTGAGAGCTATCATGTGGAATATATGGCTTGTGCGAAATAGAAGAATTTTTTAGGGGAAGGCTAGATCTTGGGTAGAGGTTTGGGAGGTTTGTGTTCTAAATGCCTCCATGTGGAGTGCTAATTGTAAATCTTTTAGTAATTATGCTCCCTCTATTATTGCTTCCGATTGAAAAGCATTTTTGTAATCTTGTTTTGCCTTTTTTGGGCTCTTTCTTACATCAATGAAATAGCTTGTTTCTTATCAAAATAATTTTTTTTAACCTTTTCAAGGTAATCTCAACACTACACCTCACATGCATGCTTTTTTTAAAGAAGAATTCACAACAATATTATTAAAATAATGTATGTACAAGAGGTAGAGAAAACTTCTAAACAAATCACACACTCCCTTGTTGATGGTGCACCTCTCCCGGATCCTAATTATCCGAATATCTAACAAGTATTTACAAGAGGTAGAGAAAACCTCTAAACAAATCACACACACTCCCTTGTTGGGGGTGCACCTCTCCCGGATCCTAATTATCCGAATATCTAACAATATTATTAAAAGAACTCACATGCATGCTTTGGTATTAACGAATGTTTAACATATGGATTATTAATATGAAATGGGAGCAAATAACATAAGTGTGGTTTGAACTCACGATCTCGGATCTCCTATTTTGATATCATGTCAATTGTCAACCCACCACTAGACCAAAAAGCTTAACTTGTTAGGTTAAGGTAAATTTGACTATTTCAAGGTATTCTCAACACTAGAAAAAAAATCAAATTGAAATAGTAGCTCTGCCCATAATTTGTAAGAGACGTCACGGTGGAAAAATATATGAATGTTGAGGCATGTGATTTGCAACAATGAATAATTATGTATTTGAAACTTAAGTAACAACTACAATCAATTATCATCATAGAAACAAATACAACCAATATGGGTTAGCCCAGTGGTCAAGGGGTTGCTTTCCAACCTTAAGGTCATGGGTTCAAACCATGTTGGCCACCTACTTAGGATACCTACAAGTTTATCGACGCCAAGACGTAAGCTGTCCAGACACTCACGGTAACCAAAAAAAAATATCATAGAAACAAATACTACCACACTAAAAGCATTATTTTTTTATAGACAGATAAACTTTCATTGATCAATGGAAAAATAATAAAATTTAGAGAATGAGGAATCCTCAAAAACAAAAAAAGATGCAAAAAGTAAAAAGCTAAATGAAAAAAGGGTTAATTTTAGTATTGGACACATTAATTTTGTTTATTTCAAAAAAACACAAGCTTTTATATATAAATCAAAACTACCCAAAACCACCACCAGAAAAAGTAAATTACATTGTGAAAAGACGAAACATACCCCTGATCTATTAAATGATATGTAATTAATGATACATAGTTATTAGGATAGATAAAAGGATAATAAGGTAATACTCAAATCGGAAACCACCAGAATCGCCACCATAAATGGTGTTTTATGGGTAAATATGATATTAATATGAAACAACCATTAAAACTGAAATTAGGTGAATTAAATTGGTTATTAGTGTAATTAATTTATGAAAAAATTCCATTTATAAAGCAAAATGAAATAATTCCATTTAGTGTGGTAGAAACAAATACTACCAGACTAAAAGCATTATCATAGTGTTGCAACTTACGAATTGAATTGCCGTCGATCTAACCTTAATAAAGAAATAAAAGAAAGAAAGGTGTAAAGGATGGAGTCCATAACTTTACAAATTCAAAATGAAAAATTGCAAGTAAAAGGTTACTCTTACCAATCATAAAGTAGTTCCAAAATCCTCCTTGTAGTGCCCCATACTTATCCTGAGTAAAATATAAAAGGCAAAAAAAGAAGAGAATGAAAAGTTAGAAGTAGAACGAAAGGAAAAGGAAAGAAAATGTAGGTTGTATAACTGTATGTATGATAGAGTAGAACCAAGCAAGTAAAATAATATGAAAGCATAGCTTCCTCATATCACCCCAACTCTAAATCAATTGTCTTGTAGTCTTCTAATTTTCAAGATTTGATTAACCTTTATTAAAGAATAAAAATGGAATATTTCGAGCGCTAAATATATATTTAAAATTGAATAGGGAGGCAGCCAAAATGGCCTATCTTTTACCAATAAATCAAGGGGCAAGTATAGCTACAGATCCGAGGATAGTCAGGTTTAGTCTTTACTTAGAAGAGTCCTCTAGTATTTTCCAGACAAGTCCTTCTTAGGTCTCCATCTCAGACTTCCCTCCTTTATGCTAAGCTTGGATAAAATTCCTTTTTTATTCTTATGGAGTACTGACCACGGGACAGGCCAAGTATCATTAGTGAACAAGTGTAAGCTTCGCTTCCAGCATTGGAACACCAAAGTTCTCGCCATTGGCAATCTGTAACGGCCCCAAGAAAAAAGTGGGCAAGGCAGTATTAGCTAACAAAGTACCATTCCAAAAGTTTACCCTGTTATATTATATTTTACACGACCAATCTACAATTTTCGTTGATCCCTTTGTTAAAATATGTGCATGTGCATCTGCAGACTACTAGGCTTCACTCCTTTGCTCATCAAGTAACACCAACCACCTGGTCCCATACCATACATACTGACGACCACATTATGACAAAGGGTTTTGCGTTCAAGGGGAAATGTCCCTTCATTCGCATACTTCATCCTGATTATACCTCCACCATACCGGTATTTGCTCATGAATCTCTTTGATCGATAATTGGACATTCAAAAGCTTGTTTTTCCCATTATCTTGGCTTGATTGAAGTCATATCACCTCCATCTGTTGCCATTTCTCTAAATTAGAAGTTCATTGATCAGAATTGGTCTGATTTGTATACATTATACAACAATACTTAGCCAGTAAGTATTGTTGATTTAGTCATGAATCTCTTCAATCGATAACTGTATTCAATAGCTCCTTTGCATTTATCTAGGCTTGGTTGAAGTTGTATCACCTCAATTACTCATTCTCCAACGATTTCCTCTAATTATGAAATTCATTGATCGGATTTGGTTTGATTTGCATACAACAATACTTGGCCAGTGAGTATTGCTGATTTGGTTTGATTTTCATCTCAGTTTCACCCACCTATATGCAACTTCCATAACGTAGCTCTTGATTTGGTGTGAATTCATCCTTCATATGCTTTCCTTCTTCAGTAATCTGTTGGCCAATCAGTATTGCAACATTTCTTCTTCGTCAACTGATTGGTGGTGCCTTTTTCCTCAACATATCATTAAGTTTATCAAGCATGAGTTGCATCTTCTCCTAAAAAAAGTCAGCATACTCCTTGAACTTATTGATCTCTCATCGCCATATTCTCTCAACTTCATCAATTGTTTTCTCCAACAAGTCAATTCAAGCTTCAAGATTCCTTTCATCCATGGCTGGAATCAATGTTCTTCCTATACCAATTTGATACAAAGAAAATTCATAATGATATTAATATGAGAAACTATTACAGAAGGATGGGGAAGATGTTCGAGAGCCCTCTCCTTACTCAACCAATTCCAACTTTGTGGGATACTCACTCAATATTTGCCTACCTCTAACACCATCTCATTTTGTTTATAACCTCTCTACCCTAATAAACTCACAATAATTACTTGCACTTGATACCATTCCTAAGACATACACATGATGGCTTATCTGGCATAAATAAATCGAATTAATTTTCCATTTAAGGTTCAAACTCCCCTAGCCTATTAGTATTTCAGTAAAAATAAAATTTTAATAGGGAAGTTTGAAAAGTGTAGATGTATCCCTTTATACCGTATATAATTGAGTAATGAAATTTTTTTGTCTAGCTTTTCACATCGTAGATTCAGTTTTCTAATTTATATTAGAACATTCTTATAAATAGAAATAAAACTTGATACCAACACAAAAGGCTATTCTATTAAATTGCCTGAGGGAAGAAATCAGAATTGATGCTTTATCAATGATTATATGGACTATTATTACCTTTATTTGCTTTTCATCATTCACTACCGGTTGGAACATATGCAAAGCCCTCGGTATTTCTTCATGCGCAACAGAGTCTATAGAAACTTTTATTTTTATGCTAATATGCCAACTGAAATAAAGTACATGTGACAACAAATTGGTATGGTGCTGCCATATAGCATAAAAGATTAAGGATATAAGGTATTCAAACAAACAATTAAAGGTAGCAAGGAAGTATATTTAAATTCAGATGGGAAGTAATGGAGACTGGAGAGCAAGAATTGGCATTAGGCTATTGCAATGGATGTTCACGATGTATTGTATTTGGATGCTAGTTGCTTATTTTGTGCTCTGATTGAGACCAAGGAAAAGGAGAACACTCATACAAGTATGCTTGTGTCCAAAAGCTTCAAAATATGAACACAAAATCGATGTGAAGTGATGAAAATCCAAATTGAAATCGTCGGACTAGGACTTCTAATCACCAAAGTTAAGGCCTCGTGTCTCAAAAATATCAATCAAAAGCCTGATACGATAAACTCAAATAAGTATTGTTGTGGTGGTTCTTTTTTGGGTTATTTGGAAACAACGTAATAATCATCTTTTCAACAATCTGATTTATGATCATCATATTTTCTGAAATCTTGCTTTCTTTCCTAGTTTTTGTGACTTTTGTAATGAGGATTTCTCATCCTCCTTTATATCTTTTACTTTAAAAAGTTTGTTGTGAATTCTTGTGAAAAATAAGTATGGTTACTTTTCATTTTGTTCCCTTATTTGAGTCAATAATGTTGCCGTTATTCCAAATCTGCTATATTAAAGTAAGACAAAAATTTGTCAGAGGTAGACCTATACAACCAGTTTCAACGCCTCAATATTTATTTTCAGAGTGTAAAAAGAGTGACATAGATTTTAAGTTGCTAAATCAGGAAGATATTCAAGTTATCAACCACATAGAGAGAGCAAATTGTCTAAGCATAATGTCAAGGATGAAACCTTTTACATTTTATCCTAGCCATTAAGGTTGCATTGTTCCTAAACTGCCACAAGTGCCAAAGAGTATTTCCCATTTTGAGGATTAAGACAATTTGTCTTACCTGTCTGTTTTCTTGTCTACTGCATCTTTTATCTGCTCCAGCAATGATTCCACCGATTCACGATCTGCCTTAAGAGGCTCCTTTCCCTTGTAGTTAGCAAATATTGAGGTTAACTAATGAGGCCTTCGAAATTTAAGCCGGTAATAAAACAATCAGAATATAAACCATACAGGCACACAAAAATCTGGGAGGGCTTCTTTTCATGCCCCCACTGTAATAAAAGAACAATACCCAAATTCTTACTACAAGCTTCCACTGAACCAAATATAACAATTAAGCAATCTTGCTTGAAATGTTAAAATTAAATGAAATAAATAGTGTCGTCACCACAAACTTGAAAAAAGCATATTATGTTCTTACCCACCCAAATGATATTGGAATGTTATTTTCAGACCCGTGAGGTACTGAAGCAATCGATGGTGACTGCAGTAATTTCATATCACTTACTACTCCAAGGATCCCATTAGCCACAACATCACCACCTACAACCTGAAAAACTATACACATCAAAGAAATAGCAAACCCATATGCTATAAAGGGACCTAATGGGATGAGAAAAACAAATATATATAAGAAATCTTCCAAGGCCAGCAGGTTTTAACTCACTAAAATTTTCAATTTCTTTCTGATTTCAGAAGCACTATCCCTGGGAAATCTTTCTATGCTTCCATAAATATCGTGCAACACTTCATTGGTATTCACTTTAGACAGATCAAAAACCTAAAAAAAGACAGTAATTAGAATCATAAATCATTCCAGGAGACCTTCCAAAAGTAAAACTCACTCAATGACAACCTTAGTTTAAAGGGCAATACAATCAAGGAGCTGAGGACAGCATTTACAGATAAATAATAACCTGATTTTTATTCAGGTGACGACTGAATACTGCAAACAACTCTTTTCCATGATGTCCACCGGTTACAGTATTCAAGAACACCAGCACAGGACACAAAGAAATCTCGATTGTACTGGCCGATGAGTCATATAAACCCCGTTTAAGGATGTCATCACGAATGTAAAACTCTTTCAAGATTCGGTCCTTCCTACATTTCATCATTACATATCAATCAAATGTGCAGACCACTTATTCAGTAATTAAAATAATCTAATGAAAATGGAAAAAACATGCGTTAAATAAAAGGAAAGTTGGCAATTTATAACCTATCATTGTTTTTCTTTTTGGTTTTTTGCAAAAGTACCTATCAGTGTTTCAAAAATCATAAGAGGCTTACGCCTTGAGGCTCGCCTCTCCTCGAGGCGGCAACAAAACGCCTCCGTTCCTACGCCTTTAGTGTGTTTGAAGAGGCTTACGCCTCTGGAAGGTGAGGCGTACGCCTTTTGTTACGCCTTGAGGCATGAGAGGCATACGCCTTGTGAAATGCATATTAATATTGCATTTGGATATTGGGCTTTGGGCCCAAATAGATTATTTCTTAACAGAATGCACCAAGAAGCCAAAAAGGGAGACCACCGCTTGGAATAATTACTTTTATAACATTAAAGATTAAACCCATTATTTTAATAATATATGTAATCTCAAAAACCAAAACCCTACACATAGTCTCTTTGAAACTACTAGTTGTTTTTCTTCTTCCTGTTTTTGACCTTATTATTATACTCATATTTTATGTATTTTATACTAGTTTTTTTCCTGTCTTTTCTTGTATTTATTCAACTATAATTTGACACTTTATTTATTTATTTTATTCATACAAATTGTTCGGTAAAAGTATATATTTCTTATATAAATTTGATGTTCTCTAAACCTATAATTTTCTTGTTTATTCCTAATATTTAATTATATTTTTTCAGCTTTAATTTCTGATTTTTTTGAAATTTTTTTAATGTATTTTTGCCGCTATTTTTCCTATAGCAGCACTATAGGTTTTAATGTAAGGTTTTACCTTTTTATAAATTATTTTCTATATAAAATGAGGCTTACGCCTCACCCCGCCTTGAGGCTTACGCCTCGCCTCTCCATGAGAAAACGCCTCGAGGCCGCCTTAAGACTTTTAAAACATTGGTACCTATCATTGTTTACGAATCCTAAATATGAGGAATAAATGCATATGATTTCAATTCAAAATAATAAATATCATTGCTAAGCCTAAGCTCGGAATAATTACTAATTAGAACGAATTTACAGAATAAAACCCTGAAGCACATAGAAGCGAATGAAAACAAAAGGCATAAAAGCATTAGAAGAGAATTACTCAAAATCCTTGATCTGTTTAGGGACTATCTGTGCCAGCGCCTTGGCAGCTAATGGGAGACTGTGACACTGGTACTCAATTTCTTTCTTAATCTTAAACAAACTGTAGTAATCACATCCCTCATCCCCCCCATCTTTGATAGCATCATTAAATAACTTCCAACAATTCTCTTCATTCAACGACCGCGAAAAATCTAGTAAGTTATCTTCGACTTCACCCACCACATGTTTAACTACTTCTTGTGACCTACTAGTTACTATAACCACACCACCACCCTCCTTTGGCAAACCATCTGATAGACAATTCTTGGTGGAAAGGGAGTTATCTCCCGACGTGCAATTATTCATATTCCCGTATAAATCATTCATAAGCCACACATCATCCAGCACGATCAAGTATCTCTCTCTTTCGAGTTTTTTGTGAAGCTCTTCCAGAAGCTCATTGAGGCTATTATCACTTGCCAATGAATCAAAATCGTAATCTAATTCCTCTAATATACATTTAACAATCTTCATCCCAAGATCTTCATCCTGTTCACTTGAAGAATCCGATAAGCATAGCCAAATTCTCCTTTTGAAACTTTCAACCACACTTGGACTATTGAAAACCTTTTGAGCAAGCGAGGTTTTTCCTGCACCAGCCATACCGTGAATTCCAAATGCCCTAAACCCATGGTTTATTAACTTACCTTCAATCTCCTTCAAATAATCATCAAATCCGATAACTTTTGGATTGACGGAAGGATAAGTCTGTCTCTCCGTCGGAAAATGCCGAGAAATCGTTTCATCTCCCGTCGGCTTATTTGACAACAAATTCGTCAACCTTCCTTCAATATCCTTCATCCGATTCTTGTTTCTCACATTGATAAAATATTTAGAAACAGGATTGAAACGAAACAGATTCTTATGAAGCTCCTCGCATTGACGCTCAAACAAATGAAATTCCGCCAGTACATCGTCGAGATCGTAAAGTACGGCGAACTTACTCGGTTTGGCGAGCTTTTCGACGGTGGAATTCGTGTCCGACGGAGATTCCGATGCGATGAGTGAGCAGAGAGTTTTCTTGTTCTCATCGTTCATGAGAGTTTTGATAGCTTCGAAGTTGGGAGAAAGAGTGTGGCCGCCGAATTCAGAAATTGAATCTTGGAGAGCTTTGGAGATTTTGTTCCATAAGAATTCAGCAACATCAAACGCCATTGCAGAGTTGTTGAAGAAACTGGAAGAGAAGTGATCTTTGGAATCGGGATGTCAACGGGCACCTTCATCGGACCATGATTTACGGTCAGTCTCACAGTCACTGTATAAACTATAAAGTGAAGTCAGCGAGAAGACAACCAAGTGTGAAATAAATAACGGATTGTTGGAAACGGGTTGATTTCACGCTGGCTTGGCACGTGTTTTTTAATGTGCCGAAATTGCATACATAGATCACGGCGTGAAATATGTAAATAGCCATTTTTCCATCAAAAAGTCTGAAGTAGCACTTTTTTTTTTTAAATATTTGGACTAGCCATTTTTTCTATTCAATTTTTTAATTTATCAAATTTTACCTTTTTGTATGTCAGGTATAATCTGACGCATCTGATATATATAGTACGTACAGTCTGACATTTCTGATATTTTTAAAATTTTCAATCTCAATGCATTTTCTCTTCCACAAGTTTTTAGTATATTCGGTATAGTGTTCATAGTTCTTTAGTGTACTTAGTATATTTAGTATTTTTTTATTTTATTTTTTTATGTTTAATTTTATACTACATATTTCAATTTTTAGATTCATTTTAGTATATTATTTATAGTTTCCCTTCTCATGAAAAGTGATTTGTACATCTGGTATATTGGGTATATAGTCTTTCGTATCATAAATGCATTTGAGAAATGTGTGGATGTATGTAATATATGTAATCTGCAAACGAAAAGAGTGTTAATTACATAATACTTAATGTACACAAAAAATACTTAAATATGCAAAAAAAAATAAAAAGTGTATATTACATACTGTATATTAAGTAAGGTAGAAGTAGAACGTATATTATATATATTACAGAATAAATATTAAACAAACCACGAAAAATGTATATTACGTATGTTAGAGACTGCATATTAAGCAAGATAGAACTAGAACGTATATTACAGAATGAATATTAAACAGATCATGAAAAATGTATATTATGTATATTACAAACCACGAAAAAGTGTATATTACGTATGAGAAAAAAAATACATTTCGTCAAATTCATGCTAGTTTTGGTTGAGATCTTCAAGATTCGAAATAAAAACGGTGAAAAATATTTATGAAAAAAATGAGAATGAGAATAAATTAAGGAAAGAGATAGTAAATTAAAAAAGTGTAGAAAATTTGTCAGATGAACATTTGTAGAATATAAAAATGGTAGATTTTTTATAACTCTACAAAATATAGTTATTTGGTCCTATTTTAATGCCTAAGTGATAATGATTTGATTAAACTTTGCTTATATTTTGTGCACTTTGAACTCATTTAGAATCATTCTTTATTAAAGCTTATTTTGGGAAAATTCGGGTTTTTAGCACTTTTAAGTTTATTTAGGTTTGTTCTTGGCTCTTGGTATTTAATTTTGTCAATTTGAATGAAAGAAAGTCCTAAAAGAATTGCAAATTTCATGCAGGAAATTGGAAAAAAGTGCAGAATTTTGAAAAGTGCTGTGGCAGTGCTGCAGCTGTGTTGCAGCACACTGGGCAGAATCTGGACAGCAGCTTAGTCACGATTTTCAGCCCAGAAATATCAGTTTCTTTGGCCCGTTTCAGCAGATTCTTCTCAAATAAAATAAGCCCATCATAGGGGTCCATCTTAGAAGCTAATTTGGAGAGATTAAGGATGAAGCCCAAGCCCAATACAAAGAAAAGAAAAGAAATTAACCTAAATCTAAAAAGATTAAAAGGGAGGCAGCAGCTTAAAAACAGAGGTAGACTGGAACGTGAGAAGAAAAAATGTGAGGGCTGAAACGTGAAGGGGAAAACGTGAAGGGCTGAACGTGAGATTTGGAGACAGAGACGATTTCGCAAGGGAGATTCTTCATCTTTGATGGAGATTTCGTTTGGATCTTCTCTTTTATTGATTATTTCCTTCTTCTTCTTCTTTGCTCTTTAGTTTCTTCATTATTGATTTGAAGCCATGTTAGGTTTAGGTTTATTTTTGTTAAACTATTTTGTTAATTTAGGTTTTGTTATGAGCTAAATTTCATTTGGTTGGAATTGATAGATGAACCCTAAAAGGGATTAGTTTTCACAAGCTTTAATAAATTCAGTTTTTATGTTCAATCAATAGTTTGAAATTTCTATCTATTTGCTTATGCTTGATCAACCTAAGTAAATTGCTTAGTTTAGTTTTAATTCTGAAAAGGTTAAAATTGAATGGAAGAATATTGATTGATAGGGGTTAACGATTCTAGAAATTGTTTTTGGTAATGCATAGACATATGTATTTACACCTTAAGGCTTAAACCGGAACATTGAAAACATATTTCTTAATTTAATTTTACCTAGACATAGGATTAAAATTGGATTAGGAATTAGAATCATTTAGGCTTGACGAAGTCACTTGAACAATAGGGTTTGCTTGCATAAAAAGTGTCTTTATTAATGCAGTTTGCTGCAGCACAGCCACAGCACTGCTGCAGCATTTGTGAATTCTAAGACTTTTTAGGGGGATTCTTGATTTTCCAACCATTCATCTCTACATAGTTTCATCACTTTATTATTCTTGCATATTTTAGGAGTAATTTAAGCCATTTTAGACCATCTTACTTATTTTCCATATTTAATTTAGAATTTTGTCATTTAGTTTTGCATAATTTCACAATTTTAGTTATTTAGTTTCATACATCAAATCACCCCAATTTATCATTGTTTTTATTTTCTTTAAACTATTTGTTAAACACCACTTTAAGTCACTAATCCTCGTGGGAACGATATCTTTCTTATCACTTTATTACTTGTTTGACTGCGTGCACTTGCGTAACACGATTTCACACAACAATTTTTTAAAAGGAAAGAGAAAGAATGAGAGAATCAATGGAGGTTTGAAAGAAAATGATAGGGACTGGATAAAAGAAGAAAAAATGAAATGAGAGAAAAAATGAAAAAAAAATGAGGAAGGGATGGAGAAAATCTAATATATAGAATAAAATGAGGGGGGGGGGGAATGGGAGGGAAATATTTTTTAAAATAATTATGAAAGTAGAGAGAGTTATGTTAATGTTAAAAAAAATGGATGGCAAGGGAAGGAGGAGAGAGAGTGTGTGATTTGACATGGGAGGGTATTTCTGTCTTTTTACAATTAGAGGTGGCTGAAAAAAACATGGCTACTAGGAAAAATGTGCACTCAAATGTGGCCATTTTGCTATTTTTACTCTAGATCACGCGAACTATAGAGAGCTACATCTTAAATTGATAATCTAAGAATGTCAACATGTTGAGGTGTGATTTTTTTTTTAATAAAATGGAAATATATTGATTAAGAAAATGTCAGAGTCCACTGACTAGGAAAAATGCGTAATCCTCTATCCGAGAGGGGAAATGAGCTATCCAATTAGCTGAATCAGTGATGGATAAAGCTATATGAGCTAAAAAATGAGCTACAAAATTATGATGACTTCTCAGGGAGTGAAGGCTAAAAAAATCGAAAAATGAGGACAACTCCTTAATGTCAAGTAAAATAGCTCCAAGCTCGGAAGGGTTGGGGTAAAAATCCACATCAAAATAATTACAAATACTAAGACTGACAGAATAAATAATAATGTTTTTCACATTCATACTATGGGCCAAAAAAATGCCTTCACGAATAGCAAAAGCCTCGGCAGTCAAAACATCCATGCAAAGAGGAATTGCCTTGCTCAAAGCAGCAATTGTAACAACCCGGATTTTTTTTTTTGCAGCGATGTCAACCCGGATTTTCACCCAAGGGTATTTTAGCCTTTTCACCAATTTTGATCCAATCAACGTTATCTTTAGTTTTCCCGAACCGTCACGTCGATACGAATTCAACGAAATTAACTACGCTCAATTCCGAGTTCCGAGTAAAAAGATATGGCCTAAATACCGGATGTGCCCTTATACCTTATATTTGTTCATAAGGTTATTTATGTCTTTTCCCGCCAATCATTATATTTAAAACTTCACTAAAACCTAGGTCAATCTCATATTCCTTTTCTTTTTTTCTTCCTCACGTCAGCCGCTATTCCTCAAGCCGGGTGTGTTTTCATTTCGAGTTTTCGCAAGATATTGATCATTCAGTGCCTTTAGTGCTCGTCAGACCCTCGCCGGAAACTGGGCATCTTTACCACCATCGTTCATCGCTTTTTGAGTGGATTCGAGGTCTTTTAATTCCAGGTTCTTCGTTACGATTGATCCGAGATGAGTTTTCAGTCTTGGGCATCGTTAGGATTTTATTTGGAGTTATTTCGAGCTCGAATTGCTTGTTCAATTTGTGAATAAGGTAGGTTAATTCCTACTTAGAAGTTAAATTAAATTCTATGTGATTGCATGTTTGTTATGTGATTATTATGATATTTTCGGGAGATGATTTATTGATTTTAATTATTATTATTATTATTATGTGCTTGTTTGATTTACAAATATTGTATTTATTTAATTTATGTTCGTTAGTTGGTTATATGTTATAATTAGGGCTTAATAGCGGATTAAAGTTTAAATTAACATAATATATACCTATTAAATTCTTAGAGCCGAATGCTTAGCATGGCACGTTATCATGAGTGGTTCTCTACCCCACTATGATACATATATGCGAATTTAATAGCAACAAAGAGATAAAATTTGATTGGTGATTATAACTCGAGTTGAACATAATTAACACATATTAAATTTGTAGAACGTATACTATCGCACGTATCATTAGTGGCCTTATACACCACTATGATCATATTTTCAAGCGTATAGTATGGCACGTATCATTAATGATACATATATGCAAATTTAATAGTAATTTAATAATGAATGCTATGACACGTATCATGGTGGGTTATAAGGCACCATGATCATATTTTCAAGCGTATAGCATGTCATGCAAGTTTAATAATAATAAAGAGATGATGTAGGCTAAGTACCTACACTGTGGTTATGATCTTTGTAGGCTAAGTACCTACTAGTTATTGATGAATGGTGGAAATGGACGAGTATCCATAAGTTATTATAATTATATGATTATGTTTTGAATTTAATTTATTTGTTTGAGTATGGATTTAATCTACTGAGCTAAAAACTCACGTATTCGAATGCCCTGCAAACTATTATTTTGCAGGTAACATTGTTAATAATGGAAACCATGGCGATTGACGAGGATGGCGCTACACTGAGAGCCCTTAGGACTTGTCATTTATTTATTTCATTTCTTTTTTTGAATATTTCATTTTATGGACTATTTTGTTAGTCTTTATTTTTATGGAATTACATATTCACTTATTTTATTTGTTTTAATTATTTAAAAACGATGCCAAAATAAAGGTTTTTTTTTTTAATATATTTTGGTTAATAAATAAACGTTTCCGCTACTATTTGGTTTAACTATGTTTTAATTATGTTTTAAGTGAGTCATTTATTGTTTATTTAATTATATCTGGTTATTTTGGGTCGGGTCGTTACAACAATGCCCTTCCCATTGTAATGATTAGCATAAACGCCCAATTAAAAATTTAGATCCCATAAAGAAGGAATTTGTTCGTCTATTAATTTGAGGTCAGTATCAGGGTGGAGGATGGGGTTGGTACATAATGAGATTTTTAAAGACTGAGATCCCATAAATATTTCATAAAATAATTAAAAAAATTATAATTTAAAGAATGTAATTTATTAAAAAAAATAGTTCAATATTAACACTTTATAAAGTTTGCGGTGTTAATTTTTAAATTAAAAGTTTGAGGGTTTAATTATCAGAGTATAAATATATAAGTAGCCACTCTTTCTTCCATCTTTTTCCCTATAGCCACCTTTTTTAAATTGTATCTTAATAGTCACATCTAAATGTAAAAATACAAAAATATTCTTAATGTCAAATCATTCTTTTCTCCTCTCTTTCCTCCCTCCATGTCGTCCTCCCCCCCCCCTCACTTTTTTTAATATTAACATAACTCTCTCTTTCATCAACTTTTCACAATTCTTTTTAAAAATATCCTCTCTCATTTCCCTCTCTTTTCTTCTATATATTAGATTCTCTCTCTCCCTCATTTTTTCTCTCTCATTTCTTCTTCCCTCCCTCCCTCATTTTTTTTCCTTTCTTTATCATTTCCTTTTAACCCTCCATTGATTATCTCCTTTTCTCTCTCTCTCTCTCTCTCTCTCTCTCTCTCTCTCTCTCTCTCTCTCTCTCTCTCTCTCTCTCTCTCTCTCTCTTTCTTTTTCAAAAAACTACCATTTTTATCTTCTACAAATATTCATCTCACAAATTTTCTACACTTTTTTAATTTACTATCTCTTTCTTGAATTTCTTCTCATTCTCGTTTTTTTCATAAATATTTTTCACCGTTTTTTGTTGCGAATCTCGAAGATCTAAACTAAAAATAGCATGAATTTGACGAAAGATATATATATTTTTTAGTCTTTTATATTTTTTTCCTCATTTATGTCATTTATTGTATTATGTAGTATATGTAATTTCTTAATAGTGTTTTATGTGATACATGTAATATATGCAATAAACGTTCCTTTTGTTTTATCTTTCAAGGTGGTGTTTCTCTAAATGTAGCTTTTTTGTAATAGACGTAATATACATAATAGTTTTTGTTTCTCGTTCTATTTCAATTTTGGTTAATATACAGTCTGTAATATACGTAATATACATTTTTTTGTGGTCTTTTTAAATATATGTTTTGTAATATACGTGATATACATAACTATGTATTTTTCTTAAGTATATTCTATAATACACGCGATATACGAAATGACGAGTGGTTGATGCACACCTCCCTCCAATTTTCTTTTATGTTCATTATGTAATATACGTAATATAGTATACATTTCTTTTTGTTTTGTTTGCATATTAAATATTTTTTTTGTACATTAAGTATTATGTAATTAATACTCTTTCGTTTTTCATTTGCAGATTAAATGACATGTATATTACGTACATCCACACTTTTCTCAAATGCACTTAAAATGTGGAAAACGATATACCCAAAATATTATAGATATACAAAACACTTTATATGAGAGGGGAAACTATAAATAATATACTAAAATGAATCTAAAAAATTAAATTAAAATCGAAGTATATATAGTATAAAATCAAAACTTAAAAAAAATACTAAATATACTAAATACACTAAACAACTATGAACAATATACCGAATATACTAAAAACTAATGAAAGAAAAAATGCATTGGAAAAGAAAAATTGCATTAAGAAGAAAAATGTCAGAAGTGTCAGACTATACGTAACATACGTGTCAGACTATACCTGACATACGAAAATGGCAAAAGAGGTATATTGAAAAATTGAATAGTAGAAAGTGACTAAATATTTTACTTTTTCAAACACGTGGCCATTTGGGAATATACCCACCTTCAAGTGGCTATTTTGATTTTTTACCCTAATTATTACAAGCTCTATAGTTCAAAGATGACAAATATTCTAGGGGCAATTACTGAAACAGCATATTTTTCATACTAATTACTGAAAATTAAAATTATAAAAAACCAAAAAACAAACAAATTCATTAAAAATGCCTATGAAAAATAGTTCAATAATTTATTGAATTATAGTTCAATAATTTATTGAACTATAATTATGCTATTTGAGTAATTTTTATAAAGTTCTAACATTTTAGTAATTAGTATGCAGATTTATGCTATTTGAGACAAATTCTTTATATTCTATTTATGGTAAGATATAAATTTATCTTTGATGAATATGAATATGCATTGGCAGAGCCGGTCTTAAGAAAATAAGGGCCAAGTGTGAAAATATAATTCGTGCCCTTTTATCATATAATTTTTAATATAAAAAAATAACAAAAAAAAGTAACATTTATTAAAACACAGTAACATCAAAATTATAGCGTATATGAATTGTAGACATATATTTTTCTAACCCATATCAATAGAAAGGGAGTTTTTTTTAATTAATATATATATATATATATTATCAATTTATTTAATAAAATTCTCTCCTTGAACATTAACGAATATATGATTTAGGTTCGAGAGCACAATTATGGACGATTTGCATACATATTTAATTATAACTATAATACTGACATTTTTAAATATGATAATTTTGTCATAGTATATTTCAAATAATAACATAATATTTAAGAATGTTATAAGATGATATTTTTTAACATCAATTAATGATAGAAAAATATCAAATCAATAAATTTATAACAACGGATCAAACTAACAAATTAAAAAAAAAATGAATAGCTCATAAAATTTCATAATTACTTTTAGGAAGGATCCTTCCATGACATCCTAAGGGAACTGAGATGGATGCCAACGCACCATTAGCTACTTTCTTACCTTTTTTTTCCTCTCCTCATCAAATTATAATTAAACATTTATTCATTTTAATCACTATATAGGCCCATTCCTGATTTTGGATCCTTAATATTGGAGGGTCTTGTTCCGTCGCACCATTGGGAATTGGGCTAGGGCCGGCCTTGTGCATTAGGTAAGTTTTTATTGAAGATTTAAAGAGATAATATCTTGTAATGTTTGTGCTTGTTTGCATTATAATAGTTCATAATAGAGGACATGGTGTTGGAATTTATGATCATGCATATTTTTGCATTTTGATTTTAACAAGAATATATAAATGTGTTGCTTAGTGAGTTAGTCAGAATTTTTTTAGCTATAACATTTATTTGATCATAAATTAATATAATAATTAGGAAAAAAATATAAATGACACTATTATTCCTTTCATTTTATCATAAACCACATTTTTCTTTTTCTAATTGAGTTTTGAATACTTTTAATCTCTATAACACCATTTTCATAGCATGACTAGTATGTAATCACCTTTATCCTAGCTTATATATCACCTCATGTTTTGTACTAAATGAAATGATTACATTATGGCCAATCCCCTAAAATATGCTCAATGATTTCCCTCATTTTTATCATCTCCCATCAGATTTTTTTTTTTTTTTTTTTTTTTTTATTGTTTCCCTCCAAAAGACACCCCCTTTCCATATTTTTTTTGGAAGCTTACACTGTGAGCTTTGAACTTTTTGATTGATATAAAAACAATGGCTCGGCCAAAACTCTCTTTTTCCTTGTTTTTTCCTTTTAGTATCAGATATTGTGTTGTGCGAAAAAGCCTCTGTCCAAATTTTTACTTATTTTGTGAGTTCTAAGTAGAAAGAAGGAATGAAGGTCGTGACTTTGGGGGTAAAGCAAGATGAGAAGTGGGATATGGAGAACAATATCCACATCTTGTACGATTTCTATACTTGTTATACATGACATTCGTGCTTTCAAAATTATCATTTCAAAGGCTCATAATATTGGTAACGACTACAACACGTTTATTGAGTTAGTGAGTGAAGGGAAATGTCGCAAAATACATCCATGATGTTGCTGATGAAGATTGCACCTTTTTATACAACTTTCTAAACGTTGGATGTGTGAGGTGTTCGTTGGTTATCGAATCTAAAGACATGGTGATAGAAGCCCAGACTGAGGATGGCTTGTACGAAAGCCCTGAAGAGACGATGTTGATATGGATAATAGAGAACGGAGGTCATAAAGTCACATGAAAGATGGTTGTAACGTAGTTAATGGTTGTGATATATAATGTACCGGAGACCCCCCCCCCCCCCGAGTTGTACACACCGCTAGAGGAAAAGCGCGACGACATACCTAATAAACATGACATACCAAATAGTCGCCACGCTGCAATTGTGTCGTGCGTTGCTCAACCCATTACACAGGCAAGCGATGATATACACAATATGGACAAATACGCGTTGAAGAACATGTCAGTAGTGATGATATACAGATGACAGGTCCTCATCAACAACGTGTTCGATAGCCATATAATATTGGTGTTTATATTCCGGATGAGGTTTGTTATATTGACAAGCTTCACATCCTTGATTATCGCAACAATTTCAACTTTTTCATTGATGATGTATACGCAACAAAGAATCTTCTAAATCAAGTCTTCAAGATTTTGGCCATTAAAAATAATTTTCAGTTTTTGGTGGTTCGATCGAATAACCAACGGGTTTACATTACTCTTCATAAAGACAATTGTGACTGACAAGGTCATTGTTCTAGATATCAACATTATGAAACTTTCAAGGCCCATACTTTCAATAACATTCACACGTGCTCGATTGAATATGTTGTAAATGATTATCCATATACAGGGGCGGAGCCAGAAATATTTTTTATGGGGGGCAAAAATCATATTAAACTATATTTAAGAAATTAAGGGGGGGCAAAATACACCTAATATACTTAAAAAAATATAATTTTACATAAAAACTATACAAATTTTACATTGAAAAAAGCATTTTAAAAAAATCAAGGGGGGGCAACTCAGCTGCATGTGGTTCCGCCCCTGCTCATATAGCAGAAGTAATTGGAGAATTTATCAAGGAGTTTCATCCTTCCATCCGTGGGAAAATTCTCAAACCCTATGAGATTAAGGAAATTAGGAGAGTTGTACATGGTGCACATAAGTTATGCAAAGGCTCGTAAAGCAAGGGAGCTGGCTTTATGTCATTTCCGGGGTAGCTCAGAGGCTTCATACAAGAATCTGACTAAATTTATTTACGTCGTTAAGGCGAGAAACCCTAGTAAGTTTACGCTGAATGATTTAAAGTCTTTTATACAGTAACACGTAGGTATAGTATATGTAATATACACGATATACGTTAGTGCACTGATTCCCGATTACCATTTGATTGTATGGACAACATCTTCTATTATGAAATTAACTCATTATTTAATTGTAATTAAATGGTATAAATAATTATAACTATAATTAGAAATTTATTAATTATTAAAAATATTAGTTACTTATTACTTGAAAGTAATTATTTTATGCTAGGAGTTAAATGCACCAATGACTCTTTAATTATAATTAAATGGTATAAATAATTGAAATTTATTAATTATTAATTATTAAATATATTAGTTATTTATTACTTGAAAGTAGTTGTTTTATACTAAGAGTTAAATGCACCAATGACTGACTCTTGTACTTTTAGTTTTTTTCAATTTACACCTGTGAACTATCAATTTAATTTTTTTTTATCCTTACACTTGTTATTTTTTAATTTATGCAAAAAAAAAGTGTTAAAACTAAGCCGCCGTATTATTTTTAAAATATTTTTAATATCTAAAATATATAAAAAGATCTTTTAATCCTCTTATCTCTCTTTCACTTTCTCTCACCTCCATTTCCATGGTGGAGGTGAAGACCATGGAAAAGAAAATTGCCCTCAACACTGCAGTCATGATTCCTGCTACCGTATTCGCAATATTTTTCGTTTTAAACGCTCTTATTTGGGGACAGAAATCATCCGGAGCCGTGCCTTTCGGAACGATGTTTACTCTAGTCTTTTTATGGTTTGGCACCCTGCCTTCTCAATTTCAAGCCTTCTACTTCTTCACGAAGCTTGAAATCACGAAATTTGGTCTCTGAAGTATTGTACTTTGGATATATATGCTGAGCTCTTCTATGCATGCTTTTGGTTCACAAGACTTATTTAACATTGGTTTCTTTTTCATGGTCTTCACCTCCACCGTAGAAAGGGAGGTGAGAGAAAGTGAAGGAGAGATGGGAAGATGAAAAAAGGGGATTAAAATATCTTTTGATATACTTTGAGGATATTAAATAGTGATAAATGTAAAATACACTTCTGCATTTGGGTTATTGTTAAATTATATCCCTACACTTTTTTTGTCATAAAATACCTGTGTACTTCAGTAAAAATTGTAAATCACACCCTTCAATTAGTTTTAAAGAAATTGAGATATATTTATATTCTACGTATGTCATTATATTATGATTTCATCAACAAAAAAAAATTGACAGATGTGTAGAATTTTAGAATAAGCTCTCATGCTAATAAGATTTAAAACCTATAAATCACACTCAAATGTTCAAAATTTTCAAAATTTTTATTGGTTTTGGAACACGTGTTATGCATACAATATAGATGTCAAATGTGTCTAAATTTCGTTAAAACTAATCGATTGAAGGGCGTGATTTGTAATTTTACTAAAGTGCAGGAGTATTTTATGACAAAAAAAAGTGCAAGGATGTATTTTGCATTTATCTCTATTAAAAAAATATATATTAAAAATAAAATGACGGTTTGTTAGTTCAGAGGTGTAAATTAAAAAAAACTTGAAAGTGTAGGGATTATCGGTGTATTTAACCCTTTATACTAACTAGTATATTAACACGTGTCTTGCACGTGATATGTTTTCATAGTATCTTATTTTATATTAAAATAATCTTATATTTTTTTAATATATATGTTAAATATTTTACTTATGAAAAGTTATAAATCTGATATGAAATTCAATAATTTGAACACATTTATTTTATAATGATATTTTTAAAATCAAATTTGATAAAAAAAAATATATTTTTAATATTTTTAAAAACTTTTTACAAAGTAAAGTTTTGTATGAAGAACTTGTAAAGGGTGAAAATATCCCTCTTACGGGTCGAGGAGGTTGGACCGGTCCACACGGGTTTAAGTCCATCGAAATCATTACTTGGGGAAACTACCACCGGGTCGAGGGAAAGCCCATCAAAGCCTAGTTCTGTTAGGAATGGTGTCCTAGAACTTGTAATTATTTAATTATAATAATTTATTTCGAATAAATTAAATAAATAAACATAAGTTCTTTATATTATCTAGATTGATTCAATTGACGATATTAGGAATATATGGAAATATATAAATATCAAACATTCAAATAGTAAACCCTAAGTTACTCTTATGAAATCACGACTTAGTATGTGAGTCATACAAGAGGATTAAAGTCGAGATGAGTAACTTAAAAGTGTCTACGGTAAATGGATAACGTTTGGGAACCTTATCCTGGTAACACGTTGATAGCTTCGCATTTTGTTTATAGACAAATGATCTAATCCTGATCATTCATGTGGGAGACATGAAATGGAAGTATCATATACAATGTTGATTGTATAAGACAGGACCACGATGTTCGATCAAATTTCTCCTTAGTACCGCTTACGAGAAATGATCGAATATCAAACTAAGTTTATCAACCGTGATAGATCTCAATCCTGAGTGAAATGCGGACTCCTATTTGTGGAGTTATGTTCTTTGATTCACATAGTTGAGAGCGATCTGTAAGAACGCTCAATACACTCCTGTTTTGGGAACATGACTAGATAAGTAGCCGGGAACTCATTTTCACGAGATGGAATTCATAACTTTCCTATAAATTAACCGTATCGGTCGCGATACCTGAACATTTTAGGAACTTTAGGAAACTCCCTTGATGTACTGATTCGAGACATGAACAAGTGGCGCCACGACTTCTATTGATCACAGAAGTACCTTATCTCTAGTTCGACTAAAGATAAAGTTCATTGGAGAATCAGCGGGAACACAAGGATAAAACGGTAATTACATGGGCAAAACGGTAAATTTATCCGCCTGTAATTATGAGGGTTCCACGTGAAGGATAATATCACAGATATAAATAAAAGATAAACTAAATGGACATAACTCATCTATAGTGAGGGGAGTTCAGCTATGAATCTATAGTGGAATTATTCATAGTTAGATAATAAGTAATTAACTGATTATGTGTTAATCACTTAATTGACTAATTATTAAGCCCATGATCTATAGGTCCATCGGGTCCCTATGCTAGCCCAAATATCGTAGTCGCGAAATCAAGTAGAAGAAATGGAAATTTTAAGTAAAGTGAATTACTTAAAATAGGCAATATTAATTGTTTAAATATTGAGTATATTTAAACGGTAATTAATATAAACATTATTAATTGTTTAAATAATGAGTTTATTTAAACATGAAATTAATAATGAAATATTATTAATTATACATTATTAATTATTTAAATATTGAGTATATTTAAATGGTAATTAATAATTTGAAATTAATTAACAATTATTAATTGTTTAAATAATTAATTATATTTAAACGGAATTAATAATTGAAATTAATTAAATTAATAATAAAATATTGTCAATAAAATTATTAATTTATGGAAATTAATAATTATAATATTTATTATTAATTATTTAAATAATGAAAATTATTTAAATGGAAATTAATAATTAAATATAAATTGGATAATATTTAGTCGGGAGAAAATATTAATATTATTAATTGTTTAAATAAAATATTTTATTTAAATGGTAATTCATAAATAAATTAATTAAGTTGGACTTATTAATTTAAGAGAGAGTTTCAAGCCCAATTGGATTAATGAACCCAATTGAAATTGGCCCAAAATAATTAATTAAATAAATTTGATTTATTAATTATTTATTATTAATTTTGGCCTTCATAGATAATTTGTAGGAGATAATTATTTGAATTATATCCTACAATAATTATATAGATTTATTTACCCAAGATAAATAAAATAAAGAAAAGAAAATAATCTCCTATTTATCTATGACATTTTCGAAATTGCAAGATAAAGGAAAGAGATAATCTTTATTCTTTTTGTATTTATCTCTATAGATTAATCCTAATGTGATTAGGATTCCTATTTTTCTATAAATAGGAGGGTTGGGTCATTCATAAATCACACAATTAAATTCCTTAGAAATTCGAATTCTCTCTTCCTTCTCCTTTCCCCTTGGCCGATTTTCCCTAGTCCATTGGGAAGAAAATATTTTTCTTCTTCCCAATTTCTTCTAAAGTTCGATCCCACAATCGGGTTTCGTTTGATCGATCGGGATATAGCATAGAAGATCCAGGTGTTCCTGAGGATTTGATGCTGTAAAGAAACCTCCAACCGATTCTCCATTTATTACTCAATGTAAGTTTTGATTTTAATTTTCGAAATTTAAAGCATGAATCTACATGTTTTTTTTTTCAAATTGCATGATATTAATAGATCCTAAATTAAGTGTTAATTTGTGTTACTAAATAAATTCCGCTAATTTAGTAAATCATCCCTTCAAGTTCATGATTAGCCCAGTCAAGCAGGCCCACGATTAAAGGAATATAAAGACACAGTTGACCTATTAAATCAAGTAAGCGCACAAATACCTAACCCCAACTTGTCTTGCGGCGCACTCCACCTAACTTGATCGTCGGAGGGTCATTAGTTTGTACCACACCAGTGCTCTTCTGATCACTATTTTATCTATTTTAGAGAGTTTGCAGTAGCAAGAACTCAGCACATGACGACACGTGCTCAACTGTGCGAGGAATATCCCACACATAACTCAAATAGATATTGATACATTATTTTAAAAAATAAAAATAGACGTTGACACTATATATTGATTATATTGTAATTTTTTTAAATAAATGTTCATATATTAAATTATCATTACAAACAAACAACTTGAATTCTCAAAACATACCTTTAGGAATAATGAAATGATATGCTAGTATAAACTACATTTTAGAAAGAAACATCATAATATGAAATTAATAATGAAAACAACTAAATTAAATTGGAAAAGTATATAAACATTTGTAAAAAGCAATAATTTAAATAATAATATTAGTTGATAAAAAAGGGAAGATGATATTCAATATATTAAATATATTTTCAAAATAATATTCATTTCATTATTTTTAAATCAATATTTAGTATATAGTTTTAAAGATATAGTTCAAAATATAATAGTCAACTTTGGTAGACAGTAAATTATTTTATTAAAAGAGTATTTTAAACTCATTATATTAAATAAGAGAATGTAATATAAGAATATAATAATTAATTATTAGTGGTAATTAATTATTGTGTGGCATATTTTATAAATTTAATAATTAAAATGGGGTATAATAGTCCTAAAATATTTCTAAAACATCTCCACTTTTATATATAAAGATGTTAATTAATTAATAAAGATATCTAAAAAATATTCCCAAGCAAACCTAATCAAACGACCCAAGAAATAAACAATGACAATATGACAGAGATATTCCCATTCCCACTATCATATAATTTTTTTTTTTAATTAAGATTAAACGAATTCAGACTTTTTAAATGGGTCCTTTAAAATAATTCTCAAAAGAACAAGACCTATTTGGACTTGGGAAGTGGAGCTAATGAAAACGTCAGGAGGCGTGATATGGGTAATTGTTTTTTAATAAAATAACTGTCTTCCCCAAACGATAAGCTGACAACCCGGAACGCGCAGATCTAGGGGAGGTATACTTGTAATTGCAATAGAAAAAGGCTCAAGTGGCTGTTAGAAGAGAAAAAAAATATTTTGCTGGCCCCTTCGTTAGGTAGCTGTTTTTGAGAAGAAAAAAAAATTATATATTAATTATGAATAAGAAATTATGATTTCTTATAAGGTATGATTTATTTAAAAGATAATTAAATTATTTTTCACAAATGGTTTTATATGATAAAATCTAACTCAGAATTTGTGTTTAGTAGGTTACTGGCGAAAAAGAAATTTCAGTTGGGTAATGTTTGTTATCTGTGTTTTAACGTGTGTCATTGTCATTCATCTCAGACATAAAAATCATATAAAAGAAAGAAATAAAAATCATATCAATGGCGGCGGCAGAAATGAGAAACGTTTCTGTTCTGAATGAACAACTAGTTGATCTGAGAGATATGGTGGCACGAGATTTCGAGGTTGCGAAAAGGAATGGGGAATACTTTCCAAATGCAAGTATCGTTTCATCGTGGTTAAGTTTAGTGGACGACAAGATTGAAGAGATGGCTGTTTTTTTGAGCGAAGATGAGATCAGAAAGAAGCAGAGGCTCCGTTTTTCAATTTCATGTCTGAAGCGGAATCCGGAGACCATGAAACTGATATCCGAGGCGAAGGAATTGATTCGAAGGGGACAGCAGCACGATCAAGTTTCATATAATAGAAATTTACCAGATGTGAGAGTGCAGAAGCACGAACTGGTTCGATCGGGACAAGAATTGCCGATGCAAGATCGAGTTTCACAGGTACCGGCTATGAAGAAAGTGCAGAATCATGGAGATTATTATCTTACAGATGCTAATGCTTCAGTTATAGGAGAAATAAAGGCTGCAATTAAACTAAAAGGCAATGAGATGAAGATGACTGGGGTATGGGGTATGGGAGGGGTGGGGAAGACTTGTCTTGTTCAACAAGTTGGTTATCAATTAATGGAAGAAGGTATATTCAATAAAGTATTGAGGGTTGAAGTTTGTCGAAATCCAGATTACATAACAATGCAAGCTCAAATAGCTGACGAGCTAGGGTTTCACTTAACAATGGAATCTCTGGAAGGAAGAGCAGCGGTTTTATGTCGTCATTTGACTAGGATCAACAATTGCCTCGTTATATTGGATGATGTTTGGGAATGTCTTCAGTTGGATGATCTGGGTATTCCTATTATACTTTCTCTTGATTTGAAAATCATTTTAACATCTAGAAACAGGGACGTGTTGTCGAAAATGAAATGTGAGAAAATATTCCGGGTCGATGTTTTTGACGATGAAGATGCTTGGAAACTGTTCAAGAATGTGGTTGGGGATGCTGATGTTGATTCTCCTGAAATAAACCCTATAGCCAAAAGCATAGCTCATAAATGTGGAGGTTTATATATTGCACTTGTTACAGTTGCAAAAGCGCTCAAAGGGAAGAAGATTGAGATTTGGAAGGATGCACTTCACCAATTTAAATTTTCTAGTGAAAGAATGCATCAAGACATCGTTCCCACGTTAGAGTATAGTATTAATTACTTGGAATCTAATGAAGCTAAGTCAATGTTGTTTTTGTGCTCCCTGTTTCCAGAATCTTATGATATTCCAAAGGATCATTTGACGCTTTACGTCTTCGGCCTTGGATTGCTTTCGTCCATACAGACACTAATAGAAGCGAGGGATAGGGTAGATTTTTTGGTTCACTACCTTGAGACATCAACTTTATTGATGGATGGTGTGGGCCATGACTGTGTTCGAGTGCACCCGATTGTGCGATATGCTGCTCATAACATTTCATCTGAAAGAGATGTTATAATTTATTCACCAGCAGACTTGGAGCTCGAAGGGTGGCCAGAAAGTAATTTAGCTGATGATGCATCTGCTATTTCGATAAGTTTTAAATCCACCCATCATTTTCCTCAAGGCTTGCACTATCCTAATCTGAAAGTCCTTGCATTCAAATGCAACCAGTCTTCTCCCACATTCCCAGCTAATTTTTTTGAGGGGATGAAGTCATTGACAGTGCTGCACATCAGTGGAATGAATAACCTCTCACTTCTGTCAATTCGTTTGTTGAGAGATATTCGGACGTTATTAATGGATTATTGCACATTCACAGATCTATCCGTTCTTGGAGAACTAACCAGTCTCGAGATACTTAGCTTTTATGGTTCTGATATAACCGAGTTGCCCTTACAGATTGGACAACTTACTGGACTACAGATGTTAAACTTGACCAAATGCAACAAGCTTACAAGAATTCCGCCTGATGTAATATCAAAATTGTCCAAACTTGAAATTCTTTGCACAAACAATAGTTTCATGGAGTGCGGAATACGTAGAGATGAATTGACGACATTGTCTCACTTGCGTGAATTAGAAATGCATATCCCAAATGCAAAATATTTCATGCTCAATGATATTATTATCCTCATCAAAAGCTTGATTAGATTTAAAATATCTATTGGAAGCCCTTTTGCTAAGGAGGAGGAAGATCATCATCAATCATCAGAAAGAATATTGAAATTATCAGGAAACTTTTTCAATGACGCAGTTAATGTACTATTTGAAAGAGCAGACACTATCTATTTGAACAATTTGAAGAACTTGGGGGAAGATGTGCTTAAGGCTGATGGTTATAGACTTATGGTATGTCGTTACCTAAAGGTCGAGAAATGTGTTGGAATAGAAACATTGATCAACTCATCAAAGTTATTGCGTGATGGAAGATTCAGTACTATCGAATCGATGGAAGTGATTGATTCTGAATTGAAGTTTCTTTTCCTACCATCCTTTGTTAGATGCCTTGTGTACCTTAGGAAACTCAAAATTGAAGGATGCAAGAAGATGGAGCAAATTGTGAGATGCGAGTCAAGTGAAGAAACTACTGTTGTGTTCCGCTCATTAAGATCACTGACGCTTGCTCTTTTGCCAAGTCTTGTACATTTTTCACCAAAGCCTGGGGCAACTGCCAGCCATCAAAGACCTCATCTCTTCAATCGTGTGGTATGCCTCACTCCCATCTCAATACCTACTTACAAGTTACAACCCATTCAATTTTCGTTACATAGCCCAAAATTGAAATAATAATCTTTAATTACATTTTTATTGTTCTTTTTCATCCCGTATTTCAAGGATACTACTGCCTTGTTATTTGACGTATGTTGATTATTATTTAAGTTTCACTATTAAATGAAGGTTTTTCTGGTCCCAAACTTTATCTCTATGTTAAATTTATTACAAAAAATCAGGATAATTATGTGACATCTACATGAAGGTGGGTAACTTGGTAAGCAAAATCAAGCGAGTCAGGTGTTTTTAGGAATGAGACAAATATGAGTAACATGAGCCCGAGTTGTATTTATTTTTCGATTAATGAAAGTTTATCTTTAAAAAAAAAAGGTCCCAATAGTTGTATAACAAATATTCATCTGTAATTAACTTTGCAGGTTGAATTTCCTTCCTTGAAGGTGTTGACCATTTATGGACTAGATCAGCTAGAGGTAATATCTGACAATCAAATCTCAATTGAATTCTTTCCCAAACTACGCGTCATAACATTGGTTAACTGTGCCAAAATACCGACGATCGGGAATATAAACCTGCGTGAGATATTCAGCAGTTTGGAAGAGCTTGATTTCATGAGTTGTTGTATGTCAGATGATTTTGTAAGTGTACAACAAAGACTTGATTTGCAGGAATATGGGAATGTGTTGCCTATGTTAAATGCATTGACGCTGTGGGGGCAATCCAAATTGATGGGTGTTTGGAACATGGATTCCTTTGTTCCTCAATTCTCAAATCTGACAGAGCTAGAGATTTGGAGTTGCAGCACCTTGAGATATGTATTCACTTCCACCACTGTTAAACAATTCCCATGCCTCCAAACTTTAAGAGTAGAGTCGTGTTCAGTGGTACAAGTTATTGACGATGGCCATCAAGAAGCTTCCATTTCAAATGATGCTGTGTTATTACCCCAATTGAAGTCTTTGATGCTAAATGATTTACCACATCTCACATTTTTCTGCAACAAGAGTTTTGTTTCAAAATTAGACAGCTTGGAAACATTGATCATTACTCAGTGTCCTCAAATGAAGACATTCACTGGTGAAATTGAGGAGGTCGAAGGAGCAGAGATGCGTATCAACAATATCCCGTCAAATGCTTTCTTTTGTGACGAGGTATGAATTTATTAATGGAAAATACTTACCGAGTTTCATATATATTTAATTTCCATTGTAAATATAATAATATTTAAAAGAAATTGACCGATAAAAATTAGAGAAAGTAGAAGAAGCTCCTCCATGTTAATTACATTTTTCAAAGGGGCTCTTCCGAAAATAGCAAAAATAGGTCTAATATTTGTAAAAATAGCAGTAGAAAAATATATTTGCAAAAATAGCAGAAAAATTAAATTCGCATCTAAAATATTACAAAATTGCCACTAGTAATCACTAATATCTTCACAAGTAATCACTGATTTACTGATATCCTGATATTTTGTTTACTGATATCTCTAATCACATGAATGAGGTTTTTAAAAATCTGTTATATTTGCAAATACTTTTTAAAAATGTTATGTTTATAAATTTTGCTAAAAATTTTGCTACCCAATGAAATTCCCCTTTTCAAAATCTTGCGTGTTAATTTTGAAATAAATATTTTTTTTTCATTGTTTTCCCTTTTAAAATCTTCATATGAAAAAAATATTTCGAAAGATTAACCCAGCTAAAACTAAGAAAAAAAAAGGCTGCCTTTACAATTTTTAGATTTAGTTTTTGTTTTTAAGTTGTGAATACCATAACATCTCATAATAATTTCTATTCACCTACAGGCTACACATGCTTTTCTTACTCTTAGTCCGTCTCTAATTAATTTTAAATAATTAATTATCTCTAAGTTGATTTTATTTTATTTTTACATTATTAATTGAATTGAATTTTAATGAGCAAAATATGTAAAATAAACACTTACAATTAATTCTTAAAATAAATTCACCCTAACACAACATATATTTAATATCGACCCTTCAAATTAAACTTACAATTCAAATCAATATACTTGTCTTTCTATTATTAGGAGAATTCCTCTGTAGTATTATTTTTGTTTGGAAAGATTAAAAAATTATACTTAAACGAAGTTGAATATGTGAATTTTAATTTTATCCAATTAAATCATGAAATTGAATAAATCGTGAAAACCAACACCTCGTCAAATCGATATCAAAATTACTCAAATAGTATAATTATAGTTCAACTTTGTTATTTTTCATGAGTATTTTCAATGAATTTGTTTGATTTTTGTTTTTTTAAATTCAAGTTCAATAATTTATCAAACTATTTGATTATTATTTTCATTGAATTTATTTATTGACTTTCAATTATTTATTGAAATAATTTAATAAATAATTGAATTGTAATTATGCTATTTGAGTAATTTTTAAAAAATTCCGACATTTCAATAATTAATAGGTAAAAATATACTATTTCAGTAATTGATCTTAAAACAAAACTCATGTGTCATGAACTTTTTGGATTATTAAAAATTATTGATAAAAAAGTGCACTTGTTAAAAACATTACTCCCGAACCTTTGTAAATATTTTTCTTTTAATGAAAAAGTCTCTGTTTCCTTTTTTAAAAAAAAAAAAAAAAAAAAAAAATTACTCCCGACCGTTATCCTGGCTCTAGGATTTTGAAAGTTGCATTTGGATACCTACCTCAGGTGGCTTTTCCTCGTTTGGTAACACTGAAACTGTCGGATATTGACAGTATACTGAAAATATGGGAATTCAACCAAATTCCAACTGAATCCTTCTGTCTACTTAGAGAGTTGGTGGTGCACAAGTGTAGTAACCTTGAACAAGTGTTTTCATCTGATTCTTGGCGGTCTAAAACGTTACCATGCCTTGAACAACTTATTGTGCAAGATTGTAAGCTGGTGAGGGAGGTGTTTGATCTTCGAGGGATGAACTACTTACCATTGGGTTATATCAAAAGGTTGAGTTTGATCAAATTACCAAGCCTAAAGCATTTTTGCATAGAAGAAGAATATCCTCCTCCTCCTCCTCCAGCTCATGAAATAGGAGAATCTGAGATTGATAATATGAATCCTTCTTTCCGGAGTCTTTTCTCATGCAATGTGGCTAAACATCTTGTTCAACTTCAAGTTTTGGAGGTTGTTCAATGTGAAATGGAAGAAATAGTTGCCGGGGAAGAAGATGCTAACAATGACGATGTGGATTTCTTTTCTGGGGTTCACTCTGTAAAACTCAAGGATTTGCCAAACCTGGTTAGATTTTGCAGTATTAATCAGAGTTTGAGATGGTCTAATTCTTTGACAACACTCGAGGTGGAGAGATGTCCAAATCTGGAGACACTTGCCTGTGTATTTTTCAACCCACGTGAAGAGGCCGTAGGCTACAACGCAACACAGCAAATGACAATTTCGAGCACATCTACTCAAGATCCCATTCAACATGAGGTAAGTATATCATTTTTTTTTCTAAAATCTTTAATCTTGGCTAGTAGTGTTTTTTTCTTCTCTTTTTTAATCTCAACTAACTAATTTAGCAATGAAATGAATTACAGCTTGCGATTGTCACGTTGAGTCTTCACCATTTAGTTAAGTTGAAGGAAATATGGAATGATGACCATCGTATTCTTGTCTTTAACCATCTGAGTTGTTTGACAATTCATGGAAATGAGAGGTTGAGAACCTTATTTACACCTACTATTGTTGGAGGTCTTTCGCAGCTTCGAGATCTAATCGTAGATTCTTGCAAGATGATGGAAGTAATTATTTCAAAAGAAAGGTCTGGGACAAGGACAGCAGCTGCTATAAGAACAATTGCATTGCCACAGTTAAAAACCATTGAGCTTAAGCACTTGCCCCAACTTGAAAGTTTTCTCACCGGGGATTATAATTATATGCTTGAATTGCCTTTACTGGACCATGTGAGAGTTGAAGAATGTCCACTGCTGCAATTTTTTTCTCCTCAGAAGATTGATGCACCTAATTTAACTACAGTGCAGACTGGAGACAACCAATCAGAGTGGAAAGGTGATCTTGAAAGCACGATTGGCCATCTTTTCAAAGGAGAGGTATTTCATTATTTTGACAGTCTAATATTGCTCAAATATAATGTATAATCGATCATCATCATGATTCATGTTGATGTAAAAAATATTTCAACTTTTTTGATAGGGGAGGTTTTGGCTTGTGTAATCCTGCTTAAATATCTATAATTATGCCTTTTATGACTGTTGAAATGACCATTTAGAACCACATGTTTGTGGGCTGGCTATAATGTTTTATCTTTATCTGCATGATAATAGGTTATAATATAGGGATAAGGTGTTGGAGTTCATGAAAAATAGTGCAGATTTTTGCATATTCATTTATTGAACATGAACATATTGGTTTTGTTTATTCAGGTAATTGATGTTTCTGGACATAAAAATGTCCAATTTTTTGTTTGTTTGAAGGATTTGTTGTTTTTTTATGTTTCTTATTGGGATGTTAAGTTTAGTAAATTTTTTTATGTTTTGTAAGTTTTTATGATTTTGATAAATTGACTATATAATGAATGTTAAAAAAAACTGGTATTTTTTAAATTCTAAAGACTTTTGCTATTTTTGAATTTTTCAATGAACAAAGTGTCATTTTTTAAAATACTCCTTAAAAATGATATGATTATCATTAAAAATCTAATTAATTGTTAATGTGTATAATCCCCAGGTTCAATTTTCTGAAACTGAAGAACTCCATGTCATTGATCCTGATAAATTGTTTGAGATATTGGACATCAAACTTCACTACAAAGCATTCCGCCGGTTAAAATTATTACACGTTGAATGCTGTGATGAAGAGTTGAGAGAATTTTTATCCAGACTAATATTCAGGTTTCAAGAATTGGCTAAACTTTCTGTGGGAAATTGCAACTCACTGGAACAACTATTTAACTTTGAAGAGTTGATTTTTGGGGATCAAGATAAGATCTTCACTAAGTTAGAAGAACTCAAGTTGTGGAATCTTCCTAGGTTGATGTGTATATGGAACAAGGAAATGGGTAGATATGTTTCCCTTAAAAACCTAAAACGAGTTGATATTTATCAATGTGGCCATTTACTTAATTTGTTCTCACCTTCCATTGCAAGAGATCTTCAACAACTCCAAGAACTCAAGATTTGTGACTGTGACATGATGGAAGAAGTAGTTGTTGCTGAAACAGAGGGGGGCAATGATGATTTTCAAGCAATTTTCCTTCCTCAATTACAACTTCTTGAGCTCATTGGTCTGTCAAATTTGAAGACATTCCATTCTGGGAATTGTGCTTTTGAGTTGCCACAATTGCATACTTTAAGAATAGAAAGGTGTCCTAGATTAAAGTCGTTGACGCCCGGATTTATAACGACTCCTAAATCTACTGATATTGATGAAATGTCTGATAATAAGATGGTACAAATCCTTTTTCCCTCAGCATCTTTAATAATATTACGTGTATTTGCTAAACTGAATGATACTGATGGAAGAAACTGAATACTATATGCTTCAGTAAAGAATATGGTGTTAACCTTTGACTATTTTACCTATTTCTGATCAAGTATTTTTCTATGCAGGTAGGGTTCCCACGATTAAATCAATTATACCTCAAGTCTCTAAATGACTTTGAAGACATATGGCGGGAAAGTGTAACGGGAGAATCTCTCACTGAACTACAAATTGTGGAAATTGATGATTGTGGTAAATTGTTAAATGTCATTCCTCATGATGTGTTGCCAAGGTTGAAGAAGCTAGAAAAACTAGCTATAAAAAATTGTCCATCATTAAGAAAAATATTTGACCTTGAAGTCCAGATCATTAATGTAGAACGTGTTGGCTCAGATGTGTTTACTCGATTGAATGAATCAATATCAACTAACCTTGCTGATTTACTGCCAGATGGGTTGATATCAGTATTTAAAAACCTACAAGTACTCAAATTGAGTGACTGCTATCGTTTGAACAATCTTTTTCTGACCTCCATAGCAAGATCCTTTATGGAGTTCAAAGGTCAACCGCATCCAACCAGTCTCCATATAATAGAGGAACAAAAAATGAAGGGAAAAGAGAGAGATAAGATTGGTTCTGAGTTGTTGCCTAAACTAGATTTTCTTGATTTGGATCTATCTAGCCTAACATTGGACAAATGTCCTGAATTAATGATTTTCTTTTCTGAGATCCAATGCACTAATCATCGTCCTGCCCCTAGACAACCATTATTTGAACAGGTAAGTTTACTTGACTCTGAAGAAATGCCATATAATCCTCTTGTTACTAATTTTTTTTTTCCTTGTGGTAATAACTTGGCTTGGCTCTGGATCAATTACCACTTTCTGCAGGTATCTAGTTTCGAAAGACTGGAAGAATTGCATCTTGTACATCTGGGCTATTTTGAACAGATATGGCATGACGAATTTCCAATTACATCATTTTGCAAACTAAGAGTTCTATCTATAGAAAAGGGTGAGAAGCTTTTAAAGATTATCCCATCCCATGCACTTGTGAATTTGTTGGAGCTTGAAAAGCTGTATGTTCAGCATTGTGATTCATTGAAAGAGATATTTGACCTTGATGGAATCGTGGAGATTATAACCAAAGAATTGCTCCCGAAGTTAAGTGTTTTGGTTTTAAGTTATCTCCCCGATATGGTGGGCATTTATAACAAGGAACCTATCGGAATTCCAACTTTTCGAAACTTAAGGTCCCTAAGAATTATCCATTGTAATAGTTTAATGAGTATATTTTCAGCTTCAGCTGCTAGGGGCCTTCAACAACTCCAAGAATTTAAAGTCTTTGGTTGCAAGAAGATGCAAGTAGTAATAGTAGATGATGAGAAGGATGTCAAGGAAAACATGATTTTCCCTGACTTAAGATGCCTTGTGCTAAAAAACCTCCCACAACTGGCCAGTTTTTACCGAGGCGTGAATACTATCAAGTGGCCAGTTCTGAAAGAAGTTCGAATAAAAGCTGTCCCGCTTATGGAGATGTTTGCTCTTGGCTCTCAAGAAACACCGCAGTTGACAGCAATCTATGTGACGTTCCTTGAAAAATGTTGGAAAGGAGATTTGAATAAAACCATTAAATTCTTACATGAAAATAAAAAATGGTTGGTGGAGTGGTTCATATATGATTTTTTTCCCAACTATTATTTACTTGTCTTTATTTTATTTAATTAATAATAACATTTCACATCTCTGAACATTCTTTTCTAGGAACGCTGCCACGAAAATGGTAGTTCCCGAATACGAATCAACATCTTCACATGGACAAATCCAATCAACCTCTCAACCATGTGACAAAATGAAGCACTTCCTTTCTACACTCAAAATAAAAGGTATGAGATAAATTGCAATGCCTATTTTTTTTTTAGAATTGGTTATAATTACGAGAGCATGAGATTTAGTCACCATTTTTTCATCTACTTTGGATTTGGGTAAAGTTTATACATTCATTCAACATGTTTATCCACTATTTAGAATTCATTAACTCCCTAAGTTGATTGTTTTATGATAATTTTATATACGATAATGTCCTAAGTTGCAACAATTTGTAGGTTCCATGGCTCTTGAACCCAACAAAGATAAAGGAAAGGAAATCACGGAGGATCCCTAATGAAGGAAAAGGAGGGTATGGGGAATGATATCTTCAACTAAACCAGTTGAATACTTTTGTGAGTGTCTTGGATTTAATTTCCTTTAGGATCCTTGAACTGATGTTTTGTACTATCGTTTTAATTCTGTTGTTTTGTATATAAACAATTTGCAAGTTGATGTATAATAAGATCAGACTTTGTTTGAAAGTTTGTGTGTAACATGCCCAAAAAAGCTTTGGCCAGATTACATTTTATGAACATTTACTTTTTATTGTTCTTCCGCAAACCCACATTATATTCAAGTGTTGCAGCAAAAAAGTTGTCCAACATTTCATACCAAAGGGTCTAAAAGCATTAAGCATACAACTGGCTTTTTTCTTTTCTGGAAGAATTCATTTGTGTTTATCACTAACAGAGATCAAATTGATATTATAATTGAAAAACTAAGAAAATCATCATTACCCTCCTCTTTCAGTAATGGATTCTTTCTACTTTTTTAAAAAAATAATTAAAAATTGATCATGGGTGCCAGAGTGGTGATTTAATTAATTATCCTTCTTACTTTTAATTATTTTAACGAAATCATATCTTAAAAAGAGATGATTTTTAAGATCCTCTCATAATTCTCTACCATACTTTTTTTTTAAAAAAAATCCTATTTTATCAATCCATTAACTTGGAGCTGGAGCTGGTGCTGGTTGAAGGGTGTGGTCTGTTAAATGGCTTCTCATCGGTTTCTCCTGCGGATAGCTTGAAGTGGAAGTTAATTAATCCGCTCGTTCATGGAATTGCTTACTCGTATTGCTATATAATTTGTTTGCTTAAATCTAATGCTTCTTCTTCTTCTTCTTCTTCTGCTGCAAGTCAAAAACCAAGAGGTCTCTCTTAATTTTTTATTTTTTTGGAATTTATTGTTCTTTTTCTGTTCTAGTGGGGATGATTATGGAATGGAAGTGCTCGTTTGAGATAACTTTTGAAAGTGTTTTGAATAAGGAAAATGTTTTTGATAACCATTAAAAAACACTTGTATCCCAAACGGGCAGTAGTGTAGTTTGAAACATGGTGAAATTTGATTTGAAAACACCATCTTCTTTATCCACACGTGTGGACTTCACTTTTAATTATGAATTAGAATTATTCTAAATTAGTGATCAAATTGCATTGTTCTGTATTACACAAGATGAACCAAATAAATCTCTTTAAAAGAACTATGTATCAAAACTTCTATAATACACAAATTTTAAATCAAACTGAAGAATGAGAGAAAGATATAAAAAAAGTAATCAATTTTTTTCTTTAAAAAAACTCCAAAATTTAGAGTACACTGGTTTAAAAAACTCATAGCCTTTACCAAAAAAAAAAAACTTCAAATTAAGATGTTCATGGATTGATTTGAATTTAGAAAATTGGTGTTGCACTGTTACTAGTGAAATGAGATTGTTTTATAACTCCAATCCCCTATACTTCTACGTATTATAAAAGGGAAGAATTTCTTTTTGGAAAATGATGCCTATAAGAAGATAAAATGTGAAGGAGAGAATTTTCATTGTTTGGGTTTATTTGTATGGAGAGGAAGCCTCATTTTTATAAATTTACTTTGTTTTGATTTTAATGTCAGGAATAAATAAAGATAGATAATTCAAGAACGTTTTTGGTAAAATGTCAGAGATTGTGTCATCTGTTGTGGGAAAATTTCGTGAGTCATTGGTGGAACCAGTTTCCAGGACAATCGGTTATATGACTCACAGCCAAAAAAATGTTTCTGTACTGATTGAACAAATGGAGAGACTGGTTGATACAAGAGCTAGGGTGCAACAAGCCGTAGAAACGGCTGAAAGAAATGCAGAAGAGATAGAGAGGAACGTTGTTCGGTGGCTAATGCAAGCAGACGAGAGCATTGACCTAATGGAGAGGTTTTTAATGGAAGAACGGATTAGGAGTTGGCGGCGTATGAACTTGAGGGAAAGGTACTTAATGAGTAGGAAAGCAAAAAAGATGGAATCAGATGCTGTGGAATTATTGATTGAAAGGGGAAAGTTTAAGGAAGTATCAATCAAAGATTCATTAGCTGTGGAAGATCCATATTATTATCTGACTGATTCCAATGCTGAGATTATAAAAGATATAAAGGCGGCATTGAAAGATGAAAATGTGAAGCGAATTGGGGTATATGGGATGGGAGGAGTGGGAAAGAGTAGGCTTGTTCAAAACGTTTGCATCCAACTGAAGGAAGAAGGAGTATTTGATGAAGTTGTGTGGGCAGTAGGTGGTCCAACGGCAGATTATAGAAAAACGCGAGCCAAAATAGCTGACGGGATTGGCTTAGACTTGGAGCGTCTACAAGGAAGAGAAGGTTTGTTAAGTTGGCAGATGAATGATATAATAGATGAGCGGTTGACAATGAGGGGCGACATCCTCATAATATTGGATGATGTTTGGGAATTCCTCGACTTGTATGACTTGGGTATTCAACGTATGCATCGATGCAAAATCATCTTCACTTGCATAGATGAGTACAGATTACGTGAGATGGGTATTGAGAGAATGTGGGAGGTCGAAATTCTTTCCAATGTTGAGTCATGGCAACTGTTTAAGAGTGTAGTTGGGGATGCCGTTGTTGAATCCCCAGTTTTAAACCCGCTAGCCAAAGAGGTAGCTCATAAATGTGGAGGTTTGCCACTTGCAATTATTGTAGCTGCTAAGGCATTGAGAGGAAAGTCTGGTTATTCAAATTGGAGTGAGACAGTAAAACAATTGAAAGACAATTCAATTGTAAATACAAGAGGAATGCTGGAAAAGGCCTATTCCTCAATGCAATTGGGTTTCAATTACTTGGAAAGTGAGGAGGCCAAGTCAATGTTCTTGTTGTGTTCCCTATTCCCAGAATCATTTGATATTCCAATGGATCACGTGATGTATTATTGTTTGGGCCTTCAATTGTTCAATAACATAGGAGGGAAGCTAATGAAAGCGAGGGATAAGGTACATACGTTGGTTGAAAACCTTAAGGCATCCGCCTTATTGATGGATGATGCAGGCCATGACCATATTAGAATGCATTCAATTGTGCGACGTGCTGCTTTAGATATTTCATTGGGAAGAGACTTTCAAATTTATTCACCAGAGACCTCAGACTCAGTAGTGCGGCCGAGAAGATATTCAACTCATGATGAATCTGCTATATGGTCATACTTTGAAGAATTTTTTCATGAAGGCACGCGGTTTCCTTATTTGAAATTGCTCACATTGAAATGCAACCGTCGGTACTCTTCTCTATGTTACTTACCAACTCATTTTTTTGTGGGCATGAAAATGTTGAATGTTTTACATTTGATTGAATTAAACGATCTCTCACTTCCACTCTCAATTAGTGTGTTGGTAAACCTTCGAACATTATTAATAGAATATTGCATGTTGGAAAGAGGAGAAGGAAAAGAAAAAAAAGGAGGAGATCATCTATCCATTCTTGGAACTCTAAGCAATCTCGAGATCCTAAGCTTTTATGGTTCCGATATCAAAGAGTTGCCCATAGAAATGGAACAACTTACTGAATTGCGAATCCTGAACTTGTCGAACTGTCTAAAACTCATAAAAATTCCACCTTATGTGATATCCAGATTATCCAAACTTGAAGGTCTATACATGAAAAACAGTGTTTTGAGTTGGGAAATAGCCAGATATGGGAATTATATTATAAATAATCTGAGCATTGATGAATTGACATCATTGTCTAGCTTGACTGAATTGGAAATAAGTATCCTAGATGCTAGATATTTGACCAAATATGATATTCTCCTCACAGCCCTGCATAGGTTTTATATATCTATTGGGCCAGATAATTTTTCATGGGAAAATTTTTATCCATCGTCAAGAACATTAAAAATCACAGGAGACTGTGTAAATGACACAATCAATGTACTGTTGAAAAAGGCAGAAGCTATATATCTGAAGGGGTTACCTTCCTATTTTGGGGAAGTTGAGCATGAAAGTTATGGAGATATCTTTTCAAATTGTCGTTACCTCGAGATTCGTGATTGTGTCGGAATAGAAGATTTAATCAATTTCAGAAAATCCCAACTTCAGAAAAATGTGCTACGTGATCATGGTATATTCCATAACATGGAATCACTACAAGTGATTGACTGTTCATTGGAGTTTCTTTTTCTTGAAACCCTCCCTAGATTCCTTGTGCTCCTCAAGGAGCTCAAAATCACAAGATCCCGCAATATAGAATATATTGTGAGATGTGAATCAAGTGAAGAAGTTGCCATTGATGTCATTGTGTTCCCCAAATTAAGGTCTTTGACGCTTGAATTTTTGCCTCGCCTAATATCTTTTTCATCAAAGCGTTCAGCTTTTGAGGCAAGCGATGGTAGGCGTTTTCTCTTCAATCATATGGTATGCCTCACAAACTATAAACTGAATGATTAATAACTTTATAGTTATGTTGAGATATATGATAAAATTTGAGTTAATTGGTGATCCATATTAAATATGTTAAATCATCAATAGATCTAAGGGTAAATTTAATCATATATCTCAACACTCCCTCTCACACGTGATAACGTATTAAATATGTTAAATCACCCACTATACCCAAAAGCTTAAGCTAATGGGTAAGAGTAAATTTAATCATATATCTCAACAAGTTATGTTAACCATGTTGATTATTGTTTCATATGCGGGAATAAGAACTATATGTCAATGATTAAAAACTCACAACACTATCGTGTATTGGCATCCTAAATCCACCCTAAACAATTAACAAAAAAATGAATTATTGATTTTTTAATTAGAAAAAATTAGTTTTAAATTTACTTTACAAATCTTTGTATCTCATTCTCATTCTTGCAGTCCGAACACCCGAACACCAAAATGCTAGTTCATTCTAGTAAAAAATTGTTTTACATCGAATTCATTTATTAAAAAGCAATGTGTGATATAAATCTATGTTCACTACATTTTATTCTTTATTACATAAACTTTGCAGGTGGAATTCCCTTCCTTGGAGGAGTTGAGTATACATGGATTGGATCAGATGGAGGTAATATTTGATAATCAAATCCCAAGTAATTTCTTCCCCAAACTACGCTCCATAATGGTTGTCAACAGATACGAGATACCAAGGATTGAGAATACAAAGGTTGGTGACATATCCAGTAATTTGAAACAACTTACTTTCATGAGTACTTCTCATCTATCAGAGTATTCAGAGTATGATCATTTACGTGCCTTAAGTGCCTTGTATGCGTTGACACTGTGGGGGAACTCCAAATTGATGCTTAGTTTCATTGACATGGATTCCTTTGTTCATAAATTCCCAATGGATAATCTGACAGACCTACAACTTTGGAATTGCAACACCTTGCAATATATATTCTCTCCCTCCACAGCTAAAGGGTTTTCAAGGCTCCAAACTTTAAGAATTGAGTCATGTTCAATCGTACAAGTTATTGCAAATGGCGGCCAAGAAGCTTTAGATGACACTCTGTTGTTTCCTAACTTGATATCTTTGATACTAAATGATCTACCAAATCTCACAGCCTTCTCCACCATTAATTTTAATTCAAATTTGGGTTGGTTGGGCACATTGATCATCGCTCACTGTCCTCGAATGAAGGCATTCGTCGTCAAGCTTTCAACTACCGATCAAGGCTTAGATAAAACAGATGAAGTCCAAGGCGCACAGAGTTCTTTCTTTGGTGACCAGGTATATGCATATGTATCAGCCAAATGATCACTTTGGGTTTTACTCCAATTTATAATTTTTCTTTTTTTCCTATTTTATGTGTATAATTGGATTTTCTTTGATTTATTCATTGAACCCTAAATATTTGATGCATTACAAGCACTTAAAGAAAATTGAAATTTTTGTATATGTTATACTTCAGGTGGCTTTTCCTCGTTTGGCTACATTAAAACTCTCGGACATTGACAGTATAAAGCATTTTAGCAATGAAGATACTCCAAAAATAGGAGAATCTGAGATTGATTATATGAAGTACCCTTTGAGAAGTCTTTTCTCAAGTTATGTGGCAGGACATCTTCTCGAGCTTAAGGTTTTGGAGGTTGTTGAATGTATGGTGGAAGAAATAGTTGCATGGGATGAAGATGCTAACAATGTGATTGATTTTGCTCAAGTTCACTCCCTGAAACTAAAGGATTTTCCAAACCTGGTGAGTTTTTACAGGGGTAACCAGAGTTTGACATGGCTTTCTTTGACAACACTTGAGGTGGAGAGATGTCCAAATCTGGAGATGCTTTCTTCTGCATTTCTCAACTCACCTGAAAAGGAAAAGGAAGTTGGCTATACAACACGACAGATGACGATTTCGAGCCCTTCCACTCGAGATCTCATTAAACAGGAGGTAAGTATGTGTCTTGGATCATGGTAAAGCTAAATATGATAGGACATTCACCAACTCAGTAGCATTGTTTTGGAATTGGTCCCAAGGAACTTTAGAATCTATGCAATTTGATGCCCATTTAGGATCATTTGTGGGAATGGACAAAGGTTTTAGATCATATCGTTTGTTCACTCTTTTGTCTAAGGTGATGTTTGTAGTGTAGTAGGATCTCATTTAGATATTTTTTTTTATGGATTAGATAAGAAGGGTGTTAAAGTCGTATCAACCTAATGAGATATCCCGGTGTGCCTACTAATTTTTACTGCCAATAAATTAAGTTAAAAAGGAGGATGCTATTCCCTGCCTAAAAGTGTCTCATTCTCCTACTTTTTCTAGAATTTCATGGTAGTAGAAGAATTATTTTTCATTATATGAATTCTACTTTTAATGTAACCAATCTCCTAAGAGTCTAAGACTTGAAAAAATCTATTAGTAGCCTATTTATTGGATAGCTCATTTGTTATATATATGTTAATTTATTTGGTTTTAATAATTTTAATTGAGTTCATAAATATTTGGATGCAAATGGATTTTAGTGAATGATTGAGTGTTGTTTATAATTTCATTTGAAATTAGCCTAAGATTTGTCGCATGTGATTCGTTTGAGATTTTTTTTAGTCTCTTATGTATCAGTATGACAACAATTTTTTTAGTTTCTGATGTATAATTGTTATTTATTTCAACCACCTTTGCTTTTATGAAGTTTATGGTTTTCAATAATTATTGGTCAATTGTATTCATATTTTTCTCACAAACTTTATCAATTGAATGAATTGACAGTTTATGATTTCTAGCTTGAGTCTTCACCATTTAGTTAACTTGAAGGAGATATGGAAGGATTGCTACCGAATTCTTGTCTTTAACGATTTGAGTTGTATGACAATTCATGGATGTGAGAACTTGAAAACTTTATTCTCACCTGCAATTATTCAATGCCTTCCAGAACTTCAAGTCCTAATCGTAGATTCGTCTAAAATGATTGAAGACGTTATTTCAAAAGAAAGCTCTTCTAGTAGTAGAACAGGCAATGATATCATATTGCGCCGTTTAAAAAGTATTGAGCTCAAAAACTTGCCCAAACTTGAAAGTTTTCTCTCAGGGGAATATAAGCTTTCATTGCCTATATTGAACAATGTGAGAGTTGAAGAATGTCCAAAGCTGCAGACTTTTTCTCCAAGGCAAGTTTATGCACCTAACTTGAATGGAGTTCAAATTGGAGACTCTCAATGGGAATGGAAAGGTGACCTTGAAAGCACCATTGGCCATCTTTTCAATGGAGAGGTATTTCTTGTTCTTCAATTAATACAATTTATTTATTAGTTTGTCTAATATTTCTTATTATAAAATAGTAAATACTTACAAAACTTGGAAAATTACAGAACTCTAATTCAAAATATCCTGATAACCATCATAAAAAACAACAATAAGATTCATCATTTTGCAACAAAAGGAAAAAAAAGAAAATTACTGAAAGCAAAAAAAATGCTATTTTTAAAAAATAAATCAAATTGTTGCTATAGTCGAAATTATGGTCCAAAAAATGTTATTGGGTGTAATTTATCTTTTAAATATAACATAGTGCAGTGCATGAATTATATCTATTTTATATTCTCTCTTTAAAATTGCACATACATTATTTTCTTAAGGTCATCTTATGATTACGTAACCCAGTGAACTCAAGGAATCTGATTTTACATGTTTTAAACCAAAATTTGGAGCGTCAATTAATTTATTACAATGATACAATAGCTTAGACCCGTTGAGGTGTCTATTAAATCATTTATTACCATCTTATGTGTATAATTCACAGGTTCAATTTTCAGAAATAGAAGAACTGCGTGTTAATGGCCCAGATAAACTGATAGACATATTGGAGACCAAACTTCACTATACAGCATTCCGCCGGTTAAAATTATTGCACATTGAAAGATGCGACGAAGAGTTGAGAGATTTCTTATCTAAACTTTTATTCAGGTTTCAAGAACTGAAAAAACTTCATGTGGAAAATTGCTCTGCCTTGGAACAACTATTTAACCTTGAATGGTTTTATTTTGAGGATGGGGATAAGATCTTTGTTAAGTTAGAAGAATTAAAATTACGGAATCTTCTTAGGCTGATCTGTATATGGAATGAGGAAATGAGTGGATATGTTACCCTTAAGAACCTCAAAAGAGTAGATATTTGTGGATGTGGACGCTTAGTTAATCTGTTCTCACCTTCCATGGCAAGAGATCTTCAACAACTACAAGAACTCAAAATTCGTGACTGTGATATGATGAAAGAAGTAATTGCTGCTGAAACGGAGCGGAACTTTTTCGGCTTCAAAGAAATTTGTCTTCCTCGTTTACAGCATCTTGAGCTCATTGGTTTGTCAAATTTGATGACATTCCACTCTGGACATTGTTCTTTCAAGTGGCCATGCTTGCATACATTAAGCATTGAAAGGTGTGCTAGATTAAAGTCATTGGTTCCTGGATTTGTAAGCTATCCTTTATATGGAATGCGTGATGAAACACAAAAATACAAATTGGTATGGATCCCCTTTCCCAGCATCTTAATTGTTAAACAAGTGAATCGATGTCGTAAACTCGTTGATTTAAATGCTGATCATGCTAAATGAATACAGTATGTTTTGCTTTTAAAAAAAAAAAAACTCTGGTGTTGGCCTTTGGCTTTTTTGTCATCTCTGATCAAATATTTCTATATACAGGTAGGGTTCCCGCGATTGAATCAGTTATGCCTGAAGTCTCTAAATGACTTTGAAGAGATATTGCAAGAAAGTATAACTGAAGAGTCCTTCACTGAACTACAAATTCTTGAAGTTGATGATTGTGGTAAATTGCTAAATACCATTCCTCATGATGTGTTGCCAAGGTTGAAGAAGCTAGAGAAACTAACTATAAAAAATTGCCCATCATTAAGAAAAGTATTTGACCTTGAATCCCAAATCATTAATGAAAAACAAGTTGGCTCGGATGAGTTTACTCAATTGAACGAATCGATATCATTTAACCCGCCTGATTCTGTGCCTGATGGATTGATAGCAGTATTTGAAAACCTACAAGTACTCAAATTGAGTGACTCTTATCGTTTGAACAATCTGTTTTCGACTGCCATAGCAAGACCCTTTTCGGAGTTGAAAGATCTACAGAATCCAACCAGTCCTGAGATAATAGAGGAACAAATTAAGCAGGGAAAAGAGACAGTTAAGATTGATTACGAGTTATTGCCTAAACTAAGTTTTCTTGATTTGGATCTATCTAGCCTAACAATGGAAAAATGTCCTGATTTAAAGATTTTCTTTCCTGCCCCTGGACAACCATTATTTGGACAGGTAAGCTTACTTTGAAGAAATACCATCTAATCCTCTTGTTAATTTTTGTTTTCTTGTGATATCAACATCTATCTCTGGATTAACACCACGTTTTGCAGGTATTCACATTCGAAAGACTCGAGGAATTGCACCTTGTACATCTGGGTTATTTTGAACAGATTTGGCATGACAAACTTCCAATTAGATCACTCCACAGATTAAGAGTTCTATCTGTAGAAAAGGGTGAGAGACTTTTGAAGATTGTCCCATCTCATACACTCATGAATTTGTTGGAGCTTGAAAAGCTGTACATTCAAAATTGTGATTCATTGAAACAAATTTTTGACCTTGATGAAATCATGGCGAGTATTACTGGAGAATTGTTTCCCCAATTAACCTTTTTGGTATTAACTCATCTGCCTGAGATGGTGGCCATTTTTAGCAAGCAACCTATTGGAATTCCAGTATTTTCGAACTTAAGGTCCCTGCGAATTATCCATTGTAATAGTTTAAGTAGTTTATTTTCAGCTTCAACAGCTAGAGGCCTTCAGCAACTCCAAGAATTTAAAGTCTTTGGCTGCAATAAGATGCAAGTGGTCATAGTAGATGATGACAAGGATACCAAGGAGCATATGATTTTTCCTAAATTAAGATGCCTTGTGCTAAAACATCTTTCACAACTGACGAGTTTCTATCGCGGCGAGAATACTATCAAGTGGCTTGTTCTAGATGAAGTTCGGATAAAATCTGTCCCGGTGATGGAAACATTTGCTTTTGGTTCTCAAGAAACACCGCAGTTGACGACAATATATGTGACATTCCTTGAAAAATGTTGGAAAAGAGATCTGAATGAAACCATTCAATTCTTACATAAAAATAAAAAATGGTTTGTGTTCTGGTTCATATATGATTTTCCCATCTATTATTTACTTCACCTTGTTTTTTTTGTTTTTTTTTTTAATAATAACATTTATCACTTGTGAACATTCCTTTCTAGGAACGCTGCCACAGAAATGGTAGTTCACGAATACGAAGCAACGTCTTCACGAGAAGAAATCCAGACAATATCTCAACCATATGCAACCACTGACCCAGTGAAGCACTTCCCTTCTGCCCTCAAAATAAATGGTATGAGATAAATTGTGATCCTTATTATTTTATCTTTAGAACTTGAAAAATAAAAGTTATTTTATCTTTAGCAAAGATTTTACATTCAATCAACATAGTTATCAATTGTTTAATTAGAATTGATCAACTGTCTAGGTTAATTGCTTAAGAGGAGTTTCTGGTAAAGATTATATCCTAAAAATTTATTTTTCAAATTGCAACAATTTGTAGGATCCATGATTGTGGAACCCGGAAAAGATAAAGGAAAAGAGATCATGCAGGATCCGTAGTGGAGGAAAAGGAAGGTGGGGATTGAGGAATGATATTTTTAACTAAACTAGTATAATAAGTCTGTGAGTATTATATGTTTGATGGAATTTCCTTTGGGATATTGGGCTTTAATTATAGTTCTTAAAATTGATTTGTGAAGTTAGAACTTGTGTGTTGTTGCATAATCAACAATTTAATAGTTGATGGATAATAACATCAGATTTCCTGAAAGTTTTTTAAAGCTCTATTAGGTTGTTAATTTGATACTAAATTTTGATAGCAATGAGATTTACTATCACTTCCATTTATTTGTATACTTTTATTAAGGTTTCTGCTTCATATTATATAAAATTCTCCCAATCACTTTTTTTTTTTTAAGGAGAAGAGGCAAACCTGTGAATTCAAAAATACATTTCTTTTTCTTGAAATTTGAGATTAGAACGGTTCGAGTTAGCCGTCAAATCCTTAAATAATACCATTCAGAAGCATCTTCTTTATATTGATAGTCAACAAATATAATACTACTTGATAAACGGCCATCAAATACTTGATTATGCCTTCATCTTGCAAAATAACAGTTCTTTTTTTTTTTTTGTTTAAAGACAATAGTTTATCTTAATTGTAGAGGTTTTCTTTGCATCCATTCTCTTAGTTATCTACTAGACTTTTGTGCTTGCAAGTTGGAATCAACAGAATGGGGAGGATTGGTTTTGGTATGGGTGAGCCTTTGTGCTACTTTTTTTAGAAAGGAAATAAGATATTTTCATTGATTTGAAGTATTATATACAAAATATGTCCCTACATGAGGTCTATAAAAATGCACCTCAGTATGTAGATATCAAGCATACATCCCACCAATGGGATGGAACCCTATAGGACAAGTATCTCCATTCACAGTAAGCTAGGTCTCGACTTAGCGGAGAGGTGGGCCCTTGTCATGGGCGTCTTGGCTCAATGTAGGGACAAGATTAGACCCTGGCTGTGTAGGAAGATGCGAGGGACAAACACAATATCTTGACCCCGAGCATGGGTAAGACTAAAGAATGCGATATTGCAGCTTAAAACTATGTCGACATTGAACGAGAGTATGTCGCTCACGCGTGTTGGGCTAGCTCTCGAGAATGAGTTGAGATGAGTATTATTATCTATACGTGTTAATTACGAAAAAAGATTTAAAAAGTTTTCACCGCCCTAGTGAAACCATGGCCAAATAACATGCCAAGTTCTTTTGTTGTTCTTCCCCAAACCCATGTCATATTGAAAAGATTGCAGCAAAGTGGTCCAAAATGAAAAATGGCATGCATTGCCCCCATAATATCTTCTTCCACTTCTTTAGGGTCTAAAGCCATACTAGATATCAAATTGATATAAGTAGCAAAAACAGTGTGATTAAATATATAATTCAACCTAATTTTTTTTTAATTAAGAGTTTCATATAATAAAATAAAACAATGAGATTCATCATTACCGTTACCGTTACAATACCTCCTCTCTCCAGAAGCATAGCAGCTCAAAATTATAAAACTCAAAGCATCTTTTTTCTTTTCCTTAACATCCACTGGTTTCCAAAACTGAGGAGATATTAAGGCCAGTCTTTAACAACATCGACGAAGTAATTCTCAAAATGAAAAATCATGAATTCATACTTTTTTTAATTGGTTTTTAAAATAGTTCTCAAAATTGGCTAATATATGCCTTTAGCTCAAGTGATAACTGATAGATCCAATTACCCTATTTTTAGAAAGTACTTTCTTTCTATATTATATTAAATAAGAGAGGGAAGATTCGAACCTTTGATCTCGTGAGAAATGAGTAAATACTTGACCATGTGAGTAATACTTAAATTGGAAGACTTTTAAATTATGGTCAATTATAATTTGTAAGCACATTTAGAAGTGGAGCTAATTTCAAAAAGTATAATATATATATATATATATATATATATATATATATATATATATATATCAAAAGGTGACTCAAATGAAATGACAAATTGTAGATACATATTTCTATTTATATTATCACTTTTGATTTTTTTTTAATAATTTATTAAATCAAGTCAATAAATTATTGAATTAGGTATAGATTATCAATAATAAAAGGAAACTTTCACTTCCTTAAAAATTTATTTAAATGATAATTATTCAGCTAAAAAAACTATAATAATAAATATTAAAAATTAACAAATCAATAACTTATTGAAGTTGAAAAAATTCATTATTTTAGTAAATTTTTAAAAATCATATCATTTGAGTAATTTTATATATATATATTATCTGAGATTATTGATTACACTGGGGGAGATGATACTCAAACTTTCTACCTCAAAAAAAGAGAGTAGATATCTAACTAGTTGAACTATACTTCTATTTATGAGTAATTATATATTTTATTTTTATTATTTTGACAACTCCCTATGTCTTTATAAAATAAGTCGGAGCAGAAGAGACAACAGTACCAACAAATCTATGGGACAGCTGGTAATTGAAGAACTTTTAATATAAATTAACAAGGCAAGTTGGAAATTTAATCAAATAATTTAGTCAAAATATTATTGGGATATATTATTGAAATCTTAAACTTGATTAGAAATAATAATTAAAAAGAGATAGTGGGGTGACGGCGGGGTGATTTAATTAATTAATAATATTGCCTCAAACCATACTAATTAGAGTTACCCCGTAGCTGGTTCAGTTTCAATGGCTGCTTCTCATCGGCGGAGAGGCTATCTTCTTCTTCTTCTTCTCCTGCTCCAAGTTTCAAACTAAAAGGTTCGTTAACTGTTTTCTCTCTCTTTCTTTTCTTGAAAATTTGTGAATTTTGTTTCCCTTTTCTGGAAATCGAACCTTGGGAAGGAAACCAAAGTGAAATTTGAAATGAAACCCCACCCCCTATATTATCGTACTTATAGATGATAAGTAGTTGAAATATACTTGTGTTGGTATGGACGATAAATAGTTGAACTATACTCGTGTTGGTATGGACGATAAATAGTTGAACTATATGATGATTGATCGACATAACTCAATTAGTCACATATTAATATTCTATCCTATATTATCTCGTACATGAGTCTGTTCTTCTAGTTTGACGTCATACTTGAAAGGAAAAACAAAACTAAAGAGAAATTAAAACTAATAATAGTTTATCTTATATTAATTTCAAATATAGTAAAAATTTGATTATTTTTAAAATTAACTATTCTTGTTTTCATTAAATTAAAAAATTTATTTTCATTAACGTTTTTTACATGGTAGAATGATGATTTTTTTTTAAGATTTACTGAGATGTTTTAGATTAAAATTTAGAAATTTTTCAAGTTAGTTAAAAGAATTTTTATAAATTTATTATATAATGAATTCTTTTTTATATTATATGAATGTTAAAAAAACGTGTTGTTTTTTAAAATTTTAAAAACTTTTGTTATTTTTTAAATTTACAATTAAAAAAAAAACTACCCACCCCCCCTATTTTTTTTTTATATTTTATTTTAAGCAAAATTATCTTCATATAAATGGAACTCTCATTTCGCAAACAGATTTTTTAGATTTCCCCAGGTAAAGCTTAAGGTTTATTAAGATGGTATATTATTATTTTTTGGCAAAGGAAGATGATAAATTGTTCTTTAAAAGTCTTTTCTTTATTTAAGGTTGGATCGTACTTTAGTATATATTAAGGCATTTTTCTCATTTTTTTAAGTGGTAGTTTTAAATCGAGCAAATTTTTTAGTAATCTTAATTAATTAAAAAAAATTTAGCTAACACGAACCTAACTCAAGTGGTTAGACATTTACTCTCTTCCTATGAGGTTGAACAATTAACCTTGAACTCTTTGACTACACATTTAAAATATATCTACTTTTTTTTTTAATTGATTTACGTGAGTTGTAGATTTTGATGCATGCACATATGATATAGGAAAACCAAAAGTGTTGAGTTTTACTGTTCATTATTTTAGCGTCTTTTAATTGCTCGATGAGATAGCTTAAATTCTCTAATTTTACTCTATATAATCTCTCTCTCTTTTTTTTTAAGATTGTATTTTTTGGGTTTGTGTTTATGCTAGAAAAAGAAAGGTTAGTCTTATTTTTATTTATTTAATTTTTCTTCTATTGAAAAATCTATTATAGTTTTTTTTTTATAGAACTTATTTAGAAATGATACTACGAATTTAAAAATTAGGTTTTGTTATTAGGAATGATCCTTTATTTTTCCACTTTCCAGTAAAATTTAATATTAATGAGTTCTCGATTTCAACTCTCAAGAAAAGAAGGCACATGAATTTGATCTCTATAAAAGTTTTCATTAAATCCAAATACTCTTTGAGCACATAAGGTTCCAATTTAATTTAATTTTGCACATTTAAAAATATTTTTTTTAAAATAATCTATTTTAAATTAAAATTAATGACAGGATTATCGTATTGAAATTTTAAATAGAAACAATTAATTTTATTCATTGTCCGTTTAAATCATCAATAGAAAATTACATTATTTGTTATTTATATTTACGAAAGTAGTAGTGATTTCAAAAGACAATTATATTAAATTATTGAATTAATTAAAATCTAAAGAAATTCTTTTTAAGTTGTGTTAATTGATTATTCCACTTCAATTCTAGAACTATCTATTATTTGTTAAATTGTGTAAAATATTAATTTACTGTTATTTTTTTTTCACTTTAATAACACGTGCAACACACATTTAAGAATACTAGTATTTATAAAAATAGCAACTCTTAAAAATATTTGTAAATATAACAAATTTTGATTAGGTGAATCAATGATAAACATTGTATTACATATTTTTGTATTAAGTTTATCACTCTAATACACATAATAAAAATTATTATATTAACAAATAATTTTAAGTGATGAGATATTTATAAATATTGCATCAAAATATGCTACTTAGTAAAATTTCCCTTCTTTTTTTTTTGTTAAGAATTATTTAGTATTTGTACTTTTAAAATTGTAATTATTAAATCTTTTATGTTAAAAATCTTATTGAAAGAGTTTTCTTCCTATATTTATAGTACTAGGTTTTTCACACGTGCCATGCACGTAGGGCACGTGGTTTGTCTTTCAAATTTTATAATAAAAATGTCAATATTATTATGAAGTTATTTTCTTAACTAATATTTTAAAAATTCAAATTTTATAATGAAGAAATTAACGTAACCCATATTAAAAAATATCTTTAAGATGATTTTTTTTTTAATTTTATGATTTTATATCATCTTGTTACTCATGGATGATGGATACATATATAGATGACTTTATTATTTTTCTATAACCTACGAAATAACATTTTAAACAAATTATAATCTAATAATGATGTGAAACAGAAGTTCACCTTTTTTTTAGAGTTACTTTTCTCTTACATTAATTATTAATTATTAAATCTAAAATGATTGAGTTTCCATCCCTGAGTAATCAGCCAACTTTCTTCCTTCCAAATATTATAATTGCAAGAATTTAATACCTTAATTTCTCCTCCTACTATAAAAAGGGGCTTATCCTCTCTCTTGATATTCAAACTCCTCTTCCAAAATTGATTCTTCCTCTCAACTCTTTCCATTCTAATATTTAGGTTATAGATGGGCGAGATGGACGATTTCGAGTCAATTTGTCTGAGTAGTGGATAAGGGTAATCTATTTGCTTCAAGTTATTGTATCATTGACTCAAATGAAATGACAAATTGTAGATACATATTTCTATTTATATTATCACTTTTGATTTTTTTTTAATAATTTATTAAATCAAGTCAATAAATTATTGAATTAGGTATAGATTATCAATAATAAATGGAAACTTTCACTTCCTAAAAATTTATTTAAATGATAATTATTCAGCTAAAAAAACTATAATAATAAATATTAAAAATTAACAAATCAATAACTTATTGAAGTTGAAAAAATACATTATTTTAGTAAATTTTTTAAAATTATATCATTTGAGTAATTATATATATATATTATTTGAGATTATTGATTACATTGGGAGAGATGATACTCAAACTTTCCACCTCAAAAGAAAAGAGCGAATATCTAACTAATTGAGCTATACTTCTATTTACGAGTAATTATATATTTTATTTTTATTATTTTGATAACTCCCTATGTCTTTATAAAATAAGTCGGAGCAGAAGAGACAACAGTACCAACAGATCTATGGGACAGCTATAATTGAAGAACTTTTAATATAAATTAACAAGGCAAGTTGGAAATTTAATCAAATAATTTAGTCAAAATATTATTGGGATATATTATTGAAATCTTAAACTTGATTAGAAATAATAATTAAAAAGAGATAGTGGGGTGACGGCGGGGTGATTTAATTAATTAATAATATTGCCTCAATTTCAAACCATACTAATTAGAGTTACCCCGTAGCTGGTTCAGTTTCAATGGCTGCTTCTCATCGGTGGAGAGGCTATCTTCTTCTTCTTCTTCTCCTGCTCCAAGTTTCAAACTAAAAGGTTCGTTAACTGTTTTCTCTCTCTTTCTTTTCTTGAAAATTTGTGAATTTTGTTTCCCTTTTTCTGGAAATCGAACCTTGGGAAGGAAACCAAAGTGAAATTTGAAATGAAACCCCATCCCCTATATTATTGTACTTATGGATGATAAGTAGTTGAACTATACTCGTATTGGTATGGTCGATAAATAGTTGAAGTATATTATGATTGATAGACATAATTCAATTAGTCACATATTAATATTCTATCCTATATTATGGTACATGAGTCTCTCCTTCTAGTTTGACGTCCATACTTGAAAGGAAAAACAAAACTAAAGAGAAATTAAAGCTAATAATAGTTTATCTTATATTAATTTCAAATATAGTAAAAATTTGATTATTTTTAAAACTAACTATTCTTGTTTTCATTAAATTAATAAATTTATTTTCATTAACGTTTTTTACATGGTACAGTGATGATTTTTTTAAAGATTTATTGAGATGTTCTAGATTAAAATTTAGAAATTTTTCAAGTTAGTTAAAAGAATTTTTATAAATTCATTATATAATGAATTCTTTTTTATATTATATGAATGTTTAAAAAACGTGTTGTTTTTTAAAAATTTAAAAACTTTTGTTATTTTTTAAATTTTCAAAATTAAAAATTTGTAAACAATTCTCTCTCTAATTTAAAAACTTTGGTTTTGATCTTTTAAAAAATAATCACACTAACGTAATTATATATTTAAATTAGAGAAAGAATTGTTTTAGTGTGTGTTTTTCGCTGCTTCTTAATATAATTAAAAAAATGAATTAGGAAGGGAAATGTTTGTTAGAGAAAATAGTAGACGAAAAGTTATTAAAAATTAATTTCATTGTTGGGTTTGATTTTAAATTTAATAAGTCTATGAAATTATTTATTTTATTAATATGACCAATAAATTATTACTAAATTAATTTTTGAAATAAGCTCATGATAAAATGTATTTGAAATATTTATTGAACGAAGACAATTTTAGTTTATTGTATTTAATTAATTTAATAATAAGAAAGTATATTTAGAAAAATTTAGATAGTGTAAAATTTGTTTATTGTATTTAATTAATTGGTAATAATATTCCATTATTAATAATAAGAAAGTATATTTAGAAATTTTTTGATAGTATAAAATTTGTTTATTGTATTTAATTAATTGGTAATAAAATGGTTATTAATTTTAAATGATGGCAGTATAGAAATTTAAATGAATTATAAGGGTAAAAATAGAAACCAAAAGTTTTTCCTCTAAGCCATTTAAAAATAGTATAGAAGATAAATGAGATTTCTTTTAACGTTCTTATTAAAAAAAAACAAGATCTTAAAAAAAAAAACCATACCAAACTCAAGGATTCCATTACAAAATTTACAAATTTTCAGGGTTAAGAAGTTATAAAAAAAATTGCCAAAAAAATTGAAATGATCAATTTCAAGAGATTGAGTTGTTTTAGAGCAAGTAGAAAGTAAAAAATTCCATATTTATTTGCTATTCTTTTTCCCCCTATTATTTGAATTCCTCCTCTTGCTGTTCTTTACATTTATATGTATCAAAGCCAAATTGAGAATATACCAGTGATTGAATTTTCGTTCCTTTGCTTTTTAAGTTCTAAACGTATTTCACTAAGAAAGATTTTTGTTTTGGAAAATGACGTCATATAGTATAAGAATTTTCATTGTTGCATCTATTTTTGTGGAGAGGAAGGAAGCCTCATTCTAACTAACAAATGGACTTTGTTTTTCTTTTTTTTATTGTAATATCACTATCAGGAACAAAAAGAATTCAGGAAACATTTTTGAAAATGTCGAAAATTGTGGAAAAGTTTCATGACGTTTCCCGGCCAATCAGTTACCTGACTCACTATAGAAAAAACATTTCTATAGTTTCTCAACAAAGTGAGAGATTGATTGATGCAAGACATAAGGTGCAACAAGCTGTGGACATGGAAGAAATAAGTGCAGAAGAGATAGAGAGTGATATGAGGCGTTGGCTAACGCAAGCAGACGATAGTATTTACAAAATGAGGCGGTTTTTATATGGTGATCGAGAAAGGAGTTGGAAGTGGCATATGAGCTTGCGGATATGGTACCTGCGGAGTAAGAAAGCAAAAATGTTAGAACTAGAGGCTATGGAATTGATTGAAAGGGGAAAGTTTGAGGCTGAGGCTGAGGGATCATTATCAAATAGAGATTCATTATCATTACCTGAATATTATCGTCTGTTTGATGATTATCATGAGATTGTGAAAGGCATAGATGTGGCATTGAAAGATGAGAAAGTGAAGAGAATTGGAGTATTTGGGATTGAAGGAGTGGGAAAGACACGGCTTGTTCAATACATTTGCGCGCAAGCAAAGGAACGAGGGGTGTTTGATAAAGTTGTGTGGGCAATAGTTGGTGAAATACCAAATCATGATAAAATACGAGCCAAAGTAGCTGATGGGCTTGACTTAGACCAGATACATCTACCAGGAAGAGAATATGGGTCTAGTTGGAAGATGGCTGATATAATACGTCAACGGTTGAGTATGAAAGACGATGTCGATGTCCTCATAATATTGGATGATGTTTGGGAATCCATCGACTTGTATGACCTGGGTATCCCATCTGAGCATCATTGTAAAATCATTTTCACTTGTCGAGATATTTCCGTCTTACAAAAGATGCGTTGTGAAGAAATACGAGAGGTCGGAATTCTTTCTGATTATCACTCTAGTCAATTGTTCAACAATGTGGTTGATAAATTGGAATCTCCAGTTTTAAACCGACTCGTTGAAGAGGCTCTTAATGAATTATGTGTAGGATTACCACTCACAATTGTTGTAGCTGCCATGGCATTGAGAGGGAAGTCCGATGATTCAATTTTTAGGGAGTCACTTGAACTACAGAAAGACTATTCAACTACTGATATAATAAGAGGAATGTCGAAAGGGACGTATTTTTCAATACAATTGGGTTTTAATTACTTGGAAAGTGAAGAGGCCAAGTCAATGTTGCTGTTGTGTTCCTTATTCTCAGAATCCAATTCTGATATCCCAGTTGATTATTTAATGTTTTATGGGATGGGCCTTCAATTGATTGAGACCATAGGAGGGACTCTAATGGAAGTGAGGGATAAGGTATATAGTTTGGTTGAAAACCTTGGGGCATCTGCCTTATTAATGGATGATATTGGCCATGACTATGACCATGACCATCACTGTAGGCGTGTTAGAATGCATTCAATTGTGCGAGATGTTGTTAGGGATATCTCAATCAAAAGAGATTTTCAAATTTATTCATCAACTCCCTCAAAGCCAGAAAGAAGATATTCAATTCATGAATCAGCTGCTATATGGTTAAGCCTAAGCCTTGAACATGAACTATTTCATGAAGACTTCCACTTTCCTTATCTGAAATTGCTCACCTTGAAATGCAATCATAAGTACTCTTCTTCTTCGTCTTCTTCTCTTTTTAGGATGCCAGCTGATTTTTTCGAGGGCATGACGACATTGAATGTTTTACATTTGATTGATATGAACAACCTCTCACTTCCACCCTCAATTAGTTTGTTGGTAAACCTTCGAACATTATTAATAGAATTTTGCAAGTTCGAAGAAGAAAATGATCGTCTATCCATTCTTGGAACACTACCGAATCTAGGGATCCTGAGCTTTTATGGTTCTCATATCAAAGAGTTGCCCAAAGAAATTGGACAGCTTACTGAATTGAGAATATTAAACTTGTCCAATTGTGACAAACTCATAAAAATTCCGCCTCATGCAATATCCAAATTATCCAAACTTGAAGGTCTATACATGAATAACAGTTTTCTGCAGTGGGAAATAGACAGATCCAGTGGCAAAGATATTAGAAATAATTTGAGTATTGATGAACTGACATCATTGTCTCACTTGAGAGAGTTGAAATTAGATATCCTTGATGATATATATTTTCCCAATTATGATATTATCATCAAATCCTTGTATAGGTTTCATATATCTATTGGGGGTCATTTGGATCGGGGGAAATTTTATTATCCATCATCAAGAACATTGAAAATCACAGGAAACCATATAAATGACACAGTTATTGTACTGTTGAAAATAGCCGAAGCTATCTATCTGAACAAGTTATCTTCCTATTCTAGGGTAGATGAGCACGACAAGACTTGTGAAGATATCTTTTCATGTTGTCGTTACCTCGAGGTTCGTGATTGTGACGGAATAGAAGATTTAATCAATTCAACCCAAAAAGATGTGCTTTGTAATCATGAAAGATTTTGTAACATGGAATCACTACAAGTGATTGACAGTAAATTGGAGTTTCTTTTTCTTCCAACCGTTTCTAGATGCCTTGTGCGACTGAAGGAACTCAAAATTACAAATTCTCCCGGGATGAAATGTATTGTTAGATTTGGATCTAATGAAGAAACTGTCATTGCATTTCCCAAATTAAAGTCTTTGACGCTTGAATTTTTGCCTAGCCTAATATCTTTTTCATCAAAGCCTTCAGCTATTGAGGCCGGCTGGGGAAGGTGTTATCTCTTCAATGCTATGGTATGTCTCGCAAACTCTGAACTATATGATTAATGATTTTAGGTTAACTATGCTGATTATTATATGTAATTTCACCTTAGAAAGAGGGTGTTTCGTATGTGGGAATAAGAAATATTTATGTGAAGGATTAAAAAACCTATGGTTTGGTATTACTTGCACATTGAGTATCATAATCTTAAAACCACCACAAAAAATAAATATAAAAATGAATTATTTAAGTTTGATTGTTATATGTTGTAAAATAAGAAATGATAAATATCTTGCGGAAGCAATAGTAGGCACTCAAAGTTTTGTTAAATAATGAGAGATAAATTGGAAAATACTAGAGAGAGATTTAGAATTAAAAGATGATCTTCAATTGAAATTGAGATGTTTATAACATCGTAGCTTACATGTACATAGAATAAAAAAGGAGTCCTATTAAACATCAATTAAGTTAAAGCTTAAAAAGTAATTAAGAAACTATTAATTGAAGAGTTTTGTAAACAGAGTTGAAAGTTTAACTTCGGTTGCAATGAACAACATAAATGAATAAAAAACTGAAAATTTAAAGCAACTTATTTCTTTAATATCAACATTATATTTTATATTCATTTTGTATTAGAAATAATTCTTTTTAATAAGTGTAATCTTTATAATGTATTAGGTAGTACAACTTAACTAAAACAAAATTTGATGTATGCAATATGTTAGTTAATTTTCTTACTGTCAATTACATTTATTTAAAAAAAAAGTATAATGTATGCTCACTATGTTATGTCCGATTCTCTGTTATATAAACTTTCTAGGTGAAATTCCCTTCCTTGGAGGAGTTGACTATACATGATTTGGATCTGGTGGAGATAATATCTGATGATCAACTTTCATTTGAACACTTCCCAAAACTACGCACGATAACGGTTGTAAATGAGAACCAGATACCGAGCATTGAGGATACGAAGGTGGGCGATATATTCAGAAATTTGAAACATCTTACTTTGATCAGGACTTCTGATCTGTCAAAGAATGATCACTTGCGTGCCTCAGATGCATTGACAATGTGGGGGTGCCCCAAATTGATGAATAGGTGGATTGACATGGATGTCTTGGTTCCCAGATTCTCAATGGATAAATTGACAGAGCTACAACTTTGGAATTGCAGCACTTTGAGATATGTATTCACCTCCTCTACAACTTACCAATTTCCATGCCTCACATCTTTAAGAATACAGTCATGTTCCGAGGTACAATTTATTGCATTTGGCCGCCGAGATGAGGCTTCAAATAATGCAGATGCTGATGCTGATGTTGTGTTCTTACCTCCATTATGTTCTTTGATACTTAGAGATCTACCAAATCTCACTGCTTTCTGTACCGAGATTTTTAATTTGAGTTTCGATTCTTTGGAAACATTGATCATCACTGATTGTCCTCAGATGAAGGTTTTCGCTCTTGATTGTCCTACTACAGATGAAGTCCAAAGCCCACATACTTCTTTCTTTGATGACAAGGTATCTAATGTGGCCGAACTCAGCACTTTGTTTGGGCTCAACTCCATATATAAAAATTTTCATTTTCTTTTGTAATAATTTTCCTATTTCATTTTAAAACATAATTATAAACGATGTTTTTTCTATCTTTTATGTTTTTATATCATATTCTGCATTTTCTAATCATAATAGGGTAATTTTTTTTATAAATAGCCACTTTTGAACTATCCCATTACAAAAATAACAACAAACTTTTCTCTATTCAAAATTAGCCCATCTACTAGATTTATTAAAATTCTTTACCCATTATTTTATTTCATTATATTATAGTTTAACCTTTTAATTCTGATTTTTTAGTTAATAAAATCTTTTAATTTTATCAACAAATTTTTTTGTCATCTTTAAGTTTTATCAGATGTGTGCTTTTTTTTTTTAATTTGATAAAAAAAACTTTGATTTGGTTTTTTGAAATTTAACCTATTCTCTATAGCTTTTTTTTTTTTTTTGCTTTTTTGTTTTTTTTTTCTTTCGTTTTGGTTCTTCTTATGTGTTTTGTAGATTAGTGTTTTTTTTAAACATAGATCTACCAATAAAATCTCCATCTCCTTCATTTTTTTTTTCCAAATCTTCTTGATAGCCATTCTACAAGCAATTGTTTTTTGAAGAATTTTGAATTTTGAATACGTATATTTCAGGTGGCTTTTCCTAATTTGGTTACATTGCAACTCCAGGGCATTGGAACAATAAAGCCCAAAGATACTCCAAAAATAGGAGAATCTGAGATTGTTTACCTGAAGCCATTAAGCAGTCTTTTCTCAAGTTATTTGGCTAGACATCTTGTTAAACTTGAATTTTTGGATGTTTTTGGATGTGAGTTGGAAGAAATAGTTGCATGGGAAGAAGACGTTAACAATGAGATAAATTTTGCCCAAGTCCATACTCTGAATCTATGGAATTTGCCAAAGCTGGTGAGATTTTGCGGTGGTCGTCAGAGTGTAAGATGGCCTTCTTTGACAAAACTTGTGGTGGATAGATGTCCAAATATGGAGATGGTTACCTCTGCATTTCTCAACTCACCTGAAAAGGAAGTTGGCGATACGACACCAACACAACAGACGACAATTTTGAGCACTTCCACTCATGATCTCATTAAACATGAGGTAAGTATGCATATCAACTCTTAATCATAGTAAAACTCTAAGTATGAGAGGTCTTACACCTACTCAATAGCTGGCCTCGTTGATGCCTACTTAGGAGTATCATTCAGGGCCTCTTTGGGAGTGCATTTGCAAATTAAGTGCTTTTATTCAATGTACTTTTATCATAAGTAGTCAGATGGAAAGTTTCTGATTTTACTAAGAGTTCTTTAAAAAGGTTAATATTTATTTATAAATTGTTCTAAAATTTGATAAAATACTAAAACAAAGACATTTTAAGTATAGAAAAATATGATATAAATTAGAGGGAGAAAAATTGAAGAGAGAGAGAGAGATTAATAAGAGAATTAGTGAGAGTAAGTGTGTGTGGTGAGAAGATAGAGAGAGAAATGTGTAGAAATAAGTTAGAGAGAGATTAGTGAGAGAGTGTGTGTCTAGAGAAGTTAGAGAGAGAATATGTATAAATAATTTAATGAGAGAAAGTATGTACATATATGTTAGAGAAAGAAAATGTGTAGAAAAAATTAGAAGTATAAGTTTAAAAGTCAATATCACTTAAGAAAAGCACCAACTAGTTGTTTCTTTAAAAAATACTTTGAGGTGTTTTGACTTTTTCCCAAAGTGCTTTAAATTGTTTCCGAACATAAATATTTGATATAATAACTCAAAAGCACTTCGAAAAACACCCGGGCAGTGTTTGGTTAAGGTTTTCATTTGTGGGAATGGACAAAGGTTTTAAATCATCTTGTTTGTCTTTCTTTTTGTCTAGAGAAATGGGATCTGAAGGTTATCTACGTAGAAAGCCTTCTTTTATTTTTTATTTTTTTTCGCAAAAGTTTTTTATTAGATATTTTTTACTCGTTTTTAACTTTCTTGTATTTTTTTTAATTTCCTATAAAAAATTTGTTTGGGTTAGATGATGGAAAGTGTTAAGGTCATGCTGACCTAACTGGGTCATCTTGGTATGGGTACTGATTCATGTGATGTGACTTTTGTTGGGAAAAACATCACCTTTCCCACATTCACCGCTAGGAATAAAAGAAAGAACCCGAGAAAAACAAGGAAACAAACACAATCAGAGAGACACAAAAATTTATACTGGTTCACCCCAATTGGCTACGTCCAGTTGCTACCGCTGCGGATTTCACTATGATGAATCAAGAGTTTCAGTGAAAAATATCCAATACATTTAACCGTGTATTACGCTCAAAAAGCCCTCAAGAAAGTAAACCCTTTCTCTTACAATATTTCTCACACTCTCATCAAAACCCTCCCCGAACCCAATACAAATACACTCACAGTATTTTTGGGATACATTGTCAACAAAGATTACCTCTATTTATAATACAAATAGCCTTGGTCACCAAGTTTAATCTAACGGTCATCATTCATCCTTGCCCACCAAGCAAGTCCAATGGCCACAATCAAGACTTGGTAAGTAAACTTGTTGAGCAAGTTTAGGGTTTTATCCATCATTTTCATATCCTTGCCAAATCCCAACAACTTTGTCATCAATAGTATAAGAACAAAAATAAGAATGTCTAGACATTCCTCCATATCAATTTCCTCGGTCAAGCTATACTTCATGGAATAAAAAGTCGGTGTATGGTACACAGTTTTATAAATCTTTAGGGGGTGTTTGAAATGAGGGGTGGGGTATGTTTAGATGTGTAAGAGTATGAGTTATATAAGTCTGAGTTTATGTAACCTGTGTTTGGATATGGAATGAGATGAGTTTCTAAAATTTCGAGTTTTAAAATAATTAAATTGATCATTTCAACAAGAAAATAATAATTAATTGATAAAATAATTATTTTAAATTTTAGTTATAATATTAAAACATTAATTATTATTTAACTAGCTAATTAATAAATAGTAATTAAAAAACGATTTTATTGTATTTATGATGAATTATTTATTCATCACTCTTTAATTAATTCATTTATATATACTCATTTAAATTGTTAAAAGTTATGATAAAATATACATTTTTAAATTAATAAATTTGTTTTCATTGAATTATTCTCTCATGTCATTATACAATAAAAATCACACTGATATTTTTTTTTACAAAAGCGCACTGATGTTTCTTATCAAAGTTATTTGGATCTTATGAAATAGAATTTATTAATTTTTCAAATTTTTTTAGAAAAATATCCAAACTTATAAATAATACTTAAAAGGAAATTAAAAAAGAAATCCAAACTTATAAATAAAATATAGTTGATAATATTAATTTTACTTAATTTAATATCATTAATTAATTTTTCAATAATTAATTTTACAATGTGGTGGTTTCTAAATAATAAAATTAATTGATCATTTGCACACAAAAAATTGGTAAAAATTGATTAAAAATTTATAATTATAATATTACAACGGTTAATTGATATTTTATAATAAATAAAAAAATGAACTAACTTAATAAAAAAATTAGTTACATCTGAAGAACTAAAAAAAGATGATTTTCTTTTTTTTTTAAATGAATTATTGAATACAAAAAATCATTTATGAATCACTCTATAATTAAATTATTTATGTATTTATTTAGATTAAAAAACTTAATAGAATTATTTTTTAGTCAAATATCATAAAACTTATCAATTTGGTTTGCAAACTCTCCATTTTTACTTAAAAGAAGGAAAAAAAAACTCATTTTTACTATTTAAACCCCATGAGTTTAACCAAACCCATGAAGTTTACTATTTAAAATTCAAGGGGTACATAAACCCAACTCCTAGTATTGCTAATCCTTCCACCAAACATGGGTTAAGCTATCTAAGCCAACCCCACCCCACCCAACCCTAACCCTCATACCAAACACCCCCTTAGGGGGTGTCTCTAAACCCTAAACCCTAAACACCCCCTTCGGGGGTGTTTGGTTTGCAAGAATTGGCCATGGGAATGAGTTTTTAATACTCATTCCATTGTTTGGTTCAACCTTAATTACCATTGGCATTGACATTAAATCCTCATCCAATTCTCCCATATAATTTGACGTTGGCATTAACCTTGGCATTGACATTTGCATTTACATATTTAATTAAATCCTCTCCAATTTTATGCTCTTTGCTAATAATAAAAAAATTATTTGGAGCATTTTAAGTAGGTTACACTGAACAAGATAAAATAAAATAAAATAAAACATTTTTTTAAAATCAAAGAATATTTTTTTAAAGAAACTCAATATATTATACATAATTAAATTAAAAAATATTTTCAAAATAATACACTCAGTAATTTAGATAAATTTTACTTTATAGTACTTTTTTCAAGCTTAATTTTAAATACAATATTTTTTTTTAAATAACACTTTTTCATTTTTTTTAAATTAATAATTTTGTTTTATTATTAAACCCCAAATATTTAATGACAACAATAATTTATTTTTTACCGTCAATTAATATGAAATATTTTATATAATGATACATGATTGTAAGAAATTGATTCCTATATGTTTCATCAATTTTATTTTATTTTATTTAATGAAATAATATTTAAAAGGAAATTTAAAAATCCAAACTTATAAATAGATTATAGTTGAAAATTTTAATTCACTTAAATTTAATATCATTTATTATTATTTTTCAAAATTTTAATTAAATTTAGATAATAATTAAATTAAAAAAAATCAAATCATATTCTTTCCTACAAAAAAATAATCATATTCCCATAAATCACACTCGAAACACAGGCATCATAATCCCAGGTATTTGAATCCTATTCCAGCACACTCCAAACACAGGCATCAAATTCTCATCCATTTTATTCTCATACTACTTATTCTCAGACATCAAATTCTCAGGCATTCAATTCTGATTCATGCATACCAAATGCCCCCTTAGATCTAATTTAACTCATTTGATCTCATCCCTTTATTTTTATTTTTACCTTAACTATTTTAAGAAATCTAATTTAATTTTAACTGTTAGATTATAATCTTAAATATCAACCATTAATTTTTTAATTGCACTTAAACCAATTTAGATTTTTTTTTTTTGTTAAATCTAACGTTTCCAGATAATTAGGTTGTGAAATTTTAAATTAATTTATTGTGATCACATTTCTTTCATTGTGATCGTTGTTTTATTCAAATATTACTCAAGTAAGTCTGATTGTCATTTCATTTTTTGAATGTGATCGTTCTTCATGCTATTTAAATATGATCATTCATCATATTCATAATTGATTTTTTTTAATTGATTAAATGTAATCGTTGTCTTTTGAATGAGGTCATTCTTTTTAAATGTGACCATTGTATAATTTTATAATGTGATCATCATTCTTTATATTTGCTTGTAATTTGTTTTAATATGATTAAATATGATTGTCGTTTTTTGAATGTGATCGTTCCCTTTTAAATGTAATCGTTATTTTTTAATCGTGATCATTGTTTTTTTAAAAGATATGTTCATCATTTTTTTTAAATGTGATCATTGTCATTTTTTTTACAAGTGTTTCTAATTGATATTAGAGATAAATGCAAAATACACCCTTGCACTTTGGGTTATTTTTAAATCATACCCCTACATTTTTTTTTGTCAAAAATACCCGTGCACTTTAGTAAAATTGCAAATCACACCCTTCAATCGATTAGTTTTAACGAAATTGAGATATATATAGGTTCTACGTAGTAACGTATGTCATGTATTATGATTTCATAAAAAATAACAAAAAAAAATGACAGATGTATAGAATTTTAGAATAAACTCTTATATGCTAATAAGATGTAAAACCTATAAATCACACTCAAATGTTCAAATTTTTCGAAATGTTTAATGGTTTTGGAACACGTGGTATGCGTATGATATAAATGTATCTAAATTTCGTTAAAACTAATCGATTGAAGGGTGTGATTTGTAATTTTACTAAAGTGCAGAGGTATTTTATGATAAAAAAAAGTGCAGATGTATGATTTAACAATAACTCAAAGTGCATGGGTATATTTTTGCATTTATCCCTTGATATTATTATGAACTATCATGTATATGTGATCACATACCTACTCCGGATTTATATTCGTGATCAACTAATTTATACATGTGATCCTATATTCTTATAAATATAAATTTGTGATTGTTTATATTGTGTATGTAATCACATAATCAATAAATATTATATTTATGATCGTATATGTGATCTAATATGAAATTTAAAATTCTAATAAAAAAATCAATCATGACATATTGAATCTTTAATTGACTGTGAAATTTTGAAAGGAAGATGGTAGAGTTGATGTTAGGGGAAAAAGAGTTAATTGATTGAGAAAAATCAAAATAAAATTTTATGTAAGATTTGTGTTGAATACAACTGTATTTTTTTAAATATAATTCTTTTAAAAAATTAAAATAAATTCAGTCCATACGAGGATTTTTAGTCCGTGTACTGTAGAATTTTCCCGATTTCCTGCCTCAAAGTACCTCATTCACCTCCTTTTCCAGAATCTTAAGGTAGGGAAATTATTTTTCATTCCATGAATTCCACTATCACAAACAACAAATTTAATATTAAACATTCTCTTTTCGTGAATCACAGACAACACATTTGAGTCAACAGACAATAGCCTGAAATTTGTTATGCATGATTCATTGAGATCTTTTTTAGTTTCTTGTGCATTAGTTGTCATAGTTTTGTATTTATTAGTTGTCATAGTTTCGTATTTATTAGTTGTAACGTATACTCTGTAATTTTCTCGATCTCCCTACTTAATTATTGATTACTATTTGCAAAAAGTTATTGTTTTTCTCACAAATTTTCTCAATTGAATGAATGCAGTTTATGATAACCACCTTGCGTCTAAGCAATTTAGTTAACTTGAAGGAGATATGGAAAGATCACTATCGAAGTCTTGTCTTTAACAATTTGAGTTATTTGATAATTTCTGAATGTGAGAAGTTGAGAACCATATTCTCACCTTCGATTATCGGAGGTCTTACACAACTTCAATGTCTGAGTGTAGAGGATTGTATAAATATTGAAGACATTATTTCAAAAGAAAGGTCTGGTAGAAGTAGAACAGACAATGAAATTGCATTGCCCCATTTAAGTTCCATTGAGCTAAGAAACTTGCCCAAACTTGAAAGTTTCCTCTCAGGGGAATATAAGCTTTCATTGCCTTCACTGAACTATGTGGAAGTTACCAATTGTCCACAACTGCAAACTTTTTCTTCTCAACAAGTTTTTGCACCAAACTTAAATAGAGTAGATATTGGAGATTATCAATATCAATGGGAGTGGAAAGGTGACCTTGAGAGCACCATTGGCCATCTTTTCAATGGAGAGGTATTTATTTATAATTTTTCAGTTTAACAATTAGTATTAATTAGTTAGTCTAATATTGCTTAGTATAGTTGGTCTTTATATACTGATAGAAATAAAAAGATTTCTTTTTTATTCGGCATTGCATTATATTAGTTCATCACAAAGGACCATGGTGATGGAATTCATGATCATCTTATTTTTACGATTCTTTTCTTCTTCTAATGAGTTAGTAAATTGGTGAGTTGAGAGTGATGGAAAACATTATAAATTAAGAATTAAAGGTAAATAAGAAATCAAAAAGTTTCGTCCTAAGTGTTGTTGCTGGTTTTTCGTCTAGCTGACTGGGTTGACACGTCAGCTCCACGTAAGCTCCAACGGTTGTTGACGGGGAGCGTATCACCTGAAAATGAGAATGAAACAGCACCGGTGTGGTGCCGGCCTCTCCACTCCGACGATCAAGTCAGTAGGAATTTTGACAGAGTTTTAGTAAGGTTTTGTAGCGTACCTCAATCGTTCGGAGCGCCCGTATTTATAGAGGTCGAGTTCATGGTTTCCCGCCTTTTCTTTGGTTAATCTCCTGCCCATTTACAAGTGGACCTGCCACACGTCGAGTCAGCTGCCACAGCGTCTTGTCGCCGAGCTACTCTGCAACGCCTCAATCTATCTCTAGCTAATTATGATGTCTAGGCCAATCGTATCTGGCACGTTTCCTGAAGTTGGGCTTCTTGGACTCAGTAGCTTGGTGGGCTGATGGCCTCGCGACTCAATTAACCGGGCTTAACATGTAGCGTCCTGCAAGGCTTAGGCCCAACAGGCTGTGGGCTGTGTGTTGTAGTTGAAACATGTGTTGTAGTTAGTAGTTCTTTGAATCTCGATATCTGTGCTGTGTAGTGCGTTGTACTCTGCATCCTCTGTACCGCGGCTAGTAGTTCTTTGTATCTCGATATCTGCTGTGTAGTGCGTTGTACTCTGCATCCTCTGTACCGTGGCTAGTAGTTCTTTGTATCTCGATATCTGTGTCGTTGTGTCACTCTCAGCTACCTCGATATATGTGCAGTACCGAGGTGTTTTGTGCCACGTCACAGCATACACGTCCACAGTACCGAGGTGTTTTATGCCACGTCATAGTATATGTGTCAAAAATATTTGGCATTAAAAATTCTCCTACAACACTAAGAATTCAAGTACATTACGTTTATAAGTTTCTTAAGGTCATCTTATGTTTACATGATCCAATGGGATATGGTTTTATAATTTTTAAACCAAATTTTGGAGCATCAATTAATTTATCTACCATGATTCAAGAGTGTAGACTTGTCCTTATGTCCATTTAGTCCGTATTAAATAATCTCTTTCCACTACCAAATGGATTTAGATTTCTATGTGTATGATCTGCAGGTTCAATTTGCTGAAATAGAAGAACTACACGTGAGTGACCCAGATAAATTGACGGATATATTGGACACCAAACTTCACTATACAGCATTCCGTCGATTAAAATTACTACACGTTGAAAGCTGTGATGAAGAGTTGCGAGATTTTTTAACCAAACTGTTGTTCAGGTCTCAAGAACTAAAAAAACTTTATGTGGAAAATTGCTTCGCATTGGAACAACTATTTAACCTTGAGTGGCTTGATTTTAAGGATCAGGATGAGATCTTTGTGATGTTAGAAGAATTAAAATTATGGAATCTTCCTAGATTGATTTGCATATTTAACAAGGAAATGGGTAGATATGTTTGCCTTGAACACCTCAAAAGAGTTGATATTTGTCGATGTGGCCATTTAGTTAATCTGTTCTCTCCTTCCATCGCAAGAGATCTTGACCAACTCATAGAACTCAAGATTCATGACTGTGACCTGATGGAGGAATTAGTTTCTGCGAAAACGGAGGGGGACAATGATGACTTTCAAGAAATTTGGCTTCCTGAATTACTACATCTTGAGCTCATTGGTCTGTCAAATTTGATGATGTTCCACTCTGGGAATTATGCTTTTGAGTGGCCACAGTTGCATACATTAAGGATTGAGAAGTGTCCTAGATTAAAGTCATTGACACCTGGGTTTATAACCGCTCCTAAATCTACTGATATTGATGGAACGTCCGAAGAAGCACTCGATAATAAGATGGTACATATCCTTTTTCCCTTGGCATCTTTGATTATATTACTTGTAAATAAGTTGGTTTGTGTTTGTTTTAACTCATCTTCAGTGTATTTGTTAAACTAAATGACGTTGATTAGAGAAACTGAATTTCATATGCATTAGTCAAGACTATGGTGTTTGCCTTTGGCACTTTTACCATCTCTAATAAAATATTTCTATATGCAGGTAGGGTTCCCACAATTAAATGAATTATACCTATCGTCTCTAAATGACTTTGAAGACATATGGCAGGAACGTGTAACGGAAGATTCTCTCGTTAACTTACAAGTTCTAGAAGTCCATGATTGTGGTAAATTGTTAAATGTCATTCCTCATCATGTGTTGCCAAAGTTGAAGAAGCTAGAGAAACTCACTGTAAAAAATTGTCCATCATTAAGAAGAGTATTTGACCTTCAAGCCCAAATCATTAATTCAAAATATGTTGGCTCAAGTGTGGTTTCTCGACTGAATGAAGCGATATCACCTAACCTACTTGATTTAGTGCCCAATGACTTGATAAAAGTCTTTGAGAATCTTCAAGTACTCAGATTGAGTGACTGTTATCGTTTGAACAATCTGTTTTTGACTTCCATATCAAGATCCTTTCTGGAGTTGAAAGGTCAACGACATCCAACTAGTCCTCGGATAATACTGGAACAAAGTGAGACGGGTAAAGAGACCGTGAAAATTGATTATGAGTTATTGCCTCAGCTAAGTTTTCTTGATTTGGATCTATCTAGCCTAACATTGAACAAATGTCCTGATTTGAAAAAGTTCTTTTCTGAGATCCAATGCACCAACAACAATCCTGCCCCTAGACAACCATTATTTGAACAAGTAAGCTTACTTTGAAGAAATGCCATCTAATTCTCTTGCTAATTTTTTTTTCTTTTGATGGTAAATTTTTTCTGGATCAATTATCACTTTCTGCAGGTATCGAGATTCGAAAGACTGGAGGAATTGCAGCTTGTACATCTAGGTTATTTTGAACAAATATGGTTTGACGAACTTCCAGTTGGATCACTCCACAAACTAAGAGTTCTGTATGTAGAAAAGGGTGTGAAACTTGTGAAGATTGTCCCATCTCATATGCTGGTGAATTTGTCGGAGCTTGAGAAGTTGTATGTTCAGCATTGTGATTCATTGAAACAGATATTTGACCTTGATGGAATCATGGAGAGTATAACTGGAGCATTGTTCCCCCAATTAACCGTTTTGGTTCTAACTCATCTTCTTGAGATGGTGGGCATTTTTAGAAAGGAACCTACTGGAATTTCGGTATTCTCGAACTTAAGGTCCCTAAGAATTATCCATTGTGATAGTTTAACGAGTTTATTTTCAGCTTCACTTGCTAGGGGCCTTCAGCAACTCCAAGAATTTAAAGTCTTTGGTTGCAAGAAGATGCAAGTGGTAATAGTAGATGATGAAATTGATGTCAAAGAACACATGATTTTCCCTTACTTAAGATGCCTTGTGCTAAAACACCTTCCACAGTTGACAAGTTTCTACCGCGGCGAGAATGCTATCAAGTGGCCTGTTTTGGATGAAGTTCGGATAAAATCTGTCCCCGATGATGGAAACATTTGCTTCTGGTTCTCAAGAAACACCGCAATTGACGACAATATATGTGACATTCCTTGAGAAATGTTGGAAAGGAGATCTGAATGAAACCATTCAATTTTTACATAGAAATAAAAAATGGTACGGTTAACATATGCATACGAATTTCACAACTTTTCTTTAATCTACCTTTTTTTTTATAAAATTTAACATTTTGTGAACATTCTTTCGCAGGAATGTTGCCGCAGAAATGGTAGTTCCTGAATCCAATGCAACATCTTCACATGGATAAATCCAGACAAACTCTCAAAATAAATGGTATGAGAGAATTATTCTAGGTGCATGAGATTTAGTCGCGATTTTTTTCGTATACTTTGATTTTGAGTAAAGTTTATACATTCATTCAACATGTTTATTTGTTGTTTAGAATTTGATCTACTCTCAAAAGTTGATTGTTTAATAGTAATTTCTGGTAAGATTTGTGTCCTAACGATTTTTTTTTTTTTTGGCAACAATTTGTAGGCTCCTTGATTGATGAACCTGTGGAAGATAAAGGAAAGGAGATCATGCAGGAACCCTAGTGGGGGAGGGGGTGATGATAATTTTAACTATGTATACCAGTTTAGTACTTTTGTGTGTTATTTTGGATTGAATTTCCCTTTGGATTTTTGGTCTCATGGCTTGTATTTTGATTCTAAATCTGGTGTTCTTAAAACTTATGTGGTTTTTTTAAAAAAAAAATAATGTTGGGTTAGGGGATTGAACCACTTTCTCGAGGTTGCAGGTGGACTACATGCCTATAACTATGATTAATGGGCTATGTCCTCGTTGTCAATTGATTTGTGATTTTAGAATGTGATTGTTGTTTAATAATCATCAATTTATTGATGAATGATGATGTGTTGTGATGTTAAAAATGATAGTCATATCATTTACACTCCCAATTATTCGTATGTTTTTATTATTTATTTTTTTTTTTTTTGTGGAAAACCGTAACATGGACAAAATAAGGAGAAGATCTTGTCAGTTAGCCATAAAAAATCAAATCTTTAATCAAACAATACTAATTGGAAGCATCATTGTTGACCATATTACAACCCTTATCTCTTCTATCGGTAGAAAAACATTGTGATTACCTATTGGAAATAATTTGGCTGATTAAAATTAAGTAGCTAAAAATACTTAGAGCCAATAAGAAAATGTCACGTGGATACATTTTTCATTTTTTCTTTTAAAAACTTATCTATGTGGCCCTTTTTTATAGGGCTTAAGTATATTAAGCAGCTAAATATTCCTCCTAACTATTTGCTAGCTGATGGATAATAGAATTAGACTCGTGCTTGAAAGTTTTTGAAAGCTTGATTAATGATTAAGTATAATAGAAACTAGTCAGGAGAGGGTGTGAGTGAGTAAAAATATAATGAAGAAGAGAGAGGGTGAGGGTAATTATGTAATAAATAAGAAAGAGAGTGAAAATAAATAATTGATACATGTGGGTCCTACATAATAAAGAAACATTAAGATATTGATTAATTTTTTTTTTAATAATGATTCTCAATTTTAACATGGGTTCCACATATCATTTAATGTCTCATTATTAAACCAACAACATTGAAGGAAATGAAAATTTTATTCTCATTCCTGATAAATAAATAAATATTTTTAAATATAATGTAACCACTGAAAAATAGTGTCTAAATATGGCCTAATATAAGGAAAATGAATGAATTACCCATGTTTTTTTTTCTAAGTATTTGTTTTTCTTTTAACAACATTACCCAAAGGCATTGACTATTTCGTGTTACAGACTTATGAAATCTTATTACAGAATTTTTAAGGGTGAATTTCACTAATAACCAAAAAAATAATGGATATATCAAATATACCGGATGTTTTTATTAAATATCAAAAGTACCCAAAACCGCCACCGGCCAAATTAAATTACATTGTGAAAGGACAAACATGCCCCTGATTTAATTTCTCCTTAATTTGTGTAAAATTTAAGGAAAGTTATAAAATTCCTTAAATTTTACAAAATTAATGGAAAAATCAATCTAAATAAAAATAAAAACTATAACAAAAATAAAATAAAAAATCTTCAAACTTCAAACTTGTTCTTCAACCTTCTGACTTCTTCTTCATGGAAAAATCGAACGTCTTTCTTGTTCGTCATCCTAAAAAAAACAAAGATAAAAAGTAAACAGTTTATTAATGTGCACTTAAAATTGATTTCGGACACAAAAATTAATGAAACAGTTTTGAAAACATATGTAAAAAAGGCTTTCAAAATAAATATTGAATAAAAATAAACATTTCACTAAAAGTAACTTATCTACAAAATACATAGAAAGCAAGTTCACTGAGAGTTGAAAATGTAATTTTTTTTATAAACAGTTTACTATTAGTAAACATTTATTTTGGAAAAATCAAATGTCCTTCCTAAGATAGCGAATGCACAAAATTGGAGATGAAAAAGAATTGGAAGGTACAAATTTTTATAAACTGTTTACTGTTAGTAAACATTTATTCATGTACCTTGGGTGCTGCTTTCTTCCTCGATTGAACAGAAACACAAGCCACAACAACGATCACCTTCGTCTATTTTTCAGATCTCGCAATGAATTTGAATCATGACCGGAAAACCAAACCAGTAAAGAATCATAAGTTTGGTGGCCGAGAAGACGGTCAAATTTTTATAAACAATTGAAAATGTAATTTTTTTTATTAACAGTTTACTGTTAGTAAACATTTATTTTGGAAAATTCAAATGTCCTTCCTGAGATAGCGAATGCACAAAATTGGAGATGAAAAAGAATTGGAAGGTACAAATTTTTATAAACGGTTTACTTTTGGTAAACATTTATTTATGAAAATTCAAATGTCCTTTCTGATCGTCCTCTTACAAAATACAGAGATAAAATAAAAACGAAAGAGAAAAAAAATTCATCCAGAGATAGAGCGAAAGCACAAAATTGGAGATGAAAAGGAGATCAAAGTTTCTATAAATATGTAAATAGAAAAATAAAATAAATGTTGCACAAAAATAAACAGTTTAAAAAATTCCTTCAGATCTGGAAAAAAAATTCAAAGAAATTATGCATATTTCTCCAATATATTTTGGAATCGCATCTATCCCTTTACGAACAAATAACCAATATAAACATTTACCTAAAAGTAACTTTGGGTGTTTTCGAAGTGGACAAACGGAAACATTCTGAGAGCGGTGGATCCGAATCACGACAAACGGAAACATTCTTCGCCAGGTGATTCTAGTGTATGAGACAGTTGTGAGGTATTTGGAAGGGGAATCAGAGCTGCAATCAATCGGGTTGTGGGTTTCGTCAAGTGGGTTAATGTATTCGAATCGGGGGAATGAAGATTTCGTGATTTCTTCTTATCATCGTGTTTCGTTGGAAAGGACGTCGTCGAGTTCTTCCATGGCTGATTGTATTCTGTAGGAAGGTCGCAGATTTAGTAGTGGAAATTATATGTAAATATATGGGAAGAAGAAGAAGAGGAAGAATATAAAAGGAAAAATATAATTTAGATTTGGTAACTAACAAATCAAAATCAAATTAATATGATAAAAAAGGAAAGATATCAGTCATTAACTAAATCCCAAGAATCATGGAATCATAGAAAATGATCACGGAAAATTGAAAAAAAAAAAGAAAAAAAAAAAAGAAAAAACGAATAAAAAAGGGTAAAAATGTAAACTGTATAATTAATAGCTACGGTTGCGCCGCCCGGAATGGGTGTTTTTTTGGTAAAAGTGTAATAGAATCTTAACAACCGGTAATATTGAAATTGGGTGAATTAATCAGGATACTAGTGATATTAATCTCAATTTTTAATGATTAATTTTTAAAACAGTAAATATTTTAAAAATATATTTGACCTGAATGTTTTGGGTCTTTGTCGGCTCGCATACAAAAACTTCCTATAAATATATTATTATTCACTCACTTTATCAGCTGAAGCAGAGCTCATCATTCATCCAATAACTTTCTTCTCACGTTGACTTTATTAGGGCATCATCAGCTACAATCTGAATCTGCAAATCCAATTTCGAAGAAACCCTAATCATTTGATTTCGAGAAATTTGGGAATAATCATTCTCCTTTTTCCACGCCATATTTCCACTTCAGAGCTCATTGGAGAATAATGGAGATCAATCCGGACGAACAGAAAGCAAAGATTTTGAGACTCAAAGAAATCTACAAGAACAAAAACGATTACGATACGGTTTCAATCTTCCAAAAGGTTCAGAAAGAGTACAAAATTCTCGAAGATTTACTGCTGAGAGTCGATCACAAGGGACCGGTTCTCAAGAAAGAATGCGATACCTTGAATCAACGCCTTTGTCTTATTGTTGATGAGGCTGAGAGTAAGAATCATAACATTAGGGCAACGATGGAGTTCGTTGTTGGACAGATTGGGAAAGTTAAAGAATTGATTGCTCCATTGCTTCAACAGGAACTTCCTCCCAGAAAAATTCAGGAAGAATGGCTTGATCTGAGTATTCAGGAGAAGATTTTTTAGAACATGGCTATGGCTAGTATCAAGGTGAGTTATGATCATCTTGAAAGCCCTCATATGAGGGTTTGCTTACTTTTGTGCTCAATTTTCCCTGAAAATGCTGTTATTATGAAGAGACCTTTGATTTATTGGTGGATTGGGGAGGGACTGATCTCCAGTCAGGAAAATAAGAGTGCTGATGAAGTAGGTGAAGATGTTTTCCGAGCCCTTATTAGACATGGCTTGTTGGAGCCTTACAAGCCAAACCCTTACGTAAATGCTTGTAAAATACACCCTTGGACTCGTCATATGTTGATTTCAATGGCAAAGGAAGCTGAGCTTTTCCATTTCGATTCTTTCTGGACGCCATCTTACGATATATCTAAAACCCGGCGCGCTTGTTTAATTTTAGATGATAGATATTGTATTGATTCTGATATAATCAAAGAGGAGAATTCGTTGTTGACAGTGTTCAATGTGAATGAGCAATTTTTGAATTTCCAGCCTGATAGGCTATCGAAGTTGAGAAAATTGGTGGTCCTTCAACTTGGCCGGTGGCAGAGCTCAGTTGAACATCATATTGAGGTTAAAGACGAGACATTCTTAAAAAGGTTGGGAACTCAAAAGCATTTGAAGTATTAAAGTCTTCGAGGTATTTCTCTAATACCAGAAATACTTCCCTGCATTTCTGGCCTAATCAGCCTTGAAATTTTAGATCTCAGAGCATGTCATAATTTAGAAAATCTGCCTCCTGAGATTGTGTTGCTGAAAAAACTTACCCATTTAGATGCATCAGAATGTTACTTACTAGAAAGCATGCCCAAGGGGCTAGAAAATTTACCTCATCTCGAAGTACTAAAAGGGTTTGTTCAAGGCCGTTCTAGACGTCATTGTCGACTTCATGATCTGGCTATTCTTTCTAAATTGAAGAAGCTGAGTGTTTCTATTGGGAGTGGAGCAGTAGTTCAAAAAGAGGATTTCGAGAAGCTGGCAAAATTTAAAACGCTTCGTTGCTTAACTATACATGGGGATTGCCTTCTTCAGAAATTAGAGAAGACCCAAACTGTCCAAAAAGGAAAAAGATGAGAAGGAGAGGAGCTAGAAAGAGCTATCAACGCTTTTTCTTCTCCTCCAAAATTAGAGAAACTGGATCTTAGAGGCCTCCCACAAAAAATCACAGAAGACTGGTTAAAACCAGATAAACTGAAAACTTTAAAGAAGCTTTATATTAGGGGAGGGGCAATTAAAAGCTTGGTTATGGACCGGAAGAATAAGTGGGCAGTTGAGACTCTGCGTTTGCAGTATCTTGAAAACTTGGAGATTGCATTAAGCAAACTGAAGGTTGGGTTTCCTAAACTGAAGTACTTGGAATTGAAAAGAGTCAAGTGTTCGGACATTGATCAAAGCGAATATGATAAGGGAATTGTGCTGAATGCAGATGAAGTTGCGAAAAGGGTAACCTCGTCAAGCTGATAATGTCGTGTTTTCAACATTACCGGATTCTATTCCTTTACCCTATTTATTATACCTTTGTAAAACATATATTTGAGGTCAATTTCGGTATATACCTTATTTCACTTCTTTTTTTTTGGTTAAAATCCAAATCTTGCTAATGTGTGAGAGATTTGATTGTCTATCAGTTTATATGTGTCTTAAATGATAATGAAATCAATTTCCCATCCTCTTCTTGTAATTTTTCTCTTCTAATTAAATCTTGTGGCTTCATCTAAAAAAATCAATGTTGAAATCCGTCACATCCTTTAGTTGCGATGGTCGATGTGCTTTGAAGAACGAAATATACAAGCAGATGGCTTTTGCTCAGTCTGTAAGTAAGAAGTTATTTGTTTGTGACAATTTTTTTCAAGAAACTTTCTTGTCATTTACCAGAGGATTGTCTTGTTTTGTGGCTTGATTGCTTGAACTTCTTTCCTCCACACTTTCTAATTTTGGACCACAGCGTCTGGCGTTGTCCTCCTTAGTCATTTCTCATGATGCAATGCGATGCAAAAAAAAAAGTTTTCCTCTTTTATCTTTCTGCACTTCGCCTCTAATCTAAGCCTCTTTTAACATTAGTTGGAAATCCTTGAACTCCACTACTTACTCCATCTGCAGGTACCTTTATCTTTTCATGTATGATAATATTCAGTATTTTCTTCTTCTAATCCCATAGCTCATAATAATTTAGGGGGGTTTCAAAAATAATATTTTAATAATTGATATTTTCATCAATAGCAAAAGTTTTAAAGACTTTAAAAATAACGTACTAAGATCCACAAATCTACTCGAATTTCCCGGTAATATTCCAAGGAATATGATGAAACAAGAAATCAATACCACATTTACTTGTTCTACCAATCAAGATTTTATCCAGTAGTAATGTATTTATAATCTATCTATCAAGTTAGAGATTTGAATCCCTCCATATTTTTCTTCTTATTTTACAATATAAAAAAAAAAAACAAAACACTTACAAGCAAATGGGGAAAGAGATTAAAAAAACAATTTAAACGAGATAAGGGTAGTATTTTTATTTTTTTTACTTCTTTAAATAGACACAAGGATTCCCTTGCATAGGATATGATTCTACCTTACAAATGGCCACACATCATCAAAAAATACGAGGAAACTAACAAATTGTTAAGAGATAAGATTAACAAAAAGGAAAAACAAATAGCTATAATAAATCTGAAAAACCTACAAGTCCATATAATTCCCGGTAAATACAAATTATAGTGACTACAGCAGCATCTACACCAATCTCGTAACATGAAAGGCGGCATAAAATTATACACTGATAGTTCAAAGGAAACAGTACATTTCATTCAGTAAAATAGCTGGTTTTAAGCTATCTTCATATCCCTTCTTTGAAAAGCCATCCTCCAAATGAGAAGGTTAAATAGGAAAATGAAGCTAGCTGATCCAAAAACGAAAGCATATGTACCGATTTGCATAGCATATGTTGCAGGATGCAAATCGACATGCTTTGCCAGCGTTGGCATCAAGATGACAGTCCCAACACAGGTGTGAAGAGAAGGTCAGAAGCCATTCAAAATGAATCAAACTAATTTCGAAGTCGTAATCTTACGCAGCATTGAGAACCAATTGCAAACTGACATAGATCGATTCCTGCAAATGCAAGAATAGAGAAAAAAATGTCTTAATACCATTGAAAAGGCTTTTCCAAAAACATGTGCCCTCCCGAAAAGAGAGCAAAAAGAAAATGGAAGCTGGGGAAAACAGATAAAGCAAGACGAGTTGTTCGGGAATTAGGTGAAGGATGGAAAAGCTGTACTAGGATTAGGAAATATATTATTAGGAAAATAGAAATCAGTAATTGCCTCACCGATGCTTAAAGTTCTAACTATAATAACCATTGCCAAGGATTTTGTCAATGGTTATTATAGTTAGAACTTTATTACATCTATACAAATCATCAGAAGAGAAGGAAATGATGAATTATAATTTAATTTCAGCAACCAAGTATTCAAATATGATGAGTATGAAGGCAATTCACTTGAATGACAAACATGGGTAAAGAAAGTAAGAAACTCAGGTCTTGTGAGTGATTGATCATATGATTTCAAAATAAAGAAGTTGAGAAGCATCCACAACTTCCAAGTTCCAACCACAAATGAAGTTGATAAAAAAAAAAAAAAGAGGCATTATAAGATCATTTGAAAGTCAAACAGATATCCTTTCTATAAATGAAAAATGATTCCATCCAGCTCAAAAAGATGTCAGTTTTCTATCCTGAATCACTTGCATTGGTCACCACAATCCCAAAGTATAAGCACTTGCTGAAAAATTGAAGGTAGCTGCTACAACAACCAAAATTTGATGGCTTTCATTGCATTTTTTTTTTTTGCAAAAGTTCATTGCATTTTTTTGGAATGCAATAAATAGCATTTCTATTTATTGCAAAAGATGAAGTAACTAAATAACGACTTGGAAATGAAGATGATTAGGTTGGATAGAGAGAAACTGAAACGGGATAATTAGGAATATTGCAAAAGATAAGAACTACGAGTTTGAAATTTGAAAATTAAAAAAAAAAATCCCAAAAATCCGAACAACCAAATTAGTGAGGTGTGAATAAAAAACAAATCTGAAATAATTATGTAAATGAAATTAGTAATTAAGAATGATATCAGTTTTGAAAACGCAACTGATAAGGAATAAATCGTGAAGATTCTGGATATATGAAATTAAAAAATTGAAAAATAACTGCTAAACGTGCGATATGGGGCTGATTTGGTGGCACTTAAAAATGAAGTAACTAAATCAGGATGTACTATTTAATTACAATTTTGACATGGGAATAGAGGCGGATTTCGTTGCAGGACAAATGGAAGGGATAACTAATTAAGATTTATTTACAATAAGTAGCATTTTTATCACAAAAGTTACGAAATTAATTGAAATAAGGGTATAATAGTAAACAAAATAAAATAAAACCACCACCTACGACCTTGTTTGTCCGTTTTTATAATTAATTTGGATTTACAAATATTTTTGTAATTAGTATCTCCGATTTGAATATTGATGTAAATTGCTGTACAATAAATATAAATTTTTTTTTTTGCCACATAAGATTTCTGTTAAAAATATTTAACAGCAGTTTTAACCGTAAAGATCAAAACTCAAGTGTTGAAAACTCCAGACCAATAAAAAAACAAAATGGAAATTCAGAGACCGAAAATGTATTATTCTCTTTTTTAATACTCCCGTCATACCGAACATTTTCAATACTCTCTATGTTAATTATATGTCAGTGTTTTCCTAATAGATAATAGAATCCACAACTTTTAATTCTTTCCACACGTGGTATTATTACTAGAGTATTTTTGGATACTTGAGAAATTCTAAACCTACCTTAAACAAAGCATGTGGTCGTCCGGATCCTCCACCACAAAAAATACACCAATAATTATTTTCAAACAACAAAGATGCATTGGATTGGATCAAACCTTTTTTCCTACACTGGCTTCACTTATACGCCTTTGTGTTTGTCAGCCCAAAGTTCGTCGTGATAAGTCATCCACGTGGCAAACCCATGTCGGCGGGACCCGATTTAAAGGGGGTAATCAAGTAGGTAGCCATTTTTCTGTCAAAATTAATACTTTTTGGCCCACAAGAAAAAAATAAAGTTTTTTGGCCTATTCGAAACACGCTTTGTGAGTAGAAAATCGAAAATACCTATTAGGGGCGTTTGGAGTGCCGGAATCCAATTAAATCGCCTGGAATTTGATCGCCTTGAATAAGTAGTATGGAATAAAATGCCTGGAATTTGATCCTGTGTTTGGAGTGTCTTTGGAATGGGATTCAAATGTCCGAATATGATGTCTGTGTTTGGAGTGTCTTTGGAATTTGGTTTATGGGAATATGATTATTGTTTTTGTAGGAAAGAATATGATTTGTTATTTTATTTAATTATTATATAAAATTTATTTTAAAAATTGAAAAAAATAATTAATAATATTAAATTTAATTAAATTAAAATTATCAACTATATTTATTTATAAGTTTGAATTTTTTAATTTCCTTTTAAATGTTATTTCATTAAATAAAATAAAATAAAATTGATGAAACATATAGGAATCAATTTCTTACAATCATGTATTATTATATAAATTAGTTGATATTAATTGACGGTAAAAAATAAATGATTGTTTTCATTCAATATTTAGGGTTTAATAATAAAACAAATTTATTAATTTAAAAAAAATGGAAAACGTGTTATTTAAAAAAAGGGTAAAATGTAAATAAAACCCCTGTGGTTTTTTTCAAATGCATGAACACCCCCATTGGTTTGAAAATAGCAAATCACACCATTGTGGTTCCAAATTTTTTCAATCAGACCCTTCCCCTTCAATGTCATTAATTTTATTTTAATCATAACTTATTCGTTTGAATTCCGATTTGGATGATTCAAGATGTTTTGGAATCCTCATTTTGGTCTCTACGCTATGGTCACTTCAAACTTTCAAATCACTAAAAACCAAAAGAGTTAACGGTGTCAATCATACCTAGTATTTTGATGTCAATCAACTATTTTATTTATTAATCATTTCGAAGTTTTGAAGTGACTATTATATAGATCCTGAAATTAAGATTCCAAAATATCTTGAATCACCCAAATCGGAGTTCAAACGAAAAAGTTATGGCTAAAATAAAAATTTTGACATTAAAGAGGAGGGGTTTGATTGAAAATTTTTGGAACTACAGGGGTGTGATTTACCATTTTCAAACCACAAAAGGTGTTCATGCATTTGGAAAAAACCACATGGGTCTCATTTTCATTTTACCCTTAAAAAAATGTTGTATTTGGAATTAAGCTTGAAAAAAGTACTATAAAGTAAAATTTATCTAAATTAGTTAGTGTATTATTTTGAACATTCTTTTTAAATTTAATTATGTACAATATATTGAGTTTCTTTAAAAAAATATTTTTGATTTAAAAAATATGTATATTTTTTAATTAAAATTGAACATATTTTTTTAATTTAATTATGTATAATATATTGAGTTTCTTTAAAAAATATTTTTGATTTAAAAAATATGTATATTTTTTTAATTAAAAAATATTTTTTAATTTTATCTTGTTCACTATAACCTACTAAAATACTCATAATATATTTTTTTTCCTATTAGAAATACCAAATAGTACAAAATTGGAGAGAGTTTAATTAAATGCCAATGACAAATGCCAATGCCAAAGCTAATGCCAATGTTAAATAAAGGGGAAATTTGGATGGGAATTGAATGTCAATGCCAATGGTAAAAGAGGTTGAACCAAACAATGGAATGGGAATTGAATGCCAATACCCATGGGAATTAAATGCCAATGCCGGCACTCCAAACGCCCCCTTAGAGTTTATAACAGGGCATATTACTTGTAATAACTAGTTGGTTAGTTAGTTAGAAAGTTGGTTATTATATTCTTGTGTATAAATACTTTATTTACTCTTCATTAATGAATCAATTCATTTTTCTCTTTCTTTGCTTCAATATGGTATCAGTTGAAATTTTTCTCTCTCCCACCGTTGCTTTCTTTCCTTTTTAGGGCTTTCATCCTCGCGATTCTCCTCTTTTTGTTCAATCTTGCATGAACAATTCTCTTGATTTTTTTGAGTTAATTCTTACTCAATTTCGTTCTCAGATTCTTCAATTTAGTTCTCAGATTCTTCTTTTCCTTTCTTGATTTTACGAATTTCTTCTTTTTTTCTTTCTGGAATTCATCGATGGCGACTACTAAAACCACAGCAGCTTCATCCACAAATCCTTTACCTGGAAATTCAAATGATTCTGTTTCTCTTCATCAGCATAATCCATACTATCTCCATCATTCTGATGGATCCTCTACTGTTCTTGTTTCTCCACATTTGAATTGAGATAATTTTCATTCATGGCATAGATCCATGCGATTAGCTTTATCAGTCAAGAATAAGCTAGGCTTTGTTGATGGCTCCCTTGAATGTCCTACTGATGGTCCTACCCTACAGGCATGGTTAATCAACAATGATGTTGTGGTTTCATGGATCTTAAATTCTCGTTGAAAAAGAAATTTGGCCACTTGCTCTACACCGATTTAGCTTCCGAGATTTGGCAAGACCTCAAGGATCGTTTTGAGCAAGGTAATCAACCTCGTCTTTTTCAATTGCGAAGGGAATTGATGCAAGTCGACCAAGGTGACCTCTGTCAGCCAGCCTATTTTACGAAATTAAAGACAATTTGGCAAGAATTAATGGAGTATAGACCAAAATGTGTATGCACTTGTGGCGGTTTAAGCCTATGGAGTCTTTCTATCAAGGAGAATTCATTCAAGTTTTTCTCATGGGGCTAAATGATTCATACACTCAACTCACTTCTCAGATTTTATTGATGGAACCTTTTCCTTCCATCAATAAGATTTTTGCTTTGGTTATACAAGAGGAGCGTAAACGGAAAATCAAGACTTCTGAATCCATTTCTTCCCCTGAATCAATGGCTTTTGCTGCTTTTCGTTCTACCAACCGGGCTCCTACAACAAGCAATCGAAATTATAAAAAGGATCGTCCTATATGCACTCATTGCAACATTTCTGGCCACACGATTGAGAAGTGTTATAAGCTTCATGGTTACCCCCCTGGTTTTAAGTTTAAACCACGCATCAACAATTCTGCTGCTCCTACTGCATCACCAGTCTGTGCCTCCTTGCCAGATGCTGCTATTTCTTCCAAGACACCAATGACTGAGACCACGTATGCTCTTAATTCTGAGAATTATCAGAAACTTATGCACCTACTGGCATCCCATCCATCTCCTACAACTTCTGCTATGGGTTCTACTTCTCATATTGCAGGTACCTGTCTTTCTTTTAATCCCACTGATATGTGGATTATTGATTCTGGTGCTTCAAAACATATTTGTTGTTCTGCCAAGCTATTCAAGACCCTTATTCCAATTGAGAATACATTTGTCTCCTTACCAAATTCTCAAAGGGTCCATGTTGCTGCTATAGGATCTATAGTTCTCAACAACAATATTACTTTAAATGGGGTTTTATACATACCAGACTTCTCATTTAACCTTCTTTCTGTTAGTGTTTTAACTCAACACTCTAATGTGGATTTTCAATTCACTTATAAACATTGTTTTATCCAAGACAAGTCCAATTTGAGGATGATTGGCAAGGGTGACATGACCAATGGCTTATACATTTTGGCTTCAGCTACTTCTGTTGTTTCTGATTTTATGTTTCCCAATTCTAATACTTGTTTTTCAATTCCAAATAAACCCACTGTGCAATTGTGGCACAACAGATTGGGACATCTTTCTTTTAGTAGGTTATCATTGTTGAAAGACTCTATTTCTTTTCCAACATTGAATAATAAAATTGGTTCTATGGAACTTTGTGGTATCTGTCCATTGGCCAAACAAAGGAGACTCTCTTTTGTCTCTAATAATCATCTCTCTTCTGCACCCTTTGATCTTATTCACTGTGACACACGGGGTCCTTATCACACCTCTACTCATTAGGGTTACAATTATTTCTTAACTCTAGTTGATGACTGTACTAGATTCACCTGGATATATCTTATGAAGCACAAGTCTGATGCAAAGCTTATAATTCCTAGATTTTTTGCTTTTATTTTCACACAATTTGGAAAAACCATCAAGACTTTTCAATCCGATAATGCCCCTGAACTTAATTTTGAATCCTTTTTCCGGGAGAAAGGTGTTTTCCACCAATTTATGTGTGTGGAAACCCCTCAACAGAATTCCGTAGTTGAAAGAAAACATCAACATCTTCTAAATGTTGCAAGATCACTTTTTTTCCAGTCTAAAGTTCCCATTACATTTTGGGGGGAATGTGTCTTGACTGCTACTTTTATTACCAACAGAATTCCTACCCCTGTCTTAGCCAACAAAACACCCTTTGAATTACTTTTTCAGACATCTGTTGATTAATCACAATTCAGGGTTTTTGGTTGCTTGAGCTATGCTTCTACCCTATCAGCTCACAGAACAAAATTTGAACCTCGAGCTGTCAAATGTATATTTGTTGGTCATGTACCTGGAATCAAAGGTTACAAGTTATACAATTTAACAACCAAACAGTTCTTTATTTCCAGAGATGTTCATTTTTTTGAAGACCACTTTCCTTTTCAGAATATTGCTTTTTCCTCTCAGCCCATTGATCTATTCTCTGACATAGTTCTTCCTAAACCTTTGTCCACCACTACATCTCCATCTTTTCAGTCAACTTTACCTGACCCTAATCCAATTATCTCTGATTCTCAGAATCTATCTTTACCTTCGAATCCAATTCATTTACCCACTATCCCTGAGAGAAGATCTGGCAGACATATTAAACCACCTGCATATCTAAATGAGTACCACTGTCACTTATTAAATAGTACATTACCTGATCCATCTTCTCACCAAAAATATCCATTGGCCAACTACCTCTCCTATTCTAATTTCACTCATTCTCATCAAGCATTTCTTATGCAACATCACCCTTGAATCAACCAAAATACTACCACCAGCAGGTGAAACATGATCACCTGGAAACGGGCAATGGAAGAAGAATTATTTGCCATGGAAAGGACCAATACTTGGTCTATTGTTCCTCTCCCTTCTGGCCATCATGCTATTGGTAATAAATGGGTCTATAAAGTGAAATACAAGCCTGATGGCTCTATTGATCGTTATATGGCACGTTTGGTTGCTAAGGGCTATAATCAACAAGAAGGCTTAGATTTTTTTGAGACTTTTTCCCTTGTGGCAAAATTGGTCACCGCAAAGTAATTTTAGCAATTGCATCTCATTATTCTTGGCCATTGGCTCAACTTGATGTGAATAATGCTTTTCTCAATGGGGATCTTTTTGAAGAAGTCTATATGCATTTTCCCTTGGGTTATACACCAAAGCTGACTGTTCCTAGTAAAGGGGAGTCACTTGTATGCAGATTAAATAAGTCCATTTATGGCCTTAAACAGGCTTCAAGACAATGGTTCTCCAAATTTTCTACTTCTCTTGTCAATTTTGGTTTTTTACATTCCAAGGCAGATTCTTCTTTGTTCACAAAAGGTAGTGGTGATACTTTTCTGGCTTTACTAGTTTATGTAGATGACATTATAATTACTGGTCCATCTACTTTTCATATTGACAAATTGAAGTCTTATTTGCATACCCAATTCATGCTTAAAGATTTGGGGCCTTTGAAATTTTTTCTTGGACTTGAGATTGCTAGATCTAAGTCTGGATTGACAATCACACAAAGGAAATATTGTTTGGAATTACTTGAGGATACTGGATCCCTGGGTTCAAACCAAATTTATTACCTATGGATCCAAAACAAAAGTTACATTCTACTGCTGGGGAACCTTTATCAGCCGAGGAAAGTCATTCTTACAGAAGACTCGTTGGCAGACTTCTTTACTTGACAATTACCAGACCTGACATTACTTTTGTTGTACATAAGTTGAGTCAATTCATATCCAAGCCTTATACTTCACATCTTATTGCTATTCACTACTTGCTGCGATATCTCAAGCATTATCCAGGCCAAGGTCTTTTTTATCCTTGCAATTCTACAACAACTTTTCAATTGCAAGGCTTTGCTGATGCAGATTGGGGAGCCTGCCCTGCACAAGGAGATCAATCACTGGTTTTTGTGTATTTTTAGGTGATTCTCTTATCTCTTGGAAGTCCAAGAAACAAACAACAGTCTCTAGATCTTCAGCTGAATCAGAATATCGATCTCTTGCCATGGCTGCCAGTGATTTAACTTGGTTATGCAGCTTATTGTCTGATTTACAAATTCAATTTTCAGTACCTTCTCTTCTCTTTTGTGACAATTTGGCAGCAATATATTTAGCTACTAATCCTGCTTTTCATGAGAGGACAAAGCACATAGAGCTTGATTGCCATTTTATACGGGATACGATAACAGAAGGAAGCATCAAACTTATGCCAATCCGGACACAATTCCAGCTAGCAGATTTATTTACCAAGGCACTTCCTCTTCCACTGTTTTCTTCTCCATTATCCAAGATGGACATTGTGAATCTTCACCAACCTCCATCTTGAAGGGGAGTATTAGAGTTTATAACGGGGCATATTACTTGTAATAACTAGTTGGTTAGTTAGTTAGAAGGTTGGTTATTATATTCTTGTGTATAAATACTTTATTTACTCTTCATTAATGAATCAATTCATTTTTCTCTTTCTTTGCTTCAATAATACCCCCATAGAGCATTTAATACACACTATCAGATTTTAAAAAATAAAATAAAAAACTGCGCAATCATCGGAGCATAATAATTTTTGGCTTTGGAAATCTAAAACTTATACCATACTACAAATGACCTTCCTGGTTTAAAAAAATAAAATTTAAAAATTTAAATCTAAAAGCAAGAAGGAGATACTCCATTGTTGAAAAATCTAAAGCTTGTATCTAGAATTTTGGTTAACCGTGTTACTCACTAATCGAAAGGTATGAACACTCTTTTTTTTTTTTAGGGAAACAATAGAAAGAAGAAAAAACATCTCAAGGTTCTCGTGTGTGTATATATATATATATTTATATTTTCATATAACCATGTAAATTACACTTATGTTGGATTGTAAATTACATTTTTATGGTTTAATTTTTTTTTTACTACCGTTTAAAAATATTTTTATGGTTTGATAAATTGTAAAATGTACTAATCTTTCGATTCATTTATCAAATTTTCAAATACGTGTTTATTCTACCGTTACAAGTGTCACGTGTTCCAATTCTATTCAAAAAATTAGAAATTTTTCAATAAATGAGTATAATTTGTAGAAAAAAATATTATCAACAAAGTGTAAAAATATAAAATTCGCATACATCTATTGATTTTTTTTTGATAAATTGCATGAAATTAAAACACGTGACATACGTAGAGTAAAATAGAGAATCCAGTAGATAACCCTTCTTGGTCATTAGTCATGTCTTTTTAGCAAGTCAATATTTTTAATGTTTTATATACCAATTTACAATTCTAATTGTTAATTATCCCCAAATTACCCATTATTTTATTAATGTTATAATATTTTATTTCCTTGTCTGTTACGTTTTTTGATTGACCAATTGGCTCCAGATTTATAGGGATTGTAATTCCTTCATCCTCTTCGATCTCATTCTTTTTTAAATTTGTATATTGTCCTATATAAGTTTTCTTGTTACTTTATTTATCATAAATATAGTACAATTCTTAACTATACTCAATTTACAAGATTATACCACTTTGTCACTATCCGCGACATTGTCATTGAGTATTGTTTCTTTGGATCCTTCCTCAATGGTCTACCCTTTTGAATTATCTATAACCTTTAAAATTGCATCGTTTACATTAAGACCAAGTGTTGTTAATTGATATACATGATTTGTTCACTTCTTCATAACATACTATATTATATTACAAATTAGTACAGTATAATACATCAACCTTTCACACATTATACCAGATAGATAAATGAAGAGATACGGTATAGTATAGTAAACATTTTCTAGTATAGTATAATACATATTTGATCATTTCTCATAGTCCTCTCAAATGTTTCAGAGTTGGTTACCGTTTTCCTTTCAAAACTCATTGTAATGATGTTGATAAATCTCTCCCTACTATATTTTATTTTTCAAGTAATTTAATTTGATTTTTCAAACACAATTTGATTTTCATATATAAGTTTTTTAATCTATATTTAAATGTTCATGCATCAGTTGACATAGTATGTTTTCGATTGATAACATGAGTGTTCATACCTTTCGATTAGTGAGTAACATGGTTTACCAAAATTCTGGATACAAGCTTTAGATTCTTCAATAATGGAGTATCTCCTTCTTGCTTTTAGATTTAAATTTTTAAATTTTATTTTTTAAAACCAGAGGTCTGTTGTAGTATGGTATAAGTTTTAGGTTTCCAAAGCCAAAAATTATTACGCTCCGATAATTGCGTAGTTATTTTATTTTTTTAAATCTGATAGTGTGTATTAAATGCTCTGTGGGTATTTTTGATTTTTCTACTCACAACGTGTGTTTTGAAAAGGCCAAAAAACTTTATTTTTTTCTGATGGGCCAAAAAGTATTAATTTGATAGAAAATGGCTACCTACTTGATTAGTCTAATAAAATATGTTTTCGCAATTTCAATAACTAAGGGGAATGTTTTACAACTGAGTCAAACCATAAGCGTATTTACGAAAAGTTTTAAACTATAAAGATGCGATTTACCATTCAGACAATGCACATGTGTGTAATTTGCAATTTTTTTTTTTTACGTTTTTCTCTAAATAATATAAAGGTGGATTCATGAGTGTTTTTTCTTTAACTTTTGCTAGTGCTTTTCATTCTTTATTTCTAATCAATTCCTCTTTCAAAGGTGGTGTAGCAGCGAGAGAGTGAGCTGCAACGCTCGTCAATGTGGCCGCTTACTTTTATCAATAAAATGTTTCTCCTTCTGCTTCAAGATTAAAACCAAGAGTTCCAGGTCTGTTAAACTTTACCTATTTCTAATTTTTTATTTTATTACCTTCATCTTGAGTAGTTTGGGGATGATTGTGGAAATCAAAACGATATGTGAAGAAACAAATATAATAATATTCTTGTTTATCTTTTATTTTCTAAAAGAAAAACAAAAAATATGTTAGAAGTCTATTTATTGTTTCTAATTCACTCGTTAAAAAAAACATAAATGTATTTATAATAATTTTTGGTTTATCGTTTTCTAAAATTGTAACTTAAAATTTAATTTTATATGAGAATTTAATTTTCAAATGAAATATTTAAAAATATTGTATCAATTTAAATTTTGGATATTTATTTAGGAGTGTTCACGGGGCGGGGCGGGGACGGGGAATGCATTCCCCGTCCCCGTCCCCGCTCCCAATCCCAGTCCCCATCCCCGCAAAATTCCCCGTTCAAAGGGATCGGGGATGGGGACGGGGATTCCCCGCGGGGGAATCACGGGGAACGGGGAGTTTAGCTAGGAATTTTCCCCGCTTAAATTTAAAAAAAAATCCCTAATAGAGTTAATTTTTCAATACAATTATCAAAATTCACTAATTTATCTAACTCAAATCCAAAAACAACAAATTACAATAAAAAAACAGCAAGTAAAAACAGCAAACAAAACATATGAAAAACAGTAAAGAAAAACAGTTTTTAAAATAACAGTTATAAAAAACAGTTTTAAAACATTAAAGAAAAAAACAGTTTTAAAAAACAGCAAAAACAGTGAATAAAAACAGTTTTTAAAAAACAGCAAATAAAAAACAGTGAATAAAAACAGTTTTTAAAAAACAGTGAATAAAAAAACAGCTTATAAAAAACAGTAAAAACAGTAAGGAAAAAACAATAAAAAACATAAAAAAAAGGAATTATCGGGGAACGGGGACGGGGTCGGGGTCGGGGATGTCATTCTCCGTACCCGTCCCCATCCCCGTTGGGAACGGGGATTCCCCACCACTTTCGGGGCGGGTCCCCGCGGAGAAAATGAACACCCCTATATTTATTACACATGTGACGGAGAAAAACATGTCAAAAGTAATAATTTTATTAATGTGTTGAAAAATCTGAAAACTAAAAAAAGGAAAAAAAAATTCTGAAAACTAGAAGACGTAGCAAGAAATCAAAATTATATATATATTATTTAATTATGCAGATATTATTAGAAATTGTGTAGATTTTATATCAATTTAAATTTTGGATAATCATTATACATATTATATTATAAGTTAAAACAGGTAAAAATAATAATTTATTAATGTATTGAAAGAGCTGAAACGGGAACAAGAAGGAAAAAATCAAAATTGCGTAGGTATTATAAGAAGTTTTTTTGTCAAAATGTCAAAGTAACGATTTTATGAAAAGAGTTAAAAAAATTCACACAATTTGAATTACGTTTTTAAATAGTGAGAAATGATAAATAGAATATCATTATAATATACATTTGGGGCCGCTCATTTTGATGTGGTATAAGATTATAGAGGGATGTGTATCCAGATAATATTATTCATTTTGCTTGTTTTAAAGATACCAGGTTTGTTAGATTACTTGTAATCAGAGAATATAGGTATTTGGTTATTTTAGATTAAGTCCTCTAGTGGTGGTTTTTGAGATGTATTTTGTTTCTTACTTTCTTACTCATAATATTATAAAAACTTATTTATATTTTTACATAGAATTAAGGGAAAAGACACTTATGGTCGATGACTTTTGAGTTTGTTTATCATTTGATCTTGAATTTTCAAACCCAATATTTTTACCCTTGAGTTCTCAAGGATTCCATTACAAAATAATCAATTTTCTTAGATAAAGAAAACCATTAAATAATTTTTTTTCCCCCGACAATTGGTACTTTCATAGGTTAAGGAGTAAAAAAAAAAAAGGAATTACCCACAAAATAAAAATGATCAAATTTCAAGAGATAGAGTTGATTTAGAACTGCATGTAAAAAGAAAAAAATTCCATATTATTTGCTTTTCTTTTTCTCTCTATTATTTGAATCCCTCATCTTGCAAATTCTTCACATTTATTTGTACCAAAGCCAAACTGAGAATATAAAAGTGACTGGATTTTCGTTCCCATGCTTTTAAGTTCTATTTTACAAAGGAAGTTTTTTGTTTTGGAAAATGACATCATTGTATAAAAGAGTTAAAATTTGTAAGAGAGAATTTTCATTGTTGCTTATGCTTTTATTTTTGTGGGGATGAAGCCTCATTCTATCTAACAAATTAACTTCGTTTTGATTTTAATATCACTATCAGGAACAAATAAGGATAAAGAATTCAGGAAACATTTTTGGAAATGTCGAAAATTGTGGAAAAAATTCATGAGTCATTGGTGGAATCCGTTTCCCTTCCAATCACTTACCTGACTCACTATCGAAAAAACATTTCTTTACTTTCTCATCAATGTGAGAGATTGATTGATGCAAGAAAAAATGTGAAACAAGCTGTGCACATGGAAGAAATAACTGAAGAAGAGATAAAGAGTAATATGACGTGTTGGCTAAAGCAAGCAGAACATAGTATTAGCAAAATGAGGTGGTTTCTAAATGGTGATCAAGAAAGGAGTTGGAAGTGGCATATGAGCTTGCGGATACGGTACCTGCGGAGTAAGAAAGCAAAAGTGTTAGAATTAGAGGCTATGAAATTGATTGAAAGGGGAAAGTTTGACGTTGAGGCTGAGGGATCTGTATCAAATAGAGATTCATTACCTGAATATTATCGTCTGTTTGATGATTATCATGAGATTGTGAAAGGTATAGATGTGGCATTGAAAGATGAGAAAGTGAAGAGAATTGGGGTATTTGGGATTAAAGGAGTGGGAAAGACACGCCTTGTTCAATACATTTGCGCGCAAGCAAAGGAACGAGGGGTGTTTGATAAAGTTGTGTGGGCAATAGTTGGTGAAATACCAAATTGTGATAAAATACGAGCCAAAATAGCTGATGCGCTTGACTTAGACCTGGAACATCTACCACGAAGAGAATATGGGTCTAGTTGGAAGATGGCTGATATAATACGTCAGCGGTTGAGTATGAAAGACGATGTCGATGTCCTCATAATATTGGATGATGTTTGGGAATCCATCGACTTGTATGACTTGGGTATCCCATCTGAGCATCATTGTAAAATCATTTTCACTTGTCGAGATATTTCCGTATTACAAATGATGCGTTGTGAAGAAATACGAGAGGTCGGAATTCTTTCTGATTATCACTCTAGTCAATGGTTCAACAATGTAGTTGATAAATTGGAAACTCCATTTTCAAACCGACTCGTTGAAGAGGCTCTTAATGAATTATGTGTAGGATTACCACTCACAATTGTTGTAGCTGCCATGGCATTGAGAGGGAAGTCCGATGATTCAATTTTAAGGGAGTCACTTGAACAACTGAAATACTTTTCAACTACTGATGTAATAAGAGGAATGTCGAAAGGGACGTATTTTTCAATACAATTGGGTTTTAATTACTTGGAAAGTGAAGAGGCCAAGTCAATATTGCTGTTGTGTTCCTTATTCCCAGAATCTAATTCTGATATCCCAGTGGATTATTTGATGTTTTATAGGATGGGCCTTCAATTGATCGAGACCATAGGAGGGACTCTAATGGAAGTGAGGGATAAAGTATATAGTTCGGTTGAACACCTTGGGGCATCTGCCTTATTAATGGATGACATTGGCCATGACTATGACCATGACCATCACTGTAGGCGTGTTAGAATGCATTCAATTGTGCGAGATGTTGTTAGGGATATTTCAATCAAAAGAGACTTTCCAATTTATTCATCAATTCATGAATCAGCTGCTATATGGTTAAGCCTAAGCCTTGAACATGAACTATTTCATGAAGACTTGCACTTTCCTTATCTGAAATTGCTCACCTTGAAATGCAATCATAAGTACTCTTCTTCTTCTTCTTCTCTTTTTAGGATGCCAGCTGATTTTTTTGAGGGCATGACGACATTGAATGTTTTACATTTGATTGATATGAACAACCTCTCACTTCCACCCTCAATTAGTTTGTTGGTAAACCTTCGGACATTATTAATAGAATTTTGCAAGTTCGAAGAAGAAAATGATCGTCTATCCATTCTTGGAACACTACCGAATCTAGAGATCCTGAGCTTTTATGGTTCTCATATCAAAGAGTTGCCCAAAGAAATTGGACAGCTTACTGAATTGAGAATATTAAACTTGTCCAATTGTGACAAACTCGTAAAAATTCCGCCTCATGCAATATCCAAATTATCCAAACTTGAAGGTCTATACATGAATAACAGTTTTCTGCAGTGGGAAATAGACAGATCAGATGGGAAAGATATTGGAAATAATTTGAGTATTGATGAACTGACATCATTGTCTCACTTGAGTGAGTTGAAATTAGATATCCTAGATGATAGATATTTGCCCAATGATGATATTCTCCTCAAATCCTTGGATAGGTTTTATATATCTATTGGGGATCATTTTTCTCAGGGAAAATTTTATTATCCATCATCAAGAACATTGAAAATCACAGGAAACCATATAAATGACATGGTCATCATACTGTTGAAAATAGCCGAAGCTATCTATCTGAACAAGTTATCTTCCTATTCTAGGGTAGATGAGCACGACAAGACTTGTGAAGATATCTTTTCATGTTGTCGTTACCTCGAGGTTCGTGATTGTGACGGAATAGAAGATTTAATCAATTCAACCCAACAAGATGTGCTTTGTAATCATGAAAGATTTTGTAACATGGAATCACTACAAGTGATTGACAGTAAATTGGAGTTTCTTTTTCTTCCAACCGTTTCTAGATGCCTTGTGCAACTCAAGGAACTCAAAATTAAAAATTCTCCCGGGATGAAATATATTGTTAGATTTGGATCTAATGAAGAAACTGTCATTGCATTTCCCAAATTAAAGTCTTTGAGGCTTGAATTTTTGCCTAGCCTGATATCTTTTTCATCAGAGCCTTCAGCTTTTGAGGCCAGCAGTGGAAGGTGTCCTCTCTTCAATGATATGGTAAGTATGTCTCACAAACTCTGAACTGAATGATTAATGATTATAGGTTAACTATGCTGATTGTTATATGTGATTTCACCTTAGAAAGAGGGTGTTTCGTACGTGGGAATAAGAAATATTTATGTGAAGGATTAAAAAACCTATGGTTTGGTATTACTTGCACATTGAGCATCATAATCTTAAACCCACCATAAAAATAAATATAAAAATGAATTATTTAATTTTGATTGTTATATGTTGTAAAATAAGAAATGTTAAATTGAGGTGTTTATAAATTTGATATAATATCTAAAAAAAAAAAATTTGAGGTGTTTATAACATCGTAGCTTACACGTACATAGGATAAAAAAGGAGTCCTATTAAACATCAATTAAGTTAAAACTTAAAAAGTAATTAAGAAACTATTAATTGAAGAGTTTTGTAAACGAGTTGAAAGTTTAACTTCGGTTGCAATGAACAACATAAATGAATAAAAAACTGAAAATTTAAAGCAACTTATTTCCTTAATCTCAACATTATATTTTATATTCATTTTGTAATTAGAAATAATTTTTTTAAATAAGTATAATCTTTATAATGTATTAGGTACAACTTAACTAAAACAAGATTTGATGTATAGCTTCTAGGTTAAAATCAGTTTTAGGTTCTACTATTGCTCACTCTCAATCAGCCTTTGTTCATGGACGACAAATTCTTGATCCAATTTTGATTGCTAATGAAGCTATTGAGGAGTACAATCGTAAGAAAAAAAGGGTCTTATTTTTAAGATTGATTTTGAGAAAACTTTTGATCATGTTGAGTGGGGTTTTTTAGATTTGGTTTTCCAGAATAAGGGTTTTGGTTCCAAATGGAGAAAGTGGATTTCAGGTTGTTTACATACTGTAAATTTCTCTATTTTTGTGAATGGTTGTCCCAAAGGTTCTGTTAAAGCTTCACATGGTCTTAGACAGGGTGATCCTCTCTCACCTTTTCTTTTTAATCTAGTTAGTGATGTTATGTCACGTTTGGTGGAAAAAGTTGTCTCTTCTCAAGTCATTGAGTGTTTTCATATTGGTCATGATAATCTTGCTTTATCTCAACTTCAATTTGCTGATGACACCATCTTTTTTTTAGCAAATAAGGATTCTTCACTATTCAATCTTCTGGAAGTGGTTAAGTTTTTTGGGGTCATATCCGGTTTGAAAATTAACCTTGCAAAAAGCTCCTTACTTGGCTTAAATGTTGACTCCTCTAGAGTTTTGCAGCTTGCAAATTCCATTGGTTGTGTGCATGGGACTTGGCCTATCAAGTACTTAGGTCTTCCTCTAGGTGGAAATCCTTCAAGCCTTTCTTTTTGGCAGCCTGTTATTGATAAGGTTTCCTCTAGACTTGATGGATGGAGAAAAGGTTGTTTTTCTAGAGGAGGTAGACTAACCCTCATTTGTTCGGTGCTCCAAAATCTTCCAATTTATTATTTGTCACTTTTTAAAATGCCTAAAAAGGTTGTTTTAATTTTGGAAAGAATTTTTAGAAATTTTCTTTGGGATGATATTGGGGAAGGGAAAAGACTTCATCTTGTTAATTGGAAAATGGTTTGTAAATCAAAAGTTTTGGGTGGATTAGGTATTGGTAATCTTGAATTAAAAAATTTGGCTTTGCTTGGAAAATGGATTTGGCGTTTTTCTTCTGAATCAAATTCTTTTTGGGCTTCTTTCATTAAAAGCAAGTTCGGATCTTTTAGTTTTGATTGGAATTCTTTGATTGTTAAATTTGGGACACTTCGTAGCCCTTGGAAATCAATTTCAAAATGTGTTCCCTCTTTCTCTAAGGGTGCAAAAATTATTCTTGGTAACGGACTTCATATTCGTTTTTGGGAAGATATTTGGATTTCGATTCCCCTCTCTAAATTCTTTTCCTCTTCTTTATCGTATCACTAAAAATCGCTTTGCCACCATTTTCTCTCTTTTCAATTTGCATTCTAAGTCTTGGGATCTTTCTTTCTTTAGAAATTTTAAAGATGAGGAATTTCTGGAATTTTCTTCTCTTCTTAGTCTTATTTCTCATATTTCCCCCTCTACCTCCAATGATCGTATTTCTTGGTCTTTTCATTCTTCAGGTTCTTTTACTTGCAAATCTTACTTTTCTTTTCTTTCTCATTATATTCTCTTGGACTCTTTCCCTTATAAATCTATTTGGTTTTCGGGTTTTCAACCCAAACTCCAATTCTTTCTTTGGACTTTTTATTTGGGGAAACTTGTCACCGGGGATGTTTTGCAATCACGTTTGTCCACTTTCTACTTGTCTCCACATATTTGTTTTTTGTGTTATAAGAGTTGTGAATCAGCTTCTCACCTTTTTCTTCATTGTAATTACACAAGCAAACTTTGGTTCAAACTTCTTTCACAATTTGATTTGAGTTGGGTTCCTCCAAAGGATGCTAGGGATCTTTTGATTATGGATTTTTTTTGTTTCTAAGAATTCACAAAAAAGAAGACTTTTTTTCAAATGCGCAGTGGTTGCTTTACCGTGGACTATTTGGTTAGAACGTAATTCTCGACTTTTTATGGATGAATCCAAATCTTGGTTTGTTTTATGGGATTCTTTTGTTTCAAGAAATTTTAGTTGGGCTAAAGTTGTAAATAGTTTAGATTTTTATTTTCCATCGCATTCCATGTTCTATAAATGGAATTCTTTTTTGTAATTTTATTTTTTTACTTTATTTCTGTTTTCTTGGAGGATTTCTCATCCTCTTTGTATTGTATTTCATTTCCCTTATTGATTAATGAAAGTTTATCTTTCCATCAAAAATGTATGCATGTTAGTTAATTTTCTTACTGTCAATTGCATTTATTAAAAAAGAAAGTGACATAAATCTATGCTCACTTCCTATCAAAAACCATAAATCTATGCTCACTATTTTCGATTCTCTGTTATATAAACTTTGTAGGTGAAACTCCCTTCCTTGGAGGAGTTGACTATACATGGATTGGATCAGATGGAGAAAATATGTGATGGTGGAACCTCAAGTAAACACTTCCCAAAACTACGCACAATAACGGTTGTAAACGAAAACCAGATGCCGAGCATTGAAAATATGAGGGTGGGCGATATATTCAGAAATTTGGAACAACTTACTTTCATCAGGACTTTTGATATGTCAAAGAATGATCACTTCCGTGCCTCAAATGCGTTGACAATGTGGGGGTACCCCAAATTGATGCATAGGTGGATTGACATGGATTTCTTGGTTCCCAGATTCTCAATGGATAAATTGACAGAGCTACAACTTTGGAATTGCAGCACTTTAAGATATGTATTCTCCTCCTCTACAACTTACCAATTTCCATGCCTCAGATCTTTAAGAATAGAGTCATGTTCCGAGGTACAATTTATTGCATTGGGCCGCCGAGATGAGGTTTCAAATAATGCAGATGCAGATGTTGATGTTGTGTCCTTACCTCCATTATGTTCTTTGATACTTGAAGATCTACCAAATCTCACTGCTTTCTGTACCGAGATTTTTAATTTGAGTTTTGATTCTTTGGAAACATTGATCATCACTCATTGTCCTCAGATGAAGGTTTTCGCTTTTGATTTTCCTACTACAGATGAAGTCCAAAGCCCACATACTTCTTTCTTTGATGACAAGGTATCTATATGGCCAAATTCAGCACTTTGGGCTCAACCCCATATATAAAATTTTCCTTTTTTTTTATAACCTTTTGCTTCTTATTTTACATGTATAATTTGGATTTCTTTTGTTTTTTCAAATTTTCCTGTTTCATTTTAAAACATAATTATAAACAATGTTTTTTTCTCTCTCTTTTCTTTTTATATCTTATTCTGCATTTTCTAATCTTAATAAGGTAATTTTTTTTATGTAACTATGTACTAGTTATCATGATGCAAACTTTTACTGCCACAATCACATTCATTTAGCTACCTGATAATTAATTATATAACTTTTACAGTTAAGAAAAGTACCCTGCATTACCTTAATACTACATTAATTGAAAAGAGATTTTCAATTTGATGCATTGCATATAATTGAAGAATTTTGAATTTTGTATTACGTATACTTCAGGTGGCTTTTCCTAATTTGGTTACATTGGAACTCTGGAACATTGGAACAATAAAAACCAAAGATACTCCAAAAATAGGAGAATCTGAGATTGTTTACATGAACCCCATAAGCAGTCTTTTCTCAAGTTATATGGCTATACATCTTGTTAAGCTTGAAATTTTGGATGTTTTTGGATGTGAGTTGGAAGAAATAGTTGCATGGAAAGAAGACGTTAACAATGAGATAAATTTTGCCCAAGTGCATACTCTGAAGCTACGTATTTTGCCAAACCTGGTGAGATTTTGCGGTGGTCGTCAGAGTGTAAGATGGCCTTCTTTGACAACACTTGCGGTGTCTGATTGTCCAAATTTGGAGATGGTTACCTCTGCATTTCTCAACTCACCTGAAAAGGAAGCTGGCGATAAACAGGAGGTAAGTATGCATATGAACTCTTAATCGTAGTAAAACTATAAGTATGAGAGGTCTTACACCTACTCAATAGCTGGCCACAAGAACTATTAAGTCGTTGATGCCTACTTAGGAGTATCATTTAGGGCCTGTTTGGGAGTGCATTTGTAAATTAAGTGCTTTTATTCAAACTACTTCTACCATAAGTAGTCGGATGAAAAGTTTATGATCTTACTAAGAGTTCTTTAAAAAGGTTAATATTTGTTTAAAAATTGTTCTAAAATTTGATAAAATACTAAAACAAAGACATTTTAAGTATAGAAAAATATGATGTAAATTAAAGAGGGAGAGAGATTAACAAGAGAAATTAGTGAGAGTAAGTGTGTGTAGCGAGAAGATAGAGAGAGAGAAATGTGTAGAAATAAGTTAGAGAGAGATTAGTGAGAGAGTGTGTCTGCAGAAGTTAGAGAGAGAAAATGTGTACAAATAATTTAGTGAGAGAAAGTATGTACATATATGTTAGAGAGAATATGTGTAGAAGAAATTGGTAGTATAAGCTTAAAAGTCAAAATCACTTCAGAAAACACCTACTAGTTGTTTCTTTAAAAAGCACTTTGAGGTGTTTTGACTTTTTTACCAAAGTGCTTTAAATTTTTTCCAAACACATAAATATTTGATGTAATAACTCAAAAGCACTTCGAAAAACACCCGGGCAGTGTTTGGTTAAGGTTTTCATTTGTGGGAATGGACAAAGGTTTTAAATCATCTTGTTTGTTCTTTCTTTTTGTCCAGAGAAATGGGATCTGAAGGTTATCTATGTAGAAAGCCTTCTTTTATTATTATTTTTTTTTGCAAAAGTTTTTTTATTAGATATTTTTTACTCGTTTTTAACTTTCTTGTATTTTTTTTAATTTCGTATAAAAATTTTGTTTGGGTTAGATGATGGAAAGTGTTAAGGTCATGCTGACCTAATTGGGTCATCTTGGTATGCGTACTGATTCATGTGATGTGACTTTGTCATCAATAGTATAAGAACAAAAATAAGAATGTCTAGGCATCTCCATATTCATTTCCTCGGTCAAGCTATACTTCATGGAATAAAAATTCGGTGTATGGTACAGAGAGTTTTACAAACTCTTAGATCTAATCTAACTCATTTGATCTCATTCTTTTATTTTTATTTTTACTTTTTTTACCTTAACTATTTTAAGAAATATAATTTAATTTTAAATGTTAGATTATAATCTTAAATCTCAACCATTAACTTTTGAATTGCACTTAAACCAATTTAGATTTTTTTTTTGTTTCCAGATAATTAGGTTGTGAAACTTTGTATTAATTTATTGTGATCACATTTCTTTCATTGTGATCGTTGTTTTTCAAATGTTACTCAAGTAAGTCTGATTGTCATTTCATCTTTTGAATGTGATTGTTCTTCATGCTATTTAAATATGATCATTGATCATATTCATAATTGATTTTTTTAGGGTAAAATGCAAATCAGACCCCTGTGGTTTTTTCCAAATGCACGAACACCCCCTGTGGTTTGAAAATGGCAAATCACACCCTTGTGGTTCCTAATTTTTTCAATCAGACTCCTCTCCTTCAATGCCAATAATTTTCTTTTAGCCATAACTTGTTCGTTTGAACTCCAATTTAGGTGATTCAAGATGTTTTGGAATCCTAATTCCAGGCTCTATATATTAGTCACTTCAAAACTTTGAAATGATTAATAAATAAAAGAGTTTATTAACATCAAAATACTAGGTATGATTGACACCGTTAACTCTTTTGGTTATTTATGATTTAGAAGTTTTGAAGTGACCATAGTGTAGATATCGAAATTAGGATTCCAAAACATCTTGAATCACCTAAATCAGAGTTCAAACGAAGAACTTATGGCTAAAAGAAAATTATTGGCATTGAAGGGAGGGTATGATTGAAAAAATTAGGAACCACCAGGTGTGATTTTCCATTTTCAAACCGCAGGGTGTTCATGAAAACCACAGGGTCTCATTTGCATTTTACCCTTTTTTTAATGGATTAAATGTAATCGTTGTCTTTTGAATGAGATCATTCTTTTTAAATGTGATCATTGTATAATTTTATAATGTGATCGTCATTCTTCATATTTTCCAGTAATTTGTTTTAATATGATTGTCGCTTTTTGAATGTGATCGTTCCTTTTTCAAATGTGATCGTTCCTTATTTTTTAATCGTGATCATTGTTTTTTTAAAAGATATGTTCATCATTTTTTAAGGGTAAAATGCAAATAACACCCTTATGGTTTCGGTCAAAATCATGAAAAGTCCTTGTAGTTTAAAAATGGTCAATCACACCCTCGTACTTCCAAATTATATCAATATGACCCCTCCCTTTGAATGTTGTAAATTTTCTTTTAGCCATAACTTTTTCATTTCAACTTCGATTTTGGATGATTCAAGATGTTTTGGAATCCTCATTCCAGGCTCTACTTTATGATCACTTGAAAACTTCTAAATCATCAATAAACAATGGGGTTAATTACTGTAATCATACCAAATATTTTGACAATAATAAAACTCTTTTAGTTATTGAAAATTTTGAATTTTTGAGATAACTATGACGTAGAGCCCGAAAAGAGGATTCCAAAACATCTTGAATCATCAAAATCGGAGTTCAAACGAAGAAGTTATGGCTAAAAAAAAGTTTACAACGTTAGAATGAAGTGGTCTTATTGGCATAATTTGGAAGTACGAGGTGTGATTTACCATTTTTAAACTACAGGCACTTTTCATGAATTTGACCGAAACCACAGGGGTGTTATTTGCAGTTTACCCTTTTTTTAAATGTGATCATTGTCATTTTTTTACAAGTGTTTCTAATTGATATTAGGGATAAATGCAAAATACACCCTTGCACTTTGGATTAATTTTAAATCATACCCCTACACTTTTTTGTCATAAAATACCATGCACTTTAGTAAAATTGCAAATCACACCCTTCAATCGATTATTTTTAACGAAATTGAGATAGATTTATATTCTACGTAGTAACGTATGTCATGTATTATGATTTCATGACAAATAACAAAAAAAAATGACAGATGTGTAGAATTTTAGAATAAACTCTTATGCTAATAAGATGTAAAACCTATAAATCTCACTCAAATGTTCAAATTTTTCGAAATTTTCAATGGTTTTAAATGTGTCTAAATTTCGTTAAAACTAATAGATTGAATGGTGTGATTTGCAATTTTACTAAAGTGCAGATGTATTTTATGACAAAAAAAAGTGTAGGGGTATGATTTAACAATAACCCAAAGTGCAAGGGTATATTTTGCATTTATCCCTTGATATTGTTATGAACTATCATGTATATGTGATCACATACTTACTCCAAATTTATATTTGTGATCAACTAATTTATACATGTGATCCTATATTCTTATAAATATAAATTTGTGATTGTTTATATTGTGTATGTAGTCACATAATCAGTAAATATTATATTTATGATCGTATATGTGATCTAATACGAAATTTAAAATTCTAATGAAAAATCAATCATGACATATTGGATCTTCAATTGACTGTGAAATTTTGAAAGGAAGATGATGGAGTTGATGTTAGGAAAAAAAGAGTTCATTGATTGAGAAAAATCAAAAGAAAATTTTACGTAAGATTTGTGTTGAATAGAACTGTATTTTTTTAAATATAATTCTTTTAAAATGTGCAATTTTCCCGATTTCCTGCCTCAAGGGAAATTATTTTTTCATTCCATGAATTCCACCATCACAAACAACAAATTTAATATTAAACATTCTGTTTTCGTGAATCACAGACAACACATTTGAGTCAACAGACAATAGCCTGAAATTTGTTATGCATGATTCATTGAGATATTTTTTAGTTTCTTGTGTATTAGTTGTCATAGTTTTGTATTTATTAGTTGTAACGTATACTCTGTAATTTTTACTATTTGCAAAAAGTTATTGTTTTTCTCACAAATTTTATCAATTGAATGAATGCAGTTTATGATAACCACCTTGCTTCTTCACAATTTAGTTAACTTGAAGGAGATATGGAAAGATCAGTATCGAAGTCTTGTCTTTAACAATTTGAGTGATTTGATAATCTATCGATGCGAGAAGTTGAGAACCATATTCTCACCTTCGATTATCGGAGGTCTAACACTACTTCAATATCTGAGGGTATCTTATTGTGATAATATTGAAGACATTATTTCAAAAGAAAGGTCTGGTAGAAGAACAGACAATGAAATTGCATTGCCCCATTTAAGAGCCATTGAGCTAATAGGCTTGCCCAAACTTGAAAGTTTCCTATCAGGGGAATATAAGCTTTCATTGCCTTCACTGGACTATGTGGAAGTTAACAATTGTCTACAACTGCAAACTTTTTCTTCTCGACGAGTTATTGCACCAAACTTAAATAGAGTACAAACTGGAGAATCTCAATGGGAGTGGAAAGGTGACCTTGAGAGCACCATTTGCCATCTTTTCCATGGAGAGGTATTTAATTATAAATTTTCAGTTTAACAAATAGTATTAATTAGTTAGTCTAATATTGCTTAGTATAGTTGGTCTATATACTGATAGAAATAAAAAAAAAAATTTACTAGGGAGATTTCGGCATTGCATTATATTAGTTCATCACAAAGGACCACGGTGATGGAATTCATGATCATCTTATTTTTACGATTTTTTTTTTTTTCTAACGAGTTAGGAAATTGGTAAGTTGAGAGTGATGGAAAACATTATAAATAGAGAATTAAATGTTAATTAAGAATTCAAAAGTTTTGCTCTAAACCCCTTTTAGAAATACAGCGTAGATGTATGAATCTAAATCATTTTGTATTCTCTTAAGAATTCAAGTACATTACGTTTGTAAATTTCTTAAGGCCATCTTATGTTTACATGATTCAATAGGATATGGTTTTATAATTTTTAGAGAATTAAATGTTAATTAAGAATTCAAAAGTTTTGCTCTAAACCCCTTTTAGAAATACAGCGTAGATGTATGAATCTAAATCATTTTGTATTCTCTTAAGAATTCAAGTACATTACGTTTGTAAATTTCTTAAGGCCATCTTATGTTTACATGATTCAATAGGATATGGTTTTATAATTTTTAAACCAAATTTTGGAGCATCAATTAATTTATTTACCATGATTCAAGAGTGTAGTCTTGTCCTTATGTCCATTTAGTCTGTATTAAATAATAAGAATTTGTCTAAAATAGTATAAATCTGCATACTAATTATTAAAATGTCCGAACTTTTTAAAAATTACTCAAATAACATAATTATACTTCAATAAATTATTGAAGTATAATTCAATTAATTATTGAACTATTTTTCATATGTATTTTTAACGAATTTGTTTGTTTTTTGGTTTTTTAAGTTCAAGGTTAATAATTTATTGAACTATTTGATCATTTATTATTATTATTTTCAATGAATTTGTTAAAAAATTTAATTTTTTTAGTTCAATAAATTATTGAACTATAATTATGCTATTTGAGTAATTTTTGAAAAGTTTAAACATTTTCGTAATTAGTATGTAAAAATATGGTGTTTCAATAATTGCCCACATTAAATAATCTCTTTCCACTATCAAATGGATTTAGATTTCTCTGTGTATGATCTGCAGGTTCAATTTTCTGAAATAGAAGAACTACATGTGAGTGACCCAGATGAATTGACAGAGATATTGGGCACCACACTTCACTATACAGCATTCCGTCGATTAAAATTACTACACGTTGAAAGCTGTGATGAAGAGTTGCGAGATTTTTTATCCAAACTGTTGTGCAGGTTTCAAGAACTAAAAAAACTTTATGTGGAAAATTGCTACGCATCGGAACAACTATTTGACCTTGAGTGGCTTGATTTTGATGATCAGGATAAGATCTTTGTGATGTTAGAAGAATTAAAATTATGGAATCTTCCTAGATTGATTTGCATATTTAACAAGGAAATGGGTAGATATGTTTGCCTTGAACACCTCAAAAGAGTTGATATTTGTCGATGTGGCCATTTAGTTAATCTGTTCTCTCCATACAACGCAAGAGATCTTCAACAACTCATAGAACTCAAGATTCATGACTGTGACCTGATGGAGGAATTAGTTTCTGCGAAAAAGGAGGGGGACAATGATGACTTTCAAGAAATTTGTCTTCCTCAATTACTACATCTTGAGCTCATTGGTCTGTCAAGTTTGATGGCATTCCACTCTGGGAATTATGCTTTTGAGTGGCCACAGTTGCATACATTAAGGATTGAGAAGTGTCCTAGATTAAAGTCATTGACACCTGGGTTTATAACCACTCCTAAATCTACTGAGATTGATGGAACGTCCGAAGAAGCATTCGATAATAAGATGGTACATATCCTTTTTCCCTTGGCAGCTTTGATTATATTACTTGTAAATAAGTTGGTTTGTGTTTGTTTTAACTCATCTTGATGTATTTGTTAAACTAAATGGCGTTGATTAGAGAAACTGAATTTCTATATGCAGGTAGGGTTCCCACAATTAAATCAATTATACCTATCGTCTCTAAATGACCTTGAAGACATATGGCAGGAACGTGTAACGGTAGATTCTCTCGTTAGCTTACAAGTTCTGGAAGTCCATGATTGTGGTAAATTGTTAAATGTCATTCCTCATCATGTGTTGCCAAAGTTGAAGAAGCTAGAGAAACTCATTGTGAAAAATTGTCCATCATTAAGAAGAGTATTTGACATTCAAGCCCAAATCATTAATTCAAAACATGTTGGCTCTAGTGTGGTTTCTCAATTAAATGAAGCGGTATCACCTAACCTACTTGATTTAGTGCCCAATGAATTGATAAAAGTCTTTGAGAATCTTCAAGTACTCGGTTGAGTGGATCATTATCGTTTGAACAATCTGTTTTTGACTTCCATAGCAAGATCCTTTTTGGAGTTGAATGATCAACGACATCCAACTAGTCCTCGGATAATACTGGAACAAAGTGAGACGGGGAAAGAGATCATGAAAATTGATTATGAGTTATTGCCTCGGCTAAGTTTTCTTGATTTGGATCTATCTTGGCCTAACATTGAACAATTGTCCTGATTTAAAGAATTTATCTTCCGAGATCCAATGCACCAACAACATTCCTGCCCTAGACAACCACTATTTAAACAAGTAAGCTTACTATGAAGAAATGCCATCTAATTCTCTTGTTAATTTTTTTGTTCTTTTGATGGTAAATTTTCTCTGGATCAATTATCACTTTCTGCCAGGTATCGAGATTTGAAAGACTAGAGGAATTGCACCTTGTACATCTAGGTTATTTTGAACAAATATGGTTTGACGAACTTCCAGTTGGATCACTCCACAAACTAAGAGTTACGTATGTAGAAAAGGGTGTGAAACTTGTGAAGATTGTCCCATCTCATATGCTGGTGAATTTGTCGGAGCTTGAGAAGTTGTATGTTCAGCATTGTGATTCATTGAAACAGATATTTGACCTTGATGGAATCATGGAGAGTATAACTCGAGCATTGTTCCCCCAATTAACCGTTTTGGTTTTAACAAATCTTCTTGAGATGGTGGGCATTTTTAGCGAGGAACCTACTGGAATTTCGGTATTCTCGAACTTAAGGACCCTAAGAATTATCCATTGTGATAGTTTAACGAGTTTATTTTCGACCTGATTCTTAGAGGCCTTGACGAACTCCAAGAATTTAAAGTCTTTGGTTGCAAGAAGATGCAAGTGGTAATAGAAGAGGATGAAATTGATGTCAAAGAACACATGATTTTCCCTTACTTAAGATGCCTTGTGCTAAAACACCTTCCACAGTTGACAAGTTTCTACCGAGGCGAGAATGCTATCAAGTGGCCTGTTTTGGATGAAGTTCGGATAAAATCAGTCCGATGATGGAAACATTTGCTTCTGGTTCTCAAGAAACACCGCAATTGACGACAATATACGTGACATTCCTTGAGAAATGTTGGGAAGGAGATCCTGAATGAAACCATTCAATTTTTACATAGAAATAAAAAATGGTACGGTTAACATATGCATACGAATTTCACAACTTTTCTTTAATCTACCTTTTTTTATAACATTTAACATTTGTGAACATTCTTTCGCAGGAATGTTGCCGCAGAAATGGTAGTTCCTGAATCCAATGCAACATCTCACATGGATAAATCCAGACAAACTCTCAAAATAAATGGTATGAGAGAATTATTCTAGGTGCATGAGATTTAGTCGCAATTTTTTTCGTATACTTTGATTTTGAGTAAAGTTTATACATTCATTCAACATGTTTATTTGTTGTTTAGAATTTGATCTACTCTCAAAAGTTGATTGTTTAATAGTAATTTCTGGTAAGATTTGTGTCTTAACGATTTTTTTTTTTTTTTTGGCAACAATTTGTAGGCTCCATGATTGATGAACCTGTGGAAGATAAAGGAAAGGAGATCATGCAGGAACCCTAGTGGGGGAGGGGGTGATGATAATTTTAACTATGTATACCAGTTTAGTACTTTTGTGAGTGTTATTTTGGATTGAATTTCCCTTTGGATCTTTGGTCTCATGGCTTGTATTTTGGTTCTAATTCTAGTGTTCTTAAAACTGATGTGGTTTTTTTTAAAAAAAATAATGTTGGGGTAGGTGATTGAACCACTTTCTCGAGGTTGCAAGGTGGATTGCATGCCTATGACTATGACTAATGGGCTATGTCCTAGTTGTCAATTGATTTGTGATTTTAGAATGTGATTGTTGTTTAATAATCATCAATTTATTGATGAATGATGATGTGTTGTGATGTTAAAAATGATAGTCATATCATTTACTCTCCCTCCCAATTATTCCTATGTTTTTATTATTAATTTTTTTGTGTGGAAAACCTTAACAACATGGACAAAATAAGGAGAAGATCTTGTCAGTTAGCCATCAAAAATCAAATCCTTAATCAAACAATACTAATTGGAAGCATCATTGTTGACCATATTACAAGCCTTATCTCTTCTATCGGTAGAAAAACATTGTGATTACCTATTGGAAATAATTTGGCTGATTAAAATTAAGTAGCTAAAAATACTTAGAGCCAATAAGAAAAGGTCACGTAGATACATTTTTCTTTTTTTTCTTTAAAAGATTATCTATGTGGCCCTCTTTTATAGGGCTTAAGCATATTAAGCAGCTAAGTATTCCTCCTAACTATTTGCTAGTTGATGGATAATAGAATTAGACTCGTGCTTGAAAGTTTTTGAAAGCTTGATTAATGATTAAGTATAAGAGAAAATAGTCAGGAGAGGGTGTGAATGAGAGAAAATATAATGAAGAAGAGAGAGGGTGAGGGTACAAATGTAATAAATAAGAAAGAGAGTCCTACATAATAAAGAAACATTAAGATATTGATTAATTCTTTTTTAATAATGATCCTCAATTTTAACATGGGTTCCACATATGATTTAACGTCTTCATTATTAAACCAACAACATTGAAGGATATGAAAATTTTATTTTCATTCCCGATAAATAAATAAATATTTTTAAATATAGTGTAACCAACAACATTAAAGTATTATTTTCACACTGCTTCGATTCACAATCGATTTTAAATTTTTGAAAGAACTAACCAAACACATATTTCAAATTTCCCAATCTCAATTATAAATTATGAATCATTTCCAAACACGGTTTGAAACCAACAAATTCACAGAATACAACTCTAAATTCATTAAAATCCACTAAATTCAAATTCTGCTTTTCAGATTGCATACCAAACAGGGCCTAAGTGTCCTGAATGTTTTGGGTCTTTGTCGGCTCGCATACAAAAACTTCCTATAAATATATAATTATTCACTCACTTTATCAGCTGAAGCAGATCTCATCATTCATCCAAAAACTTCCTTCTCACGTTGACTTTATTAGGGCATCATCAGCTACAATCAGAATCTGCAAATCCAATTTCGAAGAAACCCTAATCATTTGATTTCGAGAAATTTGGGAATAATCATTCTCCTTTTTCCACACCAGATTTCCATTTCAGAGCTCATTGGAGAATAATGGAGATCAACCCGGACGAAACCGTTCCCACATTACTGGAACACGAACAGAAAGCCAAGATTTTGAGATTCAAAGAAATCTGCAAGAACAAAAAGATTACGATACGGTTTCAATCTTCCAAAAGGTTCAGAAAGAGTACAAAATTCTCGAAGATTTACTGTTGAGAGTCGATCACAAGGGACCGGTTCTCAAGAAAGAATGCGATACCTTGAATCAACGCCTTTGTCATATTGTTGATGAGGCTGAGAGTAAGAATCGTAACATTAGGGCAACAATGGAGCTCGTGGTTGGACAGATTGGGAAAGTTAAAGAATTGATTGCTCCATTGCTTCAACAGGAACTTCCTCCCAGAAAAATTCAGGAAGAATGGCTTGATCTGAGTATTCAGGAGAAGATTTTTGAGAACATGGCTATGGCTAGTATCAAGGTGAGTTATGATCATCTTGAAAACCCTCATATGAGAGTTTGCTTACTTTTGTGCTCAATTTTCCCTGAAAATGCTGTTATTATGAAAAGACCTTTGATTTATTGGTGGATTGGGGAGGGACTGATCTCCAGTCAGGAAAATAAGAGTGCTGATGAAGAAGGTGAAGATGTTTTCCGAGCCCTTATTAGACATGGCTTGTTGGAGCCTTACAAGCCAAACCCTTACGTAAATGCTTGTAAAATACACCCTTGGACTCGTCATATGTTGATTTCAATGGCAAAGGAAGCTGAGTTTTTCCATTTCGATTCTTTCTGGACGCCATCTTACGATATATCTAAATCCCGGCGTGCTTGTTTAATTTTAGATGATAGATATTGTATTGATTCTGATATAATCAAAGAGGAGAATTTGTTGTTGACAGTGTTTAATGTGAATGAGCAATTTTTGAATTTCCTGCCTGATAGGCTATCGAAGTTGAGAAAATTGGTGGTCCTTCAACTTGGCCGGTGGCAGAGCTCAGTTGAACATCATATTGAAGTCAAAGATGAGACATTCTTAAAAGGGTTGGGAACTCAGAAGCATTTGAAGTACTTAAGTCTTCGAGGTATTTCTCTAATACCAGAAGAAGCATTTCTGGTCTAATCAGCCTTGAAATTTTAGATCTCAGAGCATGTCATAATTTAGAAAATTTGCCTGCTGAGATTGTGTTGCTGAAAAAACTAACCCATTTAGATGCATCAGAATGTTACTTGCTAGAAAGCATGCCCAAGGGGCTAGAAAATTTACCTCATCTCGAAGTACTAAAAGGGTTTGTTCAAGGCCGTTCTAGACGTCATTGTCGGCTTCGTGATCTGGCTATTCTTTCTAAATTGAAGAAGCTGAGTGTTTCTATAGGGAGCGGAGCAGTAGTTCAAAAGGAGGATTTTGAGAAGCTGGCAAAATTTGAAAAGCTTCGTTGCTTAACTATATCATGGGGATTGCGTTCTTCAGAAATTAGAGAAGACCCAAACCGTCCAAAGAAGGAAAAAGATGAGAAGCCTGCAGGAGAGAAGCTAGAAAGAACTATCGACTCTTTTTCTTCTCCTCCAAACTTAGAGAAACTGGATCTTAGAGGCCTCCCACAAAAAAACACAGAAAACTGGTTAAAACCAGATAAACTGATAACTTTAAAGAAGCTTTATATTAGGGGAGGGGAAATTAAAAGCTTGGTTATGGACAGGAAGAATAAGTGGTCTGTTGAGACTCTGCGCTTGAAGTATCTTGAAAACTTGGAGATTGCATTAAGCAAATTGAAGGTGGGGTTTCCTAAACTGAAGTACTTGGAGTTGAAAAGAGTCAAGTGTTCGGGCATTGATCAAAGTGAATATGATAAGGGCATTGTGCTAAATGCAGATGCGGTTGCGAAAAGGGTAACCTCGTCAAGCTGATAATGTCGTATTATATTCAATTAGATAATTTGCATAATATGCGTCACGTATTTCTTTCCATATTTTCAACATTAACTGACTCAATTCCTTTATCGCTATTTATTATACCTTTGTAAAATATATATTTGAGATCAATTTGTGTACTATTTCACTTTTTTTTTTTTGTTTGAAATCCAAATCTTGCTAATTTGTGAGAGATTTGATTGTCTATCAGTTTGTATGTTTCTTAAATGATAATGAAACCGATTTCCCATCCTCTTCTTGTAGTTTTTGTATTCTAATAAGATCTTGTGGCTTCATCTAAAAAAATCAATGTTGCAATCCGGACCTGGTATCACATCCTTTAGTGTGATGGCGCTTTGAAGAACCAAAAATACAAGCAGATGGTTTTTATGTTTGTCTTTGCTCAGTCTGTAAGTGAGAAGTTATTTTGTTTGTGACAATTTTTTTTAAGAACTTTCTTGCCATTACCAAAGGAGGATTGTCTTGTTTTGTGGCTTTATGTTTGAACTTCTTTCCTCCAACCTTTCCCATTTTGTACCACAGCCTATGGTGGTGTTTTTCTCAAGGCTTGTTTGAGATAACTCTTAAAAGTGTTTATAAGTGTTTTTTAATAGTTATTACTTCAAAAATATTTTTAAACACTTTCAAAACCTATCCTAAACGGGCACATAGTCTTTGTCAAGATGCAATGCAAAAGTATAAAAAAGAGTTTTCCTGTTTTATCTTTCTGCACTTAACCTCTATCTAAGCCTCTTCTAACATTAGTGGGAAATCCGTGAACTCCACTACTTACTCCGTCAGCAGGTACCTTTATCTTTTCATGGATGAGAATATTGAGTATTTTCTTCTTCAAATTCCATTGTTCAAGATAATATAGGGATTTTTTCAAAAATGATATTTTAAATCTTCAAAAATAAGATCCACGAATCTATTGGAATTTCCCAATAATATTTTAAGGAATATGATGAAACAAGAAATTAATGCCACATTTACTTCTTCTACCAATCAAGATTTAACTCGGTAGTAACGTATTTGTAATCCTTCTATCAAGTACATAAAAAAATATTTTCTTATTTTATAATATAATATATAAAACAAAACACTTACAAGCAAATGGGGAAAGAGATTAAAAAACAATTTAAACGAGATAAGGTAGTGATTTTGTTTTCTTTTTACTTCTTTAAATAGACACAAGGATTTGCTCAAAAAAAAAAAAATAGACACAAGGATTCCATTGCAAATGGCCACACATCATCCAAAAAGATGAGGAAACTAACAAATCGTTAAGAGATAAGATTAACATTAAGGAAAAACGAATAGATATAATAAATCTGAAAAGCCTACAAGTCCATATATTCCTCTTCTTAAACATAGTTCCCGATAAATACAAATTATAGTGGCTACAGCAGCATCTACACCAATCTCGTAACATGAAAGAAGGCATAAAATTCTCCGATTCTCCACTGAGTTCAAAGGAAACATTCCATTTCATTCTGTTAAATAGCTGGTTTTAAGCTATCTTCATATCCCTTCTTTGAAAAGCTATCCTCCAAATGAGAAGGTTAAATAGGAAAATGAAGCTAGCTTATCCAAAAATGAAAGCAGAGCTTCCAAGGCATATCCAAAAAGATGCATGAAAGTCAAAACTTAAAAGCTCCAACACTATGATCCGATTACCACTCCCATCAAACACGGACACTTCTTCAAATCATATGTCAAATTTACTGTTGTTACATATGTGAAAGATAAACCTAACTATAGTATGAAGATTAAGAGAGAAGGTAAAGAATGGACACAATGTTTATACTTGGTTCGACCATAAAAGGCCTACGTCCGATTCTTTGGAGATGGCTTCTCCATGCTATGCACTAATCAAGCTTGCAATCGGTTCCTTTACCAAGGGAGTTACAGATCTCACAATATATCAATACAAGCAAATCGGAAATCAAGAAGCATGCAACAATGGCTTTCTTGATCTCGAAAACACAACCAGAAAGAAAGAAGGAAGAAGAAGGTGTTTTTTCTCTCTCTCTCAATTACATGAAAATTGAATAATTGAATTCGTAAGAACAAAAAACAAGTCAGATAAGAGACTTCTTCTCTTGCCAGCACACTTGGTTATCCTTCTTCCACGTAGCACCTTTTTTCTCCACATGCAACAGCTCACAACTTAACAAATTAACCATATCATGTGCAGCTCACGTGGGAATGTAACAGCCCAACTAAAACTAGTTACATAAATGGTTAAAACAGTCAGCTTTGCCAACTCAGCATTCTTAATCACATCATAACAATCTCCACCTTGATTGAGAATCTGCCATACTTCGACCTTGGTAAACTTGATTTAGCTTTAGTGCACAGCATAGTAGATACCTCCATCCAGCTAAACAGGTTTCTTTCAACCTGGATCAAAACAAGTCACACTTAAGAATTCCAGACATTTACTGAATTTAAAAGTAGTGGCTTGGTTTAGTTATTATATCGCTGGGATTCTCATCAGTATGTATTTTACAAATTGAAACTTTACCTTGACTAATCACATCTCTAATAAAATGGAATTTAACTTGAATGTGCTTAGTCCTATCATGGAATACCTGATTCTTTGTAAGGTGTATAGCACTTTGGCTATCACAGAACACCTCTACCTTCTGCTGATCTATTCCAAATTCAGAAACAATACCTTTGATCCACAGTGCTTCTTTGACAGCATCTGTGACTGCCACATACTCTGCTTCAGTGGTGGAAAGAGCCACCACTGGTTGGAGAGCTGCTTTCCAGCTTATAGTATTTCCAAAGAGTGTAAAAATAATACCAGACAAAGATCTTCTCTTGTCTAAATCCCCGCAAAGTCGAGAATCACAAAAACCTACAATGGCATTGTTAGATTCATCACTTTTTGAATACTTTAAGCCATAATTTTCAGTCCCTTTTATGTATCTTAAAACCCACTTGTCGCCTCCCAATGGCCTTTTCCAGGGTTAGCCATATATCTACTAATAAGGCTTGAGGCATAGGCTAAATCCAGGCCTAGTACGAGACCATACAAGACATTACACTTCCTACAACACCGGCATAAGGGACATTCTTCATTTCTAACTCATCTTCAACGAGTGTTAGGACTCATTAAAGCGCAGTTTAAAAATGAGATGCAATGGGTGAAGAAACGACCTTTGAATTATTCATTTTGAACTTTTCAAGTGTCTTATGAGTATACTTGTGCTGTGTAAGAAACAAGGTGTTGTTTCTCCTATCTCTATTTATATGTATTCCTAGAATAGTTTGTGCCTTGCCTAAGTCTTTCATTTCAAATTCTTTGTTTAAGCTAATTTTAAGTTTATCAATCTCATCTTTCTTAGAACAGGCCACTAGCATATCATCAACATATAAAAGAAGGTACATAGGGCAAGATTTATCTATCCACCTAATGTACACACAACTATCATGATTGCTTCTCATAAAACCAGATTTTAACATGAAATTGTCAAATTTTAGATACCATCGTCTAGGTGATTGTTTAAGGCCATACAAGGATTTCTTCAAGAGGCACACTTTGTGTTCACTGCCCTTTGAAATAAAACCCTCAGGTTGTGTCATATAAATTGACTCTACTAAATCACCATGCAAAAAGCGTTTTGACATCTAGTTGTTCTAGTTCTAAGTTATATTCAACTACAAAAGACATGAGGATTCTAATAGATACATGCCTAACAACAGGTGAATAAATCTCATTATAGTCTATCCCCTCCTTTTGAGTGAACCCCTTAGCAACTAATCTAGCCTTAAACCTCTCTTTCTCAACCCCCAGGTATCTCATCCTTTCTTTTATATATCCATTTACAACCTACAAGTTTCGATTTTTAGGCTTGTCGGCAAAAATCCAGGTTTTATTCTTATTTAAGCTATCCATTTCTTCTCTCATTGCTTGTATCCATTTTTCTTTATTAAAATCGGTTAGAGCTTCTCTATATGTCAAAGGTTCATTACATATAGTTTGGTTTGCAATATTTAAAGCATAGGCAGCATAATCAGAACTTGCAAACCTGATTGGAGCTCTAATTTCTCTTCTATTTCTGTCTCTAGCTAGTTGATAAGAGCTTAAATCATCACCCTCTTGAACTTGTTCTTCTGATCCAGCTTCTTCTGTTTGAGGTTCATCAGTAGTGTGGGATTGAGAATCCACTTCCTCTACTGTTTGCTCCTTATCACTAGCTGCCTCCACCTCTATTTGAATTCCCTGTTGCTTTTCTTTTTCTGCAACATTCTCACAAGATATATCAGTAGATTTCAGGAACATCTCTCCTTCATTGAAAGTTACATCCCTGCTTATGAAGGTCTTGAACTGACCATTATTCAAGGGTTGCCACAATTTATACCCTTTAACTCCATCAGGATATCCTATGAACATACACTTAGTGGCTCTAGGGTCAAGTTTTCCCTCCTTAGTGTGAGCATAAGCAACACAGCCATAAGTTCTAAGGTGCCCTAGGTTTGGGGCAGATCCTGTCCATAGTTCTTGTGGAGTTTTGAAATTTATGGCTGAGGATGGGCACCTATTGATTAGATAGCATACTGTCTTTACAGCTTCTGCCCAAAACTTCTTAGGTTGGTTGGCTGAATTCATGATGCACCTAACCCTCTTTAAGATAGTCCTATTCATTCTCTCAGCAACCCCGTTTTGCTGAGGGGTCAACCTAACAGTTTTATGCCTAGTGAGAAATCCTTGAACTCCACTACTTACTCCATCTGCAGGTACCTTTATCTTTTCATGTATGATAATATTCAGTATTTTCTTCTTCTAATCCCATAGCTCATAATAATTTAGGGGGGTTTCAAAAATAATATTTTAATAATTGATATTTTCATCAATAGCAAAAGTTTTAAAGACTTTAAAAATAACGTACTAAGATCCACAAATCTACTCGAATTTCCCGGTAATATTCCAAGGAATATGATGAAACAAGAAATCAATACCACATTTACTTGTTCTACCAATCAAGATTTTATCCAGTAGTAATGTATTTATAATCTATCTATCAAGTTAGAGATTTGAATCCCTCCATATTTTTCTTCTTATTTTACAATATAAAAAAAAAAAACAAAACACTTACAAGCAAATGGGGAAAGAGATTAAAAAAACAATTTAAACGAGATAAGGGTAGTATTTTTATTTTTTTTACTTCTTTAAATAGACACAAGGATTCCCTTGCATAGGATATGATTCTACCTTACAAATGGCCACACATCATCAAAAAATACGAGGAAACTAACAAATTGTTAAGAGATAAGATTAACAAAAAGGAAAAACAAATAGCTATAATAAATCTGAAAAACCTACAAGTCCATATAATTCCCGGTAAATACAAATTATAGTGACTACAGCAGCATCTACACCAATCTCGTAACATGAAAGGCGGCATAAAATTATACACTGATAGTTCAAAGGAAACAGTACATTTCATTCAGTAAAATAGCTGGTTTTAAGCTATCTTCATATCCCTTCTTTGAAAAGCCATCCTCCAAATGAGAAGGTTAAATAGGAAAATGAAGCTAGCTGATCCAAAAACGAAAGCATATGTACCGATTTGCATAGCATATGTTGCAGGATGCAAATCGACATGCTTTGCCAGCGTTGGCATCAAGATGACAGTCCCAACACAGGTGTGAAGAGAAGGTCAGAAGCCATTCAAAATGAATCAAACTAATTTCGAAGTCGTAATCTTACGCAGCATTGAGAACCAATTGCAAACTGACATAGATCGATTCCTGCAAATGCAAGAATAGAGAAAAAAATGTCTTAATACCATTGAAAAGGCTTTTCCAAAAACATGTGCCCTCCCGAAAAGAGAGCAAAAAGAAAATGGAAGCTGGGGAAAACAGATAAAGCAAGACGAGTTGTTCGGGAATTAGGTGAAGGATGGAAAAGCTGTACTAGGATTAGGAAATATATTATTAGGAAAATAGAAATCAGTAATTGCCTCACCGATGCTTAAAGTTCTAACTATAATAACCATTGCCAAGGATTTTGTCAATGGTTATTATAGTTAGAACTTTATTACATCTATACAAATCATCAGAAGAGAAGGAAATGATGAATTATAATTTAATTTCAGCAACCAAGTATTCAAATATGATGAGTATGAAGGCAATTCACTTGAATGACAAACATGGGTAAAGAAAGTAAGAAACTCAGGTCTTGTGAGTGATTGATCATATGATTTCAAAATAAAGAAGTTGAGAAGCATCCACAACTTCCAAGTTCCAACCACAAATGAAGTTGATAAAAAAAAAAAAAAAGAGGCATTATAAGATCATTTGAAAGTCAAACAGATATCCTTTCTATAAATGAAAAATGATTCCATCCAGCTCAAAAAGATGTCAGTTTTCTATCCTGAATCACTTGCATTGGTCACCACAATCCCAAAGTATAAGCACTTGCTGAAAAATTGAAGGTAGCTGCTACAACAACCAAAATTTGATGGCTTTCATTGCATTTTTTTTTTTTGCAAAAGTTCATTGCATTTTTTTGGAATGCAATAAATAGCATTTCTATTTATTGCAAAAGATGAAGTAACTAAATAACGACTTGGAAATGAAGATGATTAGGTTGGATAGAGAGAAACTGAAACGGGATAATTAGGAATATTGCAAAAGATAAGAACTACGAGTTTGAAATTTGAAAATTAAAAAAAAAAATCCCAAAAATCCGAACAACCAAATTAGTGAGGTGTGAATAAAAAACAAATCGAAATAATTATGTAAATGAAATTAGTAATTAAGAATGATATCGGTTTTGAAACGCAATCGATAAGGAATAAATCGTGAAGATTCCGGATATATGAAATTAAAAAATTGAAAAATAACTGCTAAACGTGCGATATGGGGCTGATTTGGTGGCACTTAAAAATGAAGTAACTAAATCAGGATGTACTATTTAATTACAATTTTGACATGGGAATAGAGGCGGATTTCGTTGCAGGACAAATGGAAGGGATAACTAATTAAGATTTATTTACAATAAGTAGCATTTTTATCACAAAAGTTACGAAATTAATTGAAATAAGGGTATAATAGTAAACAAAATAAAATAAAACCACCACCTACGACCTTGTTTGTCCGTTTTTATAATTAATTTGGATTTACAAATATTTTTGTAATTAGTATCTCCGATTTGAATATTGATGTAAATTGCTGTACAATAAATATAAATTTTTTTTTTTGCCACATAAGATTTCTGTTAAAAATATTTAACAGCAGTTTTAACCGTAAAGATCAAAACTCAAGTGTTGAAAACTCAAGGACCGAATAGAAAACAAAATGGAAATTCAGAGACCGAAAATGTATTATTCTCTTTTTTAATACTCCCGTCATACCGAACATTTTCAATACTCTCTATGTTAATTATATGTCAGTGTTTTCCTAATAGATAATAGAATCCACAACTTTTAATTCTTTCCACACGTGGTATTATTACTAGAGTATTTTTGGATACTTGAGAAATTCTAAACCTACCTTAAACAAAGCATGTGGTCGTCCGGATCCTCCACCACAAAAAATACACCAATAATTATTTTCAAACAACAAAGATGCATTGGATTGGATCAAACCTTTTTTCCTACACTGGCTTCACTTATACGCCTTTGTGTTTGTCAGCCCAAAGTTCGTCGTGATAAGTCATCCACGTGGCAAACCCATGTCGGCGGGACCCGATTTAAAGGGGGTAATCAAGTAGGTAGCCATTTTTCTGTCAAAATTAATACTTTTTGGCCCACAAGAAAAAAATAAAGTTTTTTGGCCTATTCGAAACACGCTTTGTGAGTAGAAAATCGAAAATACCTATTAGGGGGCGTTTGGAGTGCGGGAATCGGAATTAAATGCCTGGGAATTTGATGCCTGGGAATAAGTAGTATGGAATAAAATGCCTGGGAATTTGATGCCTGTGTTTGGAGTGTGCTGGAATGGGATTCAAATGTGCCAGAATATGATGTCCGTGTTTGGAGTGTCTTTGGAATTTGGTTTATGGGAATATGATTATTGTTTTTGTAGGAAAGAATATGATTTGTTATTTTATTTAATTATTATATAAAATTTATTTTAAAAATTGAAAAAAATAATTAATAATATTAAATTTAATTAAATTAAAATTATCAACTATATTTATTTATAAGTTTGAATTTTTTAATTTCTTTTTAAATGTTATTTCATTAAATAAAATAAAATAAAATTGATGAAACATATAGGAATCAATTTCTTACAATCATGTATTATTATATAAATTAGTTGATATTAATTGACGGTAAAAAATAAATGATTGTTTTCATTCAATATTTAGGGTTTAATAATAAAACAAATTTATTAATTTAAAAAAAATGGAAAGCGTGTTATTTAAAAAAAGGGTAAAATGTAAATAAAACCCCATGGTTTTTTCAAATGCATGAACACCCGATTGGTTTGAAAATAGCAAATCACGCCATTGTGGTTCCAAATTTTTTCAATCGGACCTTGCCCTTGAATGTCATTAATTTTATTTTAATCATAACTTATTCGTTTGAATTCCGATTTGGATGATTCAAGATGTTTTGGAATCCTCATTTTGGTCTCTACGCTATGGTCACTTCAAACTTTCAAATCACTAAAAACCAAAAGAGTTAACGGTGTCAATCATACCTAGTATTTTGATGTCAATCAACTATTTTATTTATTAATCATTTCGAAGTTTTGAAGTGACTATTATATAGATCCTGAAATTAAGATTCCAAAATATCTTGAATCACCCAAATCGGAGTTCAAACGAAAAAAGTTATGGCTAAAATAAAAATTTTGACATTAAAGAGGAGGGGTTTGATTGAAAATTTTTGGAACTACAGGGTGTGATTTACCATTTTCAAACCACAAAAGGTGTTCAATGCATTTGGAAAAAAACCACATGGGTCTCATTTTCATTTTACCCTTAAAAAAATGTTGTATTTGGAATTAAGCTTGAAAAAAGTACTATAAAGTAAAATTTATCTAAATTAGTTAGTGTATTATTTTGAACATTCTTTTTAAATTTAATTATGTACAATATATTGAGTTTCTTTAAAAAAATATTTTTGATTTAAAAAATATGTATATTTTTTAATTAAAATTGAACATATTTTTTAATTTAATTATGTATAATATATTGAGTTTCTTTAAAAAAATATTTTTGATTTAAAAAATATGTATATTTTTTTAATTAAAAAATATTTTTTAATTTTATCTTGTTCACTATAACCTACTAAAATACTCATAATATATTTTTTTCCTATTAGAAATACCAAATAGTACAAAATTGGAGAGAGTTTAATTAAATGCCAATGACAAATGCCAATGCCAAAGCTAATGCCAATGTTAAATAAAGGGGAAATTTGGATGGGAATTGAATGTCAATGCCAATGGTAAAAGAGGTTGAACCAAACAATGGAATGGGAATTGAATGCCAATACCCATGGGAATTAAATGCCAATCGCCGCAGACTCCAAACGCCCCCTTAGAGTTTATAACAGGGCATATTACTTGTAATAACTAGTTGGTTAGTTAGTTAGAAAGTTGGTTATTATATTCTTGTGTATAAATACTTTATTTACTCTTCATTAATGAATCAATTCATTTTTCTCTTTCTTTGCTTCAATATGGTATCAGTTGAAATTTTTCTCTCTCCCACCGTTGCTTTCTTTCCTTTTTAGGGCTTTCATCCTCGCGATTCTCCTCTTTTTGTTCAATCTTGCATGAACAATTCTCTTGATTTTTTTGAGTTAATTCTTACTCAATTTCGTTCTCAGATTCTTCAATTTAGTTCTCAGATTCTTCTTTTCCTTTCTTGATTTTACGAATTTCTTCTTTTTTTTTTCTGGGAATTCATCGATGGCGACTACTAAAACCACGAGCACTTCATCCACAAATCCTTTACCTGGAAATTCAAATGATTACCGTTTCTCTTCATCGGCGATAATCCATACTATCTCCATCATTCGATGGATCCTCTCTTGTTCTTGTTTCTCCACATTTGAATTGAGATAATTTTCATTCATGGCATAGATCCATGCGATTAGCTTTATCGATCAAGAATAAGCTAGGCTTTGTTGATGGCTCCCTTGAATGTCCTCTCGATGGTCCTACCCTACCAGGCATGGTTAATCAACAATGATGTTGTGGTTTCATGGATCTTAAATTCTGTTGAAAAAGAAATTTCGGCCAGCTTGCTCTACACTGATTTAGCTTCTGAGATTTGGCAAGACCTCAAGGATCGTTTTGAGCAAGGTAATCAACCTCGTCTTTTTCAATTGCGAAGGGAATTGATGCAAGTCAGTCAAGGTGACCTCTCTGTCAGCAGCTATTTTACGAAATTAAAGACAATTTGGCAAGAATTAATGGAGTATAGACCAAAATGTGTATGCACTTGTGGCGGTTTGAAGCCTATGGAGTCTTTCTATCAAGGAGAATTCATTCAAGTTTTTCTCATGGGGCTAAATGATTCATACACTCAACTCACTTCTCAGATTTTATTGATGGAACCTTTTCCTTCCATCAATAAGATTTTTGCTTTGGTTATACAAGAGGAGCGTAAACGGAAAATCAAGACTTCTGAATCCATTTCTTCCCCTGAATCAATGGCTTTTGCTGCTTTTCGTTCTACCAACCGGGCTCCTACAACAAGCAATCGAAATTATAAAAAGGATCGTCCTATATGCACTCATTGCAACATTTACGCCACACGATTGAGAAGTGTTATAAGCTTCATGGTTACCCCCCTGGTTTTAAGTTTAAACCACGCATCAACAATTCTGCTGCTCCTACTGCATCACCAGCCTGTGCCTCCTTGCCAGATGCTGCTATTTCTTCCAAGACACCAATGACTGAGACCACGTATGCTCTTAATTCGAGAATTATCGAAAACTTATGCACCTACTGGCATCCCATCCATCTCCTACAACCTCGCTATGGGTTCTACTTCTCATATTGCGGTACCTGTCTTTCTTTTAATCCCACTGATATGTGGATTATTGATTCTGGTGCTTCAAAACATATTTGTTGTTCTGCCAAGCTATTCAAGACCCTTATTCCAATTGAGAATACATTTGTCTCCTTACCAAATTCTCAAAGGGTCCATGTTCTTTGCTTATAGGTTCTATAGTTCTAAACAACAATATTACTTTAAATGGGGTTTTATACATACCAGACTTCTCATTTAACCTCCTTTCTGTTATTGTTTTAACTCAACACTCTAATGTGGATTTTCATTTCACTTCTACACATTGTTTTATCCAGGACAAGTCCAATTTGAGGATGATTGGCAAGGGTGACATGACCAATGGCTTATACATTTTGGCTTGACTACTTACGTTGTTTACGATTTTATGTTTCCCAATTCTAATACTTGTTTTTCAATTCCAAATAAACCCACTGTGCAATTGTGGCACAACGATTGGGACATCTTTCTTTTAGTAGGTTATCATTGTTGAAAGACTCTATTTCTTTTCCAACATTGAATAATAAAATTGGTTCTATGGAACTTTGTGGTATCTCATCCATTGGCCAAACAAAGGAGACTCTCTTTTGTCTCTAATAATCATCTCTCTTACGCACCCTTTGATCTTATTCACTTGTGACACACGGGGTCCTTATCACACCTCTACTCATTAGGGTTACAATTATTTCTTAACTCTAGTTGATGGCTTATACTAGATTCACCTGGATATATCTTATGAAGCACAAGTCTGATGCAAAGCTTATAATTCCTAGATTTTTTGCTTTTATTTTCACACAATTTGGAAAAACCATCAAGACTTTTCAATCCGATAATGCCCCTGAACTTAATTTTGAATCCTTTTTCCGGGAGAAAGGTGTTTTCCACCAATTTATGTGTGTGGAAACCCCTCAACAGAATTCCGTAGTTGAAAGAAAACATCAACATCTTCTAAATGTTGCAAGATCACTTTTTTTCCAGTCTAAAGTTCCCATTACATTTTGGGGGGAATGTGTCTTGACTGCTACTTTTATTACCAACAGAATTCCTACCCCTGTCTTAGCCAACAAAACACCCTTTGAATTACTTTTTCAGACATCTGTTGATTACTCACAATTCAGGGTTTTTGGTTGCTTGAGCTATGCTTCTACCCTATCAGCTCACAGAACAAAATTTGAACCTCGAGCTGTCAAATGTATATTTGTTGGTCATGTACCTGGAATCAAAGGTTACAAGTTATACAATTTAACAACCAAACAGTTCTTTATTTCCAGAGATGTTCATTTTTTTGAAGACCACTTTCCTTTTCTGGGATATTGCTTTTTCCTCTCGGCCCGTTGATCTATTCTCCGACATAGTTCTTCCTAAACCTTTGTCCACCACTACATCTCCATCTTTTCAGTCAACTTTACCTGACCCTAATCCAATTATCTCGATTCTCGAAATCTATCTTTACCTTCGAATCCAATTCATTTACCCACTATCCCCGAGAGAAGATCCGTGGACATATTAAACCACCGCATATCTAAATGAGTACCACTGTCACTTATTAAATAGTACATTACCTGATCCATCTTCTCACCAAAAATATCCATTGGCCAACTACCTCTCCTATTCTAATTTCACTCATTCTCATCGACCATTTCTTATGCAACATCACCCTTGAATACGAACCAAAATACTACCACCAAGCAGTGAAACATGATCACTGGAAACGGGCAATGGAAGAAGAATTATTTGCCATGGAAAGGACCAATACTTGGTCTATTGTTCCTCTCCCTTCTGGCCATCATGCTATTGGTAATAAATGGGTCTATAAAGTGAAATACAAGCCTGATGGCTCTATTGATCGTTATATGGCACGTTTGGTTGCTAAGGGCTATAATCAACAAGAAGGCTTAGATTTTTTTGAGACTTTTTCCCTTGTGGCAAAATTGGTCACTGTCAAAGTAATTTTAGCAATTGCATCTCATTATTCTTGGCCATTGGCTCAACTTGATGTGAATAATGCTTTTCTCAATGGGGATCTTTTTGAAGAAGTCTATATGCATTTTCCCTTGGGTTATACACCAAAGCTGACTGTTCCTAGTAAAGGGGAGTCACTTGTATGCAGATTAAATAAGTCCATTTATGGCCTTAAACAGGCTTCAAGACAATGGTTCTCCAAATTTTCTACTTCTCTTGTCAATTTTGGTTTTTTACATTCCAAGGCAGATTCTTCTTTGTTCACAAAAGGTAGTGGTGATACTTTTCCTGGCTTTACTAGTTTTATGTAGATGACATTATAATTCTTGGTCCATCTACTTTTCATATTGACAAATTGAAGTCTTATTTGCATACCCAATTCATGCTTAAAGATTTGGGGCCTTTGAAATTTTTTCTTGGACTTGAGATTGCTAGATCTAAGTCCGGATTGACAATCACACAAAGGAAATATTGTTTGGAATTACTTGAGGATCTTGGATCCCTGGGTTCAAACCAAATTTATTACCTATGGATCCAAAACAAAAGTTACATTCTCTCACTTGGGAACCTTTATCACCGTAGGAAAGTCATTCTTACCAGAAGACTCGTTGGCAGACTTCTTTACTTGACAATTACCAGACCTGACATTACTTTTGTTGTACATAAGTTGAGTCAATTCATATCCAAGCCTTATACTTCACATCTTATTGCTATTCACTACTTGCTGCGATATCTCAAGCATTATCCAGGCCAAGGTCTTTTTTATCCTTGCAATTCTACAACAACTTTTCAATTGCAAGGCTTTGCTGATGCAGATTGGGGAGCCTGCCCTGCACAAGGAGATCAATCACTGGTTTTTGTGTATTTTTAGGTGATTCTCTTATCTCTTGGAAGTCCAAGAAACAAACAACGATCTCTAGATCTTGGTGAATCGAATATCGATCTCTTGCCATGGTCGCCAGGTGATTTAACTTGGTTATGCGACTTATTGTCCGATTTACAAATTCAATTTTCGTACCTTCTCTTCTCTTTTGTGACAATTTGGCAGCAATATATTTAGCTACTAATCCTGCTTTTCATGAGAGGACAAAGCACATAGAGCTTGATTGCCATTTTATACGGGATACGATAACAGAAGGAAGCATCAAACTTATGCCAATCCCAGGACACAATTCCAAATGGCTAGCGATTTATTTACCAAGGCACTTCCTCTTCCCTTGTTTTCTTCTCCATTATCCAAGATGGACATTGTGAATCTTCACCAACCTCCATCTTGAAGGGGAGTATTAGAGTTTATAACGGGGCATATTACTTGTAATAACTAGTTGGTTAGTTAGTTAGAAGGTTGGTTATTATATTCTTGTGTATAAATACTTTATTTACTCTTCATTAATGAATCAATTCATTTTTCTCTTTCTTTGCTTCAATAATACCCCCATAGAGCATTTAATACACACTATCAGATTTTAAAAAATAAAATAAAAAACTGCGCAATCATCGGAGCATAATAATTTTTGGCTTTGGAAATCTAAAACTTATACCATACTACAACAGACCTTCTGGTTTAAAAAAATAAAATTTAAAAATTTAAATCTAAAAGCAAGAAGGAGATACTCCATTGTTGAAAAATCTAAAGCTTGTATCTAGAATTTTGGTTAACCGTGTTACTCACTAATCGAAAGGTATGAACACTCTTTTTTTTTTATTAGGGAAACAATAGAAAGAAGAAAAAACATCTCAAGGTTCTCGTGTGTGTATATATATATATATTTATATTTTCATATAACCATGTAAATTACACTTATGTTGGATTGTAAATTACATTTTTATGGTTTAATTTTTTTTTTACTACCGTTTAAAAATATTTTTATGGTTTGATAAATTGTAAAATGTACTAATCTTTCGATTCATTTATCAAATTTTCAAATACGTGTTTATTCTACCGTTACAAGTGTCACGTGTTCCAATTCTATTCAAAAAATTAGAAATTTTTCAATAAATGAGTATAATTTGTAGAAAAAAATATTATCAACAAAGTGTAAAAATATAAAATTCGCATACATCTATTGATTTTTTTTTTGATAAATTGCATGAAATTAAAACACGTGACATACGTAGAGTAAAATAGAGAATCCAGTAGATAACCCTTCTTGGTCATTAGTCATGTCTTTTTAGCAAGTCAATATTTTTAATGTTTTATATACCAATTTACAATTCTAATTGTTAATTATCCCCAAATTACCCATTATTTTATTAATGTTATAATATTTTATTTCCTTGTCTGTTACGTTTTTTGATTGACCAATTGGCTCCAGATTTATAGGGATTGTAATTCCTTCATCCTCTTCGATCTCATTCTTTTTTAAATTTGTATATTGTCCTATATAAGTTTTCTTGTTACTTTATTTATCATAAATATAGTACAATTCTTAACTATACTCAATTTACAAGATTATACCACTTTGTCACTATCCGCGACATTGTCATTGAGTATTGTTTCTTTGGATCCTTCCTCAATGGTCTACCCTTTTGAATTATCTATAACCTTTAAAATTGCATCGTTTACATTAAGACCAAGTGTTGTTAATTGATATACATGATTTGTTCACTTCTTCATAACATACTATATTATATTACAAATTAGTACAGTATAATACATCAACCTTTCACACATTATACCAGATAGATAAATGAAGAGATACGGTATAGTATAGTAAACATTTTCTAGTATAGTATAATACATATTTGATCATTTCTCATAGTCCTCTCAAATGTTTCAGAGTTGGTTACCGTTTTCCTTTCAAAACTCATTGTAATGATGTTGATAAATCTCTCCCTACTATATTTTATTTTTCAAGTAATTTAATTTGATTTTTCAAACACAATTTGATTTTCATATATAAGTTTTTTAATCTATATTTAAATGTTCATGCATCAGTTGACATAGTATGTTTTCGATTGATAACATGAGTGTTCATACCTTTCGATTAGTGAGTAACATGGTTTACCAAAATTCTGGATACAAGCTTTAGATTCTTCAATAATGGAGTATCTCCTTCTTGCTTTTAGATTTAAATTTTTAAATTTTATTTTTTAAAACCAGAAGGTCTGTTGTAGTATGGTATAAGTTTTAGGTTTCCAAAGCCAAAAATTATTACGCTCCGATAATTGCGTAGTTATTTTATTTTTTTAAATCTGATAGTGTGTATTAAATGCTCTGTGGGTATTTTTGATTTTTCTACTCACAACGTGTGTTTTGAAAAGGCCAAAAAACTTTATTTTTTTCTGATGGGCCAAAAAGTATTAATTTGATAGAAAATGGCTACCTACTTGATTAGTCTAATAAAATATGTTTTCGCAATTTCAATAACTAAGGGGAATGTTTTACAACTGAGTCAAACCATAAGCGTATTTACGAAAAGTTTTAAACTATAAAGATGCGATTTACCATTCAGACAATGCACATGTGTGTAATTTGCAATTTTTTTTTTTTTACGTTTTTCTCTAAATAATATAAAGGTGGATTCATGAGTGTTTTTTCTTTAACTTTTGCTAGTGCTTTTCATTCTTTATTTCTAATCAATTCCTCTTTCAAAGGTGGTGTAGCAGCGAGAGAGTGAGCTGCAACGCTCGTCAATGTGGCCGCTTACTTTTATCAATAAAATGTTTCTCCTTCTGCTTCAAGATTAAAACCAAGAGTTCCAGGTCTGTTAAACTTTACCTATTTCTAATTTTTTATTTTATTACCTTCATCTTGAGTAGTTTGGGGATGATTGTGGAAATCAAAACGATATGTGAAGAAACAAATATAATAATATTCTTGTTTATCTTTTATTTTCTAAAAGAAAAACAAAAAATATGTTAGAAGTCTATTTATTGTTTCTAATTCACTCGTTAAAAAAAACATAAATGTATTTATAATAATTTTTGGTTTATCGTTTTCTAAAATTGTAACTTAAAATTTAATTTTATATGAGAATTTAATTTTCAAATGAAATATTTAAAAATATTGTATCAATTTAAATTTTGGATATTTATTTAGGAGTGTTCACGGGGCGGGGCGGGGACGGGGAATGCATTCCCCGTCCCCGTCCCCGCTCCCAATCCCAGTCCCCATCCCCGCAAAATTCCCCGTTCAAAGGGATCGGGGATGGGGACGGGGATTCCCCGCGGGGGAATCACGGGGAACGGGGAGTTTAGCTAGGAATTTTCCCCGCTTAAATTTAAAAAAAAATCCCTAATAGAGTTAATTTTTCAATACAATTATCAAAATTCACTAATTTATCTAACTCAAATCCAAAAACAACAAATTACAATAAAAAAACAGCAAGTAAAAACAGCAAAAAAACAGCAAACAAAACATATGAAAAACAGTAAAGAAAAACAGTTTTTAAAATAACAGTTATAAAAAACAGTTTTAAAACATTAAAGAAAAAAACAGTTTTAAAAAACAGCAAAAACAGTGAATAAAAACAGTTTTTAAAAAACAGCAAATAAAAAACAGTGAATAAAAACAGTTTTTAAAAAACAGTGAATAAAAAAACAGTTTATAAAAAACAGTAAAAACAGTAAGGAAAAAACAATAAAAAACATAAAAAAAAAGTGAATTATCGGGGAACGGGGACGGGGTCGGGGTCGGGGATGTCATTCTCCGTACCCGTCCCCATCCCCGTTGGGAACGGGGATTCCCCACCACTTTCGGGGCGGGTCCCCGCGGAGAAAATGAACACCCCTATATTTATTACACATGTGACGGAGAAAAACATGTCAAAAGTAATAATTTTATTAATGTGTTGAAAAATCTGAAAACTAAAAAAAGGAAAAAAAAATTCTGAAAACTAGAAGACGTAGCAAGAAATCAAAATTATATATATATTATTTAATTATGCAGATATTATTAGAAATTGTGTAGATTTTATATCAATTTAAATTTTGGATAATCATTATACATATTATATTATAAGTTAAAACAGGTAAAAATAATAATTTATTAATGTATTGAAAGAGCTGAAACGGGAACAAGAAGGAAAAAATCAAAATTGCGTAGGTATTATAAGAAGTTTTTTTGTCAAAATGTCAAAGTAACGATTTTATGAAAAGAGTTAAAAAAATTCACACAATTTGAATTACGTTTTTAAATAGTGAGAAATGATAAATAGAATATCATTATAATATACATTTGGGGCCGCTCATTTTGATGTGGTATAAGATTATAGAGGGATGTGTATCCAGATAATATTATTCATTTTGCTTGTTTTAAAGATACTGGGTTTGTTAGATTACTTGTAATCCAGGAGAATATAGGTATTTGGTTATTTTAGATTAAGTCCTCTAGTGGTGGTTTTTGAGATGTATTTTGTTTCTTACTTTCTTACTCATAATATTATAAAAACTTATTTATATTTTTACATAGAATTAAGGGAAAAGACACTTATGGTCGATGACTTTTGAGTTTGTTTATCATTTGATCTTGAATTTTCAAACCCAATATTTTTACCCTTGAGTTCTCAAGGATTCCATTACAAAATAATCAATTTTCTTAGATAAAGAAAACCATTAAATAATTTTTTTCCCCCGACAATTGGTACTTTCATAGGTTAAGGAGTAAAAAAAAAAAGATTACCCACAAAATAAAAATGATCAAATTTCAAGAGATAGAGTTGATTTAGAACTGCATGTAAAAAGAAAAAAATTCCATATTATTTGCTTTTCTTTTTCTCTCTATTATTTGAATCCCTCATCTTGCAAATTCTTCACATTTATTTGTACCAAAGCCAAACTGAGAATATAAAAGTGACTGGATTTTCGTTCCCATGCTTTTAAGTTCTATTTTACAAAGGAAGTTTTTTGTTTTGGAAAATGACATCATTGTATAAAAGAGTTAAAATTTGTAAGAGAGAATTTTCATTGTTGCTTATGCTTTTATTTTTGTGGGGATGAAGCCTCATTCTATCTAACAAATTAACTTCGTTTTGATTTTAATATCACTATCAGGAACAAATAAGGATAAAGAATTCAGGAAACATTTTTGGAAATGTCGAAAATTGTGGAAAAAATTCATGAGTCATTGGTGGAATCCGTTTCCCTTCCAATCACTTACCTGACTCACTATCGAAAAAACATTTCTTTACTTTCTCATCAATGTGAGAGATTGATTGATGCAAGAAAAAATGTGAAACAAGCTGTGCACATGGAAGAAATAACTGAAGAAGAGATAAAGAGTAATATGACGTGTTGGCTAAAGCAAGCAGAACATAGTATTAGCAAAATGAGGTGGTTTCTAAATGGTGATCAAGAAAGGAGTTGGAAGTGGCATATGAGCTTGCGGATACGGTACCTGCGGAGTAAGAAAGCAAAAGTGTTAGAATTAGAGGCTATGAAATTGATTGAAAGGGGAAAGTTTGACGTTGAGGCTGAGGGATCTGTATCAAATAGAGATTCATTACCTGAATATTATCGTCTGTTTGATGATTATCATGAGATTGTGAAAGGTATAGATGTGGCATTGAAAGATGAGAAAGTGAAGAGAATTGGGGTATTTGGGATTAAAGGAGTGGGAAAGACACGCCTTGTTCAATACATTTGCGCGCAAGCAAAGGAACGAGGGGTGTTTGATAAAGTTGTGTGGGCAATAGTTGGTGAAATACCAAATTGTGATAAAATACGAGCCAAAATAGCTGATGCGCTTGACTTAGACCTGGAACATCTACCACGAAGAGAATATGGGTCTAGTTGGAAGATGGCTGATATAATACGTCAGCGGTTGAGTATGAAAGACGATGTCGATGTCCTCATAATATTGGATGATGTTTGGGAATCCATCGACTTGTATGACTTGGGTATCCCATCTGAGCATCATTGTAAAATCATTTTCACTTGTCGAGATATTTCCGTATTACAAATGATGCGTTGTGAAGAAATACGAGAGGTCGGAATTCTTTCTGATTATCACTCTAGTCAATGGTTCAACAATGTAGTTGATAAATTGGAAACTCCATTTTCAAACCGACTCGTTGAAGAGGCTCTTAATGAATTATGTGTAGGATTACCACTCACAATTGTTGTAGCTGCCATGGCATTGAGAGGGAAGTCCGATGATTCAATTTTAAGGGAGTCACTTGAACAACTGAAATACTTTTCAACTACTGATGTAATAAGAGGAATGTCGAAAGGGACGTATTTTTCAATACAATTGGGTTTTAATTACTTGGAAAGTGAAGAGGCCAAGTCAATATTGCTGTTGTGTTCCTTATTCCCAGAATCTAATTCTGATATCCCAGTGGATTATTTGATGTTTTATAGGATGGGCCTTCAATTGATCGAGACCATAGGAGGGACTCTAATGGAAGTGAGGGATAAAGTATATAGTTCGGTTGAACACCTTGGGGCATCTGCCTTATTAATGGATGACATTGGCCATGACTATGACCATGACCATCACTGTAGGCGTGTTAGAATGCATTCAATTGTGCGAGATGTTGTTAGGGATATTTCAATCAAAAGAGACTTTCCAATTTATTCATCAATTCATGAATCAGCTGCTATATGGTTAAGCCTAAGCCTTGAACATGAACTATTTCATGAAGACTTGCACTTTCCTTATCTGAAATTGCTCACCTTGAAATGCAATCATAAGTACTCTTCTTCTTCTTCTTCTCTTTTTAGGATGCCAGCTGATTTTTTTGAGGGCATGACGACATTGAATGTTTTACATTTGATTGATATGAACAACCTCTCACTTCCACCCTCAATTAGTTTGTTGGTAAACCTTCGGACATTATTAATAGAATTTTGCAAGTTCGAAGAAGAAAATGATCGTCTATCCATTCTTGGAACACTACCGAATCTAGAGATCCTGAGCTTTTATGGTTCTCATATCAAAGAGTTGCCCAAAGAAATTGGACAGCTTACTGAATTGAGAATATTAAACTTGTCCAATTGTGACAAACTCGTAAAAATTCCGCCTCATGCAATATCCAAATTATCCAAACTTGAAGGTCTATACATGAATAACAGTTTTCTGCAGTGGGAAATAGACAGATCAGATGGGAAAGATATTGGAAATAATTTGAGTATTGATGAACTGACATCATTGTCTCACTTGAGTGAGTTGAAATTAGATATCCTAGATGATAGATATTTGCCCAATGATGATATTCTCCTCAAATCCTTGGATAGGTTTTATATATCTATTGGGGATCATTTTTCTCAGGGAAAATTTTATTATCCATCATCAAGAACATTGAAAATCACAGGAAACCATATAAATGACATGGTCATCATACTGTTGAAAATAGCCGAAGCTATCTATCTGAACAAGTTATCTTCCTATTCTAGGGTAGATGAGCACGACAAGACTTGTGAAGATATCTTTTCATGTTGTCGTTACCTCGAGGTTCGTGATTGTGACGGAATAGAAGATTTAATCAATTCAACCCAACAAGATGTGCTTTGTAATCATGAAAGATTTTGTAACATGGAATCACTACAAGTGATTGACAGTAAATTGGAGTTTCTTTTTCTTCCAACCGTTTCTAGATGCCTTGTGCAACTCAAGGAACTCAAAATTAAAAATTCTCCCGGGATGAAATATATTGTTAGATTTGGATCTAATGAAGAAACTGTCATTGCATTTCCCAAATTAAAGTCTTTGAGGCTTGAATTTTTGCCTAGCCTGATATCTTTTTCATCAGAGCCTTCAGCTTTTGAGGCCAGCAGTGGAAGGTGTCCTCTCTTCAATGATATGGTAAGTATGTCTCACAAACTCTGAACTGAATGATTAATGATTATAGGTTAACTATGCTGATTGTTATATGTGATTTCACCTTAGAAAGAGGGTGTTTCGTACGTGGGAATAAGAAATATTTATGTGAAGGATTAAAAAACCTATGGTTTGGTATTACTTGCACATTGAGCATCATAATCTTAAACCCACCATAAAAATAAATATAAAAATGAATTATTTAATTTTGATTGTTATATGTTGTAAAATAAGAAATGTTAAATTGAGGTGTTTATAAATTTGATATAATATCTAAAAGAAAAAATTTGAGGTGTTTATAACATCGTAGCTTACACGTACATAGGATAAAAAAGGAGTCCTATTAAACATCAATTAAGTTAAAACTTAAAAAGTAATTAAGAAACTATTAATTGAAGAGTTTTGTAAACAGAGTTGAAAGTTTAACTTCGGTTGCAATGAACAACATAAATGAATAAAAACTGAAAATTTAAAGCAACTTATTTCCTTAATCTCAACATTATATTTTATATTCATTTTGTAATTAGAAATAATTTTTTTAAATAAGTATAATCTTTATAATGTATTAGGTACAACTTAACTAAAACAAGATTTGATGTATAGCTTCTAGGTTAAAATCAGTTTTAGGTTCTACTATTGCTCACTCTCAATCAGCCTTTGTTCATGGACGACAAATTCTTGATCCAATTTTGATTGCTAATGAAGCTATTGAGGAGTACAATCGTAAGAAAAAAAGGGTCTTATTTTTAAGATTGATTTTGAGAAAACTTTTGATCATGTTGAGTGGGGTTTTTTAGATTTGGTTTTCCAGAATAAGGGTTTTGGTTCCAAATGGAGAAAGTGGATTTCAGGTTGTTTACATACTGTAAATTTCTCTATTTTTGTGAATGGTTGTCCCAAAGGTTCTGTTAAAGCTTCACATGGTCTTAGACAGGGTGATCCTCTCTCACCTTTTCTTTTTAATCTAGTTAGTGATGTTATGTCACGTTTGGTGGAAAAAGTTGTCTCTTCTCAAGTCATTGAGTGTTTTCATATTGGTCATGATAATCTTGCTTTATCTCAACTTCAATTTGCTGATGACACCATCTTTTTTTTAGCAAATAAGGATTCTTCACTATTCAATCTTCTGGAAGTGGTTAAGTTTTTTGGGGTCATATCCGGTTTGAAAATTAACCTTGCAAAAAGCTCCTTACTTGGCTTAAATGTTGACTCCTCTAGAGTTTTGCGACTTGCAAATTCCATTGGTTGTGTGCATGGGACTTGGCCTATCAAGTACTTAGGTCTTCCTCTAGGTGGAAATCCTTCAAGCCTTTCTTTTTGGCGACTGTTATTGATAAGGTTTCCTCTAGACTTGATGGATGGAGAAAAGGTTGTTTTTCTAGAGGAGGTAGACTAACCCTCATTTGTTCGGTGCTCCAAAATCTTCCAATTTATTATTTGTCACTTTTTAAAATGCCTAAAAAGGTTGTTTTAATTTTGGAAAGAATTTTTAGAAATTTTCTTTGGGATGATATTGGGGAAGGGAAAAGACTTCATCTTGTTAATTGGAAAATGGTTTGTAAATCAAAAGTTTTGGGTGGATTAGGTATTGGTAATCTTGAATTAAAAAATTTGGCTTTGCTTGGAAAATGGATTTGGCGTTTTTCTTACGAATCAAATTCTTTTTGGGCTTCTTTCATTAAAAGCAAGTTCGGATCTTTTAGTTTTGATTGGAATTCTTTGATTGTTAAATTTGGGACACTTCGTAGCCCTTGGAAATCAATTTCAAAATGTGTTCCCTCTTTCTCTAAGGGTGCAAAAATTATTCTTGGTAACGGACTTCATATTCGTTTTTGGGAAGATATTTGGATTTCTGATTCCCCTCTCTCAAATTCTTTTCCTCTTCTTTATCGTATCACTAAAAATCGCTTTGCCACCATTTTCTCTCTTTTCAATTTGCATTCTAAGTCTTGGGATCTTTCTTTCTTTAGAAATTTTAAAGATGAGGAATTTCCTGGAATTTTCTTCTCTTCTTAGTCTTATTTCTCATATTTCCCCCTCTACCTCCAATGATCGTATTTCTTGGTCTTTTCATTCTTCAGGTTCTTTTACTTGCAAATCTTACTTTTCTTTTCTTTCTCATTATATTCTCTTGGACTCTTTCCCTTATAAATCTATTTGGTTTTCGGGTTTTCAACCCAAACTCCAATTCTTTCTTTGGACTTTTTATTTGGGGAAACTTGTCACCGGGGATGTTTTGCAATCACGTTTGTCCACTTTCTACTTGTCTCCACATATTTGTTTTTTGTGTTATAAGAGTTGTGAATCAGCTTCTCACATTTTTCTTCATTGTAATTACACAAGCAAACTTTGGTTCAAACTTCTTTCACAATTTGATTTGAGTTGGGTTCCTCCAAAGGATGCTAGGTGTCATGGTCATGCTTGTCCAGGGTCTTGTTTGCTTATGGCCGTATGCCCAAGGCATTGTCCCCCTTGTCTCAATTAAGCTTTGTAAATAGATTAAGATTTTAATTATGTTTTTAATCACTTTTGTAAGCGAGTGACTCCTCGCCACTTTTCACGTCTGGGCCTGCCAGACCAAAAATGCTCCAAAATGTACTATAGGGGGGTATGAAGAGTCTCAACTCAATATTCTCCTATCTCGTTGTATGCTAGCAAGCTTTGTAATTTCTCACTGTTGTTGTCTACTATGTACTCTTGTTTTCGAATGAATCAAAGCTTTCTCAAATGTATTTCTCCAAACACGTTTTATAAAACATTTTCTTGATAAACGTGCGTGGAGGTCTTTGTATAGGGCGGGTTAGGCCCTAGTGTTTCGGCTGGCTTGTCCGTGAGCGGGGGCAAGTGCCACACAATCGTGTCTGTATTAACCAAGAATTCTACGATTGTGACAGTTGGTATCAGAGCCATCGGTTGGCTTCTTTTGAAAAGTTGTGATCATGCCGAGGGGTCCTGCTGATATGACCCATAACGAGCGCCTTTTGTGGCTGGAAGAACACGTCAAATACTTGTTGGACGTGCCAGATTCAGTTCGATTTTGTGAAACCCGAATTGAAGAACTTTCTGGTAAGCCTCTAGATGTTGAGGCAGTGAATAGTCGGATTGATGCCTTGCCAGTTGCTGAGCTGATGGGTCGGGTGGAGACTCTTGAAGCAAAAATGGCAGGTTTTGGAAGTTTTGAGCGTGCTGAGAGCTCAACTAGTTCTGTGGCCCATATGGAGGGGCGAGTCGATAGTATCGACGAGATGCAAAAGACATTACTCAAGGTCGTGAATGATCTTACTGAAGACTTTAGAGCCACTGTGGAAGCCATGAGGGCTGAAGTGGTTGAATTGAACACAAGGTTGAATCTCACCATGCGGGCGGTGAACAACCAAGCTCCTGCTGTGGGGCACCTGAAACGGCTAGAATCCGTATTCCTCAACCAAAGCCATTTGGTGGGGCACGTGATGCAAAAGAATTGGAAAACTTCCTCTTTGATATGGAACAAGATTTTTTAGGGTGCCAAAACCGAGTCTGAAGAAGCAAAGGTCACCTTGGCGTCCATGCATCCGAGTGATGATGCCAAGTTATGGTGGCGTTCGAAATTTGATGAAATACAACGAGGGCTTTGTCAAGTGAATACTTGGGATGAATTGAAACAAGCTCGAGAGGACACGCTTCTTCCCCGAAAATGTTGAGTTCATTGCTCGAAGGAAGCTCGAGAGAGTTGAAACACACAGGCACCATAAGAGACTATGTGAAGCAATTTTCAGTCTCTTATGTTAGACATCCGTGACATGTCGAGAGAAGGATAAAGTATTCACTTTGTCGAAGGGTGAAACCGTGGGCTAGAACTAAGTTGTATGAGCGAAGCCTCAAGATGTGAGCACCGCCTTAGCATTCGAGCGGTTGCTTGACTATAATCCTGAACCTTCTCAACAAGAAGAAAGCCACTCAACCCTCGAGCTCGGGAAGCAAACCTTCAAACTTTGGTGCACCTAAAAGTGGGGGAGACAGGAGACCCCCATATCAAGGAGGAACTAATACGGCAAGAGGGCCGAATAATACAAACTATAATGCAAGGGGGCCGTTGGCTTGTTTCCTTTGCAAGGGACCTCATCGAGTAGTTAAATGTCCCCATCGTGTTGCCCTCTTACAATATGCAAGCAACAATTCAAGCTAAGACAAATGAAGAGTTAGAGCCTGGAATTGAAGAAGTCAAGAACAGGAAACCCCGAGAATGGGGCGTTGAGTTTCTTTTCTGCCATTCAGAAACAAGCGGATGGAGTCAAGGACTCGTCTGAACGTGGACTCATGTTTGTAGAGGCAGTGTTCAATGGTAAGCCTGCAAAGAGTACTATGGTGGATTCTGGAGCCACACATAACTTCATGACCGAACTGGAAGCGAAACGTTTGGGATTGAAGATTGAACAAGACTCAGGGAAGATGAAAGCAGTCAACTCCGCAGCCCTTCCTATAGTGGGAAGTGTAAAAAGAACTCGCTTGAATTTAGGCCAGGGGGCTGGAGATGTCGACTTTGTAGTAGTGAGGATGGATGATTTTGATGTCGTACTCGGTATGGAATTTCTCTTAGAACACAAAGTCATCCCGATACCTGTGACTAGAAGTCTGATAGTCACGAGCAACAACCCGACAGTTATTCCTGCTGTCATCAAGCAACCTGGAGCTGCTCGTATGATATCAGCCCTTCAGTTAAAACGAGGGCTTGCGCATGATGAACCTACTTTTATGGCCATACCTCTTGTTAAGGAGAAATGTGAAGACAAGCCCATTCCGAGAGAGATTCAACATGTTTTAGTTGAATTTGCTGATGTTATGCCTGAGAGTCTGCCGAAAAACTCTTCCTCCGAGACGGGGTATAGATCACGAGATTGAGTTAACACCAGGAGTGAAGCCCCAGGCAAGACAAGCTTATAGAATGGCACCACCTGAGTTAGGCGAGCTCAGGAATCAACTAGATGAGTTACTTTCTCTTTGGGTTCATCCGACCTGCTAAAGCCCCTTATGGCGCTCCTGTTCTATTTCGAAAAAGAAAGACGGTAGTCTTCGCCAGGTATAGACTATCGGGCCTTGAACAAGATAACTGTTCGTAATAAATACCCCCTGCCCATTATTCCTGACCTTTTTGATAGACTACATGGAGCAAAATATTTTACTAAGTTGGACCTCCTGGTCGGATACTACCAAGTTCGAATTGCTAAAGGGGACGAACAGAAAAACAACATGTGTTACTCGCTATGGGGCCTTTGAGTTCTTAGTCATGCCATTTGGTTTGACCAATGCTCCCGAACGTTCGCACTTTAATGAATCAGGTATTCCACGAATATCTTGATAAATTCGTTGTGGTTTACCTAGACGATATTGTTGTTTTCTATCTACCATGGAAGAACATCGAGTACACCTTAAGTTGGTGTTTGCTAAATTGCGAGAGAACCAGTTGTATGTCAAGAGAGAAAAGTGTTCGTTTGGCCAACAACGTATCAGCTTCCTTGGCCATATAATTGAATGTGGGCGGATTGGCATGGATGATGAGAAAGTGAGAGCAGTCCAAGAATGGAAGGTCCCAACATCTATTTCTGAGTTGAGATCGTTCCTAGGATTGGCTAACTACTATCGTCGCTTCGTTGAGGGATTCTCAAAGAAGGCGACGCCTCTGACTGAGTTACTGAAGAAAGGTAATACTTGGAGTTGGTCTCCTAATTGTCAAGCAGCGTTTGATAGCCTAAAGAAGGCCATGATGGAAGGTCCAGTCCTCGGGATAGCGGATGTCTCGAAACCTTTCGAAGTGGAGACAGACGCCTCGACTTCGCTTCTTGGTGGTGTCCTCCTACAAGGATGGCCACCCGATCGCCTATGAAAGTAGAAAACGAATGATCTTTGAGAGACGATATGCGCGTCAAAAAGGAGATGTTAGCTGTGGTTCATTGTCTAAGAGCCTGGAGACAATATCTATTAGGGGCCAAGTTTGTCGTGAAGACGGATAATAGTGCGGTATGCCACTTCTTTACTCAACCCAAGTTGACCTCAAAGCAAGCACGCTGGCAAGAGTTTGTAGCTGAATTTGATTTCCAGTTTGAACATAAACCTGGGAAGACTAACCTTGCAGCTGATGCTTTGAGCCGAAAGAGCGAACATGCGGCCCTGTGCATGTTAGCTCACCTTCAAGCTAGCAAAGTGGCAGGTACTATAAAAGAAGCGGTGAAGCGTCACTTAAAAGATGATCCTGCAGCTCAGGCAATTGTTAGCCTGGCTAAAGAAGGGAAGACAAGACAGTTTTGGGTGGAAGATGATCTCCTACTCACGAAAGGGGGTAGATTATATGTTCCAAGAGCAGGGGCGTTGCGGAAGTCTTTGTTAGAAGAATGTCATGATACCCTGTGGGTCAGCCATCTTGGGCCGGCAACGCTTTTTTTGCACTACTAAAAAGAGGATACTATTGGCCGAACATGCGCGAAGATGTAATGCAAGATACGAAGACTTGCCTTATCCGCCAACAAGACAAGACCGAAAAGGCCAAGATAGCGGGGTTCTTTGGAACCCCTACCCGTGCCTTCTCGCCCTTGGGAGAGTGTTTCTCTGGATTTCATTACCCACCTCCCAAAGGTTGGAGAATTTGAAGCCATTTTGGTTGTGATAGACAGATTCTCTAAATATGCCTCCTTCATCCCTGCTCAAAGATGTGTTCGGCGGAAATGACAATCAATTGTTCTTTAAAAATGTAGTAAAGCTCTGGGCGTTCCTGAAAGTATTGTCGATGATAGAGATGCAAGATTTACGGGTTCGTTCGCTGGACCGAGTTGTTCAAAGATGTTGGGGTCTAATCGAATGTGTCGTCAAGTTACCATCCTCGGACGGATGGTCGGCAGGAACGTTTCAATAGTCTCCTTGAGGAGTATTTACGCCACTTCATCGACGCAAGACAACGTAATTGGGTGCAATTGCTAGATGTTGCCCAATTTTGTTTTAATTGTCAGAAGAGCTCTACGACAGGAAAGAGCCCCTTCGAAGTCTCATGCGGAAGACAACCATCTATGCCACATCTCACTGACCACCCGTATGCTGGGAAGAGTCCTCAAGCCTACAACTTCACTAAGGAATGGAGGCGGATCAGATGTAGCTCGGGCTTATCTAGAAAAAGCCTCGAAACATATGAAGAAGTGGGCTGACAAGAAGCGTCGTCCGCTAGAGTTTCAAGCAGGGGACAAAGTACTTATAAAGCTGAGACCTGAACAGCTTAGGTTCCGAGGAAAGAAGGATCACCGTCTGATGAGAAAATATGAAGGGCCAGTTGAAGTCCTTCGAAAAGTGGGCAAAGCCTCATACAAAGTTCAGTTGCCCGCTTGGATGAAAATTCACCCAGTCATCCATGTTAGCAATCTGAAGACTTACCATCCTGATTTAGAAGATGGTGCTCGTAACGAAGTCCCAAGACCTCCTGTGAATTTGAAGAATACTGCAGGAAGAATAGCGGAAGAAGTCCTAGCTGAGAGGACACGTAGAGTTGGCAAACCTCGACGAGATCAACGAGAATTCCTTGTCAAATGGAAAGATCTCCCGAATGAAGAGATTAGCTGGGAACGTGAAGAAGACCTGGAGCAGTTCAAGCAGAAGATCGAATACTTTAAGTCAAGTCAGGTCGGTTGACGGGGACGTCAACCATTTAAGTGGGGGAGAATGTCATGGTCATGCTTGTCCAGGGTCTTGTTTGCTTATGGCCGTATGCCCAAGGCATTGTCCCCCTTGTCTCAATTAAGCTTTGTAAATAGATTAAGATTTTAATTATGTTTTTAATCACTTTTGTAAGCGAGTGACTCCTCGCCACTTTTCACGTCTGGGCCTGCCAGACCAAAAATGCTCCAAAATGTACTATAGGGGGGTATGAAGAGTCTCAACTCAATATTCTCCTATCTCGTTGTATGCTAGCAAGCTTTGTAATTTCTCACTGTTGTTGTCTACTATGTACTCTTGTTTTCGAATGAATCAAAGCTTTCTCAAATGTATTTCTCCAAACACGTTTTATAAAACATTTTCTTGATAAACGTGCGTGGAGGTCTTTGTATAGGGCGGGTTAGGCCCTAGTGTTTCGGCTGGCTTGTCCGTGAGCGGGGGCAAGTGCCACACAATCGTGTCTGTATTAACCAAGAATTCTACGATTGTGACACTAGGGATCTTTTGATTATGGATTTTTTTTGTTTCTAAGAATTCACAAAAAAGAAGACTTTTTTTCAAATGCGCAGTGGTTGCTTTACCGTGGACTATTTGGTTAGAACGTAATTCTCAACTTTTTATGGATGAATCCAAATCTTGGTTTGTTTTATGGGATTCTTTTGTTTCAAGAAATTTTAGTTGGGCTAAAGTTGTAAATAGTTTAGATTTTTATTTTCCATCGCATTCCATGTTCTATAAATGGAATTCTTTTTTGTAATTTTATTTTTTTACTTTATTTCTGTTTTCTTGGAGGATTTCTCATCCTCTTTGTATTGTATTTCATTTCCCTTATTGATTAATGAAAGTTTATCTTTCCATCAAAAATGTATGCATGTTAGTTAATTTTCTTACTGTCAATTGCATTTATTAAAAAAGAAAGTGACATAAATCTATGCTCACTTCCTATCAAAAACCATAAATCTATGCTCACTATTTTCGATTCTCTGTTATATAAACTTTGTAGGTGAAACTCCCTTCCTTGGAGGAGTTGACTATACATGGATTGGATCAGATGGAGAAAATATGTGATGGTGGAACCTCAAGTAAACACTTCCCAAAACTACGCACAATAACGGTTGTAAACGAAAACCAGATGCCGAGCATTGAAAATATGAGGGTGGGCGATATATTCAGAAATTTGGAACAACTTACTTTCATCAGGACTTTTGATATGTCAAAGAATGATCACTTCCGTGCCTCAAATGCGTTGACAATGTGGGGGTACCCCAAATTGATGCATAGGTGGATTGACATGGATTTCTTGGTTCCCAGATTCTCAATGGATAAATTGACAGAGCTACAACTTTGGAATTGCAGCACTTTAAGATATGTATTCTCCTCCTCTACAACTTACCAATTTCCATGCCTCAGATCTTTAAGAATAGAGTCATGTTCCGAGGTACAATTTATTGCATTGGGCCGCCGAGATGAGGTTTCAAATAATGCAGATGCAGATGTTGATGTTGTGTCCTTACCTCCATTATGTTCTTTGATACTTGAAGATCTACCAAATCTCACTGCTTTCTGTACCGAGATTTTTAATTTGAGTTTTGATTCTTTGGAAACATTGATCATCACTCATTGTCCTCAGATGAAGGTTTTCGCTTTTGATTTTCCTACTACAGATGAAGTCCAAAGCCCACATACTTCTTTCTTTGATGACAAGGTATCTATATGGCCAAATTCAGCACTTTGGGCTCAACCCCATATATAAAATTTTCCTTTTTTTTTTATAACCTTTTGCTTCTTATTTTACATGTATAATTTGGATTTCTTTTGTTTTTTCAAATTTTCCTGTTTCATTTTAAAACATAATTATAAACAATGTTTTTTTCTCTCTCTTTTCTTTTTATATCTTATTCTGCATTTTCTAATCTTAATAAGGTAATTTTTTTTATGTAACTATGTACTAGTTATCATGATGCAAACTTTTACTGCCACAATCACATTCATTTAGCTACCTGATAATTAATTATATAACTTTTACAGTTAAGAAAAGTACCCTGCATTACCTTAATACTACATTAATTGAAAAGAGATTTTCAATTTGATGCATTGCATATAATTGAAGAATTTTGAATTTTGTATTACGTATACTTCAGGTGGCTTTTCCTAATTTGGTTACATTGGAACTCTGGAACATTGGAACAATAAAAACCAAAGATACTCCAAAAATAGGAGAATCTGAGATTGTTTACATGAACCCCATAAGCAGTCTTTTCTCAAGTTATATGGCTATACATCTTGTTAAGCTTGAAATTTTGGATGTTTTTGGATGTGAGTTGGAAGAAATAGTTGCATGGAAAGAAGACGTTAACAATGAGATAAATTTTGCCCAAGTGCATACTCTGAAGCTACGTATTTTGCCAAACCTGGTGAGATTTTGCGGTGGTCGTCAGAGTGTAAGATGGCCTTCTTTGACAACACTTGCGGTGTCTGATTGTCCAAATTTGGAGATGGTTACCTCTGCATTTCTCAACTCACCTGAAAAGGAAGCTGGCGATAAACAGGAGGTAAGTATGCATATGAACTCTTAATCGTAGTAAAACTATAAGTATGAGAGGTCTTACACCTACTCAATAGCTGGCCACAAGAACTATTAAGTCGTTGATGCCTACTTAGGAGTATCATTTAGGGCCTGTTTGGGAGTGCATTTGTAAATTAAGTGCTTTTATTCAAACTACTTCTACCATAAGTAGTCGGATGAAAAGTTTATGATCTTACTAAGAGTTCTTTAAAAAGGTTAATATTTGTTTAAAAATTGTTCTAAAATTTGATAAAATACTAAAACAAAGACATTTTAAGTATAGAAAAATATGATGTAAATTAAAGAGGGAGAGAGATTAACAAGAGAAATTAGTGAGAGTAAGTGTGTGTAGCGAGAAGATAGAGAGAGAGAAATGTGTAGAAATAAGTTAGAGAGAGATTAGTGAGAGAGTGTGTCTAGAGAAGTTAGAGAGAGAAAATGTGTACAAATAATTTAGTGAGAGAAAGTATGTACATATATGTTAGAGAGAATATGTGTAGAAGAAATTGGTAGTATAAGCTTAAAAGTCAAAATCACTTCAGAAAACACCTACTAGTTGTTTCTTTAAAAAGCACTTTGAGGTGTTTTGACTTTTTACCAAAGTGCTTTAAATTTTTTCCAAACACATAAATATTTGATGTAATAACTCAAAAGCACTTCGAAAAACACCCGGGCAGTGTTTGGTTAAGGTTTTCATTTGTGGGAATGGACAAAGGTTTTAAATCATCTTGTTTGTTCTTTCTTTTTGTCCAGAGAAATGGGATCTGAAGGTTATCTATGTAGAAAGCCTTCTTTTATTATTATTTTTTTTTTGCCAAAAAGTTTTTTTATTAGATATTTTTTACTCGTTTTTAACTTTCTTGTATTTTTTTAATTTCCTATAAAAATTTTGTTTGGGTTAGATGATGGAAAGTGTTAAGGTCATGCTGACCTAATTGGGTCATCTTGGTATGCTTACTGATTCATGTGATGTGAATTTGTCATCAATAGTATAAGAACAAAAATAAGAATGTCTAGGCATCTCCATATTCATTTCCTCGGTCAAGCTATACTTCATGGAATAAAAATTCGGTGTATGGTACAGAGAGTTTTACAAACTCTTAGATCTAATCTAACTCATTTGATCTCATTCTTTTATTTTTATTTTTACTTTTTTTACCTTAACTATTTTAAGAAATATAATTTAATTTTAAATGTTAGATTATAATCTTAAATCTCAACCATTAACTTTTGAATTGCACTTAAACCAATTTAGATTTTTTTTTGTTTCCAGATAATTAGGTTGTGAAACTTTGTATTAATTTATTGTGATCACATTTCTTTCATTGTGATCGTTGTTTTTCAAATGTTACTCAAGTAAGTCTGATTGTCATTTCATCTTTTGAATGTGATTGTTCTTCATGCTATTTAAATATGATCATTGATCATATTCATAATTGATTTTTTTAGGGTAAAATGCAAATCAGACCCCTGTGGTTTTTTCCAAATGCACGAACACCCCCTGTGGTTTGAAAATGGCAAATCACACCCTTGTGGTTCCTAATTTTTTCAATCAACTCTCTCCTTCAATGCCAATAATTTTCTTTTAGCCATAACTTGTTCGTTTGAACTCCAATTTAGGTGATTCAAGATGTTTTGGAATCCTAATTCCAGGCTCTATATATTAGTCACTTCAAAACTTTGAAATGATTAATAAATAAAAGAGTTTATTAACATCAAAATACTAGGTATGATTGACACCGTTAACTCTTTTGGTTATTTATGATTTAGAAGTTTTGAAGTGACCATAGTGTAGATATCGAAATTAGGATTCCAAAACATCTTGAATCACCTAAATCAGAGTTCAAACGAAGAACTTATGGCTAAAAGAAAATTATTGGCATTGAAGGGGAGGGGTATGATTGAAAAAATTAGGAACCACAGGGGTGTGATTTTCCATTTTCAAACCGCAGGGGGTGTTCATGAAAAACCACAGGGGTCTCATTTGCATTTTACCCTTTTTTTAATGGATTAAATGTAATCGTTGTCTTTTGAATGAGATCATTCTTTTTAAATGTGATCATTGTATAATTTTATAATGTGATCGTCATTCTTCATATTTTCCAGTAATTTGTTTTAATATGATTGTCGCTTTTTGAATGTGATCGTTCCTTTTTCAAATGTGATCGTTCCTTATTTTTTAATCGTGATCATTGTTTTTTTAAAAGATATGTTCATCATTTTTTAAGGGTAAAATGCAAATAACACCCTTATGGTTTCGGTCAAAATCATGAAAAGTCCTTGTAGTTTAAAAATGGTCAATCACACCTCGTACTTCCAAATTATATCAATATGACCCCTCCCTTTGAATGTTGTAAATTTTCTTTTAGCCATAACTTTTTCATTTCAACTTCGATTTTGGATGATTCAAGATGTTTTGGAATCCTCATTCCGGGCTCTACTTTATGATCACTTGAAAACTTCTAAATCATCAATAAACAATGGGGTTAATTACTGTAATCATACCAAATATTTTGACAATAATAAAACTCTTTTAGTTATTGAAAATTTTGAATTTTTGAGATAACTATGACGTAGAGCCCGAAAAGAGGATTCCAAAACATCTTGAATCATCAAAATCGGAGTTCAAACGAAGAAGTTATGGCTAAAAAAAAGTTTACAACGTTAGAATGAAGTGGTCTTATTGGCATAATTTGGAAGTACGAGGTGTGATTTACCATTTTTAAACTACAGGCACTTTTCATGAATTTGACCGAAACCACAGGGGTGTTATTTGCAGTTTACCCTTTTTTTAAATGTGATCATTGTCATTTTTTTACAAGTGTTTCTAATTGATATTAGGGATAAATGCAAAATACACCCTTGCACTTTGGATTAATTTTAAATCATACCCCTACACTTTTTTTGTCATAAAATACCATGCACTTTAGTAAAATTGCAAATCACACCCTTCAATCGATTATTTTTAACGAAATTGAGATAGATTTATATTCTACGTAGTAACGTATGTCATGTATTATGATTTCATGACAAATAACAAAAAAAATGACAGATGTGTAGAATTTTAGAATAAACTCTTATGCTAATAAGATGTAAAACCTATAAATCTCACTCAAATGTTCAAATTTTTCGAAATTTTCAATGGTTTTAAATGTGTCTAAATTTCGTTAAAACTAATAGATTGAATGGTGTGATTTGCAATTTTACTAAAGTGCAGATGTATTTTATGACAAAAAAAAAAGTGTAGGGGTATGATTTAACAATAACCCAAAGTGCAAGGGTATATTTTGCATTTATCCCTTGATATTGTTATGAACTATCATGTATATGTGATCACATACTTACTCCAAATTTATATTTGTGATCAACTAATTTATACATGTGATCCTATATTCTTATAAATATAAATTTGTGATTGTTTATATTGTGTATGTAGTCACATAATCAGTAAATATTATATTTATGATCGTATATGTGATCTAATACGAAATTTAAAATTCTAATGAAAAATCAATCATGACATATTGGATCTTCAATTGACTGTGAAATTTTGAAAGGAAGATGATGGAGTTGATGTTAGGAAAAAAAGAGTTCATTGATTGAGAAAAATCAAAAGAAAATTTTACGTAAGATTTGTGTTGAATAGAACTGTATTTTTTTAAATATAATTCTTTTAAAATGTGCAATTTTCCCGATTTCCTGCCTCAAGGGAAATTATTTTTTCATTCCATGAATTCCACCATCACAAACAACAAATTTAATATTAAACATTCTGTTTTCGTGAATCACAGACAACACATTTGAGTCAACAGACAATAGCCTGAAATTTGTTATGCATGATTCATTGAGATATTTTTTAGTTTCTTGTGTATTAGTTGTCATAGTTTTGTATTTATTAGTTGTAACGTATACTCTGTAATTTTTACTATTTGCAAAAAGTTATTGTTTTTCTCACAAATTTTATCAATTGAATGAATGCAGTTTATGATAACCACCTTGCTTCTTCACAATTTAGTTAACTTGAAGGAGATATGGAAAGATCAGTATCGAAGTCTTGTCTTTAACAATTTGAGTGATTTGATAATCTATCGATGCGAGAAGTTGAGAACCATATTCTCACCTTCGATTATCGGAGGTCTAACACTACTTCAATATCTGAGGGTATCTTATTGTGATAATATTGAAGACATTATTTCAAAAGAAAGGTCTGGTAGAAGAACAGACAATGAAATTGCATTGCCCCATTTAAGAGCCATTGAGCTAATAGGCTTGCCCAAACTTGAAAGTTTCCTATCAGGGGAATATAAGCTTTCATTGCCTTCACTGGACTATGTGGAAGTTAACAATTGTCTACAACTGCAAACTTTTTCTTCTCGACGAGTTATTGCACCAAACTTAAATAGAGTACAAACTGGAGAATCTCAATGGGAGTGGAAAGGTGACCTTGAGAGCACCATTTGCCATCTTTTCCATGGAGAGGTATTTAATTATAAATTTTCAGTTTAACAAATAGTATTAATTAGTTAGTCTAATATTGCTTAGTATAGTTGGTCTATATACTGATAGAAATAAAAAAAAAAATTTACTAGGGAGATTTCGGCATTGCATTATATTAGTTCATCACAAAGGACCACGGTGATGGAATTCATGATCATCTTATTTTTACGATTTTTTTTTTTTCTAACGAGTTAGGAAATTGGTAAGTTGAGAGTGATGGAAAACATTATAAATAGAGAATTAAATGTTAATTAAGAATTCAAAAGTTTTGCTCTAAACCCCTTTTAGAAATACAGCGTAGATGTATGAATCTAAATCATTTTGTATTCTCTTAAGAATTCAAGTACATTACGTTTGTAAATTTCTTAAGGCCATCTTATGTTTACATGATTCAATAGGATATGGTTTTATAATTTTTAGAGAATTAAATGTTAATTAAGAATTCAAAAGTTTTGCTCTAAACCCCTTTTAGAAATACAGCGTAGATGTATGAATCTAAATCATTTTGTATTCTCTTAAGAATTCAAGTACATTACGTTTGTAAATTTCTTAAGGCCATCTTATGTTTACATGATTCAATAGGATATGGTTTTATAATTTTTAAACCAAATTTTGGAGCATCAATTAATTTATTTACCATGATTCAAGAGTGTAGACTTGTCCTTATGTCCATTTAGTCTGTATTAAATAATAAGAATTTGTCTAAAATAGTATAAATCTGCATACTAATTATTAAAATGTCCGAACTTTTTAAAAATTACTCAAATAACATAATTATACTTCAATAAATTATTGAAGTATAATTCAATTAATTATTGAACTATTTTTCATATGTATTTTTAACGAATTTGTTTGTTTTTTGGTTTTTTAAGTTCAAGGTTAATAATTTATTGAACTATTTGATCATTTATTATTATTATTTTCAATGAATTTGTTAAAAAATTTAATTTTTTTAGTTCAATAAATTATTGAACTATAATTATGCTATTTGAGTAATTTTTGAAAAGTTTAAACATTTTCGTAATTAGTATGTAAAAATATGGTGTTTCAATAATTGCCCACATTAAATAATCTCTTTCCACTATCAAATGGATTTAGATTTCTCTGGTATGATCTGCAGGTTCAATTTTCAGAAATAGAAGAACTACATGTGAGTGACCCAGGATGAATTGACAGAGATATTGGGCACCACACTTCACTATACAAAGATTCCGTCGATTAAAATTACTACACGTTGAAAGTCGTGGATGAAGAGTTGCGAGATTTTTTATCCAAACTGTTGTGCAGGTTTCAAGAACTAAAAAAACTTTATGTGGAAAATTGCTACGCATCGAACAACTATTTGACCTTGAGTGGCTTGATTTTGATGATCAGGATAAGATCTTTGTGATGTTAGAAGAATTAAAATTATGGAATCTTCCTAGATTGATTTGCATATTTAACAAGGAAATGGGTAGATATGTTTGCCTTGAACACCTCAAAAGAGTTGATATTTGTCGATGTGGCCATTTAGTTAACTGCTCTCTCCATACAACGCAAGAGATCTTCAACAACTCATAGAACTCAAGATTCATGATCGTGACTGATGGAGGAATTAGTTTCTCGAAAAAGGAGGGGGACAATGATGACTTTCAAGAAATTTGTCTTCCTCAATTACTACATCTTGAGCTCATTGGTCCGTCAAGTTTGATGGCATTCCACTCTGGGAATTATGCTTTTGAGTGGCCACAGTTGCATACATTAAGGATTGAGAAGTGTCCTAGATTAAAGTCATTGACACCTGGGTTTATAACCACTCCTAAATCTACCGAGATTGATGGAACGTCCAGGAAGCATTCGATAATAAGATGGTACATATCCTTTTTCCCTTGGCAGCTTTGATTATATTACTTGTAAATAAGTTGGTTTGTGTTTGTTTTAACTCATCTTCAGTGTATTTGTTAAACTAAATGACGTTGATTAGAGAAACTGAATTTCTATATGCAGGTAGGGTTCCCACAATTAAATCAATTATACCTATCGTCTCTAAATGACCTTGAAGACATATGGCAGGAACGTGTAACGGTAGATTCTCTCGTTAGCTTACAAGTTCTGGAAGTCCATGATTGTGGTAAATTGTTAAATGTCATTCCTCATCATGTGTTGCCAAAGTTGAAGAAGCTAGAGAAACTCATTGTGAAAAATTGTCCATCATTAAGAAGAGTATTTGACATTCAAGCCCAAATCATTAATTCAAAACATGTTGGCTCTAGTGTGGTTTCTCAATTAAATGAAGCGGTATCACCTAACCTACTTGATTTAGTGCCCAATGAATTGATAAAAGTCTTTGAGAATCTTCAAGTACTCAGATTGAGTGACTGTTATCGTTTGAACAATCTGTTTTTGACTTCCATAGCAAGATCCTTTTTGGAGTTGAATGATCAACGACATCCAACTAGTCCTCGGATAATACTGGAACAAAGTGAGACGGGGAAAGAGATCATGAAAATTGATTATGAGTTATTGCCTCAGCTAAGTTTTCTTGATTTGGATCTATCTGGCCTAACATTGAACAATTGTCCTGATTTAAAGAATTTATCTTCTGAGATCCAATGCACCAACAACATTCCTGCCCCTAGACAACCACTATTTAAACAAGTAAGCTTACTATGAAGAAATGCCATCTAATTCTCTTGTTAATTTTTTTGTTCTTTTGATGGTAAATTTTCTCCTGGATCAATTATCACTTTCTCAGTATCGAGATTTGAAAGACTAGAGGAATTGCACCTTGTACATCTAGGTTATTTTGAACAAATATGGTTTGACGAACTTCCAAGTTGGATCACTCCACAAACTAAGAGTTCTGTATGTAGAAAAGGGTGTGAAACTTGTGAAGATTGTCCCATCTCATATGCTGGTGAATTTGTCGGAGCTTGAGAAGTTGTATGTTCAACATTGTGATTCATTGAAACAGATATTTGACCTTGATGGAATCATGGAGAGTATAACTCGAGCATTGTTCCCCCCAATTAACCGTTTTGGTTTTAACAAATCTTCTTGAGATGGTGGGCATTTTTAGCGAGGAACCTACTGGAATTTCGGTATTCTCGAACTTAAGGACCCTAAGAATTATCCATTGTGATAGTTTAACGAGTTTATTTTCAGCTTCAGTTGCTAGAGGCCTTCAGCAACTCCAAGAATTTAAAGTCTTTGGTTGCAAGAAGATGCAAGTGGTAATAGAAGAGGATGAAATTGATGTCAAAGAACACATGATTTTCCCTTACTTAAGATGCCTTGTGCTAAAACACCTTCCACAGGTTGACAAGTTTCTACCGAGGCGAGAATGCTATCAAGTGGCCTGTTTTGGATGAAGTTCGGATAAAATCATTCCGATGATGGAAACATTTGCTTCCTGGTTCTCAAGAAACACCGCAATTGACGACAATATACGTGACATTCCTTGAGAAATGTTGGGAAGGAGATCTGAATGAAACCATTCAATTTTTACATAGAAATAAAAAATGGTACGGTTAACATATGCATACGAATTTCACAACTTTTCTTTAATCTACCTTTTTTTATAACATTTAACATTTGTGAACATTCTTTCGCAGGAATGTTGCCGCAGTAAATGGTAGTTCCTGAATCCAATGCAACATCTCACATGGATAAATCCAGACAAACTCTCAAAATAAATGGTATGAGAGAATTATTCTAGGTGCATGAGATTTAGTCGCAATTTTTTTCGTATACTTTGATTTTGAGTAAAGTTTATACATTCATTCAACATGTTTATTTGTTGTTTAGAATTTGATCTACTCTCAAAAGTTGATTGTTTAATAGTAATTTCTGGTAAGATTTGTGTCTTAACGATTTTTTTTTTTTTTTTGGCAACAATTTGTAGGCTCCATGATTGATGAACCTGTGGAAGATAAAGGAAAGGAGATCATGCAGGAACCCTAGTGGGGGAGGGGGTGATGATAATTTTAACTATGTATACCAGTTTAGTACTTTTGTGAGTGTTATTTTGGATTGAATTTCCCTTTGGATCTTTGGTCTCATGGCTTGTATTTTGGTTCTAATTCTAGTGTTCTTAAAACTGATGTGGTTTTTTTAAAAAAAAATAATGTTGGGGTAGGTGATTGAACCACTTTCTCGAGGTTGCAGGTGGACTGCATGCCTATGACTATGACTAATGGGCTATGTCCTAGTTGTCAATTGATTTGTGATTTTAGAATGTGATTGTTGTTTAATAATCATCAATTTATTGATGAATGATGATGTGTTGTGATGTTAAAAATGATAGTCATATCATTTACTCTCCCTCCCAATTATTCCTATGTTTTTATTATTAATTTTTTTGTGTGGAAAACCTTAACAACATGGACAAAATAAGGAGAAGATCTTGTCAGTTAGCCATCAAAAATCAAATCCTTAATCAAACAATACTAATTGGAAGCATCATTGTTGACCATATTACAAGCCTTATCTCTTCTATCGGTAGAAAAACATTGTGATTACCTATTGGAAATAATTTGGCTGATTAAAATTAAGTAGCTAAAAATACTTAGAGCCAATAAGAAAAGGTCACGTAGATACATTTTTCTTTTTTTTCTTTAAAAGATTATCTATGTGGCCCTCTTTTATAGGGCTTAAGTATATTAAGCAGCTAAGTATTCCTCCTAACTATTTGCTAGTTGATGGATAATAGAATTAGACTCGTGCTTGAAAGTTTTTGAAAGCTTGATTAATGATTAAGTATAAGAGAAAATAGTCAGGAGAGGGTGTGAATGAGAGAAAATATAATGAAGAAGAGAGAGGGTGAGGGTACAAATGTAATAAATAAGAAAGAGAGTCCTACATAATAAAGAAACATTAAGATATTGATTAATTCTTTTTTAATAATGATCCTCAATTTTAACATGGGTTCCACATATGATTTAACGTCTTCATTATTAAACCAACAACATTGAAGGATATGAAAATTTTATTTTCATTCCCGATAAATAAATAAATATTTTTAAATATAGTGTAACCAACAACATTAAAGTATTATTTTCACACTGTTCTGATTCACAATCTGATTTTAAATTTTTTGAGTAACCAACCAAACACATATTTCAAATTTCTGAATCTCAATTATAAATTATGAATCTGTTACCAAACACAGTTTCAGAACCAACAAATTCACAGAATACAACTCTAAATTCATTAAAATCCACTAAATTCAAATTCTGCTTTTCAGATTGCATACCAAACAGGGCCTAAGTGTCCTGAATGTTTTGGGTCTTTGTCGGCTCGCATACAAAAACTTCCTATAAATATATAATTATTCACTCACTCTATCAGCTGAAGCAGATCTCATCATTCATCCAAAAACTTCCTTCTCACGTTGACTTTATTAGGGCATCATCAGCTACAATCAGAATCTGCAAATCCAATTTCGAAGAAACCCTAATCATTTGATTTCGAGAAATTTGGGAATAATCATTCTCCTTTTTCCACACCAGATTTCCATTTCAGAGCTCATTGGAGAATAATGGAGATCAACCCGGACGAAACCGTTCCCACATTACTGGAACACGAACAGAAAGCCAAGATTTTGAGATTCAAAGAAATCTGCAAGAACAAAAAGATTACGATACGGTTTCAATCTTCCAAAAGGTTCAGAAAGAGTACAAAATTCTCGAAGATTTACTGTTGAGAGTCGATCACAAGGGACCGGTTCTCAAGAAAGAATGCGATACCTTGAATCAACGCCTTTGTCATATTGTTGATGAGGCTGAGAGTAAGAATCGTAACATTAGGGCAACAATGGAGCTCGTGGTTGGACAGATTGGGAAAGTTAAAGAATTGATTGCTCCATTGCTTCAACAGGAACTTCCTCCCAGAAAAATTCAGGAAGAATGGCTTGATCTGAGTATTCAGGAGAAGATTTTTGAGAACATGGCTATGGCTAGTATCAAGGTGAGTTATGATCATCTTGAAAACCCTCATATGAGAGTTTGCTTACTTTTGTGCTCAATTTTCCCTGAAAATGCTGTTATTATGAAAAGACCTTTGATTTATTGGTGGATTGGGGAGGGACTGATCTCCAGTCAGGAAAATAAGAGTGCTGATGAAGAAGGTGAAGATGTTTTCCGAGCCCTTATTAGACATGGCTTGTTGGAGCCTTACAAGCCAAACCCTTACGTAAATGCTTGTAAAATACACCCTTGGACTCGTCATATGTTGATTTCAATGGCAAAGGAAGCTGAGTTTTTCCATTTCGATTCTTTCTGGACGCCATCTTACGATATATCTAAATCCCGGCGTGCTTGTTTAATTTTAGATGATAGATATTGTATTGATTCTGATATAATCAAAGAGGAGAATTTGTTGTTGACAGTGTTTAATGTGAATGAGCAATTTTTGAATTTCCTGCCTGATAGGCTATCGAAGTTGAGAAAATTGGTGGTCCTTCAACTTGGCCGGTGGCAGAGCTCAGTTGAACATCATATTGAAGTCAAAGATGAGACATTCTTAAAAGGGTTGGGAACTCAGAAGCATTTGAAGTACTTAAGTCTTCGAGGTATTTCTCTAATACCAGAAGAAGCATTTCTGGTCTAATCAGCCTTGAAATTTTAGATCTCAGAGCATGTCATAATTTAGAAAATTTGCCTGCTGAGATTGTGTTGCTGAAAAAACTAACCCATTTAGATGCATCAGAATGTTACTTGCTAGAAAGCATGCCCAAGGGGCTAGAAAATTTACCTCATCTCGAAGTACTAAAAGGGTTTGTTCAAGGCCGTTCTAGACGTCATTGTCGGCTTCGTGATCTGGCTATTCTTTCTAAATTGAAGAAGCTGAGTGTTTCTATAGGGAGCGGAGCAGTAGTTCAAAAGGAGGATTTTGAGAAGCTGGCAAAATTTGAAAAGCTTCGTTGCTTAACTATATCATGGGGATTGCGTTCTTCAGAAATTAGAGAAGACCCAAACCGTCCAAAGAAGGAAAAAGATGAGAAGCCTGCAGGAGAGAAGCTAGAAAGAACTATCGACTCTTTTTCTTCTCCTCCAAACTTAGAGAAACTGGATCTTAGAGGCCTCCCACAAAAAAACACAGAAAACTGGTTAAAACCAGATAAACTGATAACTTTAAAGAAGCTTTATATTAGGGGAGGGGAAATTAAAAGCTTGGTTATGGACAGGAAGAATAAGTGGTCTGTTGAGACTCTGCGCTTGAAGTATCTTGAAAACTTGGAGATTGCATTAAGCAAATTGAAGGTGGGGTTTCCTAAACTGAAGTACTTGGAGTTGAAAAGAGTCAAGTGTTCGGGCATTGATCAAAGTGAATATGATAAGGGCATTGTGCTAAATGCAGATGCGGTTGCGAAAAGGGTAACCTCGTCAAGCTGATAATGTCGTATTATATTCAATTAGATAATTTGCATAATATGCGTCACGTATTTCTTTCCATATTTTCAACATTAACTGACTCAATTCCTTTATCGCTATTTATTATACCTTTGTAAAATATATATTTGAGATCAATTTGTGTACTATTTCACTTTTTTTTTTTTTTGTTGAAATCCAAATCTTGCTAATTTGTGAGAGATTTGATTGTCTATCAGTTTGTATGTTTCTTAAATGATAATGAAACCGATTTCCCATCCTCTTCTTGTAGTTTTTGTATTCTAATAAGATCTTGTGGCTTCATCTAAAAAAATCAATGTTGCAATCCGGACCTGGTATCACATCCTTTAGTGTGATGGCGCTTTGAAGAACCAAAAATACAAGCAGATGGTTTTTATGTTTGTCTTTGCTCAGTCTGTAAGTGAGAAGTTATTTTGTTTGTGACAATTTTTTTTAAGAACTTTCTTGCCATTACCAAAGGAGGATTGTCTTGTTTTGTGGCTTTATGTTTGAACTTCTTTCCTCCAACCTTTCCCATTTTGTACCACAGCCTATGGTGGTGTTTTTCTCAAGGCTTGTTTGAGATAACTCTTAAAAGTGTTTATAAGTGTTTTTTAATAGTTATTACTTCAAAAATATTTTTAAACACTTTCAAAACCTATCCTAAACGGGCACATAGTCTTTGTCAAGATGCAATGCAAAAGTATAAAAAAGAGTTTTCCTGTTTTATCTTTCTGCACTTAACCTCTATCTAAGCCTCTTCTAACATTAGTGGGAAATCCGTGAACTCCACTACTTACTCCACAAGCAGGTACCTTTATCTTTTCATGGATGAGAATATTGAGTATTTTCTTCTTCAAATTCCATTGTTCAAGATAATATAGGGATTTTTTCAAAAATGATATTTTAAATCTTCAAAAATAAGATCCACGAATCTATTGGAATTTCCCAATAATATTTTAAGGAATATGATGAAACAAGAAATTAATGCCACATTTACTTCTTCTACCAATCAAGATTTAACTCAGTAGTAACGTATTTGTAATCCTTCTATCAAGTACATAAAAAAATATTTTCTTATTTTATAATATAATATATAAAACAAAACACTTACAAGCAAATGGGGAAAGAGATTAAAAAACAATTTAAACGAGATAAGGTAGTGATTTTGTTTTCTTTTTACTTCTTTAAATAGACACAAGGATTTGCTCAAAAAAAAAAAAAATAGACACAAGGATTCCATTGCAAATGGCCACACATCATCCAAAAAGATGAGGAAACTAACAAATCGTTAAGAGATAAGATTAACATTAAGGAAAAACGAATAGATATAATAAATCTGAAAAGCCTACAAGTCCATATATTCCTCTTCTTAAACATAGTTCCCGATAAATACAAATTATAGTGGCTACAGCAGCATCTACACCAATCTCGTAACATGAAAGAAGGCATAAAATTCTCCGATTCTCCACTGAGTTCAAAGGAAACATTCCATTTCATTCTGTTAAATAGCTGGTTTTAAGCTATCTTCATATCCCTTCTTTGAAAAGCTATCCTCCAAATGAGAAGGTTAAACAGGAAAATGAAGCTAGCTTATCCAAAAATGAAAGCAGAGCTTCCAAGGCATATCCAAAAAGATGCATGAAAGTCAAAACTTAAAAGCTCCAACACTATGATCCGATTACCACTCCCATCAAACACGGACACTTCTTCAAATCATATGTCAAATTTACTGTTGTTACATATGTGAAAGATAAACCTAACTATAGTATGAAGATTAAGAGAGAAGGTAAAGAATGGACACAATGTTTATACTGGTTCGACCATAAAAGGCCTACGTCCAGTTGCTGGAGATGGCTTCTCCATGCTATGCACTAATCAAGCTTGCAATCAGTTCCTTTACCAAGGGAGTTACAGATCTCACAATATATCAATACAAGCAAATCAGAAATCAAGAAGCATGCAACAATGGCTTTCTTGATCTCAGAAACACAACCAGAAAGAAAGAAGGAAGAAGAAGCTGTTTTCTCTCTCTCTCTCAATTACATGAAAATTGAATAATTGAATTCGTAAGAACAAAAAACAAGTCAGATAAGAGACTTCTTCTCTTGCCAAGACACTTGGTTATCCTTCTTCCACGTAGCACCTTTTTTCTCCACATGCAACGACCACAACTTAACAAATTAACCATATCATGTGCGACTCACGTGGGAATGTAACGACCAACTAAAACTAGTTACATAAATGGTTAAAACAATCACTTTGCCAACTCAAGATTCTTAATCACATCATAACAATCTCCACCTTGATTGAGAATCGCCATACTTCGACCTTGGTAAACTTGATTTAGCTTTAGTGCACAAAGATAGTAGATACCTCCATCCAGCTTAACAGGTTTCTTTCAACCTGGATCAAAACAAGTCACACTTAAGAATTCCAGACATTTACTGAATTTAAAAGTAGTGACTGGTTTAGTTATTATATCAGCAGGATTCTCATCAGTATGTATTTTACAAATTGAAACTTTACCTTGACTAATCACATCTCTAATAAAATGGAATTTAACTTGAATGTGCTTAGTCCTATCATGGAATACCTGATTCTTTGTAAGGTGTATAGCACTTTGGCTATCACAGAACACCTCTACCTTCTGCTGATCTATTCCAAATTCAGAAACAATACCTTTGATCCACAGTGCTTCTTTGACAGCATCTGTGACTGCCACATACTCTGCTTCAGTGGTGGAAAGAGCCACCACTGGTTGGAGAGCTGCTTTCCAGCTTATAGTATTTCCAAAGAGTGTAAAAATAATACCAGACAAAGATCTTCTCTTGTCTAAATCCCCTGCAAAGTCAGAATCACAAAAACCTACAATGGCATTGTTAGATTCATCACTTTTTGAATACTTTAAGCCATAATTTTCAGTCCCTTTTATGTATCTTAAAACCCACTTAGCTGCCTCCCAATGGCCTTTTCCAGGGTTAGCCATATATCTACTAATAAGGCTTGAGGCATAGGCTAAATCAGGCCTAGTACAGACCATACAGTACATTACACTTCCTACAACACTGGCATAAGGGACATTCTTCATTTCTAACTCATCTTCAACAGTGTTAGGACTCATTAAAGCGCAGATTTAAAATGAGATGCAATGGGTGAAGAAACAGCCTTTGAATTATTCATTTTGAACTTTTCAAGTGTCTTATGAGTATACTTGTGGCTGTGTAAGAAACAAGGTGTTGTTTCTCCTATCTCTATTTATATGTATTCCTAGAATAGTTTGTGCCTTGCCTAAGTCTTTCATTTCAAATTCTTTGTTTAAGCTAATTTTAAGTTTATCAATCTCATCTTTCTTAGAACAGGCCACTAGCATATCATCAACATATAAAAGAAGGTACATAGGGCAAGATTTATCTATCCACCTAATGTACACACAACTATCATGATTGCTTCTCATAAAACCAGATTTTAACATGAAATTGTCAAATTTTAGATACCATCGTCTAGGTGATTGTTTAAGGCCATACAAGGATTTCTTCAAGAGGCACACTTTGTGTTCACTGCCCTTTGAAATAAAACCCTCAGGTTGTGTCATATAAATTGACTCTACTAAATCACCATGCAAAAAAGCAGTTTTGACATCTAGTTGTTCTAGTTCTAAGTTATATTCAACTACAAAAGACATGAGGATTCTAATAGATACATGCCTAACAACAGGTGAATAAATCTCATTATAGTCTATCCCCTCCTTTTGAGTGAACCCCTTAGCAACTAATCTAGCCTTAAACCTCTCTTTCTCAACCCCAGGTATCTCATCCTTTCTTTTATATATCCATTTACAACCTACAAGTTTCTGATTTTTAGGCTTGTCACTCAAAATCCAGGTTTTATTCTTATTTAAGCTATCCATTTCTTCTCTCATTGCTTGTATCCATTTTTCTTTATTAAAATCAGTTAGAGCTTCTCTATATGTCAAAGGTTCATTACATATAGTTTGGTTTGCAATATTTAAAGCATAGGCAGCATAATCAGAACTTGCAAACCTGATTGGAGCTCTAATTTCTCTTCTATTTCTGTCTCTAGCTAGTTGATAAGAGCTTAAATCATCACCCTCTTGAACTTGTTCTTCTGATCCAGCTTCTTCTGTTTGAGGTTCATCAGTAGTGTGGGATTGAGAATCCACTTCCTCTACTGTTTGCTCCTTATCACTAGCTGCCTCCACCTCTATTTGAATTCCCTGTTGCTTTTCTTTTTCTGCAACATTCTCACAAGATATATCAGTAGATTTCAGGAACATCTCTCCTTCATTGAAAGTTACATCCTCAGCATGAAGGTCTTGAACCGACCATTATTCAAGGGTTGCCACAATTTATACCCTTTAACTCCATCAGGATATCCTATGAACATACACTTAGTGGCTCTAGGGTCAAGTTTTCCCTCCTTAGTGTGAGCATAAGCAACACAGCCATAAGTTCTAAGGTGCCCTAGGTTTGGGCGGAGATCCTGTCCATAGTTCTTGTGGAGTTTTGAAATTTATGGCCGAGGATGGGCACCTATTGATTAGATAGCATACTGTCTTTTACGCCTTCGGCCAAAAACTTCTTAGGTTGGTTGGTCAATTCATGATGCACCTAACCCTCTTTAAGATAGTCCTATTCATTCTCTCAAAGAACCCTGTTTTGCTTGAGGGGTCAACCTAACAGTTTATGCCTAGTGAGAAATCCTTGAACTCCACTACTTACTCCATCCTGCAGTACCTTTATCTTTTCATGTATGATAATATTCAGGATTTTCTTCTTCTAATCCCATAGCTCATAATAATTTAGGGGGTTTCAAAAATAATATTTTAATAATTGATATTTTCATCAATAGCAAAAGTTTTAAAGACTTTAAAAATAACGTACTAAGATCCACAAATCTACTCGAATTTCCGGTAATATTCCAAGGAATATGATGAAACAAGAAATCAATACCACATTTACTTGTTCTACCAATCAAGATTTTATCCAAGTAGTAATGTATTTATAATCTATCTATCAAGTTAGAGATTTGAATCCCTCCATATTTTTCTTCTTATTTTACAATATAAAAAAAAAAAAAAAAAACACTTACAAGCAAATGGGGAAAGAGATTAAAAAAACAATTTAAACGAGATAAGGGTAGTATTTTTATTTTTTTTACTTCTTTAAATAGACACAAGGATTCCCTTGCATAGGATATGATTCTACCTTACAAATGGCCACACATCATCAAAAAATACGAGGAAACTAACAAATTGTTAAGAGATAAGATTAACAAAAAGGAAAAACAAATAGCTATAATAAATCTGAAAAACCTACAAGTCCATATAATTCCCGGTAAATACAAATTATAGTGACTACAGCAGCATCTACACCAATCTCGTAACATGAAAGGCGGCATAAAATTATACACTGATAGTTCAAAGGAAACAGTACATTTCATTCAGTAAAATAGCTGGTTTTAAGCTATCTTCATATCCCTTCTTTGAAAAGCCATCCTCCAAATGAGAAGGTTAAATAGGAAAATGAAGCTAGCTGATCCAAAAACGAAAGCATATGTACCGATTTGCATAGCATATGTTGCAGGATGCAAATCGACATGCTTTGCCAGCGTTGGCATCAAGATGACAGTCCCAACACAGGTGTGAAGAGAAGGTCAGAAGCCATTCAAAATGAATCAAACTAATTTCGAAGTCGTAATCTTACGCAGCATTGAGAACCAATTGCAAACTGACATAGATCGATTCCTGCAAATGCAAGAATAGAGAAAAAAATGTCTTAATACCATTGAAAAGGCTTTTCCAAAAACATGTGCCCTCCCGAAAAGAGAGCAAAAAGAAAATGGAAGCTGGGGAAAACAGATAAAGCAAGACGAGTTGTTCGGGAATTAGGTGAAGGATGGAAAAGCTGTACTAGGATTAGGAAATATATTATTAGGAAAATAGAAATCAGTAATTGCCTCACCGATGCTTAAAGTTCTAACTATAATAACCATTGCCAAGGATTTTGTCAATGGTTATTATAGTTAGAACTTTATTACATCTATACAAATCATCAGAAGAGAAGGAAATGATGAATTATAATTTAATTTCAGCAACCAAGTATTCAAATATGATGAGTATGAAGGCAATTCACTTGAATGACAAACATGGGTAAAGAAAGTAAGAAACTCAGGTCTTGTGAGTGATTGATCATATGATTTCAAAATAAAGAAGTTGAGAAGCATCCACAACTTCCAAGTTCCAACCACAAATGAAGTTGATAAAAAAAAAAAAAAGAGGCATTATAAGATCATTTGAAAGTCAAACAGATATCCTTTCTATAAATGAAAAATGATTCCATCCAGCTCAAAAAGATGTCAGTTTTCTATCCTGAATCACTTGCATTGGTCACCACAATCCCAAAGTATAAGCACTTGCTGAAAAATTGAAGGTAGCTGCTACAACAACCAAAATTTGATGGCTTTCATTGCATTTTTTTTTTTTTGCAAAAGTTCATTGCATTTTTTTGGAATGCAATAAATAGCATTTCTATTTATTGCAAAAGATGAAGTAACTAAATAACGACTTGGAAATGAAGATGATTAGGTTGGATAGAGAGAAACTGAAACGGGATAATTAGGAATATTGCAAAAGATAAGAACTACGAGTTTGAAATTTGAAAATTAAAAAAAAAAATCCCAAAAATCCGAACAACCAAATTAGTGAGGTGTGAATAAAAAACAAATCAAAATAATTATGTAAATGAAATTAGTAATTAAGAATGATATCAGTTTTGAAAACGCAACTGATAAGGAATAAATCGTGAAGATTCTGGATATATGAAATTAAAAAATTGAAAAATAACTGCTAAACGTGCGATATGGGGCTGATTTGGTGGCACTTAAAAATGAAGTAACTAAATCAGGATGTACTATTTAATTACAATTTTGACATGGGAATAGAGGCGGATTTCGTTGCAGGACAAATGGAAGGGATAACTAATTAAGATTTATTTACAATAAGTAGCATTTTTATCACAAAAGTTACGAAATTAATTGAAATAAGGGTATAATAGTAAACAAAATAAAATAAAACCACCACCTACGACCTTGTTTGTCCGTTTTTATAATTAATTTGGATTTACAAATATTTTTGTAATTAGTATCTCCGATTTGAATATTGATGTAAATTGCTGTACAATAAATATAAATTTTTTTTTTTGCCACATAAGATTTCTGTTAAAAATATTTAACATAGCTTTTAACCGTGAAAGATCAAAACTCAAGTGTTGAAAACTCAAGGACCGAATAGAAAACAAAATGGAAATTCAGAGACCGAAAATGTATTATTCTCTTTTTTAATACTCCCGTCATACCGAACATTTTCAATACTCTCTATGTTAATTATATGTCAGTGTTTTCCTAATAGATAATAGAATCCACAACTTTTAATTCTTTCCACACGTGGTATTATTACTAGAGTATTTTTGGATACTTGAGAAATTCTAAACCTACCTTAAACAAAGCATGTGGTCGTCCGGATCCTCCACCACAAAAAATACACCAATAATTATTTTCAAACAACAAAGATGCATTGGATTGGATCAAACCTTTTTTTCCTACACTGGCTTCACTTATACGCCTTTGTGTTTGTCAGCCCAAAGTTCGTCGTGATAAGTCATCCACGTGGCAAACCCATGTCGGCGGGACCCGATTTAAAGGGGGTAATCAAGTAGGTAGCCATTTTTCTGTCAAAATTAATACTTTTTGGCCCACAAGAAAAAAATAAAGTTTTTTGGCCTATTCGAAACACGCTTTGTGAGTAGAAAATCGAAAATACCTATTAGGGGGCGTTTGGAGTGCGGGAATCGGAATTAAATGCCTAATTTGATCCAGGAATAAGTAGTAGGAATAAAATGCCTGGAATTTGATGCTGTGTTTGGAGTGTCTTTGGAATGGGATTCAAATGTCCTGAATATGATGTCTGTGTTTGGAGTGTGCTTGGAATTTGGTTTATGGAATATGATTATTGTTTTTGTAGGAAAGAATATGATTTGTTATTTTATTTAATTATTATATAAAATTTATTTTAAAAATTGAAAAAAATAATTAATAATATTAAATTTAATTAAATTAAAATTATCAACTATATTTATTTATAAGTTTGAATTTTTTAATTTCCTTTTAAATGTTATTTCATTAAATAAAATAAAATAAAATTGATGAAACATATAGGAATCAATTTCTTACAATCATGTATTATTATATAAATTAGTTGATATTAATTGACGGTAAAAAATAAATGATTGTTTTCATTCAATATTTAGGGTTTAATAATAAAACAAATTTATTAATTTAAAAAAAATGGAAAACGTGTTATTTAAAAAAAGGGTAAAATGTAAATAAAACCCGTGGTTTTTTCAAATGCATAACACCCCATTGGTTTGAAAATAGCAAATCACACCATTGTGGTTCCAAATTTTTTCAATCGCACCTCCCCTTCAATGTCATTAATTTTATTTTAATCATAACTTATTCGTTTGAATTCCGATTTGGATGATTCAAGATGTTTTGGAATCCTCATTTTGGTCTCTACGCTATGGTCACTTCAAACTTTCAAATCACTAAAAACCAAAAGAGTTAACGGTGTCAATCATACCTAGTATTTTGATGTCAATCAACTATTTTATTTATTAATCATTTCGAAGTTTTGAAGTGACTATTATATAGATCCTGAAATTAAGATTCCAAAATATCTTGAATCACCCAAATCGGAGTTCAAACGAAAAAAGTTATGGCTAAAATAAAAATTTTGACATTAAAGAGGAGGGGTTTGATTGAAAATTTTTGGAACTACAGGGGTGTGATTTACCATTTTCAAACCACAAAAGGTGTTCATGCATTTGGAAAAAACCACATGGGTCTCATTTTCATTTTACCCTTAAAAAAATGTTGTATTTGGAATTAAGCTTGAAAAAAGTACTATAAAGTAAAATTTATCTAAATTAGTTAGTGTATTATTTTGAACATTCTTTTTAAATTTAATTATGTACAATATATTGAGTTTCTTTAAAAAAATATTTTTGATTTAAAAAATATGTATATTTTTTTAATTAAAATTGAACATATTTTTTTAATTTAATTATGTATAATATATTGAGTTTCTTTAAAAAAATATTTTTGATTTAAAAAATATGTATATTTTTTTAATTAAAAAATATTTTTTAATTTTATCTTGTTCACTATAACCTACTAAAATACTCATAATATATTTTTTTTCCTATTAGAAATACCAAATAGTACAAAATTGGAGAGAGTTTAATTAAATGCCAATGACAAATGCCAATGCCAAAGCTAATGCCAATGTTAAATAAAGGGATGGGAATTGAATGTCAATGCCAATGGTAAAAGAGGTTGAACCAAACAATGGAATGGGAATTGAATGCCAATACCCATGGGAATTAAATGCCAATGCCGGCACTCCAAACGCCCCCTTAGAGTTTATAACAGGGCATATTACTTGTAATAACTAGTTGGTTAGTTAGTTAGAAAGTTGGTTATTATATTCTTGTGTATAAATACTTTATTTACTCTTCATTAATGAATCAATTCATTTTTCTCTTTCTTTGCTTCAATATGGTATCGATTGAAATTTTTCTCTCCCCACCGTTGCTTTCTTTCCTTTTTAGGGCTTTCATCCTCGCGATTCTCCTCTTTTTGTTCAATCTTGCATGAACAATTCTCTTGATTTTTTTGAGTTAATTCTTACTCAATTTCGTTCTCGATTCTTCAATTTAGTTCTCGATTCTTCTTTTCCTTTCTTGATTTTACGAATTTCTTCTTTTTTTTTTCTTCTGAATTCATCGATGGCGACTACTAAAACCACAAAGAGCTTCATCCACAAATCCTTTACCTGGAAATTCAAATGATTCTGTTTCTCTTCATCAGCATAATCCATACTATCTCCATCATTCTGATGGATCCTCTACTGTTCTTGTTTCTCCACATTTGAATTGAGATAATTTTCATTCATGGCATAGATCCATGCGATTAGCTTTATCAGTCAAGAATAAGCTAGGCTTTGTTGATGGCTCCCTTGAATGTCCTACTGATGGTCCTACCCTACAGGCATGGTTAATCAACAATGATGTTGTGGTTTCATGGATCTTAAATTCTGTTGAAAAAGAAATTTCGGCCAGCTTGCTCTACACTGATTTAGCTTCTGAGATTTGGCAAGACCTCAAGGATCGTTTTGAGCAAGGTAATCAACCTCGTCTTTTTCAATTGCGAAGGGAATTGATGCAAGTCAGTCAAGGTGACCTCTCTGTCAGCAGCTATTTTACGAAATTAAAGACAATTTGGCAAGAATTAATGGAGTATAGACCAAAATGTGTATGCACTTGTGGCGGTTTGAAGCCTATGGAGTCTTTCTATCAAGGAGAATTCATTCAAGTTTTTCTCATGGGGCTAAATGATTCATACACTCAACTCACTTCTCGATTTTATTGATGGAACCTTTTCCTTCCATCAATAAGATTTTTGCTTTGGTTATACAAGAGGAGCGTAAACGGAAAATCAAGACTTCTAATCCATTTCTTCCCCGAATCAATGGCTTTTGCTTGCCGTTCTACCAACCAGGCTCCTACAACAAGCAATCGAAATTATAAAAAGGATCGTCCTATATGCACTCATTGCAACATTTCTGGCCACACGATTGAGAAGTGTTATAAGCTTCATGGTTACCCCCCTGGTTTTAAGTTTAAACCACGCATCAACAATTCTGCTGCTCCTTCTGCATCACCAGCCTGTGCCTCCTTGCCAGATCCTGCTATTTCTTCCAAGACACCAATGACTGAGACCACGTATGCTCTTAATTCTGAGAATTATCAGAAACTTATGCACCTACTGGCATCCCATCCATCTCCTACAACTTCTGCTATGGGTTCTACTTCTCATATTGCAGGTACCTGTCTTTCTTTTAATCCCACTGATATGTGGATTATTGATTCTGGTGCTTCAAAACATATTTGTTGTTCTGCCAAGCTATTCAAGACCCTTATTCCAATTGAGAATACATTTGTCTCCTTACCAAATTCTCAAAGGGTCCATGTTGCTGCTATAGGTTCTATAGTTCTAAACAACAATATTACTTTAAATGGGGTTTTATACATACCAGACTTCTCATTTAACCTCCTTTCTGTTATTGTTTTAACTCAACACTCTAATGTGGATTTTCATTTCACTTCTACACATTGTTTTATCCAGGACAAGTCCAATTTGAGGATGATTGGCAAGGGTGACATGACCAATGGCTTATACATTTTGGCTTCAGCTACTTCTGTTGTTTCTGATTTTATGTTTCCCAATTCTAATACTTGTTTTTCAATTCCAAATAAACCCACTGTGCAATTGTGGCACAACAGATTGGGACATCTTTCTTTTAGTAGGTTATCATTGTTGAAAGACTCTATTTCTTTTCCAACATTGAATAATAAAATTGGTTCTATGGAACTTTGTGGTATCTGTCCATTGGCCAAACAAAGGAGACTCTCTTTTGTCTCTAATAATCATCTCTCTTCTGCACCCTTTGATCTTATTCACTGTGACACACGGGGTCCTTATCACACCTCTACTCATTAGGGTTACAATTATTTCTTAACTCTAGTTGATGACTGTACTAGATTCACCTGGATATATCTTATGAAGCACAAGTCTGATGCAAAGCTTATAATTCCTAGATTTTTTGCTTTTATTTTCACACAATTTGGAAAAACCATCAAGACTTTTCAATCCGATAATGCCCCTGAACTTAATTTTGAATCCTTTTTCCGGGAGAAAGGTGTTTTCCACCAATTTATGTGTGTGGAAACCCCTCAACAGAATTCCGTAGTTGAAAGAAAACATCAACATCTTCTAAATGTTGCAAGATCACTTTTTTCCGTCTAAAGTTCCCATTACATTTTGGGGGGAATGTGTCTTGACTCGCTACTTTTATTACCAACGAATTCCTACCCCTGTCTTAGCCAACAAAACACCCTTTGAATTACTTTTTCGGACATCCGTGATTACTCACAATTCAGGGTTTTTGGTTGCTTGAGCTATGCTTCTACCCTATCACTCACAAACAAAATTTGAACCTCGAGTCAAAAATGTATATTTGTTGGTCATGTACCTGGAATCAAAGGTTACAAGTTATACAATTTAACAACCAAACAGCTTCTTTATTTCCAGAGATGTTCATTTTTTTGAAGACCACTTTCCTTTTCGGAATATTGCTTTTTCCTCTCGACCCATTGATCTATTCTCCCGACATAGTTCTTCCTAAACCTTTGTCCACCACTACATCTCCATCTTTTCAGTCAACTTTACCTGACCCTAATCCAATTATCTCTGATTCTCAGAATCTATCTTTACCTTCGAATCCAATTCATTTACCCACTATCCCTGAGAGAAGATCTGGCAGACATATTAAACCACCTGCATATCTAAATGAGTACCACTGTCACTTATTAAATAGTACATTACCTGATCCATCTTCTCACCAAAAATATCCATTGGCCAACTACCTCTCCTATTCTAATTTCACTCATTCTCATCAGCATTTCTTATGCAACATCACCCTTGAATCTGAACCAAAATACTACCACCAAGCAGTGAAACATGATCACTGGAAACGGGCAATGGAAGAAGAATTATTTGCCATGGAAAGGACCAATACTTGGTCTATTGTTCCTCTCCCTTCTGGCCATCATGCTATTGGTAATAAATGGGTCTATAAAGTGAAATACAAGCCTGATGGCTCTATTGATCGTTATATGGCACGTTTGGTTGCTAAGGGCTATAATCAACAAGAAGGCTTAGATTTTTTTGAGACTTTTTCCCTTGTGGCAAAATTGGTCACTGTCAAAGTAATTTTAGCAATTGCATCTCATTATTCTTGGCCATTGGCTCAACTTGATGTGAATAATGCTTTTCTCAATGGGGATCTTTTTGAAGAAGTCTATATGCATTTTCCCTTGGGTTATACACCAAAGCTGACTGTTCCTAGTAAAGGGGAGTCACTTGTATGCAGATTAAATAAGTCCATTTATGGCCTTAAACAGGCTTCAAGACAATGGTTCTCCAAATTTTCTACTTCTCTTGTCAATTTTGGTTTTTTACATTCCAAGGCAGATTCTTCTTTGTTCACAAAAGGTAGTGGTGATACTTTTCTGGCTTTACTAGTTTATGTAGATGACATTATAATTACTGGTCCATCTACTTTTCATATTGACAAATTGAAGTCTTATTTGCATACCCAATTCATGCTTAAAGATTTGGGGCCTTTGAAATTTTTTCTTGGACTTGAGATTGCTAGATCTAAGTCTGGATTGACAATCACACAAAGGAAATATTGTTTGGAATTACTTGAGGATACTGGATCCCTGGGTTCAAACCAAATTTATTACCTATGGATCCAAAACAAAAGTTACATTCTATCACTGGGAACCTTTATCACCGTAGGAAAGTCATTCTTACGGAAGACTCGTTGGCAGACTTCTTTACTTGACAATTACCAGACCTGACATTACTTTTGTTGTACATAAGTTGAGTCAATTCATATCCAAGCCTTATACTTCACATCTTATTGCTATTCACTACTTGCTGCGATATCTCAAGCATTATCCAGGCCAAGGTCTTTTTTATCCTTGCAATTCTACAACAACTTTTCAATTGCAAGGCTTTGCTGATGCAGATTGGGGAGCCTGCCCTGCACAAGGAGATCAATCACTGGTTTTTGTGTATTTTTAGGTGATTCTCTTATCTCTTGGAAGTCCAAGAAACAAACAACAGTCTCTAGATCTTCAGCTGAATCAGAATATCGATCTCTTGCCATGGCTGCCAGTGATTTAACTTGGTTATGCGACTTATTGTCCGATTTACAAATTCAATTTTCGGACCTTCTCTTCTCTTTTGTGACAATTTGGCGAAGAATATATTTAGCTACTAATCCTGCTTTTCATGAGAGGACAAAGCACATAGAGCTTGATTGCCATTTTATACGGGATACGATAATGAAGGAAGCATCAAACTTATGCCAATCCTGGACACAATTCCAGTAAGCGATTTATTTACCAAGGCACTTCCTCTTCCACTGTTTTCTTCTCCATTATCCAAGATGGACATTGTGAATCTTCACCAACCTCCATCTTGAAGGGGAGTATTAGAGTTTATAACGGGGCATATTACTTGTAATAACTAGTTGGTTAGTTAGTTAGAAGGTTGGTTATTATATTCTTGTGTATAAATACTTTATTTACTCTTCATTAATGAATCAATTCATTTTTCTCTTTCTTTGCTTCAATAATACCCCCATAGAGCATTTAATACACACTATCAGATTTTAAAAAATAAAATAAAAAACTGCGCAATCATCGGAGCATAATAATTTTTGGCTTTGGAAATCTAAAACTTATACCATACTACAACAGACCTTCTGGTTTAAAAAAATAAAATTTAAAAATTTAAATCTAAAAGCAAGAAGGAGATACTCCATTGTTGAAAAATCTAAAGCTTGTATCTAGAATTTTGGTTAACCGTGTTACTCACTAATCGAAAGGTATGAACACTCTTTTTTTTTTATTAGGGAAACAATAGAAAGAAGAAAAAACATCTCAAGGTTCTCGTGTGTGTATATATATATATATTTATATTTTCATATAACCATGTAAATTACACTTATGTTGGATTGTAAATTACATTTTTATGGTTTAATTTTTTTTTTACTACCGTTTAAAAATATTTTTATGGTTTGATAAATTGTAAAATGTACTAATCTTTCGATTCATTTATCAAATTTTCAAATACGTGTTTATTCTACCGTTACAAGTGTCACGTGTTCCAATTCTATTCAAAAAATTAGAAATTTTTCAATAAATGAGTATAATTTGTAGAAAAAAATATTATCAACAAAGTGTAAAAATATAAAATTCGCATACATCTATTGATTTTTTTTTTGATAAATTGCATGAAATTAAAACACGTGACATACGTAGAAGAAAAATAGAGAATCCAAGTAGATAACCCTTCTTGGTCATTAGTCATGTCTTTTTAGCAAGTCAATATTTTTAATGTTTTATATACCAATTTACAATTCTAATTGTTAATTATCCCCAAATTACCCATTATTTTATTAATGTTATAATATTTTATTTCCTTGTCTGTTACGTTTTTTGATTGACCAATTGGCTCCAGATTTATAGGGATTGTAATTCCTTCATCCTCTTCGATCTCATTCTTTTTTAAATTTGTATATTGTCCTATATAAGTTTTCTTGTTACTTTATTTATCATAAATATAGTACAATTCTTAACTATACTCAATTTACAAGATTATACCACTTTGTCACTATCCGCGACATTGTCATTGAGTATTGTTTCTTTGGATCCTTCCTCAATGGTCTACCCTTTTGAATTATCTATAACCTTTAAAATTGCATCGTTTACATTAAGACCAAGTGTTGTTAATTGATATACATGATTTGTTCACTTCTTCATAACATACTATATTATATTACAAATTAGTACAGTATAATACATCAACCTTTCACACATTATACCAGATAGATAAATGAAGAGATACGGTATAGTATAGTAAACATTTTCTAGTATAGTATAATACATATTTGATCATTTCTCATAGTCCTCTCAAATGTTTCAGAGTTGGTTACCGTTTTCCTTTCAAAACTCATTGTAATGATGTTGATAAATCTCTCCCTACTATATTTTATTTTTCAAGTAATTTAATTTGATTTTTCAAACACAATTTGATTTTCATATATAAGTTTTTTAATCTATATTTAAATGTTCATGCATCAGTTGACATAGTATGTTTTCGATTGATAACATGAGTGTTCATACCTTTCGATTAGTGAGTAACATGGTTTACCAAAATTCTGGATACAAGCTTTAGATTCTTCAATAATGGAGTATCTCCTTCTTGCTTTTAGATTTAAATTTTTAAATTTTATTTTTTAAAACCAGAGGTCTGTTGTAGTATGGTATAAGTTTTAGGTTTCCAAAGCCAAAAATTATTACGCTCCGATAATTGCGTAGTTATTTTATTTTTTTAAATCGATAGTGTGTATTAAATGCTCTGTGGGTATTTTTGATTTTTCTACTCACAACGTGTGTTTTGAAAAGGCCAAAAAACTTTATTTTTTTCTGATGGGCCAAAAAGTATTAATTTGATAGAAAATGGCTACCTACTTGATTAGTCTAATAAAATATGTTTTCGCAATTTCAATAACTAAGGGGAATGTTTTACAACCTGAGTCAAACCATAAGCGTATTTACGAAAAGTTTTAAACTATAAAGATGCGATTTACCATTCGGACAATGCACATGTGTGTAATTTGCAATTTTTTTTTTTTACGTTTTTCTCTAAATAATATAAAGGTGGATTCATGAGTGTTTTTTCTTTAACTTTTGCTAGTGCTTTTCATTCTTTATTTCTAATCAATTCCTCTTTCAAAGGTGGTGTAGCAGCGAGAGAGTGAGCTGCAACGCTCGTCAATGTGGCCGCTTACTTTTATCAATAAAATGTTTCTCCTTCTGCTTCAAGATTAAAACCAAGAGTTCCAGGTCTGTTAAACTTTACCTATTTCTAATTTTTTATTTTATTACCTTCATCTTGAGTAGTTTGGGGATGATTGTGGAAATCAAAACGATATGTGAAGAAACAAATATAATAATATTCTTGTTTATCTTTTATTTTCTAAAAGAAAAACAAAAAATATGTTAGAAGTCTATTTATTGTTTCTAATTCACTCGTTAAAAAAACATAAATGTATTTATAATAATTTTTGGTTTATCGTTTTCTAAAATTGTAACTTAAAATTTAATTTTATATGAGAATTTAATTTTCAAATGAAATATTTAAAAATATTGTATCAATTTAAATTTTGGATATTTATTTAGGAGTGTTCACGGGGCGGGGCGGGGACGGGGAATGCATTCCCCGTCCCTGTCCCTGCTCCCCAATCCCGATCCCCATCCTCGCAAAATTCCCCGTTCAAAGGGATCGGGGATGGGGACGGGATTCCCAGGGGGAATCACGGGAACGGGGAGTTTAGCTAGGAATTTTCCTGCTTAAATTTAAAAAAAATCCCTAATAGAGTTAATTTTTCAATACAATTATCAAAATTCACTAATTTATCTAACTCAAATCCAAAAACAACAAATTACAATAAAAAAACAGCAAGTAAAAACAGCAAAAAAACAGCAAACAAAACATATGAAAAACAGTAAAGAAAAACAGTTTTTAAAATAACAGTTATAAAAAACAGTTTTAAAACATTAAAGAAAAAAACAGTTTTAAAAAACAGCAAAAACAGTGAATAAAAACAGTTTTTAAAAAACAGCAAATAAAAAACAGTGAATAAAAACAGTTTTTAAAAAACAGTGAATAAAAAAACAGTTTATAAAAAACAGTAAAAACAGTAAGGAAAAAACAATAAAAAACATAAAAAAAAAGTGAATTATCGGGGAACGGGGACGGGGTCGGGGTCGGGGATGTCATTCCCCGTACCCGTCCCCATCCCCGTTGGGAACGGGGATTCCCCACCACTTTCGGGGCGGGTCCCCGCGGAGAAAATGAACACCCCTATATTTATTACACATGTGACGGAGAAAAACATGTCAAAAGTAATAATTTTATTAATGTGTTGAAAAATCTGAAAACTAAAAAAAGGAAAAAAAAATTCTGAAAACTAGAAGACGTAGCAAGAAATCAAAATTATATATATATTATTTAATTATGCAGATATTATTAGAAATTGTGTAGATTTTATATCAATTTAAATTTTGGATAATCATTATACATATTATATTATAAGTTAAAACAGGTAAAAATAATAATTTATTAATGTATTGAAAGAGCTGAAACGGGAACAAGAAGGAAAAAATCAAAATTGCGTAGGTATTATAAGAAGTTTTTTTGTCAAAATGTCAAAGTAACGATTTTATGAAAAGAGTTAAAAAAATTCACACAATTTGAATTACGTTTTTAAATAGTGAGAAATGATAAATAGAATATCATTATAATATACATTTGGGGCCGCTCATTTTGATGTGGTATAAGATTATAGAGGATGTGTCCAGGATAATATTATTCATTTTGCTTGTTTTAAAGATACCAGGTTTGTTAGATTACTTGTAATCGGAGAATATAGGTATTTGGTTATTTTAGATTAAGTCCTCTAGTGGTGGTTTTTGAGATGTATTTTGTTTCTTACTTTCTTACTCATAATATTATAAAAACTTATTTATATTTTTACATGGAATTAAGGAAAAAGACACTTATGGTCGATGACTTTTGAGTTTGTTTATCATTTGATCTTGAATTTTCAAACCCAATATTTTTACCCTTGAGTTCTCAAGGATTCCATTACAAAATAATCAATTTTCTTAGATAAAGAAAACCATTAAATAATTTTTTTCCCCCGACAATTGGTACTTTCATAGGTTAAGGAGTAAAAAAAAGGAAAAGAATTACCCACAAAATAAAAATGATCAAATTTCAAGAGATAGAGTTGATTTAGAACTGCATGTAAAAAGAAAAAAATTCCATATTATTTGCTTTTCTTTTTCTCTCTATTATTTGAATCCCTCATCTTGCAAATTCTTCACATTTATTTGTACCAAAGCCAAACTGAGAATATAAAAGTGACTGGATTTTCGTTCCCATGCTTTTAAGTTCTATTTTACAAAGGAAGTTTTTTGTTTTGGAAAATGACATCATTGTATAAAAGAGTTAAAATTTGTAAGAGAGAATTTTCATTGTTGCTTATGCTTTTATTTTTGTGGGGATGAAGCCTCATTCTATCTAACAAATTAACTTCGTTTTGATTTTAATATCACTATCAGGAACAAATAAGGATAAAGAATTCAGGAAACATTTTTGGAAATGTCGAAAATTGTGGAAAAAATTCATGAGTCATTGGTGGAATCCGTTTCCCTTCCAATCACTTACCTGACTCACTATCGAAAAAACATTTCTTTACTTTCTCATCAATGTGAGAGATTGATTGATGCAAGAAAAAATGTGAAACAAGCTGTGCACATGGAAGAAATAACTGAAGAAGAGATAAAGAGTAATATGACGTGTTGGCTAAAGCAAGCAGAACATAGTATTAGCAAAATGAGGTGGTTTCTAAATGGTGATCAAGAAAGGAGTTGGAAGTGGCATATGAGCTTGCGGATACGGTACCTGCGGAGTAAGAAAGCAAAAGTGTTAGAATTAGAGGCTATGAAATTGATTGAAAGGGGAAAGTTTGACGTTGAGGCTGAGGGATCTGTATCAAATAGAGATTCATTACCTGAATATTATCGTCTGTTTGATGATTATCATGAGATTGTGAAAGGTATAGATGTGGCATTGAAAGATGAGAAAGTGAAGAGAATTGGGGTATTTGGGATTAAAGGAGTGGGAAAGACACGCCTTGTTCAATACATTTGCGCGCAAGCAAAGGAACGAGGGGTGTTTGATAAAGTTGTGTGGGCAATAGTTGGTGAAATACCAAATTGTGATAAAATACGAGCCAAAATAGCTGATGCGCTTGACTTAGACCTGGAACATCTACCACGAAGAGAATATGGGTCTAGTTGGAAGATGGCTGATATAATACGTCAGCGGTTGAGTATGAAAGACGATGTCGATGTCCTCATAATATTGGATGATGTTTGGGAATCCATCGACTTGTATGACTTGGGTATCCCATCTGAGCATCATTGTAAAATCATTTTCACTTGTCGAGATATTTCCGTATTACAAATGATGCGTTGTGAAGAAATACGAGAGGTCGGAATTCTTTCTGATTATCACTCTAGTCAATGGTTCAACAATGTAGTTGATAAATTGGAAACTCCATTTTCAAACCGACTCGTTGAAGAGGCTCTTAATGAATTATGTGTAGGATTACCACTCACAATTGTTGTAGCTGCCATGGCATTGAGAGGGAAGTCCGATGATTCAATTTTAAGGGAGTCACTTGAACAACTGAAATACTTTTCAACTACTGATGTAATAAGAGGAATGTCGAAAGGGACGTATTTTTCAATACAATTGGGTTTTAATTACTTGGAAAGTGAAGAGGCCAAGTCAATATTGCTGTTGTGTTCCTTATTCCCAGAATCTAATTCTGATATCCCAGTGGATTATTTGATGTTTTATAGGATGGGCCTTCAATTGATCGAGACCATAGGAGGGACTCTAATGGAAGTGAGGGATAAAGTATATAGTTCGGTTGAACACCTTGGGGCATCTGCCTTATTAATGGATGACATTGGCCATGACTATGACCATGACCATCACTGTAGGCGTGTTAGAATGCATTCAATTGTGCGAGATGTTGTTAGGGATATTTCAATCAAAAGAGACTTTCCAATTTATTCATCAATTCATGAATCAGCTGCTATATGGTTAAGCCTAAGCCTTGAACATGAACTATTTCATGAAGACTTGCACTTTCCTTATCTGAAATTGCTCACCTTGAAATGCAATCATAAGTACTCTTCTTCTTCTTCTTCTCTTTTTAGGATGCCAGCTGATTTTTTTGAGGGCATGACGACATTGAATGTTTTACATTTGATTGATATGAACAACCTCTCACTTCCACCCTCAATTAGTTTGTTGGTAAACCTTCGGACATTATTAATAGAATTTTGCAAGTTCAAGAAGAAAATGATCGTCTATCCATTCTTGGAACACTACCGAATCTAGAGATCCTGAGCTTTTATGGTTCTCATATCAAAGAGTTGCCCAAAGAAATTGGACAGCTTACTGAATTGAGAATATTAAACTTGTCCAATTGTGACAAACTCGTAAAAATTCCGCCTCATGCAATATCCAAATTATCCAAACTTGAAGGTCTATACATGAATAACAGTTTTCTGCAGTGGGAAATAGACAGATCAGATGGGAAAGATATTGGAAATAATTTGAGTATTGATGAACTGACATCATTGTCTCACTTGAGTGAGTTGAAATTAGATATCCTAGATGATAGATATTTGCCCAATGATGATATTCTCCTCAAATCCTTGGATAGGTTTTATATATCTATTGGGGATCATTTTTCTCAGGGAAAATTTTATTATCCATCATCAAGAACATTGAAAATCACAGGAAACCATATAAATGACATGGTCATCATACTGTTGAAAATAGCCGAAGCTATCTATCTGAACAAGTTATCTTCCTATTCTAGGGTAGATGAGCACGACAAGACTTGTGAAGATATCTTTTCATGTTGTCGTTACCTCGAGGTTCGTGATTGTGACGGAATAGAAGATTTAATCAATTCAACCCAACAAGATGTGCTTTGTAATCATGAAAGATTTTGTAACATGGAATCACTACAAGTGATTGACAGTAAATTGGAGTTTCTTTTTCTTCCAACCGTTTCTAGATGCCTTGTGCAACTCAAGGAACTCAAAATTAAAAATTCTCCCGGGATGAAATATATTGTTAGATTTGGATCTAATGAAGAAACTGTCATTGCATTTCCCAAATTAAAGTCTTTGAGGCTTGAATTTTTGCCTAGCCTGATATCTTTTTCATCAGAGCCTTCAGCTTTTGAGGCCAGCAGTGGAAGGTGTCCTCTCTTCAATGATATGGTAAGTATGTCTCACAAACTCTGAACTGAATGATTAATGATTATAGGTTAACTATGCTGATTGTTATATGTGATTTCACCTTAGAAAGAGGGTGTTTCGTACGTGGGAATAAGAAATATTTATGTGAAGGATTAAAAAACCTATGGTTTGGTATTACTTGCACATTGAGCATCATAATCTTAAACCCACCATAAAAATAAATATAAAAATGAATTATTTAATTTTGATTGTTATATGTTGTAAAATAAGAAATGTTAAATTGAGGTGTTTATAAATTTGATATAATATCTAAAAGAAAAAATTTGAGGTGTTTATAACATCGTAGCTTACACGTACATAGGATAAAAAAGGAGTCCTATTAAACATCAATTAAGTTAAAACTTAAAAAGTAATTAAGAAACTATTAATTGAAGAGTTTTGTAAACAGAGTTGAAAGTTTAACTTCGGTTGCAATGAACAACATAAATGAATAAAAAACTGAAAATTTAAAGCAACTTATTTCCTTAATCTCAACATTATATTTTATATTCATTTTGTAATTAGAAATAATTTTTTTAAATAAGTATAATCTTTATAATGTATTAGGTACAACTTAACTAAAACAAGATTTGATGTATAGCTTCTAGGTTAAAATCAGTTTTAGGTTCTACTATTGCTCACTCTCAATCAGCCTTTGTTCATGGACGACAAATTCTTGATCCAATTTTGATTGCTAATGAAGCTATTGAGGAGTACAATCGTAAGAAAAAAAGGGTCTTATTTTTAAGATTGATTTTGAGAAAACTTTTGATCATGTTGAGTGGGGTTTTTTAGATTTGGTTTTCCAGAATAAGGGTTTTGGTTCCAAATGGAGAAAGTGGATTTCAGGTTGTTTACATACTGTAAATTTCTCTATTTTTGTGAATGGTTGTCCCAAAGGTTCTGTTAAAGCTTCACATGGTCTTAGACAGGGTGATCCTCTCTCACCTTTTCTTTTTAATCTAGTTAGTGATGTTATGTCACGTTTGGTGGAAAAAGTTGTCTCTTCTCAAGTCATTGAGTGTTTTCATATTGGTCATGATAATCTTGCTTTATCTCAACTTCAATTTGTTGATGACACCATCTTTTTTTTAGCAAATAAGGATTCTTCACTATTCAATCTTCCTGGAAGTGGTTAAGTTTTTTGGGGGTCATATCCTGTTTGAAAATTAACCTTGCAAAAAGCTCCTTACTTGGCTTAAATGTTGACTCCTCTAGAGTTTTGCAGCTTGCAAATTCCATTGGTTGTGTGCATGGGACTTGGCCTATCAAGTACTTAGGTCTTCCTCTAGGTGGAAATCCTTCAAGCCTTTCTTTTTGGCAGCCTGTTATTGATAAGGTTTCCTCTAGACTTGATGGATGGAGAAAAGGTTGTTTTTCTAGAGGAGGTAGACTAACCCTCATTTGTTCGGTGCTCCAAAATCTTCCAATTTATTATTTGTCACTTTTTAAAATGCCTAAAAAGGTTGTTTTAATTTTGGAAAGAATTTTTAGAAATTTTCTTTGGGATGATATTGGGGAAGGGAAAAGACTTCATCTTGTTAATTGGAAAATGGTTTGTAAATCAAAAGTTTTGGGTGGATTAGGTATTGGTAATCTTGAATTAAAAAATTTGGCTTTGCTTGGAAAATGGATTTGGCGTTTTTCTTCTGAATCAAATTCTTTTTGGGCTTCTTTCATTAAAAGCAAGTTCGGATCTTTTAGTTTTGATTGGAATTCTTTGATTGTTAAATTTGGGACACTTCGTAGCCCTTGGAAATCAATTTCAAAATGTGTTCCCTCTTTCTCTAAGGGTGCAAAAATTATTCTTGGTAACGGACTTCATATTCGTTTTTGGGAAGATATTTGGATTTCTGATTCCCCTCTCTCAAATTCTTTTCCTCTTCTTTATCGTATCACTAAAAATCGCTTTGCCACCATTTTCTCTCTTTTCAATTTGCATTCTAAGTCTTGGGATCTTTCTTTCTTTAGAAATTTTAAAGATGAGGAATTTCTGGAATTTTCTTCTCTTCTTAGTCTTATTTCTCATATTTCCCCCTCTACCTCCAATGATCGTATTTCTTGGTCTTTTCATTCTTCAGGTTCTTTTACTTGCAAATCTTACTTTTCTTTTCTTTCTCATTATATTCTCTTGGACTCTTTCCCTTATAAATCTATTTGGTTTTCGGGTTTTCAACCCAAACTCCAATTCTTTCTTTGGACTTTTTATTTGGGGAAACTTGTCACCGGGGATGTTTTGCAATCACGTTTGTCCACTTTCTACTTGTCTCCACATATTTGTTTTTTGTGTTATAAGAGTTGTGAATCAGCTTCTCACATTTTTCTTCATTGTAATTACACAAGCAAACTTTGGTTCAAACTTCTTTCACAATTTGATTTGAGTTGGGTTCCTCCAAAGGATGCTAGGTGTCATGGTCATGCTTGTCCAGGGTCTTGTTTGCTTATGGCCGTATGCCCAAGGCATTGTCCCCCTTGTCTCAATTAAGCTTTGTAAATAGATTAAGATTTTAATTATGTTTTTAATCACTTTTGTAAGCGAGTGACTCCTCGCCACTTTTCACGTCTGGGCGCCCGCGACCAAAAAATGCTCCAAAATGTACTATAGGGGGGTATGAAGAGTCTCAACTCAATATTCTCCTATCTCGTTGTATGCTAGCAAGCTTTGTAATTTCTCACTGTTGTTGTCTACTATGTACTCTTGTTTTCGAATGAATCAAAGCTTTCTCAAATGTATTTCTCCAAACACGTTTTATAAAACATTTTCTTGATAAACGTGCGTGGAGGTCTTTGTATAGGGCGGGTTAGGCCCTAGTGTTTCTACTGGCTTGTCCAGTGAGCGGGGCAAGTGCCACACAATCGTGTCCGGTATTAACCAAGAATTCTACGATTGTGACGGCTTGGTATCGAGCCATCGGTTGGCTTCTTTTGAAAAGTTGTGATCATGCCGAGGGGTCCTGGCGATATGACCCATAACGAGCGCCTTTTGTGGCTGGAAGAACACGTCAAATACTTGTTGGACGTGCCAGATTCAATTCGATTTTGTGAAACCCGAATTGAAGAACTTTCTGGTAAGCCTCTAGATGTTGAGGCAGTGAATAGTCGGATTGATGCCTTGCCGGTTCTTGGCTGATGGGTCGGTGGAGACTCTTGAAGCAAAAATGGCAGGTTTTGGAAGTTTTGAGCGTGCTGAGAGCTCAACTAGTTCTGTGGCCCATATGGAGGGGCGAGTCGATAGTATCGACGAGATGCAAAAGACATTACTCAAGGTCGTGAACGATCTTACTGAAGACTTTAGAGCCACTGTGGAAGCCATGAGGGCTGAAGTGGTTGAATTGAACACAAGGTTGAATCTCACCATGCGGGCGGTGAACAACCAAGCTCCTGCTGTGGGGGCACCTGAAACGGCTAGAATCCGTATTCCTCAACCAAAGCCATTTGGTGGGGCACGTGATGCAAAAGAATTGGAAAACTTCCTCTTTGATATGGAACAGTACTAGGGCTGCCAAAACCGATTCTGAAGAAGCAAAGGTCACCTTGGCGTCCATGCATCTGAGTGATGATGCCAAGTTATGGTGGCGTTCGAAATTTGATGAAATACAGCGAGGGCTTTGTCAAGTGAATACTTGGGATGAATTGAAACAAGCTCTGAGGACACAGTTCTTCCCTGAAAATGTTGAGTTCATTGCTCGAAGGAAGCTCAGAGAGTTGAAACACACAGGCACCATAAGAGACTATGTGAAGCAATTTTCAGCTCTTATGTTAGACATCCGTGACATGTCAGAGAAGGATAAAGTATTCAGCTTTGTCGAAGGGCTGAAACCGTGGGCTAGAACTAAGTTGTATGAGCAGAAGCCTCAAGATGTGAGCACCGCCTTAGCAGCTGCTGAACGGTTGCTTGACTATAGTACTGAACCTTCTCAACAGAAGAAAGCCACTCAACCCTCGAGCTCGGGAAGCAAACCTTCAAACTTTGGTGCACCTAAAAGTGGGGGAGACAGGAGACCCCCATATCAAGGAGGAACTAATACGGCAAGAGGGCCGAATAATACAAACTATAATGCAAGGGGGCCGTTGGCTTGTTTCCTTTGCAAGGGACCTCATCGAGTAGCTGAATGTCCCCATCGTGCTGCCCTTACAGCTATGCAAGCAACAATTCAGGCTAAGACAAATGAAGAGTTAGAGCCTGGAATTGAAGAAGCTGAAGAACAGGAAACCCCGAGAATGGGGGCGTTGAGTTTCTTTTCTGCCATTCAGAAACAAGCGGATGGAGTCAAGGACTCGTCTGAACGTGGACTCATGTTTGTAGAGGCAGTGTTCAATGGTAAGCCTGCAAAGAGTACTATGGTGGATTCTGGAGCCACACATAACTTCATGACCGAACTGGAAGCGAAACGTTTGGGATTGAAGATTGAACAAGACTCAGGGAAGATGAAAGCAGTCAACTCCGCAGCCCTTCCTATAGTGGGAAGTGTAAAAAGAACTCGCTTGAATTTAGGCCAGTGGGCTGGAGATGTCGACTTTGTAGTAGTGAGGATGGATGATTTTGATGTCGTACTCGGTATGGAATTTCTCTTAGAACACAAAGTCATCCCGATACCTGTGACTAGAAGTCTGATAGTCACGAGCAATAACCCGACAGTTATTCCTGCTGTCATCAAGCAACCTGGAGCTGCTCGTATGATATCAGCCCTTCAGTTAAAACGAGGGCTTGCGCATGATGAACCTACTTTTATGGCCATACCTCTTGTTAAGGAGAAATGTGAAGACAAGCCCATTCCGAGAGAGATTCAACATGTTTTAGTTGAATTTGCTGATGTTATGCCTGAGAGTCTGCCGAAAACTCTTCCTCCGAGACGGGGTATAGATCACGAGATTGAGTTAACACCAGGAGTGAAGCCCCCGGCAAGACAAGCTTATAGAATGGCACCACCTGAGTTAGCTGAGCTCAGGAATCAACTAGATGAGTTACTTTCTGCTGGGTTCATCCGACCTGCTAAAGCCCCTTATGGCGCTCCTGTTCTATTTCAGAAAAAGAAAGACGGTAGTCTTCGCTTGTGTATAGACTATCGGGCCTTGAACAAGATAACTGTTCGTAATAAATACCCCCTGCCCATTATTCCTGACCTTTTTGATAGACTACATGGAGCAAAATATTTTACTAAGTTGGACCTCCGGTCAGGATACTACCAAGTTCGAATTGCTAAAGGGGACGAACAGAAAACAACATGTGTTACTCGCTATGGGGCCTTTGAGTTCTTAGTCATGCCATTTGGTTTGACCAATGCTCCCGCAACGTTCTGCACTTTAATGAATCAGGTATTCCACGAATATCTTGATAAATTCGTTGTGGTTTACCTAGACGATATTGTTGTTTTCAGCTCTACCATGGAAGAACATCGAGTACACCTTAAGTTGGTGTTTGCTAAATTGCGAGAGAACCAGTTGTATGTCAAGAGAGAAAAGTGTTCGTTTGGCCAACAACGTATCAGCTTCCTTGGCCATATAATTGAATGTGGGCGGATTGGCATGGATGATGAGAAAGTGAGAGCAGTCCAAGAATGGAAGGTCCCAACATCTATTTCTGAGTTGAGATCGTTCCTAGGATTGGCTAACTACTATCGTCGCTTCGTTGAGGGATTCTCAAAGAAGGCGACGCCTCTGACTGAGTTACTGAAGAAAGGTAATACTTGGAGTTGGTCTCCTAATTGTCAAGCAGCGTTTGATAGCCTAAAGAAGGCCATGATGGAAGGTCCAGTCCTCGGGATAGCGGATGTCTCGAAACCTTTCGAAGTGGAGACAGACGCCTCTGACTTCGCTCTTGGTGGTGTCCTCCTACAGGATGGCCACCCGATCGCCTATGAAAGTAGAAAACTGAATGATGCTGAGAGACGATATGCAGCGTCAGAAAAGGAGATGTTAGCTGTGGTTCATTGTCTAAGAGCCTGGAGACAATATCTATTAGGGGCCAAGTTTGTCGTGAAGACGGATAATAGTGCGGTATGCCACTTCTTTACTCAACCCAAGTTGACCTCAAAGCAAGCACGCTGGCAAGAGTTTGTAGCTGAATTTGATTTCCAGTTTGAACATAAACCTGGGAAGACTAACCTTGCAGCTGATGCTTTGAGCCGAAAGAGCGAACATGCGGCCCTGTGCATGTTAGCTCACCTTCAAGCTAGCAAAGTGGCAGGTACTATAAAAGAAGCGGTGAAGCGTCACTTAAAAGATGATCCTGCAGCTCAGGCAATTGTTAGCCTGGCTAAAGAAGGGAAGACAAGACAGTTTTGGGTGGAAGATGATCTCCTACTCACGAAAGGGGGTAGATTATATGTTCCAAGAGCAGGGGCGTTGCGGAAGTCTTTGTTAGAAGAATGTCATGATACCCTGTGGCCGGCCATCTTGGTCGGGCAACGCATTTTTTGCACTACTAAAAAGAGGATACTATTGGCCGAACATGCGCGAAGATGTAATGCAAGATACGAAGACTTGCCTTATCCGCCAACAAGACAAGACCGAAAAGGCCAAGATAAGCGGGGTTCCTTGGAACCCCTACCCGTGCCTTCTCGCCCTTGGGAGAGTGTTTCTCTGGATTTCATTACCCACCTCCCAAAGGTTGGAGAATTTGAAGCCATTTTGGTTGTGATAGACAGATTCTCTAAATATGCCTCCTTCATCCCGGCTCCGAAGATGTGTTCGGCGGAAATGACAGCTCAATTGTTCTTTAAAAATGTAGTAAAGCTCTGGGGCGTTCCTGAAAGTATTGTCAGTGATAGAGATGCAAGATTTACAGGTTCGTTCTGGACCGAGTTGTTCAGCATGTTGGGGTCTAATCTGAATGTGTCGTCAAGTTACCATCCTCAGACAGATGGTCAGACAGAACGTTTCAATAGTCTCCTTGAGGAGTATTTACGCCACTTCATCGACGCAAGACAACGTAATTGGGTGCAATTGCTAGATGTTGCCCAATTTTGTTTTAATTGTCAGAAGAGCTCTACGACAGGAAAGAGCCCCTTCGAAGTCTCATGCGGAAGACAACCATCTATGCCACATCTCACTGACCACCCGTATGCTGGGAAGAGTCCTCAAGCCTACAACTTCACTAAGGAATGGAGGCAGACTGCTGATGTAGCTCGGGCTTATCTAGAAAAAGCCTCGAAACATATGAAGAAGTGGGCTGACAAGAAGCGTCGTCCGCTAGAGTTTCAAGCAGGGGACAAAGTACTTATAAAGCTGAGACCTGAACAGCTTAGGTTCCGAGGAAAGAAGGATCACCGTCTGATGAGAAAATATGAAGGGCCAGTTGAAGTCCTTCGAAAAGTGGGCAAAGCCTCATACAAAGTTCAGTTGCCCGCTTGGATGAAAATTCACCCAGTCATCCATGTTAGCAATCTGAAGACTTACCATCCTGATTTAGAAGATGGTGCTCGTAACGAAGTCCCAAGACCTCCTGTGAATTTGAAGAATACTGCAGGAAGAATAGCGGAAGAAGTCCTAGCTGAGAGGACACGTAGAGTTGGCAAACCTCGACGAGATCAACGAGAATTCCTTGTCAAATGGAAAGATCTCCCGAATGAAGAGATTAGCTGGGAACGTGAAGAAGACCTGGAGCAGTTCAAGCCAGAAGATCGAATACTTTAAGTCAAGTCAGGTCGGTTGACGGGGGGCGTCAACCATTTAAGTGGGGGAGAATGTCATGGTCATGCTTGTCCAGGGTCTTGTTTGCTTATGGCCGTATGCCCAAGGCATTGTCCCCCTTGTCTCAATTAAGCTTTGTAAATAGATTAAGATTTTAATTATGTTTTTAATCACTTTTGTAAGCGAGTGACTCCTCGCCACTTTTCACGTCTGGGCCTGCCAGACCAAAAATGCTCCAAAATGTACTATAGGGGGGTATGAAGAGTCTCAACTCAATATTCTCCTATCTCGTTGTATGCTAGCAAGCTTTGTAATTTCTCACTGTTGTTGTCTACTATGTACTCTTGTTTTCGAATGAATCAAAGCTTTCTCAAATGTATTTCTCCAAACACGTTTTATAAAACATTTTCTTGATAAACGTGCGTGGAGGTCTTTGTATAGGGCGGGTTAGGCCCTAGTGTTTCGGCTGGCTTGTCCGTGAGCGGGGGCAAGTGCCACACAATCGTGTCCGGTATTAACCAAGAATTCTACGATTGTGACACTAGGGATCTTTTGATTATGGATTTTTTTTGTTTCTAAGAATTCACAAAAAAGAAGACTTTTTTTCAAATGCGCAGTGGTTGCTTTACCAGGTGGACTATTTGGTTAGAACGTAATTCTCAACTTTTTATGGATGAATCCAAATCTTGGTTTGTTTTATGGGATTCTTTTGTTTCAAGAAATTTTAGTTGGGCTAAAGTTGTAAATAGTTTAGATTTTTATTTTCCATCGCATTCCATGTTCTATAAATGGAATTCTTTTTTGTAATTTTATTTTTTTACTTTATTTCTGTTTTCTTGGAGGATTTCTCATCCTCTTTGTATTGTATTTCATTTCCCTTATTGATTAATGAAAGTTTATCTTTCCATCAAAAATGTATGCATGTTAGTTAATTTTCTTACTGTCAATTGCATTTATTAAAAAAGAAAGTGACATAAATCTATGCTCACTTCCTATCAAAAACCATAAATCTATGCTCACTATTTTCGATTCTCTGTTATATAAACTTTGTAGGTGAAACTCCCTTCCTTGGAGGAGTTGACTATACATGGATTGGATCAGATGGAGAAAATATGTGATGGTGGAACCTCAAGTAAACACTTCCCAAAACTACGCACAATAACGGTTGTAAACGAAAACCAGATGCCGAGCATTGAAAATATGAGGGTGGGCGATATATTCAGAAATTTGGAACAACTTACTTTCATCAGGACTTTTGATATGTCAAAGAATGATCACTTCCGTGCCTCAAATGCGTTGACAATGTGGGGGTACCCCAAATTGATGCATAGGTGGATTGACATGGATTTCTTGGTTCCCAGATTCTCAATGGATAAATTGACAGAGCTACAACTTTGGAATTGCAGCACTTTAAGATATGTATTCTCCTCCTCTACAACTTACCAATTTCCATGCCTCAGATCTTTAAGAATAGAGTCATGTTCCGAGGTACAATTTATTGCATTGGGCCGCCGAGATGAGGTTTCAAATAATGCAGATGCAGATGTTGATGTTGTGTCCTTACCTCCATTATGTTCTTTGATACTTGAAGATCTACCAAATCTCACTGCTTTCTGTACCGAGATTTTTAATTTGAGTTTTGATTCTTTGGAAACATTGATCATCACTCATTGTCCTCAGATGAAGGTTTTCGCTTTTGATTTTCCTACTACAGATGAAGTCCAAAGCCCACATACTTCTTTCTTTGATGACAAGGTATCTATATGGCCAAATTCAGCACTTTGGGCTCAACCCCATATATAAAATTTTCCTTTTTTTTTATAACCTTTTGCTTCTTATTTTACATGTATAATTTGGATTTCTTTTGTTTTTTCAAATTTTCCTGTTTCATTTTAAAACATAATTATAAACAATGTTTTTTTCTCTCTCTTTTCTTTTTATATCTTATTCTGCATTTTCTAATCTTAATAAGGTAATTTTTTTTATGTAACTATGTACTAGTTATCATGATGCAAACTTTTACTGCCACAATCACATTCATTTAGCTACCTGATAATTAATTATATAACTTTTACAGTTAAGAAAAGTACCCTGCATTACCTTAATACTACATTAATTGAAAAGAGATTTTCAATTTGATGCATTGCATATAATTGAAGAATTTTGAATTTTGTATTACGTATACTTCAGGTGGCTTTTCCTAATTTGGTTACATTGGAACTCTGGAACATTGGAACAATAAAAACCAAAGATACTCCAAAAATAGGAGAATCTGAGATTGTTTACATGAACCCCATAAGCAGTCTTTTCTCAAGTTATATGGCTATACATCTTGTTAAGCTTGAAATTTTGGATGTTTTTGGATGTGAGTTGGAAGAAATAGTTGCATGGAAAGAAGACGTTAACAATGAGATAAATTTTGCCCAAGTGCATACTCTGAAGCTACGTATTTTGCCAAACCTGGTGAGATTTTGCGGTGGTCGTCAGAGTGTAAGATGGCCTTCTTTGACAACACTTGCGGTGTCTGATTGTCCAAATTTGGAGATGGTTACCTCTGCATTTCTCAACTCACCTGAAAAGGAAGCTGGCGATAAACAGGAGGTAAGTATGCATATGAACTCTTAATCGTAGTAAAACTATAAGTATGAGAGGTCTTACACCTACTCAATAGCTGGCCACAAGAACTATTAAGTCGTTGATGCCTACTTAGGAGTATCATTTAGGGCCTGTTTGGGAGTGCATTTGTAAATTAAGTGCTTTTATTCAAACTACTTCTACCATAAGTAGTCGGATGAAAAGTTTATGATCTTACTAAGAGTTCTTTAAAAAGGTTAATATTTGTTTAAAAATTGTTCTAAAATTTGATAAAATACTAAAACAAAGACATTTTAAGTATAGAAAAATATGATGTAAATTAAAGAGGGAGAGAGATTAACAAGAGAAATTAGTGAGAGTAAGTGTGTGTAGCGAGAAGATAGAGAGAGAGAAATGTGTAGAAATAAGTTAGAGAGAGATTAGTGAGAGAGTGTGTCTAGAGAAGTTAGAGAGAGAAAATGTGTACAAATAATTTAGTGAGAGAAAGTATGTACATATATGTTAGAGAGAATATGTGTAGAAGAAATTGGTAGTATAAGCTTAAAAGTCAAAATCACTTCAGAAAACACCTACTAGTTGTTTCTTTAAAAAGCACTTTGAGGTGTTTTGACTTTTTACCAAAGTGCTTTAAATTTTTTCCAAACACATAAATATTTGATGTAATAACTCAAAAGCACTTCGAAAAACACCCGGGCAGTGTTTGGTTAAGGTTTTCATTTGTGGGAATGGACAAAGGTTTTAAATCATCTTGTTTGTTCTTTCTTTTTGTCCAGAGAAATGGGATCTGAAGGTTATCTATGTAGAAAGCCTTCTTTTATTATTATTTTTTTTTGCAAAAGTTTTTTTATTAGATATTTTTTACTCGTTTTTAACTTTCTTGTATTTTTTTTAATTTCGTATAAAAATTTTGTTTGGGTTAGATGATGGAAAGTGTTAAGGTCATGCTGACCTAATTGGGTCATCTTGGTATGCGTACTGATTCATGTGATGTGACTTTGTCATCAATAGTATAAGAACAAAAATAAGAATGTCTAGGCATCTCCATATTCATTTCCTCGGTCAAGCTATACTTCATGGAATAAAAATTCGGTGTATGGTACAGAGAGTTTTACAAACTCTTAGATCTAATCTAACTCATTTGATCTCATTCTTTTATTTTTATTTTTACTTTTTTTACCTTAACTATTTTAAGAAATATAATTTAATTTTAAATGTTAGATTATAATCTTAAATCTCAACCATTAACTTTTGAATTGCACTTAAACCAATTTAGATTTTTTTTTGTTTCCAGATAATTAGGTTGTGAAACTTTGTATTAATTTATTGTGATCACATTTCTTTCATTGTGATCGTTGTTTTTCAAATGTTACTCAAGTAAGTCTGATTGTCATTTCATCTTTTGAATGTGATTGTTCTTCATGCTATTTAAATATGATCATTGATCATATTCATAATTGATTTTTTTAGGGTAAAATGCAAATCGGACTCGCGTTTTTTCCAAATGCACGAACACCCTGTGGTTTGAAAATGGCAAATCACACCCTTGTGGTTCCTAATTTTTTCAATCAGACTCCTCTCCTTCAATGCCAATAATTTTCTTTTAGCCATAACTTGTTCGTTTGAACTCCAATTTAGGTGATTCAAGATGTTTTGGAATCCTAATTCCAGGCTCTATATATTAGTCACTTCAAAACTTTGAAATGATTAATAAATAAAAGAGTTTATTAACATCAAAATACTAGGTATGATTGACACCGTTAACTCTTTTGGTTATTTATGATTTAGAAGTTTTGAAGTGACCATAGTGTAGATATCGAAATTAGGATTCCAAAACATCTTGAATCACCTAAATCAGAGTTCAAACGAAGAACTTATGGCTAAAAGAAAATTATTGGCATTGAAGGGAGGGTATGATTGAAAAAATTAGGAACCACGGCGTGTGATTTTCCATTTTCAAACCGCAGGGGTGTTCATGAAAAACCACAGGGTCTCATTTGCATTTTACCCTTTTTTTAATGGATTAAATGTAATCGTTGTCTTTTGAATGAGATCATTCTTTTTAAATGTGATCATTGTATAATTTTATAATGTGATCGTCATTCTTCATATTTTCCAGTAATTTGTTTTAATATGATTGTCGCTTTTTGAATGTGATCGTTCCTTTTTCAAATGTGATCGTTCCTTATTTTTTAATCGTGATCATTGTTTTTTTAAAAGATATGTTCATCATTTTTTAAGGGTAAAATGCAAATAACACCCTTATGGTTTCGGTCAAAATCATGAAAAGTCCTTGTAGTTTAAAAATGGTCAATCACACCCTCGTACTTCCAAATTATATCAATATGACCCCTCCCTTTGAATGTTGTAAATTTTCTTTTAGCCATAACTTTTTCATTTCAACTTCGATTTTGGATGATTCAAGATGTTTTGGAATCCTCATTCCGGGCTCTACTTTATGATCACTTGAAAACTTCTAAATCATCAATAAACAATGGGGTTAATTACTGTAATCATACCAAATATTTTGACAATAATAAAACTCTTTTAGTTATTGAAAATTTTGAATTTTTGAGATAACTATGACGTAGAGCCCGAAAAGAGGATTCCAAAACATCTTGAATCATCAAAATCGGAGTTCAAACGAAGAAGTTATGGCTAAAAAAAAGTTTACAACGTTAGAATGAAGTGGTCTTATTGGCATAATTTGGAAGTACGAGGTGTGATTTACCATTTTTAAACTACAGGCACTTTTCATGAATTTGACCGAAACCACAAGGGGTGTTATTTGCGATTTACCCTTTTTTTAAATGTGATCATTGTCATTTTTTTACAAGTGTTTCTAATTGATATTAGGGATAAATGCAAAATACACCCTTGCACTTTGGATTAATTTTAAATCATACCCCTACACTTTTTTTGTCATAAAATACCATGCACTTTAGTAAAATTGCAAATCACACCCTTCAATCGATTATTTTTAACGAAATTGAGATAGATTTATATTCTACGTAGTAACGTATGTCATGTATTATGATTTCATGACAAATAACAAAAAAAAATGACAGATGTGTAGAATTTTAGAATAAACTCTTATGCTAATAAGATGTAAAACCTATAAATCTCACTCAAATGTTCAAATTTTTCGAAATTTTCAATGGTTTTAAATGTGTCTAAATTTCGTTAAAACTAATAGATTGAATGGTGTGATTTGCAATTTTACTAAAGTGCAGATGTATTTTATGACAAAAAAAAAGTGTAGGGGTATGATTTAACAATAACCCAAAGTGCAAGGGTATATTTTGCATTTATCCCTTGATATTGTTATGAACTATCATGTATATGTGATCACATACTTACTCCAAATTTATATTTGTGATCAACTAATTTATACATGTGATCCTATATTCTTATAAATATAAATTTGTGATTGTTTATATTGTGTATGTAGTCACATAATCAGTAAATATTATATTTATGATCGTATATGTGATCTAATACGAAATTTAAAATTCTAATGAAAAATCAATCATGACATATTGGATCTTCAATTGACTGTGAAATTTTGAAAGGAAGATGATGGAGTTGATGTTAGGAAAAAAAGAGTTCATTGATTGAGAAAAATCAAAAGAAAATTTTACGTAAGATTTGTGTTGAATAGAACTGTATTTTTTTAAATATAATTCTTTTAAAATGTGCAATTTTCCCGATTTCCTGCCTCAAGGGAAATTATTTTTTCATTCCATGAATTCCACCATCACAAACAACAAATTTAATATTAAACATTCTGTTTTCGTGAATCACAGACAACACATTTGAGTCAACAGACAATAGCCTGAAATTTGTTATGCATGATTCATTGAGATATTTTTTAGTTTCTTGTGTATTAGTTGTCATAGTTTTGTATTTATTAGTTGTAACGTATACTCTGTAATTTTTACTATTTGCAAAAAGTTATTGTTTTTCTCACAAATTTTATCAATTGAATGAATGCAGTTTATGATAACCACCTTGCTTCTTCACAATTTAGTTAACTTGAAGGAGATATGGAAAGATCAGTATCGAAGTCTTGTCTTTAACAATTTGAGTGATTTGATAATCTATCGATGCGAGAAGTTGAGAACCATATTCTCACCTTCGATTATCGGAGGTCTAACACTACTTCAATATCTGAGGGTATCTTATTGTGATAATATTGAAGACATTATTTCAAAAGAAAGGTCTGGTAGAAGAACAGACAATGAAATTGCATTGCCCCATTTAAGAGCCATTGAGCTAATAGGCTTGCCCAAACTTGAAAGTTTCCTATCAGGGGAATATAAGCTTTCATTGCCTTCACTGGACTATGTGGAAGTTAACAATTGTCTACAACTGCAAACTTTTTCTTCTCGACGAGTTATTGCACCAAACTTAAATAGAGTACAAACTGGAGAATCTCAATGGGAGTGGAAAGGTGACCTTGAGAGCACCATTTGCCATCTTTTCCATGGAGAGGTATTTAATTATAAATTTTCAGTTTAACAAATAGTATTAATTAGTTAGTCTAATATTGCTTAGTATAGTTGGTCTATATACTGATAGAAATAAAAAAAAAAATTTACTAGGGAGATTTCGGCATTGCATTATATTAGTTCATCACAAAGGACCACGGTGATGGAATTCATGATCATCTTATTTTTACGATTTTTTTTTTTTCTAACGAGTTAGGAAATTGGTAAGTTGAGAGTGATGGAAAACATTATAAATAGAGAATTAAATGTTAATTAAGAATTCAAAAGTTTTGCTCTAAACCCCTTTTAGAAATACAGCGTAGATGTATGAATCTAAATCATTTTGTATTCTCTTAAGAATTCAAGTACATTACGTTTGTAAATTTCTTAAGGCCATCTTATGTTTACATGATTCAATAGGATATGGTTTTATAATTTTTAGAGAATTAAATGTTAATTAAGAATTCAAAAGTTTTGCTCTAAACCCCTTTTAGAAATACAGCGTAGATGTATGAATCTAAATCATTTTGTATTCTTTTAAGAATTCAAGTACATTACGTTTGTAAATTTCTTAAGGCCATCTTATGTTTACATGATTCAATAGGATATGGTTTTATAATTTTTAAACCAAATTTTGGAGCATCAATTAATTTATTTACCATGATTCAAGAGTGTAGACTTGTCCTTATGTCCATTTAGTCTGTATTAAATAATAAGAATTTGTCTAAAATAGTATAAATCTGCATACTAATTATTAAAATGTCCGAACTTTTTAAAAATTACTCAAATAACATAATTATACTTCAATAAATTATTGAAGTATAATTCAATTAATTATTGAACTATTTTTCATATGTATTTTTAACGAATTTGTTTGTTTTTTGGTTTTTTAAGTTCAAGGTTAATAATTTATTGAACTATTTGATCATTTATTATTATTATTTTCAATGAATTTGTTAAAAAATTTAATTTTTTTAGTTCAATAAATTATTGAACTATAATTATGCTATTTGAGTAATTTTTGAAAAGTTTAAACATTTTCGTAATTAGTATGTAAAAATATGGTGTTTCAATAATTGCCCACATTAAATAATCTCTTTCCACTATCAAATGGATTTAGATTTCTCTGTGTATGATCTGCAGGTTCAATTTTCTGAAATAGAAGAACTACATGTGAGTGACCCAGATGAATTGACAGAGATATTGGGCACCACACTTCACTATACAGCATTCCGTCGATTAAAATTACTACACGTTGAAAGCTGTGATGAAGAGTTGCGAGATTTTTTATCCAAACTGTTGTGCAGGTTTCAAGAACTAAAAAAACTTTATGTGGAAAATTGCTACGCATCGGAACAACTATTTGACCTTGAGTGGCTTGATTTTGATGATCAGGATAAGATCTTTGTGATGTTAGAAGAATTAAAATTATGGAATCTTCCTAGATTGATTTGCATATTTAACAAGGAAATGGGTAGATATGTTTGCCTTGAACACCTCAAAAGAGTTGATATTTGTCGATGTGGCCATTTAGTTAATCTGTTCTCTCCATACAACGCAAGAGATCTTCAACAACTCATAGAACTCAAGATTCATGATCGTGACCTGATGGAGGAATTAGTTTCGCGAAAAAGGAGGGGGACAATGATGACTTTCAAGAAATTTGTCTTCCTCAATTACTACATCTTGAGCTCATTGGTCTGTCAAGTTTGATGGCATTCCACTCTGGGAATTATGCTTTTGAGTGGCCACAGTTGCATACATTAAGGATTGAGAAGTGTCCTAGATTAAAGTCATTGACACCTGGGTTTATAACCACTCCTAAATCTACTGAGATTGATGGAACGTCCGAAGAAGCATTCGATAATAAGATGGTACATATCCTTTTTCCCTTGGCAGCTTTGATTATATTACTTGTAAATAAGTTGGTTTGTGTTTGTTTTAACTCATCTTCAGTGTATTTGTTAAACTAAATGACGTTGATTAGAGAAACTGAATTTCTATATGCAGGTAGGGTTCCCACAATTAAATCAATTATACCTATCGTCTCTAAATGACCTTGAAGACATATGGCAGGAACGTGTAACGGTAGATTCTCTCGTTAGCTTACAAGTTCTGGAAGTCCATGATTGTGGTAAATTGTTAAATGTCATTCCTCATCATGTGTTGCCAAAGTTGAAGAAGCTAGAGAAACTCATTGTGAAAAATTGTCCATCATTAAGAAGAGTATTTGACATTCAAGCCCAAATCATTAATTCAAAACATGTTGGCTCTAGTGTGGTTTCTCAATTAAATGAAGCGGTATCACCTAACCTACTTGATTTAGTGCCCAATGAATTGATAAAAGTCTTTGAGAATCTTCAAGTACTCAGATTGAGTGACTGTTATCGTTTGAACAATCTGTTTTTGACTTCCATAGCAAGATCCTTTTTGGAGTTGAATGATCAACGACATCCAACTAGTCCTCGGATAATACTGGAACAAAGTGAGACGGGGAAAGAGATCATGAAAATTGATTATGAGTTATTGCCTCAGCTAAGTTTTCTTGATTTGGATCTATCTGGCCTAACATTGAACAATTGTCCTGATTTAAAGAATTTATCTTCTGAGATCCAATGCACCAACAACATTCCTGCCCCTAGACAACCACTATTTAAACAAGTAAGCTTACTATGAAGAAATGCCATCTAATTCTCTTGTTAATTTTTTTGTTCTTTTGATGGTAAATTTTCTCTGGATCAATTATCACTTTCTGCAGGTATCGAGATTTGAAAGACTAGAGGAATTGCACCTTGTACATCTAGGTTATTTTGAACAAATATGGTTTGACGAACTTCCAGTTGGATCACTCCACAAACTAAGAGTTCTGTATGTAGAAAAGGGTGTGAAACTTGTGAAGATTGTCCCATCTCATATGCTGGTGAATTTGTCGGAGCTTGAGAAGTTGTATGTTCAGCATTGTGATTCATTGAAACAGATATTTGACCTTGATGGAATCATGGAGAGTATAACTCGAGCATTGTTCCCCCAATTAACCGTTTTGGTTTTAACAAATCTTCTTGAGATGGTGGGCATTTTTAGCGAGGAACCTACTGGAATTTCGGTATTCTCGAACTTAAGGACCCTAAGAATTATCCATTGTGATAGTTTAACGAGTTTATTTTCAGCTTCAGTTGCTAGAGGCCTTCAGCAACTCCAAGAATTTAAAGTCTTTGGTTGCAAGAAGATGCAAGTGGTAATAGAAGAGGATGAAATTGATGTCAAAGAACACATGATTTTCCCTTACTTAAGATGCCTTGTGCTAAAACACCTTCCACAGTTGACAAGTTTCTACCGAGGCGAGAATGCTATCAAGTGGCCTGTTTTGGATGAAGTTCGGATAAAATCTGTCCCGATGATGGAAACATTTGCTTCTGGTTCTCAAGAAACACCGCAATTGACGACAATATACGTGACATTCCTTGAGAAATGTTGGGAAGGAGATCTGAATGAAACCATTCAATTTTTACATAGAAATAAAAAATGGTACGGTTAACATATGCATACGAATTTCACAACTTTTCTTTAATCTACCTTTTTTTTATAACATTTAACATTTGTGAACATTCTTTCGCAGGAATGTTGCCGCAGAAATGGTAGTTCCTGAATCCAATGCAACATCTCACATGGATAAATCCAGACAAACTCTCAAAATAAATGGTATGAGAGAATTATTCTAGGTGCATGAGATTTAGTCGCAATTTTTTTCGTATACTTTGATTTTGAGTAAAGTTTATACATTCATTCAACATGTTTATTTGTTGTTTAGAATTTGATCTACTCTCAAAAGTTGATTGTTTAATAGTAATTTCTGGTAAGATTTGTGTCTTAACGATTTTTTTTTTTTTTTTGGCAACAATTTGTAGGCTCCATGATTGATGAACCTGTGGAAGATAAAGGAAAGGAGATCATGCAGGAACCCCTAGTGGGGGAGGGGTGATGATAATTTTAACTATGTATACCAGTTTAGTACTTTTGTGAGTGTTATTTTGGATTGAATTTCCCTTTGGATCTTTGGTCTCATGGCTTGTATTTTGGTTCTAATTCTAGTGTTCTTAAAACTGATGTGGTTTTTTTAAAAAAAAATAATGTTGGGGTAGGTGATTGAACCACTTTCTCGAGGTTGCAGGTGGACTGCATGCCTATGACTATGACTAATGGGCTATGTCCTAGTTGTCAATTGATTTGTGATTTTAGAATGTGATTGTTGTTTAATAATCATCAATTTATTGATGAATGATGATGTGTTGTGATGTTAAAAATGATAGTCATATCATTTACTCTCCCTCCCAATTATTCCTATGTTTTTATTATTAATTTTTTTGTGTGGAAAACCTTAACAACATGGACAAAATAAGGAGAAGATCTTGTCAGTTAGCCATCAAAAATCAAATCCTTAATCAAACAATACTAATTGGAAGCATCATTGTTGACCATATTACAAGCCTTATCTCTTCTATCGGTAGAAAAACATTGTGATTACCTATTGGAAATAATTTGGCTGATTAAAATTAAGTAGCTAAAAATACTTAGAGCCAATAAGAAAAGGTCACGTAGATACATTTTTCTTTTTTTTCTTTAAAAGATTATCTATGTGGCCCTCTTTTATAGGGCTTAAGTATATTAAGCAGCTAAGTATTCCTCCTAACTATTTGCTAGTTGATGGATAATAGAATTAGACTCGTGCTTGAAAGTTTTTGAAAGCTTGATTAATGATTAAGTATAAGAGAAAATAGTCAGGAGAGGGTGTGAATGAGAGAAAATATAATGAAGAAGAGAGAGGGTGAGGGTACAAATGTAATAAATAAGAAAGAGAGTCCTACATAATAAAGAAACATTAAGATATTGATTAATTCTTTTTTAATAATGATCCTCAATTTTAACATGGGTTCCACATATGATTTAACGTCTTCATTATTAAACCAACAACATTGAAGGATATGAAAATTTTATTTTCATTCCCGATAAATAAATAAATATTTTTAAATATAGTGTAACCAACAACATTAAAGTATTATTTTCACACTGTTCTGATTCACAATCTGATTTTAAATTTTTTGAGTAACCAACCAAACACATATTTCAAATTTCTGAATCTCAATTATAAATTATGAATCTGTTACCAAACACAGTTTCAGAACCAACAAATTCACAGAATACAACTCTAAATTCATTAAAATCCACTAAATTCAAATTCTGCTTTTCAGATTGCATACCAAACAGGGCCTAAGTGTCCTGAATGTTTTGGGTCTTTGTCGGCTCGCATACAAAAACTTCCTATAAATATATAATTATTCACTCACTCTATCAGCTGAAGCAGATCTCATCATTCATCCAAAAACTTCCTTCTCACGTTGACTTTATTAGGGCATCATCAGCTACAATCAGAATCTGCAAATCCAATTTCGAAGAAACCCTAATCATTTGATTTCGAGAAATTTGGGAATAATCATTCTCCTTTTTCCACACCAGATTTCCATTTCAGAGCTCATTGGAGAATAATGGAGATCAACCCGGACGAAACCGTTCCCACATTACTGGAACACGAACAGAAAGCCAAGATTTTGAGATTCAAAGAAATCTGCAAGAACAAAAAGATTACGATACGGTTTCAATCTTCCAAAAGGTTCAGAAAGAGTACAAAATTCTCGAAGATTTACTGTTGAGAGTCGATCACAAGGGACCGGTTCTCAAGAAAGAATGCGATACCTTGAATCAACGCCTTTGTCATATTGTTGATGAGGCTGAGAGTAAGAATCGTAACATTAGGGCAACAATGGAGCTCGTGGTTGGACAGATTGGGAAAGTTAAAGAATTGATTGCTCCATTGCTTCAACAGGAACTTCCTCCCAGAAAAATTCAGGAAGAATGGCTTGATCTGAGTATTCAGGAGAAGATTTTTGAGAACATGGCTATGGCTAGTATCAAGGTGAGTTATGATCATCTTGAAAACCCTCATATGAGAGTTTGCTTACTTTTGTGCTCAATTTTCCCTGAAAATGCTGTTATTATGAAAAGACCTTTGATTTATTGGTGGATTGGGGAGGGACTGATCTCCAGTCAGGAAAATAAGAGTGCTGATGAAGAAGGTGAAGATGTTTTCCGAGCCCTTATTAGACATGGCTTGTTGGAGCCTTACAAGCCAAACCCTTACGTAAATGCTTGTAAAATACACCCTTGGACTCGTCATATGTTGATTTCAATGGCAAAGGAAGCTGAGTTTTTCCATTTCGATTCTTTCTGGACGCCATCTTACGATATATCTAAATCCCGGCGTGCTTGTTTAATTTTAGATGATAGATATTGTATTGATTCTGATATAATCAAAGAGGAGAATTTGTTGTTGACAGTGTTTAATGTGAATGAGCAATTTTTGAATTTCCTGCCTGATAGGCTATCGAAGTTGAGAAAATTGGTGGTCCTTCAACTTGGCCGGTGGCAGAGCTCAGTTGAACATCATATTGAAGTCAAAGATGAGACATTCTTAAAAGGGTTGGGAACTCAGAAGCATTTGAAGTACTTAAGTCTTCGAGGTATTTCTCTAATACCAGAAGAAGCATTTCTGGTCTAATCAGCCTTGAAATTTTAGATCTCAGAGCATGTCATAATTTAGAAAATTTGCCTGCTGAGATTGTGTTGCTGAAAAAACTAACCCATTTAGATGCATCAGAATGTTACTTGCTAGAAAGCATGCCCAAGGGGCTAGAAAATTTACCTCATCTCGAAGTACTAAAAGGGTTTGTTCAAGGCCGTTCTAGACGTCATTGTCGGCTTCGTGATCTGGCTATTCTTTCTAAATTGAAGAAGCTGAGTGTTTCTATAGGGAGCGGAGCAGTAGTTCAAAAGGAGGATTTTGAGAAGCTGGCAAAATTTGAAAAGCTTCGTTGCTTAACTATATCATGGGGATTGCGTTCTTCAGAAATTAGAGAAGACCCAAACCGTCCAAAGAAGGAAAAAGATGAGAAGCCTGCAGGAGAGAAGCTAGAAAGAACTATCGACTCTTTTTCTTCTCCTCCAAACTTAGAGAAACTGGATCTTAGAGGCCTCCCACAAAAAAACACAGAAAACTGGTTAAAACCAGATAAACTGATAACTTTAAAGAAGCTTTATATTAGGGGAGGGGAAATTAAAAGCTTGGTTATGGACAGGAAGAATAAGTGGTCTGTTGAGACTCTGCGCTTGAAGTATCTTGAAAACTTGGAGATTGCATTAAGCAAATTGAAGGTGGGGTTTCCTAAACTGAAGTACTTGGAGTTGAAAAGAGTCAAGTGTTCGGGCATTGATCAAAGTGAATATGATAAGGGCATTGTGCTAAATGCAGATGCGGTTGCGAAAAGGGTAACCTCGTCAAGCTGATAATGTCGTATTATATTCAATTAGATAATTTGCATAATATGCGTCACGTATTTCTTTCCATATTTTCAACATTAACTGACTCAATTCCTTTATCGCTATTTATTATACCTTTGTAAAATATATATTTGAGATCAATTTGTGTACTATTTCACTTTTTTTTTTTTTGTTGAAATCCAAATCTTGCTAATTTGTGAGAGATTTGATTGTCTATCAGTTTGTATGTTTCTTAAATGATAATGAAACCGATTTCCCATCCTCTTCTTGTAGTTTTTGTATTCTAATAAGATCTTGTGGCTTCATCTAAAAAAATCAATGTTGCAATCCGGACCTGGTATCACATCCTTTAGTGTGATGGCGCTTTGAAGAACCAAAAATACAAGCAGATGGTTTTTATGTTTGTCTTTGCTCAGTCTGTAAGTGAGAAGTTATTTTGTTTGTGACAATTTTTTTTAAGAACTTTCTTGCCATTACCAAAGGAGGATTGTCTTGTTTTGTGGCTTTATGTTTGAACTTCTTTCCTCCAACCTTTCCCATTTTGTACCACAGCCTATGGTGGTGTTTTTCTCAAGGCTTGTTTGAGATAACTCTTAAAAGTGTTTATAAGTGTTTTTTAATAGTTATTACTTCAAAAATATTTTTAAACACTTTCAAAACCTATCCTAAACGGGCACATAGTCTTTGTCAAGATGCAATGCAAAAGTATAAAAAAGAGTTTTCCTGTTTTATCTTTCTGCACTTAACCTCTATCTAAGCCTCTTCTAACATTAGTGGGAAATCCGTGAACTCCACTACTTACTCCGTCAGCAGGTACCTTTATCTTTTCATGGATGAGAATATTGAGTATTTTCTTCTTCAAATTCCATTGTTCAAGATAATATAGGGATTTTTTCAAAAATGATATTTTAAATCTTCAAAAATAAGATCCACGAATCTATTGGAATTTCCCAATAATATTTTAAGGAATATGATGAAACAAGAAATTAATGCCACATTTACTTCTTCTACCAATCAAGATTTAACTCAGTAGTAACGTATTTGTAATCCTTCTATCAAGTACATAAAAAAATATTTTCTTATTTTATAATATAATATATAAAACAAAACACTTACAAGCAAATGGGGAAAGAGATTAAAAAACAATTTAAACGAGATAAGGTAGTGATTTTGTTTTCTTTTTACTTCTTTAAATAGACACAAGGATTTGCTCAAAAAAAAAAAAATAGACACAAGGATTCCATTGCAAATGGCCACACATCATCCAAAAAGATGAGGAAACTAACAAATCGTTAAGAGATAAGATTAACATTAAGGAAAAACGAATAGATATAATAAATCTGAAAAGCCTACAAGTCCATATATTCCTCTTCTTAAACATAGTTCCCGATAAATACAAATTATAGTGGCTACAGCAGCATCTACACCAATCTCGTAACATGAAAGAAGGCATAAAATTCTCCGATTCTCCACTGAGTTCAAAGGAAACATTCCATTTCATTCTGTTAAATAGCTGGTTTTAAGCTATCTTCATATCCCTTCTTTGAAAAGCTATCCTCCAAATGAGAAGGTTAAACAGGAAAATGAAGCTAGCTTATCCAAAAATGAAAGCAGAGCTTCCAAGGCATATCCAAAAAGATGCATGAAAGTCAAAACTTAAAAGCTCCAACACTATGATCCGATTACCACTCCCATCAAACACGGACACTTCTTCAAATCATATGTCAAATTTACTGTTGTTACATATGTGAAAGATAAACCTAACTATAGTATGAAGATTAAGAGAGAAGGTAAAGAATGGACACAATGTTTATACTGGTTCGACCATAAAAGGCCTACGTCCAGTTGCTGGAGATGGCTTCTCCATGCTATGCACTAATCAAGCTTGCAATCAGTTCCTTTACCAAGGGAGTTACAGATCTCACAATATATCAATACAAGCAAATCAGAAATCAAGAAGCATGCAACAATGGCTTTCTTGATCTCAGAAACACAACCAGAAAAGAAAGAAGGAAGAAGAAGCGTTTTCTCTCTCTCTCAATTACATGAAAATTGAATAATTGAATTCGTAAGAACAAAAAACAAGTCGATAAGAGACTTCTTCTCTTGCCAAGACACTTGGTTATCCTTCTTCCACGTAGCACCTTTTTTTCTCCACATGCAACGGCTCACAACTTAACAAATTAACCATATCATGTGCAGCTCACGTGGGAATGTAACAGCCCAACTAAAACTAGTTACATAAATGGTTAAAACAGTCAGCTTTGCCAACTCAGCATTCTTAATCACATCATAACAATCTCCACCTTGATTGAGAATCTGCCATACTTCGACCTTGGTAAACTTGATTTAGCTTTAGTGCACAGCATAGTAGATACCTCCATCCAGCTAAACAGGTTTCTTTCAACCTGGATCAAAACAAGTCACACTTAAGAATTCCAGACATTTACTGAATTTAAAAGTAGTGACTGGTTTAGTTATTATATCAGCAGGATTCTCATCAGTATGTATTTTACAAATTGAAACTTTACCTTGACTAATCACATCTCTAATAAAATGGAATTTAACTTGAATGTGCTTAGTCCTATCATGGAATACCTGATTCTTTGTAAGGTGTATAGCACTTTGGCTATCACAGAACACCTCTACCTTCTCACGATCTATTCCAAATTCGAAACAATACCTTTGATCCACAGTGCTTCTTTGACAAGATCTCGTGGATCGCCACATACTACGCTGGTGGTGGAAAGAGCCACCACTGTTGGAGAGTCGCTTTCCGACTTATAGTATTTCCAAAGAGTGTAAAAATAATACCAGACAAAGATCTTCTCTTGTCTAAATCCCCAAAAGTCAAATCACAAAAACCTACAATGGCATTGTTAGATTCATCACTTTTTGAATACTTTAAGCCATAATTTTCAGTCCCTTTTATGTATCTTAAAACCCACTTAGCTGCCTCCCAATGGCCTTTTCCAGGGTTAGCCATATATCTACTAATAAGGCTTGAGGCATAGGCTAAATCAGGCCTAGTACAGACCATACAGTACATTACACTTCCTACAACACTGGCATAAGGGACATTCTTCATTTCTAACTCATCTTCAACAGTGTTAGGACTCATTAAAGCAGACAGTTTAAAATGAGATGCAATGGGTGAAGAAACAGCCTTTGAATTATTCATTTTGAACTTTTCAAGTGTCTTATGAGTATACTTGTGCTGTGTAAGAAACAAGGTGTTGTTTCTCCTATCTCTATTTATATGTATTCCTAGAATAGTTTGTGCCTTGCCTAAGTCTTTCATTTCAAATTCTTTGTTTAAGCTAATTTTAAGTTTATCAATCTCATCTTTCTTAGAACAGGCCACTAGCATATCATCAACATATAAAAGAAGGTACATAGGGCAAGATTTATCTATCCACCTAATGTACACACAACTATCATGATTGCTTCTCATAAAACCAGATTTTAACATGAAATTGTCAAATTTTAGATACCATTGTCTAGGTGATTGTTTAAGGCCATACAAGGATTTCTTCAAGAGGCACACTTTGTGTTCACTGCCCTTTGAAATAAAACCCTCAGGTTGTGTCATATAAATTGACTCTACTAAATCACCATGCAAAAAAGCAGTTTTGACATCTAGTTGTTCTAGTTCTAAGTTATATTCAACTACAAAAGACATGAGGATTCTAATAGATACATGCCTAACAACAGGTGAATAAATCTCATTATAGTCTATCCCCTCCTTTTGAGTGAACCCCTTAGCAACTAATCTAGCCTTAAACCTCTCTTTCTCAACCCCAGGTATCTCATCCTTTCTTTTATATATCCATTTACAACCTACAAGTTTCTGATTTTTAGGCTTGTCAGTCAAAATCCAGGTTTTATTCTTATTTAAGCTATCCATTTCTTCTCTCATTGCTTGTATCCATTTTTCTTTATTAAAATCAGTTAGAGCTTCTCTATATGTCAAAGGTTCATTACATATAGTTTGGTTTGCAATATTTAAAGCATAGGCAGCATAATCAGAACTTGCAAACCTGATTGGAGCTCTAATTTCTCTTCTATTTCTGTCTCTAGCTAGTTGATAAGAGCTTAAATCATCACCCTCTTGAACTTGTTCTTCTGATCCAGCTTCTTCTGTTTGAGTTTCATCAGTAGTGTGGGTTTGAGGCTCCAGTTCCTCTACTGTCTGCTCCTTATCACTAGCTGTCTCCACCTCCATTTGAATTCCCTGTTGCTTTTCTTTTTCTGCAACATTCTCACAAGATATATCAGTAGATTTCAGGAACATCTCACCCTCATTGAAGGTTACATCCCTGCTTATGAAGGTCTTGAACTGACCATTATTCAAGGGTTGCCACAATTTATACCCTTTAACTCCATCAGGATATCCTATGAACATACACTTAGTGGCTCTAGGGTCAAGTTTTCCCTCCTTAGTGTGAGCATAAGCAACACAGCCATAAGTTCTAAGGTGCCCTAGGTTTGGGGCAGATCCTGTCCATAGTTCTTGTGGAGTTTTGAAATTTATGGCTGAGGATGGGCACCTATTGATTAGATAGCATACTGTCTTTACAGCTTCTGCCCAAAACTTCTTAGGTTGGTTGGCTGAATTCATGATGCACCTAACCCTCTTTAAGATAGTCCTATTCATTCTCTCAGCAACCCCGTTTTGCTGAGGGGTCAACCTAACAGTTTTATGCCTAGTGAGACCTTCTTTTCTGCAGAATCTATTGAACTCCTCACTAAGGTATTCTAGACCATTATCAGTTCTAAGGGTTCTGACTTTTCTATTAGTTTGGACTTCCACTCTTTTCTTCCAAGTTTTGAAACACTCAAAGGCTTCAGATTTGTTCTTAAGGAAAAATACCCACAATTTCCTAGAGAAATCATCTATTATAGTCATGAAATACCTGCTGTTTCCATGGGAGATATGTTTGGTTGGACCCCACAAGTCAGAGTGGACATAGTTTAGTATCCCAGTAGTTGTGTGTGCTGATCTAGAGAAACTAACCCTTTTGGACTTTCCTAACACACAATTCTCACAGAAACCTAGCTTAGTTATTTTGGAATTGTCTAAAATTCCCTGTTTGGCCAATTCAACTAAGCCCCTCTCACTAATGTGTCCTAGTCTATGGTGCCATAAGAAGGTTTGGTTTTCAGGTTCTTTGGATGAAATGGCAGCTACCCCAGCTATTGCATGCCCCTGGAGTATATACAGCCCATGTTCTTTAATTGCTTTCATCACAACAAGAGATCCACTCACAATCTTCATCTCTCCCTTTTTGGCACTATAGGTCAGTCCCTCATCATCAAGGACTCCTAGGGATATCAAGTTTCTACTTAATTCAGGGATGTATCTAACTCTATTCAAGACATTTAAGGTACCATCATTTGTTTTTATTTTTACTTCTCCTATCCCTTCTACTTTACAAGGTTTATTATTACCTAAAAGGACATTTCCCCCATTAATTTCTTTGAAATTAATAAACCAGTCTAAGTTTGGACACATATGGAAAGTGGCCCCTGAATCTATAACCCATTCCTCTTTTGAGGCCTTAGATGCTATCATAGCTACACTAGGCTCTATTACAAGGGCATCCCCAATATCTTCTACAACAGCAAGATTTCCAGCATTATGATTTTGATTATTCATGTTTTGATATTGGTTATGATTATCCTTTCCATTAGTTTTCTTCTTTGGACAGAATCTTTTAATGTGACCAAGTTCATTACATTGATAACATTTTACATTCTTGAAATTCCCCCTAGACTTAGACCTTGATTTTCCTCTCCATTTTCTATTTCTATCAATTGATCTTCCCCAACATTCGGACTCTCTCCTTGAACATTATTACCATTACTAGTTTTATCTTTCTTCATTTCTAATTCCCAAGATCTGAGAGCAGAAATTACCTCATCCAATGTGATGGTTGCTCTGCCAAATTTAATGGCAGCTTTGAGTTCCCTATAGCTGTCAGGCAAGGCATTCAACAGGATGATAGCCTTGCTTTCATCCCCAATCTTTTCTTCATCTATCGAGGCCAATGTTATTGTAATCTTCTTGTACTCATCCAAATTCTGTTCCAATGATTTTGAATTGTCCATTCGAAACCCGAAGAACTTCTCTTTCAATAAAATTCTGTTGGTCAGTGATTTGGTGAGGTAGATGTCTTGCAACTTGTTCCAGACTTCATATCCAGTGTCTAATTCATCTACTTGCCTCAGAACATTGTCAGCCAGATAGAGGATTATGATGGAATACACGTTCAATTGGAGTTCTGATCTCTCCAACGCTGTCATTGTTACCGGTAAGTCTTTCGGATCTTCAATGGCCTTGTGAAGCTTCTGATGTACGAGCAAGGCTTTCATTTTCTTCCTCCAAGATCCAAAATCCCCGGTTCCATCAAAAGGATGAACCTCAAACTTCATTGACATTGGCTTCTCAGATCGTTGATCTTCTTGAAGTATCTTTTCTTCTACTCAGTTCTTCTTCAAGATTCTTCAAGATTTCTCAGATCTAAGAATTCTTTTCTCAGATCTAAGAGTTCTTGACTCCCCTTCAGTGAGACTTGACAGATCCAAGCTCTGATACCAATTTGTGAAAGATAAACCTAACTATAGTATGAAGATTAAGAGAAAAGGTAAAGAATGGACACAATGTTTATACTGGTTCGACCATAAAAGGCCTACGTCCAGTTGCTGGAGATGGCTTCTCCATGCTATGCACTAATCAAGCTTGCAATCAGTTCCTTTACCAAGGGAGTTACAGATCTCACAATATATCAATACAAGCAAATCAGAAATCAAGAAGCATGCAACAATGGCTTTCTTGATCTCAGAAACACAACCAGAAAGAAAGAAGGAAGAAGAAGCTGTTTTCTCTCTCTCTCTCAATTACATGAAAATTGAATAATTGAATTCGTAAGAACAAAAAACAAGTCAGATAAGAGACTTCTTCTCTTGCCAGCACACTTGGTTATCCTTCTTCCACGTAGCACCTTTTTTCTCCACATGCAACAGCTCACAACTTAACAAATTAACCATATCATGTGCAGCTCACGTGGGAATGTAACAGCCCAACTAAAACTAGTTACATAAATGGTTAAAACAGTCAGCTTTGCCAACTCAGCATTCTTAATCACATCATAACAACATACATAATACATAAAATTAGTTAAACAACAAAGCGCATACCTAACTTACAGCACATGCAACAAAATTTATAGCTTTCATGTCTCTTCTATTGACAGCCAAAATTAATCTTCTTGCATATGTTGTAACATTTTTCTTGAAATGAGTGAAAATGAGATCTGTTCTTTTGGTAGCCATTCAAAACTCAGAAGGCTGGGCAATTTTAAGTAGACAGAGGAAAAATGACAAAAATATTTTGAACACGTTCTCACAGGAAAGGAAATAAGAAAGTGGGGGAAGATGGAAGCGACGAATAATATATGAGCCCATAATTCTGATGTCTTTCTCCACACCCACATCCACCTAGAGGAGAAAAATAAGACACCACTGTTTTTCTTTTCCTCTTTCATAAGGATTTTTTGAACTGAAACAAAATGATAGTCGGCCTTGTTCATATTTTTGCAAGGGATTCCTGCTTTTGAGTAAAGAACAAGAACCATGGCATGCATAATTTTGCAGATATGAAAAAAGTTCCACTTACAGTTAGTCGACTGTTGACCAGCTTGTCCAGGTTCAGTAAGAGTTAACTCCATGTCATGACTAGCTGTCCAACCAGGCTCATATGCTTCAAGAAAAGCAATTTTTGCCTTATTAGGTAAATCATGAGGATGAACAAATGGCACTCCAGGAGGCCATCCAATCTCCATTCTTGTGCTGGCACACGGGCTGTCTACTGTATGAATGTGACTCTCACATTCCTTCAGATTACAGAACCTCAATTTGATACCCTTTTTATCTGCAATGTCCTGCACTCTCTCCTTCAGAACTCTTTGTGCCTCAAGCCGTAATCTCTTAGATGGAGGTAGAGGTTTGGTATTTGAATTATTTTTTCTCCTCCTTATCTTTACAGATCCTGTACCAGCATTTCATCGATCCAACAACCTGTTATTAAAAGCTTCTCACTAAGGGCCACTCACACCAAAAAAAAGTACTACCCAGCATAAGGATAAACTGATACAGGGAAGAACTAAACCTTCTTTCAAGTTTCAAGTAAGCATTCAAATTATCAAGCAAACATAAAAATGAAAAAAAAATAAAATGAAATTATTCCTTAATACTGGATTTTGATAAACACATGGCTTTCTATTCCTATCCATATTTAGATCACAAATATAACATTAAACATTAATCATCTTCTTTCAATGTTCTCTCATTAAATACAAATTTTCTAAATATAGAGCAGTTTAAAAGATGGCACATTATTACATCTATACAAATCATCAGAAGAAAAGGGAAGGATGAATTATAATTTAATTTCAGCAACCAAGTATTCAAATATGATGAGTATGAAGGCAATTCACTTGAATGACAAACATGGGTAAAGAAAGTAAGAAACTCAGGTCCTGTGAGTGATTGATCATATGATTTCAAAATAAAGAAGTTGAGAAGCATCCACAACTTCCAAGTTCCAACCACAAATGAAGTTGATAAAAAAAAAAAAAAAGAGGCATAATAAGATCATTTGAAAGTCAAACAGATATCCTTTCTATAAATGAAAAATGATTCCATCCAGCTCAAAAAGATGTCAGTTTTCTATCCTGAATCACTTGCATTGGTCACCACAATCCCAAAGTATAAGCACTTGCTGAAAAATTGAAGGTAGCTGCTACAACAACCAAAATTTGATGGCTTTCATTGCATTTTTTTGGAATGCAATAAATAGCATTTTTATTTATTGCAAAAGATGAAGTAACTAAATAACGACTTGGAAATGAAGATGATTAGGTTGGATAGAGAGAAACTGAAACGAGATAATTAGGAATATTGCAAAAGATAAGAACTACGAGTTTGAAATTTGAAAATTAAAAAAAAAAAATCCCAAAAATCCAAACAACCAAATTAGTGATTAAAAGGTGTGAATAAAAAACAAATCTGAAATAATTATGTAAATGAAATTAGTAATTAAGAATGATATCAGTTTTGAAAACGCAACTGATAAGGAATAAATCGTGAGTGGGATATGGGGTTGATTTGGTGGCACTTAAAAATGAAGTAACTAAATCAGGATGTACTATTTAGGATAAATGGAAGGGATAACTAATTAAGATCTATTTACAATAAGTAGCATTTTTATCACAAAAGTTACGAAATTAATTGAAATAAGGGTATAATAGTAAACAAAATAAAATAAAACCACCACCTACGACCTTGTTTGTCCATTTTTATAATTAATTTGGATTTACAAATATTTTTGTAATTAGTATCTCCGATTTGAATATTGATGTAAATTGCTATACAATAAATATAAAATATTTTTTTTTGCCACATAAGATTTCTGTTAAAAATATTTAACAGCAGTTTTAACCGTAAAGATCAAAACTCAAGTGTTGAAAACTCAAGGACCGAATAGAAAACAAAATGGAAATTCAGAGACCGAAAATGTATTATTTTCTCTTTTTTAATACTACCGTCATACCGAACATTTTCAATACTCTCTATGTTAATTATATGTCAATGTTTTCCTAATAGGTAATAGAATCCACAACTTTTAATTCTTTCCACATGTGGTATTATTACTAGAGTATTTTTGGATACTTGAGAAATTCTTAAACCTACCTTAAACAAAGCATGTGGTCCCGATCCTCCACCACAAAAAATACACCAATAATTATTTTCAAACAACAAAGATGCATTGGATTGGATCAAACCTTTTTTCCTGCACTGGCTTCACTTATACGCCTTTGTGTTTGTCAGCCCAAAGTTCGTCGTGATTAGTCATACACGGGACAAACCCATGTCGGCAGGACCCGATTTAAAGGGGGTAATCAAGTAGGTAGCCATTTTTCTGTCAAATTTATACTTTTTGACCCACAAGGAAAAAATAAAGTTTTTTGGCCTATTCGAAACATAGAAAATCGAAAATACCCCCACAGAGCATTTAATACACACTATCAGATTTTAAAAAATAAAATAAAAAACTGCGCAATCATCGGAGCATAATAATTTTTGGCTTTGGAAACCTAAAACTTATACCATGAATTTTTTTTTAAAATAAGCCAAAAATAATAAAATATTATCAAAATAGGTAGGTTTGAAACATATTTAGCAAACTAGGGCGGTTTGTCGGCGTGGCGCGCACGTGTAGTCTTGGTTTGATCAGTCAAACTTTGAAAACGCCGAACCATTCAACGCTTTCTAGAAAACGTTGAATGGTTCAGGGTTTTTATTAAAAACGTGAAATCATATCACGTTTTCCATGAAAACGTGATATGATTTCACGTTTTGTCTTAAAAACGTGGACCGGTTCCACGTTTTGAAAAACGTGGAACCGTTCCACGTTTTACGTCAACCCGCCCCCAACGCTTTTACGTCAAACCCGCCCCCCCACCCCCTTCTGTCTTGAAAACGTGGAACCGGTCCACGTTTTTACGTCAAGCGCCCCCCCCCCCTTCTGTCTTGGAAACGTGGAACGGTTCCACGTTTTCTAATCGAAATAACCCCCACGTTTTCTAATCGAATAACCCCCCCCCGTTTTCTTTTCCTCTTCCTTCTCCTTCCTCCTTCCCTCCTTCCTCCTCCTTCCTCCTTCGCCATTCCTCCTTCTCGCCGCCGCCCCACCACCAGCCGCCACTCTGATTGCCGCTCATCTCAGCCGCCGCCGCCGCCGCCCTTCATCTCTCTCTTTTGGTCCATTTTAGCTAGATCTAACCAACCCAAAAACCCTAAATCTCCCAAATTTGAATTTTTTGGAGGGGTTTTTCGGAGATCCATCAGGCTCAGTTGGTGCATCAGGCTCACACTCGCCTCATCTTTTCATGATTCCTACTCCTGGAGCTATTGATTATTCCTTACGTACATCTCTACCATTTGGTGAGGGGTCTAGCATGCATTTTGATCAAGAACCAGTTCGTCCACCACCACGTCGAGGGCGAGGTCGAGGTCGAGGTCAAGATTTGCCTCCACGACAACATCCTCGGCGTGATAGACATCCTCCATCGTGCGGGACATGATTTCTTTTAGCATCTAATTTAATTTTCTTCAATATCAAACGTTTATGATATTTCATTTTGTGCACTATCTACTTTTTTTAGACTGTTTAATTTCGATGTTATAACTAATCTTTTATCATATTTTGCTTCAAATTTCTTCATTTCTCATAGTTTATTATTATTATTATATGGAGATTATTAATATGAGAACAAGAGAAGAAAACGTGGAATGATTTTGCATTGAGAGAACACAAGCATGTTCCTATAAATGGAGAAAAAAAAAAAAACCTTCTGCATTGAAAACGTGGAATGGTTCCACGCTTTCATTAAAAGCGTGGAATGGTTCCACGCTTTTAATGAAAGCGTGGAACCATTCCACATTTTCTGCTGACATGGATAATAAAAACGTGGAATGATACCACGTTTTCAGTCAACGGTCAACAATTGCCCTAGTTTGCTAAAACGTTTCTCCAGTACTCTATTCTGCTATATATTTTGAAAACCCGCATTAGTCCGAAAATTACCCCCTTATACCATACTACAACAGACCTTCTGGTTTAAAAAAATAAAATTTAAAAATTTAAATCTAAAAGGAAGAAGGAGATACTCCATTGTTGAAAAATCTAAAGCTTGTATCTAGAATTTTGGTTAACCGTGTTACTCACTAATCGAAAGGTATGAACACTCTTTTTTTTTATTAGGGAAACAATAAAAAGAAGAAAAAACATCTCAAGGTTCGTGTATATATATATATTTATATTTTCATATAACCATGTAAATTACACTTATGTTGGATTGTAAATTACACTTATGTTGGATTGTATATTACATTTTTATGGTTTAAATTTTTTTTTACTACCGTTTAAAAATATTTTTATGGTTTGATAAATTGTAAAATGTACTAATCTTTCGATTCATTTATCAAATTTTCAAATACGTGTTTATTCTACTGTTACAAGTGTCACGTGTTCCAATTCTATTCAAAAAATTAGAAATTTTTCAATAAATGAGTATAATTTGTAGAAAAAAATATTATCAACAAAGTGTAAAAATATAAAATTCGTATACATCTATTGATTTTTTTTTTTTTGATAAATTGCATGAAATTAGAACACGGACATACGTAGAATAAAATAGAGAAAATCCAGTAGATAACCCTTCTTGGTCATTAGTCATGTCTTTTTAGCCAGTCAATATTTTTAATGTTTTATATACCAATTTACAATTCTAATTGTTAATCATCCCCAAATTACCCATTATTTTATTAATGTTATAATATTTTATTTCCTTGTCTGTTACGTTTTTTGATTGACCAATTGGCTCCAGATTTATAGGGATTGTAATTCCTTCATCCTCTTCGACCGCATTCTTTTTTAAATTTGTATGTTGTCTTATATAAGTTTTCTTGTTACTTTATTTATCATAAATATAGTACAATTCTTAACTATACTCAATTTACAAGATTATACCACTTTGTCCCTATCCGCGACATTGTCATTGAGTATTGTTTCTTTGGATCCTTCCTCAATGGTCTACCCTTTTGAATTATCTATAACCTTTAAAATTGCATAGTTTACATTAAGACCAAGTGTTGTTAATTGATATACATGATTTGTTCACTTCTTTATAACATACTATATACTATATTACAAATTAGTACAGTATAATACATTAACCTTTCACACATAATACCAGATAGATAAATGAAGAGATACGGTATAGTATAGTAAACATTTTCTAGTATAGTATAATACATATTTGATCATTTCTCATAGTCCTCTCAAATGTTTCAGAGTTGGTTACCGTTTTCCTTTCAAAACTCATTGTAATGATCTTGATAAATCTCTCCCTACTATATTTTATTTTTCAAGTAATTTAATTTGATTTTTCAAACACAATATGATTTTCATATATAATTTTTTTAATCTATATTTAAATGTTCATGCATCAGTATCAATGACATAGTATGTTTTCGATTGATAACATGAGTGTTCATACCTTTCGATTAGTGAGTAACATGGTTTACCAAAATTCTGGATACAAGCTTTAGATTCTTCAATAATGGAGTATCTCCTTCTTGCTTTTAGATTTAAATTTTTTAATTTTATTTTTTAAAACCAGAAGGTCTGTTGTAGTATGGTATAAGTTTTAGGTTTCCAAAGCCAAAAATTATTACGCTCCGATAATTGCGTAGTTATTTTATTTTTTTAAATCTGATAGTGTGTATTAAATGCTCTGTGGGTATTTTTGATTTTCTACTCACAACGTGTATTTTGAAAAGGCCAAAAAACTTTATTTTTTTCTGATGGGCCAAAAAGTATTAATTTGATAGAAAATGGCTACCTACTTGATTACTCTAATAAAATATGTTTTCGCAATTTCAATAACTAAGGGGAATGTTTTACAACTGAGTCAAACCACAAGCGTATTTACAAAAAGTTTTAAACTATAGAGATGCTATTTACAATTTAAACAATGCACATGTGTGTAATTTGCAATTTTTTATATATTTTTTTTTTACGTTTTTCTCTAAATAATTAAAAGGTGGATTCATGAGTGTTTTTTCTTTAACTTTTGCTAGTGCTTTTCATTCTTTATTTCTAATCAATTCCTCTTTCAAAGGTGGTGTAGCAGCGAGAGAGTGAGCTTCAATGCTCGTCAATGTGGCCGCTTACTTTCATCAATAAAATGTTTCTCCTTCTGCTGCTTCAAGATTAAAACCAAGAGTTCCAGGTCTGTTAAACTTTACCTATTTCTATTTTTTTTATTTTATTACCTTCATCTTGAGTGGTTTGGGGATGATTGTGGAAATCAAAACGATATGTGAAGAAACTCATATAATAAAATCTTTTTTATCGTTTATTTTCTAAATGAAAAACAAAAAACATGTTAGAAGACTATTTATTGTTTCTAATTCACTCGTTTAAAAAAACAGAAATGTATTTATAATTATTTTTGGTTTATCGTTTTCTAAAATTGTAACTTAAAAATTAATTTTATATGAGAATTTAATTTTCAAATGAAATATTTAAAAATATTGTATCAATTTAAATTTTGGATATTTATTACACATGTGATACGGAGAAGAACATGTCAAAAGTAATAATTTTATTAATGTGTTGAAAAATCTGAAAACTAAAAAAAGAAAAAAAAATTCTGAAAACTAGAAAATGAAGCAAGAAATCAAAATTATATAGATATTATTTAATTATGCAGATATTATTAGAAATTGTGTAGAATTTATATCAATTTAAATTTTGGATAATCATTATACATGTTATATTATAAGTTAAAAAACAGGTAAAAATAATAATTTATTAATGTATTGAAAGAGCTGAAACGGGAACAAGAAGGAAAAAATCAAAATTGCGTAGGTATTATAAGAAGTTTTTTGTCAAAATGTCAAAGTAACGATTTTATGAAAAGAGTTAAGGCCCTGTTTGGTTTGCAATCTGAAAAACAAGATCTGAATTCAGTGGATTCTAATAAATTTAGGGTAGTATCCGGTAAATTTGTTAGTTCGAGAAATGTGTTTGGTAACAGATTCAAATTTAAAATTGAAATCCAGAAATTTGAAATTAGTGTTTGGTTGGTTATTCAGAAATTTAAAAAAAAAATTGTGAATCAGAACAAGTGTTTGGTTAGTATCCAAATCTCAAATGTTCAACTATATTTAAATTTTTTAAACTAATTTCCATATATCATATTTCACATGTACTATTAGATTTCACTTGTAAGAATATAATTCTATTTATTAAATAAGTTTGATAAACTATTTACATTTTAACTTAATTTAATGATAATAATTTGTAAAAATATAATTCTATTTCTTCATTCAATCCATTCATTGTATATTAAATTACAACTATCTGAACCTCAGCACATAGATAAAGCACATGGGTTGGTCCAAGCCCACCGCAAGCTCGGCCCGTAAGTTAATGGTTAATGGGCCCGACCTATAAATCTTTGCACTGGATATGAATCATGTATTTGAATTCAAGCCCAACCCCCGGGTTTTATCCATAGAGCCCTATCAGAACTGACCTGAAACCCGGTTCAAGGTCCGTTCATTTAAATAAATATATATATTATTTTATTTTATTTTTATATTTAAATTAATCTTATATATAATTATAAAAACAAAGTATAAATAAAAAAATAGGATATAGTGAAAAAATAAATTAACTTTTTTTTCCATCACTTTAGAACAAAGTTTAAGTTTAAAAAGTTAAAAATCAGCTTTAGAAAATGCAATTAAAAATTTAATTAAATAAATAAAAACTCGAACGAACCGGGCCAACCTCTAAAAACAGACCGACCCGACCCAAACCCGAAAAACAGGTCTGGCCCGACCCAAATCTGTAAAATGGGCCCGACCCGTATTTTTATCTCATGTGTTCAAACTCGTGAATTAGATTGTGTGGGTGAGGTCAATCTGTGTTTTTCAATTTTTGAGTTGGATATTTTGGATTCTTGTTTTAGTTGAATTCATTTTTTAGCCTAAAAAAGAAATTGAATCCAAACTGCTTTTTTCTGGATTGTAAACCAAACACAAAATAAAACAGATTTCTTTTATTCATTCAATCTAGATTCATAAAACTGATTCTGGATTGTAAACCAAACGGGCCCTAAAAAATTCACACAATTTGAATTACGTTTTTAAATAATGAGAAATAGAATATCATTATAATATACATTTGGGGCCGCTCATTTTGATGTAGTCTAAGATTACGGAGGGACGTGTATCCAGATAATATTATTCATTTTGCTTGTTTTAAAGATACCAGGTTTGTTAGATTACTTGTAATAATAAAGAATACAGGTATTTGGTTATTTTAGATTACGTCCTCTAGTGGTGGTTTTTGAAATGTATTTTGTTTCTTACTTTCTTTCATCAATATTATAAAAAATTATTTATATTTTTACATAGAATTAAGGGGAAAGACACTTATGGTCGATGAGTTTTGAGTTTGTTTATCATTTTGATCCTGAGTACTCAAACCTAATATTTTTACCCTTGAGTTCTCAAGGATTCCATTACAAAATAAACAATTTTCTTAGATAAACAAAACCATTAAATAATTTTTTTTTCCCCGATAATTGGTACTTTTATAAGTTAAAGGAATAAAAAAAAAAGAAAGGAATTACCCACAAAATAAAAATGATCAAATTTCAAGAGATTGAGTTGATTTAGAACTGCATGTAAAAAGGAAAAAATTCCATATTATTTGCTTTTCTTTTTCCCTCTATTTTTTGAATCCCTCATCTTGCAAATTCTTCACATTTATTTGTACCAAAGCCAAACTGAGAATATAAAAGTGACTGGATTTTCGTTCCCATGCTTTTAAGTTCTATTTTACAAAGGAAGTTTTTTGTTTTGGAAAATGACATCATAGTATAAAAGAGTTAAAATTTGAAAGAGAGAATTTTCATTGTTGCTTTTATTTTTGATTTAATATCACTATCAGGAAACATTTTTGGAAATGTCAAAAATTGTGGAAAAAATTCATGAGTCATGGGTGGAATCCGTTTCCCTTCCAATCATTTACCTGACTCACTATCGAAAAAACATTTCTTTACTTTCTCATCAATGTGAGAGATTGATTGATGCAAGAGTTAATGTGCAACAAGCTGTGGGAAAGACATGGATAGAGAGTGATATGAAGCGTTGGCTAACGCAAGCAGATGATAGTATTTACGACATGAGGCGGTTTCTAAATTATGATCAAGAAAGGAGTTGGACGTGGCATATGTGCTTGCGGATACGGTACGGGCGGAGTAAGAGAGCAAAACAGTTAGAATTAGAGGCTATGGAATTGATTGAAAGGGGAAAGTTTGACGTTGAGGCTGAGGGATCTGAATATTATCATGAGATTGTGAAAGGTATAGATGTGGCATTGAAAGATGAGACAGTGAAGAGAATTGGGGTATTTGGGATTGAAGGAGTGGGAAAGACACGGCTTGTTCAATACATTTGCGCGCAAGCAAAGGAACAAGGGGTGTTTGATAAAGTTGTGTGGGCAATAGTTGGTGAAATACCAAATTATGATAAAATACGAGCCAAAATAGCTGATGGGCTTGACTTAGACCTGGAACACCTACCTGGAAGAGAATACAAGTCTAGTTGGAAGATGGCTGATATAATACGTCAGCGGTTGAGTATGAAAGACGATGTCGATGTCCTCATAATATTGGATGATGTTTGGGAATCCATCGACTTGTATGACCTGGGTATCCCATCTGAGCATCGTTGTAAAATCATTTTCACTTGTCGAGATATTTCCGTATTACAAAAGATGCATTGTGATGAAATACGGGAGGTCGGAATTCTTTCTAATTATCACTCCAGTCAATTGTTCCACAATGTAGTTGATAAATTGGAATCTCCAGTTTCAAACCGACTCGTTGAAGAGGCTCTTAATGAATTATGTGTAGGATTACCACTCACAATTGTTGTAGCTGCCAAGGCATTGAGAGGGAAGTCCGATGATTCAATTTTTTGGGAGTCACTTGAACTGCTGAAAGACTATTCAACTACTGATATAATAAGAGGAATGTCGAAAGGGACGTATTTTTCAATACAATTGGGTTTTAATTACTTGGAAAGTGAAGAGGCCAAGTCAATATTGCTGTTGTGTTCCTTATTCCCAGAATCTAATTCTGATATCCCAGTGGATTATTTGATGTTTTATAGGATGGGCCTTCAATTGATCGAGACCATAGGAGGGACTCTAATGGAAGTGAGGGATAAAGTATATAGTTCGGTTGAACACCTTGGGGCATCTGCCTTATTAATGGATGACATTGGCCATGACTATGACCATGACCATCACTGTAGGCGTGTTAGAATGCATTCAATTGTGCGAGATGTTGTTAGGGATATTTCAATCAAAAGAGACTTTCCAATTTATTCATCAATTCATGAATCAGCTGCTATATGGTTAAGCCTAAGCCTTGAACATGAACTATTTCATGAAGACTTGCACTTTCCTTATCTGAAATTGCTCACCTTGAAATGCAATCATAAGTACTCTTCTTCTTCTTCTTCTCTTTTTAGGATGCCAGCTGATTTTTTTGAGGGCATGACGACATTGAATGTTTTACATTTGATTGATATGAACAACCTCTCACTTCCACCCTCAATTAGTTTGTTGGTAAACCTTCGGACATTATTAATAGAATTTTGCAAGTTCGAAGAAGAAAATGATCGTCTATCCATTCTTGGAACACTACCGAATCTAGAGATCCTGAGCTTTTATGGTTCTCATATCAAAGAGTTGCCCAAAGAAATTGGACAGCTTACTGAATTGAGAATATTAAACTTGTCCAATTGAGACAAACTCGTAAAAATTCCGCCTCATGCAATATCCAGATTATCCAAACTTGAAGGTCTATACATGAATAACAGTTTTCTGCAGTGGGAAATAGACAGATCAGATGGGAAAGATATTGGAAATAATTTGAGTATTGATGAACTGACATCATTGTCTCACTTGAGTGAGTTGAAATTAGATATCCTAGATGATAGATATTTGCCCAATGATGATATTATCATCAAAGCCTTGGATAGGTTTCATATATCTATTGGGGGTCGTTTTTCCCGGGGGAAATTTTATTATCCATCATCAAGAACATTAAAAATCACAGGAAACCATATAAATGACATAGTTATCATACTGTTGAAAAAAGCAGAAGCTGTCTATCTGAACGAGTTATTTTCCTATTCTAGGGTAGATGAGCATGGCATGACTTATGAAGACATCTTTTCATATTGTCGTTATCTCGAGGTTCGTGATTGTGTCGGAATAGAAGATTTAATCAATTTAACACAAAAAGATGTGTTTCGTAATCATGGAAGATTTAGTAACATGGAATCACTACAAGTGATTGACAGCCGATTGGAGTTTCTTATTCTTCCAACCGTTTCTAGATGCCTTGTGCGACTCAAGGAACTCAAAATTACAAATTCTCCGGGGATGAAATATATTGTTAGATTTGGATCTAGTGAAGAAACTTTCAATTTTGTAATATTTCCCATATTAAAGTCTTTGACGCTTGAATTTTTGCCTAGCCTAATATCTTTTTCATCAAAGCCTTCAGCTTTTGAGGCCAGCAGTGGAAGATGTTCTCTCTTCCATGATATGGTAATGCCTCACAAACTCTGAACTAAATGATTAATAATTGATGATTGTGTTAACTATGTTGATTATTAGGTGAAATTCCCTTCCTTGGAGGAGTTGACTATACATGGATTGGAACAGTTAGAGATAATATGTGATGATGAAATCTCAAGTAAACACTTCTCAAAACTACGCAAAATAACGGTTGTAAACGAAAACTGGATGCCGAGCATTGAAAATACGAAGGTGGGCGATATATTCAGAAATTTGGAACAGCTTACTTTCATCAGGACTTTTGATCTGTCAAAGAATGATCACTTGCGTGCCTCAAATGCACTGACAATGTGGGGGTACCCCAAATTGATTTATAGGTGGATTGACATGGATTTCTTGGTTCCCAGCTTCTCAATGGGTAGTTTGACAGAGCTACAACTTTGGAACTGCAGCACTTTAAGATATGTATTCTCTTCCTCCACAACTTACCAATTTCCATGCCTCCGATCTTTAAGAATAGAGTCATGTTCCAAGGTTCAAGTTATTGCATTTGGCCGCCGAGATGAGGCTTCAAATAATGCAGATGCAAATGCTGATGTTGTGTTCTTACCTCCATTTTGTTCTTTGATACTTAATGATCTTCCAAATCTCACTGCTTTCTGTACCGAAATGTTTAATTTGAATTTGGATTCTTTGGAAACATTGATCATCGCTCACTGTCCTCGAATGGAGGTTTTTGCTCTTGATTTTTCTTCTACTGATCAAGACTTGGGTAAAAGTGAAACAGATGAAGTCCAACGGCCACATACTTCTTTCTTTGATGACAAGGTATCTATATATATCAGCCAAACTCAGCACTTTGCGCTCTACCCCATCTATAAAAATTCCTGTTTCATTTTAAAACACAACTACAGATTGATGTTTTTTTTTTAATCTTATCCTTCATTTTCTAATTTTAATAGTTTTTTTTTTTTTTTTTTGCGCTATATGTTGCAAACTTTTACAGCCACAATCATATTCATTTAGCTAGCTGATAATAAATTATTTAACTTTTACAGTTAAGAAAAGTACCCTGCATTAACTTAATACTAATTTAATTGAAAAGAGATTTTCAATTTGATGCATTACATATGATATACTTGAAGAATTTTGAATTTTGTATTACGTATACTTCAGGTGGCTTTTCCTAATTTGGTTACATTGAAACTCTGGGACATTGGAATTATGAAGCCCAAAGATACTCCAAAAAAGGAAGCAGTCTTTTCTCAAGTTATTTGGCTAGACAACTTGTTGTGCTTGAAGTTTTGGAGGTTGTTGAATGTAAGTTGGAAGAAATAGTTGCATGGAAAGAAGACGTGAACAATGAGATAAATTTTGCCCAAGTTCATACTCTGAATCTATATAATTTGCCGAACCTGGTGAGATTTTGTGGTGGTCGTCAGTGTTTAAGATGGCCTTCTTTGACAACACTTGAGGTGGATAGATGTCCAAATTTGGAGAATCTTACCTCTGCATTTCTCAACTCACCTGAAAAGGAAATTGGCGATACGACACCAACACAACAGGTGACAATTTTGAGCACTTCCACTCATGATCTCATTAAACAGGAGGTAACTATGCATAACAACACTTAATCTATACTCTTGATGAAATTAAATATGAGAGGTCATAACAAACACCTACTCAATATATATTTGTATATAAATTTCAATCCTGATTTTCTTAATAACTCATCCATTTTAGCTCTGATCGATTCAAAATGCGTTGTGCTTGATATTTTCCGCATACAACACTAAAATTTGTAGTTCTAAGTGCTTGTTATCATCAAACGTAATTAAGGGATTTGAAGGTGGTCTAGTTTATTATGTTGACTGGTATTTAACGTTCTTGTATTATTTTATTTATCTAGTAAAATTATTAGGACGAGTTAGTTGATGAAGGTGCTAGGGTTATTCCTTCCAACCTGATTGGGTCATCTCGGTATGCCTATGATTTATTTATGCGACTTTGTCATCAATAGTATACTCTAAGAAAAAAAAGAAGGTGTATCATCCTCCATTTCCTGCTTGAAAGTATCTCATTCACCTTGTGGCGGGGCAATTTTTTTTTATTCCATGATATTTTACCTTCATTACAAACATAAATTATGTATTAGTTGTAGTGTATACTCTGTAATTTTCTCAATGTCCCTTTCTTTATTTTCTAAAGTTTATCTGGTCTTTTATTAATTACTATTTGCAATATGTTCTTATTTTTCGAACAAGTTTTATCGATTGAATGAATGCAGTTTATGATATCCTCATTAAGTCTTCACCATTTGGTTAACTTGAAGGAAATATGGAAGGATCACTATCGAATTCTCGTCTTTAACCGTTTGAGTTCTTTGACAATTCATGAATGTGGGATGCTGAGAACCTTATTTTCACCCACAATTGTTGGAGGTCTTTCACAGCTTCAAGATCTCATTGTAGATTCTTGTAAAATGATTGAAGAAATTATTTCTAAAGAAAAGTCTGGTGAAACAGATGCTGTCAATGAAATCGTATTGCCTCGTTTAAGAACCATTGAGCTCAAACACTTGCCCAAACTTGAAAATTTCCTCTCAGGGGAATATAAGCTTGCATTCCCTTTACTGGACCACGTGCGAGTTGAAGAATGTGCACTGCTGCAGACTTTTTCTCCTCGGCAAGTTTTTGCGCCCAACTTAAATGGAGTACAAATTGGAGACTCTCAATGGGAGTGGAAAGGTGACCTTGAAAGCACAATTGGCCATCTTTTCAATGGAGAGGTATTTATTTAATGTTTTTTGCTTGATTTTTTTTAATCATTACTTTGTCCAAATATTCCTTAACATAGTTTATCAATTTACTTTTGAATCAATCACTGACTTTAAATATTGTCGTATTGATATAAAAAAACATTTAAATTGTTTTGATAAGGGAGATTTTAGCATATGTATCAGTATCATGTTGAGCACCTATCATCTTCACCTTGCATGACTATTAAGCTAAAGTGACAATTAAAACAGAGTTTTGCTTGTACGTGAGTTTTAACGAACTAATAATTCATAACGAAGGACCATCAGTACTATGATTCAATAGCGTAAACCTGTTGAGGTGTCTATTAAATCATCATGTTCCATTACTAGCGGATTTAGACATAAAGGGCATAGTTGAAATAACTCTTTTTCATGGTTACCATCTTATATTTATAATTAACAGGTTCAATATTCGGAAATAGAAGAACTGCATGTTAATGGCCCAGATAAACTGTTAGACATATTGGAGACCAAACTTCACTATACAGCATTCCGTCGGTTAAAATTATTGCACGTTGAAAGCTGTGAAGAAGAGTTGAGAGATTTTTGTTAACATGGTTTTATATCATAATATTACCTTTAATTTAATTGGTTTTTGATGAGTTTGATGCTACTTTAATTAGTTTTTCTCTTTTACGTAGGTTTGGAAACATATTTGCAAAAAGAGAGAAAAATGATACAATTTGGCAAAAATCATCGCTTGAGTTATAGCAAGGCATCGCTTGACCAAGTAGGAGGTCCAGATTTTAGCCTAGCGACCCATCGCTTGAGAAGTAGCAAGGTGTCGCTACCTGCCATTCAGCGAGGCGTCGCTTATCCGTTTTTAATGAAGGCTTGCGACATGAAAACGACCCATCGCTTGAAGTGTAGTGAGGCGTCGCTTGAGCCCGAAATCTGCCACCGACTTCAGAGGCCTATATAAAGGTAGCTGAAGCTTATTTTTTATTCATTCTTTACATTCTTGGAGAGACAGCAAGTTTGGAGAGCAATTTTAGGCCATTTTCATCAGTTTTCGAGGGCGTCGACACGAGTCTTCAGCGTTTTTAGTATTTGATTATTTTTATGTTTTCTGGATTATTTATTATGCTGATTTCTGTTTTTATGGATAGCTAATTTTCTTATTCTTAGGAGATTGATGTAGCTACTTTAATTTTGTGGCCTGAGTATTTAATTCTAGTTTAGAAGACAATTTTATTATTCTATTTATGTTCTTATGTTCTTAATGCTTTTGATCTACTGGCCATTGATTAATTGATTTTAATTCTAAAATCTAACACTCGGGAGAGGTGGTTTTAAAGAGTTTTCAAATCAAAGATAATTGAATGATACAATTCTCATTTCCTTGAAAAATACACGGTAGCCTATATGGCTATTAATATAGGTGCACAGAAGAATATCAATCTGCTAAAGACGATATTACAAGCTGTAAATCTCTTAACGGTAACAAATTCCATGATTTTAGCAAGGGAGCCAAATTCCTACAATTGAGAAAGAGATTGGCGAGATTTGAGGAATGTCGTGGGTTGGATGTTAGTTGGAGAGAATGAGCAATTTGACAGAAGATTTCTTTGAATAAATGTTATTAATATTGGTCATTATGGTGACTTAATGATCTTGCTGACTAGGAGGCTTTATCATTGTGATTTGTTAGTCTAGAATGGTCTTGATTTCTTACACCCTTCCTCAAACTTGACGGAGTTGCACGGAGGCCAAGTTTGCCTCGAAGATCTTTGAATGAGGCTTTCGCTAATGGCTTTGTGAATATATCCGCAATTTGTTGGTTGGTGGAGACATAGCGAGTGACAAGTAAACCAAGAGCAACTCTCTCCCTTACAAAATGATAATCCATTTCGATGTGTTTGGTTCGTGCATGAAATACAGGATTGATGGACATATGGAGGGCACTTATGTTATCACAGAAAAGCTGTGGAGTTTGTAGCAGCGGAATCCCAATGTCTTTAAGGATGAACGTGATCCATGTTAATTCTGCAGTTGTGGTTGCCATAGCTCGATATTCAGCCTCTGAGCTAGAGCGTGAAACTGTGGGTTGCTTCTTCGAGTTCCAAGAGATACAATTTGATCCTAGAAACACACATAAGCCTGTGGTACTGCGTCTAGTATCTGGACAGCCACCCCAATCTGCATCACAAAAGGCATAAAGGTTAAGAGAGCTATTTTTATAAAAAGTCATACCATAGTTTGTTGTGCCATTTATGTAGCGAAGTATGCGTTTCACTGCTTTCAAATCCTTGAGCTTGGGCTGTTGAAGGTTTTGGCACACTCTGTTGACAGCATAAATTATATCAGGACGCGTGAGAGTTAGATATTGCAATGAGCCAACGAGGCTTCTATATTCAGTTACATCAACTGGGTCATTGTCATGAATAGAAGGTGAGGTAGAGGTGGCCATAGGGGTGCTGTATTGAGATGCTTCAATCATCCGAGCCTTGTGAAGAATATCTGTAGCATATTTCTCTTGAGTCAGAATGAGGCCATTCGAGATGTTATGGACTTCTATTCCCAAAAAATAGTGAAGGGGCCCCAAGTCTTTTAAGGCGAACTCACAACTTAATTTGCTTACAAGTGTCTCAACTTGATTCATACTTGTTCCTGTAAGAATAATGTCATCAACATAGATAAGCATGAGTATAAGAGTGGATCCTTGTTTGAATATAAATAAGGAAGGATCAGAGGTGGAACAAGTGAAACCAGTGTGTAGAAGAAAGTGAGATAATCGTTCAAACCAGGCCCTGGGGGCTTGTTTGAGTCCATAAAGAGATCGTTTGAGCTTGCACACATGGGTAGGATATTGAGGGTCTTGAAAACCAGGTGGTTGAGCCATGTACACCTCTTCTTTAAGAAATCCATGTAGGAAGGCATTTTTCACGTCCAATTGCCGTAAAGTCCATCCACACGTGACTGCTAAGGCAAGTATTAAACGAATTGTGGTCGGTTTGACAACGGGACTGAAGGTCTCTTCATAGTCTATACCTTCAACTTGGGTGTAACCTTGAGCTACTAGACGAGCTTTATGTCTCTCAATAGTTCCATCTTCCCTTAGCTTTGTTTTATAGATCCATTTGGATCCAATGACATTTGCATCAGGTGGTGGGGGTACAAGTTCCCAAGTGTGATTATGAGCAAGAGCCTTCATTTCCTCCTCCATGGCATCCTTCCAATGTGGCAATTTCACTGCAGTTTTGAACCTTTTGGGTTCTGTTAATTGACTAACTGCTATGAGAGAGTGGTGGCCTTTATTGGGCTTGAGTTTTTGAATTTCTTGATGAAGCGTGGGATCTAGAAGAGGATTGTTTGATAATTTTGTCCTTGTGATCATTGGGTGAGTTGGGCCATCAATTTGATGATCTGGAGGTGAAATGGCATGACTTTGTGCTTGAGGTCCTGCAAGTGGAAAATGCAAGTCAACATGGAGGTTATTACTTATATCAGGAAGAATAAATACCTGTTCAGATGTGAGAGGTTGAAATGAGTGTTCCTGTGCTACTGTGGAGGGTTGCCCTTCCTCAACATGTGCATGAACAAAATTGAGTTGTTGTACGTCTGCATCAGTGTGGTCATTTGAAGTGAGGGGCTGAGAGAGGGGAGTAATATTTTCCTGGTTGTCCACTGAATTTCTTTCTGCGAGAGAAGGCTGAGAGGTGACATTAATTGAAAAATCATAGTCACTACAACTTGTTTTCTCGTGAGGATCTTGAAGAGGAAGAATAGGGGCGTTATTGGTTAAAAGTTTAGGTTCTTGAACTCCATGCCAATCCTCATTGTCTTTGAATTCAGTGACTGCTAACGAATGGCTCGAGATATCAGAAGTGGTGTTCTTAGCATTAATATCAAAAGGAAATGTGCTTTCATTAAAAACCACATGTCTGGATATATAGATCCTATTTGTCTTAGGATCGAGACATCTATATCCTTTGTGAATAGGGCTGTAACCGATGAAAACACAAGGGTAGGTTCTCTTTGAGAATTTATCCTTGTTGTAGTTTCTTAAATAAGGAAAACACTGACAACCAAAGACCTTAATAGTATTATACTCAGGATTTTTGTGAAAAAGTTTGGTAAAAGGAGTGTTCATATCAAGGATTTTTGTAGGCATTCGGTTAATGAGATAAACTGCTGTTAAGAAAGCATCAACCCAATATTTAAAAGGAAGTTTTGATTGAAAAAGGAGAGTTAAGCCGATTTCTACTATGTGCCGATGTTTTCTCTCAGCTATTCCATTTTGCTGAGGAGTGTGGGGGCAAGAAAATTGGTGATGTATTCCATTATTTTCTAAGTGTTGTTTAAGGGCTAGAGATTTAAATTCACCTCCCCCATCACTTTGAAACACTTTGATTTTTCTCTCAAGCTGATTTTCTACTAGTGTTTGAAATTTGACAAAGCAGGAAAACAATTCTGACTTTTGTTTTAAGGGATAAATCCAAGTGAATCTTGAGTGATTGTCTATGAAGCTTACATAATACTTAAAATTTTGGCAAGAAGTGATTGGAGCTGGACCCCAAAGGTCACAATAGATCTTTTGTAAAGGCAAATTGCAAATTTCAGTATTTAATTGAAATGGAAGTTGACAACTTTTACTCATTTGACACATAACACATATAGATTCACTTTTTGTCCAACTAGAAACATCTAATAAGTGAGAATTGTGCAGGTGTTTAAGAGCCTTGTCATGTAAATGACCCATACGTTTGTGCCATATGGAGTAGTTGGCTTTATTGATACTGGTTGCAGCAGTGTAGGCTTCAAAAGCTGTTTGTTCTTGTTCTGCCAATGCATAGAGACCTCCAGTTTTATATCCTTTACCCAAGATCTGTCCTTGTTTGTCCTTAATAACAAAATTGTTAGCATTAAACACAATGGAGCAGTCATTATCTCTAGTAAGTTTACTGATAGACAATAGGTTTTTCTTCATATTGGGTACAACTAAAACATCCTTGAGAGTCAATATATTTTTACCAGTTTTTATGTCATGTTTACCAGTGTGAGAGATTTTTAAAGCTTCTCCATTGCCCACATACAACTTAGCACAACCTTTATAATGATTGAAGTGTGAGATCATACCTGGGTCATTTACTATGTGAGCAGTTGCACCTGAGTCAGCATATAAATTTGAGTCACCAGCTTCATCAATGCTTAGAGCAGCCAAGGCATGAGGAATGTTTTCAGGTTGGTAGGAGTGATCAAATCTGTTCCAACATTCCAGACCGGAATGATTCATTTTTCCACAGATTTAGCATGTTACTCCCCTGCTACTTTGTTGATTTGGGTTTCTGGAAGGCCTTGGGGAAGGTTGGTTGACATTTGTGTTACCTTGTTGAGTGTGTGAAGATGATTGAGGAGGACCCCGACTTCCTTGATTAAATCCTCTTCCTCTAGAGGTGAAGTGTCGTCCTCTTCCCCTTGATCTTCCGCCTTGGGCAAAGAATGCATGATTATGGTCTGGTGGGTTCAATTTTTCCTCCTCAGCCTCTAGATTCAATTGTTGATCATGAGTTTTTAGAGCTAGAACAAATTGGTTGTAAGATGGATAGGGGGCTTTGGACAACATTGCAGTTCGAAAACTATTGTATTTGCTTCCTAGCCCCCGTGCTAAGTGAAAGACTTTGGTGATATCTTCCAATGGCCTTTTCATTGCAGCAAGCTTGTCACAAATGGCTTTGAATTTCTTGATATATTCATCAAGACTTTGATTTCCTTTCCTCATGCTTGTGAGGGTCTCATTGAGATGGATCTCATGTTCTTTGGTTAAGGTCAGGAGTTGTTCTTCAAGAGAGTTCCATACCTGATAAGCACAATCTGTTCCATCCACCATTGTCAGAACATCTTCTGTGATTGTACCCAAAAGCCAGGAGGTAAGGAGCCCATCATTATTCAACCAAATGGTATGCAATGGGTTTGGAGCAGAATGACCCTCCTTATTCTCAATTTGTGCTTCAGGTGGCTTGTTGTGCAGAAGATGATCTTCAATGCCTAGATTTCGTATGAGAGGCAATATTTGGGATTTCCAAAGGAGGTAATTGGTAAGGTTTAGTTTGATTGAAATCAAACTGGAACATTGATGAAAAGTTTGAATTGTAAGATGAGCTTCAGTTGAGGCCATGAGAGTGTTTGCAGAGAAATAATACAGCTTGATTTGAAAAAAAAAAAAAACTTCTTTTGTGCACCTAGAGCTCTGATACCATAAAGAGTTTTCAAATCAAAGATAATTGAATGATACAATTCTCATTTCCTTGAAAAATACACGGTAGCCTATATGGCTATTAATATAGGTGCACAGAAGAATATCAATCTGCTAAAGACGATATTACAAGCTGTAAATCTCTTAACGGTAACAAATTCCATGATTTTAGCAAGGGAGCCAAATTCCTACAATTGAGAAAGAGATTGGCGAGATTTGAGGAATGTCGTGGGTTGGATGTTAGTTGGAGAGAATGAGCAATTTGACAGAAAATTTCTTTGAATAAAGGTTATTGATATTGGTCATTATGGTGACTTAATGATCTTGCTGACTAGGAGGCTTTATCATTGTGATTTGTTAGTCTAGAATGGTCTTGATTTCTTACAGGTTTTATGATAGATCTTGGGAACATAACTCAAGGTAGATTAGAGTTGGGAAACTTAATCTTAATTTAGAAGTCTAAAAAGAACTTGTAATTCATACACTTTTAATTACTGAAATTGAATAGGGATATTAGTTTCTTAATTAATTGTGAATCTTGATTTGACATTCGGGAGAGGTAATTAAGAGTTTTAGTGTTCTTGACTTATAGAATATGAAATTGTTGTTCTTGACTAAATGAATATTAATTCCATAAATTAAAGTAGTGAAATCATTCCTCTAGGACTTTTTCTCCATTGATTTAATTCAACCTTTGTTTTCATTTAGTTTTGTCTTTTCGTATTAGTTTATTATTATTAGCTTAGTCCACTCATCATTATTTTACGATTTCTAAATAAAATTGAGTTAGTCATACATTGGTACTTAGGTAGAATTAATTCTTTTTCCCAGAGGACGACAACCCTTTTGTTCTTATCAGTATATTAAAACTTGACTCCGTCCGCTTGCGGATAATTGATAATTGATCAGAATGCTCTTGCTCAAAACAACACGAGGAAAATTAGGGATTATTTCAAAACAACACGACGTAAATTATCAATTATCCGCAAGCGTACGGAGTCAAGTTTTAATATACTGATAAGAACAAAAGGGTTTACTTGATACTATTGTGCATTAACTTAGTCTTAATTTAGATTTTTTTTATTTACAACTTTTTGAATCTTTTAATTATTCTTTGCTCACTTGTTTCTTTATTGCTGTTATTTTTGCAAGTTATTACATATTATATGCGAAAGGATGGAAGTAGTAGTCTTGCACCACTAAATCCGGAGATTGAGAAAACTTGCAAAGCTAACCGTAAGCAGAAAAAGCTTCAAGCCGAGACAATGGCTAATCAAGATGATCATAATGCTCTTGCTCAAAACAACACGAGGAAAATTAGGGATTATTTCAAAACAACACGACGTAAATTATCAATTATCCGCAAGTGTACGGAGTCAAGTTTTAATATACTGATAAGAACAAAAGGGTTTACTTGATACTATTGTGCATTAACTTAGTCTTAATTTAGATTTTTTTTTATTTACAACTTTTTGAATCTTTTAATTATTCTTTTCTCACTTGTTTCTTTATTGCTGTTATTTTTGCAAGTTATTACATATTATATGCGAAAGGACGGAAGTAGTAGTCTTGCACCACTAAATCCGGAGATTGAGAAAACTTGCAAAGCTAACCGTAAGCAGAAAAAGCTTCAAGCAGAGACAATGGCTAATCAAGATGATTAGAATGCTCTTGTTCAAAACAACACGAGGAAAATTAGGGATTATTTCAAACCCGTTGTTGCTCAGAATTTTTCAGGCATAGCTAGGCAGACCATCAATGCTAACAACTTTGAACTGAAACCTGCTCTGATTGGTATGGTTCAACAACATCAGTTTGGAGGGACTGCTTCAGAAGATGCAAATTATCACTTATCCAGGTTCTTAGAAATTTGTGATACAGTTAAGATGAATGGGATACCTGAAGACACTATTAAGTTGCGCCTCTTTCCTTTCTCACTAAGGGACAAAGCTAGGGGTTGGTTACAATCAGTACAGCTAGGAAGTATTACTAGTTGGGCAGACATGGTTGAAAAGTTTTTGACAAAATTATTCGCACCATCGAGGGCCACTCAAATGCGTACTGAAATCAACACTTTCAAGCAACAAAATTCTGAAACTTTATATGAGGCTTGGGAGAGATTTAGGGAACTTTTGAGGAGGTGTCCAAATCATGGACTTCAGGATTACTTACAGATTCAACTGTTCTATAATGGGTTGATGGGACAGACTAGATCGAATGTTGATGCTGCAGCATGAAGTTCGTTAATGTCTAAAACTGTTGAAGAAGCAATAGAATTACTTGACAACATGGCTAAAAACACTTTCCAATATCCTGATGACCGTTCTATTACTCCAAAAGTGGCAGGAGCATTGGCAGTTGATGATGTAACATGCATTAAATCTCAGATTGCTTCACTTTCACATCAGGTAGCAAAATTATCAGGTTCTAAGACTTCAGAGTCCATTGAAAATGTAGCAGCTGCTAGTGAAGTAGTTCAATATGAAGAACCTACAACTGAACAAGCCCAATATGTGAATAACAGAAATTATGGGTATAGAGGAAATCAATATCAGAATCCATTGCCTACCCATTATAATCCAGGGCTAAGGAATCATGAGAATTTATCCTATGGAAACAATAAGAATGTTTTGCAACCTCCTCAACAGAACCAAGATGATAATAAGCTTTCTCTGGAGAACATGTTTGGTGCTTTCATTACTGAATCTAGGAAAAGGTTTAATCAAAATGAAACTATGATAGAAAATTTAGTAGCGAAAGTTGACAATCATGGTGTTGTTTTGAAAAACCTAGAGGTCCAGATGGGACAAATAACTACTTCAGTGAATGCACTTCAAAATGGAAAGTTTCCCAGTGACACACAAGTAAACCCAAGGGAAAAATGCAATGCCATCACATTGAGGGGTGGAAAAGAGCTTCATGAACAAACTCCACCATTAGCACAAGATTCCATCACCAGAACAATTGAGAGCAAGGAAGAAGAACAACAGGAGGCTCCACCTAGTTTGGCAGAAAAGCCAATTTCTATTCCTTTATCTTCTACTATTCCTGTTGCACATTCAAATTTACCTTATCCTCAACGTTTTCAAAAGAAAAAGATTGATCTTCAATTTTCTAAATTTTTAGATATTTTTAAGAAAATTCACATTAATATTCCTTTTGCAGATGCGCTGGAACAAATGCCAAATTATGTGAAGTTCATGAAAGATATAATGTCTAAGAAGAGAAAGTTGGAAAATTTTGAAACAATAAAGATGACAGAAGAGTGCAATGCCATACTTCAGAAGAAACTACCACAAAAACTAAAAGATCCAGGGAGTTTTACTATTCCTTGTACTATTGGTAGTTTTTTATTTGATAGAGCCTTATGTGATTTAGGTGCTAGTATTAATTTAATGCCTCTTACTGTGTTCAGGAAGCTTGGATTAGGTGAAGTTCAACCTACTACTATATCTCTTCAGCTTGCAGATAGATCACTCACTTACCCTCGTGGAGTCATTGAAGATGTTTTGGTCAAGGTAGATAAGTTCATATTCCCAGCTAACTTTTTAGTCTTAGACATGGAAGAAGATGAAGAGATTCCTATCATTCTAGGGAGGCCATTCTTAGCTGCAGGACGTGCATTGATTGATGTCCAGCAAGGTAAGTTAAGATTAAGGGTCAACGAAGACGAGGTACACTTCAATATTTACCGTTCTTTGAAGTTTCCTAATGAGGTTAGTACTTTCCATAGGATTGATGTTCTTGATAATTTATTATCTAATTTAGTAGGAAACAAGATTCTCATTGATCCTTTACAAGCATGTTAAGTTGAATCTTTAACTAAGGTTTCTGACTTATTTGATGAAGATGAGTTGATGCAGTTGTGTTTAGCTCTTGATTCTTTACCACTTGAGTCTTTAAAAAACCAGGAAAAGATTTTGCAAATTGATGAGGAGAAGGATGAGATAACAAAAGCTCCTGAACCTGAATTGAAACAATTACCAGAGCATCTTCGTTATGCCTTCCTAAGTGAGTCTTCTACTTTTCCTGTTATCATTTCTTCTGCTTTGAATCATGTTGAGGAGGAAAAGTTATTGCGTGTTCTTAAAGAATATAAAACTGCTTTAGGTTGGTCAATAGGGGACATTAAGGATATTAGTCCATCAATTGTTATGCATAAAATTTTAATGAAAGATACTTTTAAACCATCTGTTGAGTCACAAAGAAGATTGAATCCGGCCATGAAAGAGGTCGTGAGAGCTGAGGTTTTAAAACTCCTCAAGGCAGGAATAATTTATGCTATATCTGATAGTCCTTGGGTGAGTCCTGTTCAAGTTGTGCCTAAAAATGGGGGAATGACTGTTGTGAAAAATGATAAAAATGAATTAATTTCTACTAGAACTGTGATTGGTTGGCGTGTTTGCATTGACTATAGAAAATTGAATAAGGCCACTAGAAAAGATCACTTTCCACTTCCATTTATTGACCAAATGTTAGATAGACTTGCAGGGTACCAGTATTATTGTTTTCTTGATGGTTATTCAGGTTACAATCAGATTTCCATAGCTCCTAAAGACCAAGAGAAAACCACTTTTACATGCCCTTATGGTACTTTTGCATTTAGAAGAATGCCTTTTGGTTTATGTAATGCTCCTGCTACTTTTCAGCGTTGTATGATGTCTATTTTTTCTGATTTTGTTGAGGAGATTATGGAAGTGTTTATGGATGATTTTCTGTTTTTGATAATTCTTTTGATCATTGTTTGCATAATTTATCTTTGGTCCTGAAAAGATGTCAAGAAACTAACCTTGTGCTTAATTGGGAAAAATGTCATTTTATGGTTACCGAGGGGATTGTTCTAGGTCATAAGGTTTCATCTCAAGGCCTTGAAGTTGATAGAGCAAAAATTTCTGCTATTTAATCATTTTTACCCCCTAAAAATGTGAAAGGTGTTAGAAGTTTTCTAGGACATGCAGGTTTTTACAGGCGATTTATAAAAGATTTTTCTAAAATAGTGAAACCTTTGTGTAATTTGTTGGAAAAAGATGCATCTTTTGATTTTACTGATGATTGTTTATTAGCATTCAATTTGATTAAAGAAAAGTTGACTTCTGCCCCTATTATTGTTGTACCTGATTGGAGTCAACCTTTTGAAATTATGTGTGATGCTAGTGACTATGCTTTAGGTGCAGTTTTAGGACAACGAAGAGATAAATTTTTCAGAGCCATTTACTATGCTAGTAGAACTCTTGATGGTGCTCAACAAAATTACACCACTACTGAAAAAGAAATGCTTGCTGTTGTCTTCTCTTTTGAGAAGTTTAGATCATATATTTTAGGGTCTAAGGTTATTGTTCATACTGACCATGTAGCTCTTCGCTATCTTTTTAGTAAAAAGGATGCTAAACCGCGTTTAATTCGTTGGATTCTGTTGTTACAAGCATTTGATTTTGAAGTGCAGGATAGGCGTGGTTGTGAAAATGTGGTGGCAGATCATCTTTCAAGATTAGAGCCAACTAATGATTGTGTGGATTCTAGCATTCAAGAAGCATTCCCTGATGAAAAATTATATGTGTTGAAAACTAACATTCCTTGGTTTGCAGATATTGTGAATTTTCTTGCAGGAGGAGTTTTACCACCTGATTTGAATTCGAATCAAAAGAAGAAGTTTTTGCATGATGTAAAATTTTATTTGTGGGATGAACCTTTTCTGTTTAAAATTTACAATGATAAAATCATTAGAAGATGTGTATCTAGTGATGAATTTTAGGATATCATGAGTCATTGTCATTCTTCACCGTGTGGAGGTCACTTTGGACCCACTCGAACTGCAGCAAAGGTATTACAATCTGGTTTTTATTGGCCTTCTATCTTTCGTGATTGCTACACATTTGTTAAGACTTGCGATAGATGCCAACGAACAAGTAATATTTCTAGACGCCATGAATTACCCCTAACTAATATTTTTGAAGTAGAGCTTTTTGATGTTTGGGGGATAGATTTCATAAGCCCTTTTCCATCTTCATTTGGGTATGTCTATATATTATTAGCTGTTGATTATGTTTCTAAGTGGGTGGAAGCCATTGCAACTAAAACTTGCCCGAGCTGTACTAAATTTTGTTCATAAGAATATTTTCACACGTTTTGGTACCCCTCGCGCAATTGTTAGTGATGAAGGTTCTCATTTTTGCAATAAGCTTTTTAACTCTCTTCTTTCCAGGTATGGTTTTCGACATAGATTAGCTTTAGCTTACCATCCTCAAACTAATGGTCAAGCTGAAATTTCTAACAGGGAAATCAAATAGATTCTAGAGAAAACTGTCAACACAAACAGGAAAGATTGGGCTAAAAAGTTGGATGATGCACTTTGGGCATACAGAACTGCTTTCAAAACACCTATTGGTATGTCACCATATCGATTAGTGTTTGGGAAAACATGTCATCTACCTGTGGAACTTGAACATAAAGCATATTGGGCAATCAAGAAACTGAATTTTGACGTGCAAGCAATTGGGCAACATCGTTTACTCCAACTCAATGAACTTGAAGAGTTGAGGAATGATTCTTATGAGAGCACAAAGATTTACAAGGATAGAACGAAAAAGTGGCATGACAAACATATCTTAAATAGAGATTTCTCACCAGGTCAGCAAGTTTTATTGTTCAATTCAAGACTAAAATTGTTTCCAGGTAAATTGAAGTCACGTTGGTCGGGACCATTCAAGATTGCTCAAGTTTTTCCATATGGAGCAGTTGAATTAGAAACAAGTGATGGTAGAAAATTTTGGGTGAATGGACAACGGGTGAAGCATTACTTTGGGGATGAGGAACGAAAAATTGCAAGCTTCACTCTTCATGAGTCAACTTAATTGACCATGAAAACGTCGAGCTCACGATGTTAAATTAAGCGCTTTTGGGAGGCAACTCAATCTCTAAACTCTCTACTTAATTTATTTTAGTTTAGTTTAGTTAATTTTAATTTAATTTTAACTTTTTGTTTGTTTATTTTGAAAAAAAAAATCAAAAATTGAACAGACTTAAGGTAGGAGGACAGAGGCAAAATTTCAGCGAGCCATCGCTATATCTCTAGTGATGACTCGCTAAAGCAAACGGAAGAAACAAAAAGACAGCCAGAGCGAGACATCGCTAACAAGATAGCGAGGCCTCGCTACATCGGATTTTCAAAAAAAAGAGGTAGAGCGAGCCATCACTAGAATATGAGCGACGCATCGCTTGAAAGACAGAACAGATGCTTCAGTTCCAGATCGACAGAAACACACCCCAAACTCGCAATTTCTCTCTTTTTCTCTCAAAATTTCGAACCCTAAACCCATTAACCCCAAATCACTTCCTCTAACTTTAATTTCTTGTTCTCTTTCCGTTTTTCAGGTGCTAAGAGGCTAGATCTGACTGAAAATTGAAGGAAATCGGAATTTTAGGGCTATATTCATGGGTAACTCATCATTTCTCCAATCCTTACTTCAAGAGTAAGTTGCTCTACCATTTTTGCTAGATTACTTTGTGCATCTTGCTGAGCCTATTTTGGCGACTAGGTAGGTTGAATTTTTGGAGATTTTTGTTGCACATTGGGCTTGGAAAGTGTCAAATTTGTTGTTAGGTTGGGGTTTGGGTTAGAAGTGCTAGCTTTATTCAATTCTGTTTAGTTGTGATTTCTTTTAGCATAGTTTAAATTTTCTCATCATGTCCAAAAGAAAAAAAGCTTCCACTTCCACCTTTTCGGGAGAATTTGATGATCATAAGTTCGTTAATTTGCAAGCCTCCAAACGTTTTTATAAGACTTTCCACAATAAAAGTCTTATTCCAGAGAGGGGAATTCAATTATGCCCCGATAGGCATCAAGCTATTTATTCGACTATAGTTAATCGGGGTTGGGAAGAGTTTATTAAACAACCTGAGGCCGCCATAACACCCCTAGTGCGTGAATTTTATGCCAATTTAGATGAATCTAGCACCACGGTGTTTGTGAGAGGGGTAAGGGTGTCTTTTGACCATAGTACAATCAACCGTTATTATCACCCTCCTAACATTGATGATGATGAGTACAACACCTATATCGATGAGGAGTTGGATCTAGATGAGGTCATCAAGACCCTTTGCGAGCCTAATGCCGAATGGGAGCTTATTGGCACAGCTGGGAAACATTTTAAGGCTTCTGGGCTTGACCGTTATGGTAAAGCTTGGCATAGCTTTATTTGTTCTAAGGTAATGCTTGTAACCCATTTAGATGTTGTCATTAAAGATCGAGCTATCCTCCTTTACTCCATTATCACGGGAAAATCAATCGATGTGGGTAAGGTTATTAGATACTCAATTCTCCATACGAGTCGGGCAGCCACAACAGAGGGTTTAGCACATCCATCTCTTATAACTGCTTTATGTAAGCAAGCAGGTGTCCCTTGGTCTCGAGAGGAAGAGCATGCAGCTCCTAAGGGGATTATCACTATGAAAATCATCAACGATTATGTGTGTTGGGACAACACAGCTCCTGGTGCCTCTTCATCTATTCCTCCTTCCAGGCCCGCTTCTACACCTTCCCATGGTTCAAGAACGTTAGCATCAAGAATGGACATGTTAGAATTAGAGTCAGCCAGACGAGATCGACGCTTGGAGCGCTTAACTTCATATCAGATTAATTTCAACAATTCTCTGGCTCAATTCTTGAATGAGTCCAACATTCATCCTGGATCGGGTCCTTTTCCGTTTCCTGTTCCACCGCCAGACTCTCCTCCTGTTAACTCATGAAGAGTGAAGCTTGCAATTTTTCGTTCCTCATCCCCAAAGTAATGCTTCACTCGTTGTCCATTCACCCGATTCTCTGGCTCAATTCTTGAATGAGTCCAACATTCATCCTGGATCGGGTCCTTTTCCGGTTCCTGCTCCACCGCCAGACTCTCCTCCTGATGATGCTTAGTGCTTCCCACTTTCAGGGCAGTTTCTTCATTCCCTTTACTTTTTGCTTTTATTTTATTTTTCTGTTTTGTTTTCTTCACATTAGGGACAATGTTTAGTTTAAGTTTGGGGGTGTTTAGTCTTTTTATTTTATTTATTTATTTATTATTTGTTTTTCTTTTTGTATTTTTGTTTTAGTTTTAGTCCCCCTAAAAAAATGACAGTGATGGCCTATGATGAGTTCAAGAGAATTTCCAGACTTGAAGAGAACTTAGTGTTAAATTTGTTTATCCTTGAGACTCAGTGCATGCTACATTCTATTGACATTCACTTGCACCTTTCTGAGCACTAGATTTATGCTTATCACTGTCAATTGATACTAGAATCTCACTTGTTATATCTTGAGTAGTTTTCCATAGAATTGAATTGATTGAGAGATATTTAGGATTTGATACATATTACCTTGTGAGATTTTTGGGCCAACGAGCAAATTCACTACATCATGCTCTAATTTTTCTTCTTTGTGGGATTGTCTTACATAGTTGATTTTTCTAGATCTTGCATTGTTATACATATCATTACTGCTTTTGTTGAGTTGTTTGTATGGAATAATTTGGGGCATTTAGGTGAAACCATTTTTAGATTCAAAAAGAGCCAACCTTAATCATTATCTTTATTAAGCCTACTTTGAGCCTTGGCCAATTCTTTGTTTGAAAATTAACCACATTTTAATGATCTTTATCCTTCATGTTAATTTTCTTTCAACCTTGAATTTTAGATTGTTTGAATTCTTATAGAAAAGGCTTATTCATTCTTGAAGTTGATCACCTTGAGGCAAAGTAGTGGTATATATTTAGAATGATTTTGGTTTGATTTGTTTGAAAAAAGAAAGATTGAAAAACAAAATGGAAAAGATTGAAAAAAAAAAGTGTGAAAAAAAAAGAAAGAAAGAAAAAGTCACTAAGTTGTGGTTGGAGCAGTTTTAGTTGAAACTTTTCTATAAGGGTTCAAATAATTTCTAAATTCCATAGCTTAAACTTTCCTTCCATCAAACCTCACCTAAGCCTCATTACAACCTGTAAAGACCCCTAGATTCCTACATTCAATTTCTCAATTGTTGGTTATGATATGATATATTTGCAAGCTCTTTGTAAAGGTTTTCTATGTTTTTGACTTGAGAGTATTACTTTGCCCTAAACACTTTGAGCGTATTGAGTGCATCCATGTGAGAGTATCGTTTTTTACTTGTCTTTTATTTTGATGAGATTCTGGGATTTGTTCCTTCATATGGCCATGCTTGCATACATTAAGAATTGAAAGGTGTGCTATATTAAAGTCATTGATTCCTGGATTATTAAGCCGTCAATACATGATGGTATGAATCTTCTTCCCTTAGCATATTTAGTTGTTAATATATACTATTACTAACAAGTGAATTTGATGTGTATGTATTAATTTAAATGCCGACGATACAAAATGAATATTGTATCTTTCTGTTAAAAAACTTTGGTGTTGACCTTTGGCTTTTTTGTCATTTATACAGGTAGAATTCCCGCAATTGAAACAGTTATACCTAAAGTCTCTGAATGACTTTGAAGAGATATGGCAAGAAAGTGTAGACGAAGAATCTTTCACACAACTACAAGTTTTGGAAATTGATGATTGTGGTAATTTGCTAAATGCCATTCCTCATGATATGTTGCCAAGGTTGAAGAAGCTAGAAAAACTAACTATTAAAAATTGTCCATCACTAAGAAAAGTATTTGACCTTGAAGCCTAAACCATTAATGTAAAACATGTTGACTCAGATGAGTTTACTCAATTGAATGAACCGATATCGACTAACCTGCCTGATGAATTGATAGCAGTATTTGAAAACCTACAAGTACTCAAATTGAGTGACTCTTATCGTTTGAACAATCTGTTTTCGACTTCCATAGAAAGATCCTTTTTGGAGTTGAAAGATCAACGACATCCAACTAGTTCTGAGATAATAGAGGAACAAAGTACGCAGGGAAAGAGACAGTTAAGATTGATTATGAGTTATTGCCTAAACTAAGTTTTCTTGATTTGGATCTATCTAGCCTAACAATGGAAAAATGTCCTGATTTAAAGATTTTCTTTTCTGCCCCTAGTCAACCATTATTTGAACGGGTAAGCTTACTTTGAAGAAATACCATCTAATCTTCTTGTTAATATTCGTGTGATAGTAACTTCTATCTTTGGATCAATACCACGTTTTGCAGGTATCCACATTCGAAAGACTTGAGGAATTGCACCTTGTACATCTGGGTTATTTTGAACTGATTTGGCATGACGAACTTCCAATTAGATCACTCCACAGATTAAGAGTTCTATCTAAAGAAAAGGGTGAGCGACTTTTGAAGATTGTCCCATCTCATATACTCATGAATTTTTTGGAGCTCGAAAAGTTGTATGTTCTACATTGTGATTCATTGAAACAAATTTTTGACCTTGATGAAATCATGGAGAGTATGACTGGAGAATTGTTACCCCAATTAACCTTTTTGGTTTTAACTCATCTGCCTGAGATGGTGGCCATTTTTAGCAAGCAACCTATTGGAATTCCAGTATTTTCGAACTTAGGGTCCCTGCGCATTATCCATTGTAATAGTTTAAGTAGTTTATTTTCAGCTTTAACAGCTAGAGGCCTTCAGCAACTCCAAGAATTTAAAGTCTTGGGTTGCAATAAGATGCAAGTGGTCATAGTAGATGATGACAAGGATACCAAGGAGCATATGATTTTTTCCTAAATTAAGATGCCTTATGCTAAAACATCTTCCGCAGCTGACAAGTTTCTATCGCGGCGAGAATACTATCAAGTGGCTTGTTCTAGATGAAGTTTGTGTCTATTTGGTCCCCGCATTTTCAATTTGTGTCTAAGTGATCCATGAGTTTTGAATGTTGTGTCTATTTGGTCCTTGCATTTCAATTTGTATCTAAGTGGTCCCTGAGTTTTGGATATTGTGTCTATTTGGTCCATGAGTTTTTAATTCGTGTCTAAATGGTCCCTGGATAATTAGAAATAAGTTTCATTATTCCTTAATTTGTCAACTTATTAACATAATATTGACATCACGCTGACATAAAATGTTTAATTGACAAAAATAATGACATGGGATTAATTATTATGTCAAATCTTATGCCCGAATTGATGAAAGATTTGAAATAATATTTAATCTTATGTCCGTATTTTGGCCAAATAGACATGTTATTTCAGCGTTAAGTCAACATTATGTTAAGAAGTTAACAAATGTGTTAAATTAAGGACCAATTAAACTTAGTTCTAATAGATCTTGAAAACCTATGGACCAAATAGATACAATATCCAAAACTCAGGAACCAAATAGATACAATATCTAAAACTCAGGGACCACTTATACTGTAACGCCCTGTCACGAGAAAGTTAAAAATGAATATTATTTTTTAAATAATATTAATCAGGCTTGATCGATTAATTAGAACAGAAATACCGTGTTATTTCAAAAAGGGTATTATGGTAATTTTTCCCGAAAAACCTCGAAATTTGAACCTTATGATTTGACTAATATTTTGACATGAAATTGATCTTCTCGATGTCAAGGTTCCAACACAACTGACGGTTTGTCGTTCTGAGACCCGGTGATCAAGTTATGGACGTTTTAAGACGAGTGGCAGTTTCGTAAATAAAGCAACTTGGGATTTTAATCTAAAATGGCATCCCATTTGTAATAATCAGCCTTTTGACTCTCTCTTCTCCTCTCTCACGCCGCCGCCCCCTCCCTCATTGGAGAACTCTCGATTTTGCTCGCTTCTTCGTCAATCGTTCGTTGTTCCGCGATTCGTATTAGAATTGGTAGTGGTTGATGTCCGTCTTTCTGATCAAGAAGGTAAGATTTCCCTTCCCTTTTGTTCTCCTTATGCCGCCGCCCCTCCCTAGGGTTTGTAGGTGATGTTGTTTGTCAATCTCTTTGTTAGGTGTTCGTTTCGATAGTGGGAATTCATTAGACAAGGATTTTGGTCCGGATCCATGTTTTCCTATCATTGGGTGAGTGATTTGAATCGATTTATATTCTTTTTAAATTCTGGATTTTATGGTTAATTATTAAATTATGAGTTTCATGAACCTTGCCTAAAAACCCATTCCTTAATGCCTCTTGTTACGTAATCCTTAGCCTAAACCTTAATTGGTGTTGATTTCTTTTGCCTAAAACCAAAACTCATCAAGACCGATCACCCGAAACCTGAAACTGTGACCAAACTATGACCCGAAGGCCACGGTTCATCCACGATAAAAGACAGCAGAGCCGTAGCTGCTGTCTTCCTCAAACGGCGGTCGTTCGTCGTTTGTCTTTTTCCTGATCTTCGAGCCATTGAACCCCAATATTTTTAACAAAAGGTACTATTTTAGCATGTAAATTAAATGTTTAGGACCCTTGTTTCAGGTTTGATTGGTGGTGGAAACTAGCTTGGAATTTGGAATTTTAGCAAAGATAAGGTGAGTTAACGGTTTACTCAACGGTGGGGTTTTAGAGAAATCTAAGGCTCTTATCATAGTTTATTCATTTCATTATATTTAATCATGATATTCTGGAACGTTTGGATGAATTTGGACCATCGAAGATATCGTTTTTAATTTGGAAGAAATTGGATTTTCGGTTAGAGCTAAAATAGTCAATTTTCAGTAAAAGTGAGTTTTCTTTACATCGAATTGATTCTGATTGAGATGAATGTTAATTCTGGAAATTATGGAGTTTTAAGATGAGTTTTGATATTGGAATCATAAGAAAAATCTATTGGTAGAATTAACTTTTTCGGTTAGAACTAGTTTAGGTTTTTTCGACGAAAATTGAAGTTTTTAGTTTCGAATTTCCTCTGATTGATTATAAGTTTAAATCTGGAATTATTTGGAGATATTTAATGTTAAATGCCTTGAGTTTTGAATTAGGGAGCATAAAATTGCATTTTCCATGTTTCGGCAGTTTTTGTGAAATTTATATATTGAGTTGGGGCTGCTGTGTTTTCATGCTTGTAATTGAATTTTAGCTATCATTATTTGTGTATAATGATGTTTGGATTGATATTGATGGCCGGCTTGAATTTGTTTACTAGTGTTGAGGCTACAAGCTCAACACTAAGTCATGTTAGTTATGGAAAAGTTCATAACCAAGTACTAATGTTCATTGCTCGTATGAATGAAACATTAGGGGAATATCAGTTATAGTTGAGGCTATAACCAAGTACTAAGAAGTGGTAGTAGTTCCGAGGAACCGCCTTCTTAGTGGATTTTGTGAATTATATTGTTTGTTAAGTTAAAGCATGTTAGTGGTTTGGGAAATTGATAGAGATTGTGAGAGTGTATGATTGAGATGTCTTGGGTAAGAAACTAGTGAAAGTTGTCTACCCATGTAAAGTAAGTTTTATTGAGAAATCTTGAACATGGAACCCGGTAGTGTTGCCTATTTATGTAAGAAGTTACTATGCATTGCCTTGAATATGGAGCTAGTTAGAGTTTCATATTCATGTATGAGAATGAGATTATGAAAAGTGTGTATATTTACAATGGTTATGAGAACGGAAAGATTAGTGATCTAAGTGAGATTGGTGGTTAAAGGTATTGAATATGGAATTAGTGAGAATTACCTATTCATGTAAAGGATTGAGATTGAGTTTTAAGTGATGCTTTGAGCGTAAGAGACTTTGGAAGAGTGTTGAGTGCTTGGGACTCGGTTTGAATTGTTAGAGACTAACTAAGACTTCATCTTTGATTAAGTCGTTTTCTCACTGGCTTTAGCCTCACAGTGCTATCTGTTGTTTTTTTTTTTCAGGTAACAATGGACCGAGAGGTGACGGTTGATGAAGTGGAAGAGATGAAGGTTCGTGTGTCATGTCAGCGCCGTTGTATTTATTCATTATGATTATTGAATAAAATACATGTCCATTTGGGTTTTATTTGAGTTTTTGAGAATTTTGTTTTATTCGCTGAATGGTTTAAGAATAATGTTTTAGCTCGTTGATATTTGTTTTAAAAGTTTTTAACTCCGGAGTTATTGTTTAAATAATTGTTCATTTAGTTTAAGTAAATTTTTGTATTTTCAATAAATGTTATTTATTGAGTCTTCTGCTGCTTTTAAATATGTTTGTTTTATACTCTGAAAAGTCGGGTCTTTACATATACACAAATTGAAAACACGAGGACCAAATAAGCACAATATAAAAAACTCAGGGATCACTTAGACACAAATTGAAAACGAGTGGACCAAATGGACACAACCTCTAAAACTCAGAGACCAAATGGGTACTTTACCCAAAAAAATTGAAAGGATTGGAGAATCTTTCATTGCCAACTTTAACCTTATTATTTTCGTTTAATCTAAAATTAGTCTTGAACTCTTTGACTATGCATTTAAAATATATCTACTTTTTTTTTATTGATTTACGTGGGTTACAATATGATAGGGAAACCAAAAGCTTTGAGTTTTACTATTCATTATTTTAGCGTCTTTTAATTGTGATGGCTCAAATTCTCCATTTTACTATATAATCTCCTTTTTTTTAGATTGTAATTTTTGATTTTGTGTTTATGCTGGAAAAAGAAAGGTTAGTCTTATTTTCATTTATTTAATTTTTCTTCTATGCAAAATCTATTATAATAGTAAAATTTAATATTAACGTGTTCCTATTGTGCACTGAATTTTTACCTAAGTTAATTTCAATTGTCAAGAAAAGAAGGCACATGAATTTGATCTCCATAAATTTTTTTATTAAATCCAAATACTCCTTGAACACATAAGGTTCCAGTTTAATTTAATTAAATAATTTTTAAAAATGATCTAGACAAAAATTTAAGTTGTGTTAATTGATTTTTCCACTACAATTCTAAAAGAACTATCTATTATTCGTTAAATTGTGTAAAATATTAATTTACTATTATTTTTGTTAGTTTAAAAACACGTGCAACACGCGTTTAAGAATACTAAAAGTATACGTAAATATAACAAAACATTACACTAAGTTTATCACTGTTACACACATTAATCATTAAATTAACATAATAAAAATTAATTACTATATTTACAAATAATTTTTAAGTGGTGATCTGTTTACAAATATTACATCAAAATCTGCTACTTAGTGAAATTTCCCTTTTTTTTAAACGAATTATTTAGTATTTGTACTTATAAAATGGTAATTATTAAATCTTTTATGTTAAAATTCTTATTGAAAGAGTTTTCTTCCTCTATTTATAGTATAATAAGATTTTTTTTTAATGTTGTTATTAAAAAAAAGGTAAAATGCAAATAAGTCCCCTGTGGTTTTTATCAAATACATGAACACCCCCTGTGGTTTGAAAATAGCAAATCATATCTCTGTGGTTTTAAATTAATTAAATGAGACCCCTCTCATTCAACGCTATTAATTTTCTTTTAGCCATAACTTTCTTCGTTGGAACTCTGATTTGGATGTTTCAATATGTTTTGGAATCCTCATTTCGGGCTCTAAGCTATGGTCAGTTCAAAACTTCTAAATTATCAATAACCAAAAGCGTTAATGGTGTAAATCATACCTAATATTTTGATGACTATTTTATTTATTTATAATTTTGAAGTTTTGAAATTATAAATAAATAAAATTAGTTTTCATTGTTACAACATTAATTTCCTTTAGGATCCTTGAAATGATGTTTTGTACTATGGTTTTAATTATGTTGTTTTGTATATAAACAATTTGCAAGTTGATGTATAATAAGATCAAACTTTGTTTGATAGTTTGTGTATAACATGCCCAGAGAAGCTTTGTCAGATTACATTTTTTTTTAGAAGAATTCACAACAATTTTACCAATATAAAAGAATATACAAGAGGTTAAATGGATATCGAAAAAATTCAAAAAAGAGTTCCAATGTATATAAAAAAATGAATAAGTTAACCCAAAATTTAATTGTGTATTATTTTTTGACCAAAGGTAAATGAAATACAAAAAGCGATCCCAAAAATGATGATGATCACGAGCCACATTATTGAAAATATAGTTGTTTCTCTCCATCCAAATCACACCGAAGAGAGCCGCCACATTACATTTTATGAACATTTACTTTTTATTGTTCTTCCCCAAATCCACATTATATGGAAGTGTTGCAGCAAAGAAGTTGTCATAGCAAAAGCATAAAGCATTAAGCATACAACTGGCTTTTTTATTTTCTGGAATCTTTCATTTGTGTTTATCACTAACAGAGATCAAATTGAAAAACAAAGAAAATCATCATGACCCTCCACTTTCAGTAATGGATTCTTTCTACTTTTTTAAAAAAAATAAATTTTAAATGGATCATGGGTGCCAGAGGGGTGATTTAATTAATTATATTCTTCTTACTTTTAATTATTTTAACGAAATCATATCTTAAAAAGAGATGATTTTTAAGATCCTCTCATAATTCTCTACCATACTTTTTAAAAAACAAAAAAAAAAAAGCCTACTTTATCAATCCAATAACTTGGAGCTGGTGCTGGTTGAAGGGTATGGTCTGTTAATGGCTTCTCATCGGTTTCTCCGGCGGATAGCTTGAAGTGGAAGTTAATTAATCCGCTCGTTCACGGAATTGCTTACTCCTATTGCTATCTAATTTGTTTGCTTCAATCTAATGCTTCTTCTTCTTGTTCTTGTTCTGCTGCAACTCTAAAACCAGGAGGTCTGTAAACTACTTTATCTCTTTCTCTCTCTTAATTTTTTTTGGGACTTTATTGTCCTTTTTCTGTTACGATTATGGAATGGAAATTGAAGGTTTGTGGAGTGCTCGTTTAAGTTTCGATGGTATTTTTAATGAAGTATTTCTTTTAACCATTTAAAAACACTTTTGGAAGCTATCTCAAATAGACTATAGTATAGTATGAAACGTGGTGAAATTGGATTTGAAAACACCATCTTCTTTATCCACACGTGTGGAGATTTCACTTTTAATGATGAATTAGATGTTTTACACAAGATGAACCTAATAGTGAGACGTTAGTGTTTCATACTATATTATAGTAACTTTGAGTTTCTACCCCTCGTTTGATGTAATATTTGAAAGGAAAAACAAAACAAAACTAAATTCTAGGGGCATTTGCAAATCTAGCAAATTTTTTAACAATATTTATAAAAATAAAAGCTCAAAAAAATATTTGCAAATATAGCAAATTTTGATTGGGTTTATCAGTGATAAACATTGAATTACATATTTTTACACTAAGTTTATCACTCATAAACACATAAATCACTGTTAATCACTGATAAACATGATAAAAATTGCTATATTTACAAATATTTTTTTGAGTTGATATTTTTACAAATATTTCATAAAAATATGCCACCTAATGAAATTTCCCTAAATTATAATTCTATCCTTATAAATTTAAGAGAAATTAATGTTAATAACACTTTAGCTTATATTAATTTCAAATATATCAAAAGTCTGATTTATTTTTAAAACTAACTCTTATTATTCTCATTAAATTAATGAATTCATCTTAATCAGCCTTTTTATATGGTAGAATGATGACTTTTTTATGTTTATATTTTAAATTAAAATTTAGAATTTTTTTAAGTTTGTTAGTTACATGAATTTTTAGAAATTCTTTATATATATTAAATGAATGTTATAAAAAGTATTATTTTTGAAAATTTTAAAAACTTATCTTATTTTTAAAATTTACTGTTATAATAGTGTTATTTCCCCCCTAAGTTTTTTATTTTAAGCAATAATCTTCAAACAAATGAAACTTCCATTTCCCAAACAATTTTTTTAGATTTATCCAGGAAAATCTTAAGATTTATGAAGATGGTATGTTTATTATTATTTTTGCAAATGAAGATGATAAATATTGATCGTTCTTAAAAAAACTTTTATTTTTTTAAGGTTGAATCGTACTTTAGTATATGTTATGGCATTTTCTCACTATTTTTTTATAAGAATTATTTAGTATTTGTACATTTAAATCTTTTATGTCAAAAATCTTAAAGACATAAGAATAGCATATTATTGGATCATATTTATTTTAATGTATTACTTTTTGAATATTACTCAAACAATATTTGCTTCCTCTCTTTATTTTCTTGTGCATTCAATTTTTTTCTCAAAATCTCTTAAATGCCCTAGTATTTATTCTTTAAACCATTGTTATCTCAAAGAAATAAGCCAAAACAAAATATGAATAATTTCTCTTATGTTATGAGTTTGGGTTTGAGTCTATTATATTATGTTATATGAATAATATAGGAAAAGTGTTGTTTTTTTAAGTCATATTGTATATTTTATATGCTATTTGAGTAATTAGCCCAAAATCTTATTGAAAGAGTTCTTCCCTCTATTTATAGTGTAATTAATTTTTTTTAATCTCATTAAAAAGAGAGAGCTTGTGTTTTACCCTCCCAACTCCAAAACCCAAGATTCCCCTACAAAATATACAATTTTCAGGGTTAAAAAGTTTTTTTTTAAAAAAAAAAATTGCCAAATAAATTGAAATGATCAATTCAAAAGATTGAGTTGTTTTAGTACATGCAGAAAACAAAAAAAATCCATATTATTTGCCATTCCTTTCCCCCTATTATTTGAATTCCTCCTCTTGCTATTTCTTCACATGGGTCAAGCTATATTAGAGGGAATAAAAAGTCTCTTATGGTACCAAGGACTTTAATAAATCTCAACCATTGATTTTAAATTACAACTAAATCAATTTAGATGTTTTTTTTTTTAAAATTTGTTATGCTGTGAAACGTCATATTTTGAAAAGTGGGATACTTGATTCTATGTAATCACATTTCTTTTATTGTAATCGTGGTTCTTCAAATACAGTTAGTATGATTGTCATTTTATATTTTTAAATGTGATCGTTCTTGATATTATTTAAATATGATCATGTTCGTAAGTGATTTTCTTAAATGTGATTGAATGTAATCGCTGTATTTTTAATGTGATCGTTCTTTTTTAAACGTGATGATTCTTGATCGTATAATTTTATAATATGATTGCTGTTCTTTATATTTGTTTAATTATATATATTTTTTAATGTAATTAAATGTGATCGTTCTTTTTTAAATGTGATCGTTCTTTTTTAAATGTTATCGTTCCTTTTTAAACATAAACGTTCCTTTTTAATATTAAATTTGTGAGAAACAAAACTTTATGTGATCAGCTACATGTGATTGTATATTCAGTGAAACTTTTGTGATCGTTATCCTGTATATATGTGATCATTTACCCATTCAAAATTTACATTCGTGATCAACTAATTTATACATGCGATCGTAAATCCTTTTAAATATAAATTTGTGATCGATTATGTTGTGTATGTGATCACTGATCACATAATCAGTAAATATTATATTTGTGATCGTATATGTGATCTAATATTAAATTTAAAAATCTAATAAAAAAAATAAATGATTCTCAATTGACTGTGAAAATTTGCAAGTAAGACAGTAGAGTTGAATGTTAAAAAAAAAGAGTGAACTGATTGAGGGTAACAAAAAAATCATATATGAGATTTCTATTAAATAATTAAATAAATCCAAATTGTAACTAATACTATTACCATACAGAGATTTTTAGTCCTATACCATGTAATTTTCCTTCTTCACATTTATCTGTACCATAGCCAAAATAGAGAATATACCAGTGATTGGATTTTCGTTCCTTTTTGCTTTTTAAGTTGTAACGTTTTTTACAAAGGAAGATTTTTGTTTTGGAAAATGACATCATATAGTATAAGAATTTTCATTGTTGCATCAATTTTTGTGGAGAGGAAGGAAACCTCATTCTAACTAACAAATGGACTTTGTTTTTTTTTTTTTTTGTAATATCACTATCAGGAACAAATAAGGATAAAGAATTAAGGTTTTTGAAAATGTCAAAAATCGTGGAAAAATTTCATGACATTTCCCGCCCAATCATTTACCTGACTCACTATCGAAAAAACATTTCTCTACTTTCTCAACAAAGGTTGAGATTGATTGATGCAAGAGATAAGGTGCAACAAGCTGTGGACATGGAAGAAATAAGCGCAGAAGAGATCGAGAGTGATATGAGGCGTTGGCTAACGCAAGCAGGCGATAGTATTTACTACATGATGCGGTTTTTAAATGGTGATCGAGAAAGGAGTTGGAAGTGGCATATGAGCTTACGGATACGGTACCTGCGGAGTAAGAAAGCAAAAATGTTAGAATTAGAGGCTATGAAATTGATTGAAAGGGGAAAGTTTGACTTTGAGGCTGAGGGATCAGTATCAAATAGAGATTCATTATCATTACCTGAATATTATTGTCTGTTTGATGATAATCATGAAATTGTGAAAGGTATAGATGCGGCATTGAAAGATGAGAATGTGAAGAGAATTGGGGTATTTGGGATTGAAGGAGTGGGAAAGACACGCCTTGTTCAATACATTTGTGCGCAAGCAAAGGAACGAGTGGTGTTTGATAAAGTTGTGTGGGCAATAGTTGGTGAAATACCAAATTATGAAAAAATACGAGCCAAAATAGCTGATGGGCTTGACTTAGACCTGGAACATGTACCAGGAAGAGAATATGGGTCTAGTTGGAAGATGGCTGATATAATACGTCAGCGGTTGAGTATGAAAGACGATGTCGATGTCCTCATAATATTGGATGATGTTTGGGAATCCATCGACTTGTATGACCTGGGTATTCCATCTGAGCATCGTTGTAAAATCATTTTCACTTGTCGAGATATTTCCGTATTACAAATGATGCGTTGTGAAGAAATACGGGAGGTTGGAATTCTTTCTGATGATCACTCAAGGCAATTGTTCTTTACTGTAGTTAATAAATTGAAATCTCCATTTGTGAATCGACTCATTCAAGAGGCTCTTGATGAATTATGTGCAGGATTACCACTCACAATTGTTGTAGCTGCCATGGCATTGAGAGGGAAGTCTGATGATTCAATTTTTAGGGAGTCACTTGAACTACGGAAAGACTATTCAACTACTGATATAATAAGAGGAATGCCGAAAGCAACGTATTTTTCAATACAATTGGGTTTTAATTCCTTGGAAAGTGAAGAGGCTAAGTCAATGTTGCTGTTGTGTTCCTTACTCTCAGAATCTAATTCTGATATCCCTGTGGATTATTTGATGTTTTACGGGATGGGCCTTCAATTGATTGAGACCATAGGAGGGACTCTAATGGAAGTGAGGGATAAGGTATATAGTTTGGTTGAAAACCTTGGGGTATCTGCCTTATTAATGGATGACATTGGCCATGACTATGACCATGACCATCACTGTAGGCGTGTTAGAATGCATTCAATTGTGCGAGATGTTGTCAGGGATATTTCAATCAAAAGAGACTTTCAAATTTATTCATCAACTCCCTCAAAGCCAGAAAGAAGATATTCAATTCATGAATCAGCTGCTATATGGTTAAGCCTAAGCCCAAGCCTTGAACATGAACTATTTCATGAAGACTTGCACTTTCCTTATTTGAAATTGCTCACCTGGAAATGCAATCATAAGTACTCTTCTCCTTCTCTTTTTAGGATGCCAGCTGATTTTTTCGAGGGCATGACGACGTTGAATGTTTTGCATTTGATTGAAATGAACAACCTCTCACTTCCACCCTCAATTAGTTTGTTGGTAAACCTTCGGACGTTATTAATAGAATATTGCATGTTGGAAGAAGAAAATGATCATTTATCCATTCTTGGAACACTACAGAGTCTTGAGATCCTGAGCTTTTATGGATCTCATATCAAAGAGCTGCCCATAGAAATTGGACAACTTACTGAATTGAGAATATTAAACTTGTCCAATTGTGACAAACTTGTAAAAATTCCGCCTCATGCAATATCCAGATTATCCAAACTTGAAGGTCTATACATGAATAACAGTTTTCTGCAGTGGGAAATAGACAGATCAGATGAGAAAGATATTAGAAATAATTTGAGTATTGATGAACTGACATCATTGTCTCACTTGAGTGAGTTGAAATTAGATATCCTAGATGATAGATATTTGCCCAAAGATGATATTCTCCTCAAATCCTTGGATAGGTTTTATATATCTATTGGGGATCATTTTTCTCATGGAAAATTTTATTATCCATCATCAAGAACATTGAAAATCACAGGAAATCATATAAATGACACAGTTATTGTACTGTTGAAAAGAGCAGAAGCTATCTATCTGAATGAGTTATCTTTCTATTCTAGGGAAGATGAGCATAACATGACTGATGGAGATATCTTTTCAAATTGTCGTTACCTCGAGGTTCGCAATTGTGTCAGCATAGAAGATTTAATCAATTCAACCCAAAAAGATGTGCTTTATAATCATGGAAGATTTTGTAACATGGAATCACTACAAGTGATCGACAGTAAATTGGAGTTTCTTTTTCTTCGAACCGTTTCTAGATGCCTTGTGCGACTTAAGGATCTCAAAATTACAAATTCTTCCGGGATGAAATATATTGTTAGATTTGGATCTAGTGAAGAAACTTTGAATTTTGTAATATTTCCCAAATTAAAGTCTTTGACGCTTGAATTTTTGCCTAGCCTGATATCTTTTTCACCTTCCGTTCTTGATGCCAGCAGTGGAAGATGTTTTCTCTTCAATGATAGGGTATGCCTCACAAACTCTGAACTAAATGATTAATAATTGATGATTGTGTTAACTATGTTGATTATTAGGTGAAATTCCCTTCCTTGGAGGAGTTGACTATACATGGATTGGATCAGTTCGAGATAATATGTGATGATGGAATTTCAATTAAACACTTCCCAAAACTACGCACGATAACGGTTGTAAATGAGAACCAGATTCCGAGCATTGAGGATACGAAGGTGGGCGATATATTCAGAAATTTGGAACAACTTACTTTCGTCAAGACTTTTGATCTGTCAAAGAATGATCACTTGCGTGCCTCAAATGCATTGACAATGTGGGGGTACCCCAAATTGATGCATAGGTGGATTGACATGGATTTCTTGGTTCCCAGATTCTCAATGAATAGTTTGACAGAGCTACAAATTTGGAATTGCAGCACTTTAAGATATGTATTCTCTTCCTCCACAACTTACCATTTTCCATGCCTCCGATCTTTAAGAATAGAGTCATGTTCCAAGGTACAATTTATTGCATTTGGCCGCCGAGATGAGGCTTCAAATAATGCAGATGTTGATGTTGTGTCCTTACCTCCATTATGTTCTTTGATACTTAAAGATCTACCAATTCTCACTGCTTTCTGTACCGAGATTTTTAATTTTTGTTTTGATTCTTTGGAAACATTGATCATCACTCATTGTCCTCAGATGAAGGTTTTCGCTTTTTATTTTCCTACTACAGATGAAGTCCAAAGCCCACATTCTTCTTTCTTTGATGACAAGGTATCTATATGGCCAAACTCAGCACTTTGGGCTCTACCCCATATATAAAATTTCCCTTTTTTCTTTTGCTTCTTATTTTACATGTATAATTTGGATTTTTTCGAATTATTCTTGTTTTTTCAAATTTTCCTGTTTCATTTTAAAACATAATTATAAACGACATTTTTTTTTCCTTTATATATCTTATTCTGTATTTTCTAATCTTAATAGGGTAATTTTTTTATGTGCTATAACTATTTACTAATTATTATGTTGCAAACTTTTACGGCCACAATCACATTCATTTAGCTTGCTGATAGATTATATAACTTTTATAGTTAAGAAAAGTACCCTGCATTAACTTAATACTTCTGTAATTGAAAAGAGATTTTCAATTTATGCATTGCATATACTTGAAGAATTTTGAATTTTGTATATGTATAATTCACAGGTGGCTTTCCCTAGTTTGGTTACATTGAAACTCCGGGCCATTGGAACAATAAAGCCCAAAGATACTCCAAAAATAGAAGAATCTGAGATTGCTTACATGAAGCCCTTAAGCAGTCTTTTCTCAAGTTATTTGGCTAGACATCTTGTCAAGCTTGAAATTTTGGAGGTTGTTAAATGTGAGTTGGAAGAAATAGTTGCATGGGAAGAAGACGTTAACAATGAGATAAATTTTGCCAAAGTCCATACTCTGAAGCTATGGAATTTGCCAAACCTGGTGAAATTTTACGGTGGTCGTCAGAATGTAAGATGGCCTTCTTTGACAGAACTTGAGGTGGGTAAATGTCCAAATCTGGAGATGCTTAGCTCTGCATTTCTCAACTCACCTGAAAAGGAAGTTGGCGATACGACACCAACACAACAGACGACAATTTTGAGCACTTCCACTCATGATCTCATTAAACAGGAGGTAACTATGCATAACTTCTCTTAATCTCTACTCTTGACAAAACTAAATATGAGAGGTCATAACACCTACTCAATATATATATGTATATAAATTTCAATCCTAATTTTCTTAATAACTCATCCATTTTAGCTCTGATCGATTCAAAATATGTCGTGCTTGATATTTTCCGCTTACAAGACACAACACTAAAATACTAAATTTTGTTAGTACTAAGTGTTTGTTATCATCAAACCTAATTAAGCAAGACTGATGTACCCAAAAAGCCAACACACTTTTTTTTGGTCTAGGGGAAAGGGATTTGAAGGTGATCTTTGTAGATAGTCTTCTTTAGTTTATTATGTTGACTGGTTTTTAACGTTCTTATATTATTTTATTTATCTAGTAAAATTATTTGGACGAGTTAGTTGATGAAGGTGCTAGGGTTATTCCTTCCAACCTGATTGGGTCATCTCGGTATGCCTACTGATTGATGTGACTTTGTCATCAATAGTCTACTCTAAGAAAAAAAAGAAGGATGTCTCATCCTCCCATTTCCTTCTTGAAAGTATCTCATTCACCTTGTGTTCCTAAAATCTTATGGTAGGGTAATTTTTTTATTCCATGATTTTTACCTTCATTACAACAACACGTTCAATAATAAACATTCTCTTTACGTGAGTCACACAAACAACACATTTGAGTCAACAGACGAGATTTGTCACACATGATTCATTGAGGTCTTCTTTAGTTTCTTATATATCAGTTTCATAATTCACTTAAGTTTCTTATGCATCAGATGTCGTGTACACTCTTGCTCTATAATTTTCTCAATGTCCCTTTCTTTTCTAAAGTTTATATGGTCTTTTATTAATTACTATTTGCAATATGTTCTTATTTGTCTCACAAGTTTTATAAATTGAATGAATGCAGTTTATGATATCCACCTTAAGGCTTCGCCATTTAGTTAACTTGAAGGAAATATGGAAGGATCACTATCGAATTCTCGTCTTTAACCATTTGAGTTCTTTGACAATTCATGAATGTGAGATGTTGAGAACCTTATTTTCACCCACAATTGTTGGAGGTCTTTCACAGCTTCAAGATCTCATTGTAGATTCTTGTAAAATGATTGAAGAAATTATTTCTAAAGAAAAATCTGGTGAAACAGATGCTGTCAATGAAATCGTATTGCCTCGTTTAAGAACCATTGAGCTCAAACACTTGCCCAAACTTGAAAGTTTCCTCTCAGGGGAATATAAGCTTGCATTCCCTTTACTGGACCATGTGCGAGTTGAAGAATGTGCAATGCTGCAGACTTTTTCTCCTCGGCAAGTTTTTGCACCTAACTTAAATGAAGTTCAAATTGGAGACTCTCAATGGGATTGGAAAGGTGACCTTGAAAGCACGATTGGCCATCTTTTCAATGGAGCGGTATTTATTTAATGTTTATTGCTTGATTTTTTGTTATCAGTCCTTTGTACAATATTCCTTAGTATAGTTTATCTATTTACTTTTGAATCAATCACTGACTTTAAATATTGTCATATTGATATAAAAAAACATTTGAATTGTTTTGATAAGGGAGATTTTAGCATATGTTTCACTATCATGTTGAGCAACTATCATCTTTACCTTGCATGATATTAAGCTAAAGTGACAACTAAAACAGAATTTGCTTGTACGAGAGTTTTAATGTTCTATATACATTTTATCTACATTATAATAATGCATAACGAAGGAATCAGTACTATGATTCAATAGCGTAAACCTGTTGAGGTGTCTATTAAATCATTATGTTCCATTACTTACGGATTTAGACATTAAGGTCATAGTTGAATTGACTCTTTTTTATGGTTACCATCTTATATGTATAATTAACAGGTTCAATATTCAGAAATAGAAGAACTGCATGTTAATGGCCCAGATAAACTGATAGACATATTGGAGACCAAACTTCACTATACAGCATTCCGTCGGTTAAAATTATTGCACGTTGAAAGCTGTGAAGAAGAGTTGAGAGATTTTTTATCCAAACTTTTATTCAGGTTTCAAGAACTGAAAAAATTGTGTGTGGAAAATTGCTCTGCATTGGAACAACTATTTAACCCTGAATGGCTTTATTTTGAGGATCAGTATAAACTCTTTGTTATGTTAGAAGAATTAAAATTATGGAATCTTCCTAGATTGGTCTGCATATGGAACAAGGGAATGAGTAAATATGTTTCCCTTAAAAATCTGAAAAAAGTAGATATATGTCGATGCAGCCATTTAGTTAATCTGTTCTCTCCTTCCATGGCAAGAGATCTTCAACAACTACAAGAACTCAAAATTCGTGACTGTGACACGATGAAGGAAGTAATTGCTTCCAAAACGGAGGGGAACATTTTTAGCTTTGAAGACATCTGTCTTCCTCGTTTACAGCATCTTAAGCTCATTGGTTTATCAAATTTTATGACATTCTACTCTGGGATTTGTTCCTTCAGATGGCCATGCTTGCATACATTAAGAATTGAAAGGTGTGCTAGATTAAAGTCATTGATTCCTGGATTTTTAAGCCATCAATACATGATGGTATGTATGAATCTTCTTCCCTTAGCATCTTTAGTTGTTAATATATACTATCATTAACAAGTGAATTTGACGTGGTGTTGTTAATTTAATGCCGATCATACAAAATGAATATTGTATCTTTCTGTTAAAACCTTTGGTGTTAACCTTTGGATTTTTCGACATATATACAGGTAGAATTCCCGCAATTGAATCAGTTGTACCTAAAGTCGCTGAATGACTTTGAAGAGATATGGCAAGAAAGTGTAGACGAAGAATCTTTCACGAAACTACAAGTTTTGGAAATTGATGATTGTGGTAATTTGCTAAATGCCATTCCTTGTGATATGTTGCCAAGGTTGAAGAAGTTAGAAAAACTAACTATTAAAAATTGTCCATCACTAAGAAAAGTATTTGACCTTGAAGCCAAGATCTTTAAAGTAAAACATACGGGCTCAGATGAGTTTACTCAATTGAATGAACTGATATCAACTAACCTGCCTGATTTAGTGCCTGATGGATTGATAGAAGTATTTGAAAACCTACAAGTGCTCAAATTGAGTGACTCTTATCGTTTGAACAATCTGTTTTCAACTTCCATAGCAAGATCCTTTTCGGAGTTGAAAGACCAACGGCATCCAACCAGTCCCGAGATAATAGAGGAACAAAGTTTGCAGGGAAAAGAGACAGTTAAGATTGATTATGAGTTTTTGCCTAAACTAAGTTTTCTTGATTTAGATCTATCTAGCTTAACAATGGAAAAATGTCCTGATTTAAAGATTTTCTTTCCTGCCCCTAGGCAACCATTATTTGGACAGGTAAGCTTACTCTGAAGAAATACCATCTAATCCTCTTGTTAAACTTTTTTTTTCTTGTGATATCAACTTCTATCTCTGGATCAATACCACGTTTTGCAGGTAGTCACATTCGAAAGACTTGAGGAATTACACCTTGTACATCTGGGTTATTTTGAACAGATTTGGCACGACGAACTTCCAATTAGATCACTCCACAGATTAAGAGTTCTATCTGTAGAAAAGGGTGAGAGACTTTTGAAGATTGTCCCATCTCGTACACTCGTGAATTTGTTGGAGCTTGAAAAGTTGTATGTTCAACATTGTGATTCATTGAAACAAATTTTTGACCTTGATGAAATCATGGAGAGTATAACTGGAGAATTGTTACCTCAATTAACCTTTTTGGTTTTAACTCATCTTCCTGAGATGGTGGCCATTTTTAGCAAGCAACCTATTGGAGTTCCAGTATTTTCGAACTTAAGGTCCCTGCGAATTATCCATTGTAATAGTTTAAGTAGTTTATTTTCAGCTTCAACAGCTAGAGGCCTTCGGCAACTCCAAGAATTCAAAGTCTTTGGTTGCAATAAGATGCAAGTGGTCATAGTAGATGATGACAAGGATACCAAGGTGCATATGATTTTTCCTAAATTAAGATGCCTTGTGCTAAAACATCTTCCACATCTGACGAGTTTCTATCGCGGCGAGAATACTATCAAGTGGCTTGTTCTAGATGAAGTTCGGATAAAATCTGTCCCGGTGATGGAAACATTTGCTTTTGGTTCTCAAGAAACACCGCAGTTGACGACAATATATGTGACATTCCTTGAAAAATGTTGGAAAGGAGATCTGAATGAAACCATTAAATTCTTACATAAAAATAAAAAATGGTTTGTGTTCTGGTTCATATATGATTTTCCCATCTATTATTTACTTCCCCTTGTTTTTTTTAATAACATTTAACACTTGTGAACATTCCTTTCTAGGAACGCTGCCGCAGAAATGTTATTTCATGAATACGAAGCAACGTCTTCACGTGGAGAAATCCAGACAATATCTCAACCATATGCAACCATTGAGCCAGTGAAGCACTTCCCTTCTGCCCTCAAAATAAATGGTATGAGATAAATTGTGATCCTTGTTATTTTATCTTTAGCAAAGATTTCGTCACCGTATTTTCTTTCACTTCGACTATATTCAATTAATATAGTTATCCATTGTTTAATTAGAATTGATCAACTCTCTAAGTTAATTGCTTAAGAGTAGTTTATGGTAAAGATTATGTCCTAGCAATTTATTTTTGTAATTGCAACAATTTGTAGGATCCATGATTGTTGAACCCGAGAAAGATAAAGGAAAAGAGATCATGCAGGATCCATAGTGAAGGAAAAGGAAGGTGGGGATTGAGGAATGATATCTTTAACTAAACTAGTATAATTCTTCTGTGAGTATTATATGCTGGATGGAATTTCCTTTGGGATCTTGGGCTTTAATTATAGTTCTTAAAATTTATTTGTAAAGTTAGAACTTGTGTGTTGTTGCATAATCAACAATTTAATAGTTGATGGGATAGTAACATCAAATTTCTTGAAAGTTTTTAAAGCTCTATTAGGTTGTGATTTGATACTAAAAATGATAGTAATGAGATTTACTCTCGCTTACATTTATTTGTATACTTTTATTAAGGTTTCTGCTTCATATTATATAAAATTCTCCCAATCACTTTTTTTTAAAAGGAGAAAAGGCAAACCTGTAAATTCAAAAACTCATTTATTTTTCTTGAAATTTGAGAATAGAACGGTTCGAGTTAGCCGGAAATCCTTAAATAATGCCAATCGGAGGCATCTTCTTTATACTGATAGTCAACAAATATATAATACTACTTGATAAACGACCATCAAATACTTTTTTTTTTTTTGATACAAACGACCATCAAATACTTGATTATGCCTTCATCTTGCAAAATAAGAGTTTTTTTTTTTTTTTTTTAGACAATAGTTTATCTTAATTGTAAAGGTTTTCTTGCGTCCATTCTCTTAGTTATCTACTAGTGGTCTATAAAAAAAACACCTCAGTATGTAGATAGAATTGGCCCCACCAATGGGATGGAACCCTTTATAGGATAGGAATCTCCATTCACAGTAAGCTAGTCTCGACTTAGCGGAGAGGTGGGACCTGACATGCATTGCCCCCACCCCACAATATCTTCTTCCACTTCTTTAGATATCAAATTGATATTAGTAGCTAAAACAGTGTGATTAAATATATAATTCAACCTAATTTTTTTTAATTAAGAGTTTCATATAATAAAATAATAATAATGAGATTCATCATTACCGTTACCATTACAATACCTCCTCTCTCCAGAAGCATAGCAGCTCAAAATTATAAAACTCAAAGCATCTTTTTTCTTTTCCTTAACATCACTGGTTTCCAAAACTGAGGGGAATTAAGGCCGGTTTTAACAACATAGACAAAGTAATTCTCAAAATGAAAAATCATGAATTCATACATTTTTTTAATTGGTTTTTAAAATAGTTCTCAAAATTGGCTATATGCCTTTAGCTCAAGTGATAACTGATAGATCCAACTATACCCTATTTTTAGAACGCACTTTCTTTCTTTATTATAGTAAATTAAGGGAGGAAAATTCGAACCTTCAATCTCGTGAGTAATATTTAAATGGACAAACTTTTAAATTATGGTCAATTAAGTATATATATATCAAAAGTTGACTCAAATGATATATTGTAGTAGATACATATTTCTATTTATATTATTATTTTGATTTTTTAATAATTTATTAAATCAAGTCAATAAATTATTGAATTGGGTATAGATTATCAATAATAAAATGAAACTTTCACTTCCTAAAAATTTATTTAAATGATATTTATTCAGCTAAAAAAAACTATTATAATAAATATTAAAAATTAACAAATCAATAACTTATTGAAGTTGAAAAAATAGATTATTTTAGTAAATTTTGAGATAATACATTAAATTGGTGGAGAGAATACTCAAATTTTCGACCTCAAAAGAAGGAAGCGGATGCCTAACTAGTTGAGTTATGGTGTTGTTGATGAGTAATTATATATTTTATTTTTATTATTTTGATAATTCCCCACGTCTTTATAAAATAAGCCAGAGCAGAAGAGACAACAGAACCAATAGATCTATGGGACGATTGTAATTGAAGAACTTTTAATATAAATAACAAGGCAAGTTGGAAATTTAATCAAATAATTTAGTCAACTTATTATTGGGATATATTAATTTTTGTTTTTTTTGAGATTACATCAAAGTGGGGAGGGGGACTCGAACCTTCAACGGAAGGGAGTATATGTCAAACCAATTGAGCTATATTTCACCATCATCATATGACACGCGGCCTAAAGGCCGGCCCTGACTAGGCTCGGGCTCGATCAAAGTCGTTTGACGGGCCGACTCGGCTCGGCTCGTTAATTGTTTGGATTTGATATGAGCCTCCCTTTTTTTGAACGAGCCAGCTCAAGCTCGGCCCAAATAAACCTCACAAATATTTATTTATTATCTAAATAAAATTTTATATTATTACCATTTTAAAAATTTAAGATAAAAAATTCTATAAAAAAATTTTAAGTTGAGATAAATGTATATGATTGACATATGAGTGGGTGCCAACCTAATTGGGATGTATTTATATTGTAGTGATGCACTTTATTCTCAAATATTCATATATTAAATAATTAATAAAAATATTTATTTTTTAAAATTGATACTTTTGTGTAATTACTAAATAGGATAAAATAAAATAGTTAAATTGTTTAACGGATAAAATTGAATAGTTTTTGTTTTCTTGCTATTCAAAATAATAAGTTTAATATATTGTTTTTTTCACTCTTTTTTGCTATTTAAAAGTTGAATATGTTAATTTTATTAACACTTGAGTTTTTTTTAAAAAGTGATTCAAAAGTTATGCACCATTGGTTGTTGAGAAAATGTAATACAAAACTGAACTTATAAGATAGGCCGAGTTTGGCTCGCTCCAACGAGTCAGGCCCAAGCTCAGCTTGATGAGCCTAGCTCATGAACCGAGTCGCGAGCCTTAAAATTTTAGATTTGGCCGAGCCGGCTCGGCTCGACCAAAAGCATAGGTTCGTTAGGCTCCAGCCCGAGCCGAGCTTAAGCCTTCTAATGTCACGACCCGACCCGAGATCTTCCTATAAACCCGTGACGAGTCGAGCGTCGATGGCAAGCGATAGCCTGAAAGCCAACACCTACCATCAAGGCAAACTAAACATAACTATGTTAATATTAAATCAAACTATAAATGTTTCATGAACTAACTGGACTGATGCAAAACACATGGTGGATAAGCTCGTCGTAGGCTCGATCATCTTTTGAAACTCAAAAGCTACCTGTGGGGGAAAAACATTTGAAAAGAATGAGCTAACGCCCAGTGAGTGGAATTTTTTTATTAAACTAATATTTTCTTGAAAACTACATAATATATAATAGTTTCTAAATTCATAAAGCTGTTCAAAACTAATAATCATAATATTCAAAACTAATACTCGTAAAACTAGTTATAGTCGTAATCTAATAATCGTAATATTCTGCTGAAACTAGATCAATACTTGTACGTAAATATATATATAATAGAAATTGTTCATATACTATATCGTAGTGATAAAAACCCACTAAAAATGTACCCTTAACTGGTCATACTGCATGTAGAGCGAAATCATGCATGCAGCAGAGCAACTGAAAACTGAAACTGGTCATACGCGCGCAGAGCTGCCCCCAAAGGGCTAAGCACCCTAACATACGGCCCAAAGCCTATGTGTATGCTAAAGTGGGTCCCAAAGACCTGCTAAAAGCTGATAACTGAGGGTACTGTTTCTAGCGGTTTGAAAATAAACTACTGAAAATAATATCATAATTTTCAAACCATTATAAAATCCGTAGCTGGCATAAATCATATATACTGAATAATGAATATCTAAAAATTTCATTTATATGTATTTATGTCAATAAATAATCATATACGATAATATAAACTCTAAAACTTTTATGTTTTGTAAACTACTAAAAACTCAATACTATTGATAATTTTAAATGTGAAAATAGAATCCACTCACAAACTTTTTCTTTGAATACTCCAAGCCGTTAGTATTTAAAGTCTCGATATCACCTGAAAATTAATTTAATAAACATATCACTAATTAATTTCAAATTTAAAACTATTTACCACTTATAAACCTTAATTGTTATTCATATGAAATTTAAATAAAACTCATAATGGTTGGATTTTTCTCTAGTTCACCTCTCACAACAACACAAAATCTTCCTTTTTCCTCATTATTCCAAACAAAACTTCCAAAATTTTGGTCTCCAACTCAATTACAATTTCCTTTCCAATATTTCTTTCTCTATGAAACACATCTCTTCATAACCTTAAAATCAATATTTTTCTCAAACTTAAATCTCATTTATCACAAATCTCAACTCTAAAATCTATAAAACCACACACAATCCTCTTGCTAATTCACACAAATTTCCATAACAACTACATCCAAAAACATGGAAATAATTCATTCACTTAAAATCCATAAACAACAAAACTCATAGAAACAATCTTGAAGCATAGCCAAAAACTACCAAATCTCATCAAATAGAATAATTGGGTTGAGGAAATTTCTTACCAACTAGCCATTACACCATAAATTGAAGCTTGGAAGACCACAAATTGATGCATCTTCAAAAATTTCCAAGCAATTTTTCATTTTTTCCTTTCTTTCTTCCTTTTTCTCTTTCTCTTTTTTTTCTCCCATTTCTTCTCTGTTTTGGTTTCTTTGTCTACGGGCTGCTCCATCCCAAATATGAATTTGGTCCTTTTTTTTTTTTAAATTATTGAACACCTCATGTTGCCACTTGTCAAAGCCAACCACCACATATTTCTTTTGAACTTATCTTCCTTTCTTTTCTTTTCCTTTTTTTTTTTTTTTAAAAACTGACGTTACATCTAATGTTTGGGCCGAGCCGAGCCTATTGATAATGGTGAGCTATGTTTATGTTGGCATTGGGTAGGGGTATGCACAGTTCGGTTCGGTTCGGTTGGTTTTTTCATAGTTATTGAACCGAACCGAGCATATCGGTTTTGTTAAAAATGGAACCAAACCGTCTAATGAAATATATCAAACTGATTCTTGAACCGAACTGTTGGTTCGGTTTGTCGGTTTTAGGCAATAAACTTTAAACATAAATATTGAGAGAGAATAGATGAAAATATTAAATTTTTTGAACTTGCGTCCACTAAAATTAAGGGTAAAGATCAAACATAAGCGAAAAAGGTCTTTTTCAAAGAACATCTAAAAATGGAAGTGAAGGTTTAACAAGAGTTTTACAACAAATAAAGAAGTGTACAACCCAAAAATATAAATTTAAAACATAATTATAGAGAGAGATTAGAGAGGGGATGCAAAATGGTGTTGAAAATCATTACTTACATATACGGTTGGGCTAAGGTTGCACAATAACCAAGTGATAAGAGGTAAAAAAAGCTAATATACTTGGGAGTTTTTAATTATTAATTACATATACGGTTCCGTTCGGTTTTCAACGGTTTTTCAATATAAAAACCGGACCAAAACCGATTCCCTCGATTTTTTACTATTACAAACCAAAAGAACCATTGGTTTAAATATTTAGACAATAAACCGGTCGGTCCTCTTTGGTTTTTCGGTTTCTTTGAACACCCCTCGCATTGGGATATATTAATGAAATCTTAAACTTGATTAGAAATAATAATTAAAAAGAGATAGTGGGGTCAGGGGTGACGGCGGGGTGATTTAATTAATTAATAATAATATGGTCCTTAACCATACTAATTAGAGTTACCCCGGAGCTGGTTCAGTTTGAATGCCTGCTTGTCATCTGCGGAGAGGCTATCTTCTTCTCCTGCTCCAAGTTTAAAACTAAAAGGTCCGTTTAACTGCTCTCTCTCTCTTTCTTTTCTTGAAAATTTGTGAATTTTGTTTCCCTTTTTCTGGAAGTCGAACCTTGGGAAGTAAACAAAAGTGAAATTTGAAATGAAACCCCATCCCCTATATTATCGTACTTATGGATGACAATTATTATTATTATTTTATTTTTTTTGAGATATTATATCAAATCTGGAGATGGAAAACTCGAACTTTCGAGTTCATAAGAAATGAGTAGTTACCTAACAACTTGAGCTATACCGTGTTGCTACGAATGATAAGTAGTTGAACTATATTATAATTGACCGACGTAACTCAACTAGTCAGATATTAGTATTCTATCCTATATTATCATATATTTGAGTCTCTCCTTCTAGTTTGATGTCATACTTGAAAGGAAAAACAAAACTAAAGAGAAATGAAAGCTAATAATAGTTTATCGTATATTAATTTTAAATACAGTAAAAGTTTGATTATTTTTAAAACTAACTATTCTTGTTTATATTAAATTAATAAATTTATTTTCATTAACGTTGTTTACATGGTAGAATGATGATTTTTTTAAAGATTTTTTATTGAGATGTTTTAAATTAAAATTTAGAAATTTTGTAAGTTTGTTAGTTAAAAGAATTTTTATAAATTCATTATATAATGAATTCTTTTTTATATTAAATGAATGTTAAAAAACGTGTTTTTTTAAAATTTATAAACTTTTGTTATTTTTTAAATTTACAATTAAGAAAATATTATTTTCACCCCTAATTTTTTATTTATTTTAGTTTAAGCAAAATTATCTTCAAATAAATGGAACTCTCATTTCCCAAACAAATTTTTTAGATTTCCCCAGGTAAATCTTAAGGGTTATGAAGATGGTATATTATTATTTTTTCGCAAAGGAAGATGATAAATATCGATTGTTCTTAAAAAGTCTTTTCCTTTTTTTAAGGTTGGATCGTACTTTAGTATATGTTAAGGCATTTTTCTCATTTTTGGGTGGTAGTTAGAAATCTAGTAAATTTTTTAGTAATCTTAATATATTTTAAAAAAAAATTAGTCAACACGAACATAGCTCAAGTGAATAGGCACCTGCTCCCTTCTCATGAGCTCGAAGGTTCAAAGTCTCCTCTCCCTCAATTTGATGTAATATTTTTAGAAAAAAAAAAGAGAGAGAGAGAGAAGGATTTGAAGAATCTTTCATTGCCAACTTTATCCTTATTATTTTCCTTTAGCCCCCGTTGGTTCGGGATAATCTAAGATTCCCTTATAAGGGGGGCATCTAATTACATTGTTTGTTTGGGTGTTATTTAAAAATATCTTGGTAATCTAAGATTCTTGACATCTATATTTTCACAGATATGAAGATATTTGATTAATCTTTGAATTCAGATACTTTTATGATTCCCATGAGGAAGTAATCTTCATTTTTACAATTTTAACCTTATTTAATTTGAAAAGGTTGCTAAAAAAAATCTATACTCACGTTTCCACTTATTCTTCATGATTCTATGGTTTTTTCAGGTTCTTATTTGTATTATTAATTAATCCTCTATTTTTATATAATGGATTTGATCAAGATCATTTCTCAACAATTAGAATTTTTTTTTTTCTGTTCATTTAAACTACATTTGATAAAAAAAAAATCTTCTGTGTTTTGATTTTATGATATTTTGATTTCTTCTCCATAAATTTGATAGACCCTCAATTTCCTTTGAGTTGAACCTCATTATTGTTGAAATTGCATGTTTTTTTTTTTTTGCATATTATTTATTATTGAAATTATCTCTATTTGTAGATTATGGATAAATTTTGCAACATATTATGTAAATGAATCATTGTGTGAAGTTGTGTTAATTTAAATTACCAGATATCCTAATATTATTATTAAGTTAAACAAACATAATATAAGATTCTCAGTAATCAAATACTTTGACATCGGATTCACAGTTATTAGATTATTGGAGACATCTTAGATTAAAGCGAACCAAACGGGGGTTTAATCTAAAATTAGTCTTCAACTTTTTGTAGAGAAAAGAGAAGTGGGAGATTGATTTCGAGATTGTGTGGGGCTTCTTGCAGGTCGTAGGATGACGGGAGGAATAAAGATAAAAAATAATATGATGGAGATCAGATATGGGTAATAACACTCCTTGGTTGAGATTATCAGATTTAATCATTATGAAATGGAAGGAGATATTATTAGGGCAACATATTCTCCCATGGTGTTTTTTCTAAGCTTTAACTTTAATGAAAAATGGTGGAGAAGATGAACAAGGAAGAGAGTATAGAGAGATAATTAATTAATAATATATAAATAAAAATATTAATATAAAATTCATTAAATATGTCACCTCATTTAAAATATGTCACCTCATTTAAAATATGTCATAGTAAAAAAATAAAGAGTTAATTTCATTAATATTCAAAATAGTTATAGTAATTACATATATATCAGGATGTTTTATTTAATTACAATTTTAGACAATCACCACCGCTGGCACAATGGAAATGACAATTTTATCCTTTTCATACATTCGACATGAATGGTGGCGACTTAGATTTACGTGCATTTAAAAAAATAATAGGCAGTTACAAGAAACAGGCTGTGTAAATTTTGGGATTCAAAAAATAGAAATCACGAGGGAAGAGGGGGAAATCAAATCAAAATTTTCAAAATTTCCAAAAAAACATAATATCAATCTTAGATTTCAGAAAACCCTCCCTAGTGAGAAGATTGGAAAGAAAACAAAAGAGAAGAAGAAAAAATGGTACGAAAAAAGAGATTTTAATCGCTAGGTAGAAGTTGTTCATTAAATCAATAGATGAAGAAAATGTGCAATAAGAGGATTTTCATGAAACGGTTGAAGAAGTTCAATCAGAGAAAGTCGAAGAGGTAATTACGTTTTGATAATTATCATTCTGTAAAATTTATTTTTTGATTTTGTACAAGATTTTCATGATTTATAAACAAGATTCCTCTTTTTGGTTGGTTCAAGTTTTTCTCTAAATATTATATGTTCTATAAAATAATCAATTTACTCATAAAAAATGCAGAAAACGAGAAATAGAAAAAGGAAGTAGGTAGAAAATGAATCAGATAATAGGAAGAACCTGAAAAATCAACTTTTGGAGAAGAATCATTTGAAGAAGAATACATTGAAGATTTCAATAAGGATGATGAATGTCTGAAGAAAAAGATACATACGAAGAAGAAGAACAAGATGAAATGGAGGTAAAAAAATGAATTATATGATATATATATATATACACGTCTTTAAATTAATTAAATATTTATATTAGTTAAACAGTCTTAAAATTGGCTGGAATTTGATGATATTCTATATAAACAGGGACCAACATATATATTGAAATTGAAAAATTGGCATAAAGGCAACACTACAAAAAAACAGTCAAAATGCGACCAGACATTTGCGACCAAACAAAAGTGGTGGTTTTTTAGTGACCACCTGGTCACTTTCTGGTCACTTTCTTTGAAGGTTGACTTTAAGTGACCATCTGGTCACTTTTTTTGCGACCAGATTGCGACTAAAAGCAGAAGTAGTCATAAAAAATGGCGCGAAAGAAGCGACGGCTTGGTCACCTAAAAAAACGACCAGATGGTCGCAATTTTATGACTAAAATATGTCTTGGTAGCAAAAAATGGCGCGTAATTTTGGAGGGAAAAAAGCTACCAAATGGTCACAATCAAAAGTGACTAACTGGTCGCAATTTTTGTGACCTTTATTGAGCAGTGGTCGCTTAAAATTTTGGCGGGAATTAAGCTACCACGTGGTCACAACCGGATGGTCGCAAATTCTGTGATTTTATGTGACCAATAATTTATAAAAAATTTGGTGGGATAAAAGCTACCAACTGGTTACCAAAAAAGTGACCATCTGGTCATAAATTTTGACTTAATGTGACTCTGGGCAGTAAGGAAAATGGCGGGAAATTTTGGAGGGAAAATGCGACCATATGGTAGCAAAACTACTACCATCTGGTCGCAAATGAGCAGAGGAGTCCATTATAAAATCCCTCCACCCATTGTTTGTTAGCATTAAGAAAAAAGAAAATGAGAGAGTGGATGTATGTTCGTATGATAGACGGGTATTTGAACGATGAGTTCGTGGCTGGGGTTGAACAGTTTGTTGAGTTTTGCATGACAACCGTCTATTATGAAAAGTATGGTGGAAAGCTACGTTGCCGGTGCGGAAATGCGACAATAGGAGAATCATACCGGTTCTGAGTTGAAGGTGCATCTTTATAGTCGGGGATTTGTGCGGAATTATTATCACCTGGGTGTTTCGGAGGGAAACACAGGAAATGTTCGACGACGATTACAGGAATCGAGACGATCCTGAAGGTAGCGGCTCGAATGTAGAGGTTGTTGACGAAGAACGGAATGATGAACAACAAGATAGTCGATGCACGACAAATGATACTTGATGGTCCTGGGGGCAATGAAAATTTTCGTGAAAGTTTAAACGTGAAGCGAAGATGAACGGGTTGTAGAAGAGGAAATGAATCCAGGATGCACGAAAGATGCATGAGATGCTAAAGACGAACCCCAGCCATTGTACGATGGGTGTGAGGTAAGTCAACTTCTTTGCCGCTCTGAACTTTTAAATATAAAGGCTCATGACAACATACCCTGGTAGAGGATTTGATGCGATTGCATCGTGGTTTCGTCGATGTGCTCCACAAGAAAATAATATGCCCCACGGTTTGTACGACACCAAAAAGCTCTTTGGAGGGACTTGGATTACCCGTGGAGAAAATAGATTTGTGTCAAAACGGATGCATGATTTCCTGGGATGTGGATGAGGACCTGCATCATTGCAAATTCTGCTTTTCTTCCAAGATACAAACAAGGGAAACGCACTGATTCCAAACGCCCGCATGTTCTATTTACGCCGACCCCACGTCTGGCAATCGGTTGTATGCATCGGATGTGACGACCTCGCACATGAGATGGCATCACGAGCATTCACAGGATGAAGGTGTTATGAGACATCCCTCGGATGTTGCGGCATGGAAGCATTTAAATAATTGTCATCCCGGATTTTGCACAAGATCCGAAAACGCCGATTGGGCTTATGCACGATGGCTTCAACCCGTTCGGGGCATCCGAGGCACAATATTGATTTGGCCAGTCATGGTAACCCCGTATAACTTGCCTCCCTCGATGTGCATGCGAGACCCGTGATTTTTCTAACGGTGATCGTACCTGGGCCGAAAAGTCCAAAACATAAACTGGATGTGTATTTGCAACCACTTATTGCAGAGTTGAAAAGGTTGTGGGTCGACGGTGTTATGACGTCGACATTTCAAGAAACAAAATTTCTTGATGCGCGCCGCGTTAATCTGGACGATCAGTGACTCCCCTGCGTATTCAATGTTGTCAGGTATGTTGATATTTAATTGCTGTCATATACATTTTTGAGTCTGTGTTAGCTTTTGTTATTGCTTTCCTTAGTCAGTGTAGTTAATTGTGTGAACCTCAATCTCCTCCTCTTAAAGGATGGAGTACGGCGGGGACATACGCACGTCCACATTGCATGCTAGACACAGATGCATTTTATCTCAGAAACGGTCGGAAAACTTGTTGGTTTGACTGTCACCGTCGATTTTTACCTTTGAATCACATTTTCTGTTCAAACGGCAGTGACTGGAAGAAGGGTCAACGAGTAAGAAAACAAACCCCCCGACCATGTATAGTGGAAGACAGATTCTTCACGGTATAGATGCTATAGGGATGCAGAAGATTACAGTGGAAGGTGCAGAGAGTGCAAACAATGCGGCTGGAAAAAACGCGGGTTGGAAGAAACGGAGTATTTTTTGGGATCTACCGTATTGGGAAGATCTACTGATTAGACACAATCTTGATGTAATGCATATCGAGAAGAATTTCTTCGACAACATTTTCAATACGATTTTAAACGTTCTGGGAAAAACGAAGGATAATCTGAAGGCACGTTAAGATATACGGGAGATATATCACTGTCCTGAGTTGGAGCCTGACGACAATGATAATTACGCAAAAGCAAAGTACATGTTGATGACGGATGAAAAGAAAACATTATTTGAGTGGATCAAATCCATCAAATTCCCGGACGGATACGTTTCAAATTTGAGTCGGTGTATAGACAGTAAAAAACATATCATGTTCGGGATGAAAAGTCATGACTGTCATATATTCATGCAACGATTGATGCCCGTCGCGTTCAGACCGTTCCTAGAGAATAGACATTGGGAGCCGCTTGCCCAGTTGAGTGTTTTTTTCAGGGACTTGAGGTGTACAGAGCTGACAGAAGCTACTGTTGCTTCAATGAGTTCAGAGATCGCCGTTATTATTTGTAAGTTGGAGCGAATGTTCCCACCTGGCTTTTTTTGACTCCATGGAGCATCTTCCATACAAGGCATTCTTACGGGGTCCCGTACATTACCGCTGGATGTACCCATTTGAAAGGTAAGCACAGTTATTTTGTAATGTACGCGTATAAATCAGTACAGTGATCATCGAATGTAAATTATGTTTTGTACCCACAGTACTTACGTCGGTTGAAAAAGATGGTCGAAATAGATCACGAGTAGAAGGATCTATCCAGTAGTGCGTGCTGACGCAAGAGACTACCACATTTTGTTCATACTACTTTGATCAACACATTGCGGAGCGATTTGACCGTGAAAACGAAACATTGTCGAAAATTTACTTGAAGGTGTTGACATGAACGACTTGCCGATTTTTACGGAACCTGGCATGACAATTGGAAGATCGGTCGTGGGCCGTTGACCGATTCCCGAGTATCACGTAATGCAGACATACGTGTTATGCAACTGCGCAGAGATCGAGCTTTACATAGAGTGAGTTCGTAACTTAACATTATTTCATCACATAAACAATTACAAACTATTTGCTAACTATTTTTGTAACATACAGATTATTTCTAAACGTATACGTTCGAATGACACGAGTTGGTCTTACAGACGCTGAGGAGGGGTCAATAATAGACAAAGAGTTTCGTTCTTGGTTCAGTGCATACGTGAGTTATTTTAAATTGTCAAAAAACTGTTGCATTATGTTGAAACAATTACTATCTTCCTAACATTATTGTATGTGGACAATGACACAGGTTGACTCCCCTACATTACCGGTGGATGATCCTCGCATCATTTCTTTGGCAAAGGGACCTGGACGGATAGCAAGGTCGTATGGTGGATACGTCGATACCGATTCTGATTTCAAACGAAGGCGCATTCGATGAAACAGGGCAATAAACAACGAGTGGTGTTTGCATAAAAGGTCAGTGTTCGGCCAGAAACGAAGACGATTACTTGAGTAATCGATGAGATTCTTGAGATTCAATACGCAATTCGACGCTAAAACGCATTGTTGTGTTCAACCGCACTTGGTTCGAGACAACCAGGCAGGCGAGTCCGTAAGATTGATCATTTACAAATCGTTGAGGTAAACAAGTCTAAGCATATGCGCACCGCTGATAGGTTCGTCCTGGCTTCACAGGCGATTCAAGTTTATTACCTGAACTATCCGATTAATAGACGAGATCTGATAGATTGGTTAGTTGTTTGTAAAGTTATAAACCACGCCAGGTACAAGAAAACTTGTCCGAGAAAGACGACCATGCAGAGGAAGCTGTTGCTTTACAAGAAGATGAGATAAGATCTCGTACAATCGATGATGGTCAGAATGCAAGTAATGTTCGTCCTTTGAACGATGGGACGATAACATTGCATGATGATGATGATACAAATGCTTCCACTTCTCACGCACGTGACATTGATGCTGAATTTATTCTAGACGATGAATCTGATGAAAAAACAGAAGAAAAAGAAGAAGAAGACTTTATGTGACGGACTTCTTGGAGACGATGATGAATGAGATATTTCGTTAACTTGATTATTCAATGTGTGTGTATGTATTTAATTAATTAAAACTATTTCTTTTAAGGAATGATTAAAAAAAATAAATATATATTAATATTTGCGACCACATGGTCGCAATTTCACACAAAAGGTGACCACACAGTAGTAATTTAGAAGGGAAAGGCGACCAAATGGTCGCATTTTTGGAAAAGTATAATTATATATTTTTAAAAAATATAAGTGAAATTGCGACCATACGGTCGCAAATATGATCGGTAAATTTAAATTTTCATGAAATTTATGGCGGTGAATTTAAAGATTACGACCATCTGGTCGCAATATTTGGCGGTGAATTTCATTATTGCAACCAGATGGTCGCAAATATTGATGGGACTCGTGATATAACAGCTGTTCTGGATCGAGGCAAAGTGGCGACCATATGGTCGCTTTTCCAAGAAATGCTACCATATGGTCGCAAATATCTCAAGAAATGCGACTATTTGGTCGTATTTTCCCCAGCACGCGCGACCTTTCGTTTCTTGTCATTATTACATAGTTGTGACCATTTGGTCGCAAATTCTGATTTAAAATCAGATCCCTTTTCCTTTCCCCCGTTTCTTTTCTTCCTTTCTCTTTTTCTTTCTCCCTTTTCTTTCTTTTCTCTCTTTCCCCCGTTCCGTTCCCCGTTCTTTTTTCCCCGTTCCTACTCTAAACCTAAACACCCTAAACCTTCAATCCCGGTTTCTATTTCGAGGTTAGTTTCCTATCCGTTTTAAGTTATTTTTAGTTAGTTTTAGTTTAAATGTTGTTAATTTCATTAATTTTAGTTTAATTAATGTAATTTAGTTTAATTAAGTACTTAGTTTACGTAAGGTTAATTAATCTAATTTCGTTTACTTTAATTAATTGATACATTTTAGTTCAATCAATCTAATTTTAATTTAGTTTAATTTAATTAATTTGTTTAGTTAAGTTTAGTTTAGTTTTTATTAATTAATGTTAGTAATTAAATTTAATTAATGTTAGTTAAATTTAATTAATTTTAGTTTAGGATAATTTAATAGTTGAAATTTAATTAATTACTTAATTCACTTTAATTTTAGTTTCAATTAATTTTAGTTTCAATTAATCTAATTTTAAATTTAATTAATTTTAGTTTAGGGTAATTTAATAGTTGAAATCTTCATTACTTAGTTTACTTTAATTTTAAATTCAATTAATTTTAGTTTCAATTAATCTAATTTTAAATTTAATTAATTTTAGTTTAGGGTAATCTAATAGTTGAAATCTTCATTACTTAGTTTACTTTAATTAATTTCTTAGTTTAGTTTATTTTAGTTTTAATTAATTAATGTTAAGTTTAATTTAATTCATTGTAGTTCAATTAATCTAATTTATTTTAATTCTTCATTACTTAATTTAGTTTAATTCAATTAATTTTAGTTTCAATTAATCTAATTTTAATTTACTTTAATTCAAATTAAATAATTAGTTTATTTTAGTTTTAATTAGTTAATGTTAAGTTTAATTTAATTAATTTTAGTTCAATTAATCTAATTTTAATTTACTTTTATTCAAATTAATTAATTAGTTTATTTTAAATTATTTACTTAATTTATGTTAGTTTAATTTACATTATTTCATTAATTAATTAATTTAATTTATTTGAATATTTTACTTACGTAATTAGTATTAAATTAGTTTAGTTTGGTTGTAGGATTATGACGGGAAGACGACGTCCTCCCCAGTCAGACGAGCCTGACGACGCGGGTGACGAGGCTTCTCCGCAGCCGCCTACTGCCGTTGCCCTTGATGCGGACCTGACTACAGAGGAGTTGGACAACATCCTCTTCAGTTACAAGCCGGGACTTGCTGCCATGCTCGATGATGCAGTCCCTGAGACAGAGTCTGAGACCCCACGACTGCCGCAGGACTCCCTGGCCACGACTCCCGACTTAGCATCAGGGTATGCGTCCGGGTCTGCTTCAGGGTCGGATCCAGCTGGCCCCTCCACTTCATGCACGCAGCCGTCTCGGGCCGCAGACTCTACCCTTCGGATTGAGGGGGATACGTAAGTAATTTTATTTATTATTTTAATTACTTAATTTTTAAACCTTTAAACTTTTTTCAAAGTGTTTTTTTTTCTCGTTAACTAATAGTTTCTAATAGCACAATAATTTTTATGATTTTGCAGAGTACAGCCGCATACAACCGTTTCAAAACGGTTTCACGAGGTCCTCCAGAGCATGCCTCTACCCAGCGACCTTCGCTGGCAGAAGATTCCGACGACGGAGAAACGTCGGATGTACGACAATTGGAAGGTAAAAAACATCATTCATTTTCATATTTAATTAATTTTGAAATTTATAGAAATAAATTTATTACTTTAACAATTTTTTATTTCAATTTTTTCAGGGCAAGTTTCCTGTTATCGATCCCGATATCACGGACAGTAGATTGTTCCCCCTATGGGACAGTCACGTCCAGGATCGATTCAAGGACCTCATGTACCGGGCGCGCAGAAAGCAAGCAGCAAACCGCCCCGTGTGGATGAGCCCGGAGGACCACGCGCGGCTTCTCGCGAGCTTGAGCACTCCTGAGGGCAAGGCAGTGTCAAGCAGGAATAAGGCCAACCGCGCGAAGAATCCCACCAAACACACAGCGGGGGCCCGGACACACGACGAGCACCATCATCGATTGGTAAGTTTTTTTTTCGTCGTTTTCTTACTTACGTACTTTTTTCTCGTTTTCTTTTTTCAATTAGTTATTAATTTATTATGTTTTATTCTTCAATCTTTAATTTTTTAGGAAGCGAAGCACGGGTGCCCTGTTCCGCCCGATGAGCTGCACCGAGTTCTTCACACGAAGAAGGACGGGACGTTCGTCGACGATAAGGCGAAAGATGTTCAGGTATTTAATAATTTTTTCAATTATTATTTTTTCTTTCAAATTTTTACTACCTTATATATTAACTATTTTATTTTCTGAATTTTAAATGTTTAGAAACGTTTCACGGAGTCCTTGAGTCAGCGGTTGCCCACACCAGACTCGCAACGGACTCAGGAGGACCATAGAGAGGCGTTCTTGGAGGCTGCTGGAGGGGTTCGGCCTGATGGGTCAGTTCCTGGGCTCGGCTCGTACGGGCGACGCCTTTACGCAGATGTGCCCCCGGCCTCAGCGGAGCGGAGCGAGCACTAGCTCCGGCCCTTCTCCGGTTGAGCAGCAGCTGCGCGCGGACATGGACGCTATGTGCGAGGACTTCGTTACTCGAGTCGCTGCGATTGAGGCCGACATGCAGGCACGAGTCGAGGCCCAGGTCGCATCAGCTTTGGCCGCGTACTTCAGATCCCTAGGCGGCGGCCCTTCATCATTGACGCCTCCTCCGCCACCCCCCGCCCCTCCGCAGTAGTTCTAGGATGCTTTCGTGTGTATAAAACGTTTTTTGAATATTTGATGTATATATATATATATATATTTTATTTTAATTCCAATTTTTTGTTATTAAATTTTAATATTAATTAATATAATAATTAATAATTAATTAACTAATTAACTAATTATTGAAATTTAAATTTAAAAGAAAAATTCTTAAATGCGACCATATGGTCACTTTTAACGCGACCATCTGGTCGTATTTTGACTGAGTCTAAAAGTGACCATTTGGTCACATAACATACGACCATTTGGTCACTTTTATATGTAACCAATTGGTCACTTATCTTTCACATAAATTACGACCAGATGGTCCCTTTTTAGGCGACCATCTGGTCGTATTTTGACTGAGTCTAAAATATGACCATTTGGTCACACAAAATACGACCATTTGGTCACTTTTTTATGTGACCAATTGGTCACTTATCTTCAAGATACATTACGACCATATGGTCGCTTTTTAGGCAACCATCTGGTCGTATTTTCAAAAGGTTGACTATTTTGCGACCAAAAATTTATGGTCGTATATTTGTGACTATCCAGTCGCACAAATTCTGGACCGACCAGCTTTTTGGCCACCACTTATTTTGTCTCTTTTTTGGTCGCATTATAGACAAAAAACGACCATTTGATCGCAATTTCATGGTCGCAAATTGACAGTTTTTTTGTAGTGCAAGAAGACACAACCATATATAAAACATTCAGTTTAGTGATAAAGAAGCAGATGGAGAACGTTGCAAGCACCCAACAAATGGATTCCCAACCACATTTTAATCTCTTCAGTCAACCGGATGTCCTAAACAAATGATGTTCAAGAAATGAAATTACGAGAGATTACAAATGCAAATAACAAGCTTAAAAAGTTTTTCATGAGAACACGTGACTTCTTTTATAGACTTTCTCTAAATTCAGTTTAACATGGTTTATGTTTATCAATATGTGATTTTTATCAATGTTTATTTTTGTTAAAAAAGTATTCTGAAAATGCTCATGATATGTATTTAATGTTTAAACACTTATTGAACAATGTTTATTTTTGTTCAAGCCACCAATTTACTGATGTTTATTTTAACAAAAAATATATTTAATGGATTCACAACCACATTTTAATCTCTCCAATCAACAGAATGTCCTAAACAAATGATGTTAAAAAATTCCAATTACGAGAGATTACAGATGCAAAGAACAAGTTTAAAAATATTTTCATGAGAACATGTGACTTCTTTTGTTATAGACTTTCTCTAAATTCTGTTTAACATAGTTTATGTTTATCAGTATTTGATTTTTATCAACGTTTATTTTTGTTAAAAATGTATTATGAAAATGCTCATTTTATGTATTTAATGTTTAACCACTTCTTGAACAATGTTTATTTTTGTTCAACCCACCAATTTACTGATGTTTATTTTATCAAAAAATATATTTACGTTTATTTTTGTTAAACATTTAATTACATCCTGATTGTACAAAATATCAAGATAAAAACACAAAAAATAACGACTTGGAAATGAAGATGATTAGGTTGGATAGAGAGAAACTTAAACGAAATAATTAGGAATATTGCAAAAGATGAGAACTTTGAGTTTGAAATTTGAAAATTAAAAAAAAACAATCCCAAAAATCTGAACAACCAAATTGATGATTAAAAGGTGTGAATAAAAAACAAATCTAAAATAATTATGTAAATGAAATCAGTAATTAAGAATGATATCAGTTTTGAAAACGCAACTGATAAGGAATAAATCTTGAAGATTTTGGATATATGAAATTAAAAAAAAACTGCTAAACGTGGGATATGGGGCTGATTTAGTGGCACTTAAAAATGAAGTGACTGAATCAGGATGTGCTATTTAATTACAATTTTGACGTGGGAATATGGGCGGATTTCGTTGCAGGACAAATGGAAGGGATAATTAATTAAGATTTATTTACAATAAATAGCATTTTTATTAAAAAAAAAAAAAAGGAAAGTTACGGAATTAATTGAAATAAGGGTATAATAGTAAACAAAATAAAACAAAATCACAACCTACGGCCTTGTTTGTCCATTTTTATAATTAATTTGGATTTGCAAATATTCTTATAATTAGTATCCCGATTTGAATATTGATATAAATTGCTGTAAGCGATAAATATAAAATACTTTTTTTTTACCACATAAGATTTCTGTTAAAGTATTTAACAGCAGTTTAACAGTAAAGAGCAAAAATCATGGTGAGCTGCAAAGATGCTTCTTCGATCTGGGAGTTTCTAAAGCTCTCAAATTTTGCAAACAATGTTTACAAAAACCACTTTCGGAACAGAATTCTTAATTTGAGCTTATCAGGTACTTCAGATGATCTTGAGCTTTTCTGTATCTCAGCTTGGAGTCTATGGAATGACAGGAATGCATCAATTCACAAAACACCGGTACTATTAGGGAGTCAGAAAGGTGAGTGGCTTCTAAGCTACTGGAAAACATTCAAAGAGGCAAACAAAATTTCCCCTACGGATATGAGGACCCCTTTCGTGTTGAAGAATACGCCTTGGCTTTCCCCCCCCTTCGGGTTTTGTGAAGATCAATTCTGATTGTGCTTTTGGGAAATCTCCATCAAACGATATGGGGGTGGGGGTTATTCTCAGAAATGAACACAAAGAGATTGTGGCAGCCCTGTCCAATTATTCTCCAATAGCTTTTCCGGTTGATGTTTCAGAATTGTTAGCAATCAAGGCTGGTCTAACCATTGCAGCTGAGCTGAACCTCCACTGGATTTTGGTTGAATCTGATTCCCGGGTTGCATGCAATTTGCTCTCAAATTCTTCTGAAAATTTATCAGAAATTGGTGTGTTAGTTTCAGAGGTAAACCGTTTAGCCTCGTTGTTCAATTCTTGTTGTTTCTCCTACATTCCAAGATAGGGAAATAGAGTAGCTGATCAACTGGCGAAGGAGGCTCGTTTCTCTCAGTCATCTTCTTCGTGGAGAGCTTCCTTCCCGGTGTGGCTTCAAGCGTTAGTCGCAAGGGATTCAGTTACCTTTTCGCTGTAGTTTGTTTTCTCGCCCTTTTGGGCTTCTTTTATAAAAAAAAAAGCATGTGGTCCCGATCCTCCACCACAAAAAATACACCAATAATTATTTTCAAACAACAAAGATGCATTGGATCAAACCTTTTTTCCTACACTGGCTCCACTTATACGCCTTTGTCAGCCCAAAGTTCGTCGTGATTAGTCATCGATGGGGCAACCCCCATGTTGGCGGGACCCAATTTAAAGCATCTCTGGCCTTTATCTTTTTAGAGAAACGATAAAAAGAAGAAAAATCATCTCACGTTCTCGTGTATATATATATATATATTTATATTTTCAAATAACCATGTAAATAGATTGTAAATTATATTTTTATGGTTTAAAAATATATTTTTTACTACGGTTTAAAATATTTTTATGGTTTGATAAATTGTAAAATGTACTCATCTTTCGATTTATTTATCAAATTTTCAAATATATGTTTATTATACTGTTACAAGTGTCACGTGTTCCAATTCCATTCAAATAATTATAAATTTTTCAATAAATGAGTATAATTTGTAGAAAAAAATATTATCAATAAAGTGTAAAAATATAAAATTCGCGTACGGCTATTAATTTTTTTTTTTGATAAATTGCATGAAATTAGAACACGTGACATACGTAGAATAAAATATGTGTTCGAAATTTCAATAAACTAAGGGGAGTGTTTTACAATTGAGTCAAACCACAAAGGTATTTACAAAAAGTTTTAAACTATAGGGATGCGATTTACAATTTAAACAATTCACATGTGTGTAATTTGTAATTTTTTATATTTTTTTTTTTTTACGTTTTTCTCTAAATAATTGAAAGGTGGATTCATGAGTGTTTTTTCTTTAACTTTTGCTAGTGCGTTTCATTCTTTATTTCTAATCAATTCCTCTTTCAAAGGTGGTGTAGCAAGCGAGAGAGTGAGCTTCAACGCTCGTCAATGTGGCCGCTTACTTTTATCAATGAAATGTTTCTCCTTCTGCTGCTTCAAGATTAAAACCAACAGTTCCAGGTCTGTTAAACTTTACCTATTTCTAATTTTTTATTTTATTACCTTCATCTTGAGTGGTTTGAGGATGATTGTGGAAATCAAAACGATATGTGAAGAAACTCATTTAATAAATTCTTTTTTATTGTTTATTTTCTAAAAGAAAAACAAAAAACATGTGAGAAGACTATTTATTGTTTCTAATTCACTCGTTAAAAAAAAACATAAATGTATTTATAATTATTTTTGGTTTATCGTTTTCTAAAATTGTAACTTAAAAATTAATTTTATATGAGAATTTAATTTTCAAATGAAATATTTAAAAATATTGTATAAATTTAAATTTTGGATATTTATTACTCATGTGATACGGGAGAAAAACATGTCAAAAGTAATACTTTTATTAATGTGTTGAAAAATCTGAAAACTAAAAAAAGAAAAAAAAAATTCTGAAAACTAGAAAATGAAGCAAGAAATCAAAATTATATAGATATTATTTAATTATGCAGATATTATTAGAAATTGTGTAGATTTTATATCAATTTAAATTTTGGATAATCATTATACATGTTATATTATAAGTTAAAAAACAGGTAAAAATAATAATTTATTAATGTATTGAAAGAGCTGAAACGGTAACAAGAAGGAAAAAATCAAAATTGCGTAGGTATTATAAGAAGTTTTTTGTCAAAATGTCAAAGTAACGATTTTATGAAAAGAGTTAAAAAATTCACACAATTTGAATTACGTTTTTAAATAATGAGAAATGAGAAATAGAATATCATTATAATATACATTTGGGGCGCTCATTTTGATGTAGTCTAAGATTACGGAGGGACGTATATCCAGATAATATTATTCATTTTGCTTATTTTAAAGATACCAGGTTTGTTAGATTACTTGTAATCAAAGAATACAGGTATTTGGTTATTTTAGATTACGTCCTCTAGTGGTGGTTTTTGAAATGTATTTTGTTTCTTACTTTCTTATTCATCAATATTATAAAAAATTATTTATATTTTTACATAGAATTAAGGGAAAAGACACTTATGGTCGATGAGTTTTGAGTTCGTTTATCATTTTGGTCCCTGAGTTTTCAAACCCAATATTTTTACCCTTGAGTTCTCAAGGATTCCATTACAAAATAAACAATTTTCTTAGATAAACAAAACCATTAAATAATTTTTCCCCCCTGATAATTGGTACTTTTATAGGTTGAGTAAAAAAAAAAGGAATTACCCACAAAATAAAAATGATCAAATTTCAAGAGATTGAGGGCTAGTTTGGCATTGCTGTAGCTTTTGAAATAATTGCTGTCAGCTGTACTGTAGAAAAAATCTGTTGTATCAGGAATCAAATTAGTGTTTGGTAAATTCAGCTTATGCAGAAATTTAGTGTTTGGTAAATTCAACTTTTTAAAATACTTTGAGATCATGAATATCTATATAATGTTTAGTAAATTGATTTTAAGAATACTTAACTATTTTGTAACGTCATTATTATTATTAATAAACCTTATATTTTTTAATTTTAATTTAAAATTAAATGCATATTAATTATGATTTTAAATTAAAATGAAAACACATGTGATTTATTTTATAGTTGAACTATAAGTTATGTTCATTTAATCACAATATTTCATAAAAATAATATTCAAATACAAAACAATATAAGAAAACATAAAGAAACAAAATAAATATTATCATTCTATTTTTTTTAAGAAAAATATTGTCTATTTGATAAAATGTTAATCTTAAAATTATATAATTTTTACAACTAATAATTATTTTCTAATTTTTTTTAAGATCTAATGTACTTATTTTGCATAAAAAAGATTTACCAAATCTTATTATAAATTAATTTTGATTTATATTAATTTAAATCTAAATAATTCTTAAACGCCAAAGCAGAGTGCTATCTGCTTCTAAAATTTGGGTGAGAAATTATAAGGAATTGCTTTTGAAAAGCCAAAGCAGAGTGCTATCTGCTTCTAAAATTTGGGAGTTATGTAATGAGATTTTTTAAAAATCTATAAAATCTTCTTTAACCAAACATACAAAAAAGTTAAGATTTTCTTAAAAGCTGTCTAAACACAATCCCAAACGAAGCCTGAGTTGATTTAGAACTGCATGTAAAAAGAAAAAAAAATCCATATTATTTGCTTTTCTTTTTCCCTCTATTATTTGAATCCCTCATCTTGCAAATTCTTCACATTTATTTTACACATAAACTGACTGAATTTTAAGTTCTATTTGACACGACCCGTCCCGATAACCCCCTAAACAATTGAGACGACACGTGTCGATGGCAAGCGAAGGCTAATGTCAACGCATACCATCAAGCTGAACTTAAATAACTAATTAATCATCAATCTAAATTCTACTTATTTAAGGAAATTTTGGCAGAGTTTCATTTATTTTTTGAGTAAACCAACCTGTGAATATATTTAACATAAACCTGGATATATTATAACGGGCTTTGCCCTCAGCAAATGACTCAAACAGTCACACACACACTAGTTCTTATTTTATTACATAAAGATAACATCTCCACTTCCTCAACTAGCCTCGAAATCATCAAAACCACCTACTCGGCTAACATTGACAATATAGAAAAACATATACAATCACACGCAAAATGTCATACATAGGCTAGCTGAAGATGATATTAAAACTGGTGGTGCAAACGTCTCTCGTAAGGCTTATCCTCGGAACTCAGAAGCTACCTGGAGGGGGAAAAACAAAACATGGAAAATCATGAGCAAAAACTCAGTGAGTGAGATCTTTTTATAGCTAACATATACTTTTGAGTTAAATATCGTAGAAAACACGAATTTTGACAAACAAATACATTTCTGAACAAAACACATTTTATACATAATAAAAACTCATTGCTAACAGATTCTCATAATAATATAATAGCAAAACCGACACCAAACGTATACCCACAACTGGTCATACTACACACAAGATAAATCAAGATATGCAACAGAGCAACTAAATATACTAAAACTGGTCATACGCGTGCAGAGCTGCCCCCAAGGGCTAAGCACCCTAACATACGGCCCAAAGCATTTGTGTATGCTAAAGTGGGTCCCAAAGACCTGCTGAAAACTGAGCTAGTGGGTACAACAATTTAGCCATTTGAAAATAGTTTACGAATATCATTATATAACTTTCAAACTATCATAAAACCATAAAAATCAATATTCTATACATAAATGCATATGGTCGAGTTCTATAAGAATATTTCATAGGTACTCGTAAAACACATAAACTGTAACAACCCGAAAAATTCACAAATACATTGAAACACATAAACACAGCGGAAGCAAATAAATATCAACATTTAGTTCTCTTTATTGAAATCAAAAATCATAAATAGTTATCAACCGATCGGTTTGTTAAAACAAATAACAATTCAAAGAAAGGCAAACTTAACCATGCCTAAGAATTTTCAAACAAAAGTTTAACTATTGTTTTTATTCTAAACAAAACAAAACATGAATCATAAAGGTTTTCCCCCAACATAATAAAAAGAAAAGGCAGATTCGCTAGCGTGCAAATCCGTGCCAACCGTTCACCACATCGAACCGCATCAGCCACCAAGATTCTTCTTCCCTTTACCTGAAAAAAATTAAATGTAGCATCATGAGGCTACGCCTAATGAGTAGAAAAATGTTAAACTAAAAATCACGCCATGAGAGATTTTTCTAAGACTTTAAGTCCTTAAACGACCTTACTGACGTCCGAAAATACTCTTTCACCCAAAGCTCTCTTAGTTATTACATTCTTCCATAATATCTTTTAATCCTCAAATTAAAAGAATATAAACTTTCGAGACAGTTCTAAACTCCCTTTCTCATTTTAAAACTTTTCGATCACTAACTTTTCTAATACCTCTAATCTCCTTTTTATCCGCAAACAAAAAGAGACTATACTCAACAAGGCATTTAAAAACTGTTTTCACATATTTAAATCCTTAAGAGTTTTAAAATATTCTTTTCCATTGTACATATGGAATGAACCTGCCCCGTTAAGTGTTATATAGTTGTGCACAACCGTATAATCTCCCTTAACGGCAAATATTCTTCTTTAAGAAAGGCCTTTGCTTAAATCGAACCTGCTACCATATTACTCGAGGTATTTAAGTAATATGATCCTATACATCACTACTATGATGTTCAAACAAGTCTAATCTCAAACTTCTCGAAATACCCTCGCTAAAGGCCGAAAATTTCCTAAAATGAAATTCTGGAAAATTCCCCTTTAAACCACTCTAAAACGTCCCAAAATCACCCAACAAAACATCCTTGGGTCAATTTCAACAACTCCCAACAGTTTACAAGTCTAGAAGCGAAACTAGCCTAAACTAGTGTAGTTTCGCTCCTTTTTCGGGCAATTTAAAACTACTAATAATTTAACTAAAATTCGGCGGAGTAACGCCTATAAACCGACTCCCAAAACAGTCCTAAAACATAGGGAAAGAGATTCCAAAAGTCCAGAGCAATGCAAAAATCATTATCTAGCCACCTAGGCTTAATTGTTGGCTTAGTGGGCACTAATTCATCAATAAGGCATTCATGGACAGCAACTTAGAAACATCTTAAAAACATCCAAAATATGCATAAGTGTTTAGTTCCAAGCCAAAGATCACAAAGAAACAACTTATGTAAATACCGATACCAAAAATCACCTAAAGCATGCTTTAAAATCCAATTTTTGTCATACTTAATCCCCAACACATCAATTCTTTTAAACAGCCCCTAAACATCCATAATATACATTTAAACACCCAACATCATGCTTAAATTTCAGAGGTTACTTGTAAAGAAAAAGAAAAAACGCAAACATACATAATTTAAAACTTAACAAATTTCTACTCACCTTTTCCAAACTTAGTTTTCTTCCAAACTTGAACTCCTTTCCAATTTAAATTAAGAACCTGAAAAGGCACCTAAACCACTTAGAATCCATCCCAAAAACCTAAAATTACAAGGGAAAGAAAAACCACGAAGCGACCACGAAGCAACGGCCGAAAACAAGCAAAACGATCCCCAGGGGGTCGCTTGCTGCTACGGCAGCAGATTTATGCTGCTTGCTCGAAGCAATGCACGGCCTGCCTTCTTTCGCGGCTTCCGGCGGGTCGTTTGGCTGTAGGTTTAATCGGTAGGTGGGTTTTTCAAAAGGGTAGAAGGTTAGGGTTTTTAGGTTTTCAAAAGAATTGAAGAAAGTGTTGAATGACAAGAAGAAACAATGTTTTGGGGAAAGTTTTAATTCCAAAAACAGAAAAGAAAATTTCCAAATAACATAAGGAAGAATCCCAATTACCTTGAACTTTCTTGAAACAAAACCCTAACTTCCCTTCCAACTCCACCACCACAACCACAACCTAATACCAACACAAGGAAAAGAAAGGATGATTAGAATTAAATTCCGGGGTCTCCATTAACGATATTGAGGAGGAGGAGAAGATGAACTGCCTACCTTTTTTTCTCTGACCCTTGTTTTCACGTGAAAGAGGAAGAGAATGAATGACCTAAAATTTTTTCTTCCTTTCCTTGCCTTTTCACTCCTCAGCCATGCCCTTTCTTTTTTTTCTTTTTTTTTCTTTTCCTTTATCTCCAAAATAAATATTTAGTAATTATTATTTTTTTATTCCTGAAAAAGAATATTTAATTATAATTACTAAAGCTCATCCAAGGTTTCAAATAAATATTAAAAGGGAATAATAATATTTATTTATTTACTTACCGGAAAAATACGAGACGTTACATAAACGTAATTGGTAAATCATAAAAACATGTGTATAGTAGGCTATTCATAATATATAAGCTAACTTGAGATTTATAAACAAATAGTTTAGGGATAATTCAAAAATAACGTTTTAACCACTCACAAAAATTATCCCGTTTACGATCCCGGGTTGTAAGCAGTTCCAATCTCCGTATCACCTGAAATATATATTTAATAAAAATGCCTATTAATAATTTATTAAAACTTTTATATATTCGAAAAACATAATGAAAACACATAACATAACGGTTAATACCCCAATGGCTAGGGTTTCACTTTTCCTTCAATACTACGCTTCCAATATACTTCTCAAACCAAATAACATCAACTTTGAAACTTATCAAAAAACCGCCAAAATCCACCAAATGAAGAATTTGATTGAAGAAATCACTTACCAACAAGCAATTATACCACCAATCGAACTCAAAACTCCACAATTCCAAGCCATTTTCCCAAAATTTCTTTTTTTTTTTTTTCTTTTTTCTTTTCCTTTCGTTTTTCTCCCTCTCTGTTTCGTTTTCCTTGCCCACGGGCTGAGACCAAAACTTAGTTTTTGGTTTTTAATTTTTTTTTGCCACGTGTCAAAAAATTTCCATGCAATTCTTTTTTTTTTAAAAAAAAAAACAGCGTTCACACTATTTTACACAGGAAGTTTTTTGGGAAAATTGCATATATGACCTCCATTTCCTAACATTAATGAACTAAAACCAAACTCTTGATTTCTTTTAAATAAGACCTTATGCTGATGTCATCATAGTGTGAAAAGACAAAAAAACCTAATATCTCTTTAACTTTATTGGTCATTACCTACCCACTTCATGGTACTCTCTCTAAAGTCTCTCACTCTCACTCTCACTCTCACTCTAAAGTTTCTCTCTCAACTTGCTTAAGGAGGAAGAAGGAAGGTAAGTTTCATTCATGTTATGATATTTTTGTGTGTTAGAAAACAGAAAAATCATAACCTCGTTTTGCCTGTAGTAAGAAAAGATTGGTGAGATTGTAAGCAATGATCGGTCCGATCATTGCCCATGATCGGACCGATCATTGCTTACGATCGGTCCGATCATTGCTTACGATCGGTCCGATCATTGCTTACGATCGGTCCGATCATTGCTTACTACAAGACCGATCATTGTGTATGATCAGACCGATCATTTAGTATATTTGGCTGATATAATTATTTTGACTATTTGTGTAGATGCAACTTGTAAGAATATTTGTTCGTTATGGTAGACACTGGGATGCTGAAGGTTACAATTATATTTGTGGCACATTGGGAGGAATAATTGTCGATAAGGGTATAAGCTATGAAAATTTAGTAGAGCGGCTATATGTAATTGTAGGATCTGACCCTTCATTGACTATACAAGTTTGCAACAGTTTGTCCCCCCTTTGAAATTAGAAATGATATGGAGCTACAGTTTTATATGATGGGTTCAGAACCTCTCGATCCTATATGTGTATATTGTGAACCTAGAGAGAAAATGAGTGGTAGTAGTAGAGGGAATGTTTACTTAAATCAGTGTAATGGATTGGGGAATATTGCATCTATGACTTCGTTAGATGATAGTATAGCTCCATATGATTTAGCAAATGATGATAATGTGAGGATGGATTGGGATAAGCTGAATGGGGATTTTCATAATGATAAACATGATAATGATTTTTTTCAAGGATTGGATGACGCATTTGACACCCGAGATGTTCAGAGGGACACTGTGAGAGTGAAAAATGAGTGGGATGTTGTCAATGAAGGTGAAACAAGTTTATCAGGATTGGATGACCCATTTGACCTCCGAAATGTCCAAAGGGATACTATGAGAGTGAAACTTGATAGAAATGAATGTGAACCGAGTATTCGTATGGATGTACGTGATACTAAGGGAAAAAATAAACTTGAACCTATTGAGTTAAATAGTTCATTGATGAATGTTACGCAAACGGTGTGTATGGAGGAGTTTAAAGTAGGCCGCATATTCCTTTCCAAGCAAGATTTAATAAGTAGATTGTCTAGGTTGGCGATTGGAAGAAGTTTTGAGTGGAAAGTGAAAAAATCGACTAAGACCCTATATTCAGTTGGATGTGTTGATCCAAATTGTGAGTGGAGGTTCCGGGCGGTGTGTTTAAAGGGTACCAACATATTTAGTGTTACAAAGTTTGTAGCGTTCATTCATGTTCGCTTTCTGTATTGAACCATGATCATAGGCAAGCGAGTAGCAAAGTGGTTGGAGACATTATTAAGATGAAACTTGAAAATTGTAGTCGTAGATATAGACCGAGAGATATAATGGATGACATGCAGAAAGAATATGGTGTTAACATCTCTTATGATAAAGCGTGGCGAGCAAGAGAGGATGCATATGAGATTGTGAGAGGTTCACATGAAGAGTCTTACAATCTCTTGTGGCCGTATTGTGAAGCGGTGAAGTGTGAAAATCCAGGAACGATATATCATATAGAATTAGAAGATGACCAACACTTCAAATTTCTCTTCATAGCATTTGGTCCTTGTATTAGGGGATTTCAAAGATGTATACGACCGGTAATTGCCTTGGACGGGTCCTTTTTTAAGGGAAAATATCGGGGCACATTGCTTGTGAGCACATGTTTAGATGGGAACAATCAAATTTATCCAGTAGGCTTCGGGATCGTTGACAGAGAGACTGATGAATCATGGACTTGGTTTTTGGAAAAACTGAAGTCTGCAATTGGAGACGTTGCGGATCTGGTGTTTGTATCGGACAGACATAAAAGCATTGAGAAAGCCATTGAAATTGTCTTCCCGACTGTAAGTCATGGGATATGCATTCACCATCTTAGTATGAATTTGACACATAAGTTTAAAAATGAAAATATCAATAAGATATTCTTTCTTGCTGCAAAGGCTTATCGAGAGTCCACCTTCAAACGTTTTTGGGAAGCCCTCTCTTTGTTCACTGGTGTTTGTGAGTACTTAGAAAATGAAGTTGGTTTACATAAATGGGCAAGGGCATTTGCCCCGGAAAACAGGTATAGTATAATGACCACGAATATTGCGGAATCTATCAATAGCGTATTCGTTGATGATAGGGAATTACCAATTACTGCACTAGTTGAAGGTATTCGTGCAAAATTGCAACAATGGTTCTTTGAGCATCGAGTTGAAGCATCGAAGACACAGGGAATTCTAACAAAGCATGCAGAGGAGCAACTCCGAATATCTCATATGAAGTCGATCACACTTTCCGTCTCTACCATCGAGATTTACCGTTTCAAAGTAATAGATAATAATTATGTTGCGACCGTTGATCTTAACACCATGGAGTGTAGTTGTCGGTTATTTGATCTAGACCGATTGCCCTGCAAACATGCACTCGCAGCTGCCAGAGAGCGAATCGTCAGCCCATATACATTATGCTCAGATTATTTTACGACCGACTTCTTACTGAATGCATACGCGGAGCCCATCAATCCAGCGCCACACAAGTCAGAATATAAATCTTCTGCTGGATTTCAGGCGGTAAATGTGGTACCGCCTAAAATGGTGGCACGTATCGGACGTCGAAAAAAACTTAGGATCTTGTCAACTGGAGAGGTTCCTGTTAAAACACGACATTGTGGGAGGTGTGGTTCAGTCGGCCATAATAGAAAAACATGTCGTAATCCACTTTCGTATCACTTGTAATTGGTTGGTACATCAGTTTAGAAGCAAATGAAGTTTATATTTTTTAATCATAGTACAGGATAAATATCATGATCGAACCGATCATTGCTTATGATCGGTCATATAGTGATCGATCATAAACAATGATCGGTCTGATCATAATCGGACCGATCATTCAGACAGTGTGATGGGTATTTAATGAATGATCGGCCGGAATATGATCGGATCGATCATTGCTTATGATCGATCACTATATGACCGATCATAAGCAATGATCGGTCCGATCATAGTTTGCGATCGGTCCGATCATAGTGTATGATCGGTCAGAGCCTACTACAAATAAATGGACTACAAATTGGTTAAAAATAAATGAAATTAAATTGATAAGTGAAAGCATAGAAGAACAATTGCATTACTTAAAAAACGGGTGTGTTGGACCACACCTCGGCAGATAACATTAATCTAAATTGTTTAAATAGGGAAGAGATTAATATATCTACATTATTTCCTTTTACAAGACATTCAAAAAACTTCAAAGTGTAAACACCACAATCTTTATCGTTGTCTTGTATCGGGGTGTTACGTATACGCCTTACTGGCCATTGATCCACGCTCTCAGATAAGCCGACATTGCACAATAGATGTGGCACGCAATTCTGAACTGGCCCTATGATTGCTACAATCTCCTTCTCAGTTGAGTAAGTTGGAAGAGAATCATAGTATACAAACGCGTGCCGTTTCAGATCAATGACCACCAATATCCAATGAGATTTTTTTATATTCACTGGAGCGTATACCTAATGGAAGTAATTGAAGAAAACAATATTAAAACTAATTTACCAGAAATTAAATAATTTAACAAAAATGAATAGAATATATTATAAACTTACGTAATCGCAGTCACCCCAAGGGACTGTGAAGTCTCCATGCTGGCCTAGGACATAATCTATGAGTTCAAAACATTTCTGTCAATCATAGACTTTATTATTCTTCACAGCTTTCTCATATTTTTCCCAACTCCTACCGCAATATTGTTGTGGCAAGTACACAAGGTTATTACCAAAAAAAAGATATGTCTGATCATAGTGTATGATTGGTCCGATCATAGCATAGTGTATGATCGGTCCGATCATAGCATAGTGTATGATAGGTCAGATCATATTGTATGATCGGTCCGATCATACACAATGACCTGACCGATCATTTCAACAGCAATTCACAATTACATTAAAATCAAATACATACCGCAAAATATGAGTCAACCACTGTGAATGGATGCTTAATAAATTCAGGCCGCATCCTCAGCTTTGCTGCAATAAACAGCATGGATGTATCAACGTGCTATATATTCAAAGCAAACATTAGTTAGTAACACAAAAATGTGAATTTATAGACCTATATAATAGATATACACTCACCTCACAGCCTAGATTTGCATCTGCCTTTTTCATCCCGAGCCAATCAAGGAAGAATTGTTTTGGTTTTGGACAATAGTAACGACACGGCACCAGGGCCTTACCATTCTTCTTGCCAGTAATGAAGGTCTTATATTTATTGAGGATTTCGTCCGGGACCATGTACAGCGGGTCATATAATTGTATGCATGCTGCTTCTTCTGACTTCAATCTCTTCTCCGACATGACTGGAGCTTGTTGAACTGGACCTATGGCCTTTCTCTTTCTAGTGCCCCGAGGCCGCGTCTTAAACTCCAAATTTTCAGACATCATAACAATGTCTGAAGTGGACTTCTCTTTCCCTTCTTCCATCCCTCCCCCCTATCCTCTTCCCCCCCCCCCCCCCTTATCTTCTTCCACTCCCTTATTCCCTTATTCCATCTCTTCCCCCCCCCTTATCCTCTTCCGCCTTCCCCTCCTCATTATTTTCTTCATCCCTACCCTCCTCTCCCTTATCCCCTCCCTTATCCTCCTCCTCCTTCCCCTCCTCCTCTTTATTTTCTTCATCCCTACCCTCCTCTCCCTTATCCCCTCCCTTATCCTCCTCCTCCTTCCCCTCCTCCTCCTCATTATCATCACTAACTCCATCAGTATCATCCTCCTCCATCCTGTCGTCTTCTATAGTTAGTTTCTGCAATAACAATTTCATATTAACACTCAAAACTATCAAAATAAGTAACAAATATATATATATATATATATATATATATATATATATATATATATATATATATATATATATATATATATATATATATATATATATATATATATGTGTGTGTGTGTGTGTGTGTGTGTGTCTACTTACATTCAACAATAACGATTGGATATTCATTAACATGGATTTGATGTCCCGAACATCATTCTCAACACATCCAATACGAGCCTCACAGTTCAAAATTGCTCGTTTGTACTTAGATGACAAACCGGATCTTTTCCTTGGTTTGTCATCCCTTGGCCTCTTCTCCTGCACTTCATCTTCCTTTTTTCCTTTTTTCTTCTTCACCTCCTCTGCTTTTACCCCATTCCCATCAACACCCTTCTTCACCTCCTCACACTTTGTCTTGTCCACCTCCAAATCTTTAACAATCTTCTTCTTTTTTACTGGTTTTGCCTTTAACATGAAAAACATGAAACCAAATTAAGAACCTTACATAATTTCAAATGACCGATCATACACTATGATCGGTCCGATCATGATATGACCGATCATTTCGACAGAGCATAATACATAACTCTGTCTAAATGATCGGTCAGATCATAGTGTATGATCGGTCCGATCATGATCTGACCGATCATTTAGACAGAGCAGAATACATAACTCTATCTAAATGATCGGTCCGATCATAATCTGACCGATCATTTAGTCAGCACATAACATAGACTATGTCGAAATGATCGGTCCGATCATGGTGTATGATCTGTCCGATCATGGTGTATGATCGGTCCGATCATACACTATGATCGGACAGATCATTTCGACAGATATAATATATAACAATGAACTTTAGAAATTTTTTAAAAGTACCTTGTCCAATTGAGCAAATATATTCTTCTTAAGGCCGGCCTGTGTCATTGTCTTTCCAATCCGCCACGAGCATACTGGTGGTAGATCTGTCTCCACCCTTGATATATATTTTTCAAGAACCAAATTTCGGTTATTTGTTCAAAAATCCATGCCTACAATAGTTATATTATCATATAATTGTACACTTTCACATCAAGGTAATACAAAGAAGGTTTTTCGCACATTACCTGGAATGCGTATGGAAATCCAGCAAGCGAGTAGGTTGCACCCCCTGCTTTTGCATCAGGCTTTTTCGCTTTCTCATCCTCGACCATTGCATCCTCAATTACTTCTTCCTCTTTATTTTGCTCCGTCGGTTTTAATTTGCCTTCAATTGCTTCTTTCAGCGAACTAAGCGTGATACCATAAATTGTGTCAACCCAATCAAAGCTTTCCCACATTTCTTCTTCTTCTACCAATGAATAAAAACTGGTATCGATTTGTTTGCTTCTCAATCCACCAATCAATACTAGCTCCACAAAGTACACCAAGGCCATCCTCACTATGTCCTTATCGTCTGTCAATTCATGATCAAGGATCTTCTCGTCTAAATCAAACTTGTTTACACCGCATCGCCTCGAGCGAGAACCTCGCAGTCTAATCGAATGGTCCCTACGTATAAATGGTTTCCCGCGTGGCAATCCAGTGATGCGTGCGAAATCATCCTTTGTAAATGTCTTTACCCGTCCTCCAAGCAAAAAGCTCATCTCTTGCTCATTCTCTTGTTCAACCTCTCTTAGTAGAACTAGATGAATGAGAGGGCCAGAGAACTTAAACTCTACATCAATTAAACGTCCGATGAATGTTTCTCTCAACATTGCAAGCTGTGTTGGAGTAAGCCTCTCCTTGATGTTCTTCACAGTATTAGACAAATGTGAGACACAAGTGACAGTGGCATGAAAATGATCAGCAGTACTATATTTCAAAGCAGCCATTTGACCTGAAAGACACCATTAAAAGAGTTAAAAATCTAAATGACGAAACATGTGCTTATGATCAGTCCGATCACTGAAGAAGATCTGGCCGATCATTAACCCTAGAAAATACAATGGTTACTGATCAGTGGGATTTATGATCGGTCATATCATAGTTAGAGCTCGTTCAAATATGAACGATCTTTTACTATGATCTGACCGATCATAAATCCCACCGATCATTAACTATTGTATTTTCTAGGGTTAATGATCGGCCAGATCTTCTTCAGTGATTGGACCGATCATTAAACTTAACTTCAGAACATCGAAAAGGCATACCTTTTGTCGTTGATTTGCAGAAATCCTTCTCCTTCTCTTACGTTTGAGCGATTTGTACGAAATCAAAAACGGAACTTAAACTTACTTTAAAAGGAAAACAGATCTGATCGTGGGTTTCGAAAATATGAAATCGTGCGTTTGGAAGAGAAAATATCGTGCGTTTGGAAGAGAAAGGATCGTGGGTTTCGTTTAGATCGTGGGTGATCGTGGGTTTGACGTTTCGTTAACGATCTGAAGTTAGAGCGTTTTAGTTTTCGATCGGACGTTTCGTTTTCCTATGCAAACATTCAATTTTCAAGGGCTTTCTGGTTTATTCACACTCACATGACATCAGCATAAGGTCTTAAATATAAGAAATAGTAAATCAGGATTTGTTTCATTATAACGCAAATTTCGAGGTCATATATGCAATTTTCCCAAGTTTTTTGTTGTGGAAAATGACATCATAGTATAAAAGAGTTAACATTTGTAAGAGAGAATTTTCATTGTTGCTTTTATTTTTGTGGGGATGAAGCCTCATTCTACCTATCTAACCAGTTGAATTCGTTTTGATTTAATATCACTATCAGGAAACATTTTTGGAAATGTCGAAAATTGTGGAAAAAATTCATGAGTCATGGGTGGAATCCGTTTCCCTTCCAATCACTTGCCTGACTCACTATCGAAAAAACGTTTCTTTACTTTCTCATCAATTGGAAAGATTGATTGATGCAAGAGATAATGTGCAACAAGCTGTGGACATGGAAGAATTAAGTGAAGAAGAGATAGAGAGTGATATGACTCGTTGGCTAAAGCAAGCAGATGATAGTATTCACGAAATGAGGCTGTTTTTAAATCATGATCGAGAAAGGAGTTGGAAGTGGCATATGAGCTTGCGGATGCGGTACCTGCGGAGTAAGAAAGCAAAAAAGTATGAATTAGAGGCTATGGAATTGATTGAAAGGGGAAAGTTTGACGTTGAGGCTGAGGCTGAGGCTGAGGGATCTGTATCAAATAGAGATTCATTATCATTACCTGAATATTATCGTCTGTTTGATGATTATCATGAGATTGTGAAAGGTATAGATGTGGCATTGAAAGATGAGAAAGTGAAGAGAATTGGAGTATTTGGGATTGAAGGAGTGGGAAAGACACGCCTTGTTCAATACATTTGCGCGCAAGCAAAGGAACGAGGGGTGTTTGATAAAGTTGTGTGGGCAATAGTTGGTGAAATACCAAATTGTGATAAAATACGAGCCAAAATAGCTGATGGGCTTGACTTAGACCTGGTACAGCTACCAGGAAGAGAATATGGGTCTAGTTGGAAGATGGCTGGTATAATACGTCAGCGGTTGAGTATGAAAGACGATGTTGATGTCCTCATAATATTGGATGATGTTTGGGAATCCATCGACTTGTATGACCTGGGTATCCCATCTGAGCATCGTTGTAAAATCATTTTCACTTGTCGAGATATTTCCGTATTACAAAAGATGCATTGTGATGAAATACGGGAGGTTGGAATTCTTTCTAATTATCACTCCAGTCAATTGTTCCACAATGTAGTTGATAAATTGGAATCTCCATTTTCAAACCGACTCGTTGAAGAGACTCTTAATTTATGTGTCGGATTACCACTCACAATTGTTGTAGCTGCCATGGCATTGAGAGGGAAGTCCGATGATTTAATTTTTAGGGAGTCACTTGAACTCCTGAAAGACTATTCAACTACTGATATAATAAGAGGAATGTCGAAAGGGACGTATTTTTCAATACAATCGGGTTTTAATTACTTGGAAAGTGAAGAGACCAAGTCAATATTGCTGTTGTGTTCCTTATTCTCAGAATCAAATTCTGATATCCCAGTTGATTATTTGATGTTTTATGGGATGGGCCTTCAATTGATTGAGACCATAGGAGGGACTCTAATGGAAGTGAGGGATAAGGTATATAATTTGGTTGAAAACCTTGGGGCATCTGCCTTATTAATGGATGACATTGGCCATGACTATGACCATGACCATCACTGTAGGCGTGTTAGAATGCATTCAATTGTGCGAGATGTTGTTAGGGATATTTCAATCAAAAGAGACTTTCCAATTTATTCATCAACTCCCTCAAAGCCAGAAAGAAGAGATTCAATTCATGAAGCAGCTGCTATATGGCTAAGCCTAAGCCTTGAACATGAACTATTTCATGAAGACTTGCACTTTCCTTATCTGAAATTGCTCACGTTGAAATGCAATCATAAGTACTCTTCTTCTTCTTCTTCTCTTTTTAGGATGCCAGCTGATTTTTTCGAGGGCATGACGATGTTGAATGTTTTACATTTGATTGATATGAACAACCTCTCACTTCCGCCCTCAATTAGTTTGTTGGTAAACCTTCGGACATTATTAATAGAATTTTGCAAGGTTGAAGAAGAAAATGATCGTCTATCCATTCTTGGAACACTACCGAATCTAGAGATCCTGAGCTTTTATGGTTCTCCTATCAAAGAGTTGCCCAAAGAAATTGGACAGCTTACTGAATTGAGAATATTAAACTTGTCCAATTGTGACAAACTCGTAAAAATTCCGCCTCATGCAATATCCAGATTATCCAAACTTGAAGGTTTATACATGAATAACAGTTTTCTGCAGTGGGAAATAGACAGATTCGGTGGCAAAGATATTAGAAATAATTTGAGTATTGATGAACTGACATCATTGTCTCACTTGAGTGAGTTGAAATTAGATATCCTAGATGATAGATATTTTCCCAATAATGATATTATCATCAAAGCCTTGGATAGGTTTCATATATCTATTGGGGGTCATTTTTCACGGGGAAAATATTATTATCCATCATCAAGAACATTGAAAATCACAGGAAATCATATAAATGACACAGTTATTGTACTGTTGAAAAGAGCAGAAGCTATCTATCTGAATGAGTTATCTTTCTATTCTAGGGAAGATGAGCATAACATGATTGATGGAGATATCTTTTCAAATTGTCGTTACCTCGAGGTTCGCGATTGTGTCGGCATAGAAGATTTAATCAATTCAACCCAAAAAGATGTGCTTCATAATCATGGAAGATTTCGTAACATGGAATCACTACAAGTGATTGACAGTAAATTGGAGTTTCTTTTTCTTCCAACCGTTTCTAGATGCCTTGTGCGACTCAAGGAACTCAAAATTACAAATTCTCCCGCGATGAAATATATTGTTAGATTTGGATCTAATGAAGAAACTGTCATTGCATTTCCCAAATTAAAGTCTTTGAGGCTTGAATTTTTGCCTAGCCTACTATCTTTTTCATCAACGCCTTCAGCTTTTGAGGCCAGCAGTGGAAGATGTTCTCTCTTCAATGATATGGTATGTATGTCTCACAAACTCTGAACTGAATGATTAATGATTATAGGTTTACTATGCTGATTGTTATATGTGATTTCACCTTAGAAAGAGGGCGTTTCGTATGTGGGAATAAGAAATATTTAGGAAAATTATGCGTGGTAGCCAACTTTTGAGTCTTGTTTTCATATATGCCACATTTTCATGTTTATATCAGATTTACCCATTTCTAGATATTCTATTAATTTAATGATATATCAGTAATGTAAATTTACAACAATAATTTATCAGTAATGTAAATTTACAACAATAATATTAAATTTACATCAACAATGTGTAAATTCTAGTATTAAATTTATATCAGTAATGTAAATTTACAATAATAATATATCTATTATAATCAAATTTTCATAAAAAAAAATTGTGGGTTAATTATATGTTGGGTAATTTTGATATTTTTCAATCTTTGTGGTTTTTTTGAAAACTGAATCTCAATATTGGGTATATGTGATAATAGCCCAAATATTTATGTGAAGGATTAAAAAACCTATGGTTTGGTATTACTTGCACATTGAGTATCGTAATCTTAAACCCACCATAAAAAATAAATATAAAAATGAATTATTTAATTTTGATTGTTATACGTTGTAAAATAAGAAATGATAAATGTATTGCGGAAGCAATAGAAAACACTCAAATTTTTGTTAAACAATGAGAGGTAAATTGGAAAATACAAGAGAGAGATTTAGAATTAAAAGATGATCTTCAATTGAAATTGAGGTGTTTGTCACATCGTAGCTTACACTTAAATAGGATAAGCAAGGAGTCCTATTAAACATCAATTAAGTTAAAATTTAAAAAGTAATTAAAAAACTATTAATGGAAGAGTTTTGTAAACAGAGTTGAAAGTTTAACTTCGGTTGCAATGAACAACATAAATGAATAAAAAACTGAAAATTTATTAATGGAAGAGTTTTGTAAACAGAGTTGAAAGTTTAACTTCGGTTGCAATGAACAACATAAATGAATAAAAAACTGAAAATTTAAAGCAACTTATTTCTTTAATCTCAACATTATATTTTATATTCATTTTGTATTAGAAATAATTCTTTTTAATAAGTATAATCTTTATAAGGAATATTTACTCATTAAATCAAATCGGAGCACGTATTTACAAAAATATGAGTGTTTCAATTTTAATTACGACAGTATCCATTGTAGGCCACTTTTGGTGGTTTTTCAATTTTTACTTCCTAGTTTACCCTTTGTTTTCTCTCTCTTTAATTATTTCAATAATAAATGAATTTGACATTGATTTATCTTGATTTATGATTTCGTTTTAATTATTGTTTCCAAATCATTAATTTCCAATTAATATTATTAATTTGATTTTTCAAATCGTTTCAGATTTGGTATTTTTTTTAAAAAAATTAAAATTTTTATTTTCAAAATTTCCATATCTTCTCATTAAGTTACGTATTGATTCCTTTTTTTTTCTCTTTCTTCCTTGTTTTGTTTTCTTCCTTCTTCTTTTTTTTTTTTTTGTAGAGTTAGGGTTTTGCTATCCATATTTTGATAATTTAATTTTGTCCAACATTTTTAATTATATAGCTACTTTACATTTATCTATTGTATATTGTCAAATAGTTCGATAATTTAATTTTGTCCAACTGTTTAAGTTACATAGATTCTCTATTTTTTTAAACTCATGTTTATTTTGAACTAACTATGTTCTGATGTTAGTTGTATAAAATCAAATTGTTCTCTTTTATATTTTTGTCCAACATTTAGAGTTGTTAATATGTATACCATTTATAGTCGTCAATATGTATATCATTTAGAGTTGTCAAACTTTAAAAAAGATCAATTTGATCATTGCCAGATCTTGGCAAAATATATAATCTCTTACTATCTATAAATTTCAAAATATAACTAAAACAAAATATATAATCCTTGCCAAATACAGAATTCAAAAGAAACTTTAACATGAATCAAAGAGTTACATCAAATCCTTATTTCACTTCTGAGTGAGTATGTGATTCGTTAAAAGTGTTTCACAATTATATAAAATATATATATATATATGGTCATTAAATTATAACATTAACTATCATGTCCGGGACTAATTCAAGTAAATAAGTTGTAGCAAAAGGTTTAAGTTTTCTCAATATTTAATCTTGACTTAATAAATGGAACGTTGACGTGTTTTTCATCATTTCTTCTCGTATGTTCTTTCCTGCCTATCTCCTGATCTGAATGCTTCTATATACGGTTCTACCATTTTTGTTTCATGGCCTTCTTGTCCTCTTCGATTTTGCTCATTTGGTCACCTCCTATCAAGTTTAAACATTATTGTTCAATTATAAAAAAAACATACACGTCATTTGTACAGGATAACTGTTTTAATATATTAAATTGTACATAGATTTGATAATGTCAAACTACATAGATACAATTTAACATTAATAAATTGTTCAATACATTTAATGAACGGAAATCTGATTCATTGTCTAAACTGTATAACAATTTTAAATATTGTGTTAGTTTAATAATATTAAAATGTTTTCTTTACCTATGATTTCTTGTTGTTTTATTCTTTTATGTGCTTGTTTCCCACCACATATATCTTTTGCTTTCCCTGTTTCTAATTTTTCACTATTTTGTGCCACCTTCATGTTTTTCCTTGTTAATAAACTATTACATATTCTAAAATGAAACCAAGTTTAATCTTTAAACAACAACTCACACTCTTTTCATAAATAACTTTCCTCTTCTTTCTTTTTGAAGTCTCCTCTTTCTCAGATTCTTCTTGTGTCAATGTTACTTTATTTAACAAAATTAAACTATATATGGTGATTTATGTCCACTTCTGTTTATTTTAATTAAACAGTTGTTCAGAGATCTTTTATTTAATAAAATTAAACGTCGTTTGTTGGCTTGTGTTTACTTCTGTCTATTTTTATTAAACTATTTCAATATATTTAATTTCATGAAAGGAGATCTCTTTCTTACCTATTCTTCAATTTCGTCTTCGTCTATCTCATCCTCTACATCTTGTTTCCTCTTCATTTTTTGTTTTGATCTTCGCATCTTCATCTTCTTCCATACTGTAATCTTCATCTTCATTATTAAAATCATTCTGGACAACTATAACAGAGATTATATTTTTCATAACCTTTTTCAAAAACAATATATTGTTTTCAATAAACATTTCAAACACTAACCTTTTTGCCTTTGCTTGATTATTTTTTCTTCGTTTCCATCTTCTACTTCATTGTTCTTCATCAACGTTTTCTTTGTTTCCAAAATCTTCTTATTTGTCTTCATTATGGAGTTTTCCACAATGGTATCTACCGTTTTCAAAAACAAAACCCACTAAATCTGCTATTCAATTTCAAAATAATATCCTTTTGCAGTTTTAAATTTCCTTATTTTCAGCATTTATTTTTTATTTTCGCATTAATTGCACGTCAACTTGTCAGACTACTCCACGTTTCCCCATTTTACGGTATTTGCAGGGATATTTTACGTACAAGGTCATTCCGTCTTTTCACATCTCCGGCCGGCTTGTTTTGTCCATTTGTGTAATTAATTTCGTTTCTTCAGTATTATTGTAAATAGGTGCTATGATATGATTATTAATGTTAATAGCCCTCTTTATAATGTATCAGGTACAACTTAACTAAAACAAGATTTGATGTATGCATGTTAGTTAATTTTCTTACTGTCAATTACATTTATTTTAAAAAAAAAGTGACATAAATCTATGCTCATTTCCTATCAAAAACATAAATCTATGCTCACTGTGTCCGATTCTCTGTTATATAAACTTTGTAGGTGAAATTCCCTTCCTTGGAGGAGTTGACTATACATGGATTGGATCAGATGGAGATAATATGTGATGGTGGAACCTCAAGTAAACACTTACCAAAACTACGCATGATAATGGTTGTAAACGAGAACCAGATACCGAGCATTGAGGATACGAAGGTGGGCGATATATTCAGAAATTTGGAACATCTTACTTTCATTAGGACTTCTGATCTGTCAAAGAATGATCACTTTCGTGCCTCAAATGCATTGACAATGTGGGGGTACCCCAAATTGATGAATAGGTGGATTGACATGGATGTCTTGGTTCCCAGATTCTCAATGGATAAATTGACAGAGCTACAACTTTGGAATTGCCGCACTTTGAGATATGTATTCTCCTCCTCTACAACTTACCAATTTCCATGCCTCAGATCTTTAAGAATAGAGTCATGTTCCAAGGTACAATTTATTGCATTTGGCCGCCGAGATGAGGTTTCAAATAATGCAGATGCAGATGTTGATGTTGTTTCCTTACCTCCATTATGTTCTTTGATACTTAGAGATCTACCAAATCTCACTGCTTTCTGTACCGAGATTTTTAATTTGAGTTTTGATTCTTTGGAAACATTGATCATTCGTCGCTGTCCTCAGATGAAGGTTTTCACTTTTGATTTTCCTACTACGGATGAAGTCCAAATCCCACATACTGCTTTCTTTGATGACAAGGTATCTAATGTGGCCGAACTGAGCACTTTGTTTGGGCTCAACCCCATATATAAAAAATTTCATTTTCTCTTGCTTATTATTTTTCATGTATAATTTGGATTTCTTTGAATTATTCTTGTTTTTTCAAATTTTCCTGTTTCATTTTTTTATATAATAATTTTCCTGTTTCATTTTAAAACATAATTATAAACGATGTTTTTTCTATCTTTTATGTTTTATATCATATTCTGCATTTTCTAATCATAATAGGGTAATTTTTTATAAATAGCCATTTTTGAACTATCCCATTACAAAAATAACAATAAACTTTTCTCTATTTAAAATTAGCAAATTTACTAGATTTATTAAAATTCTTTATCCATTTTATCCCTACATTATTTTATTTCATTATATTATTTTTAACTTTTCAATTCTGATTTTTTAGTTAATAAAATCTTTTGGTTTTATCAACAACAAAATTTGTCATCTTTAAGTTTTATCAAATCTTTTTTTTAATCTTTTAGTTTTATCAGATGTGTGTTTTTTTTTTTTAATTTGATAAAAAAAATTGGATTTGGTTTTTTGAAATTTAACCTATTCTCCGTATCTTTTTTTTTTTGGTTTTTCTTCTTATGTGTTTTGTAGATCATAAAAGTTTTTTTTAAATATCAATCTACCAATAAAATCTCCATCTCCTTCATTTTTTTTCCAATCTTCTTGATAGCCATTCTACCAAGCAATTGTTTTTTGTTTTTTACTTTTCAAAACTCACTTCGTCATTATGCAAAATATTGTCCTTGTTATTTTTATTCTATATTTTTCTTTCAAAACTCACTTTTCTTTCTTTTTGATTACTGTTTTTAATCTTGATTTTTTTTTCATATTACATTTTAGGGAAATTTCATTGGGTGGTAGATTTTATGCAATATTTATAAAAACATCTACTCAAAAAAGTATTTATAAATATAGTAATTTTTATCATGTTTTATCAATGATTAACAATGATTTATGTGTTTATCATTGATAAACATAGTGTAAAAAATATAATTTAATGTTTATCACTTATAAACTCGATCAAAATTTGCTATATTTATAAAAAAAAAATGTGTTTTTATTTTTATAAATAATACTAAAAATTTGCTAGATTTGCAAATGCCCCTACATTTTATTTTCTCATAAAAAAATCCCCTTATTTGGCAGATGAAAAATTTTCTCCTTCTTTCTTAAATTTGATTTTTCCACCGATTATATAATATAAAGTGTTTATTTTCTTCTTCTTCGTCATTAAAGTGTTGTATAAAGTGTTTTTTTTTTTTTGCAAAAGCGTATAAAGTGTTTTATATCATTAGTTTCTTGTTTTAAATACCATTGGTGTCATGTATTTTTGTGTTTCCATATTAAAAATACAATAATTTCACTTTCATTGATTGTATAATATATATATAAATTATACAAATTTAAGATTTATGTTTTATACCATTAGTTTTTTTCATATTTGTGTTTTCTCGCCGTTCCAGATTTTAAAAAAAATTATGTTAAAATTACTATATACCGTTTATACGTTATTATTATTTATGTATTCATTTTATACAATTTATACGATATCACTTTTGTGAGATTTTTTTAATTAAAAAATCTCTCTATGGAGTTTACCTTGTGAAACAGAGATTTGGTAAGAGAAGATTTTTATTTTTATTTTTGTTGATTTTTCGTTTTGAATAGCTTGGTGAAGGAGAGATAAATGTTTTTTTTTTCTTTTGAAAAATATGGAAAAAAAAGATTTGATTTTAGGTGGAGTTACTTTTTTTGTATGTATAATTTTTTTTAATAATAACTTCAATAAGGTACATTTGTCTTATTATATCATTAAAAAAGTCTGGCCTACCATGAAATGACTATTTTTGTTTTGATTTCATGTTGGTGGCTATTTTATGTTAAATTTTTATTTTCTTTGGCTATTCTTGTATATAGCCTTTTTTTTTATGTCCTATAACTATTTACTAGTTATCATGATGCAAACTTTTACTGCCACAATCACATTCATTTAGCTAGCTGATAATTAATTATATAACTTTTACAGTTAAGAAAAGTACCCTGCATTACCTTAATACTACTTTAATTGAAAAGAGATTTTCAATTTGATGCATTACATATGATATACTTGAAGAATTTTGAATTTTGTATATGTATAATTCACAGGTGGCTTTCCCTAGTTTGGTTACATTGAAACTCCGGGCCATTGGAACAATAAAGCCCAAAGATACTCCAAAAATAGAAGAATCTGAGATTGCTTACATGAAGCCCTTAAGCAGTCTTTTCTCAAGTTATTTGGCTAGACATCTTGTCAAGCTTGAAATTTTGGAGGTTGTTAAATGTGAGTTGGAAGAAATAGTTGCATGGGAAGAAGACGTTAACAATGAGATAAATTTTGCCAAAGTCCATACTCTGAAGCTATGGAATTTGCCAAACCTGGTGAAATTTTACGGTGGTCGTCAGAATGTAAGATGGCCTTCTTTGACAGAACTTGAGGTGGGTAAATGTCCAAATCTGGAGATGCTTAGCTCTGCATTTCTCAACTCACCTGAAAAGGAAGTTGGCGATACGACACCAACACAACAGACGACAATTTTGAGCACTTCCACTCATGATCTCATTAAACAGGAGGTAACTATGCATATCAACTCTTAATCGTAGTAAAACTATAAGTATGACAGGTCTTACACCAACTCAATAGAAGTAATTTGAAACTAGCCCCAAGAACTATTAAAATACTTTTACCATAAGTAACGGGATAAAAAGTGCTTATTGATAAATCATTTTGTTGTTTGATTCTAGTTTCTGATCTTACTAAGAGTTCTTTAAAAAGGTTAATATTTATTTAAAAATTGTTCTAAATTTGATAAAATACTAAAACAAAGACATTTTAAGTATATAAAAATATGATACAAATTAGAGGGAGAAAAATTGAAGAGAGAGAGATTAACAAGAGAAATTAGTGAGAGTAAGTGTGTGTAGCGAGAAGATAGAGAGAGAAATGTGTAGAAATAAGTTAGAGAGAGTGTCGAGATATATGATTAAATATCATCTTAAATATGTTAAATCACCCATACTATACCCAAAAACTTAAGCTGATGGGTAAAGATAAATTTAATCATATATCTCAACAGAGAGATTAGTGAGAGAGTGTGTCTAGAGAAGTTAAAGAGAGAGAATGTATACCAATAATTTAGTGAGAGAAAGTGTGTACATAAATATTAGAGAGAGAAAATGTGTAGGAGAAATCAATACTATAAGCTTAAAAGTCAAAATCACTTAAGAAAAACACCTACTAGTTTTTTCTTTAAAAAGAACTTTGGAGGTGTTTTGACTTTTTCCCAAAGTGCTTTAAATTGTTGCTGAACATAAATATTTGATTAATAACTCAATTTGGCTTAAGGGAGGGGATGAAAATTCCAAAATTATTTCATAATTTTATTAAAGGAACAAGGAAGAAAAACTATATTAATCAAGTCAAGGCTAGATCTGGAGAGCTTTTGTTGAATGCAAATGATGTGGAATCAGAATTCATGGACTTTTTCTCCAATTTGTTTACCAAAAGGGAGGGTGACAGATTTTTGTGGGATGAGGTGGAGTGGAACCCCATTCAACCAAGGGACAGCAGTAGTTTAACCATCCCTTTCATCGAGGATGAAGTTAATAAAGCAATTTTAAATTTGGGGGTTAATAAATTAGCCTCAGGTCCTAATGGTTTTACTATTGAATTCTTTAAAAAAGCATGCAACATCATCAAGATTGATGTTATGAAGATGTTCCGTGAGTTTTTTTAGAAATATGAATATTATATCAATTAAACGAATAAAAGTTAAATAAAATAACAAAATAATATAAATGCATAATACTTTTTAAAAATGATGAAATACTTAAAAATTGAATCAACACTAGAGGTGAGGTACTACCAAACCCAATCACAAACGGAAAACCTCTTGTCGGCATTGTTTGCTCATCCATTACTCAAATTTGAATGCTTTGAAAACACACACCTTCTTTGCCACCAAATAGTCAGAGGATGCATTCTCATCCAATAACTTAATTTATAGTAAAAAAATGAAGATAAGTTGAATAGTCATTAAAACAGCAATCTTTATTTCCCGTCGACACACCTCTTCTCCCAACATTTAGGGTCCGTTTGACATAATTTCTACTAAAAATGTTTTGAGTTAGAGATTTTAAAAGAAATACTAATTAAGTATTTCATCTAAAAACACTTGAGTGGAGTATTTTAAGTGAAATACTTATTTATAAACATTTTTGAAAAAATCATAAATCTAGTATTTTCTCCAAAAACACATTTTAACATACTCAAGTATTTTTAGAAGAAACACTTAATTAGTATTTGTTTTACATTGTTTAACTCAAAATATTTTTAGAAGAAATTATGCCAAACGAACCCTTAGAATGCCAATAGGTGGCTAGAATAACTATGGCGTTTATGAGAAAATAATATAAACTTTCAATCTTAATTGCCTTGCTTTAATGTAGTGTAGATGATTTTTTTCCATCGATTTATTTTCCATCTACAAATTTTGTTTATGGTAGCCGAAACTTATCAATTTAATTTTATTTTGTTTAAATTTTAAATTTATAATATTATTTCTCATAATTAAAGATGAAATAACAGACTTTGTAGTATTAAGATTTAATAAACAACATAATAGAATAAAAATGTTAGTAGAGATAGAGTTAGAGGTTATTGATATTATATTTTTAAATCTAAAAATGTATTTTCAATAAAGGTTTTTAAATTTTGATTGTATGGTAAACTTATTGAATTGAATTTAATTGAATTTTATTTAAATTTTAAATTTATAACATTTGAGTCAACACTGAACTTTGTTACCCATGATTCATCTTTTTAGTTTCTTGTGTATTAGTTGTCATAATTTCGTATTTATTAGTTCTTCTAACGTATACTCTGTAATTTTCTCGATCTCCCTTCTTAATTATTGATTACTATTATTTTGAAGAAGTTATTGTTTTTCTCACAAATTTTATCAATTGAATGAATGCAGTTTATGATAACCAACTTGTATCTTCACAATTTAGTTAACTTGAAGGAGATATGGAAAGATCACTATCGAAGTCTTGTCTTTAACCATTTGAGTTATTTGACGATTTCTGAATGTGAGAAGTTGAGAAACATATTCTCACCTTCGATTATCGGAGGTCTTACACAACTTCATTATCTGACGGTATCTTATTGTGATAATATTGAAGACATTATTTCAAAAGAAAGGTCTGGTAGTAGAACAGGCAATGAAATTGCATTGCCCCATTTAAGATACATTGAGCTCACACGCTTGCCCAAACTTGAAAGTTTCCTCTCAGGGGAATATAAGCTTTCATTGCCTTCACTGAACTATGTGAAAGTTGAAGATTGTCCACAACTGCAAACTTTTTCTTCTCGACAAGTTATTGCACCAAACTTAAATAAAGTATATACTGCAGATTATCAATGGGAGTGGAAAGGTGACCTTGAGAGCACCATTGGCCATCTTTTCAATGGAGAGGTATTTATTTATAGTTTTTCAGTTTAACAATTAGTATTAATTAGTTAGTCTATCTAATATTGCTTAGCAGTGGCGAGGCCACTAAGGGCCTGCCCCCGCCCCCCCCCCCCCCCAAAAAAAAAAAAAAAAAAAAAATTTGATGTTTGCCCCTAATTTATATAGTATTTAGGGCATTTTAATCTTTTAAAAAATAAACTTTCTCTATATATTATCCCACATTTGGGTTTGTAACTATTAAATTTCCTATCTTAATCTCTATCCAATTTATTGTGAGTTTTTATGGTTTTAAATATATTTTTTTTAAATAAATAGGATAATTGTTGATCTTTCTTGAGAATTTTGTTGCATCCATATATGAGTTATACATTGTATAATTTATTGTTAAATTTAATTAAATGAAAATTTTAATTAAATACATTTTTTTTACTTGTATATTTTTTTTAATATTGTAATTATGTAGTGATGATTTTATGTTCAACATTTATAAATAATTTAAATCATATTTATTAGGTAAGAAGTGAGTCTAATTTTTTGTTTATAAATAGTTTATTTTTTCTAAATTATAAATAATAATGTTTGTTCAGTGAAATCCAAATTTTATCAATAACTATATGGTTTTATGTTCATGAGCATCACAATTGTTTTAATTTTATTATTTTAGACTTGTATTTTTAGTACAATATTTCAAACTTGTTAATTGTTATATAAAATTAGTTAAACATCTCTATGATACACAATAAAGTTAATTTTGATTATGATTATTAGTATTAGATTTTAAAAAAAAAAACATTTGAAATGAAAAATCAATCTCAATGATTTGAGAGACTAATATATTTTTTTAGTATACTGAGAAATTATTTTAAAATTTGTCTCTATTTTGAAGACATGTATACTTTTTAAAGAATTTGTTTCAAATAGCATAAATTTGCATACTAATTACTAAAATGTCATAACTTTTTAAAAATTACTCAAATAGCATAATTATAGTTCAATAAATTATTGAACTATAATTCAATAAATTATTGAACTATTTTTCATAAGTATTTTTAACGATTTTTTTTTGTTTTTTGGTTTTTTAAGTTCAAGTTCAATAATTTAGTAAACTATTTGATCATTTATTATTATTATTTTCAATGAATTTATTAAAAATTTTAATTTTTTAGTTCAATAAATTAATGAACTATAGTTCAATTAATTATTGAACTATAATTATGCTATTTGAGTAATTTTTAAAAAGTTCTGACATTTTAGTAATTAGTATGCAAAAATATGTTATTTCAGTAATTGCCCCTACTTTTTAATTAACATAAATTCTAGCAAACAAAATTTTTATCCATTTTATAATTTTATATTAGGCACAAGTCAAAATCTAACCAAACCTAAGTGTAAAAAAAATTGTTACAAAAAGAAATTATTAATTTATAATATAATATATCAAAACGGGTGTGGAATTGACATTTTACACAACACTCTCTTCATATAGATTTTTGCCCCGGAAAAAAATTTCTGACCTCGCCATTGTTGCTTAGTATAGTTGGTCTATATACTGATAGAAATAAAAAGATTTTTTTACTAGGGAGATTTCGGCATTGCATTATATTAGTTCATCACAAAGGACCATGGTGATGGAATTCATGATTATCTTATTTTTACGATTTTTTTTTTCTTCTAACAAGTTAGTAAATTGGTAACTTATAATTTTTAAACCAAATTTTGGAGCATCAATTAATTTATCTACCATAATTCAAGAGTGTAGACTTATCCTTATGTCCATTTAGTCCGTATTAAATAATCTCTTTCCACTACCAAATGGATTTAGATTTCTATGTGTATGATCTGCAGGTTCAATTTGCTGAAATAGAAGAACTACACGTGAGTGACCCAGATAAATTGACAGAGATATTGGACACCACACTTCACTATACAGCATTCCGTCGATTACAATTACTACACGTTGAAAGCTGTGATGAAGAGTTGCGAGATTTTTTATCCAAACTGTTGTTCAGGTTTCAGGAACTGAAAATACTTTATGTGGAAAATTGCTACACATTGGAACAACTATTTAACCTTGAGTGGCTTGATTTTAAGGATCAGGATAAGATCTTTGTGATGTTAGAAGAATTAAAATTATGGAATCTTCCTAGATTGATTTGCATATTTAACAAGGAAATGGGTAGATATTTTTGCCTTAAACACCTCAAAAGAGTAGATATTTGTCGATGTGGCCATTTAGTTAATCTGTTCTCTCCTTCCATCGCAAGAGATCTTCAACAACTCATAGAACTCAAGATTCATGACTGTGACCTGATGGAGGAATTAGTTGCTGCGAAAACGGAGGGGGTCAATGATGACTTTCAAGAAATTTGTCTTCCTCAATTACTACATCTTGAGCTCATTGGTCTGTCAAGTTTGATGGCATTCCACTCTGGGAATTATGCTTTTGAGTGGCCACAGTTGCATACATTAAGGATTGAGAAGTGTTCTAGATTAAAGTCATTGACACCTGGGTTTATAACCACTCCTAAATCTACTGATATTGATGGAACGTCCGAAGAAGCACTCAATAATAAGATGGTACATATCCTTTTTCCCTTGGCATCTTTGATTGTATTACTTGTAAATAAGTTGGTTTGTGTTTGTTTTAACTCATCTTCAGTGTATTTGTTAAACTAAATGATGTTGATTAGAGAAACTGATTTTCATATGCAACATCATTTACCACCTCTAATAAAATATTTCTATATGCAGGTAGGGTTCCCACAATTAAATGAATTATACCTATCGTCTCTAAATAACTTTGAAGACATATGGCAGGAACGTGTAACGGTAGATTCTCTCGTTAACTTACAAGTTCTGGAAGTCCATGATTGTGGTAAATTGTTAAATGTCATTCCTCATCATGTGTTGCCAAAGTTGAAGAAGCTAGAGAAACTCACTGTAAAAAATTGTCCATCATTAAGAAGAGTATTTGACCTTCAAGCCCAAATCATTAATTCAAAACATGTTGGCTCAAGTGTGGTTTCTCGATTGAATGAATCGATATCACCTAACCTACTTGATTTAGTGCCCAATGAATTGATAAAAGTCTTTGAGAATCTTCAAGTACTCAGATTGAGTGACTGCTATCGTTTGAACAATCTGTTTTTGACTTCCATACCAAGATCCTTTTTGGAGTTGAAAGGTCAACGACATCCAACTAGTCCTCGGATAATACTGGAACAAAGTGAGACGGGAAAAGAGACCGTGAAAATTGATTACGAGTTATTGCCTCAGCTAAGTTTTCTTGATTTGGATCTATCTAGCCTAACATTGAACAAATGTCCTGATTTAAAAAACTTCTTTTCTGAGATCCAATGCACCAACAACAATCCTGCCCCTAGACAACCATTATTTGAACAAGTAAGCTTACTTTGAAGAAATGCCATCTAATTCTCTTGCTAATTTTTTTTTTCTTTTGATGGTAAATTTTTTCTGGATCAATTATCACTTTCTGCAGGTATTGAGATTCGAAAGACTGGAGGAATTGCACCTTGTACGTCTAGGTTATTTTGAACAAATATGGTGTGACGAACTTCCAGTTGGATCACTCCACAAACTAAGAGTTCTGTATGTAGAAAAGGGTGAGAAACTTGTGAAGATCGTCCCATCTCATACGGTTGTGAATTTGTCGGAGCTTGAAAAGTTGTATGTTCAGCATTGTGATTCATTGAAACAGATATTTGACCTTGATGGAATCATGGAGAGTATAACTGGAGCATTGTTCCCCCAATTAACCGTTTTGGTTTTAACTCATCTTCTTGAGATGGTGGGCATTTTTAGAAAGGAACCTACTGGAATTTCGGTATTCTCGAACTTAAGGTCCCTAAGAATTATCCATTGTGATAGTTTAACGAGTTTATTTTCAGCTTCACTTGCTAGGGGCCTTCAGCAACTCCAAGAATTCAAAGTCTTTGGTTGCAAGAAGATGCAAGTGGTAATAGTAGATGATGAAATTGATGTCAAAGAACACATGATTTTCCCTTACTTAAGATGCCTTGTGCTAAAACACCTTCCACAGTTGACAAGTTTCTACCGGGGCGAGAATGCTATCAAGTGGCCTGTTTTAGATGAAGTTCGGATGAAATCTGTCCCGATGATGGAAACATTTGCTTCTGGTTCTCAAGAAACACCGCAATTGACGACAATATACGTGACATTCCTTGAGAAATGTTGGAAAGGAGATCTGAATGAAACCATTCAATTTTTACATAGAAATAAAAAATGGTACGGTTAATATATGCATACGAATTTCACAACTTTTCTTTAATCTACCTTTTTTTTTTTATAACATTTAACATTTGTGAACATTTGTGAACATTCTTTCCCAGGAATGTTGCCGCCGAAATGGTAGTTCCTGAATCCAATGCAACATCTTCACATGGATAAATCCAGACAATCTCTCAAAATAAATGGTATGAGAGAATTATTCTAGCTGCATGAGATTTAGTCGCGATTTTTTTCGTCTACTTTGATTTTGAGTAAAGTTTATACATTCATTTAACATGTTTATTTGTTGTTTAGAATTTGATCTACTCTCAAAAGTTGATTGTTTAATAGTAATTTCTGGTAAGATTTATGTCCTAACGATTTTTTTGTTTTGGGCAACAATTTGTAGGCTCCATGATTGATGAACCTGTGGAAGATAAAGGAAAGGAGATCATGCAGGAACCCTAGTGGGGGAGGGAGAGATGATAATCTTAACTATGGATACCAGTTTAGTACTTTTGTGTGTTATTTTGGATTGAATTTCCCTTTGGATCTTTGGACTCATGGCTTGTATTTTTGTTCTAAATCTAGTGTTCTTAAAACTGATGTGGTTTTTTTTAAAAAAATAATGTTGGGGTAGGGGATTGAACCACTTTCTCGAGGTTGCAAGCGGACTGCATACCTATGACTATGACTAATGGGCTATGTCCTGGTTGTCAATTGATTTGTGATTTTAAAATGTGATTGTTGTTTAATAATCATCAATTTATTGATGAATGATGTTGTGTTGTGATGTTAAAAATGATAGTCATATCATTTACTCTCCCTCCCAATTATTCGTATGTTTTTATTATTATTATTTTTTTTTTTTTGTGGAAAACCGTAACAACATGGACAAAATAAGGAGATGATCTTATCAGTTAGCCATCAAAAATCAAATCTTTAATCAAACAATACTAATTGGAAGCATCATTGTTGACCATATTAAAAGCCTTATCTCCTGTGTATCGGTGGAAAAACATTGTGATTACCTATTGGAAATAATTTGACTGATTAAAATTAAGTAGCTAAAAATACTTAGAGTCAATAAGAAAAGGTCACGTAGATACATTTTTCATTTTTTCTTTTAAAAATTTATCTATGTTGCCCTTTTTATAGGGCTCAAGTATATTAAGCAGCTAAGTATTCCTCTTAACTATTTGCTAGCTGATGGATAATAGAATTAGACTCGTGCTTGAAAGCTTGATTAATGATTAAGTATAAGATAAAATAGTCAGGAGAGGGTGTGAGTGAGTAAAAATATAATGAAGAAGAGAGAGGGTGAGGGTAATTATGTAATAAATAAGAAAGAGTGAAAATAAATAATTGATACATGTGGGTCCTATATAATAAAGAACATTAAGATATTGATTAATTTTTTTTTAATAATGATTCTCAATTTTAACATGGGTTCCACATATCATTTAATGTCTCATTATTAAACCAACAACATTGAAGGAAATGAAAATTTTATTCTCATTCCCGATAAATAAATAAATATTTTTAAATAGAGTGTAACCACTGAAAAATAGTGTCTATGGCCTCATATAAGGAAAATGAATGAATTACCAATGTTTTTTTTTTCAAGTATTTGTTTTTCTTTTAACAACATTACCCAAAGGTATTAACTATTTCGTGTTCCAGACTTATATTACAGAATTTTTAATGATTAATTTTAAAAACAGTAAATATTTAAAATATATTTCACCTGAATGTTTTGGGTCTTTGTCGGCTTGCATACAAAAACTTCCTATAAATATATTATTATTCACTCACTCTATCAGCTGAGAGGCGGAGCTTATCTTTAACTTTCTTCTCACGTTGACTTTAGGACATCATCATCTACAATCTGAATCTGCAAATCCAATTTCGAAGAAACCCCAATCATTTGATTTCGAGAAATTTGGGAATAATCATTCTCCTTTTTCACATCTTATTTCCATTTCAGAGCTCATTGGAGAATAATGGAGATTAATCCGGACGTAACCGCTCCCACATTACTGGAACACGAACAGAAAGCAAAGATTTTGAGACTCAAAGAAATCTACAGGAACAAAAACGATTACGATACGGTTTCAATCTTCCAAAAGGTTCAGAAAGAGTACAAAATTCTCGAAGATTTACTGCTGAGAGTCGATCACAAGGGACCGGTTCTCAAGAAAGAATGCGATACCTTGAATCAACGCCTTTGTCTTATTGTTGATGAGGCTGAGAGTAAGAATCATAACATTAGGGCAACGATGGAGTTCGTTGTTGGACAGATTGTGAAAGTTAAAGAATTGATTGCTCCATTGCTTCAGCAGGAACTTCCTCCCAGAAAAATTCAGGAAGAATGGCTTGATCTGAGTATTCAGGAGAAGATTTTTGAGAACATGGCTATGGCTAGTATCAAGGTGAGTTATGATCATCTTGAAAACCCTCATATGAGAGTTTGCTTACTTTTGTGCTCAATTTTCCCTGAAAATGCTGTTATTATGAAAAGACCTTTGATTTATTGGTGGATTGGGGAGGGACTGATCTCCAGTCAGGAAAATAAGAGTGCTGATGAAGTAGGTGAAGATGTTTTCCGAGCCCTTATTAGACATGGCTTGTTGGAGCCTTACAAGCCAAACCCTTACGTAAATGCTTGTAAAATACACCCTTGGACTCGTCATATGTTGATTTCAATGGCAAAGGAAGCTGAGCTTTTCCATTTCGATTCTTTCTGGACGCCATCTTACGATATATCTAAATCCCGGCGTGCTTGTTTAATTTTAGATGATAGATATTGTATTGATTCTGATATAATCAAAGAGGAGAATTTGTTGTTGACAGTGTTTAATGTGAATGAGCAATTTTTGAATTTCCTGCCTGATAGGCTATCGAAGTTGAGAAAATTGGTGGTCCTTCAACTTGGCCGGTGGCAGAGCTCAGTTGAACATCATATTGAAGTCAAAGATGAGACATTCTTAAAAGGGTTGGGAACTCAGAAGCATTTGAAGTACTTAAGTCTTCGAGGTATTTCTCTAATACCAGAAATACTTCCCTGCATTTCTGGTCTAATCAGCCTTGAAATTTTAGATCTCAGAGCATGTCATAATTTAGAAAATCTGCCTGCTGAGATTGTGTTGCTGAAAAAACTAACCCATTTAGATGCATCAGAATGTTACTTGCTAGAAAGCATGCCCAAGGGGCTAGAAAATTTACCTCATCTCGAAGTACTAAAAGGGTTTGTTCAAGGCCGTTCTAGACGTCATTGTCGGCTTCGTGATCTGGCTATTCTTTCTAAATTGAAGAAGCTGAGTGTTTCTATAGGGAGCGGAGCAGTAGTTCAAAAGGAGGATTTTGAGAAGCTGGCAAAATTTGAAAAGCTTCGTTGCTTAACAATATCATGGGGATTGCGTTCTTCAGAAATTAGAGAAGACCCAAACCGTCCAAAGAAGGAAAAAGATGAGAAGCCTGCAGGAGAGGAGCTAGAAAGAACTATCAACTCTTTTTCTTCTCCTCCAAACTTAGAGAAACTGGATCTTAGAGGCCTCCCACAAAAAAACACAGAAAACTGGTTAAAACCAGATAAACTGATAACTTTAAAGAAGCTTTATATTAGGGGAGGGGCAATTAAAAGTTTGGTTATGGACAGGAAGAATAAGTGGTCTGTTGAGACTCTGCGCTTGAAGTATCTTGAAAACTTGGAGATTGCATTAAGCAAACTGAAGGTGGGGTTTCCTAAACTGAAGTACTTGGAGTTGAAAAGAGTCAAGTGTTCGGGCATTGATCAAAGCGAATATGATAAGGGCATTGTGCTAAATGCAGATGCGGTTGCGAAAAGGGTAACCTCGTCAAGCTGATAATGTCATATTATATTCAGTTAGATAATTTGCATAATATGCGTCACGTATTTCTTTCCATATTTTCAACATTAACTGACTCAATTCCTTTATCGCTATTTATTATACCTTTGTAAAATATATATTTGAGGTCAATTTGTGTACTATTTCACTTTTTTTTTTTGTTGAAATCCAAATCTTGCTAATGTGTAAGAGATTTGATTGTCTATCAGTTTGTATGTTTCTTAAATGATAATGAAATCGATTTCCCATCCTCTTCTTGTAGCTTTTCTATTCTAACAAGATCTTGTGGCTTCATCTAAAAAAATCAATGTTGAAATCCTAACCTGGTATCACATCCTTTAGTGTGATGGCGCTTTGAAGAACCAAAAATACAAGCAGATGGTTTTGCTCAGTCTCTAAGTAAGAAGTTATTTTGTTTGTGACAATTTTTTTTAAGAACTTTCCTGGCATTTACCAAAGGAGGATTATCTTGTTTTGTGGATTTATGTTTGAACTTCTTTCCTCCAACTTTCCCATTTTGGACCACAGCCTATGGTGTTGTTTTTCTCAAGGCTCGTTTGAGATAACTTTTAAAAGTGTTTATAAGTGTTTTTTAATGGTTATTAGTTCAAAAATACTTTTAAACACTTTTAAAATCAAAACCTATCCTAAACAGGCACATAGTCTTTTATCCAGATGCAATGCAAAAGTATAAAAAAGAGTTTTCCTCTTTTATCTTTCTGCACTTTTTTTTTTATATAAGAGACAATTTCATTGATAATATGAAATGTACAAAAAACCCTCAACCAATCACACAAAACTAGACCAATTGAGGGCAATTTGGGACGGCTTATAATTACAAAACTCCTTTACAAGGGCGCTCCAAAGAGAAGCAAACCAAACCACCTTATCCCAAAGGATATGCACAGAGGAAGAATTAACATTAGAATGAAAAAGCCGGGTATTACGTTCCCACCAAACGAGCCACACAATAGCACGAACAGCATTACACCAAATGATATGAGCCTTCCTATTAAACCTCTGACCACACAATAAACCATGGACAGCCACCGGAACGGAATGATGGAGAGGCCCTTGCATGTTAAAAGTCCAAAAAAGCTTGTTCCACAACCCCATAGTAAAGGGGCAATGCAAGAAAACTTGATTCGTGCTTTCACTATCAGCCAGACATAATGAACAAACATTCGGGGATAGAGCCATGGAAGGGAACCTTCTTTGAAGCTTATCACAAGTATTAAGGTCCCCCTTTAAGGAGGGACCATAAAAACACCTTCACTTTAATTGGGTATTTGTCCCTCCAAATGGCTTTGTGGAGATCCTCCGGAAAAGCGTTTCTTGTAGTGACTAAGGACAACATTACATTTTTACACGAGAACTCATCCCCAACCCCTTTCCAGATTCTACAATCAGCCGAAGAGCCAATAGCACACCTTTCCAGAATTGAAAGCAGACCAACAAAATCTTCTATCTCCTCATCCTTTAAACTCTTAAACCTCAAATTCCAACAATTGAAAATAGAGTCCCATACATTGGCGACAGAGGAATTCTTATCAAAAGACAGCGTGTGTAAGGAAGGGAAAGCCACCTTAAGGGGAGCATTAGTAATCCAAGGATGGTCCCAAAAAGAAATCCTCCTCCCATTCCCCACACCAAAACAGGTAAAAACGTCCAACAAACCATGAAGCTTAGCAATCTGCTTCCAAGGGCTGCGCATAGAACAATTTGTACTAATACCAGCTTTCCAACCAAATAAATCAGTACCATGGACAGCTGCTATTAGGGGTGAATAAATCCAAACCAATCCAGCTGTCCAAACTGAACCAAACCAATCCAAACTGGTTTGGTTTGGTTTTTAAACTTCAATTTGTCCAAACCAACCCAAACCAATAAATAACGGTTTGGTTCGGTTTTACAGATTTTTGTAGCGATCCAAACCAATCCAATCTAATATATATTATACTATATATATAATATAATATAATTTTTAAATATTCACTAAAATCTGATAAAATGAAAAAACAAGAAGGATTTTCAACCCTATTGTGTTATATTTATGTAATTATAACAAGATTTTATGATTTTTATTATGACAATGTTTGTTAGTTGTTATATGAACTTTTTGATGAATTGAAATTAGTCATCCTAAAATTTGTGGAAGTCATTTTTTAGATTTTGTTGAACTTTTCATGATGAAAATTAAGTAACGAAGGATAGAGACAAAAAAAAATGCAAGACCAAACCGAACCAAGCCAAACCAATCCGGTTCGGTTCGGTTCGGTTCGGTTCGGCTTCTTTATAGTGAATGGTTTGGTTTGGTTCGTATAACCTGAAAAGAAAATCCAATCGGTTCTTAAATTTTAGTAAAATCCAAACCAAACCAATCCATTGTTCACCCCTAGCTGCTATGACTTTGTGCCACAAAGCTCCCTCCTCCAAAGGAAACCTCCAACATTAGTGGGAAATCCTTGAACTCCACTACTTACTCCCTCAGCAGGTACCTTTATCTTTTCATGGATGAGAATATTCAGTATTTTCTTCTTCAAATTCCATTGTTCATGATAATATAGGGATTTTTTCAAAAATGATATTTTAAATCTTCAAAAATAAGATCCACGAATCTGTTGGAATTTCCCAATAATATTTTAAGGAATATGATGAAACAAGAAATTAATGCCACATTTACTTCTTCTACCAATCAAAATTTAACTCAGTAGTAACGTATTTGTAATCCTTCTATCAAGTAAGAGATTTGAATCTCCTCCATAAAAAAATATTTTCTTATTTTATAATATATAAAACAACACACTTACAAGCAAATGGGGAAAGAGATTAAAAAACAATAACGAGATAAGGGTAGTGATTTTGTTTTCTTTTTACTTCTTTAAATAGACACAAGGATTTGCTCCAAAAAAAAACTAGCACAAGGATTCCCTCGCAAATGGCCACACATCATCCAAAAAGATGAGGAAACTAACAAATCGTTAAGGGATAAGATTAACATTAAGGAAAAACAAATAGATATAATAAATCTGAAAAACCTACAAGTCCATATATTCCTCTTCTTTAACAAAGTTCCCGGTAAATACAAATTATAGTGGCTACAGCAGCATCTACACCAATCTTGTAACATGAAAGAAGGCATAAAATTCTCCACTGATAGTTCACAGGAAACAGTACATTTCATTCTGTTAAATAGCTGGTTTTAAGCTATCTTCATATCCCTTCTTTGAAAAGCTATCCTCCAAATGAGAAGGTTAAATAGGAAAATGAAGCTAGCTTATCCAAAAACGAAAGCATATGTACAACTTTGCAGGATGCAAATCCACATGCTCTGCCAGCGTTGGCATCAAGATGACAATCCCAACACAGGTGTGAAGAGAAGGTCAGAAGCCATTCAAAATGAATCAAACTAATTTCGAAGTCGCAATTTTACGCAGCATTGAGAACCAATTGCAAACTGTACAGACATAGATCGATTCCTGCAAATACAAGAGTGGAGAAAAAATGTCTTAATACCATTGAAAAGGCTTAGCCAAAAACATGTGCCCCCGAAAAGAGAGCAAAAAGAAAATGGAAGCTGGGAAAAGCAGATAAAGCAAGACGAGTTGTTCGGGTATTAGGTGAAGGATGGAAGGCTGGGATCAGGATGGTGAAGCTGTACTAGGAAATATATTATTAGGAAAATAGAAATCAGTAATTGCCTCACCCATGCTTAAAGTTCCACCTATAATAACCATTGCCAAGGATTTTGTCACCTTCCCATAACACAAATATCCTCAATATAACCAGCACATCAAAAACAATAGTTTCCATTATCTTTGCCAAGACGAAAAACAATGGTAAGCAGAAATTGAAGTGCCACTATAATAGTTCAAAAAGAAGAGCTTCCAAGGCACATCCAAAAAGTTTTTTTTTTTTTTTTTTTTTATAGGAAACTGAAGGCATATCCAAAAAGGGCAATTATTGAAATAACATATTTTTGCATACTAATTACTGAAATGTTAGAACTTTTCAAAAATTACTAAAATAACATACTTATAGTTCAATAATTTAATGAATTCTAATTCATTAATTTATTGAACTAAAAAAAGTAAAAAAAAAAATAACAAATTCATTGAAAATAATAATGAAAGATAATCAAATAACTCGATAAATTATTGAACTAAAAAAAGTAAAAAAAACATTCAAATTCATTAAATACTCATGAAAAATAGTTCAATAATTTAATGTACTATAGTTAATTAATTTATGAATTATAATTATGCTATTTGAGTAATTTTTAAAAACTTCTGACATATTAGTAATTAGTATGTAGATTTATGCTATTTGAGACAAATTCTTTATCCTCCAAAAAGATGCATGAAAATCAAAACTTAAAAGCTCCAACACTATGATCTGATTGATTACCACTCCCACCAAACACGGACACTTCTTCAAATCAAAATTTGCTGTTGTTACTCACACATAATACATAAAATTAGTTAAACAACAAAGCGCATGCCTAACTTCCAGCAAATGCAACAAAATTTATAGCTTTCATGTCTCTTCTATTGACACCCAAAATTAATCTTCTTGCATACGTTGTAACATTTTTCTTGAAATGAGGGAAAATGAGATCTGTTCTTTTGGTAGCCATTCAAAACTCAAAAAGCTGGGCAATTTTAAGTAGACGGAGGAAAAATGACAAAAATATTTTGAACACGTTCTCACAGAAAAGGAAACGAGAAAGTGGGGGAAGATGGAAGCGACGAATAATATATGAGCCCATAATTCTGATGTCTTTCTCCACACCCACATCCACCCCGAGGAGAAAAATAAGACACACCACTGTTTTTCTTTTCCTCTTTCACCCTGATTTTTTGAACTGAAACAAAATGAGAGTCGGCCTAGTTCATATTTTTTGCAAGGAATTCCTGATTTTGAGTCAAGAACAAGAACTATGGCATGCTAATTTTGCAGATATGAAAAAAGTTCCACTTACAGTTAGTCGACTGTTGACCAGCTTGTCCAGGTTCAGTAAGTGTTAACTCCATGTCGTGACTAGCTGTCCAACCAGGCTCATATGCTTCAAGAAAAGCAATTTTTGCCTTATTAGGTAAATCATGAGGATGAACAAATGGCACTCCAGGGGGCCATCCAATCTCCATTCTTGTGCTCGCGCACGGGCTGTCTACTGTATGTATGTGACTCTCACATTCCTTCAGATTACAGAACCTCAATTTGATACCCTTTTTATCTGCAATGTCCTGCACTCTCTCCTTCAGAACTCTTTGTGCCTCAAGCCGTAATCTCTTAGATGGGGGTAGAGGTTTGGTATTTGAATTATTTTTTCTCCTCCTTATCTTTACAGATCCTGTACCAGCATTTCATCGATCCAACAACCTGTTATTAAAAGCTTCTCACTAAGGGCCACTCACACAAAAAAAGTACTACCCAGCATAAGGATAAACTGATACAGGGAAGAACTAAACCTTCTTTCAAGTTTCAAGTAAGCATTCAAATTATCAAGCAAACATAAAAATAAAATGAAATTATTCCTTAATACTGGATTTTGATAAACACATGGCTTTCTATTCCTATCCATATTTAGATCACAAATATAACATTAAACATTAATCATCTTCTTTTAATGTTCTCTCATTAAATACAAATTTTCTAAATATAGAGCACTTTAAAAAGATGGCACATTATTACATCTATACAAATCATCAGAAGAGAAGGGAAGGATGAATTCTAATTTAATTTCAGCAACCAAGTATTCAAATATGATGAGTATGAAGGCAATTCACTTGAATGACAAACATGGGTAAAGAAAGTAAGAAACTCAGGTCCTGTGAGTGATTGATCATATGATTTCAAAATAAAAAAGTTGAGAAGCATCCACAACTTCCAAGTTCCAACCACAAATGAAGTTGACAAAAAAATAAAAAGAGGCAAAATAAGATCATTTGAAAGTCAAACAGATATCCTTTCTATAAATGAAAATGATTCCATCCAGCCCAAAAAGTTCTCAGTTTTCTATCCTGAATCACTTGCATTGGTCACCACAATCCCAAAGTATAAACACTTGCTGAAAAATTGAAGGTAGCTGCTACAACAACCAAAATTTGATGGATTTCATTGCGTTTTTATTTTTTTGGCAAAAACTAACTGGTTTGTTATCACTTACCACTCCATTCCCCTTTGATATTGAGTGGTAAGAAAGTAAACTAGAACCAAAATAAAGCCAAAAAAGTGTGAAATAAATAAATAGTGCATCAATAAACCCTTGAAGATTAGCTATAAAATAAAAATAAATAAATATAAAATGAAGAAGATTTAGCCTACCATCTTGGGATGTGGGGAAATTAAAATTCTGGAGATTTTGACGGTTAAAAAGCTGATCAGTTGAGTGTGATCTCAGCATGAAATCATCCACTGATACTGGAAGCTGGAACTGAGCATCAACCCCATGACCAGCCGCTCTCATTTCTGAACAACTGAGGCTAGTCATGGATTTAGGCATCAGCTTAAAAACTAAAGAACACCGTCCGTACATACCACCTTGAATATTATTTAACTCTGTTCTGATTAAAGCAGGATTCACGTACCCTGCAGTTGCTTGATAGAGCGCAAGCCCAGGGTAAACTATGGCATCTTGAGGACCAAGATCTCCATCCACGATAATCCACCTACCATTGAAATCTTTGATTTGTAAACCTGCCTTATCTGACTTGACCATAGTTATAAGACTTTTATCAACTTCATGCTCATGGTCAGAAGGATACATATCCAACTGGCCATCTTCTGGAGCAGTCAACTTAGGGTGATCGTGATTTGAGTCATGAAATGAGGGCCTCGCATGACAGCACACAGACAACACAGAAGATGAAATTTCCCTACTTCTTAATGGAACGTTATCGAGTATTTCTGTGAAAGGAGAGCTACGCAAGTTTAAATAGAAGCTGATTGCATCCAATATAATTCGAGATGCCTTTCCATAGAGTGAAAATATGTCTGGCAAGCCTGCAGGTGGTAACTCCATTGAAATACTGGACTCAACTAAAGCCATCCCAGGTCTATAATCATAGGTTTCTTGCCACATCTGAGCATCCACGTAGTAACCAGAAGTTTTGCACCACTCCTGAGAATCATTATTTGGCATCAAGTCAGTAGATGAATATGCCGCTCTTTGATGGAAGTAGAGGCGAGCAGACTCTAAACCAGACCTTAAAAGAGCCCCATCACATGCAGGGAATTGGATGATGGCAGCAGAATATTGAGCTAGTGACTGTGAAAGCGTCGATATCGACAGTTTGAAAGACTCAGAAGGAAGGCCTTCAGATGGTACTATATCAGTAAGCTTCACACGACCCAATGATGGCAGGCCATTGCCTGCCATGAAATGAAACGCTTTCAACGGCCAAACACCTTAGTTCAAGCAAATTCTGCTCACTCCCACATATAAGAAGAAGTAAAAAGCATAATCAGAAACAGAAAAACAAATGCCAATTCATGGAAGTATAACAACGAAAACAGCAGTTAATACATCTATTAAAACTAGGAAGTCACAAAAGAATTAGCAATATTTTCCACTAGCTTAACTTTACATATTCCCAACTCAATAAGTTTCTACCCAAGCCATTCATCTACTATTCACCATTAGAAACTTCTCACATAATTTACATGGCCAAGAAGACAAGACTCCTCCAGTATCCGACAAATAATGAATCAAATAACATACAATTCCTAAAGTCACATAGGCAGAAAAGGATTGGTTGCAGATTGTAAAACTGAACCCAAACCCACTAATTACTATACTAATTGAATGTTGGGTTTGGATCAAATTTCGAGAAAAAGAAAAGGAAAAAAGAAACCCTAAATTCATTAGCAAATATCACCTTAAAGTTAGAGAAGGACGATGTAATATTGAAGAACTCTCAAGGTTGCCAACGAGTTCGTGAAGCTGCTGTCTAATTCTGTCTCTTTTCACAGCGATTGTCGGAACCTACATACATAAGTAATCGAATTGAAGAATAATAAGAACAAAAAAACAAGGCAGGATTTCGGAGAAATCGGACTTTTGTGTCTAAATGACGCCGATGATTTATGTTCGAATTCTTAAGGATAGCGACCCTAGAGAGTCAATGTAACCAAGAACTTTCTGCCGTTTTCTACGAGTCTCAAAGCTATAATTAAAAAGAGAAATATCATGTTTTTCAAAAATATATATCATGTTAATTGAGGCATTCAATGATGAATGGTATGTATTTTCACCTTCAATATTGAGTTTATGTAAGAGAAGTTTTTTAGCCTAAGTTTATATAGTCGTTTGTCGTAAAAGGGAAGGGAGACTCGAACCTTCGACCTTATAAAAAAAGATTAAGTATCTAACCATTTGAGCTATGCTCATGTTGACAAAGTCATTTATATTAGTAAATAGGTTTTGACATAGATTTTGTGTTGTTGAATTATTATTGAAGGGTTTAACAAATTTTAAGATTTTTTTGTTTAAAACTCATCGACTTAAGAAAATCAAACTCGAAGTAATGAAGTCTACCTTACAAACATAGGTTACCCTAAAAAATGGTTTCATCATTCACTCTTACCCAACCTATATCATAAAGAAAAGGATACAATTGAAGTTATTAAAAATAGAAAGATGAAATTGAAATCTTATTTTTATAGTTAAAATACAAAATCTATAATATTCCGGGGAAAATTTCATTAAGTAACAGGTTTTAATGTAATATCTATAAATATATCATTACTTAAAACTATTTAAAAATTAATAATTTTATTACATTAATCAATTATTAACAATAATTAATGTGTGAATCAATGATTTACTAATTATAAAAATATATAATTCAATATTAATCACTAATTCAACGACTCAAAATTAACTATATTTATAAACATTTTTAAACCATGATACTTTTATATATACTACAGAAAAATTTACTAGATTTACTTACAATCATCCCATAATTTAACCTTTGTAATAATATATAATAATTATTTTTTCAAATGACAAGTAATTTAAATAGACAAATTTAAACCCAAAAATGGATATTCTTATTTCTACCTGTCGTCCCATACATCATCCTTATCAATCTCCATTACTCATTTATTTATTTTCTAGTTTCAACTAATAATAGGATAGTTTATAATAGCCATTCACTTGCTTCTCTGGCGCTATATCAGAACAATGAAACAAATACAATCATTATTTAATATCCTCCCTAAATTTTCCATCCTATTTGTCTAACTATCTCACACCGAAACATTAAAAAACTGTTATGAATCCCATCAAATAGATGAAGCAACCTAAAAAAAATTTATAACATGGACTGTTCCTTTCATTATTAAGGAGATTGAACCCGTGAATATCAAGATAATCTAAAACTAGGTAAACAAAATCTTAAAATTTAGAATAGCATCCAGAATTACGTAGGGAAAAAAAAGGTGCTTTTGCACAATATATGCAGCAAAACGTGACCACAAACATTGCAAAATACAAGGGAAGTCTCTAAATCCACCACAAGAGAGGGAGTGAACTCCATCTGGCCATTTTGGAAGAAAGTGTTAATAATACATACTGTTCATCTAAATGATACTGGAATAGCAAAAGGAGACTAATAACAAGATATCTAATATGGTTTGGAAACTCAAATATTCTAACTACAGAAAAACTCTTTACGTAACGTTACATCTTTAGGAATCGACATACACAGAAAGAGAGATTTGGGGAGCAAGAAAAAGAGATTAAGGTTGCGGCTTGCGGGGAGGAGAACTACTGCTACTGCTCTTGCTGCTGCTTCTCCCTCTCAAAGGCCTACATGCAAACAACTTTCCATTAGGGGGAACAAAAAGGGCCATTTCCCTCATCTTAATTTATACATTAAGTTGATTCAAATAAAATGGCTTTCCTGGTTTGGAAAATATCATCTTTAGTAGTTTTTCTAAAATTATATAATTAAAAAAGAGTATGCATCCGGACAAGGTAATTCAAACTGAAGGCAAATGAGGCCTCCAGGTATCACAAACTGTCAAATGACATACATATTCTGATGAGACATCATCGTTACAAGATTCAAAACGTGCAAACACATGTTTGTAGAATATTAGCACAGTAAGGTATATATTTGATATTTGACTCTAAATATAGAACAAAAATAAATAAATAAATGGCCATACAAGAGAATTTCTTTAATTTGTCACTAGTTCTGACTCACTGCCAAGAAGCTATGTGAGACATTGTTGCATTAAAATCATGTCTTTACTAATAATCCAATGAAAACAAAGAAATATTTAAAAACACATCAATATGAAAGCTAATTAGAACAATGGACCTCATTAAGGAAATAGGAATATAAACTTTGGCACCCAAATAATCAGCCAACATTCAGAAGCCAAATTAAATGAACACCGAGGATTACCTTCTCGGACTACGAGATACCCTCCTGGCTACCTGTAATAAATAAAGAATGGTGAAGTCACATAAGATGCCTGTAAATACAAAACTCAAAAGGTAAAGAGGCAGCAAGATCAACCACAACAAACCTTTCGTGGACTAGGCGATCCAGAGTAGGATGATGACCTCCCACGTCTAGCAGCTGCTGGTCGACCTCTGTAAAACAAATTACCACACCCAAAGTAAAATATAAATAAATGGAATAAAGTGGGAGTAAAAGAACCAAGTTTGAGTAGATAGCAGGTGCATCATATTATAATGATTAGGGGGAAAAGAGCAGTTATGGAATGTGTAGTAGAGATAAGATAATGATGGATTCAAACTCTACATACATACATATTTCATTAGTCTCCCATATAGAGAGCTAAAATACCCCAGATTTTGCTACTATTAACTCTAATTGTGCAAACACGTTTCTGATTACTATTTCCCTACACAATTTTTTTAAGAGATTTTCTTAAACATAAAATCAAATACATGAATTAAGCAGCTACCATACATTTTTTATGAGACTATCCTAAACAATTTTTTTAAGAGACTTTTCTATACATGATACATAATTACAGGAACATATACATGACTTGCAGCTACCATCACTAAAGTTTTACATATCATAACATATTGTAAGAAAGTATTATTTACGGATACCATTACTTAAGAGTAACAATTTTCACCAACAATTTTCACCAATCTTATAAAACTAAACAAACCATGTTTGGCATAGTGGTCAAGGACTTTCTTTTAAGCCTCGAGATCATGGGCTTAAATCCATGTATGGCTACCTACCTAGTATATTATCCTACGAGTTTACCAACGACAAATGTTGAAGAGTTGTGTGGTTGTCGAGATGTGTGCAAGCTAACCTGAACACTCATGGATATCAAAAAAGAAAATCTTACAAAACTAAAAGCCCACTTCACCAGCCCAATACCGGATTCTAATAGGTTAAGTAATTATTCGCTGATACTAAAGAATGCACTGGATCAATGTTGGAATGAAGATTTGGTAATAGAACGCTCAGCTTCAAATGGGCTTCCCTAAAATGAAAAGATTACCTAGAGAACAAAATAAAAACTCTAGAAAATGGAAGACAAATCAGGATGTCTTTCAAATCCACATTTGAACATTGTATGTACAATCGATAGTTATTCCACTAGAGTTTTCTAAAAAGGATTTGTGGAAAGATTCCAAAGAAGGTGAAATTTTCTTACAAACTATAAACTCCACTATCAAAACCTGTGGAGAAGTGCAAAAGAGAATTTAAAAATCTTTCTCCTCATTAGTGTATCTCATGTGAAATGGTGAACTTTTGACTTCTCTCTTTTGCTGATTGGTATCTCCTTTTCACACCTGAGCCATGACCTGGGGCTCTCCCCACAATCTAACTTAGCTTCCTTCACCAATAAAGTTCACTGGTTCAATGCTACCAAGGCTCTATGTTAGAAAAATTGAATAGAAAGAAACCGGATAAAAAAAACTAATTGCCATTTATTACAGCACACTTGTTTTATAGCTAACATTGGAGCTCTCCATGAAGAGTTCTTTTTAATTACATTGGGCCTTTGATTGGTGCAACCATATAAATATATAGAACCATCAAACCAATATTAAATAATTTTTTTACAAAAAAGAAAGAAAAAAAGTAGCATGACAGCAAATTATTAGACATCAACTGATACCTCCGTGGGGAGATTGATCGGGAACGTGATCGAGCAGGCCTTCTAATAGGTGAGCGGCTGCGTCTACGAACTACAGGAGATCTTCTGGGAGGACTACGAGCCCGTCGAGGAGGCGTACTACACAACAAACACACTTCAATTATACAAAAAGGAAAAGGGAGAATTAAAAGAAAATCTACCAAGTTTTTCGTTGAACCAATATACATGTTAAACCACTTAGTCAGACTATAACATATTAGTGTATAAACCATAATGAACAAGAAACTTTAAGCTCTCAGTGCCACGCTTAAATGCACTCCTTTCCCAAACCTAAGCAAGTAATTATGCCCTCAGTTACTATTCTTCTATACTTCAGACTTCTGGATGCAACAGAAACACCTCTATACGACAATGGATACAAGTAACTAGTAAGTTACACAACCTCTACATAATAACCTTACATAACTTTGAATCTACAACTTTGTAGCATAGCAACTCAACTAAGATTAACCTGAAGTACTTCTAGTCTTCAGGAAAAATAAAAAAGATGATCATACTTTTCTCTACTTCAACACCAATGACAGTGATTTTACTTACACATGCGAAATCTTAGAACTAATGATCACCCATATTTGATCTGAGTAATTCTTGTTCAAACTTCAAAGAATTTCAGTTTTTCAAGAATGAAAAGGCCCTAATAGTATATTTCAAAAGACCCAACATATTTCAGAAAAACCAGGTATTAGAGGAAAATTATTCATTCACTACGCTCCAGAAAAAAAATATTCAACCCTGCAGTCTTAGTGCATAGTAAATTCGTGTAATTAAAAAATGCGCATAAAGTATGTATGCTTTAAAACAATTAAATGCATGTTACCGGCGCCTAGGAGGAGGGGGTGAACGTCTCCGAACAGGGCTGCCACGAATCCTTCTTGGGGAGGGCCTAATCAACAAAAATCAATCAAATGCTGATATCATTCAACCCATCATTAAATATAGGAAGAATTAAGGGGAAGAAATAAAATAGTAATCAACCTTGGCGGAGACCTGTGTCGCCTTGTCAAAGGGGATGGAGAACGGCCTCTCATTGGTGATGCAGGCCTCCTTCTAGGAGGAGAATCACGGCGAAAAGGAGATTCTACTCGACGGCGTGGAGGAGAATCTGGGCGACGGCGAGGAGAATCAGGCGGTCTTCTAGGAGATCCACCTCGTCGAGCTATAGGTGATCGCCTTCTAGGTGAAGGAGGTTTACGGCGAGGTGAAGCTGATGTAGCAGGTTGGAAATAAATTACTAGTGTAACATACTCATAAAAAATAATAGGGCAAAGACAATTAGAATTTTTAAATAATAATTACAATAAAATTATAGAGGCATACTTTCTCTCTGCCTTTTCACATCATCTTTCTCAGCATCAGCACCAACATTTTCAGGCTTAGGACCATCTCTCTTTGGAGCAGTAGCCATGGTCCTCGGAGGTGTTGGCACCTTCTGTCGTTGAGGTAATGTGAATCTCGCCCGAACAACATTCCCATCAATTTGGGCCTGCGTTAACCCAATCATCATGATCAATTTCCAGACACCACATTCTAAAAAAAGATACTCAGTTAGTTTGATATTTTGGCAAAACCTACACCATCCATGTACACTTGGGCTTTTTCAGCATCAGATCTCATCTTGAATTCAACATATCCATACCCTTTAGGAAGATTGACCTAGAAAGCATTGAAATAGATAGATGCATCAGTATACTCTTGAAGCAAAAGTACTTCAAAACTATAATAGAGACAGTATAAAGTCAAACTTACTATGCGATCCATTGCCAGCTCGACATTAACTACTTCACCAAAGTTACCTGAATGAAAAAGAAAATCATAAGAGCTGTAAAAACTTAAATGTAAAGAAGCACCTTCTAAATCCACTAATTATCTCACTGTAACAAGCTTTCAAAATAAAAATTCACCCGGGTGGATAAAATAAACAAACATGGTGAAGAGCAATAGACATGACCAATGAAAAATTAAGATAGATAACTATAAATTACAAACAATGACCATATGTGTGACTATGTATGATATTCTGCCATAAGATGTGTGAATCTACATTAACACATAAAATGTTTACGTGCATAGTTCATGAAGTACAAGTGGATTCTTTTCCAAAGGATGTGCTAAGACTTGAAAACTTTGACTTTCATCTTATGCTATAGTATTAGAATGTTTAAGTAATTTATTGAAATTGTAGATTTGAAAAAGAATGATGTGGGAACAAAAGTGTGTCCATGATTAGGACTGTTGATTCTAAAAGCTACACACACAGGGAGAGAGAGAGAACCATACTGAAAATTTCTCTTAAATGCCCTTCATGGACATTCCTGCTCAGGGCGTCAATGTGAAGAACAAGTGACTCGCGTACTGGAGAAAGTTTTCTGAAACCAATAATCACAGTTCGTAAAATAAAATAAAAATAGACACAAACAAGGGAAATATCATCAAAAAAAAGCAGCAGATGTAAATTATTAAATATAATATGCCAACTAAAGGAATAAAAAAATCAATATAGAAAACATTCAATGATAGTTCATAAAATAAAACCATAAAAATTTAAAGTGAGAAAGCTGCTGAAGATAAAATTAACAATTTCAAGAAAACTCGTGTCAACCACAAATTACTTAACACAATTCACGAGTCCAAATTATGACAAGTTGAAACAGTGTATTATTTTCATCTAGTTTTGATTTTTTTTAAAAGGAATCTATATTGAATAATTACTGAATTTAAATTGAAGACCATAGCTTGCAAGTGTTTGGATTGTCTAAGTGTGGAGGAGGATATTCCTTATAATGAAGGCACAAACAACATATTGAACCATATTTAGGCTTAAAAATAGAAAATATTAATCAAATAGAGGAAAAAAAAAAGCAGAACGCTTGCACAAAGTAAGATAATTTATGATTCCCGAACCATCCAAAACATAGCAACTACTAACTAAACAAACAACAGGCGAACCGGGGCTTAGCCTAGTGGCAATGCACTTATAATTCCTCTATCAAATAAGAGCTTTAAATACCCTCCCCACATATTGAATTAAAAAACTAAACAAACAGCATTAAAATAGTGATACAGAAGCTCTTAACAAAAATCCAACAAATGACCAGGCACCACAACCTGTGCCTAAGGTGAAAGGTCCAACTTGGAAAATGTGAGCCATATAAACTTGGAGAGATTAGATTAAATTAAAGAGACGTAATTACCTAGGTGGCGGAGAACTGCGTTTAGCTGGAGGCGGCGAACTGCGTTTAGCTGGGGGCGGCGGTGAAGTGCGAGCTCGCCGAGCAGTTTCAGCAGGACTGAAACAAATATTAACATAAAAACAATAAATATGTGATTTCATGTAGTAAATAACCACTTAACAACAGTTAACTTCTGATTCTCAAATATGCTAGAAACAGATAAGACATCAATCAAATAAAAAACCAAATTCCGCTACATTTCCTCAGAACAGTAAACCAATCAAACACTACATCTAAAATCACAAAACAAAAAACAAAAGCGCAAACGAAGGCAGATACCTCTTTCGCTGAGGAGAACTTCGATTCCGAGGACTAACACTGCGAGAGGGAGAAGAAGAGGAGGAAATAGACCTAGAACGAGAACGGGAACGAGAAAGTGAAACAGAACGAGACCTAGAACTGGAGCGAGAACCAGAACCGGAGTAAGAGCGCGAACGTGAGGAAGATCCGGATCCTGATGGTAGAGAGCGACGAGCTCTGCTAGGTTTCGCCATGGCCAGCTTCTATCTGCCTATGCTGGGAGAAGTGAAACCCTAGCTAAAACCCGTCTCGTGTGAGATAGATTGAGGGTGACAGACCGAAGCGAAGCGATAGATGAAAATGAAATGGACGACCACTTCGGATCCGGAATGCCCGTGATCCATGGGTTAAACCGAAAGTACAAATCTTTTTTATGGAAAAACAAATATTTATTTATCAGGTTCATTTATATTTTTATACCTTTTTTTTTAAAGAGAGAGAGAATTGAATTTTTATTCCCCGATCCATATACTTTGTCATACTAGATTTTTATCACGTACCTTGCACGTATTGTCTTATTTTTTGTTTGTAAATTATTAATTTTTCAAAAAATTTAATTAAGATATATATCATTGTGTTAAGTAACTTTTAAAACATTATTTTATAATTTTTATCAATTATCATGTAATTAGGTCATGGTTGGCCATTGTTCAACGAAAAGAATGTCATCTCATGTTAAATTACCTTTGTAAAAAAAATATATTACTTATTAGATATTAGAGTTTCAACAAAATATAACGTATACTATATCAAATAATTTGAATATCCAATGTGATAAGAATAAGTAAATTATACGAAATTAAAAAAAACACACACATTTTTCTTTTATTAATAAATTCCTTTTCAATAAATTATTTATTTGTTGGAAAAAAAATAAATTATTTCTTTGGTATTGTAAAATGAATCGTATTGTTGATTTTTACGATGGTTATTGGGATGTTTTGAATTAAAACTCGATAACTTTTATCATGGTTTTAATTATTTCTTTTATTTAATTAATTTTTAAAACTAAAAGTACTAATTTTTAAAATTTTCAAATTTTTTGCCTTTCTTAATTAAATTTACTTTTAAAAATACGCCAGTTTCAAAAAAATTTAAGAAAATGAAAGAATGATTATAATATCTCATGTTACTTTTCTTATAATATGACTTCAACTATTGAATTAATGTTAGTTTTGCATTAAATTAAAATTTATCATATATATTCAACATATTCTTAGAAAAAAACTTATTCCTTTTCCAATTATATTTACTGTTGAACAATTTGCTAAAGACACTCTTAATTTTCAAGACTTTAAGAAATAAGATATTACAAAGTTATATTATGATATATGTAATTTAAAATCTACCTGCCTTACGCTCATTTGAATTGTGGGTTAGTATACGATGTCAAGAGTGGTTAGTTTATGATATTTTTCAAGATTTCTTGAAGAATTCAAATAGTAATTAGTGTAAAATAATGAAACGCGGTTGACTGACTATCGTGAAGAGAATCAAAAGAAAACTCGGTAAGTAGAAAATAATGGTTTCTTGATAGAGAGAGAACTTGTTTTGCTGATGCGAAAATATACTCTTCTAATTACAAAAATTACGTAGTTTTACCTAATAACTAATTCTATTGTTTGCATCTCGATCTCCGCCTTTGTCTCAAATTCTTTGATAATTTTGATTACATTTGTCATGTGAGATGTAGTTCATATATAATCAACGTATCGTGGATCAAAATCACAAATGAGAATTTCTTAAATAGCATAAAAATCAAACTTATTATTTTTTCAACATATAAGAATATTGATGCAAAGAGTAAAAATATTCTTAACAATGTCATTTCACACAAACTTGTACTGCATTGCCCATATCACGACTAAAAACATCAGAAATATGAGTAACATAATATAATGGCATCAACAATCTTCAAACTTCTTTTCTAAATCAGTTTAGTGGTGATGTAAATGAAACGAAGGCACCAAAGATTTTCATCCCAAATAATTTGCAAAGATCTGAATTTTGAGTTGACTTCAAAATCAAAATATAGGGTAAAATACGTTTTAGTCCCTATAGTTTCACTTTGGTTTCATTTTCGTCCCTGTAGTTTCTGTTGTAATTGACATTTCATTTTAACCTCAGGTTAGTTAGTCTTTACTATAGTCAAGTTGTTTGCTAATTCTAGTTAGTATGATGAGCTGTTAAACTTGCTAGCTGTCAAGTGGTTAGAGAAATTGAGCTGTTAGACTTTGTAATAAAGTAGTTTTACTTTTTCCCTTTCTCTATTCTTACGAATTGTAAGCTTCAGACAAGAAAAATTTTCTTCTTCAATGGTGATATAGAAAAGTTCTTTCTTTCTTTTCTCTTTTGGTCTTGTTAATGCATGATGGATTCAACAATTGGTATCAGAGCCTGAGAATCAAGGAAAGAAACAGGCAAGGGATACTCTGAAAAACGAAGACGGATTGATTCTTTAGAATCAACCCATGGCTGCGAGGTTCGAGCTAGAGAGATATGATGGAAGAGGTGATTTTGGGATTTGGAGAAAGAAGATGAAAGCACTTCTAGTCCATCAGAAAGTAGCGAAAGCTATTGAAGATCCGAAGAAAATTCCAGAAACTGTGAAGCCAGAGCAACTGGCAGAGATGGATGAAATCGCATTCAGTCTAATGATTCTTTATCTTTCAGACACTGTCTTGAGACGAGTGAATGAAGAATCAACAGCCATTGGAATATGGAACAAGCTTGAAGCTTTGTTCATGAAGAAATCCCTCTCCAATAAGATTCTCCTAAAAGAAAAGTTCTTTGGATTCAAGATGAATGCGTCCAAGAACCTTGAAGAAAACCTCGATGACTTCAACAGAATATGCCTTGACCTGATGAACACTGAGGAGACTATGGATGAAGAAAATCAGGCAGTCATTTTATTAAATGCTTTGCCAGATTCATTCAAAGAAGTCAAAGCTGCAATTAAATATGGCAGAGATTCGTTGACTATGGAGATGGTTCTTGATTCGTTAAGATCAAAAGCACTGGAATTGAGTTATGAAAGAAGTGAAGCTGAAGCACTGTTGATCAGAGGCAAAAGTGTTAGGAATGGTGTCCTAGAACTTGTAATTATTTAATTATAATAATTTATTTCGAATAAATTAAATAAATAAACATAAGTTCTTTATATTATCTAGATTGATTCAATTGACGATATTAGGAATATATGGAAATATATTAATATCAAACATTCAAATAGTAAACTCTAAATTACTCTTATGAAATCACGACTTAGTATGTGAGTCATACGAGAGGATTAAAGTCGAGATGAGTAACTTAAACGTGTCTACAGTAAACGGATAACGTTTGGGAACCTTATCCTGGTAACACTGTTGGAGCTCGCATTTTGTTTATAGACAAATGATCTAATCCTGATCATTCATGTGGGAGACATGAAATGGAAGTATCATATGCAATGTTGATTGTATAAGACAGGACCACGATGTTCGATCAAATTTCTCATTAGTACCGGTTTACGAGAAATGATCGAATATCAAACTAAGTTTATCAACCGTGATAGATCTCAATCCTGAGTGAAATGCGGACTCCTATTTATGGAGTTATGTTCTTTGATTCACATGGTTGAGAGCGATCTGTAAAACGCTCAATACACTTGTTTTTGGGAACATGACTAGATAAGTAGTGAGAACTCATTTTCACAAGATGGAATTCATAACTTTCCTATAAATTAACCAGGTATCGGTCGATACCTAAACATTTTAGGAACTTTAGGAAACTCCCTTGATGTACTGATTCGAGACATGAACAAGTGGCGCCACGACTTCTATTGATCACAGAAGTATATTATCTCTAGTTCGACTAAAGATAAAGTTCATTGGAGAATCAGCGGGAACACAAGGATAAAACGGTAATTACAGGGGCAAAACGGTAATTTTATCCGCCTGTAATTATGAGGGTTCCACGTGAAGGATATATCACAGATATAAATAAAGATAAACTAAATGGACATAACTCATCTATAGTGAGGGGAGTTTAGCTATGAATCTATAGTGGAATTATTCATAGTTAGATAATAAGTAATTAACTGATTATGAGTTAATCACTTAATTGACTAATTATTAAGCCCGTGATCTATAGGTCCATCGGGTCCCTATGCTAGCCCAAATATCGTTGTAGCGAAACTAAGTTATTAATTTAACTTAGGAAGAACAAATAATTTAAGTAATTGATTTACTTAAAATTAGGCAATATTAATTATTTAAATAACAGTGATTATTTAAATAGAAATTAATATTAATATTATAATACAATATTAATTATTTAAATAAATAGTTTATTTAAATGGAAATTAATATAACATTATCAATTATAATATTTTGAGGCAAAATTAATTGTTTAAATAAATAAATTATTTAAACGGGAATTAATGTTAATATTATTAATTATTTAAATAATGAGTTTATTTAAATAGAAATTAATAATTAGTATTATTAATTATTTAAATAATGAGTTTATTTAAATAGAAATTAATAATTAGTATTATTAATTAAATAATGAGTTTATTTAATTTAATAATAAATATTAGAGAGAATTAAATATAATTTGTTTAAGAAACAAATTGGTTTTGGCAAAAATAATTAATTAATTGAATAAGATTCAATGATAATTAATATATTAATTTTTGGCTAAATATGATTAAATTAGAAATTAATTTTTGAAATTTTCTAATTTTAAATATATAAATATATATTATTATATAAAGAAAAGTAAATAAATTAAAATATATATATATATATATATATATATTTATTTATTTATTTATTTATTTATTTTATCTTTTCTATATTTTAATAATTAGGAGATAAGCATATCTATAGAGATTAGATATCATATTTTCCTATAAATATGACCATTGGGATTTATATTTTGTACACTTCTCACTTTAATTAGAAAAGTGAAAATTCTCTCTCAAGTTTTTGCCCAATTGACGATTTTCCTTAGGGAAAAATTTAGAAGAATTTTTTTTTTGTTCTTCCGGTTCAATTCCCACAAGTCGGTTTTGCTTTCGATCGGGATATAGCATAGAAGATCCGGTGTTGCTGAGGATTGATGCTGTAAAGAAACCTCTAACCGATTCTCCATTAATTACTCAATGTAAGTAAAAGGGTTTTAATTTTCGAAATTAAGCATAAATCTACATGTTTTATCACAAATTGCATGATGCTAATAGATCCGTTATTAAATGTTAATAAATTTACTAAATAAAATTCCGCTAATTTAGTAAATCATCTCTTCAAAAAGTCATGATTCAAAGCTTGGAAGAAAACAATGGGGGAACAAATTCAAATCCAAGATAAAGGGTAAGAAGTGTTATCTTTGCAATAAAGAAGGTCACTTCAAGAATCAATGTCCCCAGATTGATAAAAGGGGAAAGTTCTAGAATCATGAAATGACAAACTCTGCAAACATCCATGAAGGATATGAAACTGCTGAGCTTTTGATGGTGTCGGACAGTAAGGCAGGGAGGATGGATTCTTGATTCTAGATGCTCATTTCACATGACTCCAAACAAGAACATTCTGCAAGAATTTAAAGAATTTGATGGAGGTATGGTCTTTATGGAAAATCATGTGCAATGTTCATGAAGGGATCGATGCAGAACACTTAAAACCGGAAGATGGGTCTTTGAAGATTTTGAAATCTATGAGATATGTACCTAAAATAAAGAGAAATTTAATCTCTCTTGGCACATTGGACAGAGCAGGATATAGCTATCAATCTATGAATGGAGTAATGAAAATATACAAAGGGTCTGTCATGATTATGAGGGGAATCCTAGAGAAGACTTTGTATGTGTTGCAAGGAGTGACTACGGTTGGGGAGGTGAATGCCATAGTGTCTAGTTCTTTGAGTGAAACTGAGATTTGGCATAGAAGATTGGCACATGTAAGTGCTCAGGGACTTGAGGCCTTGAGTCAGCAAGGGTTGCTTGGTAACAAGAAGATTGAAGATCTTCCCTTCTGTGAATTTTGTGTCTGTGGGAAAGCAACCAGGGCTAGTTTCAAGAAAGGCCTGCATAATACAAAGTGTAACGCCAGTTTAAAAAAAAAGAAATTAAGAAGATAAGGATGGATTGTTTTCTTTTCAAAAAAGAAAAGAAGAAGAAGAAGAAGATAAGGATAAGAAAAAAAAAATTGGGTGTTACTTGGCTTGACATGTGGCAAGGAGTGTTTTAAAAGAAAAATAAAATAAAACACAAACTCCATTTGCTTCAGCCACCGTGAGCAGAGAAAGAGAGAAAGGGAAAATGGAAGAAAAGAAAGGAAAAAAAAAAAACTTGGGGAATTTTTGAAGATGCATCAATTTGTGGTCTTCCAAGCTTCAATTTATGGTGTAGTGGCTAGTTGGTAAGAAATTTCCTCAACCCAATTATTCTATTTGATGAGATTTAGTAGTTTTTGGCTATGCTTCAAGATTGTTTTTATGAGTTTTGTTTTTATGGATTTAAAGTGATTGATTAAGAATGGTGTAGAAGTGGATTATTTCCATGTTTTTGATGTAGTTGTTATGGAAATTTATGTGAATTAGCAAGAGGATTGTGTGTAGTTTTATAGATTTTAGAGTTGAGATTTGTGATAAATGAGATTTAAGTTTGAGAAAAATATTGATTTTAAGGTTATGAAGAGATGTGTTTCATAGAGGAAGAAATATTAGAAAGGAAATTGTAATTGAGTTGGAGACTAAAATTTTGGAAGTTTTGTTTGGAATAATGGGGGAAAAGGAAGATTTTGTGTTATTGTTGTGAGAGGTGAACTAGAGAAAAATCCAACCATTATGAGTTTTATTTAAGTTTCATATGAATAATAATTAAGGTTTTATAAGTGGTAAATAGTTTTAAATTTGGAATTAATCAATGATATGTTTATCAAATTAATTTTCAGGTGATAACGAGACTTTAAATATTTACGGCTTGGAGTATTCAAAGAAAAAGTTTGTGAGTGGATTCTATTTTCACATTTAAAATTATTATTAGTATTGAGCTTTTAGTAGTTTATAAAACATAAAAGTTTTAGAGTTTATATTATCGTATATGATTATTTATTTATATAAATATGTATACATGAAAGTTTTTAGATAATCATTATTCAGTATATATGATTTATGCTAGCTACGAAAGTTTTAATTACGATTTTACAATGGTTTGGAAATTATGATATTATTTTCAGTAGTTTATTTTCAAACCGCTAGAAACAGTACCCTCAGTTATTAGTTTTCAGTAGGTCTTTGGGACCCACTTTAGCATACACATAGGCTTTGGGCCGTATGTTAGGATGCTTAGCCCTTTGGGGGCAGCTCTGCGCGCGTATGACCAGTTTCAGTATTCAGTTGCTCGACTGCATGCATGATTTCGCTCTACATGTAGTATGTGAAAGGATGATTTACTAAACTAATGGAATTTGATTTAGTAAACTAATTAACATTTAATTATGGATCTATTAATATCATGCAATTTGTGAAAAAACATGTAGATTCATGCTTTAAATTTCGAAAATTAAAATCAAAACTTACATTGAGTAATAAATGGAGAATCTGTTGGAGGTTTCTTTACAGCATCGAATCCTCAGCAACACCGGATCTTCTACGCTATATCCCGATCGATCAAACGAAACTCGATTGTGGGATCGAACTTTAGAAGAAATTGGGAAGAAGAAAAAATATTTTCTTCCCAATAGACTAGGGAAAATCGGCTAAGGGGGGAGGGAGAAGGAAGAGAGAATTCCGAATTTCTAAGGAATTTAATTGTGTGATTTATGAATGACCCAACCCTCCTATTTATAGAAAAATAGGAATCCTAATCACATTAGGATTAATCTATAGAGATAAATACAAAAAGAATAAAAATTATCTCTTTCCTTTATCTTGCAATTTCGAAAATGCCATAGATAAATAGGAGATTATTTTATTTTCTTTATTTTTATTTATCTTGGGTAAATAAATCTATGTAATTATTTTAGGATATAATTCAAGCAATTATCTCTTCCCAAAAATACATATATAGCCGAAAATGCATATATTAATTAATAAATAATTCTAATTTATTTAATTAATTATTTTGGGCCAATTCCAATTGGGTTCATTAATCCAATTGGGCTAGAAATTCTCTCTTAAATTAATAAGTCCAACTTAATTAATTTATTTATTAATTACCATTTAAATAAAATATTTTATTTAAACAATTAATAATATTAATATTTTCCCCCGACTAAATATTATCAAATTATATTTAATTATTAATTTCCATTTAAATAATTTTCATTATTTAAATAATTAATAAATATTTTAATTATTAATTTCCATTAAATAAACTCATTATTTAATTAATAAGTTTATTGATAACATTTTATTATTAATTAATTAATTTTAATTATTAATTTCGTTTAAATATAATTAATTATTTAAACAATTAATAATTATTAATTAATTTCAAATTATTAATTACCATTTAAATATACTCAATATTTAAATAATTAATAATATCTAATTAATAATATTTCATTATTAATTTCGTGTTTAAATAAACTCATTATTTAAACTATTAATAATGTTTATATTAATTACCGTTTAAATATACTCAATATTTAAACAATTAATATTGCCTATTTAAGTAATTCACTTTACTTAAACTTTCCATTTCTTCTACTTGATTTCGCGACTACGATATTTGGGCTAGCATAGGGACCCGATGGACCTATAGATCATGGGCTTAATAATTAGTCAATTAATTGATTAACTCATAATCAGTTAATTACTTATTATCTAACTATGAATAATTCCACTATAGATTCATAGCTGAACTCCCCTCACTATAGATGAGTTATGTCCATTTAGTTTATCTTTATTTATATCTGTGATATAATCCTTCAAGTGGAACCTTCATAATTACAAATGGATAAATTTACCGTTTTGCCCCTGTAATTACCGTTTTATCCTTGTGTTCCCGTTGATTCTCCAATGAACATTATCTTTAGTCGAACTAGAGATAATATACTTCTGTGATCAATAGAAGTCGTGGCGCCACTTGTTCATGTCTCGAATCGAGACATCAAGGGAGTTTCCTAAAGTTCCTAAAATGTTTAGGTATCGCACCGATACCGTTAATTTATAGGAAAGTTATGAATTCCATCTTGTGAAAATGAGTTCTCACTACTTATCTAGTCATGTTCCCAAAACAGTGTATTGAGCGTTCTTACGGATCGCTCTCAACCATGTGAATCAAAGAACATAACTCCATAAATAGAGTCCGCATTTCACTCAGGATTGAGATCTATCACGGTTGATAAACTTAGTTTGATATTCGATCATTTCTGTAAACTGGTACTAATGAGAAATTTGATCGAACATCGTGGTCCTTGTCTTATACAATCAACATTGCATATGATACTTCCATTTCATGTCTCCCACATGAATGATCAAGGATTAGATCATTTGTCTATAAACAAAATGCGAAGCTATCAACGATGTTACCAGGATAAGGTTCCCAAACGTTATCCATTTACTGTAGACACTTTTAAGTTACTCATCTCGACTTTAAATCCTCTCGTATGACTCACATACTAAGTCGTGATTTCATAAGAGTAACTTAGGGTTTACTATTTGAATGTTTGATATTAATATATTTCCATATATCCCTAATATCATTAATTGAATCAATCTAGATAATATAAAGAACTTATGTTTATTTATTTAATTTATTCTTAATAAATTATTATTATTAAATAATTACAAGTTCTAGGACACCATTCCTAACAGTATGACCAGTTAAGGGTACATTTTTAGTGGGTTTTTATCACTACGATATAGTATATGAACAGTTTCTATTCTATATATATTTACATACAAGTATTGATCTATTTTCGACAGCAGAATATTATGATATTTAAATTACGACTATAATCAGTTTTACAAGTTTTAGTTTTGAATATTATGATTATTAAGTTTTACGAATATTAGTTTTAAACGGTTTTATGAATTTGGAAACTACTATATATTATCTAGTTTTGAAGAAAATATTAGTTTAATAAAAATTCCACTCACTAGGCCTTTAGCTTATTCTTTTCAAATGTTTTTCCCCCCCACAGGTAGCTTTCGAGTTTCAGAAGATGATCGAGCCTACGACGAGCTTATCCACCACGTGTTTTGCATCAGTCCAGTTAGTACATGAATCATTTATAGTTTGATTTAATATTAGCATAGTTACGTTTAGTTTGCCTTGATGGTAAGTGTTGGCTTTCGGGCTATCGCTTGTCATCGGCGCACGACTCGTCACGGGTTTATAGGGAGATCCCGGGTCGGGTCGTGACACAAAGGGGGTCTTAGATTATGTTCATTCTGATCTATGGGGACCTGCTGTGACATCAACACATGCTGGGGCAAGATACATCTTAACCATAATAGATGATTTCTCAAGGAAGCTATGGGTGTTTACTCTTAGACAGAAGAGTGAGAAGAGTGAGACATTCAAAGTTTTTTCTGAGTGGAAGACTTTAATGGAGAATCAGACTGGCAGAAGTATTAAAGTCATTAGAACTGATAATGGCTTGGAGTTCTTGTGCAAGGAGTTTGATCAGATGTGTAAGAAGGCAGGCATTAGTAGACATCAAACTGTTGTAAGAACACCACAGCAAAATGCTTGGCAGAGAGATACAACAGGATATTGCTAGAAAGGGTGAGGTGTATGTTACTTAATGCTAATCTACCTAAAGTTTTTTGGGGTGAGGCAGTCCAAACAGCTGCTTACTTAATCAACAGAAGTCCTTCAGCAGCATTGGAGAAGAAGACTCCACAGGAGGTGTGGACAGGAAAACCTCCAAATCTTGCTCAATTTTTGGTTGTGCAGCCTATGCACATGTCAAAAAGGATAAACTTGGACCTAGGGCAAAGAAGTGCATCTTCGTGGGGTATCCTAAAGGAGTTAAGGGATACAAGTTATGGTCCTTGGAAGATGGTGTACCAAAATGCTTCATTAGTAGAGATGTCACATTTAATGAACAAGTTATGCCATGGAAGTGTGAGACTAGAAAAGAATCTCCAGATCAGAGGGAAGGGTTTCTGACTTCAGTAGAAGAAGGAGTAATTGAGAAAAATGGCAGTGAGGTGATACCTGATGTGGAGGGTGTTCAAGCATCAACATCAGTAGAAGTCCCAACTGTTGCAGAGAAGGATCAATTAGCAGATTATCAGCTTACAAGGGATAGAGATAAAAGGTTTGTAATTCCTTCTATTAAATTCAGTGAATCTGACTATGTGGGTTATGCCTTGAATTGTAGTAATGACTTGTCTTAAGAGCCTAGCTCATTTGCTGAAACTATGAGATCTAAAGACAAAGAGAAATGGCAGTTGGCCATGGAGTCAGAATTAGAGTCATTACACAAGAATGGGACATGGTATTTGTCTAAGAAACCTGATGGTCATAAGACTATAGAATGCAAGTGGATTTATAAATTGAAGCCAGGCATTAAGGGTGTTGAGAAACCAAGGTTCAAGGCAAGGTTAGTTGCCAAAGGGTTCACGCAAGAGTATGGAGTGGATTACAATGAGATTTTCCTCCTGTGGTTAGGCATTCATCTATTAGATTGCCGTTGACAGTGGTTAATCAAATGGATTTGGAGCTTGAGCAGCTTGATGTTACTACTGCTTTCTTGTATGGAGAGCTACATGAGGAGATATACATGAAGCAACCCGTTGGTTATGTGGAAAAGGGTAAGGAAGATTGTGCTTGCAGATTGGTGAAGTCAATTTATGGGCTGAAGCAGTCTCCTAGGCAATGGAATAAAAAGTTTAATGACTTCATGATTTCAAATGGCTTTGAGAGGAGCAACCTTGACAATTGTGTATATGTCAAGAAGGTTAGCAATTTTGTTCTTATCTATCTTTTACTATATGTTGATGATATGTTGTTGGCTTCACAAAGTAAAGTAGAAATAGATAAGTTGAAGGCTGAATTGTCTAGTGAATTTGAAATGAAAGATTTGGGTTGTGCAAGAAAGATTATTGGCATGAACATTATTAGAAAGAGGTCTGAAAGGGTGTTGTTTCTGAATCAAAGTGACTACTTTGAAAAGGTTTTAGATAGATTCAAAGTTGGGGAGATGAGAATAACTTCAATTCCTCTTGCTCAGCATTTCAAATTGTCTAAATTACAGTGTCCACAGACTGAGAAGGAGGAAGTTGAAATGGCTGAGGTTCCCTATTGTAATGCAGTAGGTAGTCTCATGTATAGGATGATATGCACTAGGCCAGATTTGGCTTATGCAATGAGTATAATCAGTAGGTTTATGAGCAAACCTGGTAAGATACATTGGGAAGCAACAAAATGGGTTCTAAGGTACTTAAAGGGTACTAAAAACACTGGTTTGGTGTTTTCAAAAGAAAGCAGCAGTGGTATGAAGTTGCAAGGGTTTGCTGATGCTGATTATGCTTCAGATATAGACAGAAGGAGGTCTACAACAGGGTATATATTTACTTTGTTTGGTAATTGTATTAGTTGGAAGTCCTCTTTGCAGTCTGTTGTTGCCTTGTCTACCACAGAGTCTGAATACATTGCTTTGGCTGAGGCTGTAAAAGAAGCAAGATGGATTGCTGGCTTGATGAAAGACATGTATTTAGAGGGTGCTGTCCCTGAGTTGTTTTCAGATAGTCAAAGTGCCTTAGCATTGACAAAGAATCATGTATTTCATGATAGGACCAAACATATTGAAGTTAGGTTCCATTATTTGAGAAAAATAGTCTTGAGGGGGGAGGTTGTTCTTGAGAAGATTGATACTAAGGACAATCCAGCTGATTTGTTAACCAAACCTTTACCTAAAGCAAGGTTTGGTTACTTATGTTCTTTGTTAAAAATTGGAGACTAATGGCTGCAGATTAGATGATGTTTTCTGTGCATTATTGATTGAAGCTGCTGTCTTGGAAGTCTGCTACTATATGCTAGTTTGTGCAAGTTTATGTTTTAAATTTGCTTAGTCCTTTGTTGTTGAGGTTTGATAGCTGCTGTGTGTATACTGATTTGCATATTGCTTTGAAAGCTGCTGTCAAAGATGTTGCTGCCATATACAAGTTTAATTTTTTTTTTGTACTATTTTGTGAGTTTGCTTAATTCATGTCAAGAGGGTGATTTGTTGTAATTGACATTTCATTTTAACCTCAGGTTAGTTAGTCTTTACTATAGTCAAGTTGTTTGCTAATTCTAGTTAGTATGATGAGCTGTTAAACTTGCTAGCTGTCAAGTGATTAGAGTGGTTAGAGAAATTGAGCTGTTAGACTTTGTAATAAAGTAGTTTTACTTTTTCCCTTTCTCTATTCTTACGAATTGTAAGCTTCAGACAAGAAAAATTTTCTTCTTCAATGGTGATATAGAAAAGTTCTTTCTTTCTTTTCTCTTTTGGTCTTGTTAATGCATGATGGATTTAACAGTTTCAAAATTGACTTTTTTCGTCCCTGTACTTTCCAAAACCCACTTTTTTCGTCCTTCTGTTAACTTTTCTGTTAGTTGACTGTTAGTCATTGGTGACATGGTATTTTTAATGATATGGCAGGTTGACTTGATTTTTTTATCAATATTTTTAAATGATGTGGTATTTTAGTACTTTAAAACAATATTTTTTATTGATTTTAAAATTATCATCTCTCATAACTTTCTCTCTCCTCTCTATCTCTCTCTAACCAGATCCCTCTTTCTCTTACGAACCACTCTTCATGCTGCTTATCAACATGTCGATCGCTCAATGTGCTGAGAATGTCATGTGGGTTTGTGGATGGTTGGGAAATGTTGGTGTTACCGTCGTTGAGAATTTTAGAGATTAAAAGTTCATGGAAGGGCGACAAAGAGTTCAAAGGAAAGATGTTCACAGGCTGTCCAAATTTGGAATCCGAGGGAGGATCCATGGCCTTGGGATCCAAACAAACCTCTTGGGTATTCTTATTTTCATCAGACGAAGCGATCTCCATGACCAAGTCGGCCGAAGAACTCATATTTTGCAAAACACCATTAACGTCTTCCATAGTAGCCGAAGGTGTAGCAGACATGGCAGAAGTTGAACCCGATGGTTTCAGCCCTCGAGGCCTTAATGATAGCTGCTTCAAATCAATAGACGAAGCCGGTAACACCCTTGGAACAAGACCAGAACTGTCTAAACGTGAAAACTCTTCCATCGCTTCCAATGAAGCGTTACTTCCAGATCTGAACATGGGCATCTTTTCCATGATTTTCTTCCACCGAATGGCCCCAGAACCAGCCAACAGTCCTTCCTCTACCATCCCCTTCAACCAGAAACCTTTGGAAACCTCTCCCTCGGCCAGATCTACGATTTTCAAAAAACTGTCCTACATAAAACCTGCCCAGAACACGTCAAGCTTCCTCACACCAACCCAGAAGCGTTCCTCTATGAGATGATACAAGCAATGGATGAAGGAGAGTTTTGCTTGAGAATCCAAGAATTCGATCAAAAGAAGGAAAAGTGGTTCGTAAGAGAAAGAGGGATCTGGTTAGAGAGAGATAGAGAGGAGAGAGAAAGTTATGAGAGATGAGAGATGATAATTTTAAAATCAATAAAAAAATATTGTTTTAAAGTACTAAAATGCCACATCATTTAAAAATATTGATAAAAAAATCAAGTCAACCTGCCACGTCATTAAAAATACCATGTCACCAATGACTAACAGTCAACTAATAGAAAAGTTAACAGAATGACGAAAAAAGTGGGTTTTGGAAAGTACAGAGACGAAAAAAGTCAATTTTGAAACTACAGGGACGAAAATGAAACCAAAGTGAAACTATAGGGACCAAAAACGTATTTTACCCTCAAAATATATTTTGATTCATGGAAGGAATTGACTCGAGGAAGTGTTTAGTTTTGTGGAAAAACCATCTGATAATGATGACCCTATAAAATTTTCAAAATATACCTTGATTTATAGTAAAGAAGAAAAACTGAAGAGGTTGGAAATTAGCAAGCCAAAAGTTTATTTAATTTATTATATTTTTCTTTGAGATTCCGTCAGTTTTGTCTTAGAAGAACAACCGATCCCCTCTTGTTCTATGAATTTAATTGGTAATTGATTATAGCTATTTAATACACCAATCCATTATCTTGTGTTTAAAAGAAACTAATCAATTCTCTCAAAAAAAAAAAAAAACTAATCAGTTCTCTAAAAAAATAAAAGAAACTAATCAACTGCCTTTTTTTTTTTTTTAAAGAAAACACATTAATCCACTAACATATTATTTTTAACCACTAACCTCGTTTATTATAATAATTAAATTGATCTGACGTTAATATCATATTATTTTTATTAGTTTTTTAACCTCAACATATTTAATTTGGATGATATTAAAATTTTCATGTTTTTTTAATGATTAATTTATAATAATACGGGTAGAATGAATGTTATATTTGTTATATTTCTTTTTCTATTTAAATATAATAACTAAATTTGCTGATAAAGCTTTAACCATTTTTCGTGTAAAAAAAATGTAATTAAATAATAGGAATGTAAAATTAGACTTTTAATATATGTTAAACCATAAATCAATTAAAAATGTATTGTTTGAGATTTTTGGATTAAAGAGTCGATAAAATGGTTTAAAAATGATGTTGAAACATTCCTCTCTTTGTATACTAAAGATAAAGATATAAACAAATATGGAAATATATTTTGTTATAACATAATAATTTAAATTTATTGTATTATAAGAGAGAATACATTATAAAAATTAACTAATCAATTGTTAATGTTAATTAATTAATATAAGAGATAATATATTTTAAAAATTAATTAGTCAATTGATAATGATAATTAATTATTATAATGGCACATTTTGTAAATTTGAGATTCATTAAGGGTATAGTAGTCTTAAAATAATTCACAAACATCCCCACTTTTAATAGATTAAAGATTAAAGATAGGTTGATTTCCTATTACAAATTTAGTTTTTTTTCATCTATTGAGAGGATTCTGGCCTCTGATATAGTAGAAAGAATATAAATGTCTTATTATTAGATTAGGTCTTTATTGCCTCTTTACATTAATTTAATTTGTTATTATATTTGCAAAAAATAATATATAATCTATTTGCCTACTAGTATAATTTAACCAAGTTACTACTACTAAAATAAAAATGATGATCGTGCATTTCATACATTGAGTATGGGTGTTTAAAAACCGAATCAACCCAACAACAATCATAAAGTTCGGGTCAGATTCTAAATTAATTTGGTTTTGAATTCAAGCAACACGGTTTTCTTAATTTTTAACCAACCAAAAAAAAACTTGTAATTTTTATATTATTAAATTTCACTCTAAAATTTCCTTATTCTATCTAATTATTTATATTAAATAATTAATTTAGGTTATTGGAGTATCTTTTTTAATATCAAACTACTCTGTCAACCCAGAGCATAGCTCAACTAGTCAAGCGTCTACTGCCTTCCCATGAGGTTGAGAGTTGGAGCCTCCACACCCTCAATTTGATGTAATATCTCAAAAAAAAATTCACTATTTTTAATTTAATCATAATGTATAAAAGTATGTAACTAACTCCTTAGGGGGTGTTTGTTTGTAGTGTTTGGGGATGAGGATTTAAACCTCATGGTGTTCTCATCCTCATCCTCATGTTTGTTTGACCAATAGGAAAGGGGATCTAAACCCCATGGGGTTCCCATAGCCCCCATCCATGGGGTTTAGAACCCCTCCAAAATATATGGGGTTTTCATCACCAAATGGAATAGATAAGAGAGAAAGGAAGAGAAGAGAGAAAATTGTTTTTATATTATAATTTTATTATTCTCATCCCCATCCAAAACCAAACACAGTGATCTCGTCCCCGGACATCTCGTCCCCATGCATCTCATCCTCAGGCATCCCAATCTCATGCAAACCCGGAAACAAACGCCCCCTTAAATTCTAGTCATTTCATTTCCCTCTAAAATTTCATCACTATCAAATAATTTATATTAAATAATTAATTTTAGTTATTGTAAGTACCCTTTTCAATATTGAACTACTATTTGTAATTCAATCATAATATATAAAAGTATATAATTAGATCCTTACATTAGTGTCATTTCACTGTTTAAAATTATTTTGATTTTTGATTTTTAATATAATCATCAAATTTTTAGTCAAAATTTAAAACAATACAACCGTAGATCATCTAGTACTTGCAATATCTCATTCAAATTTCCAGTGTATTAACAAGCAAAGGAGTTGACTGTCTTCTTTAAGCTCTGTGAAGCTGGGATTATAAACTCTACAGCAAAGAACATTGTTTCATCTTAAGCTCAAGTGCTTCCTTTTGAGCATTTCTTTTCTGGGGTTCAAGTTTAAATCGAGATTGCAACATATGAAAATGGAGACCATGAAATCTAAACATAATGACCGTCATTATGCAGAAAAATGTGAATGTATCCACAGATGAGTCAGGGGGATGATTTATTTTGGTTCTTCCATAGAAACAGAAGCATCTGAACGTCTCCTCTTCGCTTCACGGTCTCCCAATTGCAACGAAACGCATACGTCGTCGCAGTCACTCCTGAGTGAAGATAGGTTCTGGGAAACTGCATGATCTAAAGTGCTATTTTGATGAGAAGGAGAGCAACCAAATAGGCTTGGAATAAACTGATGTTCGATGCTGGGAGCCACATTCATCCCGGGTTCGAGATGAAACTCGGTCTCCAAGAGTGGCCGGTCTTCAGCTGAAGAAGGTTCGACTTCCGTGGGCAAATGTTGAATCTGAAAACCCAGTGGCTCAAACTTTTCTTCGCTTTTCTCCTTTGGCAGTGTTGTATCAGGAGGTGAGGAGTCTCCGACGATGGAACCAATAACTGTTGCAGAGGCTGTTCTTTGTTCTTGCACTGCTGCTGCATATAGCAATTAATAAATGGAACAAAACATTTATCAGAACGGCCACAGATTAAGGTCCAGGGTTTGAATCAATCTTTCCAAATTCATGTATTTTGGACAAGAACTCGATTACCATTCTGTAAGAACTTAAACTCCTATGTGAATCCTAGGATTGAGACGCATAACACCAGGAGAGTGAAATTAATCGATAAAAGCTTCCTATCAAAAATCAATAAATAATTTAAATTTCTCACATCTGTAAGGCAAAAACATGGTAATTATAACCATAAACAAGAGAATATTATAACATCTACTCATTTCCTTACTCTCAGTCTTATTTTAGTTAATTTTTTATTGCAAAACCCCATCTTTCTCCTCTCTTTAACCCTTCTCTCCCCGACAAGATAGAGTGAGAAAACCTCAAGTGACTTTGGAGGATTCCCTAAAATTATCTATGCTGGAATGCTTCAGCATGATTCTGAATTGAAGCTTCCAAGCCATAACCTAGTTTCTCCTTCAGAGATTGAAGAACATCTTTAGGAAACTGATAGGATTATGATAAGACAGCTATAAAGGATATTATGGATAAGCAATTGTTTAGTTAGTTGTCTGTAGAGGAATAAGAAAAAACCAACCGAATTGAGTCACCCAAGTTCCTCAAATTACTAGGGAAAAAAAAAGAAGTTAAGAACAAAAGGACATATAGCCATTATTGAAAGGCTACTTAAAACTTTATGTGCTTCCCAAAAACACCAAAACATTGGGGAGAAACAAGTCAGAAATACAATTTTTACGACAGATGAATGCAAATGGGAAGATATTGAGAAAATAATTGGGAAATGTATTTTAAAGCCCTAACCTTTAAGCCCTTCATCACTTGTGATCAGATCGAGTTCAAGCAGATTGAGAAGGCGCCCAAGATCAACCCCACTTGTCCAATTCTCAGGAGGTAGGCCGACTTTTAACTTAAGCCGACCTCGGTTTGCAGTTCCACCCCATATGATCCCAATGGGTTGCAGACTCTCCCTATTCTCACCCTTTAAAATGATAAGGCTTCCACTATCTCCTTCAAGATCAAAAGTCTGTTGATTCTCACCCACAACAAGAAAATCAGTCAAGAAGCATATTCCTTTCTCATCATTGTACTCCAGAGCATATGCCAATACAGTTCCCGAAGTCAAGCCAGAACTTCTTCCGACTTTCACCACCTGCTTCCCTATGAGACTACTGATAGGAGACTGTAAGTCAATAAATTTCACATCACCGACCTCCCCCACGCCTTTAACAGATGTAATGACAGTTGACATGTCAAAATCATCAGCAAAAGGAATAAATGCCCCATCTGCCCTGACAAATGTCTCTGCAATCAAACAAATTAAAATGAGTGCATTGTATCACATGTTGAGGTGACAGAATGGTATAACAGAGTGAATGAGTGGCTTATCTGTCAATAGTCGAAAAATAATCAACAGAAGAAACATGAAGATAAACTTTCAGCTTCAAAATAAACATTTGACATACAAAAGGCACTTGATAAAAATGTGAAGTAGAATATTGATGCAACTGCATGTGTAAAATGTCAAGTTTAATTACCACAGAAAAAATATAGATCCCCTAGTTCATGGTCCTGTATAATCATTACTTGGTAAAGTTATTGCAAAGCCACAGAACACAACATCAAAGAAGAGAAGTACAGAACAAAAAGATATTAATCTATCTATAGATTACAATGTCCTTAAGTTCAAACTCTGAAGACTGGCACACTTCCATTATCTATACAACCTTGAGGCTCGATTAGATGAGAATCGTAATACTGATATAATGGTTAAACACTAAATAAGAGGCTCAAAATAATTGCAGGGCAAACCAAAATGGCACAATCACATTATCAAGTAAGATTTAAGTACAGGAAACTTGAAACCGCACAAAAGCATTAGTACTTGGGTTAAGCATTATAATACTCCAACTCTGGTATTTGGATGCACAAAGGCATGCTACAAAAGCAACTTAACTTAGACAGATCACCTCATACTATCAAGATGAATTTGGAATCAAATATGAGGGCATCGAACTCACATATACTCACAAAAAAAAAAAAACTATTGCTCATGCCACAGTATCTGTTGCATTCTCACTAAACTAAAGTAAATAGTCTTAAATCATTATCACAACTCTCTACCTTGTCTGATGAGCTAAATTATCTGAGGAAAGTATTAACAGCAGTAAAATTGAGCAAAAGAAACTGTCACTAGTTATAAAAATCTTCTTAGCAGTTAATTGAAGGCTATTACCTGGGTTTATTCCAGCAAAAATTCCATACCAAAGCTCATCAGTAATGAATGAAGTAGCTCTCTCCACTGCACCAAGATATACCCCTGGTCCAAGTGTTGGGGGAAGAGGGTGAAACATTTTCTGATTTGGATAATCTAAATCAACAGCAACATGACGGTTTGTGAGAAAACCAACTTGTCGACTGCCGGTTTGACTTCTTACTATAGCACCCAAGGTTCCATAAGTCTCCTGGCTGGCCACCTGATAGGGTAGAGAAACAAAATTATTCATATTGATATATATCAGAAGAAGAAGCTTGAGGTCTCACTCAAACAATGAGTGTACTGATACATGCATATAGCAGATGACATTGAAACTAATTAGGTTTTTTAAAAAACAACCTACAGGGGGGGATTACCAGACGAAACTGTAAGAAAACCCAAAATAGCAAATACTGTTGTAATCTTTTAAAATGATCTAACAGCCATGACCAAATAGAAATTAAGCTATGGCATTGCCACAGTGAACTCAAAGAAGCAAGGCAGGAAAATTTCCTTCAAAAGCAACAGTTGTCCCCTAAGAAATCTCTTTTACCAAAAAGATAGTCATTTCAAATCATCATTTTTATGTCACTGGTTGAATTTTTTTTTTTAAGGTACCTGGGATCCAGAGCCAATGCAGAAATCACTGCCACGCAGATCATCAACGATTTCTGTGTACAACTGTTCTTTGGGAGCAGGGTTGGGTGCACCAAAATATGAGAATTCTACAACGTCTACATCACACCACACACCACCCGGGCCCTGAAATTAATAAAATAAACTATCCTAATTAAAGACCAAAGTGACATTTAAAAGACCACAACTATGCAACCACAAGGAAGGAATTACGATTAGTAAAATAAATAAATGTCTTTATCAAACCTCCAGGGCAGTGGGTAGACATTGGATAGGACTAAGCCATTGCTTGTGTACTTTCCTGGAAACAAAAACAAGAATGGCAGGAATGTCAGTCAGCAGGCCCTTTCGGATGCGGAATCCAATTGCTGTGCCAAGACTGTAACAACGCAAAATCTTGCTATGGAAGGCCCTTATTGTCATGAGCTCAAGTAATGTGGTTGCCCGCTGTCCTTTTGGTACCTGATGAAGAATTTCTGGCAGCACCCCTTTTTGAAGATTTGCAAAATAATTTGCCCTCTCCTCGGCGGCAACACTTAACCGGATGGGGGTAGGCCATGAGAAGTAAGCAGCACTGCTCTCACAATGTTGTCCAGCAGATGCAAATGGCTGAAGGGTGGGCGGGCTGAATGAAGGTAAATTAGAGTGACTGCAGCAATTTCTTTCAAGATCCAGAGCTGATTCTTCGGATGGAGTCGAACCGGAGCAGTGAATCCTACTATTATGTCTAGTAGTCTGCTCCATCATAGGGTTCACCTAATGAATCAATCAATTGATGGAATGACCTATAAAGAAAGTTGGTGATGAACAAGGATACATCTAATGCCACGAGAATGCAATTAAAACTTCCTCGATTTAAGAATGAGAGGGCAGAAAAAGTAAATCCAAGTTTGAACATGTCAAATTCATGTAGGCATTGTCAAGTAGATAAGTGGATGAAGGGGATTAATAGTAAAATCATCAGCTCCGGGAATAATCTAGGATGATCAGTTTCAAAATCTAGATTTATAAAAAGAAGTTTAATCCATTAGACTAGCTATCAATGGTTAATACATCATTCAAAATAACAATACAACCAAGAAACTGGTCTGATGATCAGCAAATTACATTAGCAAATATATCAAAGTCAACGTGTTTCAGAGAGCCAACTTGTGTGCACCTCGACTAAACTCATGGGACAACCACAAAACTCTATACAACACTTGGCATCAAGAAGCCAAACAGAACACAAAACATGGGAAAACAGGATAAATTAGTATATAGAATGGCAGCCCACTAGTTGTACCTAAGAAAACAAGAACAAAACTAAAGAAAAACTAGAAAACAAAAACCAGAACAGTTCATTTCAACACAATCACCGACAATTTAATAACAGGATAATGTTAAAAAAAAGGGAATTAAAACATGAATTATCACAAACCCAATACTCACATGATCATAAATAATTAAACCCATAACCAAAAACAAAAAGGAAAATCTAGATATTAAAAAAGAGATTAAGAAAGCTGAAACTCACCCAAAACCAAACCAGCGGGAAATATGATGAAAAGAACAGTGATAGCTCAAATTAGAGAAAATTGCTTCAAAAAAGCCTAACCCATCGAATCTTTTTAGCTGAAATTGAGCATGATTTTGCTCAGAGACTGTAGTGAAGCTTATATTTTGCAGAGGGAAGAAGAAGCTCTGCTCAAAAACATCGGAAAGTGAGAGTTTGAAAAGAAAATGAAACATTGAAATTGGAAAAGGTAAAGTTAAAAGGCAATTGGTTGAGTTGAGTGCGTATGATTTTTTAATTCGTTTAAACAAACAGAGATTAAGCGATGGTGGGAAGACGTGTTCGTTGTGGACTGTGGTCGGCTTCTTCCACACTTATATTACAATATTCGTTTCAAATAATAAGACCCCTTTTTTTTTTTTTTAAATTGAGAAGAGCCTCTTCCTTTTAATTTTTTTTTTTTTTTTTTATGATTTAAATTTTATGGTGTTTTTTTTTATAGAGAAATTTCAACAACGCTTTTTGTTGGAGTAATTTTAATTTTAAAAATAGTAAAAGTTTTGAAATATTTCAAAAATGACATAGATCGGAGAAATGTTAATTTTTAATTCTTTTTTGTTATTTTTAAAAATATTAATTCTTAAAATATTATTTTTGAAAAACTCATTTTTTATATAATATTGGGTGGGGGATTGAACCATTTAATTAGGAGTGTGAGAGTATATGTCATTAACTGTTGGGCTATATTTTGATGGACGAAAATATTATAAGTTAATCTTTAATATTATAATTTGAGGAAACAAAGTGGTTTCCTAAATCTAAACTCAAACATAATCACCTACTTAAACTTTTTTTTTTTAGATTACATCAAAGTGGGGGAGGGGGGACTCAAACCTTTAATGGCTTCAAAGGGAATGGAGTAAATATGTCTAACCATTTGAGCTATGCTCATGTCGACAACACCTACTGAAACTTAACTCTAATGGTAAGACGTCAATGTTTTTTTTAATGATTCTCCTTTCCTAATTTAATATAATATCAATAAATAAATTCAAATATATTATAATTATAAACTTAGTTTATATTTTTATTCGGACACAATTTTAATATTAGGGACTTGATTGTTATGCTTTTAAAAATATAAAATAAATTGTAAGATAATCATATCTAAAATTTAGAGAAGTTTTTTTTTGTCAATCAAGTCTTTCATCTATTAAATTAGAGATTTGAATTATTATTTGTTCCTTATTGTATGAAAAAAAAAGTATTTTTACTCCATTTTGCATTCTTTCATCATTTAATATCTTAGAAAAAATAAAATTTTCAATAGATGACTTTTTTTTAAGAGTAATATAAAAAATAATAAATATTTTAAAATTGACATTTATAAGACTGGAATTCCACCTATTTCGGTTTGAAATGTCATTTTTGAAAAATTCCAAAACTTTTATTATTTTTAAAAATATCACTTCTTAAAATACAATTTTTTTAGGGGAAAAAAACCACTATAAATTTTTTCATGTCCTATAAAAAAGGAAATCAAATAGTTTTATGTTTATCGTTTGGTGCGTATGGTGAAATGATTGGAACATCTTTTATTCACCAATAAGGCGAACTCTTATTCATAGGATTTTTGTGCAAATAATAATTACTTAAATATATATATATAGATAAAATCAAATGTTCAAGTCTCTCCACCCAATTTAATGTAATATGGAGAAAAAAAAAACCAACCTAAATTTATGTATTATATTTTTTTTCCTCTTTAATAATCACAATCCTAGCCCATGCATCTCTCAACTGATTTTACACGATAATCTTTTTGATCAAAAGTTGATTAGTAGGAGGATTAAGATGGGATTGCTATGTTCGTATGTTTGGTAGAAGGATTATACAAACACTAATATATGATTTTATTTTGTTGGAGAATTTAGCCCATGACATAATTCAAAAGACAAATAAGTGAATGTGGAAGCGTACCTGAATTGATGAATTGAGAGCGATTACCATACAAGTTTTGGATCTTCCAAATCCCTTATGCACTCACACTGTTTCTACATAGAGTAAACTCCTTTGATGGGTGAAGAAATCAACGAGAAAAAGAATTGGGAATGGGGATTGTAACCCTTCATTAAAACTGTCTAAACAACTGTTCGGAGTTACCAAGTTGTTGAATTTTCAATTTGACCCCTCATTAAATAAGAAATTACAATGGTATCTATGGTTATCTACATTTCCATAGAATTATATAATTAGTCTTAAACTAATATTTAAACTTTAATAGATCACTTTAAATTGACTATACCATATACATTTAATAATTATATTTGTGATCTCATATACTGAATTTTTCCAACATATTCACCTATGTGGGAATCACCCCATGTGGGATTTATTTCCATCCTAATATTGAGAGATTTTTTTTTAATCGTTGAAAATTTGGAGTTAGCTTCTGTCAAGAAGGCTCACGATTTCTCCTTCATCGATAGAGATAGATAGGCAAGGCAACAAAACTTGCCCATGATTTGGCTAAAAAGGGTTGTCATTTGTCCCCAGACATTTCTGGTTACTGGCAGTGGCAGGGCGAAGTTACGAAATTATTTTAGCAATGTAAAAATGTTAAGAGGAATTCCACCATTTTTTTTAAATATGTATTTTTAAAAAATAACAAACATTTTTAAAATTTTCACAAGTGGTGTTTTCTTACAGATTTGGTTTCACTTTCACACTTGATCGAGGTAAAAGGAAACAAAAAATGTTATTCTTGAATTTTTTTCAAATTTTATACTATTTTAAAAGGGAAATTTCATTATTGATACCCAATGAAATTTCTCTTTTTAAAATAGTAAAAAAATTGAAAAAAAATAAAATCAAGAATCACATTTTTTCCCCTTTTTCCCACCTAAATGAGTGATAACTTATTAAGTAATCGGTGATTAGAGGCAATAAATATTAGTTGATACGGTGAATCAATAAATTAGTGATTACCTATGTGGTGAATATTTGTGAAGAAATCAATGACTACTAGTGGCGATTTTGTAATATTTTAAGCATGAATTTAAGTTTTTTGCTATTTTTATAAATGAGTTTTTTTAGTGCTATTTTTATAAATATAATTGTATGTGTAAAAGCCACCTTTAAAAATATCAAATCATAAAAATGCTATTTTTGAAGGGAAAAAACTCCAAAAATTTATAGAGTCGTTTTTTTTAAAGGGGGAATTTTTTTTTTTAAAAAAAATTACTAAAAAAACTTAAATTTTTATATTGAAAAAAATCCGTTTTTAAAGTTTAAGGGCCAACAAGCGGCTCCACCCCTATTTACTGGTTGTCACCTTTTATGGACTGGTTTTCTTATCGTCTAGTTGGCGTTTTGTTTTGATTATTTTCTTATCTAAATTAAATTAAATTTATCAATAGTCAAGATAAGTATATTAAAAAGAGAGCTCATATCGATTCTTTATATATAAAAAAAAAACTACTATTTACCAATAATATTAAATATTAATAAGATTGATAACTAAAATATAAAGATTAAAATAAAAAACTGAAAGTACATAGATAGAATTAACGTCTCTATCTGGAGTTTAGATTTCACCTCCCCTCCTAAATCAAATTGAAATATTCTCTGCCAATTAGTACTTTATAGGAAAAATCAAGGAAATTTCATAGGATAACAAAATATTTTGTAATATTTATAAATATAAAAGTTTTTTAAAAATCCTCATTCATGTGAATCTGGAAATCAGTGATTATTTACGTGAAACTAGTGGTAATTTTGTAATATTTTACTTACGAATTTAAGTTTTTTTTGTTATTTTTATAAATAAGTTTTTGAACTGCTATTTTTATAAATATTAGACCAGATTTTGCTATATGTATAAGAATCCAAAATCAATCTAACATGTAAAATTAATATATGCCAAAAATATTAACAAAACTCAAACTTTTAGTTAAATTAAAAGGAGAAAATAAATAAATATATAATCAACAAGACATTGAGAATTTAACAATTTGTATAACAACTAAGCAATGGGGAAAGATTGAAACTTAATCAACAACTTTGGGCACCTTTTGGTTTCTAATCACTTAGTTCAAACTTTAATTCTCCACCCGTTCTAATTTACAACATATATCTTAGATGCACATCCTTTTCTATCTTTTCATTCTTTCTCTCTCGATATAGTATATCAAATTGAAGTAAGAGAGACTCGAACCTTCAACCCGTGAAAAGAGAGTGTTGGTGTCTAACCACTTGACGTGGTATCTCTTGCATTTTATCTTACTAATGTAATTCGATATTATAAATTCTTTTCTTCTTTAAAACACATAAAGCTCAGCCAATTCCTCCAAATTAGCCTCAGAACCAATATTTGGCTCTGAATTTTCAAGCATCCATAAAAGATGGTCAAAAAGAACAACTTCACATCTCACTGAAATTGCATCACAATGATCATCATCCATTGCCTTGATCACTTGCTGCTTCTGCCTAGACTTGTCAATAAGAGCATTCAAAACAGGATGGCTCAAAAACTTTGAGCTTATAACATATCTCTTTCTTGTGCTTCCAACATAGATAATTACATTATTGCCACTGATATTGATCTTTTGATCTTCTTCCATAATTTTCTCTTCACAAACCCACAAATCTTCTCTTGTGGATTTTGATCTAAGGCTGCTATAGGAAGAGGATCTTCCCAATTGCCTTGACAAGCTCTTGCATTTCCTCAGTATTGAGGTTATTTTCTTCATTTTTTTTTCCTTAGAGAGAAAGAGGTGATGGAAAAGGAGAGATTATATAGGAGACTTGAATGAGACTCAGAAATTGAGTGGGTAATAAGATTAAGCAAAGATGATGATAATGATGAAGAAGAAGAAGAGATAGAGATGAAGGGGTTGAGTTTGGTGCAAAGTCTCTGTTTTTCTAGTGATATTTATATCAGTTCACTTTTGCCAACTAACCATTGTTTCAAATCACCAAAAGCAAGTTGTACTCTTTTTGTTTTTGAGTTTGTAAAATTGTAAACCGTACCTTTCTACTGATTAGTTTTAATGAATTTCATACGTGTGATTGTCAGTAAGTCATGTGTTTCACTTCCATAAAAATAATCAGAATAATTTAATTGGTGTGTGCAATCCACACGTATGGTTAAAATCTTCTTATTATTTTAGCAGAATTGAAGACAAATAAATATGTATCTAAAATTTATTAAAACTAACTTGTATAAGGCGTGATTTATAATTTTACCAATTACGTAGGTGTTTAAAATTATTTATAAACACGAATAATATTTGCAGCTATGTCTTTGTTTTTTTAAGAGAGAGAAAGAGAAATATGAGGTGTTAATGGATCATATTTTTGCTATTAATATTGAATTTGAAAGAATTCATCCAGTCAAAGAAAAATACCATATTTATGTTTTGTGAGAAACTAGAGGTGTGTAAGCAACCCCACTAGTTAATATATATGTATATATATATCCATTAAAGTTTTCATCAAGTGAATCGCTTAACATGTTATAGTTGATCCATCATTAAAATTTTCATATATGTGCTTTAAGTTTGGTTAAAAAAGTATAATTAGAATTGTTGAGTAGAAGCTAAACAATCTTTGGGTTGCCATAAATTAATGTAAGTTAAATAAATTGAGTTTGCTTATCTAATCAATAGGGAATGTGGTTGAGGGTGCGATTAATCCCAAATTAATTGAATTGAAGAAATCTCCTATATTGTAATTTGAAGACAATATTTCATTAGTATGATTTTTTTAGGTGGAGCACATAATTAATAGATTAGTATAGGATATTAGTTTAAAATTGTAGAATATTATATTTAAAAACGGATTTGTTGCTTTGACGTGAAATATATATAAAACAATGAAAAAAAAAACTCACCATTTTATCGAAGGTGATGAAAAAGTGTTTTCTACTTTCATAGAGAATATTCATATTCAAATAAAATTATCATTATTAATTAGTATAAATCAAATTAAAGTACAATTAACTTTATCTAGTTTTGATATATTTTTGGTTATTCACTTTATATTACATTAATATTAAAATAAGGGTTTAATATGTTGTAAAATTTTATATAAAATTATTAAAATAAGAGTGAAGGGAAATTGGTGTTTTGTAGAGGGGAGAAGGTGAAAACTTGTCTGTTCAAATGACAACGAGTTTAAAAGATATATTATTGACTATATGATTATCGGTTTAGTCCACACTTATAGATCATTTGTTGTATATATCGGTTTATCTCCCTTATCAATTATAAATCCAAAAATTCATGAATAGATAAACGTATTTTGTCAACTTGAATATAACTCAAATAATTAGACACATCTCTCTTCTCATGAGGTAAAAAATAGGAGTCTCTCCTCCCTTAATTTAATATAATATCTATAAAAAAAACACATTATGCGAGTCTCATACTATAATTTATAGTTTTTAAGTATGTGAGATTGAGATTTGAACCATAACCTTATAATTACAAATAACAACACTTTAGTCTTTCATTGCATACACTTAGTGTACTCAAATTACTTATTTTGGTAAAAAAAAAATCTCTCATATAGATTTATAGGCATTGAGAATGGAAACTATTTTTTCTAGGGTTTGATGGTTAGCAATTATAGCTAAGCTATAATACCATTCAAATGTCACGTGAATGAGAAATAAATAATTGAAACAAAGAGCCCTAAATTTCTCGCCTTTTATCAATAAATTTGGGGAGAATGAGATCTCAAATATTCTCAATCTCCGTTAGGTTAAGATTTGGGAACAAATAGACCTTCTACCCTTCGCTCTCGTGTGTGTGCTCACTAAAGGAAAAACATAGGCTAATCATTACGTTTTTAAAAACAACTTAGATTGGATTTTATTTGCATGTGGCTTTTTAATAATGGAGGTAAGAGAATTCTTCCAAACACAATGCATGATGCTAATTCAATTTTGTTTACCAAATAATTTTTCTTTTATCATTTTCAAAATTGTTGCCGGATGAAAAAAAATTGAAATTGAGTTCTTATATTTTTATATAATATAGTTTTATATTTTGAATTGATCTTTTATTCTTTTAAGTGATTTATTTCATTTTCGTATTTCTCATTTTTGACGATTTAATTCTCTTGCATTTTGATAAAAATTAACCTAAGCCCTTATTGCATTTTTTTTCCAAACATAAATCAATTTGGGTCCCTCATAAATAATGAAGTTTTTTCTTTTGACTTTGCTAGTTATAGTGTATAATTAAATTGAATGAATAAATAACGATACTATAACCATATCAATTTTAGTGACTACATGTTTTTTGAAAGTTTTGTTTTTCAATCAATATCTAAGTCAATATAAAACCAATTTCAAACTTAATTTATGGATTCCTTTTCAAATCAAAACCATAAAAAAAACCAACTAAATTAGCTAAACATTCGAACCAATCGAATCGAGTCAGTTCAATCGGTATAATTAATTCTTCTTTGAAGTTAATGCAAAATAGTATAGAAAAATGTAGTGAAAAGACGAGGGGGTAAAACTAAAAACATGAATAAAAGCTAAAGGGGGATGAAAAGATTTGAGGGGGAAATGGGCAAGGCAAGGCAATGCATGAGGGAGAATACCCCACAAAGAAATGGGCATTTTGACTGAAAGTCTTGTCTTTGATATAGGTCTTAACTTAAGGAAAGAAGGACAAAGGGGGAATGCACGTGCACATAAAATTGGCTAACTCACTCTTTTGAATAAATTAATAATGTCGTAATGCAATGAACATGAACATAGGACGAAGATGGATAAGAATTATATATAAGAATTGTGATTGGTTTTTTTCCAATGAATGAATGAATCACATGGCCCCTTCCTTTCCCTTACCCTTTTTAGACCAACCACAGACAGACACTGCATTGCTCCCCACACCCAGTTTTTGCAGCTCGCACATAGAGAAAATGGTTCCATGTAATGTACTGCTCACTCCCATTCCTTTTTGCTATTTCTCTCTGCACTTTCTCTGTTACATTATCCATTCATAGCTTTTCTTCTTTTGAGTTTTGGTTGTCTAGTTCTTGGTTCACAATCCTATGCTTAGAAACCATATGAGTAACTTCTCTTATTCGTGATCTCGATAAAATATCACATGTATTTATTATCTACGACATAGAAACAATGAGATCGATCCACTATTTTTAATCACTTCTACCCTGACTTATTATGAATAAGGGGAGAACAAGTGCCTTTCTAATGGTTTAATAATTAGGTTTAAAAATGATAATTATTAAACACTTGAGATCTTATTAACAAAGTTATAAGTTTTGAAAGAAAAATAATGTTTAAAAAATTAACTTATTGTGCCAAACGTCAAAAAGTAGTTTTTTTTAGAACACTACTAAAATTTATTTGTTGTCTTTGGTTATAATCTAATTATTATCTTAAAATTTACTCGTAATTTAATTTCTAAAAAGTGTGTTTAAATCTTTTGAATTTTGAGAAGTTTCGAGCTTAATTAATCTGTCTAAAAAATTTAACTCAAAATATTATGTGATTTATTTAATTGTTAATTAGTATTTATAATTATTGATAAAAATGCAATTTTTACTTGGAGGTAATTGAATTTTTATTTGGATGTTAAACTAGTATTTTATTATTACATCCGGTTGATTATATGAAATTAGATTTGGACAAGGTAATTAGATTATTGTAGAGGCAGTTGCAAATCTAGCAAATTTTTCAATAATATTTAATAAAAATAGTAACTCTTAAACATATTTGTAGATATAGCGAGTTTTGATTAGTAGAATTATATTTTTTACACTAAATTAATCAAACACATTTTTCATTATTAATCACTTATCAATACAATAAAGAAATTTATATTTGCAAATAGTTTTAAGGAACAATATTTATAAATATTGCATCAAAATCTGTTACCCAATAAAATTTTAGTTATTGTATTAGGTTTTTAAAATCACATAAAGCTCATGCGGTAAAAATTGAATTTGAAACTTCAGATCTTTCATTTCAAATAATATTTTTTTAGTTTGAAATTTTGTGCAACAAAAGTTCGTTACTTCATATTTTGTTTTAGTTCAATTTTTTTTTTTTTGGGAATCTATCATCAATATATGAAAAGAAGCACCAAATGCAGCAGTATGTGATTGATGATGTCCCTACTGCACAAGCATGCATGGGCAGACTATTGAGAGTGACTGTAATTTATTTTTATTTTTATTTTTTCAGAAAGGGTTGTATTATTTCTATGCATTTATTATATAATAATATTTTATTATATAAAAAAATTATATAATATTTTATCTTCTTTGTGTCTCGAACATGAACAAACATCCCATCGAAATAGGCTTTCGGTGGGAGTCTATACTATTATACCAATGCGACCACCAATGACCAAAGGCAATAATAATTTAAAAATTAATTAAAAGAAATATTTCCTCGTACAAAGTATCTTGATAACCATCATTTATTATTTTTATACTAAATCAAGTCCAAAATAATAAATAAAGTTATTATTTAGATAAATGCAATTAATTTTAACAAATAGGATAAATTGTAAGATGTAAGTGTTTAAAGGTAGGTTTATTTCGAAATTATATAAGATTGACCCAACCAACATTGAAAATAAAACTCAAAAGACCAACGGATTCTCTTTGTAAAAGAGAGAGAAATCAAAATTGATTTATATATGCAGCATAAAAATAATAATTTTTAAATGTTTTCATCACCGATTTTGTAATGGTATAATAGGATAAAGATTCAACCAAAAAATATTGATACTTCGAAAATAAAAGTAAAACTTTCAAAATAATAGATACTAGATCAAAAAATTATATAATTCATAGATCGAAATAATATACAAAATGTAAGTTTTTGATTCAGCTGATTTATCCACATTTTTCTTTGCCAAGGAGATGATGTGGGTCCGATTCCCACTAATTTCCAACATGATTTGATTTGTTTAAAAAAAAGATGATCTTTTCAGAAAAGCTCTTCAACAATAAGATAAAAGATGGATCTAACCTGAATACGAAATGACAGCCAATAAAACAGGGTTCATTGGATGAGACAGACTTTTCTAAAATCATGATTATGCCCTTCGAATTTAGTTACAATGCCACCATCCAAAAAAAATTTCTTCTGTGGTAATCAGGAAAAATTCAAATAATCCAACAAAGTCACTATCCTCTTTCCTCTTTAGAGCAATAAAAATCACCATTACTAATTGCTTTATAAACTTTGAGGTGTTTGATTAGGGGATGGGGAAATTGAAGTTTGGGTTTGTGATGTTTGGGAAAGTGAAATATGAGTTTGTGATGTATGTGTTCAGATTGTATGAGAATGAGAATGAATAGTGAAAATAATGTGGGTGTGTTGGAATGAGATGTCAAATCTAATTGTAAAACTGGAAATGTTATATCAATGCCAATGAAAAAGAAATTTGAAACAACCATGCGAATTTGTTTGTGAAACTCATTCTCAAACCCACAATTAAACACCCTCTAAAATAGGTTTTCATTAAGGTAATGACATAGAATAAAATACTACTATCACGGACCCAGTTACATTTATTCTAAAAATACTAGATAAGAATAAAATGGATATAACTTACCTACCTACTGATGAGTAGGAGTTCCTACTCACTTTTATTTCTCTGAGTTTATTTATATTATATTATACTACATTAAATAAATATATAGGTCTCACTATAAATTAGTCAATTAGAAATAAACTACATCAGAAAATAAGCCGGAAGTTCTACTCGCACATATGTAAGCAAGTTTTTTAAGAATAAAATTAGCAGCCGTTTCATCATAAATGTGAAAGGGGAAAAAAAACACCTACAAAAGTCGAAGATTCCCTCAAGATGGCATAAATCAAACGAAAGGCAACAATTACAACTTCCTACCAAATAATAGCAACCGAATTTAATTAGATCTCAATCTAGTCCATTCAAATTTATGAACCCTCCAACAAATTTGGGGGGTAGATCTATCGAATTGAAACCCTAGGGGAATTTAATGCCAATAACAAGGTGTAATACTTTCTAAAGGCGTACTTTTGACAGGCACCAAAGCAATTTCAAAACTTAACCACCAAGAAAATACAGCCAGGATATTTCTTGCTTAGAAGCAAAAGCATCCTTTACCACTTAAAATGGAGATCTAACTATTGCAAAGATAGATTAGCCATTGAAGTCAAGGAAAAATGATAAAATATCAGTTACAGTTATAGACAAGGACTAGCTATCCAGAAAGGATAATCATTTATTTCTTCTGGACATTGAAATTGACATCATCAATAAAAGAAAATCAATAGTGATAACATAAAAATTACTTCTTACCAAAAGATAATTGCATGATAATATGCACAAACCAGTTTCTGTCCAGCTAAATTTTCACCCACTGATGCAGATCCCGAACATTGATAATCAGACCAGAATTATTATAGCGGGAGTCCGAATAATATTCAAATAAGAGATAATTATAAAATATGCATGTATTCAGTAAATAGCTCATACTTTAAAGTCTATCAGTTAAGGATCTTAATAATTGTAATATCAATCATATAGATCAGCATTACCACTCCCTAATTTAACATGTACAATAAATTTCGAATAAATATACAGACAATTGGTACATACCATCAATCGATTTCAGCTCATATGAACTATAAAAGTACACATTTGATTCAGATTGTGAAAATCGCTTCTCATGTAGATGTGTGAACACATGATCAAATTAGAACTATCCACCCTAATTTGGCCAGCTGACGGGCTAATAAAAACTAAGAACCAAGTGTCTTTTTGGTATGCAATTGCCTACTGCAGCTGCCTGATATTTTCTTTTTTCCACTGTAATTTCCACAAGCGTAAAAGCTAAATACATAAATAAGAGAGAGAAAAACATGTAAAACTGATTAAATTAAAATAAAATCATGGCTCGACAGTTGACACCTTGCCATTAATTGGGATGCTGCTAAAGCTAGTGGCAATGCCGCCATTGTTCTTTGCAGCTCCAACTCTAACCAAGCAATTCTGCATCTTACATATACCTCTCTAAATTGTCCCCAAGATAACTCTTGGTCTTCTGTAAGCTCAAACCCTTGGACCTCTGCTTCCACGCCTAAACAAAATTATCCCGTTTTCATTTGCACTCATTTTCCGTAGCGATTAGTTCCAGGTAAGGAAAAAAGATCCCAGGATTTAAAGAATAGAAGAAAAAAATAAATGTTTATAATCTAGAATATGATTCTTGAATCAATACTACAACAAGAAAGTTACATATCTCCCTCTCACCCCCTAAAATTTTTGTGTAATTCTACCTTTTGTAGCATATTTCTAACTTTCCATGAATTGATCTATGCAATCAACATCAAAAATTGTAAACTCGTCAGCAAACATAAAGTAATTACTCCCCTCCTCTAAACCAACAAAGACGAACCAAACCGTAAAATTCCCAAAATCATCATATGAGAAGAAATAGATTTGAAAGCTTCAGCTCTCTTTGCATAAAGAATAATCAGTTTGTTTTGTACTTCTCACACTCCTTTTCTCCAACTCACTGCCACTAGACGTTGAAACGAAAGAGCATGATATCTCCTTCTTGGACAATATATTCTTTACCCTCAGATCTCAGCTGCATAAACATGTAAGCTTCATTAAGTGAAACTCCTACTATTGATAGAATAAATAACCCAAGAGCTTTTAAACATTTCATTTTGATCTCTTCAATATGGATAAATATCAATATCTCCCGTTTACCATGTGCTAATTTCTCTTTATCGATGTTTCTTAACTGCTTGCCTTCTACAATTTTCCCCCAAGAAGGGTATTTTTATAGTATGCTCCTTGGAAAAATGATCCATAACGTATCAAAATAAACAGCAAGTACTAAAAACACTATAGATGAACCACAAACCAGAGAATATAATCTACCTTTTAGTTATATCTTAGCTATTTGAAGGAATAATTTAAAAGAAAAAAATCCTGCTTGACATAGGTTTAAATAATAAATCACCTTCATCGAGGTGAGAGTCAGCTAGCGAGCACTCACGGCTATTAAAAAAAAACTATAGCTCTGTAAGAAAGCACCCCAACTAACAAAAATTGAAAAAAGGGGGAACATCCTGAATCAAAACTAACATGGAAACCCAAAAGAGGTATTGAAGTGGCAACAATCCTAACCTTCTCTCGAGATGAGCTCATATTGTCAAAGGTCCTCTTGTTCCTCTCAAGCTAAATACCTCAATAAAATGGACAGAAAACCAGCCTAACATACTCATAATTAATTGACATGGTTTATTCATAGAGGTCATAATTTCACCTTCGGGGGATAATAATTAACATCAATAGAAATTTAAAATTCCATAAACCTTTGGTCAGTCCTAGACTCCTAGGCAAGAGTCAAGACAGAATTAGCACTTGGGCTTGTAAAGTTCGGTCTATTTAAGCAATTTAATCAGTGATCTTTTGTGGAAGACCCAATATCATGCATCATTATCACGCATATTTAACACTTCCTTATTGATAGATTTCCAAAATTTTAGTAATAAAACTATAAACTTACATGGCCCTTCTCCCTTGCTGCTGCAAATGAGCCCGCAGCAACAAAATCATCATAAGACACCTAAAGGAAACAGAATTTAAAATGTTAAGAAAGAAAAGCAAGCAGATACAATTTAAAGAAAATGATCTAACAGCAACATGGATTTTCAGCACATAAAATGTAAATCCTCTTTTTATCCACCTGAAATACTCGAGAAGGATATAAAAGTAAATTTCTCTGCTTGTGAAACATGCTATTGACTATTTTTTTCATAGAAAACACAGATAAAACGTTCACCTATCAGTGTCAACATAAGATGATAACGCCCTATTTTATATAAACTCCTATAATAAGGTTTGAGCATTAGTTTCAGTAAAAGAGAACTATAAAATCTTAATAAATAATTCCATTTTTCAGAAAATAATAAATAACAAAAACGTGTTTCAAGAATTGGCCATTCAATGGATTCCTCAAACTTAAGTATGGTTTCATCTAAATACAGACATCTACTTATGTGTAAAGCAGAGAAAAGATTACAATCTCTCCCCTGAACTAGCAGAAAGCACTTGGATCAATATACTTACTATTGTTAGTAGATATTATATTGCTATTATAAAGATGAATACAGTAAGCATCTTTATTCTCAGGAGAAAACAATATTTAATCGTACATGTTGAAGTTGAATGGAGGATAATCTTCAAACTCCTGGATCATTAGCCAGAAAACCCTAAAAACTAAGGTGGTGGAGGATTAAAACAACGGTGTTGGTGGATTTACTGAACAAATTAATTATAATGGGCAGAGGAAAAATTTCTTTTCCAGACTGGACAATATGCTTTAAGACATCTATTCTCACCGTCTCTGCACGAATGAACCCTCTCTCAAAGTCTGAGTGAATGACTCCAGCAGCTTGAGGTGCAGTCATTCCTTGATTAACAAGAAAAAGAAAAAACAATTAAACAGAGTACGCAAAATTTGAATAAATTATAATATTTCTTTCATCCTTTCAATAATCACGCATGTGTTGAATTTCATTAGTCAAACTTGTATCTGAATCTACAAGCGTCGAGTATGATAAAAATATGTAAAATGAATAAATGCATCTTAATTCAATAACGTAGCTTTTAAACTTTTGAGGTGAATGTAACAATGTGTTTGAATATAAATCTCCCACAACCAGTCCAACAAATCCCACTTAGACACCAATATCAGCATACATTAATACACCGATCTTTCTTCAGAGGACATATAGCATGCATGCAAGGAGTAAAATCATTCAAGAGAATCAGGTCACAATCAATCAATTTCCCCAAGCAGCAGAATTGAAGCAAACCTCCAAGTATGGTCCAAGCTTTCGTCTCCTGCACAGACCCCACAAAAGATCTCTTCAATGGATATACGGATTGTATTTATAACACAAATATTAAAAAGATTGTTAAAAAATCTACCTTCTCGCCAGAAGTAAAATATGTACGGAGCCCCAAAAGGTTATATGTTTCCCTGATAAGATTTCCAAGGCCACTTTCACTTACACCAAGAGATTTTAAATATTCAAACCTCTCTTCTGATGGAAGTTCTGAGAGCTCAGACTCAACCTGAAAATATGAAGCTCCATATTAAGGATTTCCTTGTACAATCATTCTTAATAAATTCTTGCAAAAAAAACATTGTTAACGGCTTGTAATCTTGTGCAAAAAAAACATTCTCAAAAAACATTGTTAACGGCTTGTAATCTTGTGCAGAAAATCAGGCTCCGGGCCCTGATGGGTTCACTGTGGAGTTCTTTAAAAACGCTTGGAACATCATCAAAGGTGACATTATGAAGGTGTTCCAAGAGTTTTTTGAGAATGGGATCGTCAATGCTTGTGTTAATGAGACGCTCATCACGCTTATTCCGAAGAAAGTTGATGCCTTAGCGGTTAAAGATTTTCGCCCCATTAGTTTAACCACTTGCTTGTACAAAATCATTGCTAAGGTCTTAGCCGATAGGCTTAAGAGGGTGCTCCCCAATACCATCTCTATTTTCCAAAATGCTTTCATTGGAGGTAGACAAATTATTGACTCCATTCTTGTGGCTAATGAGTTGGTAGAAAATTGCAGGAGAAGAAAGGAAAAAGGTGTGGTTATCAAGATTGATCTTGAAAAGGCTTATGATAGTGTGGATTGGTGGTTCCTCCTTGCTGTTTTTAAAAAAAAGGGCTTCAATTCTAAATGGTGCAAGTGGATGGAAGGCTGTATTAAAAGTGCTAATTTCTCTATTCTCCTTAATGGCAAAGCCAAAGGAAGGATTAAAGCTACAAGAGGCCTAAGGCAAGGAGATCCCCTCTCTCCTTTTCTCTTTCTCTTGGTAGCTGATGGTTTTAGTAGGCTGCTCATTAGAAATCAGCAGTGCAGTGTGATCAAAGGTTTTACTTGTGGTAATTTGGAGGTGTCTCACTTGCAATTTGCTGATGATACCCTTCTCTTTTCCAAGTTTGACCCCATCCTCTTAGCTAATCTTGCTGCCACTGTGAAATCTTTTGAATCAGGGTCAGGGCTGCTTATTAATTGCCAAAAGTCTGCTGTGGTGGGTATTAATCTGGATGAGGAGGAAGTTCTGTCAGTGGCCAACATTTTCAATTATGAAGCTAGTAGTCTCCCTTTGGTCTACCTTGGGTTACCTTTGGGGGGCAACCCTTCTTCCAAACAGTTTTGGAACCCGGTGATAAACAAGATCGAGCAAAGAATCTCCAAGTGGAAGCATGTCTTCTTATCGAGAGGAGGGAGGCTTACTTTACTGCAATCTGTTTTGAGTTGTCTGCCTACTTACTACTTCTCTGTTTTTAAGGCTCCGGTGCAGGTCACTAAACGTATTGACAAGATCCTTCGCACGTTCTTCTGGAAAGGAGCTGATGGTGTTGTGGGCGACCACCTTGTTAAGTGGGATACTATCACCCCCCCCTTTTTCCTTTGGTGGTTTGGGTTTTGGTGGGCTTGGCAAAAAGAATGATGCTCTTCTTTTAAAGTGGTTGTGGCGTTTTCCTCTTGAAAAGCACCTTCTTTGGCATAAGATTATTGCTAGTATTTATGGCATTGAAGATTTGGGGTGGTGTTCCAAGGTTAAATCGAACTTCAACAACAAAAGCCCTTGGAAGCTTATTCTCAGACTCAAACCACTAATGGATAATAATTGTAAATTCTTATTGGGAAATGGCAGTAGCATCCTTTTTTGGAATCATATTTGGATTGGTGAGGAATCTCTCAAGACCCGTTTCCCAAATCTGTTTTTCCTTGCTAAAAACAAGTCTAGCTTGGTTAGTCAAGTTTGGAGGGAGGAGGCTAATGATTGGGTTATTGAGTTCAGAAGAAACTTCAAGGATCATGAGGTGTTGGAGTGGATTAATTTGATGATTTTATCGGGGCCTCTTCGTGTTAATGATAGGGAAGATACTAGGGTTTGGAAGTTTGATGTTAGGGAGGGTTTCTCTTGCAAGTCTGCCTTGAGGATGCTGTGGAGTTCGTCTAGGCCTGTTAAGGAGTTTGACCACTCTCTGATTTGGAAGGGTAAATTTCCTAAGAAAATAAAAGTTTTTCTTTGGATTGTTGTTAATGGTGGCCTCAATTCCAACCAAAAAATTCAAGCTCGGAAGCCGTGGATTAGTCTACAACCTAATTGGTGCTGCTTATGTAAGAAGAATTCAGAAACTACCCATCACCTTCTCTTTGGCTGCATGTTTTCTCAACGTATCTGGAATTCTTTGTTTAGTACCTTTAATATGTGTTGGGTTAGCCACTTCGACCCGAGGACTAATGTTCTAGCCCTTTTGGAAGGCTGCAATCTCCCGGACAAAAGTAAAGTGTTATGGATTAATGCGGTGAGATCGATCTTATGGAATATATGGCTTGAGAGGAATAGGAGAATTTTTGTGGATACTTGTAAATCTTGGGATGTTATTTGGGATTATAGTGTTCTTAATGCCTCTCTTTGGAGTGCAAATTGTAATTTTTTTTTTTGTAACTATTCCCCCTCTACTATAGCCTCCAACTGGTTGGCCTTTTTGTAATTCCTTTTTGGCCTTCTTTTGGCTCTTTCATTTATCAATGAATAGCTTCGTTTATTATCAAAAAAAAGATAGTGAGATGGAATTGTAGGACAGTTCAAAGATTGACTAACCTGTGCAGAAACTGACACTATTCCACATTGCAACTCTGATGCAAGACTCATAACTTCTTTAACATGAGGATTACTAGCAGGCTCGGCGAGATCAGATTCAGCTACATTAGCCACATATATAATGGGTTTCATAGTAAGCAAGCAAAGATGTTTAATGGCATCCTTTTCAAACTGTGTTAAAGTTACTGATCGTGCCGGTTTTCCATCCATAAGAACCTTCTGAATTTTTTCCAATGCAGACTTTTCTGCTTCTTCCTTGAAGAGAGAAAGGGGGAAATTTAAAAATAAAATACACACACAGACAAGGTATATATATATATATATATATATATTATATATATACTGAAGGAAAGAAATGGACAGGAGCCTGATTTGAAACATGATGATCAAAGAGGAACAAACATAAACATGGAGACAGGATTATATTAATGAGACATTATTTATTAAAACTTAAAAGACACATGAGATATAATAAACAGATATAGAATGACTGAAATAATAAATTTATTGGCATATTAATAAATCCAATTAATATATTAAAAACTTTTTCATTTAAAAGTTATTAAACACTAACTTGTTTTTTCATAGGGAAGCTTAGACTTCCATGAAGAATAATAAGTAAAAGCCATTGCACCAGATGTAGTACATCAAAGTTTGCACCCCTGAATATAGTTCTTTCATTCAAGTCTCCCAAGTCCCACCAATGTGTATACTGTATATGACTGGTAGCCACCTACGTTCAATGAGCTTTAGCCTAAATAGTTTTATGTCTTAAATGATCCAGAGGTGCTTTTGGGTGTGCAAGTTTCCTAACTCTACTGCCACATCTCTAAAGTCTTATTACAGTTTCATCTGCTACTTATTCACCTCCCTACACAACAGCCATCAATTTCTTTTTAATATTTTAGGATTTCATCACTTCTCTACTAAGTCAACCCCCTTCTTATCCTCTGCAGCGCATTTATTCCTCTTGTTACCTCTTTCTCTTTTAAGATTCATCCCTAAGGCATGGGTATCATCTTCATCACCACAACAGTCATTTCTATTCCTCTTCTCTCACTTATTGATAAGTCCATAAATTGTCTAAAATAGTTTTTTTTTTTTTAATAAAACAAGATGCTCCATTTGGCATGTCTAAGTGTGTCAAACACCAACCAACACTTTAAGAAGCTTGCCAAGAAGTCTGTACAAGTTAGATGATGATACAAATATGAGCCAAGCCACTTAGGCGGAGAGACTGAAAGAGAGAGCAAGAGATAACCCTAGTGAAGGCTGAAGTACATATACACAAAACCAAGGGAGAGCAGGCCCAAGATAACCTTATGATTTCAAATGCCCATGGAAGATTTATTATTAATCGGAATGAATATGATTCTCATTATAAGGAGGATGAGGAGCCCGAGTACATGTAACCATTAGGGAGGGCAAGAGCAAGCACAAGAAAACATTGATTAAAAGATAATATCTTTGGAACATCCATTTAAGTCAATTCTTGACATATGTGATTTATGTTTCATCTTGTACTTTATTAGCCTCAATAAACAGGCCTTAGATAAATGGAACCAAACAGGGTTTTTGGAATTGAATTTGCACGGGGCCTTGTTTTTCCTCCATCACCAATGGTATTTCTTTTTTTACCAAAAATTTAAATTGGGTTCTTAGAGATTTGATTTTGAGTTGCTTGCCATACAACAGTTAACTCTATCACAAAATGATTAGTGAGAAGAACAATTTATAGTAGCATGGGAACTCACCTTAACTTTAGACGAATCCTTTGCCTTTCCTTTCTTGAGCTTCTCTAATCTTTTATCAATCTGCATTTCTTTAAAAATATACAATTTAGTTTGGCCCATTCATCCAAATGATTGAGCAGGCTGTCAAACTCAACGAAATCAAATGTGGAACACATTGTATGAATCCATCCAGTGATTGGGTTAACTCGTAGCGAAGGGAAGGAAAGACCTCACAGAAATCAGGATTATAATCTGCATGGTAGGAATATAAAAAGGTTTCAATGATATTACCTGGTCCAGATCTGAAAAAACAAGCTCTAAGTTGATCACATCGATATCAGTTTTTGGATCAATTTTTCCATTCACATGAACAATGTCATTATCCTCAAAACATCGTACAACCTGAAACAATGATAACAAACCCCTTGGTCCTTAACAGCACAAATTCATTATTGATTAAAGCAAGAAGCACCTCAGATTATTCACCAAGCTTCCACGACATTGCTTTAACCTAAGTCACATGCTTACATATTGACAATAAGCACCTCAAATCACACTTGTTTCTTAACCCCAAAAAAAAAAGACAATAAGCACCCTGTACAGAGAAGTATCAGCATGAAAAATTTAAGCAACTAATTTGTGATCCTAAGGCTATGCACATATTTTCCTCTAAAAGGCACGTCTTTTGCTTGAGAGAATGCTCATTATGAGTAATTTTTAAGTTATTCTTCGCTAAGCAAGAAACTGGTGCAAGTCAACTGAATTCATCCCAAAAATATTAGTATTTTGAAATATTTCATGTTAATAAAGCTGAAAACACAATTAAACCTGTCACCAAATAAGCAGTATGTTTTTACTAGTTTAACTCAGGTGTGAGAGAAAGAGAAGTTTTCAAGTCATTAATTAGAAGGTCAGCTGCAGACGTAGGTTTCTAGAAGCTGATCGATTGAAGCCAATCACAAATTATATATATATTGTTATTAAAAAAAACATTCGGAATCTTATGTTTTTTGTTGGCCAATCTCAAAATTTGTTATCTATAATTCAATTCGATGGTAAACTAATAGGAACCAAAAGATAATAAACTGATTTGTGTTCAAATTTGTAAAAGAAATACGACTTCAAGCACTTCAAGAGGCCTGGACCCTCCCTCTTAACGATGAGTTCTCCTAGTTACCACTCAAACCCAACTAAGCACAGCTACCCTAACCCTCCTTATTTATAATAATATTCTCTTGACAATTTTGTAATCTGATTCCTTCCAAGACAAGAAATCCAATTCCTGACAAAAAGCAAGGAATCAACTACAACTACAACAAGTTCATAAACCAAACCAGCAAGTTGATGGAGAAAACGATAAGAAACTTTATTACAATGGAAAATGAAAGAACAAATAATAAGTTCATCATCCAAGCCAACCAAGTTGATGGAGAAGACCATGAGAAACTATCTACTCTCCAACAATGGCTACCAAGATGAAATATAGAGTCCTCACATCCTAGCGATAAAGCACTTGAACACATGTCAGATACTTGTTTAGGACACCAAGCACGTGTGGGACACCGGACAGTCAGTAAGTAAGTCAAGCAAGTGTCAGACATTTGTTAAGTACGCCAAGCAAATGTTGGACACTTGTTAAATATGTCAAGCACATGCTAGGTACATAAGACATATGCATACATTTGACACACAAGGAATGTATAAAATATTCCAATATATCTGAAAAATTGTATATCATAATCAACTTGTCTTGGTCGTGTCTGTGTCCTAGTTTATTAGAATGCCGAGTATAATGATGTCTTGAAACATTATATCATGATAAATAGATAACCACCTGAAGTATGGAGTCCACCTCACGAATATGGGATAAAAATTTATTCCCTAATCCCTGCAATAATGAAAATAAAGGGGAAATGACTGATAAAAATCTTATAGAACAGTATAAATGCTTCAAATAGAAGATAGATGAAAAATGAAATCTCAAATTGTGAGTATTAATAATTAGAATGCATTACGAGAACAAAAATATGTATAGGCACCTCACCTCTCCTTGGCTGGCACCTTTCACTAACCCAGCAATATCTACGAATTCAAATGATGCCGGGACCGCTCGTTGAGATTTACTGAGGTCAGAAAGTTTATGGAGACGAGGATCTGGAACTGCAACTATGCCTACATTTGGCTCTATTGTACAGAAAGGAAAGTTAGCAGCTTGAGCCTTACCATTCTCGACCTGAACAGGCAAAACCATCGTAGACAATAAATCATGTGAGATTAAGGTAAATTTTCTGATAGAAGCAGAAATTAAAAGCAAAAGCAATTCAATTCACAAATTAGATGTTTAAAACTAAGTAGTCCAAAAGTTAAAAGCACGGACTCAAATACTAAGTTGCTTCTCATAAAAAGCACGATAAAATCTGTATAATATAACCTATGAACGAAGAAGCTTGCATCAAAATCTGTTAAAAAAATGTTGCGGTCCAATAAATTAAGTAAAAAAAAAGTAGAAATAACAAATTAAATATATAGTATAATGTTAAAATCCTGAGTCATAAACCCTAACCTATTAAAAATATGTTGAAAACAAAAAAAAAATGAAAATCAAGACTTAATATAGACTAAAAAAACCATTTTACACTTGGGAAAATCCCGAGAGTATCTCAAAAATCCATACTGATAATTAAAACACTTCAATTCAAAAATTCACAACTCCCTGTGCATAATTCAGCAATCAACTAGCTGTAATAAGAATTCAAATGAATCACTCCGAAGAATAATGATAATAAATGGATTAAAACAGTAATTTAACTTACGACGGCATTGAAAAGAGTAGATTTTCCGACGTTGGGGAGACCAACAATGCCGGCTCTGAGGCTCATGCTAATCTTCGAAGCAGAAGAAAAACGTCGCCTGAAAACTGTAACATTGTCGAAGAGATAAGCTTTTTGGAAGAAAGAGTGATTAGTGAAGAAGGAAGATTTCGATGGAAGAAGCAAAGTCGGAACAATGTGAGAACAAACAGTTCTGGCCATGGCTGCCACAGAATGCAGCAGAAACCAAACAGAGTGGGCGAGGGAGTGATTTTTGTCGCCGGGAGATTGATTGACGATTAGTAAAGGGGGTGGAATGTGAGGTGTGTAGATTACTGGCCGTTTGGGCCTCAGATTGTTGGGCCCTTGTTATGGATCGGGAAAAAAATAGAAAAATTATAATGAGAGAGTTGACTCGTGGCGTGGCAGCCTCGATTAATAATTTTTCATTTATAGAGTGTTAAATATTATTTTCACCCTTTTCTCATCATATTAGATTAAATTTTATGAATGTAAACGTAGCTTAAAGGATTTAATATCTACTTTTGAGATTAAAGGTTCGAGTCTTTCCTCTCCCTATTTAATGTAATTTTTGTAAGAAACAAAAAAGATGAAATTTTAGGACCCATTTGGTAACTTTTCTCGTTTTCATTTCTTGTTTCTTTATTGTTATTTCTTGTTTATTGTTTATGTTTCTCATTTAAAAACAAAAATTAAACGACATATTTAAAAATATTATATCAATATAATTTTTGAATATTTATATTATATTTTGTAAATCAAAACGGGACAACGTAATAGTTTATCGATGTGTTTGAATTTTTAGAAATAAGAAAGAGAAATAATAAACTATAACTTATTGTTTTTAAAATTCCTACAATGTTTTGGGAAGTGTTTCTAAAAAAAAGAGAAACAAAAAATAAGAAGAGTTACCAAATAACTTAATATCTAAAAAAAATAGGAAATATAAACAATAAACAAGATTGAGGAAAGTTACCAAACGGCCCTTAACTTAATGTCTCTAGTAAAATAAATTTGATATTTTTGATTATATGTAGTTATAAAGATGCATGTAGGTATTATCTGAGAATACATAAATTATTTAGAGAAACCGTCTCATTGAGGCTGGCTCATGAATCAGTGACACATGTCACTATGGCTTCGTTTGGGGTTGATTTTAATCAACTTTTAAAAAAAATTCTAACCGTATTTATTGTTTGGCAAATCTAAATTTGATAACTTTTTTGAAAACCAATTGGTGTAACTGTCAGATTTTAGAATTTGATACATATTTGCTTCTCTCAAAATGATTTTTTTAAAAATTTCTCTCTCTACTAACTTTCACGATTTATCTCTAATGTCTCAACTATTTTATTAAAATATTATAACATCATATTTATGTTTTTATTATTTTAATTAATTGTTTTTATGATTTTGATACAATTAAAATATAGGGCAATTTCATCTATAATAATTTCAATAGGTATAATTACACCTATAATTATAAAACAACAATATTACAATAGAGGCCATGCACTGCCGTGTAACCCAATCAAAAGACACTATTACCCCGCCTGACACACGTCTAATTAACTGCCGTAATTTGGAAATCATGCAAAAAAAAAGGAAATTAATAGGATAAGCGGAAAACGTCCGCCGTGTAACCCAATCAAAAGACACTATTACCCCGCCTGACACACGTCTAATTAACTGCCGTAATTTGGAAATCATGGCAAAAAAAAAAAGGAAAGGAAATTAATAGGATAAGCGGAAAACGTGGGATTTTAGAAGAGGGAACAAACATTTTGATATCTTCTAATGGAATTTAAATTTTGAAATCAATTTTTTTTTGGAAAACACGTGACAGAATGGAAAAAACGAAAGAAGGAAATGAGAGAAAATCATCTTGAATTAGGGTTATTTCATTCAAGATGTGGAGTCGAAATAAAATATTGGAGGAAAGATCAAATGTGAATACAAAGGAAAAAGGAGAAGAAAATCATCAAGAAAAAATGAATAATTATGGTGATGAACAAAAGTACAAAGATTTAAAAACAAAAGAAAAGGTATTTTTTTTTCGTGAACAAAAATGTATGTTTTTGATGTGTTTTATTTAAAACATTTAATTTACAACGAGTTTGATGTCAAAATAGACATTAAAATGTTGTTTTTTATGATGTAAAGGGAAACAAATTATGTGGACAGGTGCTGGATATGAGGGAGGATAAAGACATCAGAATGAAATGTAGAGAAGTCAGAGATAAGATTAGCGATGATCAGAGTACAGATGAGAGTGACAACGAAATAGAAAGCGATGATGAAGAATAAGAGGATTTTGGAATTGAGGTAAGTCAAAAAAAATTATTTTTATTAAACAAGAGTAAACATTTATTAATTAGACAGTGATGACTGCTCATAGTTAATTGATCTGTGCACATTTTACATTATCATTGCTTATTCGTTAATAACATGCAATCGTGATCAAATCGAAAACTGAAATTACAAGATTTTTCGAAAAAACTTACATTGTAGATTTATGGAGAATCGGTTGGGGTTTCCTTTACAGCATCAATCCACTTCACCAAGCCTTCTATGCTATATCCCGATCACAAACCAACCCGACTTGTGGGAATCGAACCTAGGAAGAAAAAGAATAAGAAGAAAAATTCTTCTTATTTTTCTATGCCAAAATCGGCAATGGGAAGGCAAAGGAGAGAGCCTTTTGATAAATTTCAAGTGTAAAATATGAGCACCCAATGGTCATATTTATAAGAAAAATAAGAGTTTGTTTCCTAATCAAATTAGAACTCTTATTTCATTTAATTTAAATAATCAAATTAAATAAATTAAATTATAAAAATAAAAAAAAAGTGAAGATAATGGCGTCAGCTCCTTAGGAATTGGAATTCAAAAATTCCATATTTCCTTGACAAGTGGCGTGGCCAATTTGGCTTTATCCCTTTTTTTTTTTTTTTTTTTTTTTTATTTAATCTTTATCTTTATCTTATTTTCTTTTTATGTATTTAAAAATTCAAATAATCTTTTTCTTTTAAATACATATTTTCGAAAATCATCTTAATTAATTAACATTGAATCAAATTCATTTAATTAATTATTTTGGGCAAAATACTAATTTGTTTCATAAACAAATTTAATTCTCTCCTTTTATTATTAAATTAAATAAACTCATTATTTAATTAATAATATTCATTATTAATTTCTATTTAAATAAACTCATTATTTAAATAATTAATAATATTGATATTAATTTCCATTTAAATAAACATTTTATTTAAACAATTAATATATCCCTTTATTTAAGTAATTTAATTACTTAAATATAATTCTTTCTTCCTAGTTAAATTAATAACTTGGTTAGTTACAATGATATATGGGCTAAAGCATAGGGACCTGATGGACCTATAGATCATGGGCTCCAATAATTATTGATTTACTAATTAAACTCATTAATTAATTAATCATAATTATTAACTTAGGGTAATTCCACTATAAACCCTAAGTTGAACTCCCTCACTATAGATGGGTTATGTCCATTTGTTATTAAGTTTGTTTTGACATATCCTTCACGTGGTAATCTCATAATTACAAGCTGGGTCAAAATTACCGTTTTACCCTTGTAATTATCACTTTTATCCTTGTGTACCCGATGATTCTCTAATGAACATTTTTCTATAGTTTTCAAGTATAGAACGATCCTTCTCGGGCAGTGAGAAGGTGAGGCCTCATGTTCAAGTCATCGAATCATTACAACAAGGAGATACCTAAAGTTCCTAAGTTAGAATAGTGTCGCACTAACACTTTCATTTGTTTTAGGAAAGTTATGAATGCCATCTTGTATAGAAATGTTCCCAAGCACCAATTTAGTCATTTCCCCAAAACCGGAGTTTATCGAGTGTATCAACAGATCACCCTCAACTATGTGAATCAAAGGAAAAGACTTCATTAATGTGAGTTCACAACATACTCAGGATTGAGGCGTATCAATCTTAATAACGTAAATTTGATATTATAAATCATTTCCTATCAACGGTGTTATTTAGGAATTGATTTATTATCCTGGTCCATCTTATATAAACTCATTATATATGATGTTTCCACTTGCATCTACATCATGCTAATGATTTGGATCAAATCGATGAACAACATCAACAGTGTTACCAGAATAAGGTTTCCTAACCGGTATTCGTTTCTCGTAGACTATTTGAGTTACTATCTTGGACTAGATCCACTTTATATCTCATAGTAGTCAAGATTACAGAATTAGTAACTCTGGAATTTTCTATTAATGTTTGAATATTTAACGAATATCAACATATAATAAATTGCACAAAATTCACTAAAATAATACTTTTATTTATTCATAAAATATTCTATTACAAATTACGAATTCTAGGGCATAAATCCCAACAGCTTCTATGATGTTTATAAAGATAGTGAAGACGAATGTGACAAAACAATGAATATTAGGAAAATTAAGATTGGGAATAGGGTATGTAACCTTTAAATTTGGAAATTAAACATATAGTTCACACACTACAAATTAGAAACAATCTGAAAATATGTGAAAATTTGTGACTGTGCAGGGGGAAGCAGTGGATAAAAATATGGAGAAAGTGAAAGATTTTGGTGAACATAAGGTAACAATTGTAAATCCTCCAATTCAAAAATCATAAAAAATCTTCTGGAATATGATATTATTACGAAATGTAATATAATATTACTATTTTTAGGGTCCATAATACATAGTAAAATTGGAGAATTGGTATCACAACAAGAAAACCCAACCTTACTCTAAACAAGGGATAATTGTGAAGATGGTGAAGAAATTAACTAAGGATCAGAAAGTAAGGTTAAGAAGGGGATGTTTCAAACACATTTTGAATTTGGGGATCGTCAATTTTTCACCAAAACTGTTCCAACAACTAGTCGGGCATATGGTGGCAAATCCAAAAACAAACGAACTAAGTTTCAACTTTGATGGTAAAGTTGAAACTTTTGGAAAAAAAAAGAATTTTGCTTGATCACCTGATTGAATTGCTTGGAAGAAGAGTATATAGATGTTAGTGACCTACCAAGTAGTACTATACTTGAGGAGCTGTTTTCGGGGAGAACTTCAATCGAAATGAGGGAATTGGAGAAGTCATATTATCAATATGACCTCAGTGATGATGACTTGTCTGTAAAGTTAGCTAATCTTCATTTGCTTCAATCAATCTTGCTGCCTAAAGGTGAAAAAACCACAATTCCTGATTTGCAATTGAGATTGTTGGAGGACGAAGAGATGTTTCATAAGTATGCTTAGGGTAGTCTCTCATACAAAGTTACAATCAAGTCAATTAGAAAAGTGAGAAATAAACCTCAAGTAAGTTTCCAAGCATTGAATGGTTTCTCGCATGCGTTACTCATATGGGCTTATGAGGTTCTTCCTGCACTATTAAACAACGGAGAATATGCTTCAAGGATAGTAGCTACCCATCCAAAAATACTTAATTGGCATTCTGTTAATAAAAATAAACATAACTAAATGTATAATAAATAATATATGTATATACGTATCATTGTTTTTTTCAGAGATAACGTGACATAACTTAGGAACCAGCCGATAAGATTCTTCTGGGTCACTTCTTAACTCATTCAACACAACTTATCGTGCACGCCATGCCTTCGTATAGTTAATGAAAATACCGTGTCTAGTATGCATGAAATTTTTCACATATAAAAGAGTCATGAACGAACCATGTCCAACTCGGAAATGTTCTTTGATATATTCAGCCACAACCGATGCTCGAGCTTGAGGGTGACGACCGTTAATCAAATCAATAGGGCAATTGTGTTTAAAACAACATTCCGTAATTATCCATGACGGAGTACTTAAATACCTATTTGCCCTTATGAAAATGAACAAATCGATAGGGCAATTGTGTTTAAAACAACATTCCGTAATTATCCATGACGGAGTACTTAAATACCTATTTGCCCTTAAGTTGTGCCGAATGGGTCGCCTCTTAACTCATTCAGCACAACTTCTCGTGCCCCTTTATATAGTTAATGAAAATACCATGTCTAGTATGCATGAATTTTTTCACATCTAAAGGAGTCATGCACGAACCATGTCCAACTCGGAAATGTTCTTTGATATATTCAGCCACAACCGATGCTCGAGCTTGAGGGTGACAACAGTTAATCAAATCAATAGGGCAATTGTGTTTAAAACAACATTCCGTAATTATCCATGACGGAGAACTTAAATACCTATTTGCCCTTATGAAAAATGAACAATTCTCACCTTTGCAACAAGCATAATAACGCTCCAAATCAAACTTCTTAGTTATCATCTTAAAATTATGTTTTAAATCATAAATATTAAGAGCTTTGGTAAGAACGTTCTTTAAGGAATACAATGTATTATCAACCTTAAGGTAATAATTATCTCTAGGGCAATCAACATTCAGAAACTTAACATACTCGAACCCATCAGGAGTGTCATACAAAATGTGATCATCCTCATACTCATGAACCACATAATCAAATGAATAAGGGGTATTGAATTATATGTCAGTTTCAACAACATTTTCATATTGTATAAACACATCCATTACAAGTGTCACAGATTTGAAATATGCATCAGCAACAATGCAACAAAAAAAAGAAACTCCATCATCAGATTTCAAAACAAGATTTTTGTTTCATCTGCAAACGTGCATGTTTCCATGTATATTTTATGAGTGTGCATGAAAAACCCATAATCCCTAGACAACTTCTTAAGTAGTTTTTCCGCAGTAATGTTGTTAGCAATCCTAAAAACCTCAGATTGAAAATCCACATAGACAGAATTCTCATCAAAACGACCACTGTGATAAATGACAGTCTCAACACATCGACCCATCCTACAATGAACACAAAATATTTTAGGTAAGTAAACTAACAACCGAAAAAGTAAAAAACAGAAAGTGCTAAAAAAAACGACCATAGAGTACCTGAAAAATTAATAAAATGTAGCAGATTTCAATGGAGAAACAAAGTGAACACGAACGGAATAAGGATGATGCAAAACTAAGAATAATGAGATGCCAAGACTGAACGATTAAAGAAACGAGAATGGAGATCAATAAATCACGTGAAAGAGAAATCTTGAAATACGAAAGACCTAACTGAGTAATGGATTAAACGTGATTTAGGGGATTTGAGAATCATATCTAAATTTTGAAACCGTTATTTACGATTTCATTAATGAAAAAAAAAAAAGAAAAAAGGAAACTACTTATCAGCGGCAAAAAGGAAACAGAATGGTCCATAAATTTTTACCTTTGAATTGACACCAATTATAAATTAAATATTAGAGTTATTAAAAATTTAAATATCAAATTTTACATTATAAACCAAAACAATCATTCAATGCAAGAGTTATTTTAAAGCAATCATTCAATTTCAAAAGGAAAAAACAATCATTCTCATACCCATATTTTGGTCCGTACGGTAAAAAATCCATGAAAAGTATGAACATCCCTCATTCATGTAAAAAATAAACAGAAAAACCGAAACTGAACTAAAATCGGTTCGGTTTCTCGGTTCGGTTTGATCCAAGCAATACCAGAAATCGATTTCACACCTCTATCAAAAACAACAATTTTCCCTTTTTTTTTTTTTTCATTTTCTTTATCTTTTTCATTATTTAAAAAACACATCATTTCCCCCCTTTTTCTCTTCTTCATTTCTTCTTATATTTCTCATTTTCACCATTATCTTCAAAATGATTCCCTTTCTCTGATTTTTTTAGATTTTTTTATTTATTTAAAACTTTGTTTCCACCATTTTTTTCTGGAAAAAAAAACCTTCGAAAAAGTCGAATATGCAAGATTCGAGACACAAATGCATAAATCCGACGAAAATCTTACAAAAACATATGAGTTTTTCTTCCTCCAAGACTCTTTCTTTTCCTCCTCCAAGACTCTTTCTTTTCCTCCATTTTTTTCTTCATAAAATCATAGATCCGACACGAGTTTTGAAGATCTAAAACCCAAAAAGCATAGATCTCACCATTTTCTTCCATTTTTTGTTCCATAGATCTAATAGAAGGTGTGTTTTTTCTTTTGTTAAATTTTGATTATTTCACATCTCGAGTTTTTATGAACTTTTCCCATATTCTGGATTTTTTTTCTTCATATGTTCGGATTTACTAAACATTGATTCTGTAATATACGTATATATACATGGTGTCTTGTTTTTGTGTAATATTATGTAACTCTGTATTATATATAATATGTGTCTCGAATTTGCTAAATGTATATTATGTAATATACATGTGTATGTTGGTTTAAATATATAGTATGTAATATATGTGATATGCATAGCTGTGTGTTTTTCTTCAGTTCATTCTGTTTATTTTACTAAATGTATATTTTGTAATATACGCAGTATACGAAAATGACGAGGCGTTAACGTTCACCCCATTTCTTTTATATTATGTTTTGTTGCTATCTGTACAATATGTAATATACATTGTTTGGTTTGTTTGCATATTAAGTATCTATTTGTGTATTAAGTATTGTGTATTAGCACTCTTTTGTTTTTATTTGCAGATTAAATAGTATGTATATTACGTATATTACACATACGTTATATTTTCTCAAACGCACTTACAAAACCGAGGACGATGTACCCAATATACCAAAAGACAAAAATTTTACATCAAATGACGATGTATCCAAAGTGGCTACTCACTTGACTTTTTAGAAACATGGCTATTTGGTTAGAAGTGGCTATTTTTATTTTTCACCCTTAAAAAAAACATTTTTAAAAGTTATCTCAAACGGATAGGGATGGCAATAGGGCGGGGCGGGGTCGGGGATGCACTTCCCATCCCCTAACCCGTGGGGATTTTTAATCCCCATACCCTACCTTATCCCTTAATCAAAAAATCGGGGTCGGGTTCGGGGATTCCCCGTGTGGAAAATTTCATGTTTTACATTTTAATTCCTATTTAAAAAGAAATATAAAAATGAAATATACATTTTTAAGTAAAAAAAAAAACATAATACGAAACATTTTATATTTTATCAGTTAATATAATCATATTTTACATATATTTTTCAATAAATAAAGACAAAAGTAGATAAAATACATAAAATATTCTTAAAAAATCGGGTTCGGGGTCGTGGTGGGGGATGTATTCCCATACCCTAACCCTATAACAAATCGGAAGAAAATTTCTCACCTTAACCCTAACCCTATAAAATGGGGATTCTCCGCCCCCATAGGGTCGAGACCCCTAACCCGCGGGGAATTTTGCCATCCCTACAAACGAACCCTTAATATCAATTCAATATTTTTTTTTAATTAATTAGTTAAAATAATATGCCTTGCCTTCCCTTTTTTTCTTTTAAAATAATTATATTTTTCCGATGCCGCAAGACATTTTTTTTTTTAACTTCCCGTTTGTTTGTTAACAACAAATCATAGTTTTAAATTTAATTAAACATTCTATGATGTGATATAATAAAGGGATACATATCAAAACTATATTTGAATTGATTTTTATTTTTAAAATAAATTTTAATTAATTTGTATAAGAGGGGGATTATCAAAATATAATTATTTATTATCTTAAAAAATATTTTTAAAATAATATATTACTGCTAATCGAACATAACCCACTGGTTAAGTTTCATGTCCGAGAGCGTTTCTATCCTCGCCCAACACTTTGTATTAAAAAATATATACTATTTATATTTTAATAAATTATTAAATATAAATATGCAGTTGTTTTTTATTTTGTTTTAATTTTCATTTAGACTAAATAATTATCACATAGTGAATTTTAAAAAATGAAATTTTTCATTGTATTGTAAGTTAATTTAGTCTTGATATTATATTCATAATTTAATAATATATTATATTCATTTTGATAAACTAGTCTTTTACACGTGCGTTGCACGTGATATTTTTCTAATATAGAAATATTAAAAAGATTGACATATTTTTTATTTGATTTTTCTATGGTTTATAAATCTTTTTCGAAATGATTTTATTAACATATTATTACGTTATGTTTAATATTTAAATTATCGTATAGTTTACTAATTTACATAAGTATATGTCTTTTTATATAAGACGATTTTTTAACATCTTTATTTTTAAAATTTATACTACCAAATAAAAAATAAATGGTTTGTTCTATATTAGTTAATTTTTTCATTTATAGATTATTTATTTATAATTTTAATTAAAATTTAAGAAATTATATATTTTTTCTCTTTTATTTTTAAACTTTTAAATATTTTTAATTAAAAAAAATTAAATTTATTTAAATATTATAAAATATTATACTATTACTAATTCAATAAATTATATTTTGTTGTAGTTGTTTTTTTAATCTTAACTGTTATTTTTAAACAATTTAATTTTTTTTATAATATTTTTTTAAATTAAAGCACTATCACCTTTATTAAATCATTTAATATTTGAATACTTAAATATAATTTATTTTTCTTAAATTGGTGATAAATCTAAACAATAAATTCATTTTAATATCACATTCATTTTCATATGTTGTATTTGATTTTTCAATTATTTTATAATTTGATGTTGTGAAAACAATAAAAAACCAAGGAATTTATTTAATAAAATTGACAATTTCTTATTCAATGAAGAGAAATATTTTATTTATCTACAAAAAAGAAAAATATTTTATTAAAAATGTAAATAGTCATTTAATAGATAGCGGAGTATAAATAACAATGACATTTTTAGTAATTAGAAGATTTTAAAAGGGTATATATAATGACATGTTAGTAATTTTAAGATTTTAAAAGGGGTATTGTAGTCCAAAAATATTTTTTAAACATCTCCACTTTTATATATTAAGGATAAGGATTAGTTAAAATAAACAAATTAAGTAAAAAAATCAATAATATTAATATATAAAAATACATATATCTAAAATCTATTATTTAAACTAGTTTAGCTTCGTTTGGGATTGTGTTTAGACGACTTTTAAGAAAATCTTAACTGTTTTATATGTTTGGTTAAAGAATATTTAATAGATTTTAAAAAAATCTCATTAAGTGCCAAATTTTAGAAGCACTGTTTTTGCTTTTCAAAAGCAATTCAGTATAATTTCCACCCACTACCTATTTGAAAGTTATGAATATTTTATAAATCTATTTTAATCTAAAAAAAAGTTATACGATATGTTTAAGAATTATTCAGAGTTAAATTAATATAAATCAGAATTAATTTGTAATAAAATTTGGTAAATCTTTTTTATGCAAAACAAATACATTAGATCTTAAAAAAATTTAGAAAATAATTATTAGTTGTAAAAATTATATAATTTTAAGATTAATAAGCATTTTATCAAATAGACAAAGAACGATAATATTTATTTTGTTTCTTTATGTTTTCTTATATTGTTTTGTATTTTAATATTATTTTTATGAAATATTGCGATTAATTGAACATAACTTATAGTTCAGTTATAAATTAAATCAAATGTGTTTTCATTTTAATTTAAAATCATAATTAATATACATTTAATTTTAAATTAAAATTAAAAAAATATAAGGTTTATTAATAATAATAATGACGTTACAAAATAGTTAAGTATTCTTAAAATCAATTTACTAAACATTATATAGATATTCATGATCTCAAAGTATTTTTAGAAGTTGAATTTACTAAACACTAAATTTCTAAATTTCTGCATAAGTTGAATTTACTAAACACTAATTTGATTCCTGACACAACTGATTTTTTTTACAAAGCAATTATTTCAAAAGTTGCAGCAATGCTAAACTAGCCGTATGTTTGATCCCTATCACTTAAGAATTTCAAAAAAGGAAAAAAAATTAAAATAAAGTGAAAAGAAAAAAGAAAAGAAAAGAAAAAAAAAAGAAGAAGAAAGAGGACCCTTCTTTTCACAGTCCAAATAAAATCCGACTAATCGTTATCTCCTTCTAGGGTTCCCATCCCCCCTTTTTCTCTCTCTTCCATCGATCCATCTCCATTTCAACCCTTAAAAAAGCTTAATCAGTGACTGAGCAAAAAAGCTCAATCCATGAAAAACAGTAGTATTACGACAAACTGTATATATTTCCTGCTCGTTTCATCTTCCATTCTTGCAGAAACCCTAGGTTTTTGACCTTTTTTTTCAGGATTTTTGTTTTATTCCAGTTTACTTGTCTTGATTTTTAAGATTCAGATCCCAATTGGGCGTAGTTGTTTATTAAAATTACAAATTCGATTCGATCTTTCTGTTTTTCTTTCGGCTGGAGTTTTGAGTTGTTAAAATGGAAAGGTATGATAGCGGGGCGAGAATTCAAGTCACTCCTGAATCTGAGCGTTTTGGAGACAATTCCACGCGTATGTTTTCTTGCCTTTTTCAGTTTCTCTCAATTTCTTATTTGTAAGCTTTTTAATCCGGATCCATTTTGAATTGAAAGCACTTTATTGTTTTTAAGATTCAGTTCGTAAATAAGAAATTTAAGATTGCAGCTACTCATTCGGTTGATTGATAGTTGTTGTATTGGTATACGTCTATACTAATGTAATTAAACAGTTGCTGCAGAATCGTTTGGTGAATGTAACTTATTCTTATCCTTGTTACGAGGGTGGGATATCGTCAATTGTCAGTGATTAAGTTTACGATTTTTTTCGTTGTGGATGACTTTTGTGCTCTGCTCTAGTTCTCAATTTTTTATTCCATGAATGAATTTCATACCATTGTCGACGAGGAATCGTTATTGGTTGCGGCTGGCGTGCAAGGAATGATTATTATTATTTATTTAATTTGTCGAATTTGTTCAACAATTTTTTGGTGAAAGAGGCTAGTTTTTTGGGTGAGGGGCATATGGTTTTCACAGCAGCTGCATAGTAACTGTTTCTTTTTGGTGCTCATAATCTCGTTGAAGTACTACTGACCCCAGGGGGAGAGAACCAAATCCCAGTTGAAGGTAAAGATAAGAACAAAGTTATAAAAGGCTCCCAGTTACTATTATTAGTTTTAAAAGTGGGGTAATTACAACAAGCTTACACAGAGTGCACCTGATAGAAACATAGTATCTTGAAGTCTTGGTCAGCTTAGCTCAACCTCCCCTAAAGCTCAGCCATTGAAAATGTTTCGTTTCGTTTTAGCCTGAGGCTCTACAGAAGAAATTTGTTAGCGTTGAACTTAAGAAACTTGAGCCTTTTTTTGAAAATTTGGCCAGATAATAGATGTTGCTAGAAGTAGAGCAGCGGAAGATCCAATTTGTTTTGAGATGTTGGAATGTAGCCTGCTGCTGCGGGGACATGAGAAAAGAAGTGTGCCTGGGGTTCTTTGCACTAACAGAGAACAACATTTTTTTGATCATTTTTTTTCTCTATAATAAAAACTCTCAATGAGCAACAATTATGTTTGAGAGAGAAAGAGGGATGTCGCCTCTGCAATCTGTTATCCCTATTAAGATCTTCCAAACTAAGTAACCAAATGAATTTTTTAACTTTCTCTGGGCTAGGGAGTTTCACAAACACACGAAGACCGGAAACAGGGTTGGGGGGAGAAGAAATGGGAAGGTTTAAGCTAACCAAGAACAGACTTGATGAATGAGGCTTCCAAATCAACTTCCCCGACACAGAAAAAAAATGGAGGCTGACTATCAATTTGATGGCTTGCCACCTAGGGGCATTCCAAGATATGTGCTAGGGAGATCACCTGCGACACCACCCCCCTTTATATATAACATGTTTATATCTTTCGTATTTTTTGTTTGGCTTCTTGTATCTGTTTTATGTTTTTCGCAACATGTTCTGATGTCAGATTTTATTAATGAATATGCAAGCATATTTTGATTTATTTTTTAATGATTCAGAAGATGCTTTATTTGATGCATCACAATATGCATTCTTTGGCAAGCATATTTTGATTTATTTTTTAATGATTCAGAAGATGCTTTATTTGATGCATCACAATATGCATTCTTTGGCAAGGATGTTGGGGAGGAGATTGAATTAGGGGGATTAGGTGATGAAGAGGATGACGCAACTCCTGCTGCGCTTGATGAGGAGGAGTTTTTGTTTGATAAGGAGGTAAGTTTTCATTTCTTTGTTTTCATTCTCTTCTCTTGTTTATGAGATATTAATGTTTTATTAAAAGATCACACAGAAATTTGATTTCATGATTTAAATTGATTGTAGGTTTTTCATTCTTTGTTCTTTCGTGCTTATTCCTCAAGTTGCTTGTGTGTGGTTGTGTACTTGGAGTTCCTTGCATCATCTCCTTCCTTGTTAGGGGGTTACCATTCACTGGCCCTCAGTCTTCTTTATATTGTAGATTTGGAGAAGTTCTATCTGTTTTCTATCCAAACTAATTAGATACCAGTTTTATAACCAGATTTTATTATCAGATATATTTTTCTGGACTTATTTGCCCTTTTATCTATCTAAACAAATCATGTACTAGTTTTACAACCTTATATTATTATCAGATGTGTACGAATTCATGAGGTATTGTAGAACTGTAATTTTTTTTAGTTACATCTATGAATCTTGATGAAACAATCTGAAGCTATTGTGAGCTTGAAACTTCTTTTAATCATTTTGAGTGTAGAGGTTGGTTTATTTTTCATTCATGGCACAACTTGCATGTGAACCTTTTATCTTTTTCCCTTTTTCATTTTTTGCATTATGGAATTTGGTAATTATCTTATATTAGAACTAGAAGTATATTTGTGCGCATTTTGCTTCAATGTATTCCTCTTCATGGTTTGCAGGGCGAGGATTTTGGACACACATCGGATATTGACGACCTTGTTGCTACATTTTCACAGGTTAGATTTCTGAAATCTTTGTAGTTTTTTCTTCTTGAGTTTTGAAGGAATAAGTTTTTAATTTTATCTTTTGTTTGTATGTTCTTTTGATTTCTCATGCGCTCTCTTTCTAAATATCATAAATATGAACAAAGTGCTCTCTACATTAATTTGTTCCTCCATTTGAAATTTGTCTTCTTGGCTGATCAAATAAAAATATTGCTTCCAGATTTTTGCATTTTCTTGAGTTAAATTAGTAAGGTGTTTAGATTCGTCCTGAGGTTAAAGGTGTTGGTTTTCTAACTAGCTACTATTTCTCTCGAAGGAAGTAATTTAAAAGCATTCATCATCATCAAGAAGTTGTTTGAACCAACCATGGGTTGGCCCATTGGCCTAGGGGCTCTTTGTTAAACCTAGAGCTTATGGGTTCAAACCATGTGTGGCCACCTACTTAGGATATTATCCTATGAGTTTCCCAACGCCAGGCGTTGTAGGACTAAGGTCTTTTGGTTGTTCTGAAATATTAGTTGAGATGCTCGTAAACTGCCCTAGACACTCATGGATATAAAAATAAAATAAAATCAAGAGGTGGTCTGAACTTCCAATTGTGATATAAGATGAAGTAAAATAATTCCGGTTTATTATAAAAAAAATATATAAGATGAAGTAAAATAAAATTTAAAGTTTGGTGTTTTTACCAGTGAATTTTAATGTAATTTGTAACAGTATTCCCAGAAGCTTTATTTTTAGGTGATAGACTGTATGGCTATTATTCTTATGTGAAAATCATCCAAGTATGAAGATATTTTCTCTAGAGGCAACAATTTCTCATCTCTCAGCACATGTTCGTAATATTTTCTTGCTGGGCAACTAATTATTAGTTTGTTTTAGTGGAAGTTTCTTGTTGCATTTTTTGAACAGTGTGATATTTGTCTTCTAATATCATCTACCTCTGTTTTCATTTTGTGCCATTTCAGTTTAACAAGGTTGTTAGTGGACCAGGAGGAGCCATTGGAGACAGAGCATCAAGAGAAAGTAAGTTTGCCTATCGGTGGTTTGTGATGTTAAAATAGTGCTTGGTGATCATAGTCGGTTAAGCACATTTTTTTCTCTCACTTAATATCACTATATATGTATATTGCTCATATGCACTTGACCGTGTTCTTTTAGTGGTAGTTTAAATTTGTCTGTCAATATTGTCTAGGAATAGTAGCCAATAGGATTTATGCCATGGAACCCTATTTTCTCAAAAGTGTCGTCTTACACTTGTAGAGTAGGTTCTCACTCGCTTACCTAGAAAACTTTAAATTAGGAAACAATAACCATGTTGAAAAAAATCTCGAAACTAAATTTTAAAAATTATGATTTAGTAACCAACTATGGATGGTCTAGTGGACAAAGAGTTTTTTTTAACCTTGATGTTATGGGTTCAAATTTGTGTCGCCACCAACCTAGGATGTTATCTTATGAGTTTCCCAACGTCAAGTGTTGTAGCGACATGTGGTTGTCTCGTGAGATTAGTTGAGGTGCGTAAAAGTTGACTGGACACTTGTGAATATAAAATAAGGGCTAAGTAACCATACGGGGACATGATGCGGTCATCTTGTCAGTCGTCCATTCCTGCTATCAAAATCGACTCCATTTTGGCAATGTTGCTCCTAAAAATTTATGTTTTGGAGTATTTTAAAAAAAAAGTGAGGCATACTGCATATTTATTTGTACTGGACTGGAGAGTGTGTAACACCGCTGTTTTCCCCTAAAAAATTATCTTTCTTTTCTTCCATCCTTAATGAAACCGGTTTATTTAAAGAAACAATTATTCAAGTTCACCAATGCCTCTTTATCCAGCCAAAAAAGGGAATTATCGTGTCAGTTAAGTTTCCTAAGAGTCATTCTGTTATTGTGGCATTTGGGTTTGTTTTTGCCACTTTATTGTATCGCCTTTTTAATTTTTCTTTTGTCATTATGTCAATGAAATGGCCTTTTGAGGTGCCTTCTTAAAAAATAATAATCTGTTATTGCATACTAAAAGTGCTTGTCTGCATTAATTTTTGTCCTGACTGCACATCTTTGATACATCATATGCAATCTAAGTGAACGGGATGATTTCATTGTTCGTTTATGACTGTTTTTGTCTATATTTTTAACACAAAATATAATAGATTTTTTTCTTCTCTCTATAACATATTTTTCAGGTTCATCCGTTGCTGAATGGGCACATGATGAGAGTTTTCCTAATTGGCTTGCTCAGCGAGCAGTCGAGTATGAAAGTGCTCAAGAAGGCAAAAGATGGTCATCACAGCCACATACTTCTTCTCGCCTTGCAGAATCTACGTCTCTGTATAGGACATCATCGTACCCTGATCAGCCACCACTGCAGCAACAGTTCTCTAGTGATCCCATTTTAGTGCCAAAGGCTTCATATCCTCATAGTGGAATGTCCCCACATGCTTCACCAAACCAGCATGTGAGCCATCTCAATATACCTTTTGCTCCTGGACACCATGTAGCATTATCTCCGTCAAATCTCACACCTCCTAATACCGGTTTTAATCATGCACCACGCTTTGGAGGGAATATGCCGCAATTCAACGCTGGCCTCGCTATCAATGGTGGACCACCAAACCAATGGGTCAACCAAACTGGCATGTTTCCTGGAGAACATTCAAGTCACTTGAACAACTTACGGCCATCTCAGTCACCAAATCAGAATGGATTTCCACAAACACTGCAGCAGCATCAGCATAGGATGCAGCATCCAGTTCAGCCTCCTTTTGGCCCTTTACCAGGTTTCCAGTCCCATCCTTTTAATTCCCATTTGTCTTCAGGCCCTCCTTTAGCGACTAAGTTTGATCCCATGCTTGGTCTACCGGATCTGAGAGATCAAAGACCTAGGCCTGTTCAGAGAATTAGACAGAATGCCCGTTTTCCTCATCAGGGTTTTGAGCCCAATAGTTACAGGAATGACTTCGGTTGGCCTTTCTTTAGATCCAAGTATATGTCAACTGATGAGTTAGATAACATAGTTAGAATGCAGCTCGCAGCAACACATAGTAATGATCCATATGTAGATGACTATTACCATCAGGCTATTCTTGCAAGGAAATCTGCTGGTGCAAAGTTGAGACATCATTTCTGCCCTAATCAATTAAGGGATCTTCCACCGCATGCCCGTGCTATTAATGAGCCACATGCTTTTCTTCAAGTTGATGCACTTGGTAGGGTTCCTTTCTCGTCAATTCGCAGACCTCGCCCTCTTCTTGAAGTTGATCCTCCCAATGCGTCCGTTTCTGGAAGCACTGAACAAAAAGTTTTTGAAAAGCCCCTTGAACAGGAGCCTATGCTGGCAGCTAGAGTTACCATTGAGGATGGTCAATGTCTTCTTCTGGATGTGGATGATATTGATCGTTTCCTGCAATTCAATCAGTTTCATGATGGCGGTGCTCAGTTAAGAATACAGCGACAGGCTTTGCTGGAAGGACTGGCAGCATCATTTCACATAGTTGATCCGCTTGGCAAAGATGGGCACACAGTTGGGCTTGCTCCTAAGGATGATTTTGTTTTCTTGAGGTTGGTTTCTCTTCCAAAGGGTCGGAAGCTTTTAGGGAGGTTCCTTAAGCTGCTTGTACCTGGAGGTGAGCTTATGCGTATAGTGTGCATGGCTATTTTTCGACACTTGAGGTTTTTGTTCGGCAGCCTTCCTACTGATCCTGCAGCAGCAATTTCTGTTAATGATCTTGCTAGTATTGTTTCGTTGCGTGTTCATAGTATGGATCTTGGAGCACTGAGTGCATGTCTGGCAGCTGTCGTTTGTTCCTCGCAGCAACCTCCACTTCGCCCCCTAGGTAGCCCAGCTGGAGATGGGGCATCCCTGATTTTAAAATCTGTTCTTGAGAGGGCTACAGAACTTTTAACTGATCCTCATGCTGCAAGCAACTATAGCAAAACTCATCGGGATCTTTGGCAGGCTTCTTTCAATGAATTTTTTGGTCTTCTTACGAAGTATTGTGTAAATAAATATGATAGTGTCATGCAATTATTGCTTGTACAATCCGCACAGAATGCAGGCACCATCTCAGATGCTACCTTTGCTATCAGTCGAGAAATGCCTGTCGAACTATTACGTGCAAGTCTTCCTCACACTGATGAGCATCAGAGGAAAGTGTTGATAGATTTTGCCCAACGCTCCATGCCTGTTGGTGGATTTAACAGCAGAGGTGGGGAGCCTGGTGGTCGTCACAACTCCGATTCGTTTATCAGCTGAGTAGTTGTGGCCTATTTCAGTATAATCTCGAACTTTTGAAAGATACTTACTGTTATAAGGCGAAGGACCAAGAATTCCTTACACTCGAGGTCGCTACTTCTCCCATTAATTGTCCTTTTTGGTACACCGAAATGGTAGTGCAGAGATTGATCTGCCCATAGAATTATTCAGGTTTTACATGTTTTGTTTACTTCAAAATTCATGTTTCTGATCTTGTAGACTTTTGGGTGAGGTTATCGTTGTATTATGTTACTCCATTCAGAATTTTTTTCCTTTGATTTTTGGGTTTGGTAGGGGGAGCTTAGGTAGAATGTACAGGTCTAGTTCGAGACTGATATCCCATGGCCTTTGCAATTTATCCTTGAGGAGGTGGGATGGCTTTTGTGTCTACTTCTATTTTACTTGTGCCTGTAATAAGGTTTTATGTTATTGTTCTACGCACAAAAAAAAGTTTAATGCAAATATACAATTATTGGTGGGTTAGGGTTACTAGTTAGAGTACGGATGTGTAAATTGCATGTTGTGTTGGGAATCGAGATACTAAGAGATTAATGTGATATCCTGAGCTTTTATAACATGAGAATGTTATTTATATAGATTTAATGGTTATTGGTGGAGTCTGCATCCTCATATTTTACTGTCCATTAAATATCTGTTTAAGCTTTTCTGTATGGCTAAATTACCCATATACATCTACAAATTTAATTCATCAACATAATTATTAATTTTATTAGATTTTTTTTTTTTGAGATTACATCAAAGTGGAGGAAGGGGGACTCGAACCCTCGACCTCAAGGGGAAGGGAATATATGCCAAACCAGTTGAACTATGCTCATGTTGGCTATTAGATTTGTTTTTTAAGATGAGTGAATTGAGACTGCATAATTTTTGCTTTGTTTTTTTTAAAAAAAAAATTATCCACCATATAAAAATGATTTTAGAGCTGGTGCGTTCTCTCTTACATAGAGAATCGATTATAAATTCAATTAAATACAGCTCAACAATCAGTTTCACTATCTTTTCTACAGCTATTAAGCAATCCCCAGGGCCTGTAATAATAATACAAACGGAAAAATGCCAGCCTGTTGGCCCTTGCCTGCAACTCTACTAGTAACTCTCACCGGTTGGTATGACCTACGGAAGGGGTATATACCTAACCCCAGAGGCCATGCTATGACTCTGTAAGAAGGAAAAATTTCCTGATTTGACCCACCGGAAAATACTTGTATTTGCCTTGGAAAGAATATCATTATCTAACAATGTTGTCTCAGGCAGATAAGCAGTAGTTGATATACAAATAATGAGATATTTTCTGGAGAGCATGAGGAATTTTAGACTCACAAGTCATTCCCCACGGTGCAGCACAAGTCGAATTTGATGCCTTTCTATCTGTGGTGGCTCAGATCTAGTAAAGTGAATTTGATTATCTAAAAAAAATATTGAAGTTGGTGATTAAAATGTCAGTAAGGCCATTTGATGAAGAAATTCAAATCTTCAAGAGAAAAAAAATTTAAGAGCACGAGTGAATAACCTCATGGGATAACACAGATCAAAAGAGCAGCTGAATGATACTGCGATCTGACATTCCCTGTTCAATTGTATAATGTAATCATATGTTTGTTCTAAATATTGGAAAATATAATGGTTTATGTAATGCTACAGTACCCGATTCAACTATGCAGTAATATTTGTCCATTAAATGAAAGGAAAAAAAAAATACAGGGAGAGATAATCAAGGTAGAAGTACCTTCACTGTCACACAATCGACAAGTACAAAACTAGGTGAAGATACATCCACAGGCCATGCTAATACTAAAAGGCTGAAGCACCATAATAGCCACAAGTACAGAGTAGTTCTGGCGTCGGAGCGATGGATTGTACCTGTTCCAGTGGCAATGTATCAAAACCATAGATTTCATCCAAAACTTTTGCAAGATTATTTTAACATAAATGCCAACGATCACAGAACTCTCTGAAATAATTGTTTTGACCAAATATAATTGCAGATAATAAATGCTTCCAGTGGGGAGGGTGCAGTGAACCTCAATTTGCATGATCTACTAGGAACAGGGATCCAGCAGGTTCCTAGTAATTTTATCCCTGCATTGTAAAGGCTTTTTTCCAATATCATACAGGCTAGAATCAGTTCTCAGAACCAAAAAGGGAGAGGGTAGGAAAATATAATTATTGATTATATTTTTCCTGAGCTGAAGTACAAAATAATTATAAAAAATCTCATTAATAGGGACAAATGACACAGAGCAAAATTTATAAAGATACACAAGTTGTTGTTCCGTACGGTTTCCTACATTGCAAGGGAAATGTTTGTGAAATATATAGAGGCAAAATATGAAGAACCATGAAATCTGTGACTATATATATTAGATGATTCAAGCAGCAAATTATTATCAACAAGAAATTAGGAGGCTTGCATTAGACAGATGAACCCATACTACATACTACGAGGTTGTAAACTCATACATGGAAACTGGCAACAAATCTGAGAGTTATTTTAGCTTACCTAAAATGTTGTGCATCGGATTAAGCTATTTCTCTTCAGATATCCTTATATGACAGATCCTTAGAAGCGTGTATTACCCAATCCCAGAGCAATAATTAGCCTCTTGAGAGTCGAACAGATGCAGCACGAACCATATTTAAGAGTGTTTCATCCATCTCTTCAAGATCACCAGAACTGCGAAGTTGAGAATAAAAAGGAGCTACAAAATCTGCAGCAATTTCAGCCAAGCTCCACAAAGCGAAATCTGCAGCCATGCGGATCACATTGACAGACAAGTGACTGGAACTGGAACATTCTAGACAAGATACGATTACATGTAGGCATGCTTCCCGAACATCTTCCAAAAACCAGAACTCAGCCAGCCAACAAAGCTCTACATATGGTTGGAGCTCATTCAACTTCTCTTTGTTATCCATATTATGCCATAGACACCCAGATGGGGGATCTGGCAGCATACCTGAGTAGAACCAGTTCACCAGTTTAACCATTGCTTCCCAACTAACTGGCACCTTAATTATTTCAGACTGGCTGTTAAAAAAAAATACCATTTTAAAATAAACCTTCTACTGGATCATAAGAATGGAAAATAAAATAGGAAGTGTTGTTCAAATGAAATGTCAAAAAAGTTGAACAACACATTCTTTCTTGCCGCGCTTCGAAACCCTACTCCTTAAAAGCAATGAATGTACCCTCCTTTGGCTTATTTGGAGGGAGAGAAACAAGAGGGCAAGATGATTATATAGACGTTCTTGATTTATGGAACTTTTTGGTTAGATTTACTTCTCTTTGGTCTGCCAGTCTAAACCTTTTCGTAATCATCCCCCCTCTTTAATTGCCCCATTTGGAGGAATTTTTTGAAATCCTGAGGTGCACCTTTTGTATTAATCTTTTCATTTATCAATGAAATGTCCATAATATATATTAAAAAAAACGAATATACCTCGTAAAATTCCAGGAAAACTTGGTGATTACACAAATATATTTATTTAATCAAACATGATGAATTTTTTTCCACTCACTGAAAACTGAAACACACTAAAATAAAATGTTGCTCTCACAAATCCGATATAAAAGCAATAATAATTTTTATTTTCTAATTTAGAAAAAGTTAGAATTAATCGAAGGATGTAACCGATATCTATAAATATAGAAAAAGACTAGAACTCAAGCAAACCCTAATTTTCTGGGTACTTAAAGTTCATTCATCATAAAGCACATAATTGCCTGTCTACATGGTTGTGTATTCTTATCCTAAATGTAATGTGAATATACCTTTCTTTCATTCCCGACTGTAACAAGGCCCTTAGATAGTCACAATTTAACCACAGGATTACTTTATGAACATGCATATGTGGTACACATGAAGAACATATTATGCAATTCCAAATAGTTTGCTCAGTTGCTTTTGCCTCCAAGATTATGTCTCTGAAACAAGAAGAAAATCAATCAATTGAACATTTTAGAGAGGGAGTATTACTTTTACAAAGGAAGAACAAACGAGTTCAATTGGACATCTTTTATTGACCAACATTGAAAAGTAGAATGTGATAAAATATCATTCTGAAGGATAGTGCAATATTTTTTTTTTAAAAAAAAGTAAAAGTAAATACCCGAAAACATCACTAATGCTAGCCTATAAAATTGTTCAATCATGAAATTTAATACTCAACAGAAAATATGGCTAAAGATTCAAATGAATTACTGGCCAATCGATGATGACATTTTTATTTCAATGTGATAATCAAAGATTGCATTTTATCTGAAATAGAAATGTGCAAAGAAATAGTATCTCCCCCCTAATCAAACCCTTTCAACGAAACAAAGATAAATGAAAATAACATAAAAAAAATTGTTGATTTAACGCAAAACTCAATCTATACTTAAGGAGAACAATGGAAAATCATACGAGAAACGGTGTCCGGCTGGACCAAGAGCCACTGTAAGATTAAAGGAAGGAAAAGGTGTTCCCCACTTCGGCCTTTTTCTACAAAGAATATGCAACAGAGGATGTATACTACAACGTTTGGCAAGACTTCTCAATTTGTTTGCAAGTTTCTCTCCAGCTTGTACATATCCCTGGTAGACATACTCCAATAACTTCACCATGGCACCGTGATCAACATGTGCGGATAGACTAACCTCTTTCTGAAACTTTCCGGATGAGTTTGACAGGTCCCTAAAGGAAGAACAACTAGATGTTTTCTCATCAACTGATGGACAGTTAGGAGGCAGCAGTGATGCACATCGGGCTGAAAGAATCACACCATGAACATTTATAGAGACTCCCTTCATGTGAATGAACCGAATATCTGAATAGTCCCTCTCATCAAGTGCTTTTACAATCTTGTTCCCAAATTTACTGGGAAATCCATAAAATTCAAACAAACTGAGAATATATGCAGCATACCACTTCACTCCAGGAGAGGAACTATCACTATCACTGCAGATATCCTGAAGTTTGTTTATCAACTCATCTTCAGTAAATCCGACTAAAAAAGAGGATATGCTTCTTTCATTCATCAACGGACCCAAATGAAAAAATAACTCAGCCAGGCCCACCAGACTATATAAAAGCAGGATATCTCTTCCCTCCCATTCATTGTTAGAAATCCAACAACAAGTCCTCTCCTGAAAGTTAAAATGCAAATGAGGAGAAAAGCTCAGTCGATCAAAATAGACTCCATTGCTCAAGCACCACTGAACAAAGGCCAATAATGCCTTTATGCCTTCAGCTTTCTCATCCCACATTGCATACTGTGGCAAACCTACACAACATATTAAAAATAACAAGTTGATGACTATAAGAATATTTGACATTCCAGAGAAAGTTCCAGATGAAATGTAAGTCAGTGTGCGCCATAAGTCCTTCAAATACAGCTTAATATTTGGCTCTAGCATGTTTGATAACATGGATGTGGTCTTTGATGCGAAATAATTGGAAGGAGAATAAATCATCATGAAAACAACTCTCACTAGTGATTCATTTTTGGAGGCATTAACTACATCACTTTGACAAATTTGACGCCAACAAGTGAATGATTCCACAAATGCCACGCTGTCCAATAAAAAAAGAAGAAGAATGAGTCAATGATGGTAAATAGAATACTTGAGACTTATTTTGAAAGAAAAAAAAGTAGATAGAACAAATAAAACTTCACATTTTCAACGGTTACCAAGCACATGAAATGAGTATGTCAATTGAGAGTCGACTTAAGTTTTTGTTTTGGTAGACATCTTCATCAAAGTTTGTTGCAAGCCAGCCAAGAATTTCCCAGGTATAAACCCTCAAACCAGGAAAGTTATTAGATTTAAGACCCTCCTTAGCAATGTTAATCTGGTCTTCAAATGACAAGACACGTTCATATGATTGTTTAGCACACTTTCCAAGTAAAAGATGAACAAGGGCTTTGTCAATTCCATGTTCCCAAAAATAATTGTGATGCTGTCCAGACCAACGAGTGATTAAGGCCAAGCGACATGCCTCCTCGAGCAAGGATATCTGGTTATTGGAAACTATTGTAGGTTGTGAACTCCATTCAATCATTGGACTTATTATGGCCTTGACAATTGGTTCACAACATAAACTCACCATTTCCAAACCAGTCTGCTCATTTATCTGATAAGAAATGGAACATAAATTTTAAGTGGAAAAAGAGAAGTCTATTCTTATCCAAAAAAAAGAGGTGTTTCGATATGATGTCTAGAGAACATATTACAGTTCTTAGTTCTAACCGCTAAACATTGTGCAAGTCTAAATGCTTCAATACGAACATGATGAGGCAGTGAGATGCCCATGCTCTCCACCATTTCTTGCAGAAATTCTTCTCCACGATCTAAAAGCTTCTTGGCCCCAGAACCACATAAAGCTGCAAATAATAAAAGACAGCACTTTTTTCTTAATCACCATTCAGAAAACTCAAATAGGAACCAAAAAACTTAATAGTCATTACCTATTGCAGTATATAACTTCCAAACTACAGCTCTACTTGAAAAATCTGGTTTAGCATACATATCACTCAAAGCTTCCATCAACTTAGCATCACTGTAAACTGGAAACCTAGATAGAGGCCACCGAGACAGTATTGTACTCAAAAGAGAATGCAATGGTTGAATAGATTGAATTGTGTTCATAGCTCCAGAAAAGTCTCGAATATTACAAATCAAATGAAGAATAACTTCTGTTTTTTCCAGAATCTCCCAAAGCGCATCGTCACTCTTACTTGTTACATTTGAAAGAATTATATTCAAAGCTGTAGCACATGATACAGTAATTTGTATTTGACGAGAAGGTAACAAGCAGGAAAGAGCGTGAACAAGATCTAAAACGAAAGGTTTCAACAGTGCATTTGGTATAACACTGACCAACTTTACTGTAACATCAGCAGCCATACTTGATGCAGCTCCATTCTTATCTTGAAGAATCCACACCAAGGAATAAACAATATCCGCTACAGAATCCTGATAATAGAAAGGGAAAAGATGGAGATAATCATCTAGGAACAAAAAGATGACAGAAAATGATGGACAAAACAGGTACTAAATAAAAATATTCCCAACTGTATAAGAAGTGGCCGCCTAATAAATAGACATCAAGAAGACAAGATGATGTCAACTTAAGAAGGAAATGCAAAAAGGAACAGATGTCTATATTCCTGTCTGCCCATAGCAATCAGGTCCAAAATTTACTGTATTATTATGTCTCAATGTCTCGGGTATAGGAAACTAAGACAAACCAAAAGAATCAGAATAGAAGAAAGGTATGCAAGAAAATCATCTTAGATGCCTCTGTACTACTTATTTTTTAATGTTTTTATCTGTATACTTTCTAAAATGGCCAAATTGATCCCTCAATAAAAAAAAAATTAATGGCCAAATATTGATGACAAAGACAAACAAATAACTTCCTTTTTTCAGATTCAAGTACTTGCTTACCTTTTTCCCCTACTGATCTCATCACTAGACATATCTACTGTTTTTCTGGTTAGTTTAAGGAAACGTGTACTCCAAATGTATTTTTTTTGGTGAATGGTCACTTCAATAAGTATGAGGACTATTTTCATTTAAGATTAAGGATTATACTTGCAATATGTGCAAAGTGATAAGTTTTTTTCCTCTATCCAGAGCAATGTATGCTTAATCATCAGTGTTCAGATATATCCAAGGTCCCAAATACTGTAGCATCATGAAAGATAGGTTAGAAAAACGCTCAGGCATTAGAATTTCAGGTTTTATCCTAAGCCTTCATATTATAACAATATAATTGCTTAATATCATTATATCATAGTGTATTCCAAAAAAATTCGGATCTACCACAATGATACTAATGAAAAAAATCTATATCTCATATTCAATGAGACTTTATATGACTATCTAACTTTCGCATCCGTAATCAAAATAAATACGAAATTCAATGCCACAAGATCACACTTATATCTTCCATCAAATGTATTTCAGTACAAATCTACAAAATTTCTTATAATGACTATCGAGCAACATGACATATCCAATCCAAAACCTTCATTATCATCAGATGCTATGCTACAGTTATATGGCAAGAAGTTTGGAAGTGTAACTCTACTCAATTACAATACCAAGCTCAATAAAATAATCAAGTATTTAATTGGCTTTCCAATTTCCATAAACAACAATAAACGGGATACCTTGACAAGGTGATGGTGCAACAATTCTCTAGGAACAGATTCAAGAAACGCTGCAATAGAACGAACTACATGTCTCTGTATCTCATTATCCGTACACTTCCATTTCTTCGTGTTTTTTTCATTAAATCTGATGCGGAAAAAAGCAATACAATCAAAGTTATGGTAAAGAATAGTAATGAATTTCGTAGACAATTGGAGCTTGAACAATTTTAAGAAACAATAAACGATGACATTTTCAAGAGAAAATTCATTTACAGAACTGAAACAAACAAACAAACAATCATTCTACTGATCATTCAATTCCTACTATGCAATGAATCCTCGAGCTTATTAAGATTGAAAACAGAAACTGAAGAATCGAAGAAACACGAACCTGGAGCCAAGATTGAGAGCATCGTGGAGACGACGATGGAGCGTGTGGATGTGGCTGATGGAATCGACTCGTCCACCGCCTTTCGACGAACTCATCGCGAATTTCCAGAAGAATCGTCAGTTCTGTTAAAACGAAAAGGTATTGGCTTAGTAGTTGACAGAGTTACTGAAGAGCTTTCAGCTTGAAGAAGAGAAGAGAAGATGATTGTCTTGAAAACGCGCAATATGAAGTGGCTTTACTTTGATAAAATTTGTAAATGAAACTAGGTTTAATTATAAATCTATTCACTATTGTTTGGGTCTCTATGATTTTAACGTTTTAATTTAATCTTATGATTTAAGGTATGTGTCAATTTAATCTCTATGATTTTTAAAGTTTTAATTTAGTCTTTACCGTTTATAAAAGTTTATGAAATGTCGCTATCAATATAAAAAAATTAACATTTTTTTACATGTCTATTTTCTATTAATGTGGAAGAACATAATTTAGAGAGAGGTTAATATAAAGTTAACTGATATGTAAATGTGTGACTTTTTGAAGTGTAAAAACGATAATAACAAAGATGTTTTTGTGAGTTTTTATTAAACTATATGATCTAAATTGAAACATTTTAAGACTATAAGAGAAAAATTAACACAACAAATTAAAAAATTTAAAACTATAAAATCTAAATTGAAATAGAACTCAACCATTGAAACTGAATTAAACCATTAAACTATATTTATCTCTATTGGTTCCCATTATTTTCCACCACACTAATTTCTCCCATTGTCAATTTTTAATTATATAATTTTGATGATACATATTTATTTTTCTTTAAAAAAATAATTTTAATATTAACGTTTCTAGTATTTATTATTAAATATCTATAGTATAGATAATTACAGATACTAATTCTAGTTTCTCAAACTGTTAAAATGAATGGTTATATTTGTTAAAAAGATTATCTCATTTGTTGAATTGTTTTTATAGCGATAACTAAGGTTTAGTCCATGGGCTGTGATAAAATATGCACATCATCGATCATACATAAGCAAATTTGCAAATTTGAACATACCAGAACTCTTTGGCAAATTGAAATAAAGTCCTCTTATTTTTGTTTTTGCAGAAATCTAAATGACATACTCAAAAACAAATTACAAAACGATACATCTATAGCAAAATTATATTAAGTTGGCAGAATCCAAATTGGAGGAGGCAAATATTTATGAGAAGAAGGAATGATATAATGTGATCCAAAGCTTCTCTCTGCTACATCGTAGATTCCGTTGTCGAACGATTCCGAAGGCCGTTCGTATCCGTCGTCATGAAGGTTATCGGTATAGTATATACAATTAGACTTGCAATTCGGAAAATGAGTCATCAAGATTGATGTTGAATAATTGTCACCTAAAAAGAGTGCATCTTCTCCTAAACTCTCTACCTCAGACCATTTCATCTTTCGGCTTTCTTCACTATCATGATGATGATGATGATCTTCTCCTAAACTCTCTACCTCAGACCATTTTCTCTTTCGGCCTTCTTCACTATCACGATCATCATCATCGTTTACGAGCTTGAAAATATCGAATTTGTACGTCTTATACTTAGTGTCACCGTCAAGAAACCGTCGAATTTGTAATAGTTCACCTTGAGATGACTCTACAAGATAAGTGATTTCAGCATAATTCATCTTCTTTGGTATAATCACTTGTAATTTACTTCCAATGCTATCAAATTTAGTGTCCATATCAAGTGATCCAACTCCACCAAAGTAACCAACCGCATAAAGTAAATCATTGTGAATGATAATATCTGAAAAAGGTTTTAATCCCTTATCATCAACTTCAACCCATGATGTTTCACCTGGCTTAATACAAGAGAATTTCAAGTAATGATAATGAATTGCCACAACCACAAAATCATTTGGAAACAAAAGAGGATCTTTAGTCACTATAAGTTTCTGAATTAGAAGTTCGTAATACGGTTCATCGACATCGTTGGGTTCGCACTGTCTAAACGGTGGGAATTTTATGGTCTTACCAAGAAAAGGATTGGTTAAAGAAACTGCAAGATTTGAATCAACAGTAGCTAACCATCCAAAACAAGATCCACAACAACGTCTATCGTAATCCCATTGCAATTCGGTGTCGTATAATTCAGCGGTAACGGGATTGTATAAACTCGGTTTCGTGTTTTTCTCATGGCCTGGGAATCTATTTGGAATAAAGAGTAGAGGGAGTTGTTTATTGTTTGGATCAAAACGGAAGTGTTTCTGTTTTTCACAAGCGTGAAGCCAATGTTTGCAGACAGCACTGAAGCGTGAATAGTCGGAGGGAGTAAATAATTTATCCAAAATAAGGTCAAGGATATCTAAAGGTAATTCACCCCAATTTGATGATTTGAATGTTGGAATTGGAACGGCCATAGTATCAATTTATAAAAATACGACACATATGAAAGAAAGATGAACTACTTGTTTCCGGTGAGGAGACAAGTATTTATCGACTTTTTATTTTTGTTATATTAAGTATCATATTCATGAGAAAGTCACCAATCACATATTTAACATAAGAGGAAAAAAAAATCAAAATCATAAGGATGAAGTTTAGAATATGGTTTTTGATGTTTAGTTTCAGACCTTCCACACAATGTAAAAAAAAAAATCTTCAATATTGTTTGGGCGGTATGCAGCAGCAGCAGAATGGCATGATTGAGATAAGAAAAACTTTTTAAAGAAGAAGAATTTGAGAGGAATTATATAAAAGGCCGACTCCTCCTTCGGTAGAATAAGGAAAGACGTTTTATGGGATAGATTATAGAATAGATTAGATAAGTACGTCACTCTTATCTTTATTTGTTTTCCTTAATTAACTATAGTTACCAATTTAGTTTAGTTTCAAATCACAATTTATGGTTTTTTCTTAAAACGAATGCGAATGAAATTACCAAATAATATAATAGAAATTAATGTGCCAACATGAACATAGCATAATTGGTCACGTACTCGTTCTTTTTTTAAGTCGAAAGTTCGAGTTTACCCTTATTCAATTTAATATAATATCTAAAAAAATAAAAATTAATATGAGATCGGTTTTAAAATTAAGAATCATTCTTAAACATCATTTCTTATTAAAAAAAAAACCCACATCAATCCTATTATATTTTTCTTTTCCATGAAACTACATTTATTTATTAATTATTTTCACTAATTTTTTAATTATATTTTCACGATATGTTATTCATTATATTTTAAATTTATTTATTAGTAAAAATTTTACTTTTCATAATTTTATTTTTAATTTCAATATTATTTTTTATAAAATATCTTCATATTTGTTCAATAAATTTTAACATTATACAGTAATCATTTTCAATCACTTAATTTTAATTATTCATATTTTTTAAATTTCAAATAAAATTATTAAATTAAATAACATTAAAACAAAAAATAAATTGTTATATATTTTTTAGTTACGCATAAAGTATTGAATGTGATCCAATAAATATAATTATAATCAATATATTTCTTTCTTTTTCTTTCGATTTCTCTCAATATCTATTTTTCTCGTTTCTAATTGGGTGGAATATGTTGGAGGTTTTTTTTTTCCACTTTGGATTTCCGTTCAATATGGACGGAAAATCGTAAGGAAAAAAACTAGATGAACTCTCAAGACGGTCTTTTAAAGTATTTTTTTTCACCTGAAGTTTGAGGTTATTTATACCTATTGCATTTCCCCAAGTTTAAAATAAAAAAATCATCTATGCTGATAAATTATTAAATTTGTTTACTAATGGATAGGAACTAAAAAAGAGAGATTGAAGTAGTTCTGATTATTCAATAATATTATTACTTCAATTCGGAGTTTTTAGTTCCTTCGATTGGATATTGCCAATACAGTGGTCAAAATAGGGAAAAACACCCATAGAATTCTTGTAAGAATTGTAATCTATAAAAAGAATTGATATAGAAAAAAACCCGCAACCCCTTGGGGTTATCCTGCACTTGGAAGAAGAAGTAGAAAAAGGAATAAATATAGTGATAATTTGATTCTTCGTCGCCGTAGTAAATAAGAGAGAAAATCGAATTTGATTAAAAAAATTAAAACACTAAAAACTCAATAACCGAACCCATGTTTAATAGAAGAATTATAACACTAAGATTTAGGCTTATTTAGACTAGCAGATTTTGAAATAATAAAATGATTAAGGTAAATTAAACCATAAAATTTAAATAGTAAAAATAAGAATTAATAAACCAAATTGACCTAATAATAACTACAAATGGTTAACTTTTAAGAAATATAAATGAGTACATAATTAATTTAATTAAAAATTATTCATAAATAATTCAGAAATCAATTTTTTAATTATCTATTTATCATGAACTAGTTATTTATTAACTAGTTATTTTTGTCAATTATTATTTTCACGTACAAATGATCAATTTAATTATTTTAAAATTCAAAATTTTAGAAACTCTTACACATTCAAACACGCACACAACCCTCCTACCAAACAGCCAGACAAGCCTCAAAACTAAGAGATAAAAGAAAACATCGAAAATCGATGGGACTGGTTTAACCTCAGCGGCGATTGGTGTCGAGATTGGCATCATCGAATCCTCTGTCGCCCTTACTATCATCGTCTCGCGGCATCTGAGATTGAGAATCATGTGGTGAAATATTACGAACGCTGGAAAACAAATCCACGGTTTCAGACTCAGCGATTTTTCCTGATTCAAGCGGCGTACCGTGCTTGTAAGAAACTCTTAGAGATTCGTCCTCAGATAGCTTTGCTTGAGCAGTTCCGTACTTGATTTCATCCTTACTCTTCGCCATTGATTGATTGTTATTAGAAATCGGAGATGGAGTTTTCATCGATTTGTATTGTATTGTAAGGCAGATGTTAGATACATGTAATTAGTGTTAAAGTGCGGCTGCTAACGCCGAGAGATTGACATGTAGCTCTCTGCTGCAATCTGTTCTTTTGCTATACGACCGATTGAAACTTAAAATATTATTTCAAAAAACTAATTTAATCTCATCAAGTACCCCTTTGGGATAATTATTAGAGGTTATTAAAAAAAAATCGATTATAAAAATGATTTTTATAACTATTCAATCTATCACAAACGGGTCTTAAGTTTCTGTATTATTCGAAAATAGGAATAATTAAAATTATTGAAATAATATATTTTTATATGTTAATTTTTATAATATCAAAATCTTTTAAAAATTATCTATATAACAGTTTAATAAACTATTAAATTATACTTCATTAAACTTTTGAAAAATGACTAAATTTATTAAAAATAATAAAATATTTTCAATCTATAGTTTAATGAAGTAAAAATGTTAAAAACTAAAAAAATCTTTAAAATATCAGTGAAATAAAAATAGTTCAATAGATTGAAGTGCTATTTAGATATTCTTAAAAAGTTCATATATTTCAAAAATTAGTATTTAAAATACTTTTTATAAAATATATATGTATTAAAAGTTTAGAGGGTAATAATTTATTTAATCATTTTTATTATATTTCAGTAAAAAAATTTACAACCTCTTGAAATTGTTGAAATTGACAAATAACAAAAATGATCTTAAAATCTTTTAAAACTAATATAATATGAAATGTATTCTTTAATAAACTCAAAACCATCCTCAAATGTGAGATTTTGATGGCGTCCAACATAACTATTCAAAGTCATTTATTAATTGGTTCAATATGTGATTTTAGATAATGTTTATTAGTTGATACATGGATCACAGTCTCTCATACTCGTACCAATAGTATGACTTTCTAAACTAATACTCTAATGCATTGTGAATTTTTAAACTATGAATTTATTATAATATAGGATTAATAGCATCTGTCATCTCTATTTTTTTAGATTTGTATTAATTTTAGGGTTAAATGCACCAATGACCCCTGCACTTTCAAGCTTTTTCAATTTACACCCCTACACTATCAATTTGACTTTTTTCACCCCTACACTTATGCCCTGTTTGTTTCCCCAAGAATTTAAAGGATTTCAAATCATAAGGGATTTGAATTGAATTCCAGTGTTTGGAATCTTTAAAAATAAAAGGATTTGAAATCCAAAATGATTTGAAATCCTGTTTTTAAGTAAAAAAATTTCCTACCTAAAATGGTCGGATTGTGCAGGAATTCTTTTAAAAATAAATGAAATTACAAATTTAACCCCATCATATTTTTAGTTCTCATCAATTAAAAGGATAACAAGGTAAAAAGACTATTTTCATCTCATTTACTGCTCTCAACCAAACAAGAAATTAAATCTAATTCATTTCAAATCTATTTCATTCCAAACAAGATTTTAGAATTCAAATCATTTCCAGAATTTTAAATCATTGAATTTCAAATCATTTCTTCAACTTTCCTACGTCCAAACAGAGCATTACTATTTTCCAATTTCTGTTAAAGAAAATGTTAAAACTAACGTCATTTTGTTTTTAATATTTTTTTAATATCAAAAGAATGTGAAAAGACTTTTTTAATCCTTGTTCTTCATTCTCCCATCTCTTTCCTTCACTTTCACAGTTTCACTTACCTTCATTTCTATGGCGGACTGAGTTCAACCACCGATTACCAGTGCCAAGTTAAATAATTCTTCTTCATTTTGGGTAAGCCATCGGCGTTTGCGCTTCTTGATCTTGGAATTTGACAAAACGGTTTCAACTACGTTCTAGGACTGATTCGTTTCCTCCTTTATTGGCAAGGTTTCAAGATCATGTATCGAAAACTGGTATCAAACCCTTGCTTCAAATTTTTCAAGATACGAATTCGTCGTTCTTGGTTAATATCTACCCTTAGAATTTGTATCGATTGAACTCGGAGATTTCGATTGGGTTTGATCTGTTTTAGAAAAAACTCTTTAATTTTAGGGATGATATAACGAACGGCGTGCGGTATTTGAATATTTTGTATTCCATGGTTGATGAAGGAAGGGGAATTGGAAACTTACATATATGAATTATTTGATGAGGAAGATGAACAAGGGACTAGGGAGGAGACTTGGACGAAAACGGGGTCTTATCAATTCGAATTTGACGAAGAAGTCTGATGTTGTGTTCTCTGAGTCGATCGGAATTGACAAAAAGAGAGCTCTGATCAACATTGTAGTCGGGTTTTTTGGGCTTATTTTCTTAACGAAGCTGTGTTAATATCTTACCCATTTTCCATTCATAAGTTTCTTACATGTTTCGAATTAGTTTCAGTACTAATCAATGAAGAAGCTAACTTGCATTTGATGAAGAAATTGATACTTTTTATTATGAATTTCGCCTTTTATGTTTTTGGTGCATAGAAATTAGACATATTGCAATTATCTGGTTGCACAGAAAAATTCCTTCCCTTCATTAGGTGTTTGCAATTGTAAAAATGAAGAAGAAGAACTATTTAAGGTAATCGATGGGATGAGAACTACGTCCGCCATGGAAATAGAAGTGAGAGAAAGTGAAGGAGAGAGATGGGAGGATGAAGAATAAGGATTAAAAGGTCTTTTCATATACCCATGATATTAAAAAAAATATTAAAAATAAAATGGCTGTTAGTTTTAACACTTTATTTGACAGAAATTGGAAAATAGAAAGTGTAGGGGTGAAAAAAGCTAAATTGATAGTGCAGGGGTGTAAATTAAAAAAGCTTGAAAGTGCAGGGGTCATTGGTGCATTTAACCCTTAATTTTATCCTTATACTTTTTAAAACTGTCACAAACATATCTATCGTTTAATATTGTAATCTCAATCATCCCTACCGTGAAAAAAACAAGTTAAATGTAACATGATTTTTTATATTGATTATATTTTCCATTTTGTATTTGTCATGAAGTTAAAAATATCACATTATGATGTGGAATTAGAAGACAAACATAAAAAAATAAGGAGAAATCAATTAGTAATAATTAGTGTTTATATGGGGGAAATTGGGTAAAAACAATGAGTTATGTGATGATTTTATCTACGTGGCGAATACAAAATGAAAAATGTAATATAAGTGAATGATTATTTTAAGTCTAATCTGTTTCATTCACGATAGAACAATTCAGACCTATAATATTAAATGATGAAGATATTTATGACACTTTTGAAAGCTTATAGAAGAAATTGATAAAAAATTAAAAGGATTGAGTTGAGACAACAAGTATAACTTAGCTTATAATATAATGATTTTTTTTTTAAATATTAGAGACTCAAACCCGAAATCAAACAGGATATGCTTTCTAATAGGGGTGCAAGACGAAACCGAAAAACCGAACCGAGCCGACTATCGAGCCGAAACCGAAGAAAACCGAACCGAACACTATCGGTTCGGTTCGGTTTTTAATGCAAAAACCGAATTGAATATCGGTTCGATTCGGTTTTCTGCGATTTAGGAAATCCTAAACCGAACCGATATGGAAAAAAAAAAAAATGAAAACGCTCAGCTTGCAGATCCCTCCCATTCTGTTTCAATGTTTCTTTTGTCTCGCCTCCCAGCCTCGCCCTCAGCCACGCATCGCCTCCCAGCCTCAGCCACGCATCGCCGCCCAGCCTCGACGAACCTCAATCTCAGACTCTCTCTCTCTCTCTCTCTCTCTCTCTTTGAGGTTTGTACCCGATAACAACCCGAACCAAACCCGACATTGCATTCGGTTTGTTCTCTTCTCGGTTCGGTCTCGGTTTGTCGATCCTCCTAAAGGTAATATCGGTTCGGTTTCGGGTTTGGTCCAAAACCGACCAAACCCGAACCGACAACACCCCTACTTTCTAACATGGGTTTGGAAGTGCGTGTTATTTAGGCAAGGAAATCGCGCGTGTGATAAAAAAAATTTCAAGCCTTGGATAATAGCGATGGAGGGACTGGTCTAGAGAGAAGCCAAGTCACTCTAACAACAAAAGCTGCAAGAGAAAAAATGGATAATCAGAGGAAAACGAAAAAACGGTTCTTTTAGATTTCAATCCTTTTTGAAGAATCGAATCGGCGATTGATTTGCTTTCCACTGTATGTTTATGATTCCCTCTCCTGATTTTCTTTTACTCAATTCCAAAGTTGATGACAATTGATCAAATTTCTCTACTGATTTGTTAGGGTAATGATTTTAGAACACAATTTCAACCCAAAATTTTACTTTAGGATTCAGGAGCAGTAATTTTTACTGAATTCCATGGCAATTCTACTTAATACAGTTTCTCCCATTACTAACCCAGCTCCAGAAACTACAATAAGAGGATGTGGGTTCTTTTCCCATATCCCAAATCTCCATAAACTTTCACTCAACAAGGGTTTTTCTAGAGTTTTAGCATCTACCCAGATAACCATTTCTCCAAAAGACTCTGTTTTCACTTTGCCCAATTGGAGAATGGGAAAGGGTGATCAAAAGAGTAGGGAAATCAGATTAAATGATGCTTTTCTTCATTTAGAATTCATGGTAGGGAAAGGTCAAAAGCCTGATGTTTTTCAAGCAACTCAGCTATTGTATGATCTCGTGAAGGTGAATAAGTTGAGAAAAGCGGTTAAGGTGATGGAGATGATGATTGGATCTGGTATTATTCCTGATGCATCTTCATATACCTTTTTGGTGAGTTCTTTGTGTAAAAGAGGTAATGTTGGTTATGCAATGCAATTAGTAGATAAAATGGAGGAATATGGTTATCCTACTAATACAGTTACTTACAATTCGCTCGTTAGGGGGCTTTGTATGCATGGAAACTTGAATCATAGCTTGCAACTTTTAGACAGGTTAATTCAGAAGGGGTTAGTCCCGAATGCTTATACGTACTCCTTTTTGCTTGAGGCTGCTTATAAGGAAAGAGGAGCTGATGAAGCCATCAAGCTTTTGGATGAGATAATTGCCAAGGGTGGGAAACCTAATTTGGTTAGCTACAATGTCTTGCTCACTGGGTTGTGCAAAGAAGGTAGGACAGAAGATGCCATTCGGTTATTTCGAGAACTACCTTCAAAGGGTTTCCATCCAAATGTTGTTAGCTACAATATCTTGCTGAGGAGTCTTTGCTATGAAGGGCGATGGGAAGAGGCAAATGTGCATTTGGCTGAAATGGATGGTGATGATCGCTCCCCTTCGATAGTCACTTACAATATATTGATTGGTTCACTTAGCCTCCATGGCAGAACAGAACATGCCCTTGAGGTTTTGGAAGAAATGATACGAGCACGATTCAAGCCTACAGCTTCGAGCTACAATCCAATAATTGCTCGTCTTTGCAAAGATAGGAAAATAGATATTGTTATGAAGTGTTTGGATCAAATGATTTTTCGACATTGTAGTCCCAATGAAGGAACTTACAATGCCATTGCTATGCTTTGTGAAGAGGGAATGGTGCAAGAGGCATTCTCTATCATACAAACTTTGGGCAGTAAGCAACATTCCTCCATCTCCATGCAAGAAGTCTACAAATATGTAATTACCAGCCTGTGTCGGAAAGGGAACACATATCCGGCATTCCAGCTTCTCTATGAAATGACAAAATATGGATTCACTCCCGACTCTTTTACCTATTCTTCATTGATCCGTGGGTTGTGCTTGGAGGGGATGATGGATGAGGCAATTGAAATATTCAGTATAATGGAAGAAAATAACTACAAGCCGGATACAGAGAACTACAATTCACTTATCCTTGGGTGTTGCAAATCACGAAGAACTGATTTGGCCTTGGAGGTTTTTGAAATAATGGTTGATAAAGGATATTCACCTAATGAATCAACATACACCATTGTCGTGGAAGGCATTGTCCACGAGAAGCAGACGGATCTAGCAGCCAAGGTACTGAGAGAGTTGCAGCTCAGAGATGTTCTAAGTCAAAGCACAGTGGAGAGACTCGTTATGCAGTATGACCTAAATGATTTACCGTTTTGATATCGTGGGGCTTTTTGGTGATCTTTTCTGATATGACAGAGTCTTGAAATTTTCTTTGTGATATTTTCCGATGAATTGCTCGCAGCGAGACCAAACTCATCAAATTGTTCATCAACGAGACTGTGTATGATAAAAAAAAATACTTCCACATTTATCCGATTCCATACATGCTTTGAGCTTATCACTTTGTCTAAGAACTGAAGCCTGTGAACTTGTACATGATCATACTGCTTTCTTCGAGTCACTTAAATTACGACTGCTTTAACGAGTCTTCTTAAATGTACACTGGGCAACTTGAGCTAACTCTTTTATTTCTGTTGATATTTTCTTCTTAATGAAAATTATCATAGTTAAAGAAAATGTTGAGCCAATGTTCAGGTTCCCATCTCTTTCCCTTCTTAACATTCATGTGCATTTCTGCTGAATTTAAAAGCTGTTTGGTTTGTTTTCTTCGTTTTCCCCTCCACATAGTTGTTATAAATGCGTCTGTTTTATAAAACACGAAATCTAAGATGATAGTAAGGGAATGGAAGAATCTTAGAGAGATGCATAAAAACTTGTATAAGAGTTTTTTTTTTTTTTTCATTCTTTTACACTAAACATACTTTAGTTCATCAACCACAAGTAGAAAAATGACTTAACATAGGATGATCTATCTGATAATGCATACTGAATAATTCTGAATTCAAGAAATACAGTCTAATGGAAACGAAATGCAAGAGGGATTGAGAAATCACGAAACAAGTCCAAGAGAGTTTATGAAAACACCCTCCAATTGTCATTCTTCATGGAAGTAGAGACGTAGAATCTAGAAATTGTCGAGAAATCCACCAATTCTCTGCACACATCTTTTAAAAATCCTCTTGTTTTTATTTGTCCACGACCATACATAAATTGTTCGACATCTGCATGCATGATGCACCACAATATCATGAGATAATTTCTGATACTCCTCTTTTTGATATTTTGTTATGTATTCTTTATTAATAATAAAGAGAGAGGGTCGTCACATTGAACCGTTTTTTAAATAAAGGGGGGAAAGTAGTAAGAAAATAGAGAAATCATATTAAAATATCAATCTTTACATGCAAAATTTTGGGGAGGGGGGCAATTTCCACCCTCTCCCCTCCTTAGATCCGCCACTAAAAAAGCTACCCATGGATTTGAGGAGACTTTGAGACAGATGAATAGCTATCAAGATTCAAAACCACTGATAATTAATGAAACTTTAGAATTTAGTTTTCAAAATTAATGTTTTTTATATTCATTCAGTATCCATGTGGATTTAAAGTGTTCAAATTATTTCAGAGAATTTGTTGTCAGATTTCTGTTATAATTAATGAATCTTTTGATTTTAAATTACTGATTTTTCTTATAAAAAGGTCAAGTTCAAATACTAGCAAAATTTGTTTTCCCTTAAAAATGTTCTACAAGTTGCAACTTCATAATCAGGCAGGACCATTGTGGCGCAGTAGACTAGGATGCTGGGCAAGGAATTCTGCCACACTCAATGCTTCACGACGAGTCGCTGCAAAACCCGAGTCGATTCCCCGTACGGATTTTTCATTTCATATTGATATGAGAAAGCCTCTAAGAGAAGATCAAATTATACCGTCTTTATTAATGTTTAGATCACTCTTATTTCTTATTTTTAAATCAAAGACATGAATTATTATTTAAAAACACTTGTTGATGGAGCCATAAATTACACACAAACACGTATATGATTTACCTGATTTGAATAACTTCATAGAGAGCCTATAAAAGTGTTTTTGGGCCAAAATCTCTGAACTTCTTATAGCTCAATAATATTTTTAAACCCTCCTAAAAACTGATCCATCCAGGTCCTGTGATTTTGTAAAATCGTTTTTTCAACCACAGGTGAGAGTTGAGGCTAACCATCAGCCTAAACTGGTTTAGCAATTGTTACATGGCTTACCAAATTATTTAAGGAACCAGGCACACAATCAACGAAACAAAAACTTGGCCATATGAAAAAGTCATAAATATGAAACCCGGTTGAATAACCTAAGTAAATCTCATAAACCAGTTCAAGAAAGCATTACAAGCATAAGATAAGATATGACACAATCTTAAAAGAACACTAAGTCAAAATATAGTCTTTAATCCAAAGTAATAAAAACCACGGGAAATCATGCAAGCTATCTTCATAAAAGTAAACTCCAATCTCCCCAACTTCAAGCAAAAAATGCTACGCAGTAATGAAGATTTGAGCACTATCAGGAGAAAGCTCAGCACTATTCAGATTTCTGCAACTACTTAGATCTCTGTCTCATCTTTCGGCGCTTTCTCTTAAGCCTCCTCATACGCTTCTTCTTCCACTGTCATTTGGTAAAGCAAGAAAGAAACATCAACTTTCAGTCCAGAACTAAAAATGGATATGATAAGAGTTCAAATTACTCAAATATAATGTATAGCCTTTCAATATGACATCGTGATTAAGAATTTTAACGCACGAACTTGGCTCGTAAAATGTGAATACGAGATCGTTTAACAAAAACAAGTACTAAGCCATAAGAATACAGCGGAAAAAACATGATTCATGGGAATATAACTGAATTGTAAGCACACACATTTAGATACATATATAAATCAGTTGGTTTGAAGCTTAACTTTGAAAAAATTTAGACAAAAAAAACATCATATGATCATTAACCAGAAATATATTTCAGCATTTTTAGAGAGAATATTAAATCTAGCCAATTATAAACTTAAAAATTTCAACAAATCCCGAATAATATAAGACAGCAATTAAAAAAAATAGAGCAGATTTCTGATATTGGGAATTCCCCGATTCCTATCTCTTCAAAAGAACTAACAAAATATAATTAAAACAAATCTAATCATTTTCATCTCACAGTCTTAAACAGTAATATCATATATTATAGTATACTTTCACTAATTTTACTTTAAAAAAACATCGAGAGCTAATAAATTCAATCATCAAACAGAAAACAGAGGGAAACTCAAAAAATCCATATCGTCAAATTATAAACCCTAACAACATTAGGAAGAACATTTTTTTTATTCTACGATGATGATCCAAGACTTGGAAAATCCATAACAGTTTAAGTCTGAAAAATGAAGGACATGCTTTCGATTTTGATTGTGCCAAAAACGAATCGCAATATCTAAATATCGAAATCTTAAAAATTATGAAGATGAAGGAGATTAACCTTGGCTCTCATTCTCGGTGGCGGAAAAGGAAAAGCTCTGCTAGAGAAAAACGATGGCCGATTTCAACAATGAAGCAGATCTCTCTTGGATAGTCGATGGATGCGAGAAACGATGTATTAGTAAGGCGCGGTCTATTTATACTGGATATCAGAACCCTAAACCTTTACCCTCATCCCAAGGTCATTTCAGTCATTCATTAATTCCATTCCTTATCTTTTTATTATTATTATTATTATTAAATACGTTTTACATATATTTTTATTTTAAATCATATTTTATATATTATTTTATTTATTGGATTGCTAACTATTTTTAAAATCTTATGTAATTTGGTTTTAAAAAAAATGTATCTTACGTCAATTTAAAAAAACTCTATTTTCTAAAATTCTCGCTTATATTTTTGGCTTTTTAAAACTGGGTTTTGAAAAGTGAAGATTAAAATAAACTTTTCAATTAATTATATTTATCTGTTATATTTTTTTTTTAAGAGATAAAAAAATAATAGTAGTAAATGTTCATTTTAAATATATTTAGGAAGCCGTTTATGATTAATATCTTTGCATCCATTACCCATGCTATCTTTATATATATTTTAAATCAAGTTACACAAACATAAGTTAGTTTATACAGAAATATATTAAATATACCCTTAAGATGATTTAGTTGTTGTTAAAAAAAATTGATTTAGTTTTTTTCTTTTTATATAGAAATTAAATAAAACATTTGATCTCATAGTAAGAAAATAGATGTCTAACCACCTGAATTATGTTAAGATTGGTAGATGATCTAATTACATATCAATTGATTTAAAAGTTCACACTTAATGAGGCGTGAGTTCGAATATGTCCATGACTAAATATTGTGATTTACTACATATTTTATAAAAAGCAATATTTTTTTAACTCACAATAAACCAAATTAAGAAATTATATTTTAAACGTATGCAAAGGTGAGAATATTCTATTCTGACCCATGTAATCTGATCTATATAATGTTTTAGTCCTTATACCTTTATTTATAAAGAAATCATCATAAACTTTTTGAAATGTAACAATTAGAATCCTTATATAAAAAATCTAAATCGGAAGTGAGATTACAATTTGATCATAGGAAATCAAGCTGAAGTGAAGGAAAATAGAGGGAAAGAAGAGATCCACACAAGCTTTGAAAACAAAAGGGGCACTACTCAAATCTTTCAAGTCAAACAGGACCTTTATATCAAGTAAATTTTCAGCTAATCTTCGTCTTCAATTTGTTACTTATAATGTTTGGAGCTAAGCTTCAGTTTTGACCCACTCTAAATTTGTAACAAGACACATTATTCTCCACCTTCATTCAAATAAAAACATGCTCTCTCGTCACCCGCTTAACGTCAAAATCAATCTTTCTACACAATTCATACTCTTTTGGTGCAACACTCCCTACTCCCTTTCTCTTCCTTCGCTGAAGGACGGAGAATGATCTTGGCAAAGTTGTGAGGTTACGAGAGAGATGATGGCATTGGTAGGAAGAGACCAATAGCAGTGGGAAGTGGAAGAAAGAAGGGTAGAGGAGTAGATAGAAGGCAAAATGTGAAGATTTACTTCAGGTTATTTTGGTTATAAAAATGGTGTATTGACCAACAACTTTAGGTTTTTGCAAAAGAAACTCACTCAGAGCTCGTTGTCCTCGCAGGAGAAGGATTGCTGATCTCTGCAACCAAATATTAAAGTCCTCAGCAAACATAAGAAACAAATTACAATCCCGCACTTGCACATATATGTGCAGATACCTAGAACTGCAAGTAATCACTCATTTCAAAAACTGCTTGAAAATACAATTTTTATCATAGCATTTCATGTAAGTATATGTCATTGTGTTAGAACCTCAGAGGCATTACATTCAGAATTCAACACAAATAGGGAAATTCGAGAATCCCTTTCTCTCCTCTATTACATCAATATAATATTCAGAATACCTAAAAGCAAATCTACCTACTAGATACATAGCAGTACCAGCCCTTCTTATTTACTAAAATGCCCCCAAACGGTTACAAGGCATCTTATACCTCAGCTACTTAATTCTTATCCACATTCTCATCTTACAGCTTAGCTACTTTCAAGACTTCACTTTTGTTTACATAGAATCTATTGAAATTTTGAAATAGGGCACTCACTAATCTCCAATACATCTTCCCGAATTATACTACTCTTATAATAAAGTTTCGCAACTAGGATATTGCAAAGGCTGCAATTTGTTCTCTTCTGAGGGCACCAAAATTGACCAATACAGAAAACGTTGATTTGTGTTATAAACTCCCAAGACAAGTGAATAGAAAAATAGAAACTAAGAGCATATTTGATTAAGCTCCCATTTCTTGATTCCTATTTTTTTTATTTTAATTTTTTAGAAATAACTTTTTTACAGCATTCCTTGTTTTTAGGATCTTATACTCTAAATCACTAACAGAATTATAACACCAGGTCCTCCTTTTTCGTCGAATTTGTATACAAGTTATGGGAATAGAAATATCTGGTTTCTTATTTACTATTTCATAATTTCCATTTTGTTGGAAAGCAGCAACATGAGAGTATTTGAGGTTGACCGAGAGAGGAAAATTGTTTGGGAGGTTGCCCATGCTAATGTCTCCTAACATCTCCACTTGGGTTTCAATGCCTTCTTTTTTGTAGTTTTCCTCTTATTTTCTTATAAAATCGGGATTCTCACTTACAACTTATTGTTTGCATTGTTGGTGGAGGCTCGATTTTTGTGTGGCCTTTTCTTTTGTATTCTTTCATTTATTTTAATGCGGGTTGGCTTTTGCATTAGAAAAATGAAAATGTTATTAAATTATATACTTAATTAATAAAACCAAAATACTATACTATTTTTCAGCATTATCTTTTTTTTTTTTTTAAAAACAAGAAATTTTGATTTTTTTACTTTTAAGTCCATGAAGAACAAAACACAAAAATCAATCATCACAACACCAATCTTTCTTTCAATAAAGAGGAGAGAATGAAAAACAAAAAATGATTATCAAAAAATACTTTAAACCCTTCAAGAAAGAAGACAATTACCTGGTAGATTGCCTATTGAGATCACCCGATCTATATTATCCACTCTTCGTTGTATGGATTTTAAGAGTGAATTCAATGATGAAACTCTCTTTCTTACACTAGAAATCCTTGAGGCATGCTGCATGATGAAAGGCAATGGTGCATCTTCAAGTAATTGGTCGAGTTCTGTGAAAGTAAAAACAATAACATTTCACACCAAAGAAAAGACACAAAAATCAAAATCTAAGACAAGTAAAAAAGTAATTCCATGAGAGAACATATCAATTATCGTGCACGATGTAGAAAACTTAGCAAAAAAAACCAATCGCCAAAACTATTATGCAACTATTTTACCAGTAAAACCCATATTATGATTAGCCAAGTACAAGTAAGCAATTCTTTTTTGTTGATAAAGCTAAACAAAAACAACAACCCAAAAAAAAAAAGATCCTACCTAAGGAAAACCGATCGAGATCAGATGAAAGCCGATTCTGGCTTTTAAGAGTACCGTCAGCTTTGGAGTCGAAATCTTTTATGATATTTATAAGCATATAAGAAATCCCTTTTGCTACAGCATCACAGTTTCCCACATTCGTATTTGCGAGATCATTTCCTTCCTTGAGATTACCATTTCGACTAACCGAAGTTTCCAATTCAACAGATGCACGGCTTTCCTCATTGACAGAATCATTGTGCATTTTCTCAAGACTGTCCATCTAATCACATATTTAAAAGATACCAAGTTTAATATTCTTAGTCTAACTAAACACCATCTCACATAATTATTCAACAATTTCCAGTTTAATATAGATTATAATTCCAATTTTCAAAATATAATGCAAAACTAAAAAAAAGCAATAAACCCTAAAACCAAATCTGTATAGTTTCTTTGATAATTCAAAAAAGCAGAATAATATACAGATTATGAGGAAGAAATCCAAATTAATGACAAACTAATTAGTTTTCGTACCAAGAAATTGAAACAAAGAAGAAGGATGAATCAACATGGAAGACAAATCCTACGAAAATATTGAAAATGAAACCCGTTTTATCAAAAAATTTAACCAATTTTACTTCGGAAAGAAAAAATTGAAGCTGTATTGCCATAAAAATTAAACCGTAACCTGATGCGATAAATGAAATGTGATTATGGAATACTCCGTCGTCGGTCTGGTTCTCGCCGGTGATGGAGAACAAAAATAACAAAAATAAATTAAGTCACGATAAAAGAAAAAAAACAAAAAATAGTATTTTACTAAAAGCGAACAGAAGGGTGGTCCGGTTCGGTAATCCATAAACATACCACGATCGAAAACGGCCCGGCCCAATTCAAATGATAATTCGTTGAGATAAGGAGGAAAATGGGTCAGGTTTTTTTTTTTTTTGAGAAATTTCATTGGGTGACTGATTTTTATGTAATGTTTGTAAAAATATCAACTAAAAAAAGTATTTGTAAATATAACAATTTTTATCATGTTTATCAATGATTAACAATGATTTATGTGTTTATCAGTGATAAATTTAGTGTAAAAGTATGTAATTCAATGTTTATTACTGATAAACCGAATAAAAAATTGCTATACTTGCAACAAAAAAATTGAGCTTTTATTTTTACAAATATTACTAAAAAAATTGCTAGATTTGTAAATGCCCCTTTTTTCACTTTTTTTTTTAGGATTTCTTTTTCAATCTTTGTATGAGTAACCAGTTTTTTAAAGAAAAATATTTTATTTTAAAATTAATAGATATATAAAAGTAATTTAAAATATAAATATCTAACCTTAAAATATTATTTCTTAAAGGGTAAATTGCAAATAACATCACGGTGGTTCCAGTCAAAATCATGAACAGCCCCAAATCACATCCATGTAGTTTCAAATTATATCACCCCTCAAATGTTGTAAACTTTCTTTTAGCCATAATTTCTTCGTTTGAACTCTGATTTAGATTATTCAAGATGTTTTAGAATTCTCAATTTGGACTCTACGTTATGGTCACTTAAAAACTTATAAATAATCAGTAAATAAACAGGTTAATGGCTTCAATCATACCTGATATTTTGATGATAATCAACTCTTTAATTTATTAACGATTTTGTACTTTTCAATTGACCATAACGTAGAGCTTGAAATTAGTATTTCAAAACATTTTGAATCATTCAAATCGAAGTTCAAACGAAAAAGTTATGGATAAAATAGAGTTTACAACATTTGAGGGGTGGGGTCTTATTAACATAATTTGAAACTATAAGGGTGTGATTTGCCAATTTTAAACTACATGGGCTATTCATGCTTTTGACTGAAAGCACATAAGTGTTATTTGCAATTTATCCTTTCTTAAATATATATTTTTTTGTAAAGAATGTTATAAAATATGAAAATTTCACTAGATAACAAATTTTGTTGCAATATTTATAAATATAACATTGCCTATAACTATTTGTATATATAGCAATTTTTGTTACGTTTATCAATGATTAACATTGATTAATGTGTCAATTTGTGATTAATTTTTAAAAATATGTAATTAAATGCTAATCACTAATTAACCCGTTTTAAATTTTTTATATTTACAAATATTTTTAAATAATTATTTTTTTATATAATATTATTTAAAAATTTACAAAAATTACGAGATTTACAATCATCCCCTAAAAAATATTTTTTTAAAGTTATATCATATAGACCCTGACATTTTCACATAATACAAAATAAAAGGTGGACTGACCTTTAGAGTTGATCAAATATTATATGGTCAATGATGGAATTTTTTAACCCAATATTTAAAAATTCAATTAATGGTAAAAAAAACAAGTAATACAGAAAGTTTGCACAAAATGCATATAAAGACATTTTATAATAACAAGAGGTCTCCATATTCAAGATGGTAATAGAATGGAACGGGATCAAAGATGCACTCCATACCTCAATATTAGAGGTGTTTGTTAGAAGAAATAGATTGAATGGGTTAACTTAATTCGTGTTTATTAAGTGGATTAAATTAATCTCATATTTGAATTTTTAAGTACAATAATTGAAATTAAAACTCATGTACTAAATACATGTTATATATACTCAAATTTTTAAAATACATATCTCTACCTATCTAAACACAGACTACTTAAATTTATATTTCACGATCCACACTCCTGCCAAACATACTCACCCAGATTTAATTTTGTCTCTATCTCATTATCTCTTTATTTTCTCAATATAAATTATCTAAACATTAGAAACTATAGCAAATTCATACTTTTTCCCGTGGGTGGAAAGTTTATTCCCACATCATCATTTAAACAAGGATTTGGGTACGGTAATGTAGATTTTTGTCATGTCTCCCTTTCAAATATCTCCAATTTCTTATGATTTATTAAATTGATTAATAAATAAATATACTAAAAAAAAATCAATGATTCGATGAAGTGACATATCTGGGTCACATGCTTCCAGGGCTTACTCAGTGGACAAACAACGAGGCCACATAATATATAAAATATAATATTTGAAAGAAAATGAATAAAATAAAAGAAAGGTGGTTGTGTATCTGAGGGGCAATAGAATGAATGAAGGATTCGGTATATCTCGGGGGAAAGGGCAGGGAGAGTTAAGGACACCCCACCCAGTACTACAGTACCACTCTCTCGGTATCATTGCAGCCGCAGGGCACCCCTACCCTTATGGCCTCTAGCTGCTATCCTACGCCCTACCCTACATTTTTTTTTTCACTTTTTAACCCTAACCTTGGCCAGTTTTGACTACATTGTTCTTGGACAACGAAACCTGCGTTGGGTTTATAAATTTACTTGTAGGGTAAAAGATGTTGGGTGTAAGGGGCATTTGAGGGATTTACTTTTTTTTTATGTGTTATATTAAAATAGGAGGGAAGACTTGAATTTTTCGACTCGTAAGAAAGTAACACATACTATGTTTATGCTATTTTGATAATAATATATGTAAATATGATTTTTTTTCTAAAGATAACTTAACCGGTTTAATGTAAGCTAATCTTATGTTTTAAGGAAATTTTTGACTCAATTGTATTTTATGAATTGTTATTTTTAAAAAAACAGTAAAAAAAATTTAGAGAAAAAAATGATAATTTTTCTAGAGGGTATAAGTGGCATTTGATGAGGGAGAAATACTATTCGTGAAAGAAAAAAATATCACTATTTTAAAAATATTAATTCATAATTTTTTTTTAAAAACCTCTATTTTAGGTATAAAAACTATTAATTCATATTCTAACAATATATATGCACATAATGAAATATTTGATGATATATTTTTATTTGAAAATAAATTATATGCTAATTTCTAAATAGTCAAGACTACTTAGAAATGAAAAGTTTGGATTTGTATAATTTATATATCGATTGATCAGGAGAGAAAAAAAAAATTTCTAACGCCTAATTAAATTTTAGGTAGTCTATATATATTTAATTGATAAAGTTTGAGTTCATAAGAAATTAAGAACCTCATACTTTAAATATTTTGGATCTATAAATCAATTTATGTTATGTATCATAATTTGTACTGTTCTGGACTTTTAAAAAAAAATGAAGTTAAAGAAAAATATTAAAATGGCGTAGGTGTGAATGATTTGAGCACATAATCAAAATTGCTAATTTAGCCATAAAAGAGTTGATAATTAAGACACATCAACAAATCCATCATTTTTCTATGATTCGGTTCCACATATTATATAAGTTTTCTTTTGATATAGGCAAGATTACTTTTCAAAAAGGGTCGTGGTTCGGTTATCAACTACTATTTTTTAATCATTATTTTAATATCATTTCAGTTTCTCATCTGTTGTAATTATATTTATATTTAATCAACTTTTTAAAAAATTTCGTGACATTTCCGATATTTTCAGAAATTGATTATAAAAAAAAATTATACCAACCATTAGATTTAATTTCATGATTTGAGTCTTTGTTTTTATAATAAAAAAAATCATTAAATATAAACAATTTAAACAACAATTTTAAAAATAAAATAAATTCATGGAATAAACCTGTAGATAGTCTTTAAAAAAATAACATTTCTCAAAAATACAATTTTTAAAATATAAACAATTTTAAAAATTACTCATAAAAATCACGAATTTCCAAAAAAAAAAAATTATGAATGAAAGGGTAAAAAGTTAAAAGACAAGATAAGATCTGACAAATTGATCAACGTTAAAAAAAAAAAATTAATAAAAAAATAAAAATAAGAGAGTGGTGGAAAATTCAAGATGGAGATAATTAAAAAAAAATATATATATATTTAATATGATTGGAGAGGACAGTGAGAGGGGGATTTGGATCAGATCAAAGTGGAAAGGCATAAAAAAACTAATAAAGCAAGAGGAGACAGAGACTGAGTAGCCATTAGAATACTTTTGCATCATTTCCAAAACCTCATAATAAAAACAAAAAACCCCCAAACCCTAATTTATATTTAAATTATAATAAATTAGAGAGCTGTTTATCTGATCCTGGCCTGGCCTGACCGGAAATCAGGCCCCTGCAAAACTGCAGCAATCCCTCAACTTGCTATCATTCAGTTTTATTCATTTCGTTTAAATTTGGAAAACGACACAACAATGGACTTCGTCGAAAGAGACAGCATCTCAACATGCTTCTTTTGACTCACTCACGAACGACCCCATCTCTGCGCGTGCTTTTCACACGCCTTTCCCCCAGCTCTTATTTATTAAAAAATAGAGTTTTAATATTAAAAGGCTTTTTTTTTTATTATAAAGTATCATTAGATATTGAATTCTCTTGATTATTTATATATATTGAATTTGTCAAAATCTAAAAAATTTACAAAACTTGACAAATTATCAATTTTTAGTTAAAAAAACATAAAGACGACAAGAAAATTAATTATTCAGTAATATAAAATAAAATACTTTAAAATAATTCATTAATTAATAAAACTAAAAATATGATATATTTCAAAATAAATATCACTCGCTGTAATCTGTCTTCAACTTTAAGCTATATTTGGAGCTACTATTAAAAATATTTTTCTATTATTAAAAATAGCTTTCGAAGTAATCTTTGAGTGACTTGTAATTGTTGAAATTATTATGCAATTATAGCCATTATCCGCAAAATCATAATTAAAAAAAAGCATAAATTATTAAAAAAAAACTTATAATAAAAAAAAAAGGAACAGCAAGACAAGTTTTAAAAAAGCAAATACCTAAACACGTGGAATTCTACTATTAAATGACAAAACTACTTTAAAGAACACTCAAAAACACTGAATTCAGTCATACTGAAATAACAAAATTCATTTGATTTCTAATCAACATCTCTATATACTAAAATACGAAATCCATTTCTTCAATGAAACGAGTCAAGTCATTTTCAAAATTTAACTAAAATTGAATTTAGAAACCAAAATAAAAACCTACACCAAAACTATATTATAACAAAACATAAAAAACACAACGGTATTTACACGACCTACGCCACCGTTAAAGCTCCGTGAAAATTCAGACGGGAATTAAAAAAAAACTTCCCCAAAATGGTAAGTTCCGTCAAATTCGAACGATCCGATTCCGGCAATGCCTCGCCTGACCTTTACTGCTTCCGCCGTTACCAATAACCTCACTCCTTTTCTGCGGCGAGGAAAACAGCTGGCCGAACCCAAACACGGCGGCGCCAGATTTCGACGATCCCCTCAACGAGCTTACCGGAACATTCAGAACCGGCGTAACCCTAACATTCGCCGAATATGATCTCTCGATTCCGTTTAGCTTCAATCTCGGTCCGCCATTGAAGCTGCTTGGACTGCTCGAGCTTCTTTCCAAACTATGAAACACTATTTTCCCCGAGGAGTTCATTCTAGGGCTATCTATTGATACTTCCCTGCTCCTTACTCCGCTTGATTCTCGACGGACCGGGCTTCGTCCTGCTCGCTTCGTCGTTAGGCTCTTTTCTGATCGCGATATCCTCGGTTTCACCGGATTCATCACTCTCTTCGCGTCTGGATTCGATTTCGTTGGTTTATCGAAATCGAGAGAGAGTCTTGGAAGATCGTCGTGTTCGTGGCTTGAAGACGACGAGGAAAGTGAGAGACGAGAAGAGGAGATTGAAACTGATTCGAAATCCAAGTCCTTCAGTAATGGATGGCTCAATGAAGAATCTGCCGATGTGGAGGATACGAGTTTCGAACTCCTGTGGAGAAATTGCTTCAGAGATTTCATTTTCGTGTTCGACAAAGAAGAAGACGATTCCGTTTTTAGGTTTTCGTTCTTGACGGCGGCTCTCTTTAACCCTAGAATCTCTCTCCACCGACTCGAACACCTCGGGGCGCGGGGAGAGAAGAGGTAAGGATCTGCATTAGTGATTTCCGCCACTCGATGCGACGCCGGAGACGCCGTATCCTGCGGAGAACGCGAATCAATCTCAGAGATCGACGATTTCATCGAAGGAAAATGAAGCGGAATAAGTTTCCCGTCGAAGAAGAGCTCATCAGCGGGGATTAAAGTCACTGGATCTTCCAGACGGAATTCGAAATCACTAGCTGAAGCTTCCAGATCCGGACTTGAATTCTGAATCTGATTATCAGCTAGAGCTGAGGGATTGAACTTAGTAAATTCATCGGGATAATCGCGGCTGAGGGAAGCGCGTGGGCTTAACCAACCGTAGGAAGTGTAGGAGGAGCGGGAGCCGTCGAGGAAGTTCTCCGGCGGAATTCCGATGTTGTTAACGCACGCAGAAGCCATGAAATCCGATGATCATGCGGAGGTTCGATCTCTCTCAACGAAATGTTCTGATTTTAAATAATCTTTTGTAAAAGCGATTGAATCGATAGGAATGGGGAAGAGAGCGCTGTCTTTACGTTTCTGAACTAATACGCTCAACGTGGCGTGAGGCGCGAGGTTTTTAATCCAATACTCTTTTTCATATTTTAAATTTTCGTTATCTATAAGTAAAAAAATGCAAAATAATAATAATAAGATTCTTTGACTTAGTCTTTGAGGGGGTGTTTGTTTAAAGGTTTGAGAATGAGAAATGAATGTGAGAATGAGTTTGTGAAGTCATTCTCATGTTTGTTTCACCCTTCTTTTTATATGGGATTGGTATCACATTCCAAAGTTACTATTGGATTTGATATCTCATTTCCAACACACTCACATTATTTTCATTATTCATTCTCATTCTCATACAATCCAAACACATTTTTCACAAACTCAGGTATCACAAACCCACACTTTTCTTTCCCAAACATCACAAACTCAGGCATCCATTTCCCAAACCCCCAACCAAACACCCTCTGAATAATACTATATTAAAAGTGGTGAATATTTATTTGTGATAATTGTAAATTGGACCTTGCCTAAATTATAAATCGTATCTAAATAAATAAATAAAATTGTAAATCGTACATTAATCTTTAATATTTAAAATATTTTTGATCAATTTTACCTTTCATGATTTTTAAAAATTACAAAATATATCATTATTTACTTTAAGTTTACCCTTCATCAAATCTTCAATTTATAAATATGTCATTACCATTTAATTACCATTTATGTATTAATGATGTTGATTTTTTTTAATTATTGTTCAATTTATTAAAATTAGTACCATAAATAAACATATTATTTACGATGCATATTACATTGTTAATATTAATTCATATTACTATGTTTATTGAAGTAGAAAAATTAAAAATATGTTTAAAATTTTAAAGTATTATCCACCAAATTTTTATAATTATTTTAATTTTTTATGTTAATCATTCAACATGTTAAAAATGTCTATATTATAATTGTTTGTTTGTTCTTTTACTTAAATTAAATAAATATTTTATTTCAATTAAAAAACATTTTCAAAATTATTTTTTATTAGTTTAAAAAGTATGAAAAATTTAACTAATTAGAAAGCTTATAAGTTGAAAAGTTTAAACAAATGCATATAAAATTAAATAAGAAAATATACTAACTTTTAAACATTAAAAATAATATCACGTGCGATGCACGTGTTAGAAGACTAGTCTTTATCTTTATCTTTATCCTTAATATATAAAAGGTGAAATGTTTAAGAAATTTTTTTGCACTATTTTATCTTTCATGATTTTAAAAAAATACAAAATATGTCATTATTTACTTTAAGTTTACCCTTCATCAAACCTTCAATTTACAAATATGTCATTATCATTTAATTATCACTTATGTATTAATTATGTTGATTTTAATTCTCATGTATTTATATTCCCATACTATTTATTCATAGACATCTAATTCTCATGTATTTAATTCCGATGTTGGCATACCAAACGTCCTCTAAATTACTTTACCGTTTTTTACGTTTTAAGTTTTTATTTATTAGATTAAAGGGTTAAATGTACCATTAACCCCTGCACTATCAAACTTTCTCAATTTACACCCCCACATTATCAATTTAGCGTTTTACACCCCTACACTATTCGTTTTCCAATTTCCGTTAAAAAATGGTTAAATCTAATGGTCTTAATTTTTTTTTAATATTTTTTATATTTAGGGTTATGCGAAATGACATTTTTGACCCAATTATTATTTTTCTCTGTCACGTTTGTTTCGTCTGCTTGTTTGTCTTCTACCATTTTTCATTTCTCCAGCTTTCTTTTTCATTTTGAAATGACACCTAAAGATTTTACCAAATTGAAAAATATAGCAACAAGATAACTTGAATGATGTGAGATTGAAACATGGTATTGATGTATCTTCCAAAGTATACATTTTTTTTCCTGCCTACAAACTCAATTACAGTGGCAGTTTTGCTTTGACATTGCACTTTGTCAACCATTAAGCAAAGAACTAAGTTTCAATGTCTATTGTTATTCAGCTTAGTATGAGTCTATGATCTCGAAGTTGTTAACGTTCGTCATTGAATACATACTGTTTCTGCTTCAAATGGAAGTTCTTTTTTTTCCTGGAAACTCGAAGGAGGAGGCGTGGGCTTGTTCAGTGTGCTTTTTCGACTTTTTCTGATAGCTTTGAGAAGGATTTGTCAACAAATCAAATGGAAAAACGTATGTTGCAGAAGTTACTGAGAAGCTTCAATGGCGAACATTAATGGCTTCGGGTCCTGGGACGTTTTTGGGCAAGGTTTGTTTGATGGGAAAAGTTCATCTAGATTTCATGAGAATACTCAATTCGAAGCATGTTTCAATGTTTTCATCAATCTTGAAATTCCGACTGTGTGGGGTATTTTTGAGCACGCAAGAGCACGTGCTGGATTCCGGTGGCTCCGTCTACCTGAGATAGAAAAGGAACAGTCAAAGGGGGTCGGTGGTGCCGGCCAAGGACCCTCCGATGATCAATTTAGGTGAGAGTAAGGAGCCGCCCAAGAATTTTTAGGTCTAGAATAGTGTGTGTACCTCCTTTGTTTGATGGGCTAGCAGCTCTTATATACTCCCTGAGTCGTGGGCTTGCTTGGCCTTGCTAGTAAGAATTGGGCTTTATTAGGCCTCTTTTGGGCCCATTCTCAATTGGCTTATCCTTGTGTGGATACTACCAGGTCCGATCCCGTTCGATTTAATCCCGCTTGTACGGCCCATGGTCGGACGATTTTTTCCCTTTACAGTTTTCCCCTCTTTTCCGTGCTGAAAGTTTGAGTGCGGGAAATCGACTGCAATTGTTAAGGGATCATGTTACTCCATGCGGTGGTTCGTGACACCTTTATGCGGACATGCGCGATTCTTCAGCCATCCAACCCTTCAGGCCTAATAAATTGTCTCCTTCTTTACCTCCTCTAGGAAATGAGCTTAGTTCAGTTGAACGAACCAAAGATTGTGCCTTGGGAGATGGCTTGACATATTTGGAGAGACCTAGGCTCGTGCCTTCAGAGAGGGCTTGATGAGCTTGGACGGATCAAGACTCGTGCCTCTAGATAAGTGGTGGGCGTCGAATCCACCAAAAATAAAAGTCTCTACTTTCGGATTTATGGATTTGTAGTAGTGGAAAGTAGGGTCGAATCCACAGAGATTGGTGAATTAAAATTGGGGGGGTTTTTGAAGTTTGTTGAGAAAGAAATTTAAGAAAACAATAAAAGTTAAGAAGAGATTCAATGGGAGAAAGTTCCAACCAAAGGTGTAATCATCGTTTGATTTATATTATTTGATCATTGATTTTCTAATGAAATCCTAACTCATTCTCTAAATTGGTTATGATTATTAAGAACGTCTTATTAATCTATCCTTCCTTAGTTTGTCGGTAATTAAGATACGATCATTAATTACTTCCCTAATCAATGATAACCCTAGAGTACGACAATAGAATTTAATCAATGACAGCAATAAGATGAGAAGGACGACCAATTCTAGCCAACAAATGCGAAACGTTCGATCTATTTAGACTAGATCCTATATTTTCATAGCATGAGATGAAAAGACTTATTAATCATTCATACTAATTGTCTCATGGATTAGAATGCATAAACAATTACGGATTTAAACACTCTAATTGACGATCTATCAAATTGAAGAATGATCAAAGGGCCCTATTTGAACAATCAAACAATGTGATATTGAATGCATAAAATAGAAAATAGAGAAATAGAGAAGAATTAGAAAGAAAGATGAAGAACAAATCTCACAAATATAAAAATCAAACTTTGATTAACCTTGGTTGGAAATTGGGAGTTTAGCTAGACATGGAGTTCATCATTCTCTAAGAAAACCTAGGGAAAAACGTTCTCCCCCTATTAGAAAAGAAGTATCCTTTTATATCCTTGAAAACTAGGGTTTAAAACAAAAGATAAAAACAAGATCCAAAAAATTCGCGCTGGCGCCGCGGCACTGATTTTTGGGCGCTGGGGCGCTGAGCAAAACACGCTTTCGGTGCTACGGCGCTAGAAAATCAGCGCTGGGGCGCCGAACTCTCTGGAATTTTGGCTTGGAATCAGACTTTTCCTTGTGGCTGCGGCCACTAAAAGTTGTTGCCATGGCGCCGAAGTGTCAAGAAAGCTCCAAAATGCAATTTTTAGTCTTTTTTCATACTCTCTTCTCCAATCTAGCACATAAACACAAATCAAAGATAATTAATTAGTTCTTAGGCTATTTAATCATCAAAGTATGAACAATTAACACAAATTTATATGCTAAAATAACGACTTATCAATAAGGCTTCGTGTGCTTGGACGGACTAAGACTGATGGTGCTTCCGGAGAGGGCTTGAGGTGCTTGGACGGACCAAGGCTGGTGCCTTCGGAAAGGACTTGAAGTGCCCGGATGAACCAAGGCTTATGCCTTCGGAGAGGGCTTGGAGTGCTTGGACAAACCAAGGCTAGTGGTGCCCACAAACAGGGCTTGAAGTGCTTGGACGGACCAAGACTCGTGCCTCCAGAGAGGGCTTGAAGTGCTTGGACGGACCAAGGTTGGTGCCTCCAGAGAAGGCTTGATGTGCTTGGACAAATGAAGGCTTAAAGTGCTTGGTCGAACTAAGGCTAGTGGTGCCTCCGAAGAGGGCTTGAGGTGCTCGGACGGACCAAGGCTAATTGATAACTCTATAAAATAGAGTTATTTGGTCCTATTTTAATGCTTATGTGATAATTATTTGATTGAACTTTGCTCATATTTTGCATACTTTGAACTAATTCATGATTGTTTTTTGGACGTGGGGAGACAGAGGCAGCAGCGTACGTGAGAAAGAAAGAGGAGAAACGCAGGAAACTTCTTCTTCCTTAGGGAGCTTCGTTTGGATCTTCTTCTCTAATGGATTATTCTTGCTCTTAGTTGTTTATTTTTCTTCTTCTTCTTCTCCATTATTGGATTATGTTAGGTTTAGTTTTTATTTTGTTAAACTCTATTGTTAATTTAGGTTTTGTTATGAACTAAATTTTTTAGGTTGAAATTGATAGATGAACCCTAAGGGGGATTAGTTTTCATAGCTTTGAATGAATTCTGTTTTTATGCTCAATCAATAGTTCGATAATTTTTATCTCTTTGCTTATGCTTGATCAACCTAAGTAAATTGCTTAGTTTAGTCTTAATTCTGAAAAGGTTAAAATTGAATGGAAGAATATTGATTGATAGGGGTTAACGATTCTTGAAATTATTTTTGGTAATACATAGACATATGTGTTTACACCTTAAAGCCTAAACCGGAACATTAGAACATATTTCTTTATCTAATTTTACCTAGACATAAGATTTTAATTGGATTAGGAATTAGAATCATGTTATGCTTGACAAAGTCACTTGAACAATTGGGTTTACTTGCATAAAAAGTGTATTTATTATTGCGAGTTGTCAAGCAGACAACCACGACACAACACTGCGAGATTGTGAATTCTAAGACTTTTTAGGGGGATTCTTGATTTTCCAACCGTTTGTCTCTACATAGTTTAATCAGTTTAATCTTCTTGCATATTTTAGGAGTAATTTCAGCTACTTTAAACCACCTTATTTATTTTCCATATTTACTTTAGAATTTCTTCATTTAGTTTTGCATAGTTTCACAAGTTTAGTTGTTTAGTTTCATAAATCATATCACCCAAAATTTATCATTCTTTTTATTTTCTTTAAGCTATTTGTTAAACACCACTTTAAGTCACTAATCCTAGTGGGAAAGATATTTCTTTATCACTTTATTACTTGTTAGACTACGTGCACTTGCGTAACACGTTTTCACACAACACTTATGCCTCCGGAAAGGGCTTGATGTGCTCGGATGGGCCAAGGCTTGTGCCTTTGGAGAGGGCTTGAGGTGCTTGGACGGGCCAAGACTTGTGCTTCCGGAGAGGACTTGATGAGCTTGGACGAACCAAGACTCGTGGTGCCTCCGGAGAGAGCTTGAGGTGCTCGGACGGACCAAAGCTTGTGCCTCCAGAGAGGGCTTGATGAGCTTGGACGGACCAAGACTCGTGGTGCCTCCGGACAGGGCTTGAGGTGCTCGGACGGACCAAAGCTTGTGCCTCCAGAGAGGGCTTGATGAGCTTGGAAGGACCAAGACTCGTGGTGCCTCCGGAGAGGGCTTGAGGTGCTCGGACGGACCAAGGCTTGTGCCTCCAGAGAGGGCTTGATGAGCTTGGACAGACCAAGACTCGTGGTGCCTCCGGAGAGGGCTTGAAGTGCTTGGACGGACAAAGGCTTGTACCTCCGGAGAGGGCTTGAGGTGCTCGGACGGACCAAGGCTTGTGCCTCCGGAGAGGGCTTGAAGTGCTCAGACGGGCACGGACCAAGGCTTGTACCTCCAGATAGGGCTTGATGAGCTTGGACGAACCAAGACTTGTGTTGCCTCCGGAGAGGGCTTGAAGTGCTTGGACGGACCAAGGCTTGTACCTCCGGAGAGGGCTTGAGGTGCTCGGATGGACCAAGGCTTGTGCCTCCGGAAAGGGCTTGATGTGCTCGGACGGGCCAAGGCTTGTGCTTGAGGTGCTCAGACGGGCCAAGGCTTGTACCTCAGGAGAAGGCTTGAAGTGCTCGGACAGGCCAAAGATTGTGCCTCCGGAGAGGGCTTGATGAGCTTGGACGGACCAAGGCTTGTGCCTCCGGAGAGGGCTTGATGAATATTATGTCTTCAACTCCGCCTCATCTTCGTTTTGAAGGTTCTTAGAAGCTCCACCTTTTCCAGCTAGCTAGTATCGTGACCGATAGGCTGGACATCGCCTGAGTTTGTGGGGTTTCCTCGTGGGTATCAATAGTTTATCAGAAACTGCTTGATGGACGAGCCCCACGGTGGGCACCAAACTATGTAGGGTATTTCTCGCATAGTTGAACACGTGAGAGCACGTGTTTGATTCTAGTGGCTTCGTCTACCTGAGATAGAAAAGGAACAGTCAAAGGAGGCCGGTGGTACTGGCCAAGGACCCTCCGACGATCAAGTTAGGTCAGAGTAAGGAGCCGCCCAAGAATTTTTAGGTCTAGAATAGTGTGTGTACCTCCTTTGTTTGATGGGCTAGCAGCTCTTATATACTCCCTGAGTCGTGGGCTTGCTTGGTCTTGCTAGTAAGAACTGTGCTTTATTAGGCCTCTTTTGGGCCCATTCTCAATTGGCTTATCCTTGTGTGGATACTACCAGGTCCGATCCCTTTCGATTTAATCCCGCTTGTACGGCCCATGGTCGGACGATTTTTTCCCTTTACACCAACGAACTTTTTTCTTCATCGATTTCTCCTCGATTTCTTCAGACGAGGAGAGATATGGTTAGAACAAGAAAGTAAGTTGAGGGAGAAGATGACTCTTTTTGTGTTTGGAAGATTTAGTCAGACTAAATTTGAGGTCAAAATTGTCTTTACACATACCTTTAATATAAAAATATTAAAAAAAATTAAGGCCGTTAATTTTAACTAAAGTTTTTAACAGAAATTAGAAAATAGAAAATGTAAGGGTGAAAAAAACTAAATTGATAGTGTAGGGGTGTAAATTAAAAAAGCTTGGATAATACAGGGGTTAGTGGTGCATTTAACCCAAGATTAAATTCAAGACTCTCAGCATTAATTGAAATATATATTATGCAAATAAATTTTATTTTGTTTTAATGTTATTTGATTTTATAAATTTATATGAAATTAAAAAAATATGAATAATTAAAATTAAGTAATTGAAAAATAATTATTATATAATGTTAAAATTTATTGAATAGCGTAGACATCAAATTTTAGTCTGAAAAAAATTATGTGTAATTTTGATTTCGATTTTTGTAACTAAAGTAATGAGATAAGAATTTAAAATTAACTATCGTTTTAAATTATGTAAAAAATGATAAAAGTGAAATATTGAATTTTGATTCGAAAGAAGATAATTTCAATTTTAATTAAATTCATAATTAGTAAAAGAGATTTGAATTTGAGAGGAGAAAGATTAAAATAATTTGAAAATTAGTAGTGACTGATAATTTGATGATAATATAAATTTAAGATGAGATGGAGGTAAAAACAATTTGATAATTAAGATTTTTTGTTTAAAAAATTATTAATAATTTTAAATTTAAAATAAAATATGATCATAATATTTAATATTATCATAATCTTAATCTTAATTTTATTTTCTAAAATCAATTCCTTTATATTGGCTATAAATAAATATAACCTCAGCCCAAAGACTCAAGCATGCCTTCACCATCAACGTAGAATATTTGAAGTCTACCTACCACGTTCAAATTCATTTAAGGAACCTTGAATAATCACTTGAGTTTTATTAATATTAAATTGGGTTAATTTCATATTAGACCATAATAAATAGGTATAATAGCATTAATACTTATATGTTTTATAAATTAGCAAACTTACCCACTTTAACTCCACGCGCCGTTTAAGGAACAATGAAAAGACGTTTTCTGCCCTCTATTTATTATGGTATACAACATTTAAGGAAAGGGCATAATGGTAATTGTTCAAAACGGAAAACATGGAATCACCGCCATTTATGGTGTTTTTTGGGCAAAATTGATATTAAAAAAACATAACCGGTATTAGTGAATAAATGTGAATTAATGTGGATATTCTTGATAATATTTCTAAATTCAAATCCTATCTTCAAAGAATTTGTAAAAAAAGAAAATAAAAATTCTGATCCTTATTCTTTTAGCATTTAATAATTAATTTCTTTTTTCCATATATTATTATCATTCATTGTCCACTAAATTAATTTATTGGGTCTCACATCTGCACAGGGTTTTGATGAGTAAAAAAAATATCAATTTTATTTGTTTATTAAGTTCCAAGCCATTCTTTAAGAAAAATAGGTAAAAACGTCAAGTTTATTTTGATTTAGTCAATAAATCACATTTGATTAGCATATCTCATATGTTGAATATTTGTCATATTAATTTAAATCTCGTCATTAAAATGACAAGTTTGAATATTTTCTGCTTATAATATGATTAAATATTATTTAATTGAACATTGGACGTTTTTTAATGGTTTTAAGATTTATGTTATGTGATTATAAGTAAAAATTCAATTGAACAAGCTATTTAAGATTTGAATTTAGAATTAATTAGGATATTGATTTTCTAAGAACAAAGTTCAATTAACAATGAGAATTGGGTTTTATTTGAAAAATATAATGAATAACTTATAAAGATATAAATAAAATGAAGAAAAGAGAGGGTGATAGTAAAAATATAATAAAAAAGAAAGAGAATGAAAATAATTTAATAAATAAATCAAGTTTCATGAAAAAGAGAAATAGAATAGAATTGATGGCTCATTCTCAATTTTAAAGGGAAACGGATCTCTCATATTAATTTTAATTATATTATTTAGTAAATTCGTTCGTATTATTTTAGTACTATTCTTTTTAAGAAAACACCATAAATTGTAATTTGAAAATTAACAAAATTGGTAACTTTAGTTAATTAAGGAAAACAAATAGAAATAGCCTTCTATATAAATTCCTCTGTGGAACTCTTCTTCTTTAAAAAGTCTCTCTTTTTCGTTCCATCCTCTCGTTTCATATTTTGGAAGGTTTGTAACTAAAAATTAAACCATATTCTTAACTTCATCCTTTGGATTTTTTTTTATTCTCTTATGATAAATGTGTGATTGGTTACTTTCTCATAAAAAAAAAAATCGATTAATATTTGTCTCGTCAATACGTATCTTATTTTTACTAGATGAAACATATTCTTGTATATTATAATGAAGAGAATACTAGTTTTGTTTTTTATTTTATTTCTAATGACCATTCACGCTTCAGCACTTGTCTGTAAACATTGGCTTCATGCTTGTGAAAAACAGAAACACTTCCTTTTTGATCCAAACAATAAACAACTCCCTCTACTCTTTATACCAAATAGATTCCCAGGCCATGAGAAAAACACGAAACCGAGTTTATATAATGCCGTTACCGCTGAATTATACAACACCGAATTGCAATGGGATTACGATAGACGTTGTTGTGGATCTTGTTTTGGATGGTTAGCTGCTGTTGATTCAAATCTTGCAGTTTCTTTATACCTAAGGATATGGATCGTTCTAATATCACTTATCTTGTAGAGTCGTCCGACGGAGAATTATTACAAATTCGACGGTTTATCGATCTCGGTGACACTAAGTATAAGACTTACAAATTCGATATTTTCAAGCTCGTAAATGATGATGGAAATATGAAATGGTCTGAGGTGGTGAGTTTAGGAGAAGATGCGTTGTTTATAAATTATAGGTGACAATTATTCAATATCAATCTTGATGACTAATTTTCCTAATGGCGAGTCTAATTGTATATACTATACCGATAACTATCACGACGACGGATACGATCGGTCTTCGGAATCGTTCGACAACGGAATCTACGATGTAGCAGAGAGAAGCTTTGGATCACATTATATCATTCCTTCTTCTCATAAATATTTGCCTCCTCCAATCTGGATTATGCCAACTTAATAGTTTTTTTTTATGAGTATGTCATTTATATTTCTGCTAAAGAAAAAACACCAAAACTTTGGGTGTAAATTAATATTGTTTTTTAATATTAATGAAAAAATGGAAGTTATATTTATATTTTTATGTGAAGATATTAAAATTGTATTAATGGCTCTTAGATATATTTTTCAAGTTAACAGATTAATCACATGCAGGAGGAACTTCGAGCTGCTTTGGGGCCGGTTTTGGAACTAGACAGATTGCTATTCCTTCAGTAGCAAGATGGATCCCATGAAGCAGTAATTGCTGCCTCCAGAGTTATCTCCTAGGAATGTGGCTAAGAAAGTTTGCGCAGTATTAGACTTATTAGGAGAAAAGGTGTGCTATGTTCTTCAATATAGGTGTCATTTTAAGGACGTGGTTGAGTTTATGCAAGCATGCTCACCTTCATGGAGTAGAATAAGTTTTTCTGGTTGACATAAAGTACGTTAAAAAGTCTTAATTTTCAAGGCTGACACATAATTGGTGGCATGTAGCTTTCCGTGATGATTGGTGTAAAATTTGGGAAATTCTACAGAGTTGGCTAAGATGCTAGCTATGTCAACATCAGGGTTGGTGAAAATGGGAGGATATTTTGTGAAAATGAGAGATAGCAAGAGAACCTCCATAGAAAACTATATGTCATTCCTAGTTATGGTGACGGGGTCAGCTTACAGAATCTTCCCCCCTTTCTCTAGCAGGAAGATGAGTAAAGGAGTGACGATTTATAAAAAGAACTTCAAAAGTCATAATCATGGGAGCTTTACCCACAATCTTACCAGCAATTATTGGAACTGCCTGGCAGTTCCATTCTATATCTTATCAGATTTTCTTTTGTGGGGATGATGGTATTAAGAATATGAACATAAGAAGTATAGAGAGAAAAGATTAAGGCAATAACTCTCTCATAAACGATGTCTCTTCATTCTATCAATTATATGTTCATTATCATAGATTCTAAAGGGGAGGACTTAGGCTGTGAACAATAAAGCACTTCCGTTGGCGATTTGCTTTCAACAATCGATACTTGAACACTCGGGTTGCTCGTGTTATTTTTGCTGCGTGTCTACAAGATGTTAGTCCGTATTTACGAAACCCAACATTGGTATCAGAGCATAGGTTTTAAAAGTATCAAAATTATGTTTCTTTAAAATGTTAAAAAATTAGAAAAAGTGGCAACTTTGTGTATAGTTGTTCATTCCTTATGATTTTTTACAAGTATGTTAAACATATTATTTCGAACTGATCTGCAAATTTTCATAATTTTTAGATGAGTGAATTATGAGAAATAAGTTTTTAAAGCCACTGTTTTTTCAAAGTTTTAAAACAGCAACTTTAACTCTTAATATCTTTCTCTAGAATTGTTCATTCTTTGTGATTCTTGTGTATTTAGAAAGTACATTTAAAGATCTTTCCGTTGATAAGATATAGAATGGAACAAGTGAAGGATAATTAGTGAGCACGCCATCAAGCCATGAGCCCAACATTGTTAGTAAAAACAGTTTTGTATTTATACTTACATATATATTAAAATCAATATTTTTTAATTAACAAAACTTCGAATTAACTAAATATTGAATTTCATTAATTCATGTTTTATATACCTAATTAATTCTCGATATAGACACGAATATTATTAAATTTGTTTTAATCATATATGTTACATAATGTTATACTCATTTGTTGATTTTTCTGTATTTGTTACAGAAAATATGCCGAGAAAGATAAGAATTAGGTTGGTCTCAAGGATGGAGACTCAATAAGAAAATTAAGAGAAATTTAGATTAATTGTATTTTTCTATTATGAATATTAATATAATTGTATTTTCTTTTGGGAAGTTAATTAATGAATATGTTTTATTATTTCTTATTAAACTATCATCATCTGTACAATATAAATTAATTAATGAAGTGTATCTGAACTATCATCTGACAGTATAAATTGAGACATACATTCCAATGACAATGGAGAAGAATACTGTATCATGTGTTTTATACCACATGTGCTAAAATCAACCTAAATGGGTAACAAAAGTTAGATCTCTACTTCTTAACAATGTGAGACCCATGAGACTAAGAAGTCTTCAAGTACCCTTAAGATTTTTGACTAAAATCTTGAAGTTTCACTGCGATTTAGCTATCTTGGAAAGTTACCAATGGTCATGATAGATTCGATCTGATGGGACTTATCTAGAGAGCATTCGTTCTGGGATGAAATTTTTTTTTAGGAAAAGACAAGATTATTTGAAGTGTCACATTGCATTGTATTCACCGGTCGACCAATTGTATTTTTGTAATATAATTGTGAATACAAAGGTAATATTTTAAAAGAGATTTGGAATTACAAATGTGACTAGATGATCTAGGGAACTATATCATACACTCTTGAGTTACCTTACATACTTAACCGTTGTAAAGGAACAAGCTCTCGAATTGAAATTTATGATGGTCGCACGACCTATTTTCTTGTATGAATTTTTTATGCTGATGAAAGAGGAATATGTTTTTCCTTGCATGATTGATGAGTGAGAGATTTCTACGTTCAAAAGTGAACAATATAAAAAGTACGCCCATGATGGGTAACCCATTTGCGAGTGGGAGATGAAAGCAGTTGCCAAAGGCAACTGCTTGATAGCAGTTATTGGAAATGCCCAAATGGCAGTTCCATTCTATATCTTATCAGATTTTCTTTTGTGGGGATGATGGTATTAAGAATATGAACGTAAGAAGTACAGAGAGAAAAGATTAAGGCAATAACTCTCTCATAAACGATGTCTCTTCATTCTATCAATTCTATGTTCATCATAGATTCTAAAGGGGAGGACTTAGGCTGTGAACAATAAAGCACTTCCGTTGGTGATTTGCTTTAAACGATCGATACTTGAACACTCGGGTTCTCGTGTTATTTCCGCTGTGTGTCTACAAGAGGTTAGTCCGTATTTACGAAACCCAACATTACCCTTTTCCAGCTACCAACCTAACTTACTTAACTCATAATCTCACAATAAACAACTAAGACAGAGCATGTAAGGGTAAGATTAGGTTAAGATCAAGGAGTACAATGTCGTAGGTTAAGAATATGAAAAGACCCATTCACAGTGAAAATATTCAGAGCATGTAAGAATCATTACTCAAAAGCAAATAACTAGTACAAACTGAACAAAAGTAACCACCATCCATAAAAATGAACTTAGTTAATTTTTTTGTTAACTAAGTTCATTTGATTTCATTATCTATGAAATGTACAAAAAGAACAAAATATTTCAATTTCAATTTCGACATCATTTATGTCTACGAACGAAATGCTCACGCCTTTCGTTTCGTGTGGCGAAACGACGTGAGCATTGGAACTTATAACAAATGTATTTGCAATCAGAATGTACATTTTTTTTAGGGTAAAATGCAAATGAAACCTCTGTGGTTTTTCTCAAATGCATGAACACATCCTGTGGTTTGAAAATGACAAATTACACCCCTATGGTTCCAATTTTTTTCAATCAGACCCCTCCCCTTCAATGTCAATAATTTTCTATTAGTCATAACTTCTTCGTTTGAACTCTGATTTGGATGATTCAAGATGCTTTAGAATCCTCGTTTCAATATCTATGCTATGGTTACTTCAAAACTTCTAAATCATCAATAACCAAATGAGTAAACAGTGTCAATCATACCTAGTGTTTGATGTTAATAAACTCTTTTATTTATTAATGATTTCAAAGTTTTGAAGCATCTATTATATAGAGCCTGAAATGAGGATTCTAAAGCATCTTGAATCGTCTAAATCGGAGTTCAAACGAATAAGTTATGGCGAAAAGAAAATTATTGACATTGAAGGGAATGAGCCTGATTGAAAAAAATTGGAACCATAGGGGTGTGATTTGCCATTTTCAAACTACATGGGGTGTTCATGCATTTTGAAAAAACCATAGGGGTCTTATTTGCATTTTACCCTTTTTTTATGCTGGATCATTTGATCATGATGTCCACAATCGGCCCCACACAGGTTACAATAACCATGTGTGTCAGAGTGGTCTTCCTCATCCAAATCAGCCATAACCTAGGAAGTGTAAAACTATTAAGTTAAGACCATCTACGTTAAAAAAAAACAAACACTTACGAAGAATCTGCAAAGAAAACATGAATAGTGATAAGAAATCTAGGAAGAATGGCCATGGCCGGATCCATTTGTGAAGAAGAAATAAAAAAACAAAGAGAACTGAGAATCTGTAAGTAAATTTGTGAAATTCAAGAAAGAAAAACCTTTCCAAATTCAAGAAGACGTTGAATTTCAAGAAGATGGAGATAAATTTTCTAGGGTTTTGAAAAGAAAAAAAAAACCTTAGTTTCGTCTGGTTGAAAAGATTGGTTGCGTGCAAAATTGAATACCTCTTCCTTTCCAAATTTCAAGTAGCGAATCGATTTGGGAATTTCCGGAGAGGAAAGAGGATGATGGACGGTTAAACGTTTGGGGGAGGTTTAGCTCTAGGTTATGGTTATGGATGGAGATAGGCGGGAAAGCAAAGAAAATGAATCAAAAACGGTGTTGAAATTAAAGGAAGAAGTTGAATTTCAAGAAGATGGAGGATGGAAACAAATTTTAGTATATATTTCACATTTATACTTAGAATATTTCCATTTCACTCACATGATTAATTAATAACATAAAATGAAATGACAAATAAATATGTAATTAATAGCTTATTTTTCATAATTTTAATTCTGTCCAGTATTAGAACAACTTTTTTTGAAAAACTAGTTTTAATTATGCAAAAATTTAATTTTAAATAAAATTTGAAAATGGTACTCGTAAAATATTATGTTATCCAAATATATAATGTTTTTTTAAATTTAATAAAATAAATAATAATTACAATTAATTAATCACATGAGTAGCTAACAATTTTTTTTCTCCAAATCATATACTTTTTTTAGACCAATTTGACATAGCTCAATGCCCATATTGTCGTCATCTTGTTCATACTTGGAGAATAGAGATATATCTCTACTAACATGCCTAGTAGCACCAGAATCAATCCACCATCCATTAACATTTTTTAAAAACTATTTTCCTAGTTGGGTCCATTTTGCGGGTTTGGCCCGATCCATTCAAGTTTTTAATTATTTAATTAATTTTAATATAAATTTTTTAATTGTACTTTTAAAACTTATTTTTAACTTTTTAAACTTAAACTCAACTGTAAATTGATGAAGAAAAAAGTTAATTAAATTTTTACTATCATATATATATATTTTTTATTTATACTTTGTTTTTATATATTGTTTATAAACATTTTAAATTAAATTTATTTATCATTCTTGTAGGTTAGTTTGATTATATTAAAATATATTTTCTATTTAATTTTTATTTTTAAAACTTATTTTTAAAATTTTAATTATCAGCGAGAATGATCAAAATCCTTTATTTCTCCTCTCAAATACTTTAATTCAAAGGAATTCATATTTAGATGTAACATTATTTGTTATCATTTTGTATCTTCTGTTGGAAAATACTCACACATTACTCTAGTGTTTTAAATACACGTTCAAGTGTATTTGCGTTATGTGTGGTTGTTTTGTGAATGATGAGTCATCATCATCAAAAGAGGAATCGATGGATTTTATTATTTAAACGGAACCAAACCAATCAAATTGATTGTACACCTTAGTAACGCAAAACAAAATGAAACTCTTTGAATCTATGATGAAAAAATATCTCTAATTCTCATGATTTTTATGCAAACATTTCAAGATGAGTTTCATACACTCGTCCACATTTTTTCTTATAGCGGGGATATTTTCATTTTGGTAGGCTGCTTTCTGATGCTGAATCATGTCACGGTGATGATCAAATCTATCACCACAATGATTACATTGCCCCTCATCTTCGAAAACCTCTAAAGTCAGCCAAAAAAATGAGAAAAAAAATTCCAATTTATTTAATTAATTATAACAATCCATCCGTTTGGCCCAAGTTGGGCAGTTGCTAGCCCAGCCAAAGACAAAACTTTCTGGGGGAAGTGATGGAGAGGAAGTCTGACCCCACAATCGAACATTTTAAAATAAAAACCTACTTCTCCATCAAGAGGGCGATGGATCGCTTCTCCCTCAACAGGGCATCTAAGACTAACAGATAAGGAAATGTCGTAAATCGTTCTAAGTGTCCTACAGTAATGGTAGAAGAATAAGAATCTATCTCAATATCTTGAGAAGAAGAAGAATCATCATGACTAGCACTTTGGTTGGAAACATCATAGGTACTTGAATCAGTCTCTGAACTTGACCCCCCAGAATCCTCCTCACTCACCGACTGATAATTAGACTCTTCGCTCAACATCCTAAAAGGAAAATGATTCTATTTAGCTACTGTTGAAACAACTACCTAGCTACAATACTTGAATACAAAAAAAATAAAGGGTATGTTGAGAAGAAGATCGTGACATACCTGAAAAGAGAGGTGGTTTATGGTCCTTTAAGGAAGCTACGACGATATGAAATCCCTCAACACACCTACAAAAATAGCATGGAAAATTATATGTTAAAGCGACAGAGGGATTAAAAAAAAAAGTCAACAGTCAACAGGTCGAAAAGTCAACGGTCAACAGGTCACGGGTCACAGGTCAACTGGTCAAAAACCATATGATTTTTTATAAGTCTTAGACAAAATAAAAATGACGAGGTGTTGATAACAAAGCCCTAATTGACATAGCCCTAATGACATAGCTCTATTGACATAGTCCTGATGACAAAGCCTTGATGATATAGCCCTGATGACAAAGCCCTATTGACATAGCCTGAAATGACAACGCCCGATTCAAAGAGTAAAAAAAAAAGTCAACGCTGACTAGTCAAATCGGGTTATCATTTTACCCGTAGATCGAACCACGGGTTGTCATTTTATCCGCGGATCAATCCGCGGGTCTACAGCTTTAAAAAAAAATATTGAAGTAAAATCAACCTTTGTGTCAGGCGGAAAAAAAAAATAAAAATAGGAAAACTTGTTGTGCGTCAGGAAGAAAAAAAATTATATATTATATGTTATAACTTTTCTTTTCTTTTCATTTTTTTTTAATTTTTAATTATTCTCATAATTTCTTTTCTTTTACCAATTCATCAAACAAAAGTGCAAAACCCTACTTCAATTTGATTTTAAGAAAAAAAAAATTCTTAAACTCAAAGGGGGAATACGTACCTGATGATTTTTTCAACGTTCTACCACATTAAATCTGCAAGATCAAGAATTTGAAAAAATTATGTTAAAAGTGATCGGGAAAAAGTGAGAAGGAAAAGAGAAGCAGATTTAGAAACTCACCAAGTCTCCAAATTATGAGTTGTGGGAATGACTGAAGACTCTTATTCATAGAGATTTTATATTATTGCTAGGATTTGATGATATTATCTCCTAACCATTGGATCGAAGCAACAACAAACGACTCAGATTACGTCATAGCCCAACAAAGATAAAGAGACCAAGAAAAGATCATTGATGATTATGAGATTATGGGCTTATAAAAAAAAATATTATTAAAATTATTTATTTTTTTCGAAAAAATATTTTTTCGAGCCAGAAAAAATAAATTCAAGCTACCAAGGTCGGATACTTGTGAAATTTTTATAAACCGACAGAAGAATAAATTCCACCCTAAATTAATACTCCCAAGTGATAGTAGACTCATGTCTCTACTCGGCTCGGGAGTAAGGGGCCACTGTTGTAGATGAACTTATATCGGTACACGTGGAATTTCTCAAGTTATTCAAAGAATGCACAATCAACATGTCTACGTCACCTAGGAGGCTACGTCTATGTCATTTGGAAGGTTATGTCTAAGTCACCTAGCAAGGTACGTCTTGAAGGGATGATTTACTAAACTAGCGGAATTTATTTAGTAACACAAATTAACACTTAATTTAGGATCTATTAATATCACAATTTGTGATAAAAACATGTAGATTCATGCTTGTTTTTCGAAAAATTAAAACCCTTTTTACTTACATTGAATAATTAATGGAGAATCGGTTGGAGGTTTCTTTACAGCATCAAATCCTCAGCAACACCGGATCTTCTATGCTATATCCCGATCGATCAAACGAAACCCGATTGTGGGATCGAACTTAAGAAGAAATTGGGAAGAAGAAAAATTATTTTCTTCCCAATGGCTAAGCAAAATCGGCACTAAGGGGAGAAAGGAGGGAGAGAGATTTCCAATTTTCTATGGAATTGAATTGTGTGATTTATGAATGACCCAACCTTCCTATTTATAGAAAAATAGGAATCCTAATCACATTAGGATTAATCTATAGAGATAAATACAAAAAGAAAAAAGATTATCTCTTTCCTTTATCTAGCAATGTTGAAAATGCCATGAATAAATAGGAGATTATTTTATTTTCTTTATTTTTATTTATCTTGGGTAAATAAATCTATGTAATTATTTTAGGATATAATTCAAACAATTATCTCCTCAAAATACATGTCATGGCCGATTTTATCATCATAAAATAATAAATAAATACAATTTATTTAATTAATTATTTTGGGCCAATTCCAATTGGGTTCATTAATCCAATTGGGCTTGAAATTCTCTCTTAAATTAATAAGTCCAACTTAATTAATTAATTTATTAATTACCATTTAAATAAAATATTTTATTTAAACAATTAATAATATTAATATTTTCTCCCGACTAAATATTATCCAATTTATATTTAATTATTAATTTCCATTTAAATAATTTTCATTATTTAAATAATTAATAATAAATATTATAATTAGTAATTTCCATAAATTCATTATTTAATTAATAATTTTATTGACAATATTTTATTATTAATTTAATTAATTTTAATTATTAATTTCCGTTTAAATATAATAATTTAAACAATTAATAATTGTTAATTAATTTCAAATTATTAATTGCCATTTAAATATACTCAATATTTAAATAATTAATAATGTATAATTAATAATATTTCATTATTAATTTCATGTTTAAATAAACTCATTATTTAAACAATTAATAATGTTTATATTAATTACCGTTTAAATATACTCAATATTTAAACAATTAATATTGCCTATTTTAAGTAATTCACTTTACTTAAAATTTCCATTTCTTCTACTTGATTTCACGACTACGATATTTGGGCTAGCATAGGGACCCAATGGACCTATAAATCATGGGCTTAATAATTAGTCAATTAAGTGATTAGGTAACTAATTTCTATTACAATTCTCTCTGGCACACTATCTCTGTTTGCTCTGACTTTAGCATCAGAGGGTGTTAGGCCGGCACCACACCGGTGCTCTCTTTGTTTCCTGTGCAGGTACATACAGTGCTTGTCAACTACTCAGCACATCGCCTACGCAGCACCTCCAGTGCAGCGCACTACCTCCCCATCTCATTCTCTAAGTTCGTTGCTTACATGGAAGCTCTCCATTTTTAGGCAACAACAAGAAGAAAGCCAGATGATTATATCTAGGAACGTATTGATAGAGGATTAGTCTTTAATCTTTGGCTTTAACTTGTTTCTTTCCACTATTCTTTTTCATCTGAACTCATTTGTGTCCGACCACAAAATTATATTAGTTAACATTGAGGCTGAAATTCAAAAGAATAAAACTTTATTTCAAGTATGATCAGAGATGGGGTCATGATGATAGCTGTAAGGAGGTTATTAAAGAGGTCTGGAATTTCAAATGTTTGGGGAGTAACACTTTCTGCCTTGTTGAAAAGATTAAAAAAGTCAAAAAGGATATTTTGTCCTGGATGACTGGCAAAATATTAAAATGAATTGTTTGTTCTTTTGAACAGTTCATTGTCTGATATGGATATAATTCGGTTTTTGGAAAGCAAAGTGAAAGAGGCTGTTTGTTTCAAAGAACATTACTGGAGAATTAAATCTCGCATTCTCTGGTTGAAGGAAGGTGATAAAAACACTTATTTTTTTCACTCCAAAAGTCAAATTTGAAGGAACTATTTACTAAATTAGCGGAATTTCTTTAGTAAATTAATTAACGATTAATTACGGATCCGTTAATAACATGCAATTATGATCAAACCTTAAACTGAAATTTTAAGGTTTTCGAAAAACTTACATTGTAGATTTATGGAGAATCGGTTGGGGTTTTCTTTACAGCATCAATCCACTTCACCAAGTCTTCTATGCTATATCCCGATCATAAACCAACCCGACTTGTGGGAATCAAACCGGAAGAACAAAGTAAGAAGAAAAATTCTTCTTATATTAAGAAGTCAAAAACCGGCAATAGGGGAGACTAAAAGAGAACTTTTTGATAAATATCAAGTGTTGAATATGAGCATCCAATGGTCATATTTATAAGAAAAATAAAAATTTGTTTCCTAATCAAATTAGTATTCTTATTTCTTTAATTTAAATAATCAAATTAATTAAATTAAATATAAATAAATAAAATGAAGCAAGAGGCGTCAGACTTGTTGAATTATAAGGAAACTATTTTTCCTTTAATGTGTTGACAAGTGGCGAGAGATAAATCATATTTATCCTTTTATCTTTTCTTTTTTTTAATATATTTATCTTATCTTATGTAATTAAAATTAGAAAAAATAAAATAATTTATTTCTAATTAACTACATAAATTCAGAAAGTTCATAAAATAATTAATATGGGATCAAATCCATTTAATTAATTATTTTTGGATAAAATACTAATTTGTTTCATAAAACAAATATATTTAATTCTCTCCTTTTATTATTAAATTAAATAAACTCATTATTTAATTAATAATATTAATTATTAATTTCTATTTAAATAAACACATTATTTAAACAATTAATAATATTAATATTAATTTCTATTTAAATAAACTCTTTATTTAAATAGTTAATATCTCCCTTAAGTAATTTAATTACTTAAATATAATTCTTTCTTCCTAGTTAAATTAATAACTTGGTTAGTTACAATGATATATGGGCTAGCATAGGGACCTGATGGACCTATAGATCATGGACTCCAATAATTATTAATTTATTAATTAAACTGATTAATTAATTAATCATAATTATTAACTTAGGGTAATTCCACTATAAACCCTAAGTTGAACTCCCCTCACAATAGATGGGTTATGTCCATTTGTTATTAAGTTTGTTTTGACATATCCTTCACGTGGTAATCTCATAATTACAATTGGGTCAAAATTACCGTTTTACCCTTGTAATTATCTCTTTTATCCTTGCGTACCCGATGATTCTCTAATGAACATTTTTCTATAGTTTTCAAGTATAGAACGATCCTTCTCGGGCCAGTGAGAAGGTGAGGCCTCATGTTCAAGTACCGAATCATTACAACAAGGGAGATACCTAAAGTTCCTAAGTTAGAATAGTGTCGCACTAACACTTTCATTTGTTTCAGGAAAGTCATGAATGCCATCTTGTATAGAAATGTTCCCAAGCACCAATTTAGTCATTTCCCCAAAACGGGAGTTTATCGAGTGTATCAACAGATCACCCTCAACTATGCGAATCAAAGGAAAAGACTTCATTAAAGTGAGTTCACAACATAGTCAGGATTAAGACGTATCAATCTTAATAACGTAAATTTGATATTATAAATCATTTCCTATCAACGTTGTTATTTATGAATCGATTTATTATCCTGGTCCAGTCTTATATAAACTCATTATATATGATGTTTCCACTTGCATCTACATCATGCTAATGATTTGGATCAAATCAGTGAACAACATCAACAGTGTTACCAGAATAAGGTTTCCTAGCCATATTCGTTTACTGTAGACTATTTGAGTTACTATCTTTGACTAGATCCGCTTTATATCTCATAGTAGTCAAGATTACAGAATCAGTGACTCTGGTAATTTTCTATTAATGTTTGAATATTTAGCGAATATCAACATATAATAAATTGCACAAAATTCACTAAAATAATACTTTTATTTATTCATAAAATATTCTATTACAAATTACGAATTCTAGGGCATAAATCCCAACAAAATTGAGACGTAAATACAATTCCTTTAGAGGCCTTGAGGATGCTGCTGGGGTACGGAGGAATGGAGATGAAGAAATTGCTGATATTGGTATAAAATATTTTGAAGACCTTTTTTCTTCTCCTCCTTCTAATTTGCCTTATTGTCTCTACGTTATTACTTCTAATGTTAGTGAGGAACATGATAGATTACTAACCCAAGATGTTATTGAATTGGAAATCTCACAAGCTCTATTTCAAAGTCATCCAAATAAAGCTCCTGGAGCTGATGGTATGACTGAAGGGATCACTTTACTAAATTAGCGGAATATCATTTAGTAATCTAATTAACATTTAATTACGGATCTATTAATATCATACAATTTGTGATAAAAACATGTAGATTCATGCTCATTTTAGAAAATAATAGGTTATTCACTAACATTGAGTAAAATATGGAGAATTGGTTGGAGGTTTCTTTACAACATCAAATCCTCAACAACACCGGTATGTTATATCCCGATTGATCAAACGAAATCCGATTGTGAGATCGAACTTTAGAAGAGATTGGGAAGAAGAAAAAATATTTTTCTTCCCAATAACTATAGAAAATCGGCACCTAGGGGAAGAAAGGAGAAGAAAGATTTTCAATTTCTAGAGAATTGAGTTGTGTGATTTATAAATGACCCAAGCCTCCTATTTATAGACTAATGGAAAATCTAATCTCATTAAGATATTCCATAGAGATAAATACAAAAAGAAAAAGATATTCTATTTCCATTATCTTGGTAATTTTGAAATTGCTATAGATAAATAAGAGAATATTTTCTTTTCTTTTATTTGATTTATCTTGGGTATATAAATCTATATAATTATTTTAGGATATAATTCAAACAATTATCTCCTACAAATTATATGTGATGGCCGAAATTATCAATAATAATTAATAAATAATTCCAATTTATTTAATTAATTAATTTTGGGTCAAATTCAATTGGGTTCATTAATCCAATTGGGCTAGAAACTCTCTCTTAAATGAATAAGTCCAACTTAATTAATTAATTTAGTAATTACTATTTAAATAAAATATTTTATTTAAATAATTAATAATATTAATATTTTCTCCTGACTAAATATTATCAAATGATATTTAATTATTAATTCCTATTTAAATAATTTTCATTATTTAAACAATTAATAATAAACATTCTTATTATTAATTTCCATTAAATAAACTCATTATTTAATTAATTAAAAATTTAATTGATAATATTTTATTACTAATTAATTAATTTTCGTTTAAATAAAATTAATTATTTAAACAATTATTTCTCTTAAAAAATGTCTCACTCAATAATCATTTGATAATTAATTCTTTTTATAGAATTGAATTGGAATTTTAAATATAAAAAAAAATTTAAATTATTATTGAACAATTCCTAAATTGTTAAAATTAGAATCAAGGAAAAAATTATAATAATTATAAAAAAAAAACCATAATAAGTGTCGTTTATTTAAAGTAACTCAAATTTAAAAGAAGAATAATGAAAATATGTATTTAAAAATTCCAGTACAATAATTCAATAAATTTAAAATAATTAGATGAGGTATAAGGTAAAAATATATATTGACAATTAAATTATAAAAGTACGTGCAATACAAGTTGAAGTGGTAAAAACTATTTTAACATATTTTCCAAGAAAAAAGCATCCATCTCAAAAAATCCAAACTAATACTACAGAAGAAACTATTTCAATTTATGTCTACGATTTATATGGTCACGTCTGTCTTTTCGGGTGGCAAAACGTCGTTTACATTGAAAATTGAAACAAATGTACTTACAATCAAAATGAACACTATTTTGATGTGCCTTCATTTGAATTGATGACGTTAATAACTTCCAAGCAGTGAGAGAATCAAATAATGACCGATTTAATGCTTGGAAGTTATTAACGTCATCAATTCAAATGAAAATTTGTAAACAAGAATAGAAAACTGAAAGAAAAAAGAAATACCTATGGTTTGGAGGAAGAAGCTATAGAGATCAAATAATTCAAAGGAAACTTGATTCAACAAGAAAAGACTACAAAATTGATAAATCTATAAAATAATTTGGACTAGAATTTAAGAACTCGAGAAAATCTCAGGAATTTTTGAATTATGAAAAAGAAAAGGAGAAAAAAATATAGATTTGGCGTTGAAAACAAACCATTTTGTTGTTCATTTAAAAAAAAAAAACCATTTGGCAGAATTTCTCATATACAGCTTCTCATTGTCGTCAACTTGTTCATACTTGGAGAATATATAGATATATCTCTACTAACATGCCTAGTAGCACCAGAATCAATCCACCATCCATTAACATTTTCTTAAAATTATTTTGCTAGTTGGGTCCATTTTGCGGGTTTGGCCCGATCCGTTCAAGTTTTTAATTATTTAATTAATTTTAATATAAAATTTTTAATTGTACTTTTAAAACTTATTTTTAACTTTTTAAACTTAAACTCAACTGTAAATTGATGAAGAAAAAAGTTAATTTAATTTTTACTATCATATATATATATATATATATATATATATATATATATATATATATATATATATATATATTTTTTTTTTTTTTATTTATACTTTGTTTTTATATATTGTTTATAAACATTTTAAATTAAATTTATTTATCATTCTTGTAGGTTAGTTTGATTATATTAAAATATATTTTCTATTTAATTTTTATTTTTAATTTTTATTTTTAAATTTTTAATTATCAGCGAGAATGATCAAAATCCTTTATTTCTCCTCTCAAATACTTTGATTCCAAGGAATTCATATTTAGATGTAACATTATTTGTTATCATTTTGTATCTTCGGTTGGAAAATACTCACACATTACTTTAGTGTTTTAAATACATAAGTGTATTTACATTATGTGTGGTTGTTTTTGTTAGGAATGGTGTCCTAAAACTTGTAATTATTTAATAATCATAATTTATTTCGAATAAATTAAATAAATAAACATAAGTTCTTTATATTATCTTGATTGATTCAATTGACGATATAAGAATATATGAAAATATATAAATATCAAACATTCAAATAGTAAACCCTAAGTTACTCTTATGAAATCACGACTTAGTATGTGAGTCATACGAGAGGATTAAAATCGAGATGAGTAACTTAAACGTGTCTACAGTAAACAGATAACGTTTGAGAACCTTATCCTGGTAACACTGTTGATAGCTTTACATTTTGTTTATAGACAAATGATCTAATCCTGATCATTCATGTGGGAGACATAAAATGGAAGTATCATATGCAATGTTGATTGTATAAGACAGGACCACGATGTTCGATCAAATTTTTCATTAGTACCGTTTACGAGAAATGATCGAATATCAAACTAAGTTTATCAACCGTGATAGATTTCAATCCTGAGTGAAATGCGGACTCCTATTTGTGGAGTTATGTTCTTTGATTCACATGGTTGAGAGCGATCTGTAAGAACGCTCAATACACTCCTATTTTGGGAACATGGCTAGATAAGTAGCTTGGAACTCATTTTCACGAGATGGAATTCATAAATTTTCTATAAATTAACGCTATCAGTGCGATACCTAAACATTTTAGGAACTTTAGAAAATCCCTTGATGTACTGATTCGAGACATGAACAAGTGGCGCCACGACTTATATTAATCACAAAAGTACATTATCTCTAGTTCGACTAAATATAAAATTCATTGGAGAATCAGCGGTAACACAAGGATAAAGCGGTAATTACAGGGGCAAAACAGTAAATTTATCCACCTGTAATTAAGAGGGTTCCACGTGAAGGATATATCACAGATATAAATAAAGATAAACTAAATGGACATAACTCATCTATAGTGAGAGGAGTTCAGCTATGAATCTATAATGGAATTATTCATAGTTAAATAATAAGTAATTAACTGATTATGAGTTAATCACTTAATTGACTAATTATTAAGCCCATGATCTATAGGTCCATCGGGTCCCTATGCTAGCCCAAATATCGTTGTAGCAAAACTAAGTTATTAATTTAACTTAGGAAGAATAAATAATTTAAGTAATTGAATTTACTTAAAATTAAGCAATATTAATTATTTAAATAATGAGATTATTTAAATGATAATTAATATGAATATTATTAATATTGATACAATATTAATTGTTTAAATAAAGAGCTTATTTAAATAGAAATTAATATAACATTATCAATTATACTATTTTAAGGCAAAATTAATTATTTAAATAAATAAATTATTTAAACGAGAATTAATGTGAATATTATTAATTATTTAAATAATGGGTTTATTTAAATGGAATTAATAATTAATTGAATAATGAGTTAATTTAATTTAATAATAAATATTAGAGAGAATTAAATACAATTTGGTTTAAGAAACGAATTGATTTTGGCCCAAAATAATTAATTAATTGGATAAGATTCAATAGTAATTAATTATATCAGTTTTTGGCTAAATGTGTTTAAATTGGAAATTATTATTTGAAATTTTCTAATTTTAAATATATAAGTATTATATAAAGAAAAGTAAATAAAATATATATATATATATATATATATATATATATATATATATGATTATAAAGTTTAGTTTTATAAAAGATGGGGGAGGCGCACGCGGAAGGCAATTGAGTTTATATATTTTATTTATTTATTTATCTTTTCTATTATTTTAATAATTAAGAGATAAGCTTATCTAATTAGATTAGATATCATATTTTTTATAAATATGACTATTGGGATTCATATTTTATACACTTCTCACTTTAATTAGAAAAGAAAAAATTATCTTTTTAAGTTTTTGCCCAATTGCCGATTTTTCTTAGGGAAAAATTTAGAAAAATTTTCTTCTTCTTTTGTTCTTCCGGTTTGATTCCCACAAGTCAGTTTTGCTTTTGATCGAGATATAGCATAGAAGATCCGGTGTTGCTGAGGATTTGATGCTGCAAAGAAACCTTCAACCGATTCTCCATTTATTACTCAGTATAAGTAAAAGGCCTTTAATTTTCGAAATTAAGCATGAATCTACATGTTTTTATCACAAATTGCATGATATTAATAGATCCGTAGTTAAATGTTAATTAGTTTACTAAATAAAATTCCGCTAATTTAGTAAATCATCCCTTCAATTTTGTGAATAATGAGTCATCATCATTAAAAGAGGAATCGATGGATTTTATTATTTAAGCGGAACCAAACCAATCAAATTGATTGTACACCTTAGTAAAGCAAAACAAAATGAAACTATTTGAATCTATGATGAAAAAATTATCTCTAATTCTCATTATTTTTATGCAAGCATTTCAAGATGAGTTTCATACACCCGTCTGTATTTTTTCTTATAGCAGGGATATTTGCATTTTGGTAGACTGCTTTTTGATGCTGAATCATGTCACGGTGATGATCAAATCTATCACCGCATTGATTGCATTGCCCCTCATCTTCGAAAACCTCCAACGTCAGCCAAAAAAAAGGAGAAAAAAAATGCTATGTTACCATTTGTATTAAAAAACGGAAAAATAAATTACTTATCAATTAAAATTCTGAGAGTGAGACATACTGGTATCTCCAAAGTATCCATATCTGCAATTTTGACTAGTTGATAACGAAACAATGACGATTGATTTTCGCGGCAATGATAGTAGCAGATTCAATTACAAGTGCGATATTGTCACCAATATTCTGAAATGGATTAACGCCATTGTCGACTTCATCAGAACTTACTCTTTCTTCCTTAATGCTCACGTCGTCAATTTCTTCAAGACTCGTTTTTATTTCTTCCTAATTTCTTTTTTATTTGCTCCTTATAAATTATCGAGGTTTCTTTAAGAACTCTGATTATTTTACTACTTTGAAACCAAATATTTAAGGTTTAAAAACTTGAACGGACCAGGTCAAGCTTGCAAAATGGACCTAGCCCGACATTAAGAAATTGTATATTGATTCTGAGAAATCAAAGCTTGGTCCAACAAAAATGATATTACAACTATTTATAAGAGGAGAAACATAGGATTTTGTTCCTTCTCGGTTATAAATAAAAATTTAAAAATAAGTTTTTAAAATAAAAATTTAATGAAAAGATATTTTAATATAATCAAACTAATCTACAATAATGATAAATAAAGTTAATTTAAAAGTTTAATAAACAATATATAAAAATAAAGTATAAATAAAAAAATATATAGGTTAGTTAGAGTGAAGTTTAAGTTTAAAAAGTTAACAATAAAAAATTTTATATTAAAATTAATTAAATAATTAAAAACTTGAACGAGTCGAAAGGGATGGTACACCTAAGCTCGAATAATATGGCAATCCACATTGAATCTGACTGCTTGGTAATGTCATCAATGCGAAGAAGGTTGTGGACTTAAGCTTGTCCGGTTTTTGGCGTGATTCTTTCCCCAACAGAGATGATATTATTAGAGAAACAGAGGCCTTCTCAGTGATAAATGGGGTTTCTTGATCAAAACTTCGGAGAGGTAGTCTTGAAAATTAGTAAACGAAAACATATACTGAAAGAAAGAAAAAGGAAATACCTAATCAAATAATTTAGAGAATCTATGAAATAATTTGGCTCAAATTTAAGAACTCAGGAATTGTTGAATTCTGAACGTGAAAACAAGGATGAACGAGAGTGATGGCTGAGAGACGAAAGAGAGAAAAATAATTTGGCTCAAATTCAAAAACTCATAAATTTTTGAATTCTAAACGCGAAAACAAGGATGAACGAGAGTGATGGCTGAGAGATGAAAGAGAAAGAGAGTTGACTTAGGGTTTTAAGGTTTTAAATATTAAAGATTCGCTAGAAAAGACATAAATACCCTTATGAATAAATATAAGGTATAAGGGCACTTTTGGTATTTAGGCCATATATTTTTACTCGAAATTGAGCGTAGTCAAATGCGTTGGACTCGTAGCGACGTGACAATTCGGGAAAACTAAAGATAACGTTATTTGGATCAAAATTGGTGAAAAGGCTAAAATGCCTGTTACATGTTATTTCAGTATTTGACTTCTTACTTATTTTCTATTATTGATAAACTTAAATTTTATCGAGTATATATATATATATATATATATATATATATATATATATATATATATATATATATATATATATATATTTACATTTTTATTACGTATGTTTTAAATTATCCCGTCATGACATTATTAATTAACATGAAATGTAATTTTTTGTGTGGGTAATTAAGATTTAAATAAGTAAATGTTATAATGTGGGTAATTAAATACTAATGATATATTTTATAAATTCTAAATTCCATGAAGGATATTATTGCCAAAAATGTTTGTCTCTTGTAGACCCTTTTTAATACTAGATAATTAGCACGTGAGATGCACATGATTTAAAATTGATGTAATGTTTTTCTCATGATTTCTTTTATGAGTATGTATGGAACATTTTTCCTTTTTTACATTACTAGTTTTTAACACGTGCGTTGCACGTGAAAGATTTATTCTATTATTAATTAATAAATAAATTTTAAAGTATTTATATAAATATTAATCACTTAAATGATTCACACTATTTTATCTAAGTGTAGATGTTTATTTGATAAGTATATTAACTTTATTAAGTTGATTTTAAAGCATACAAAATAATTTAATAATAAATTTTAAAATTTTTGTAGTGTCAGTTAAAATTTATAAAAAAACAAAATCAACACAATTTTATAAAATATTATTAAGAGACCATAACATCATATATTCGTATTAATATTATGAAATTTTGTAAAAATAAACAGAAAAAATAAAATTAAAACTAAAAATAATGGTTTGCAATGAACTCTATCTATCCCAAAAAAAAATGAAAAAAAAAATGTTCTCTGTATGTCTGCGTTTGTCTCCATCAATAACGGCTTCCTTGTCAAACGGTGATTCCAATCCTTTTTCTTTTCAACATTTCTTATCAAATAGCAATTAATAGCTTAATTTTTCAATAGATAAACCAAATTTTTCATTGTGATCATTGTTTCCCTCCTGAAAAAACAGAAAGAAATAATTAATGGAAAACATATATATATATATATATATATATATATATATATATATATAATACTTACTTTTGAATCTCAATATACTTCGGTTGATTTTAACACAATGTATTTTGGAGGTGGCTCTCACAATTTCTCTTTTAAACTGTATTTGTGTAAGCTTGACCTTCTTCTCCTTAAGTATTTCAAAATTACGTCATCATAGATAGATATATTTCGATCATTGTAATTTTATAGAGATGAGTCTATAAAATAAAAATTTAAAAAAATTGTCCAACTAATGGATTTTAGTGTTTTTTCAGATTTGATTGAGAAAAAGTACAGTGATTTATAGTAAATAATGATAGAAGTTGAAGAGTTTTCTAAAACATATGTATATAAAATAATTTATTTAAATTCATTCTTGGTTAAAAATTCAAAAAGATAATTAAATATGTAATTAATAACTTAGTCTTCAATTTTTGTTTAACAGAGATATTTTTTTAGTATTATTATCGTGCGGAAGTCAATAGGTTTATTATCATTAATGTGTATAAAGGCAGAGATATAAAAGGGTGATTGAAAATTTTAATAAAGTAATTTTATAATTTAATTTTTTATTTGAAATTACTAATGTGCTCGATTATATTTTATTTTAATAATTTACTTTGTAATTTGTCTTGTTAAAAAATATCCTGTAATTTTGTTTACAATAAATAATTAAAATTAAATTTATTAAAGGATATCATTAAAAACAATTTTTAATTTATTAAATTTATTCAAATGATTTATTGATAAATTTATAATTAATTAGTGAATAAAGAGATATATTTAGAATTTATCTAATTAAAAAATGTTATGCTATTTAATTTTTTTAAAAAAGTTGATAGAAGGAAAATTCTCTAAAAAAAATTTCCTCATGAAATATCTTTTAATATATGCTTTCTAGTCTATTATCTATACTATCTAAAAAGTGGCTTAGAGGAAAAACTTTTGATTTCCATTTTTACCCTTATAATTCATTTAAATTTCTATAATGCCATCATTCAAAAATAATAATCATTTTATTACCAATTAATTAAATACAATACCAATTAATTAAATACAATAAACAAATTTTATACTATCTAAATTTTTCTAAATATACTTTCTTATTATTAAATTAATTAAATACAATAAACAAATTTTATACTATCTAAAATTTTCTAAATATACTTTTATATTATTAAATTAATTAAATACAATAAACTAAAATTGTCTTCGTTCAATAAATATTTCAAATATATTTTATCATGAGCTTATTTCAAAAATTAATTTAGTAATAATAAACTTTTGATATCCATTTTTACCCTTATAATTCATTTAAATTTCTATAATGCCATCATTCAAAATTAATAATCATTTTATTACCAATTAATTAAATAAAATACCAATTAATTAAATACAATAAACAAATTTTATACTATCTAAATTTTTCTAAATATACTTTCTTATTATTAAATTAATTAAATACAATAAACAAATTTTATACTATCTAAAATTTTATAAGTATACTTTCTTATTATTGATAATTGAATATTATTACCAATTAATCAAATACAATAAACAAATTTTATACTATATCTAAATTTTTCTAAATATACTTTCTTATTATTAAATTAATTAAATACAATAAACTAAAATTGTCTTCGTTCAATAAATATTTCAAATATATTTTAGCATGAGCTTATTTCAAAAATTAATTTAGTAATAATATATTGGTTATATTTATAAAATAAATAATTTCATAGACTTATTAAATTTAAAATCAAACCCAACAATCAAATTAATTTTTAATAACTTTTCGTCTACTATTTTCTCTAACAAACCGTTCCCTTCCTTTTTTTTTAATTATATTAAGACTTGGTCAAGCAGGGGAAAACACACACTAAAAACAATTCTCTCTCTAATTTAAATATATAATTACGTTAGTGTGATTATTTTTTAAAAGATCAAAACCAAAAGACATAGCATACCATCTTGTAACACCCCAAATAAATGAGTAGTAGAAAAGTTTTGTAACTCACCAATTGAATTAAAAATTTATTGAAATTTTCACTTTTAATTTACTATATATACATGTAAATAGAGATGAACTAACACACCAATTTAAAAAACAAAAAACTAGATGTTTGAGGATAGAGTTATGGAAAGGAAATGAATATTAGGTATGAGTAACAAGATGATATAAAATCATTATTAATCTTTAGTCATCTACATGTATCCATCATCCATGAGTAACAAGATGATATAAAATCATGAAATTTAAGTTTTTTTCATCTTAAAGATATTTTTTAATATGAGTTACGTTAATTTCTTCCATTTCATTATAAAATTTGAATTTTCAAAATATTAGTTAAGAAAATAACTTCATAATAATATCGACATTTTTATTATAAAATTTGAAAGACAAACCACGTGCCCCACGTGCATGACACGTGTGAAAAACCTAGTATTCGTAAAATGATATTAAAGAATTTAAATAAAAGTTCATCTTAAAAATATTACGCACAAAAGTTAAAGAAAATGAAATCAAATGAATGACCATTAATTATAGTATAGAAAAGGGGCAAAAACGTCTAAAAAAGTTTCTCAACCTTCCCCACTTTTATACATTAGAGATTTCTTCTAAATTTTTCTATAAAAAAATATCCCAACACGTATCTTAAATTTTTTAGATATTACATCGAATATGGGTGGGAGGCGCCTATACATTCGACCTTTATGACTTCAACTCTCTTGATTTACCCACATAGATATTTGAACATATGAAAGACAACATTTATTAAAGTAAATTTATTCATCATAAAATGAAATACACATATCCAATATCTTACACTTTAGGCTATACAATGTCCTCTTTTAACGATTTAAAAGTATTATTATCTTTGAATTTATGATGACTTAGGTTTAGTATAGTAATAATTTATATAAAGCGTACTCATTTTTTTTTAATATAATTGTCTAATGATCATTTGTTTTTAGTATTTTTTTTTGTTCATTAAAAAAACTTGTTCACCAACGTTGTTTTTGAAATTTTGTAAATATACATCCTGAAATGTTTTGAAAATAATAAACAAAATTTTAAATCTAAAAGAATGTCGTAACAGTCAACTAAGATTTTAAAGCATTTTCAAAAAATGAATAAACAAAAAACATTATTTCTTATAAATATAGTTTGCATAATTTCACATTTTCATCATAATTGTATAATTACAACAAATCCACAAATTCAAAAAAGAAAAAATGAATGAGAAAACTGAACAGTCGATTCAATAATGCAAAATTTCAAGAAAATATTGAGATTACAAAATGTGTGATACATGACAATACAAATGGAATTGAAATTGGAATCGGACTCGTCGTATGAAGTACTATCGCGATGGGAGAATAGGAGCAATCTCTGGATCGAGCTTGTGATGATCATCCTGGACGAATGAAATGATATATTGATCATATTACATATTAAAATTACATCTAACTACAACATATTAAAGTTTGATATGCAAAATTATGTTTTACCTACATTATAATGATAAATTATAATTAAAAAAAAAAACTCAACGTCTTTAATGATCATCCAAGACGTTTAATGAATTATACTTCTTTGCTCCCGCTTCCAACTCCAAATGGCTTTTGAAATTAGCCACTCACGATAATTGCTTTGATTTTCTTATGGATAATTTTAAAATACACCAGCAAATGTGTATTCCATCATCATCAAATATCAAAAGCAATTTCTTCCAAATTTTCATTTCCTCCGCTGCCTCATGTGAGTGAGCAGGTTTATTCATGTCCCCTTATATATAATAATAATTTGGCCTTTCATTTTCTCTTTTAGTAACATGAATATTAATTACTAATCAATTAGGATCAATGTTGCTATATGGACTCTTTTGATCTTCTCCACTAAACTCTTTAATAAGATGACTTTTCAACTTCTTGTAACTATAATATGCATGTTGTCATTCTCATTCAAGATAAGTGAGATCGAGAAGGTGTTAATAAGAAATTGACAAACCTAAATTTATCTTGTAATTTTTTTAAAACTTTTTTTATTATGTAAATTATAAATTATCTCGATCAAGAATATGACACTAATAATTAAGATATTATGTATTTTTTTTTCTAAATCCAATTTCGTAGATTTCACATTTTTTATTGTGTAAATTCTAAATTCTAAATTAAAATATTAATTTTAATAATTAATAATTTATTAGAGAGTGGGTAATTATTATCATGAAGGATATTATTGCCTAAAAATGTTTCTCCACTATAGCCTTTTTTAATATAGTAGATATAGATTAAAGTTGTAGATATAATAAAATAAAATTGAAATAAAAGGACATGAATGTAATACTTGAAATTATAGTGCGGTAAAAGGGTCAAAAAATGATTCTCCAACATACCCACTTTTAAAATATTAAAGATTAAAGATAAAGATAGTAGAGATGAAAAAATTTCCACATAACCATATACCTTAGCCGTAATCATTAAATATTATATTTTCAACGTGTAAATGTGATAACAATCAAGATGTTTTATGAGCATTTATTAAATCATAGAGACTAAATTGAACTTAGATCAATGAGGATGAAATTAACATAAATCTCAACCATAGAGACCAAATTGAAACTTATAAAAATCAATGAATTAATAATTAAATCTCTATTAAAATTTATAAGAAATATTTAATGATCGATTAATATTTGTAATGAACAAATAAATTATTAATATTCTAGTAACAAACACCTCGTCACGCATTTGGTTTCTTTCTTTCTTTTGAGATATTACATCAAATTGGAGGAGGGGAAATCGAACTTTCGATCTAATGAAAAAGGGAGCAAGTGCTTAACCACTTGAAACACATGTTGGTATTTGGTTTCTTTCTTTACTCGTTGCTCGAACAATCTCATAGGTAAGGTAGCCTTATTAGAAGACTAGTCAAAGATTTATAGAAGATAAATGCAAAGGATAAAAATCAAATTTTATTTGCTTTTATCTATTTCTTTTATTTAAATTGTTTTGGATAAATGTTTTTTAGTATATTTATTTTAGATAAAATAATTCAAATAATTATTTTTTAAAAATATGTAATTTTGGATTTGTACTTATATATATCAAATAAATCATTATTTATTTAATTAAATTAATAATTTGAATAAAAATCCATCAAATTCATTAATTCAGTTATATTTATTTTGTTCCTCACTGATAATCCTATCTATCGATATTTAATATTTTTATTTAAATAAATCTATTATTTAATTAAAACATAATATAATATTAATTCTGATTTTTATATTTAAAATTATTAATAATTATTAGTTATATTAGTCATATTCAAGGCTTTCGTGTCTGCATTCGGTTTCAATAAAAGAGAAGTTAAAAAAATAAAAATAAAAATTGTGTTGATCTTTTGAAAGATTTGATATTCCAGATATTTTAGTGAATACAAATAATTAATAAAATTTAGTATAAATAGAATGTATAATTAATACAATTAAGAAATAAAATATTGGTAGACCTCGCCTAAACATAGAATAATATACCGAACCTTCCATCAAATTGAAGGTTTGAGTCACTCTTTATTCTCCAATTCGATTAAATATATGAAAAAACAAATGAAATATTCTCCTATATTGAATAAATCATCTACTCTCTAAAAATTCACACACTTCCTCAAAGTCTTTGTGAAAAACCCGTTTCTTTTTTTATCTTCGTCCCCTTCCCATCCCATGAGACCTCATTTACCGTTTAGCTCATTTTCATCTAGTCTTAAAAAAAAAAAAACGTTTTCTTTATTTTAAAGAAGGAGATTGTTTATTTAATTAAATGAACCTTCCATTTTTTAAAATTATAATTTTCGAATGTTTCAAAAATTAACTTTTCGTCTTAGATAATTATATTTATTTATTAAATGATTCCAAATAATTCGTATTTAGATGTAACATTATTTGTCGTCATTTTCGTGTCGAAAAATACTCACACATTATTACGGTGTAACACGTGCTAAAGTGTATTTACATTATGTGTAACTATTTGTGGATGATGAGTCATCATTTGTAACAACCCGAGTTTTGGTAAGGGTATTTTGGTCTTTTCTTCAATTTCGATCTAAATAATTTTATTTTGAGATATTAATAATCGCTGCGTCGATACGAGTCCAACGCCATTGACTACACTCAATTCCGAGTCCCGAGTAAAAAGATATGGCCTGAATACCGTTTACGTCCCTAACTCTTATTATTCATTCCAGGGGTATAATTGTAATTTTTCCAGCCAATAATATACAAAAAACCCTAGGTTATCACTTTTATTTTCACGCAATCTCTCCTTCTCGCCAGCCGCACGCCTCCGACGAATTTCCGTTTCGTTTCCTCACAAGGTATTGATCATTTCATTGTTAATCTTCGTTTTCCCATTAAGTTCGAATCGATTCTAATCGTTTTGGCTGTGATTTAAGGTCTGTTTAGAGCTCCATTCTTCGCAGAAAATTCAAAGAATTCAACTTCAAATATTTTCGAATTCTTGGGTAATCTACGCAATTCCTTTCATCTCTGATTTGTTATTATTCTTGAGTTAATTACATGCTAATCGGTGGAGATTTCTGTTGATCTTTTCGTGCAAAAAGGAGCCTCGCCGAACTGCCAAGCGCCTCGCCGGAGTCTGGGCAGATCTCACGAGTTTTGCTTAAGTTTTAGTTGTTTTCCATTGGGTTCTTCGCTACGTGTGATCCGAGACGAAGTTTGAGCGAGTTCTTGGAGTTCGTGTAAGCTACTACCATTTTGTTTCCATTAAAAAAAAACGCAGAAGAGCGTCTGCGTTCTTGCGTGCTGAAGGTGGAAGATGAGTTGGTCCAACTGGATCGGCTGGACTGGTCCAATTGGACCGGTTCAGCTGGTCCAGACCGGTTCAGGGCTGAATTAGGGCCCAATTGAGCCGGTTTTCGTCCCGTTTCTCCAGTTCTCATAAAATTGACTTTAAATTAATGTCAACACAGGTTTGGGGCACCTCTAGGATTTTATTTGGCGTGTTTTCAAGTTCGTTTGTTTGCTCAATTTGCGGATAAGGTAGGTTAATTCCTACTTAAAGTGTTAATTGAAATTTTATTTGATTGTTTGTTTTGTCTATGATTAATGGTATGACTTGGGAGATGATTTATTAGTTGCTAGGAATTATTATGTGATTATTGTGACTTCCGGTTATGTTTTTAATTATTATTTGTGTTCGGTTATTTGTTTAGTGATAGATAGAGCCTTTAGGTTTTACAACTTGGGTTGAACCTATGCATAATAAATATTAAATTTGTAGAGCGCATACTATGGCATGTATCATGAGTGACCCTATACCCCACTATGATCATATTTTCAAGCGCATAGTATGACACATATCATGAGTGGCTCTATACCCCACTATGATACATATATGCAAATTTAATTAAAACAAAGACTAAAGGATATGTTGTAGGCTAAGTACCTACTAAATAAATAGGCTAAGTACCTATACTTATAAATGAGAAAATTGGGAATTTGGACTAGTATCCAATAATTATTACTTTTGGTGTGATTCTAATTTAGCTTACTTATATAAGTTGAAATTAATCTACTGAGCTAAAAACTCACGGTATTCGAATGCCCTGCAAATTTAAATTTTGCAGGTAACAATAATAATTTTGGAGCTCGAGGCGCATGACGAGGATGGTGCTGCATGGAGGCCTTAGGACTTATTCATTATCACTTTTCCATTCTAACTTTCATTATTGGTCATTTTGCATTTATTTGAGACATTTTATTTTACTATTAAACTCATGCGTTTTATTTAGGATTTATTTCTTTAAATTGGCGCCACAATTAGACGTTTTGTTTTATCTTTTAATTATTATTTAAATAAAAGGCTTCTGCATTTATTGATTTTACTCTGATCTATTTATAAAATTAAGTGAGTTCTTTTATCATTTATTTATTTAATTTCATATTGAGTCGGGTCGTCACATCATCATTAAAATAGACACACGGTTTGTAAATACACATATTATGATAATAATTGTTAACGTGTTTGCATTTCAACCGGAGACATCCTAGTTTTCTTTCATTTGGGATTAAGAGGAGACAGACATGGAGAGTGATAAGTTATGGGCTTTTAATGAAAGTATCTATTTCCTATCTCTTGTATTTAATGGAACAATAAATTATTTTGATAAAATAAAATTGATAGATTTTATTTTTTAAATAATAGGAACCGTACCAAACCAAATTAAATCTTAAGATTAACTTTTTTTTAATCTTATGTACGTGTTGTGCGCACCTTGACTATCAATTGTGGATTTTGCCTAAGCCTCATCAATGGGACCCGGCTCGGCCCTTAAATGAATGGGCTTGGGCCGGGCCTGGTCCGAGTATGCTCTATAAATGGCCCGGGCCTGACTTAAAAGGGTAAGCCCAAGCCCAACCCACGGGCTTGGACCCATGAGATAAAATACAGGTCGGGCCCGTTTTGCAGGCTAGGCCTAGCCCGTTCAAATTTTTATGCATTTAATTAAATTTCCATTAAATTATTAGTTGTATTTTTAAAAAATTATTTTTAACTTTTTAAACTTAAACTTAACTCTAAAATGATGAAAAAAAAGTTAATTTAAATTTTACTATTAAATTATTTATTTATATCTGTTCCTATATGTTAATTAAACTTAAATTTAACTATAAAGTGGTGAAGTTAATTTATTATTTTGTTATTATATATTTTTTATTTATACTTTATTTTATATGGAATTAAACTTTTTAAATTAAATTTATTTATCATTCTTTTAACTTAATTTGAAATATATATATATATATATATATATAATTCAACTTAAAAAGAGACAAACTAAAATGGATAAATAATAATAATGAAGTATAATGATTTCACCAAGAAATAAGATTTACATAATTGTTTTTTCGAGAAATAATTTGCATCATTGCAATGTAAATACATCCCAATTAGGTTGGCACCTACTTATATGCATAAATCATGTGCATTTTTCTCAAATATAAAATATATTTATATATATTTTATAATTTTTAAATATATATATATTTTAAATAATTTTTGAACCGGGCTTAGGGCCGGGCCTGATGGGGGCCCTATGGATAAAGCCCGCGGGCCGGGCTTGGGCTCAAATGCATGATCCATATTCAGCCCATTGATTTATAGGCCGAGCCGGGTCTGACCCATCAACCGTTGACCCGGTCCGGCCCGGATTGGACTTGGGCCGGCCACGGGCTTTATCCATATGATGAGGCCTAATTTTGCCTATGAATAACATGACTATGCTATTTTGTTTTAAAAAATTTATATTATCTGTTGAGTTTCAAAAACATGATTAAATGATTAATTTATTTTCTATTGCTGTGCTTTTTTTGTTTTTAAAAAATTTATATTATTTGTTGAGTTTCAAAAACATGATTGAATGATTTATTTATATTTACTATTCCATAAATTCCCAAATTTCGTATCAGATATCTGCTTTGCCGTGGTATGACGACTGATTTTGGCGGTAGCAGTTTCAATTACAAGTGTGATACTGCCGCCAATACTCTGCAATGGATTAACGCCATTGTCGACTTCATCAGACCTTACTCTTTCTTTCTTAATGCTCACGTCGTTAATTTCTTCAAGGTTCGTTTTTATTTCTTCCTAATTTATTTTTGAATTATCGAGGTTCCTCTGATTATTGTACTACTCTCAGGACAAACAATGGGAAGCTGTTGATAACGAATGGATGGACTGTTTACGCAAAGAGCCTGTGAGAAATCTGCTTCTGATTCCTTCTGGAGTTGTCCAGGTGCGTTTTTGTATTTTCATTTTTCACGGGTTAAATTCTTTGCCTTAGTATTTGGATTTTTAGGTCTTATTTTAGAAGCTGGATTTGTTAATTTCAGTTATAAGCTAGTTATTAAGAAGCTATAAAGTATGCTGGAAGTATTTTAATTGATCTGTACTCGTTCTGGTTGATTCATTATCGTTTTTCTTCTTCTTCTGTTTATTATGTGATGGAAACGTTTATCTAATTGTTTGTGTTGACATAATTGTTTGATTTTCAAAAGAATCTGGAAACTGAAATTGATCTTGTGTTGTAATTTTCTTTTCAATATCTTTTATTGTATGCATTGCCATATAGTTTGTCTGTTTAATTTGTTATTATCAGTGTCAGTTAGTTATGTGGATAGATAGTTAATTCCGGTAGTGGTAGGGAAGGCTACTGACATTGACCGTACAAGTGAGAGTTTGATAGCATCGATCGTGTAGATTTGGTTTTCAATCTCTAGGTAGATTTATGTGTTGTGGATTAAGAATTAAGATTTATTTGTTTGGAGTAAATGCCGCTAATTCTTTTTGTCTAACAGCTCATTTGTTTTTGTGAACATATGTATTTGATTAACTTTATATTGTAGTCTAATTGATTAGTTGATTTTTATAAAATAGAAATCTAATTCTATTTGGTTACTGCCTTCATGTTTTTCTTTTCCTTTTATAATTTTGAAAAGTTTGTCTCACTATTTCTATCAATCTTGTTTTTTGTGAAAAGTTTGTCTCACTGTAAGAACATATTGAATGTCGGTATATCCTTACGTACAACTACAATTGAACTTACTCTACTAATATAGCGATTTTCTGTTGTTTTTTGTTGTTGTTGTGATTCAATGATATGACCAAATCATTCAGGAGTACTGGCCGGATTCACTTCAGAGATTTATCCTCATTTCAAAATCTCTTGCCTTTCAACGTGAACAAGCAGATTTGCAGACGGTAGTGTTTTTACGTTCTTTCATTTGTGTATGTAAGAAACACGATGCTAATTAATAAAATTGAAAAGGTCACGATATCCTCTACAATTTTTATGTTCCAAAATCGAATTCAAGGTTAATTGCTTCTTTTGTAAAGGGAAACATTCAATACCTTTGATAGCATTTGCTTTCCTCAGGATGAGTGGTTCAAAGGTTTTGATGACAATTGAATTAGTGATATTTTTCTGGAATAAGTCAGCACATTCCCATGACAACATCAATATGGGATCTGATGCAGGAAATTGGTTTACTGCCAATAGTAGAGGGTTGAGTAACAGAGGCCCGTGGAAATTCTTCTCTTAGTAACATATTTTTTTACAGAATTGTTGGACCTTTCGTGTTGGCAGTGGGGAAGATTTTCCTTCCGAAAAATGATCCTTGGCTTGATGGAATCCCATTAAGAGCCTAATATCCCAGATTGGTTCAAATTGCCAACTTCAAAAAGATTGCTGGACTTTTAGAACCAAGATTAAGATCGAACTTCATCAGGCATCTCAATGATGAGAATTTCAGGGATGGATCTTTCTATATTCTAAATCCAACCTGAAAATGGAGATAAATTATAATTGAAACCTGACAACTCTGGAATAATAGGCTTTTTGCTAGAAAGGACAATTCCAAGAATTTCATGCTTTAAATGTGGCCAGGGTTTTATGTAACAGTAACACTAGCATAATTTATCTTTATGATATTGCTCTGTTTCTGAGGCAAATTGTATGACAATATTTCATTATGTACTTTGAATAGAAATGTTAAATGCAAGCCATCTGAGCATATTAATTCATCCGAGAATGTGTGTTGTCTATAGGGTTAGTGAACTTTGTTTTGGAATGTCAGGTTCCTAAGAAGGTTTTCATTTGGCTGATGACTCATAAAAAGTTTAACATCCATGACAGAGTAACTCTATTTGAAACCCATCATGTGGTTTATGTGAAAATTCATGGGAGCATTTAGATCGCTTGTTCCTCCATTGTACCATTTTCTCAAGCACTCTGGATAAGATGGATGGGAAGTTGTAATCTTGTTAGGGTTTTTTCTTGAAAAATGGAAGGTTGTTTTTCCAATTCAATGTTAGTTATGAGTTGAGGCGAAATAAAAATCACTTCTGCTGTCTTAGTGGTGGCTATGTTCTGGGATATTTGGAAGGAAAAACAGAATAATTTATTTGGAGGATAATGCATTGTCCATGGTTCTATCTTTCAAAACATTTTTGTACATTTTTATGACAAACTGGAGAGTTATCGCTTGAGACATTTCATCTTTCTTTTTTTTTTTTCCAATTGTAATTAAAAATGGTTTCTTATCAAGAAAATGAATGAAAAGTCATTAAAAGATAAGTACATTTTCTTTTTATCCAACTTAAACACGTATCAAAATAAAAAGACTTTCTAGGTGGATTGTTCCTTTTTCTTTGTGCATCAATTGTTTCTTTTGTTGCAGGTACTGCCTGGTTGGTGCATGTCTTCACTCAACACTGTTCTTTCTCAAGGCATGAATCCTAAGAAAAAACATGAAGTAAGTTATTGAGTGATATATTTAACTCTCATGCAAATTTAGTTCCTATATTTACAAACAGAGTACTATTGTATTTTTTTTTAATTTGTTTGATTTCTACAAGTTTGCTTTTTTTTAAAGGTTTCTCAGGAAAAATGTTTTCTTTATATATATATATATATATTCATGTATAAAAGTGATATTTAGAAGTGAAGGTTCAAGATGAGGAGTCTCCACCCAAAAGTAAATAAAAAAATAGGGATAAAACTTGACCACAAAAATCTTTGGTTTTTGGGGACTGCATCATTCTTTTTGCTATCCAATTAACTCTTCCGTCTTCAGTTTAAGTTGTGTTATTGAACTCTTTTGGGAGGGGTTTATCAACCCACACCTTTTCAAGTTTATAACTCACGAGTTTAAAAAAGGTTAGGCTTATGAAGCCTAGCCTAGCATAGCCCACCCAACCTGCTAAAAGCCCCCATAATGCATTCTTCATTTTGAGTTGATGCAAGAGCCAGTGATGAGTAACATCCGTTAAGTTGAACAACTTGCTCTATTAGCAATAAAAGAAAATGTGTCAGAAGAGTCAACTCCATTAACACCAAATGGCTATCTTACCTGGAGAGATAAATACTAGATAGATACTAAATCCCATGTATTAGGAGTACACATAAGGCATTTATCTCCTCCAGCATGGGATAAAGTTGCATTCACACGGTCTTAGAAACAAAGATAGAATCAAGAGAAATGTTCGATCATTAATGACCATAAGAAACAAAATAATGATAAGATAAGTGCACTGATGTGTACCTTTGTGAAGTGAAGTAAAACGATCATCACTTGAAACTGGATTGGGCGACAAGGAGTCTTTTGGAACAGGATGTGTCTGGACCAGATATGCGATAATAATGACATATAATCCATCCTGTTTACCGAGTTTTTTCTTTTTAGCACCGGACTTGCAGAAGTGTTCGATCCTATTCCATTAGTGCGTCAAGGGGACCCCCTCTCTCCCTTTTTGTTCACTCTAGTTGGTGACGCTTTGAGCAGACTCCTCTGTAATGCTGAGACTTCGGGGCTCTTCAAAGGGTCTCGGTTTGCTCTGCGGGTTTGACTATATCGCATCTCCAATTTGCAGACGACACTCTAATATTTTTCTCTTATGACAGGATGTGTATTGACAACCTCCTGGCTATTCTCTGGGTTTTCGAGCAGATGTCTGGCCTGAAATTTAATTTGGAGAAATCTTTGGTTGCGGGTATTAATCTGGAGGCTGCCTTAGTAGAGGAGGTGGCCATGTCTTTTCATTTCAAAGCCTCCAAGCTGCCCCTGCTGTACCTTGGTCTTCCGCTTGGAGGTAACCCCAGATTTTTGGTTTTCTGGAATCCTGTGATTGAAAAAAATCAGAAACGTTTGGATAAACGGAAGAACATTTTGTTATCTAAAGGTGGACGATTGACGCTTGTTCAGTCCGTTCTTAATAGCCTTACTATTCACTTTCTCTCAGTTTTTGTGATTCCTATCTCTATTGTCAATTCTATTGACAAACTTCTTCGTGACTTTTTCTAGAAAGGGGTCAACAAAGACAGTGACTCTCATTTGATTAATTGGGATATTATCTCCAAACCGGTGTATTTGGGTGGGTTGGCTATAGGAAGTATTGCTAAAAGAAACAAATCTCTTCTTCTCAAATGGTTATGGAGGTTGCTCCTGGAAGATAACTCTCAGACTCAAAGTGGAAGGCTTCTTCTAATGCCAATAGCTCTTCTTGAAGCCTTTGGAAAGCCATCACGAAATTGGGAAGCTATTTGACTCAGCTCTCTTCCATTAAGCTTGGTAACGGCTTTTGGAAAGATGTTTGGAGCCCTGCTTCCAAGCCTCTTGCTGATCTTTTCCGCTCTCTATTCAGGCTCTCCTCAACCTCGTTGGCTAAAGTCTCGGATCTTTGGGAGACTCACTGTAACTCTTGGAACTCATCTCTCAAAAGAAATCTTATGGATCACGAGTGTGAGGCTCTCATCTCCCTTTTGAGTATTATCAACAGTTGCAGGGTTAGTGATTCTATGGATGTGAGGTGCTGGACAGTGTATGGTAGCAATGGTTTTTCTTGCAAAAATGCTTTCAGATCCTTATTCCCTCACGCCCCTTCGCTCCCTCCTGAAATCATCAAGGTCATTTGGAAGGATTCTTACCCGAAAAAGGTGAAAGTTCTCTTGTGGACAGTCTTCCTTGGAGGTCTTAATACGAATGATAAGCTCCAAAGAAGGTTCGCTACGATGGCTTTGAGGCCCAACCGCTGTATTTTGTGTTGTGCCAACGAAGAAGACCCTTGCCATCTCTTCTGGTCTTGCCCGTTCTCTGCTTTGTTTTGGAGGAATCTGTTTCAAGTTTTTCAGGTTCATGGCCCGAGTCCCCTTCAGCTTCAGCATCTTCTCCACGTTCTGCCATGTGGGGTGGCTTTGAAGGATAAAGCTTTGGTGCTTTGGCGTAATGCGGTTAGAGCTCTCATTTGACTTGTTTGGTGGGAAAGAAACAAACGCATCTTTCATGAGGAATCCCTGTGCGTGACCGATATATGGGAGTTATTAATTAGGTTTTCTTCTTTATGGTTTGCTAATGACAGAGTTTTGTAATTGCTCTCCGTCGGTCATTGCCCCCAATTGGAATTTTTTTTTTGTAATCCCCGGGTGGCCTTTTGTATTCTCTTCTTTCATTAATCAATGAAATGTTTCTTAAAAAAAAAATTATTGCCTCCATACTCATTACCTCGATTTACAAGTTCACTATTTTGTTAAGTTGATATGGAGATGGACAGTATGCACGAAATGCCCTACAGAATGCTTTCTGCAGGAAGTAGATTTTAGCAGTTGATAAAATTTGAGTCTTAGCTGTCTCAAACTCAAACAGGAGTCCAACCAAATAGCTCATAACAACCATATATTCTTGTTGTATTTGTTGGATTTTCACATCTGCGCTAAAGGCAATAGCATATTAAGCTCTGGATATATTTTTTTTGAATTCCATGCTGGTAAGAGATTGTTCACCCTTCTCAACTTGATAGAAATCCCTACATACATCATATTTATAGACATGTATGAGAGCCATAATCTTATAATGTAAAATTACAATGAAATACCATTAACTAATAGGCTTCTATAATGAACTATTCACCCTGATATACTATAATACACATGCTATAACGTCTCTTACTTTTCATCTGGTTATACTTATAATTTATGCTTGGCTCATTGTTCATGATATAATTTGTTGGTTGCCTGCATGGATACTTCAACTTGGTTGACGTATCACTGTTTGATACGTATTGGATGCTCGGACAATCCTGTATGTGTTGGAGAAAAGCAATAAGAGTTGAGATTAAAAAACATCAAAATCCTCATTTATTTTGATAATTTCTTTCTTATTGTCTTTCTAATACCAATATAATGAACTTAAACAAACAAAAATTAATGTGAAAATCATTGTAATATATAAAAATATTCTAATATATCTAAAAATTGTAATCAACGTGTTCTTTTCATATCCGTACTTAGTTTTTTAGAAAATGACATGTCACCGTGTCCATGTCCATATCCTCTATTCATATCTGTGCTTCTTAGTTGGTTTGGTTGCTTGTTTGGCCGGTCATGGTGATGCAATCTACTAAATCATGTTGTGGAGATGTTATAATAGCCAATAGGGACCTTTTTCCATATGTTTTATAGTAGGAAAATATTTTTTTGTATCAACAGGTTGAAGTGCTTTCTACCATTATTAATTTGATTGCAAATAGCCTGAAAACTCCCACAATTGTTGATGTTGGTGCCGGTCAGGTATCTTTTATTTCCATCTTCTTTATGCAAGATGGTAAGTTTGACACTGCATTTGAGCTTTGTTGTGGTATTATTTTTATCTGGTTTAAAGATCTCTAAGCGTTTAATATGTTGACCTTTTTGGAGCTCCCTTGTGAAGGATTTTTCTAACTATAGTCCTTCCCATATTGCCCTCAATTGGTCTAGTTTTTTGTAATCTTTTGAGGGATGTTTTTTTTGTACATTTCATACTATCGATGAAATTGTTTCTTAGTTAAAAAAAAAATAATAAAAAAAATATGTTGACCTTTTTGTTTGGTGGAAGTCCATCATTTCGACAAAAAGCATTTATAGATGTACATTATATTGAGACATTGTGGATGTTGGTGTTTTTTTTTCTTTCTATTTTGTGGAATATTTGACTGGAAAGGAATAAGTTGGTGTTCTCAGTGTGTTCTTAAGAGGAGGTATTGTTACCGTTAAGATGTGTGTATTAGCCATTAGATTTATATTATTATAAATATATTAGATTAGTAGGTTGTCCTTTGTTATAATCTTACTTTAACTTAGGGCTTCCACGTGTACATATGTTAACTCAAGTGTATGTATGTGTTAACGGTTAAGATGTATGTATCTGTATCATGACTTTTCTCTCAAACCCTGTCACTTCTTTTAGTTTACATTGTATTAGTCTATTAGAGACCTAGGCTTTTGTAAGGTCTTCTTAAAACTGTTTGTTTGTTTGATTTTTTTTTTGGTAAAGGTAAGGGTAATTTTTTGCTAACGGCTTTAATAGACATTGTTATCTAAATGCTTCTATACTTATTGAATACCAGCTAAAATCCTTGGGACTTTTGATAGACTAATTTAAGGATTTCGCTAATGGACCTTTCTTTTTGACATTTAACCTGTTTCTTTGAACATTTCACTCATGCCTTGAGTTTAGATAACAGTTTCATTATGTTTGTAAAAGAGTGTATGTTCCATTGAACTTTATACTTCAAATAAAGTTCTGGTGTAGATGAATTTTTGTAGTTGGATTTCAGATTTATGATCAATGTTTTTATCAGGGCTATCTAGCACAAGTGCTCTCCTTCCACTACAAGCATTCAGTTCTTGCAATTGATGCTTGTTCTCATCATGGAGGGGTAACAAATGCACGTGCAACACGGATTAAGAAGCATTACTTAGCTCAGATTCGTAAATCTGGGTAAGGTCTTGGAACCCTAATTTTATATTTCTTTTGCATATCATTTAATGTAATTAGGATGCTCGATCACCTTCTGAGTTCTTGGTTCAAATACTGATACTTAAATAGTTGCCTTTTGACATCTTAATTAATGTAGAGTCCGAATTTGTTTGTTCTAGTCAACTCTCATACTCTTGTCTCAATATATATTATGTAATGCATTCTTGATCTTGCGTGATAATTGTTAAATCACCACTAGAACCAAAAAACTAAACTTTAACATTTCAAAGTATTATCAATACTCCCCAATTAAATGCCCAATATACAAGGAGAACTACTAATATGAAACCAGACAAACATTTGGTTTGTGCTATGACTTTTGTAACTTATGTCTTTGAGTGTAATTACGCTTTTTTAATTTTAGTTGAATATCTGTCAGATTAGAATCCAGGAGTTTGAATTTTCTGAAGACAATCACGTGCCATGTGCTGTCTGTAGATGCATTAAAATCCCTTGCGAACATATCACTGCAAGAGGATCATGGTGAGGAAACAAGCATGCTTAGCAATGATGAAGAGAAAACTAAAAAGTCTTTATGCAGTTCAGGCGAAGAACCTTCGTTGGTTCTTGCTGGACTTCATGCTTGTGGTGATCTTTCAGTGATAATGCTTAGGTAAGAATAACATGATATTGAATTACTCCTTTTCTTAAGACGTCAAAATTTTGCTTTAAATTTAAACTTCGTTTAATTAACATTTGGGAGATCTTTGAGACATTTCAAAATTATCCCTTTTTTTTCTAAGTTTTTTTTTTTTAATAACAAACTAAAATTCTAATAAACAAAGATTTTTAATACTTGAAAAAAAAAAACTAAACTTTGATTCTTAACTTAAGATTCAGTTACAAAAGACTTTTACAAAGAAGCTCTCTATAACGCTTTTTCTCCTTGATCTTGCCCGACTACGTCTCCTATATCAACGATGTTCTCAGCCTCGCCGGCGCCTTTCATGACGGCGGAAGTCCCCACCTTTCCTCTCCTGCTCTCGACTGTGAGGTTCAGTTCTCCCCCCCCCCAACCCACCATGTCTCCTTCCTTTCTTGGCCTTCACTTTTGATTCTCTGAGTACGTCTACGTTATGATGGTTTAGGTGTGGAGTTAGAGAATAAAGTTTTCACAGCTCAGTTTGAAGATGAGAACATAGTGGATTGGATTAGAACTAATGAGAACAGAAGAAGTAAAGCCTTCAGGTTAAAGACTTCGGAGACTTTGGGTGAAATAGGTAAAAGAGACCATCATGCAGCTTCTCAATCGTCCCTGAATATCAAATTCTTGAAAAATGTCTGCTTTGAGGAAAGCGTTTTTTGGGTTCAAAAGTTTTTAAACCATAAGGGTTGGTTCCTGGAAGTGACTTTCCTTGCTACTGAAGGGGAAAGACGAAGCCTGTCAATTCCGGTAGGGGAATAACATCTGACTGGATAGCTTTTTGTAGTCTTATGGGTGAATTCGAAATAGGAGCAGGGGGGTACCTTCAAGGCGGAGCCTAATGAGAAGTGTCTTAAGAAGGATCCCGTTAAACCATCCCTTCGACCTGGTTCGCAGATGGTAGGTGTAGGGAAAATTCTTTGCCAAAGCAGTGATAACCTCTACGAAAGACAGCCCTTTGATGGAGTTCACAGAGAATTTAGAAGACAATGACAGTTTTCATTCCGTCGGTTGGAGATGCACTATTGTAATTTCAAGACTCTGTTTCTAAGACGATTGGTTCAAAATTTGGGAAATTCTAGAGAAGGAAGTGTAGAAAATGTGTCTGTCGGCTAACCCCCTTCCACTCTGACAAAAGCTATGATTTCCTGTGGAAATACAGAGTCAGCTAAGATGCTATGTCAACATCAGGGTTGGTGAAGATGGGAGAATATTTTGTGAAATTGAGAGATTGCAAGAGAATCCTCCATGGAAAACTAAACGTCATTCCTAGTTATGGTGGGGGGGTCAGCTTACAGAATCTTCCCCCCTCTCTCTAGCAGGCAGAGCATTTAAGAGTTATATGCGATAAATGCGGCTGGACTACAGTCTCCAAGTGTTTGGAAGCCGACAGTCTGGGAATTGAGAATATTAACAGAAGAAATGAGCCTCTCCTTTCCAAGTGGCTGTGGAGGTTCACCTAAGAATCTAATGAACTGTGGTATAAAGTAGTGGCTAGTCGGGCTGGAGGCTTTGGGCTGATACTCTAAATATAAAAAATCTGGTACCTTGAGGAGCCCTTGGTGGAATATTAAGTTTAGAATTATTATGGAGAATTTCTTAATGTTTAAGGTTGGCAGCAGGGAGAGGATCAGATTTTGGCTTGATATATGGGTTAGTGAATCAACCTCTTTGACTTTTCTCTGGTAGTTAAAGATTTTTGGGATGACGATCTAAATGTTTGGGAGATTAGAACTAGAAGAAGTCTCATGGAGTTAGAAATGATTGAGTATGCCGATTTAATGAAGCTTTTGCTGGATTCCAATTTGGGAAGTTTAGTTGCAGAATTTGGTGGAGTCTTTCTCCCTCCACCGGTGATAAAATGGAATTGGACTTTTGAGCCGTTTTCTCAAAAAAAATGTAATCTAGTAATGAGTTTTTAAAGATTTCTTTTGTCCTCAAACATAATGAATGAAAAGTCTGTTTCTCATAAAAAATATCAAATTTGATGGATGATTTAGTTTCTAACATGTAATATATCGTTATACTTTTTATCCTTTTAGTACTGGATTTAATAAATGCACTATATTCCAATTTCCACCATTAAACCAGGACTTTTGTAGAGTGCAAGGAAGTAAAAGCAGTCATCAATATTGGCTGCTGTTACAACTTACTCTCAGAGGAAGGATCTGATACTGAAGGCTTTCAATGTGGATTTCCAATGAGCTGTGGTGTCAAATCTGCTGGCTTGTGTCTAGGAAAAAGTGGCAGAGACCTTGCTTGTCAGGTACCTTTTTTCGATCTTTCTTAGTCATACTTGAAAAATATATTCTCTTTCTGCTTAAGGTGAGGCAAGTTATCATTTGAGTCTTTCTTGAAACACTAGGATTAAAAAAGATTGGATGGAGTTGTAATGTGCATTTACCCGGGAAGGGAAAAGAAATAAAAATAGTTTTGTGCTTAAAGCATTTTGCAGAACTAACCTGAGATATGCAAGGTGCACATAGTTGTGGTATGATTGAAGCATGTTTTGTCAAGGATATTAAAGGACTCTTGTTGTGTTGCTAGAGTTTTATATAATAGATTTTAAGCAAAGGCAGATACGGGAAATTTACATTTAGCTTTGATACCAATTGATGCAGAACAAGGAGGTAAAAAATCAGGGCTTACAGTACTGTTTGGCATAGAAACTATTACAATGGGTCCTTACATAAACTGATTAAATCAAACTAAAGGTCAAGAGACAATAGTGTTTGGAACATTGACAGATCTACCCTCAAGACCTTTATTTCCATATAGGAGGCCCTCCCCAAAGTATTATTGTTGTGGTGTTGAAGAAATATCCCGAAAAAGGAAAAATAATAAAGAAATATATTCCCAAGGCCCGCTCTTCCAAATTTTGAAATATTTTTTTCCATGGATTCTTTTGTGTAATTGTGTTTTTGCCTTGGAAATAACATTGACGAGAAGGAGCCTTAGGTTTTTTATATTTTGACAAATGTTAACTATTAACTATAGGATTCTCTTTGATTCTTCCAATGCAAGTCAAATTTATTACTTATTTTATCTCATTAGAGTGCAGAGAGATGGAGAAATTTGGAGAACGAGGATGGTCTCCATAATTTTGAGTTGCATGCTTTTCGTGCTGCTTTCCAGATGGTAAAATTTATGACTAAGTTTTCTAATCTTCATCGTTTAATTTAATTTCACATTATAATTTGTTTTTTTGCTTATAGCATATATCTGAGAAATTGTCGAATTGGTTTAATTTTTGTCTTGTGTCTTCACATCCTTGCTTCACTCCCTCCATCCCTACAAATTCAATTTTTCCTACCTGGTTTATAACATTATTTAATTGGTTTCTTGATCTTAATATTTCTTCAGAGTAACATTTCAATTTTGAAACAATCTGTTTTGCCCTAATCATCCTTCGACTGCAATCTTGTTTATTTTTCTCATCTAGGATATGAAGTTTCAAGATTGAGTATTTCTTGTCAGTTTACCTAAACTATTGAAATGAAGAATATGAGCCCTCTTACAATGTGGATGTTAGTTCTAACATATGACATCTATTTGTAGGAGGACTTCATTCACCAGCTGCATTCTCTTATCATTAGGACCTTGAGTATGCATTTAACTTTATCATTGAAGGGCAAGTGTGTAACACATTCAAAAACTTGGCAAGTAGATTCGTAGAAGAAAAATGGGATATTCTAGTCCCACTCCTTGATTTCTTAAGCATCATGTCGAAGGTTTTATGGCATTAATCAATTGGCTAATTTTCAGTATTTTGTTTCTCACTCCCTTTGGGACTTTAGCATGAAAGATTACAGACATGACTAAAAAGTAGGTCAACCAAACAAAGAAGGGATATTTAGTTTAGTTTTTTAGAGGCATCCTAGCACGTGGCCAAAGTTTTTTGAAAGTCAAGATATCTACATTTTTTAAAGGGACAATTATTGAAATAGCATATTTTTACATACTGATCACTGAAAAAAAATTACTCAAATAGCATAATTATAGTTCAATTATTTATTGAACTAAAAAAAAGTAAAATATTAACAAATTCATTGAGAATAATAATGAAAAATAATCAAATAGTTCGATAAATTATTGAACTTGAACTTATACCCATGAAAAATAACAAAGTATTTTAACAATTATTTATTGAAGTATAATTATGCTATTTGAGTAATTTTTAAAAAGTTACGCATCTTAGTAATTAGTATGCAGATTTACGCTATTTGAGACAAATTCTATTTTTTTAAATGTTTCATGTGCTCTTTGCAATATATATCTTCCATGAGTTTTTTCAAGTCTCAGATATCCCTGCTTTTTCACTACTAGTACGTGTCTTCTTTTGACTTACCTTTATTTCCTTGAAATAGTGTTTATTTAATTCGGTCTGTTTGCATAAACTGTGTGCTTTTCTTTCTGTCTGTTAAGGTTCTTTGTAAATATTATCCAGAAGTCATTGAAACTTGTCCATCTGTTGGGCGTCAAGGAAAAGCTCTCCGCCGTCGAAAGAAAAGGGATTCAACGGTATCCTTGATGTGCAATGAAAATAAGCTTCAGGCATCACAATCTGGTATGAAATGGTTAGAATTAGGAGGTCTCAGCTTTCTGTTAATTAATGGCCCTTCTATTATGCCCTAGTATCCAATGCTGAAAGTGCAAGAAATTTAGAGGGGTTAGTTGTGATTTTTGAACGATACGTGTACATATCCAACAAGCTTTATAGTATTCATTTGTTTATCTAGAAGATAGAACCAATGCAATTTGAACTGTTTCATTGACTAATAAAATGTACACATAAAGCTATTGCTCATTACACTTAAAATATGCTGCAGATCTTATCGGGGGGTTGGCAGATGACAGCAATGCCTTTTCTCTTGCAAATTCTGACAATGGAAGTACACAATGTGAACAATCCAAATCTGTTGATAAATATCCTCTTTTTGAAAAGTTCTGTCAATCTGGATTGAATCGCCTCGGACTCAAATCTTCGCAGGATATGGATTGTAATGAAATATGGATGGAAACTGAACCTTTTTATGTATGTATACTAAACTCAATGTTTTCTTATGCCCTACTACCCTCCCAACCCACTCAATTTATTGTCACAGCTCACTCTGACATACTTCTCTAATAAACTCACCAACTATGACTAATATGCTGCTAATAGTATGCTTTGATTACTAGAGAAAGAGAAAAAATGGAAGTTATTTATATTATTATGTGAAGATTTGGAAGTTTAAAATTGTACTAACGGCTCTTAGATATTTTTTTAGTTAACAGATTAATCTCATGCAGGAACTTATTGGGCCTTACTGGTCTCTTCGAGCTGCTTTGGGGCCAGTTTTGGAAACCTGTATTCTGCTCGACAGATTGCTATTCCTTCAGGAGCAAGATGGATGCCATGAAGCAGTAATGCTGCCTATTTTTGATCCAGAGTTATCTCCTAGGAATGTGGCTATAATTGCTAAGAAGGTTTGCGCAGCATGAGACTTATTAGGAGAAAAGGTAACAGTGATACACTCTCTTTCGTTTTTGGATATTGTTTGTGCTAAAAAATGTAAGATTATGTTCTATATTGAAGTCATAGTTGTCTTGGTTGGTTCTCAATCCTTGCAGTCCATATTATATAATATCGTGCATATTTGGCCGTATTGATTTTTTCGTCTCTTTAATATAATTTCAGTTAAAATCTTGAACAAGATTGTAGTATTTTGTTCAGGCTTTAGCTTTTTGCTAATTTGATTTATCCAAACCAATGTCTGAAAGACAGCAACAAATGTGTTAGCCACTCTTCGTGGACACTATATTTGTAGCTTCATATGGTTGGAAGTATAGTACATGGCTTCAAAATTTCAGATAGGATTAGAAGTATTTTGATAATCAGCAACAGACGTGTGGGGGTCTTATCCTAGCTATCATCCTCTCCATTAGTTGTTTCTGTTTCTGTTTTAAAAAGAACTTGATATGCAGTATTCATTTGGAGAATAGACTTTGGTGCTTTTTTTCCTTACTTATTTTCGCGCTCTAAGTTTTCATATGTTTTGATCAAATACTCGGCAAACTGTCATGATGCAATTAAATGTTGAAATTTTTTCATACAAATACAAAAGTAGTTTAATTTGTTGTATTCATGATTGCCTTTGATGAGTTTTCACAATAGAAAATTGTGCATAATATCATGTGAGTCTGAAGTTATTTTAAAAACTACAAAAATTTATACATTCTTGAATGATTAAACTGAATTACGGATAATTCTGTGAACTAAGTTAATCCCCCATATTTGGAATTAGGCTGTTATATTTCTTGAGCACCACAAAAAATCGAAACAAGTACATAATATCTGTGATTTTAACCTTTTTTTAATATATTCTATACTATTGTAAGTGAATTTATTTTGTTTGAATAACCTGCATGTTTCATATATAAAGGAAGTTTGGTGCCTATTAAATGTTTTAAATCACCACTAAACTTTAAAGCATAAGTTACAAGTAAGGCAAATTTAATCTTATATATTAACACTCCTCCTCACATGTGCGCTTGACCCAAACATGTGAAGAGAAAATGTCATCACTGGGATTCGAACTCAAGATCTCTTATTGTGATATAATATTAAATATGTTAAATCACCTGTAAACCTAAAAGCTTAAGTTTATGGGTAAAGACAATCAATCATATATGATATATCTCAACAGTGTCTTATTTGTAGAGAGGTGTGACTATGTAAGTAGAATAGTATAATTCAATTAGATGTGAGATAAGGATTTTGATTAATACCAAGATAAGAAGTTTTTAAAGTTTGGAAATATAAAATATTTTGATGGAAAAATAGAACTTTCATTAATTAAAAGAAGAAGAAGATAAATTACAATTACAAAAGGGAATGGGGAGTCAAAAAAAGAAAAAGAAAACAAGGAACTACAAGAAAATTCTATATAAAGCACGGACAATATTGAAATAGTACGTAGTTTGAAATCGAATGAAGAACTGATAAAAAAAATTACATAATAGCAACGACAAGTAAATCAAAACTTTATTAAAGATATATATTTCTTAATCAACCATGGCTTGGCATAGTGCTCAAAGGATTTTCTTTAAATGCTTGAGGTCATGAGTCAAACTATGTGTGGTCACCTACTATGATATTATCCTACGCCAAGTGTTATAGGATCATGTGATTGTCCCATGAGATTTTTGAGGTGTGCGTAAGCTCGTATGGACACTCACAAATATAAAAAAACAAAAGAAAAAGATATATGTTTCTTACTTTTTGTAGTTACAGTAGGAAATAGATAGAAATATTTGGGGTCTATTCAGTTACGTTTGAAATATAAGTTTCCCGAGAAATAGAGTTGTACTTGAGACCATTTTATTTATTTTTATATATGTTTGATTGTAGTATCCCAAATATATATTTAATCTAAATGTTTTAAGAAAAAGATTACATGCCATTGTGTATCAGCGCTAAGAACTCATATTCCTTCCCATTGGCAAATATTACTCTTTTAGAGTAGTACTTGTCATAGAACAGTTCTTTAAATTTCTTTCAAGTAACCGCCTCAGTCTGATCCAGGGATCTAGTTGTAGACTCCCACCAATACAACACATCATCCACAAAAGAGTAAGCGCTACAATGCACTTTCGAATGATCAACGCAATTCACAGAGCCCAATACCCTCTGCACACGTGTAACCACTTCTCTACCTCATCGGGATCCACAGACTTACCATCAAATTCCTTTGGGGCATACTTCTTATACTCTTTGAGGAATTTGGCCTCCTCGGCGGTCATCTTTAATGAAAGACGATAATTTTTTGCCGTCATCTTTTATCTAAAAATTGAGAAAAAAAATATTATTTAATTAAATATGATTATCAACAATATTTATATTACAAAAGTTAAATTTAACCAAATATTACAATAAAAATTAAAATATTACTTAACGCCTACATGAATCACAAACAATATTTGTAAATTAAAAATTTAACTAAATCATATTTAGACGAACACTATTACAAAACCACACATTGTGAGAGACATTCTTAGCTTCTCCCAAACTCTTTCATCAATTTCAAACCCCGTCACAATAAAACGGTCATCCATACTTTCAATAATCTTTGATGGTTTTTCTATTTCCTGAAATTTAAACATGAAAACAACATAAGACCTCACGCACTTATGTGATCCTACATGGAATGGAAGAGAAATGGTGCTAACAGATCGAAGTATAAGATAAATGAAATGTTTCTAAGTCACTATTTAGTTTCTTGAATAATATATGTTGCATCAAAATAACCAATATGGGTTGACCTAGTAGTCAAGGGGTTGGTTTCCACTCTTGAGGTCATGGGTTCAAACCATGGTGGCCACCTCTACCTAGGATATTATCCTACGATTAAACCGACGCCAAGTGTTGTAGGGCCATGAGGTTGTCCCGTGAAATTAGTCGTGGTGCCGGTGCACGTAAGCTTGCCTGGACACTCAGAGTATCAAAAAAAAAAATTATATATATATATATGTTGCATCAAAATCTTAAGAAAAGATACTTCATAATATAATTTAGGAAACGTTTCTTTTTTTACCTTTGTATTTAGTTGAGTGAATTAATTTTAATCATAAAGTTTTGGTTTCATCAAATTGAAACTTAAACTTAAATTAGTGGATAAGTCAACACCTCCAAGAGAATTAACCAAAATTCAACCAATAGATCACCCAAAATCTAACCCATACAACAACCAAAACCAAGCTAGAAAAACATCTAATTCCACCCATGAAAACACTCTAATCCAACCAAAAATTGAGCAACTAAAAAAGACCAAAACCTGACATAAAAATGTCCTAGTTCAGCTAGTTAAAAATTCAACATAACCATAAATCCAATACCCGTAAAAATAGTCTAGAGTCACAATAATGTTCAAATTTACCCGTATATCTAAAAAAACAGCTAATAGAGGGAAATAATTCACCATCTATTTAAGTTCAAGGTTCAGTTTTATAAAATAAAACTTTAAAGTTAAAATTGATTTACTCAAAAATGAATCTTTCCCTATAATTTATCAGATTTATTTGTGTTTTTTTTTACCAACTGCTCCCACCCTCCTCAACCACACAGTTGCAAGGAATAACTTATTGCCACTCTACTGGATGTGCTTTACGCATTAACCTCATTTGATTAGTTCAATATTATTTATCATGTTAATTTAAAAGGGGATACAAAAACTTAACGTTTTAAAGTTTTCTTGTCCCTTGGGATTCTTAGAATTTTATCCATTTGGATTTTTTGCATTTAATGTCAGATGCCCATCTTTTGTATTATTTGTTATTAAGATATATTTAACTAAACAGTAAACAGGGCTGGTTGTTGAACTGGTCAGTAGTGCTTGTACGTCTACATCATCTTGAAAGTTCTATAATTTCTTTACAGTAAATATAAGCTTAAAAAAAGTTGTGAGATGATATGATTTGAAGACTACCCAATAAAAATTGACCTGTTACATCTTTCTAAAGGATGAGTTTTATAGATTCCGGAGTCATGGTTCATTGGTTTGGTTTGTTAGGTTTTTGAATGAGTTTATCCTTTCCTTTTTGTTTTTTCTTTTAAATAAAAAAAACACTTCTAGGCCATTTTTTGCACGATCTCTTTCGGTTCATACTTATCTTTTGAGCTGACTGATGGGGATAAATTAGATGATGTGAAATTATTTGAAATTTTTTAATGATCAAGAATCATTTCAAAATTTGAAAGTGCTGAACGTGAATTTTTTTAATCCTGCTAAACTTATGGATTACCTTTTCTGGTAGTTTGTGTACCAATTCAGATTATTCCTATGAAATTTTCAATATGTTTTTTTTGGTGTTATTTTTTATTTTTATTTACCACCATAATTATAGTTTAAAAAAAATTGTTTTATTTAATTCGTTTGTTACTAGCCTCAGTGACTATTGTTTTCTTTTTTTCATTTTCTTTTGGTTTGGCGGCTGGGAGTAGAGGGGAGGAGTTCAACTCTTTTTTCTTTTTCTTTTTTTCCATATACAACAAGACATTTAAGAAATTGGGAAGGCATGAGAGATTTGTTATTAAAAACTAATCAGAAAGAAGGCTCTTATATCTTCTGGAAAGAAAGTTTTTGATGGGTTGACCTAGTGGTCAAGGGGTTGCTTTCCAACCTTAAGGTCATGGGTTCAAACCATGGTTGCCACCTACCTATGATATTATCTTACGATTAAACCGACGCCAAGTGTTGTAGGGTCATGAGGTTGTCCTTTGAGTTTAGTCGTGGTGCGCGTAAGCTGGCACGGACACTCACGGTATAAAAAAAATAATAACAAATAAATAAAATAAAAAAATGTTCATCGTTTTATGTTCATTTCCTTTTTGGAAAATTCATGGCTAGCACTATTATTTTTAAAGCATTTATATATATATATATATATATATCAGATTTTTTTCCATGTTAAATTGTGATTCACAGAAATCAATGTTAATTGCTTCAAACGATTAACATGATCATAAATCACCAATTAACATGTTTAAAATCTGCTATATTTTTAAATACTTTCTAAGTAATGCTATATATACTAAAATCCCTTTCTTTGTCCCGACCCCGGACTTATTGACTAAATTGTATTATGCGCCTAAACTTCTTGAGAATACTTAAATGGGAAAGGAATATCCATTTGAATCTTTCAGATATTAGTTACTTTTGGTTAATTTAACAAATTGACTTTCACACAGATGCGTGTGGTTTGAACAACCTCTATGTTTAGTGTATAACCAGAAATTCTTTTGTGGTCAACAATTCAAAGAGAAACTGAGATATGGAGTTCAGAAGCTGAAAAACGTCGGCACGAAATTGACATCACTCAATATCCATGAATTGAACAAATCAGAATGAAATTCAGGTAAGACTTCTTAAGCTAACAGATGGCATCTCCTCATTGTAAAAAAAAAAAGATGGTATCTATATCTTGAATGCTCTTTTGTCCTTAATAGAACACCCAATTCTTATTCCTTCTTTTAAGGTTGTGACTGATGGACTTTCCAGAAACTACTCTTTCTTTTTTAGGCTGAGAAAAAAACACAAAAACATGATTATCAGTGAAAAGGTTGGTAGGTATGTCATTTCCATTTCTTAGTAGAACAGAAAAATGGTACACTTTGAGATTGGGTTTGTCAAAAGGTTGTCTAGTTATTTATGTGGAATCTTAGCTTTTAAAAAGTTTTGAGTATATCTATAAGGAGCAATGTATTCAAAGGTTTGAATACATTTTGGATAATGGATGTTGTTGTTATTGTTTCTGTCATGATCAAAAGTACTCAGCATTAGATTGGAAAGGGCTGGGATGTTGATGGTTCTTTAGATAAGGCTTTGCTTGTTTATCTCTTTTAATTGTCTACTTGTAATTAATTGTAGAAGCCTAATAAGTTTGCTAATCTCTATTGAATACCTCCTTCACTAAGCCATTTTAGTCCTTTAGAACAAGTAAAAAAAAAAAATCTTCAAAATTATTAGTTTTTTAATTTAAAATGAAAAAAAGAAAATAAATTGAATTCATTGTCTTAATGAAAACCATTCATTAATTTAATGAAAGTAAAAAATGTGTTATTATAATTTTTTAGTAATTTTGAAATTAAGGTAAGAATAATGTTATTGGTTGTAATTTCTTTAAAAAATAACTAGTCTGTATTTGTATATTCTATTCTATTTTATTTTATTTTTAAGATTAGCTATCTATTTTATTTTATTTTTAAGATTAACTTGTTTAATACTGTTTTTTTATAGGTAATTCATTATTATTATTTTGAAACCTTGACAAATTTTATAAATTTTAAAAATATTTTCGACAATTTGTTTATGTTTTCAAATTTTTGCAATTATTTTGAATACTTTTTTAAAAATAGAAAAACAAGTTGAAGACTCTGGTTAAAAACTCTAATTTTTGAATACGTCACCAAAGGGGGAGTTAATTTCTTTAAACAACCGCTGAATTGCTCTGTTCTTTTTTAATTTTGCTGGTCTGTTGAATTATATTTTTTCTCCAAGAAAATTAATTTGTATTTAAAAGGAAAATCTTCTGGCTAGTATGTTGTACCAATCATAAGAAGTAACTGTTAATAGTTATCCTTTTTTTTAAAAGAGACGGTTTATTGAATTATTTGGCGGCTTAGTTTATAAACCAAACAAAAAATAATGGATTATACTTGAATTTCTTGTTTTAAAAAATAAGGTCTTATATTTTAAAAAATATATTTTTGAAATCTTGACCAATTTAAAAATTTTAAAAACAGAACTTGCTTTATTTTTTATGATGAATTGTTGCACCTATTTTTGTTACGATCCAATTGCTGACATCAGCATGATGGACACAATGTCCAAGCTGCTTATTAGATGATGTCTTATGCTTTGTGGATTGTAGACCTCGATATTTGTTAATTTTTATAAAATAAAAAATACACTCCATGAATCATTTCTCTTAGAAGGTTGGAGTATTGATGTTTCAAGTTGCTAGTATTTCCTGTCAATTGGGAGGATAAAATTTTGACAAACAATTTTAGTTTGGCTAATCTTGCATTGCATAAACCGGTTGACTAAGGGCCCGTTTGTTATAATTTTTAAAAGACACTTTCTTTAATCAAAAATACTTTTAAACAATTTTAAAAACTATCTCAAACGGGTACTAACTGATATATGTCAGTTTTCAGCATAACTTAATTGGAAAAGTATCGATACTCTTTTCTACAAGGTCAAAGATTCAAGTTTCTCATTCTCATGATATATAAGTATAACACCAAGCCCTTACATTTCTTTTTTGACTTTTTAATAAAACAATTATTATTATTATTATTATTATTTAAAGAATCCCTCCCTAACCGACGCTGTTTGTGGAGGGTGTTAAGAAAGTCTTTTACAAGTAAGGTGTGGTTATTGAGGGGCGACGTTTTGCTTTCAGTGAGATAGTGGGCCGTCGGCTGTTATTTGGATGGCAACATATATTTTACTTTTAGGTATTTTGGGATTGTTCTATATGGAGAAAAAATAGTGGGAGGAAACAATTTTGGGTGGATTCTCGATATTATGTATAATTGTGAGTAATTACGATATATATATATTCAAAGAAATCTTTCACATAATTTTATAGCTATTGGAATAAGAAGTTTACAGTTCACAATCCTTCAAATTTTCAATATAGAGGTACCTCTCAAGGAATATTCCTCGTTTCATTTTTCTATTTTAAAAATAATTAAATATCTAAATATATTTTTTTAAGATATTACATCAAATTGGGGAAGAAAGACTCGAACCTTCAATCTTAGGAGAATGAGCAGCAGGGGCGGAGCTACCATGGGACCGGGGGGGCACAAATATATATGCTATTTTATTCAAATTATTTTTAAAATATGTATAAAAATTTGCATTAGATATTTAGATGCCATAGAATAACGATAGTGGCGCAATGGCGGAAGTGCTTCCCAAAAATGCTGATGAATGCACGCGAGTTCGAATTCTCTTGACATTACATATTTGTTATTTTTTTCTTTACTAGCTTTTTTGCAACTTTCATATCATTTTATAATATTAAATTATAAATAACTTTTTCCACTTTTTTTTACATCTGTCTATCTATTTATTTAATTATTAATAGAATTATTTTTTAAAATAAAAAACTAGTAAAATTTATAAATACTTACTTGACTTAATTTTCAAGAAATTAAATACCACTAATGATTATATATATTATATTTTCATAGTCATAATTAAAAATTATATGATTGTATGTTAGTAGTGTTTTTCAATTCGGTTTACGTCAGTTTTAATTAAAATCGATAATAAACTGATTAAAAAAATTAAAAACTGAAAATGAACCACTTATCAATATTTACTTGACTTAATTTTAAAGAAATTAAATGTCACTAATGATTATATAGATTCTATTTTCATAGTTAATGATATTATAATTAAAAAATTATATGAATGCAAATTAGAAGTGTTTTTTAGTTCGGTTTACAGTTTTGATTAAAATAGACAATAAACTGATTAAAAAAAATCGCAAACTAAAAATGAATTGCTTATGTGACAAAATTCAATTGACATATTAGAAGATTAAGTTAATGAATTTTTATAGGTTTTAGTTGGTTTCAATTCAAATTCTATTGGTTTGGGAGTTTTGCTGTTTAACTATGTGCCCCCCTTATTTTAATTCCTGGCTCCGCCACTGATGAGCAGGTGTTTAACTACTTGAGCATGGCATCACAAGTTTTTTTAAAGTAAAACAAAATACATAATACTAAAATGTGTATTATTTTTTGTAGTTTAATTTATTAATTTTTATAAAATTATTTAATATTTTTGTCAATGAAAAGAGTTTTTATTTTTATTTTTTTTACAAAAAATAATATTAAAAAATTCAAGGCGAGGTTGGAGGTATGGTGCCTGAGATCTTCCTATCATTTTAACTTGTTAGCTTGACTTCAGTTTATTATGTTTGATCGTTGGTCATTTCAGTGGCTTCCAATGAAAAACATTAGTTGATTCTTTATTTCAACCTCCAACCAACGGTTGATTACTCCTTAAAACTGACCCCGATCAAAGAGTTTCAGCTATCGTTGAACATAACGTTGTCAAATTGGATTGATTGTTCATCTCTTTTAAGATAATCCAAATCTCCTTTTTTTCGTTAGTACTTTTTGAAGTTAGCAAATTGCATGTAGAAAAAGTCATGAGTGATAGCAAAATCAAGTTTTTTTAAGTAAGTTTTACCAACTTAGAGGATTGTGTTGATAGAAGGTCGAACGGAACTTGCACGAGGTTGAAGCTAAGCCAAAATAGGTCTTACATTTTGTAGGTGAAGGGGCAAACCTTACCTTGTTTAGCCTCGGCTATCAGGCATCGATAAAAGAGATTTGGTACTTTAGTAGTACGACTGTTGTTGTGCTCTTAATATTAAGTCGTTGTATAATAGAATGTTGTTCGCCTTGGCAACTCACTCGTTGGGCATGAAGGCTCTAATAACCTTACCTGAAAATATCAGTATTAAATAAGGTAAGCCCAATAGGAGGTTGGATGAGCTCTGGGACAAAGAGTAGAGTACATGGAGGAATTGCCTCTCTTTATTGTATGAGAATATTCTCGATAAATGAGTAGAGCTCAACTAGTTAGACATCTACTTTCTTTATATGAGGTTGAGGTTGGAGGGTCGGGTCTCCCCTCCTTAATTTGATGTAATATCTATTAAAAAAAATGTGGTGTCAAATTACATTAACTTTTATTGTAATTATGACCAATTAATTGGTTCAATATCGGGTTAATACTCATTCATTTATTTATTTCAACATGATAAGTGAATTTATGCGACACAATCAATTCAATGCATGAAGAGATCGTTAAGAATCATTCTGATTTTAATTTATTTCAAATTAAGACATTGTATTTTACCAAATTAGAAAGAGAAAAGGATGGTAATGGCAGCCACTAATTTAAGACCAGCCAGATTATGTGGTTGGAAAATTAAACAAGTTGAATATGAAGATAGTTTAGATTCAGGTGCCAACTCTTACATAATCCAAACATTTAATAATGTTGACACAACAATAAATGCCATATATATAGATGCTGACCTTTTCCCTCTTCTATTTATAGACTACTTTTTTATTAATAAATATATATATATTACTTTATTAATAAAAAAGTAGTCTATAAATAGAAGAGGGAAAAGGTAAGCATCTATATATTTGGCTTATATATATATATATATATATATATATATAAATAAAAGAAAGTTGTATTAAAATGTGTACTAAAATATTAAATAATATTCTTGGCACATATAAATTTATATTATTAAAATTTAAAACATTTTGTTATCTCAATTGATTTGAATTCAATAACTTTATAGATATTTGAATATTTTACCATATATATATATATATTACTTTATTAATAAAAAAGTAGTCTATAAATAGAAGAGGGAAAAGGTAAGCATCTATATATTTGGCTTATATATATATATATATATATATATAAAAGAAAGTTGTATTAAAATGTGTACTAAAATATTAAATAATATTCTTGGCACATATAAATTTATATTATTAAAATTTAAAACATTTTGTTATCTCAATTGATTTGAATTCAATAACTTTTTAGATATTTGAATATTTTACCACTTATAAAATTACCTCAGATTTATTAAAATTTATCAATAAGAATTTCTATAAAAAAAATTATCATTCATTAAGGAATATAGAGGCTATCAACTAAAACTAAATTAAATTATAAGGATTAAAATAAATCATTTAAAAAATTAATAAGGATTAAATTTATATAAGTGGTAAAGTCATGAGAATTAAAATACTTTTTTTAAATAAGTACAAGAATCAGATTGACATAAATGATCAAATATGAAGTTTAATATAAAACCGTTAAAAGTATAGGGATTAAATTGATACAAACCCCTATGCGTTTGAACGAATCAGATGGTGGCATTTAAAACCCCATCTCTCTCTTTCCTACACAAGATTTAAATATTGAAATTAACAAAATAAAAAACTTTTATAAATTAAAAAAAAAAACAAAAAAACTATACGTATATGTCTATAAATACACACGTATGGGGATAAAGCCACAGTTTTGCTTCAAATAGATTTAAAATTCCAAGAGTTTTCATCATACAACGTCTAATTCTAACTCTCTCTCACTTCTTTCTTTGGAAGTGATTAACAAGAGAGAGAAAAGTTGAAGTTTTTTAGAGAGAGAAAGAGAGGTTGGAGTTTTTAGGGAGAAGAGATGGAAATGGAAAACATAGGCATGGTGGAGGCAAAACTGCCACCTGGGTTTAGGTTTCATCCAAGGGATGAAGAATTGGTTTGTGATTATCTGATGAATAAGATTACTCTTTCTGATCAGTCTTCTCTTTTGATTGAAGTTGACCTCAACAAGTGTGAGCCTTGGGATATTCCTAGTAAGTTCTTTTTTTCTTTTTTCTTTTTTCTTTTTAATATTAATATTAAGTCATGTTTTTTAAGCTTTTCTCTAAGTTTAATAATTTTCTTCATATTCTAATTACTTTCTTGTTATTTTTTAAAACCGAATTACTGAACCGGAGCATAACTCAAAAAGTTAAAGTACGGAATTTTTTATGTGGCTGAAAAGTTCAAGCCTCTTGTCTTCTATGTAATATATCTCAAAACCAAGTTAATATGCTTTAGGCGGCCTCTTTCTCTGGGTTTGATGGATTTCTTCCAACTTTGGAATAAATTAGGATTTTGGATTCCATTCACATGGTTTTCTCACTCTTTTTTGCCCATTATATTCATATCTTTCTCTCTCTTTTTTTTTTTAACAAACTAATTCATATCTTTCTTTTCCCTTTCACTTCACTTCTCTTCTTCTAATTCTTTTTTTTTTTTTTGGAAATATATGATGTTTATATTAGGCCAGGATATGGATGGTCATTTTTTTCTAGCTAGTTTCATCATTGATACTACAAATTGATTTTCTTTTTTTCAAGAATATATATATATATATATATATATTAGTTATTTACTTGGGCTAGGTCAACAACTTTATTTTATATAAGTCCTTCCAAAGAAAACTTTTCTTTCTTTTTTTCTTCCAAATTTCAAGGGCCAAAAAAACAAGACTATCTAAAACAATAAATCTCATATTTCCATCCCTTAATTATTTCAAAAACGCCCAACTTATATCACCAATATTGATTTCATTCAATTTTGATTTTAACTCTTGAAAAAATTATAATCAATAATTTTTTTTTAATAATCAATATTATTTATAGTGTCTTCTCACCAATAAGGAGGAGTTTCTCCTTGTTTTCATACTTATCATATTTTTATTAGATCAAACGTATTAATGAAACTCACATATGAAAAGTACTTGATTGTAGCCAAACCTCATTTTCTCAAATTGGAGGTGGTCAAATATACCCATTATATTCTTTAAAAATAAAAACCATTTTACTTTCCTCTCATGGCAATAAATCTCTTCCCTCACATATTTATTAACTATAATGTTAATGAATCAATATATATGAGAGTAAAAAAGTTTTTCTTATTTATATGATTATAATAAGAATAATATTTACTGATGAAGGGGGGTAAAATATAATTCTCATTTCTCATCTATTTAAAATAATAAATATTATTCAGTAATAACATTTAATTTTTATTGAAACCACAAGTCTATACCCCTCAAAATATATAATATTTGAATGGTTTGAATCATTTATCATATATCTATTCTATCTAATTCTGTACAATATGTGTTTATATATAATTGGTTGAATGATTTAAAACTTTCCAAATCCATTAAGTTAATAGAGATGAAAACAAACAATTTTGTCATAGTCTCAAACCCAACCAAAAAAAAGTAGTGAAAGTGATTGCTAGCTGCAATCCAACAAATCCCAACCCTAAATTTCACCAAGTTGTTCTTTGTTTCCACCCAATAGCAGCCTTCAATGTGTTAAAATAAAAATTAAAGCATTTCATTTCCCATTGGAAAACCAATTTAATTTTTATTTTATTTTTAATTTCACCCCACCAAATCCAATAAGGGCTTGTCACTTTCATGGGGCATTGATAATTATGTTTTAAAATTACTTTTGGATATATATAAAATTCTCCATTGGGGTTTAACATTTTGGGGGGTTTACCAAAACTATATGTCTTCAATAACTCTTTGATTTTGACACTTGAACTGAATAATTTAGATATGGTTAAACCTTGATGACTCATACAAAGAATCTCTCTCCACTTGCTTATTATCTAAATGTCTATTCATCTCTTTTGATATATGAATATCCATTCCATTTTTAAGAAAATGAATAACTTTCATATGGGATTGTTTAGTGCATGAATTGAGAATATGATGTCTCGGATTCAGATGTCTAATAATACAGATTCAGATGTCTAATAATAGAATGTACGTGTTTTGAGATTATAAAATATGTTTTCATTTTTTATTTAATTAACTTATTTTTTTTATAAATTAAATTAATATATAAATTTAAATTAACCTTTATCAATAATATTTTTACTTAAAAATCTACTTCGTGTATTAAAATTAGGTCTTTAGAAGCTTAAGTTTTACTACGTATTTAATATTACAAAAACAAAAATATTAATTAGGAGTGACAGAAAATGTAGTGAAATTAAAAAAAAAAATAAACAATAACAATATATTGTTAACTACATCATTCATCAATCAATATCTAAAGCAATCACAAAAAAACTCAAATAAAATATTATTGAGTGTATCTGATTATTATTTATGAAAGTCAATCTGTGATTGACGAGTTCTTTAAAAATACTATATTTACAGTTACTTTAAAGAAAAAGTATATTAACCGTTACTTTTATAATTATACATATTTACAAATATGTTAAAAGTTAAATTAACTATATTAATTATGTGTTTAGGAGAGGCATGTGTTGGGGGAAAAGAGTGGTATTTCTACAGCCAACGTGATCGTAAATATGCAACTGGTCTTAGAACAAATCGTGCCACAGCATCAGGTTATTGGAAAGCCACAGGCAAAGATAGACCCATTTTTCACTTTCATAATCGCAATCAACTCGTTGGGATGAGAAAAACCCTAGTTTTCTATCAAGGAAGAGCTCCCAAAGGCCGCAAAACTGAGTGGGTCATGCATGAATTTCGCCTTGAAGGTCCCCTTTCTCTTTTCAAAGATTCCTCTCCTAAGGTAAACCATTTCTCTATCTCTTTTTCTTCTTTTTTTTCCGTTCTTCTAGATTCTGTTTGATAATCATTTCATTTTTTGTTTTTAGTTTTTAATTTTTGAAAAACATTTTTTTTAATGTTTTCAAAGTTATTTTTTTCAATAAAAAAATTGAAAAACTAATTAGTTATCAAATAATTTTATTTATTAAATTAAAAAACTGAAAAACATTTGTTATGTTATTAAGTTAGAAATGAAAAAAGTTTATATAGTATCATGTGGAAGTCGACATAACATATTTTAATTTATAAAACTATAGAGATGAAAATAGAACCGATAAAAGAAAAGCAACTGAAAATAACGAATTATGGGGATTATAATCATATTTTAATCTTTTTATCCATTATAATTATAATTTTTTCCTAGATGTTACGGAATAGTGAATAGGTTGACATTGAGCTTGACAATCGTTCTATTTCAATCATTAACAATTTAATTACGTAAAATATGAGAAATTATAGATAACAACTCTTTATTAAATTCATTAATTACCTATCAAAATATTATACATATATAGATGCAAGTTGTTAATCGGAGGATCACCAAATTAGCTAATTGTCTTATTATGAAATCTGTTGACTTTATAAATTCTCCCTTACCAAAGCCGACGTTGTCTATATCTGCCATTTATGACTTTCTAGCAAAATTTTAAAATAATGGCAGCAGCTGATCCAAGAAAGATTTTCTTTTACTTCCAATAAAATATTAAATGAATTTTGTCTAAAGCCAATTAGTTTAGCTTAAAATCAGCTGCAATGCATAAGTTCATTGTATATAGACGATGTCAATTTCTGTGAGGATTCTGATCAAACAGATAATCTGCGTTATTTTTTAGACTAAACTTGACTCCCCTCTTGAGAGTAGGCATCCGTATATTTTCATGGTTATAATTTAACCATTATTTGGAATTGTTTAAAAAAAATTAATCTCTTTTTTCTCATTTAATAATTTTATGTTTGTAAAAGAGGATACGGAGATAGCTACTCCTCTTTTCCTTATTTGCATGTTATTCTCTAGGGCTTATAATTCAAAGTCAAACAAAAACAAAACAAAACAAAAAAAATCATATTTTCACATCGTTCTCTGAGATTTACAATAAAACAACTAACCTACAATAATTTTGGAATAGTTGCTACTTCTATATTTTTATGTCATTCTCCAGGAATTTTTTTTTTAAAAATAAATTAGGTAGTTACCAGGAAAAAAATTAAATGAATTAGGCAGTTACTAGTAAACATTCATATTATACCTACCTATAATAAATTAAAAATAATAATACTTTAGAGTATCTCCTTACTTTCATATGTGTTTTTTTTTTGTTCATTTATAGTATTTTTAATAAATATGTAGGTATATATATATAGTCGCTCTTATATATTTGATCTAATAAAAATATTATCAGAAAATCTTCTCCTCATTGGTGAGGAGGTAAATATGAATAAAAAACAAAAAACAATAGCATGTCTAGTTTTTATTTATAATGACACTACAATGAGAATGACCCATATAGATTCTTTTTCTTCAACAAAAAAAAAAATTACTTTCCTCTTGATAAAAGTTGGCTTAACTATTGACATGGCATCAGCGCAACCAAATCTTTTCCTTTATAATATTTATATAAATTTAAAAATAAAAATTTCAATTTCTTCAAGATAAATAGATATACATGCATACTAGAAAACATCCGCTATTTTCATGTCATTCTCAAGGCATATAATCAAACTAATAATTAACATTATTCTCATGTCATTTTACACGGATTATAATCCCAATAGAGAACCAACTACGTTATCATAACATTACCAGGTTCGAGATAGCTTTTAGAAGTTTTTCTTTTTAATAATTATAAAATCATTTTTTTATTTAAAAAGACTTTTAGATACTTTCAAAAGTTATCTCAAAAGGACACTAAAGCTTATAATCTAACAACACGTGATTTTAGCAATATATCTTCACATAACTTATGTATATCTTTCTTCTTATATAAAAAACAGGAGGATTGGGTTCTATGCAGACTATTCTGCAAACAAAAGGAAATCACCACAAGACCCAATACAGGAAACAGCTGCTACAACAATACAGAAATAACAGCCTCTTCTTCTTCTTCTCTCCCACCTTTAATGGATTCCTACATCAATTTTGACCAAAACCAGAGCACCCTTTTAAATGATCAATTCCAGCAAGTGCCCTGCTTCTCCATCATCTCTCAAAACCAAACCAACCCGTCTCTCTCAAACCTCGTACGAATCGAACCAAACAACAAGAACTTCACTTCCTTGTTTGAAGGAATTCCTTACAATAATAATTCATCAAGCAATTGTTCAAATATTGACCCTTTTGTGGCTTGTGATTCAAAGGTGCTAAAAGTTGTTCTTGATAATATTGCTAAGATGGAAACGAATGGGAATTCGTTTAGAGGGCAAATTAGTATGGGAGAAGGGAGTTCTGATAGCTACCTATCTGAGGTTGCAGATGACATTGCTATCTTATGGAATAGGTGAGAAGGATGTTTGCATTGCGGGTTTGAGAAGTCTCGGGTTGTGGGCCTTGAGTTTGTGTATGTTTGGTGTATGGGTTTATGCGCGGTAGAAACTTAAGTTTATGAAGAAAAGTTTGAAAAATTACTGTTCCGTGAAAAACTCGCGAGGTTAGAAAAGTAAAATGGTGTATAACCCGTAATTCAAATGCTCCATAGAAGATTGTTGTAACTGTAAAAATGACTGTGATTTAGAAGGATTTTTCCCAATTGTAAATTTTATTTTATACGTGGGAAATAGAAACTTTTGAAGCCTTGTTCATACTCATATTTGGGGAAAATATAAAAAGTTATCAATTTGTGTCCTTATACCGCTTTATTTTATTTATTTGTGGAACATTTGTAAATCTAGCAATCTTTTTAATAATATTAGTAAAAATATTAGCTCTCTAAAAATATATTTGTAAATATAGCAGATTTCGATATGATGTACCAATGATAAACATTGAATTACATATTTTTACACTAAGTTTTATCAATAATACACATATTAATCACTGGTTAACATAGTAAAAAATGTTATATTTACAAAATACTTTTTAGAGTTGATATTTTTACAAATATTGCATCAAAATCTGCCACCTAATGAAATTTTCCTTTATTTATTTCTGGTGTAATTTATGTATGTGTTTTTTATTTCCAATTTTAAAATCTTAGAATTTGGTTATGATTAATAATGAAAAAATATATATATTCTTTTGCTATTTACATGATTATTTCATAAATTAAACATAAAACTAGTGATCTAATGATTATTAAGGTTTTTTTTAAAGTCAAGTCAATATTATTAATATTATAAAATAAAATAATAAAGAACCAACTTCTTGTTATTGTAACTGATAAAAAAATTACGAGTGGGATCAAATTGACTTATTTTGTAAAATTTAGTTGTTAAACAGTTTTGTTTTAAATTTAGAGACTAAATAGAAATGTCAAATTTAGGTCTAATAAGATAATTTGCCTTTTCTTTTAAAAACAAATAAATCATTTTAATTAGGGGTGATTGGAAATTGCATTGTATATGGTTGGTGGTTGGTGTAATTTACAGATAATATATATATATATATATATATATATATATAAGAGTATAATTTATAAATTAGACCAATTATAAAAGTGTGGTTTGCAATATTCTCAATCAAATAATATACTTTATTGCCAACACGACTATATATCTCAAGTTGTTAGGCACCTGCTTCCTTTTCATGTGTTTGAAGCTTCGAGTCTCCTCTTCCCTAATTTGATGTAATACCTCAAAAAAAAAAATACACTTTATTAAATTAAAAAAAATACCTAATATTTTGACTTTTATGACCTTCAATTTGTACTATGAACTGGAAATTTCAGTTGTCTACTTTATTTCTTATCTCATTCATTTATTTTGAATAAATGATACTAAATTGATGAAAATAAATGATAGACTAAATTGATGAATTAGTGTTAACATAACAGAAACGTTATCAAAGACTTAGCAAATATTGTTTTTATCGAATAGAAAATGAGACAAAATCTTCACGAATTCGTCACAAAAAGATTTCTGATTTTAATATTTTGGTGAAATTAGCTTTGCCAACAGCGTTTAGTTGACTTGTGATTCTACTTAAAATAATAATAATCTGTCTAAATCATGATTCTAAATAGATTTTGAATAATGAAGTAAATTTTATTTTATGTAAAAATGTGTTAAGTTGTAGTTATTTACCTCCAGTAAAATATAGTTGATACATCGAGAATTCAAATCTCTTCATTCTCATTTTTTTTATTAAAAAAAAGTAGTGTTTATATTTCATATATGTAAAAAACTTATTCATTATATATTGTAGAATAGAAGTAAGTTTTTAACTATACTTTTATTCTACGATAGACTTGAGTCAAAAAGAGAGAAGAATAAATGATAATCATGCATGTTGAAGTTGTTGGGAAAAAACACCTCCCACATTCACCGCTAGAAATAAAAAAAGGTAATCGAGAAAATTATAGAAACAAACACAATCAAAGAGACACAAGAATTTATACGGGTTCACTTAAATTGGCTACGTCCAATTGCTACCGCTGCGGATTTCACTATGATGAATCAAGAGTTACAAGAGAAATATATAATACACTAAACCGTGTATTACACTCAAAGCCCTCAAGAAATAAAACTCTTTCTTTTACAATGTTTCTCACCAACTCACAAGGAACAAAAGCTCTCTCAAAACCTCACTGTCGTCGTGCCCCAAAAAAAAGAACGCCCTTTTTTTTTTCTCTCGTTTTAACTCTTATGGCTTCACACAGTAGGTCAAAAACAAAAGTCACTGCCTCTCACACATAAACAAAGTTGTTGCCCTATTATTATTGGCTAACACGCTTCTCCGTCCAAGATGATCCAAGTCAAGTTGTTGCCCATATTTTACTTTGTCATACAGCTGAACAAAACAGTACAAAAATTGGCCTTTGACTAAATAAATGGGCTTTGACTTCATTTTAATAATTTTGATTTGTCTTCACAAATACACAAAAAGTTCCACCTTGAAGACAACATCAAAACACCATGTCTTTACTGCAGCGGTAGCGACTCCTCCAATTCCACCTTGGCAAGATAGAATAATCCATAGCTTTTGCTACAATCATTATCTTCATCAACAATCATAGTTCTCAAATTAGAGAGTTAACCTACTCCACCATATAAGTAGACCACTTGAAATATCACCTTTCAAGATTTTCCTTTTTCCTGCACATGTCGATAAACCTTGTTGAAATTATGGTGCAACTTCCACCTACTTGGCTTCCCCTGAAGTTCTTCAGCCATTGACATCATTCCACCACTGATGGGTGTCGAAACCACCAAAAATAAATACTTACTCTCGGGATTTAGAAAATCTGTAGTAGTGGTGAGTAAGGTCGATCTCCACAGGGAATTGGGAATTAAATTAAAGTTAACAAAAAAAGGGGGGTTTTGAGTTTTGGAAATAAAACGGAAAATAAAATTTAAAAAGAATAAAAATCAATAGAGAAAGCTTCCAACTAAAGGTTAAAGTTCATGGATTTGATCATCGATTACTAAACATGCATTCCTAAATTCTTCTCTAAATTAGTTGGGAGTTGCCGGAACAACAAGTGCTCTTCCTTAAATTCTCGATAGCCAAGATACGATATAATGGCTACTTCCCTAATTAACGGATAACCCTAGAATACGATAATAAGATTTAACCCTTTAACAACATTAAGATGAGAACCCAATTCTAACTAACAAACATAGTACGACCGATTCATTTAAGTTAGATTATAAATTCTCATAACATAAATCAAAAAGTGTCCTAATCAATTTATATGCTAATATGCTACTTGTATTAGAACAATTAAACAATTACGGATTCAACGTTCTAACTAGCGATATGCAAAATTAACAATTGAACAACGAGCCCTATTGCACAAGAATTAATTAACAATAAAATATGCAAAGAGAAAGTATGAATAAAGAGAATATAGGAATTAAAATTAAGGACAAAACCTCACAAATTCATGAATCAAACCTCGATAATCCTCTAGTTGGAATAAAGAAACTAGCTAGAAAACATATTAAAAATGATTTAAGAGTCATAAGAAAAATAGGGGAAGAAGAGATTTTTAATTAGGGTTCAAAAGAGGGTTTAAATAGGCAAGAAGAGATAAAATAACATAAAATCTGCTAAAAGATAAGCCCAAGCCGTCACCTGAGCTGAGCCGAGCCGTCCAAGCCAAGCGCCACCGCATGCGTATGTGAGAGAAGCTGTGCGCTGGAGCCGAGCTGAAACAATGAGCCGCCTATGCTGTTTCTTTGCTTTATACACGGAGCGACGTGTCGCCAGTCAGCGGGCGACACGTCGCTTGCTGCTGCTGAACCAAATGAAGATAATGCGCGCTGACGCCAGCACGCATCTTTTTCCCTAAATGATGACGTCAGCCTCAGTTTTTAGCATTATTTTTCCCTTTTTCTTGTCACCGCGGCGACGGCTCTCAACGCCGCAGCGACCACCCTCCGATTTTTTGCCCGGAATTCGATTTTGGTCTCAATCGCGGCCGTGGATCCCATCGCCGCGGTGATAGGTCTTTTTCAATAATAAAATGGGCATAACTTCTTTGTTTTAAGTCCTAATTGACCACTGTTTTCGCCTACGTTCATGAAATTCAAGGATTAATAATATTATGAACATTTCAATCAATTAACAATCATATTTTAATTATATTGGGGATAAAACCACTTATAAATAGGCGGAAATTATGAGTTATCAACCACACGTCTTGCATAACTGCCAAGTCAATGCTTGTGTGCATCCGCTAACAACACATCCTCTATCATGGTACAACGATCATACCATGAGGATGAATTTCTTCTCTTTTCAAACAAAGTCGTCGTCTCCCTTTACAAGAGAGACAATGTCAGCTTCTGACCCAGAGCCCTTTGCCGAACCTGCTCTGTTTGGACAATCTCTTTTCAGGTGACCAGATAATCCACATTCCCAGCAACCTTTCTTTTGTACAAAATTCTTCTTTTTCCCATTGCTAACTACAAACACATAATTGTTATGTGAATCACGACCTTCACTCTTCAACTTTCTCTCCTATGATAAGAGTTTACTTGTAGTTTTTGCAAAATCCAGAGAATCATTTCCATACATTAGAACCATCTTCATGTGCTCATAAGAAGATGGAAGAGACAAGATGAGCCTAAGTGCCTTATCCTCCTCATCTACATTCACTTCGATTGCCTCCATCTTTGAAATTAGGGGTGTTCATTTTCCCCGCGGGGACCTGCCCCGAAAGTGGCGGGGAATCCCCGTTCCCAACGGGGATGGGGACGGGGAATGGCATCCCCGACCCCGACCCCGACCCCGACCCCGTCCCTTACCCCATCCCCGTTCCCCGATTAAATCCCCGATAATTCACTTTTTTTTATGTTTTTTATTGTTTTTTCCTTACTGTTTTTACTGTTTTTTATAAATTGTTTTTTTATTCACTGTTTTTTAAAAACTGTTTTTATTCACTGTTTTTTATTTGCTGTTTTTTAAAAACTGTTTTTATTCACTGTTTTTGCTGTTTTTTAAAACTGTTTTTTTCTTTAATGTTTTAAAACTGTTTTTTATAACTGTTATTTTAAAAACTGTTTTTCTTAACTGTTTTTCATATGTTTTGTTTGCTGTTTTTATTGTTGTTTTTACTGTTTTGCTGTTTTTACTTGCTGTTTTTTTATTGTAATTTGTTGTTTTTGGATTTGAGTTAGATAAATTAGTGAATTTTGATAATTGTATTGAAAAATTAACTCTATTAGGGATTTTATTTTTAAATTTAAGCGGGGAAAATTCCCCGCTAAATTCCCCGTTCCCCGTGATTCACCCGCGGGGAATCCCCGTCCCCCGTCCCCGTCCCCGATCTCTTTGAACGGGGAATTTTGCGGGGATGGGGACGGGGATTGGGAGCGGGGACGGAGAATGCATTCCCCGTCCCCGCCCCGCCCCGTGAACACTCCTATTTGAAATTATACCATTGAGAATACTCAAGTGATCTGAGATTTTTGTACCTTCCTCCATTCACAGTGTGTGAAACCGCTTCTTCAAGTACAACCGATTTGAGATGCCCTTAGCTTGATACAAGGCTTCAAGCTTCTCCCAAAGCTCTTTAACTGTCAAAATTCTGTTCATATTTGCAAGAATATTTTTAGCAAACACAGTCTTATCGTACTTGCCGCCCTCAAATCCATCTTCTCCCACTCTTCACCATTCGAACTGGACTTCTTAGTACCTCCACTAGAACCACTGCCATCTGATTTTGTTGAATCATCATCACCGGTTTACTATTTGAGAGCACCACCACTCAGTCTTCCTTTCAAAGCCTTGTGTAACCCCGATTGTATCAATACATCCTTGACTTGCACTTGCCACAAGCCAAAATTGATCATTCCATCAAATTTGTCCACATCAAACTTCACCGGACTCATAAAATTTGACATACTTGCTTTTCACTCCTAGCTTGAATCAGCGGACAGTTATAACCTAAAGCTCTGATACCAGTTGTTGGGAAAAAACACCTCCCACATTCACCGCTAGGAATAAAAAGAGATAACCGAGAAAATTATAGAAATAAACACAATCAAAGAGACACAAGAATTTATACTGGTTCACCCAAATTGGCTACGTCCAGTTGCTGCCGCTATGGATTTCACTACGATGAATCAAGAGTTACAAAAGAAATATCTAATACACTAAACCATGCATTACGCTCAAAAGCCCTCAAGAAAGAAAACTCTTTCTTTTATAATATTTCTCACCAACTCACAAGGAACAAAAGCTCTCTCAAAACCTCACTGCCGCCGTAATCACGAAAGCCCAAAAAAAAAATGCCCCTTTTTTTCTTCTCTAGTTTTAACCCTTACAGCTTCACACAGTAGGTCAAAAACAAAAGCCACCGCCTCTCACACATAAACAAAGTTGTTGCCCTATTATTATTGGATAACACGCTTCTCTGTGCAAGATGATCCAAGTCAAGTTGCAACCCATATTTTACTTTGTCATACGGCTGAACAAAACAGTACAAAAACTGGGCTTTGACTTCATTTTAATAATTTTGATTTGTCTTCACAAATACACAACAAAAATATGATCCAAGCTTGGTGGCTTAGGCGAGTTGGTACATGAAATAACTTGATTATGTGGAGAGAGAGAGAGAGAGCAAATACGGTTGTGAAAAAGATATAGACATGTTTATATTCTATTAAAATTAAATGAGAGAGAATTAACATATTATATTGAATGGTCGAAATATATAAGAGGGTTCTAGTTTTTTTTAGGGTAAAATATACTTTTGGTCCCTACATTTTGCACAACTCACGATTTTATTTCCTGTCTTTATAAAACCCACTTTTTTAGTCTCTATGTTTTGAAAATCTACGATATTTTTTTTTTTTGGATTGCTATTGCTATTAAGTATTATGGCAGCTCGACTTTGTACGGCTTGACCTAGGCTTTCGTTTTCTCTAACTCGGGTAACATTTTGAAAATCGTTGATGATTGGGAGAAAGAAAATAGAGAGGAGGAGAGAAAGTGAACAAATAAATATAATAATTATATTTTTATATAGAAAATGTCACTTCAATTAAAAAAAAATTTGACATGTCATCTAACAATATTGTCACGTTAGCTTCCTTTATAATTGATTACGAGAAAGACTAAAACCGTGGGTTTTATAAAGACAATGACTAAAAATGTGAGTTGTGTGCAAAACGTATGGATAAAAAACGTGGGTTTTATAAAGACGGAGATTAAAACTGTGAGTTGTGTAAATATAGGGATTAAAAGTGTATATTACCTTTTTTTTATATATTGATAAATCGTTACAACATAAATAAGTAAGTAAATGGAATATTAATATATATTTTTTTAATAATAAACATAACTTTTCATTATTATATGAAAGAGTCTAAAAAGACTAACCAAACAATTAAAAAAAACATTCACAACAATAGAAGGAAAATAGTTTTTAAAAAAATTATAATTTGCACTCCAATTCGAAGCCTTAAATACAAAATCTTCCCAAATCTCATTCCAAGACTTGTGAATAATGAATATTATAAAAAATTATCTTATTCTGTTCAAGCCAAATATCCCAATAAATAGTTCTTAATGCATTCAATTATGATTTGAAAAAAAAAAAAATCAATGGTATGAATTCAAATATCCACTTATTTTTCGTATGGTAATGTTTTAAAAAGAATTTAAAATTAAAAAAAAAACTCTAGACGCGTGAACTTCTAATTTAGTAGATAATATAAGTCACTCACTTACATCATTAGATTAAACCCTGGTCGATTTTTTATTTCCTTCACAATTTACTCAATAATCATTAACCAATGGTATTTTTTTTTAAATGGAGTTAAATCCACATGAAATTTTAGTGGGTAGCATAACTCTTAGCAATATTTATAAATATAATATTTTTTAAAAGTATTTACAAATAGAGCAGTTTTTAAAAAAACTCTCATTTATATGAATCAAAGAAGTAAGTGATAACATATAAGCTAATCAATGATGACTTATTAGATAATCACTTATTACATTCAAGAAGTATCAATTGATTACATATATGATAAAATCAATAATTATTTGTGCGGAAATCAGTGATTACTTAAGCGAAACTATTGGTAATTTTGTAATACAAATTTGTTTTGCTATTTATATAAATAAATTTTTGGGCTGCTATTTTTATAAATATTCAAGTTGATTTTGCTATAAATGCAAAGAGTAAATAGCAAATAACATTTTTGTGGTTTCGGTCAAATTCATGAATAACACTTATATTTTAAAAATGACAAATCAAACTCATGTAGTTTCAAATTATGTCAATAAGACTCTTCCCCTCCCACCTTTAAACATTCTTTTAGCCATAACTTCTTCGTTTCAACTCCGATTTGAATGATTCAAGTGTTTTGGAATCCTCATTTCGAGTGCTACGTTATGATCACTTCAAAACTTCAAAATTGTCAATAAATAAAAAAGTTTATTATCATCAAAATATTAGGTATGATTGAAACCATTAACCCCTTTATTTACTGATTATTTAGAGGTTTTCAAGTGATACTAACGTAGAGTCCAAAATGAGGATTCCAAAACATTTTGAATCATCTAAATCGAAGTTCAAACGAAAAAGTTATGACTAAAAAATGTTTATAAAGTTGGAGGAGAGAGATTTTATTGGTATAATTTAAAACTACATAGGCCTGATTTACCATTTTTAAATTACTGACACTGTTTATGAATTTATCCGAAACCACGAGGGTGTTATTTGCAGTTTACCCATGCAAAAAAACCCCTTAAATCCACTCTATTATCACACTAAACTCAAACGTGTCAATTAATTTCTCACAAACTCGCCGAAAAACACTCCTTTTGCACCTAAATAAACAGACCTTTAATCCCTCGATTTGCTCTGTGCTGATTCGCATTCTCCCTCGCATGGATTCCCTATCGAACCCATTGACCTCTAAATCTTTCCCTCTCCCATGTCGAACTCTTTCACTATCATTCCCCACACCTTCCCGCCTATGCTACTGTTTCCCGCCTTCTCTTAATCGCCGGGGTTCTCGCCGGAGCTCGACCTTTCAACCGCCCCCTGCCGGAAAACGAGTCGGAAAGGTCCATTGCGAGTTCGAAGCCAATGTCAATGGTGCTCTTTCTGCCGACTTCGACTCTCGCTCCATCGACAGGGTATTCATATGATTCCTTTTTACCAAATTTGATTTCTGCTATATCATTGTGTACTCTTGTCTTAGTTTTTTTTTGGATTCGGAAGTTAGTTTACTTGTCTCTCATGCTTTTCACTGATTAATGAAGAGTATAAAAGAGGTCGGAAATCCAACCGAGCTGTCGAGGGTACAAAATGACACTCTAAATCCAATTGGTATTGAAAGAAGTAGAACTATAGTTAGAAAAATAATTAGAGCGAGTCGAGTACTCCGAAGTTGAATATATGCCGAGGAATCGTTGAAGATGCTAGAGTTTCTAACCAACTAAATTTACCATAAAGTAGCAAGTACAAGATTGGAATCAATAATAGTTTGTTGATAAGTTGGAGTAAATATCAGTCATTGCCAGAAGTAGCATGAGCTTTGAGGCATACGGTTAGATAATGACTCCATTTCTGAAACTCTTGAATCACATGAATTAATTCAGAATAATCTCAGGAACGAGATTCAAGAATGGAATTGGTTGTTTTCGTATTTTTACTGTGTCAAGTTTAAGTACTAATAGTTCGTGTATTAAGTTTGAATCCTCCATAAGCTTTTTTTTTCCCGTTTTAATGAAGAAAATAGAAGTGTACACAGTGTCTTCAGACATTAAGGGTGCAAAAATCATATGCAGATGCAATATTTGAGAGATGAATATCTCGTGTCGTTATGTTACTTTCCTGTTATCTACTCGTTCATGCTTAACTTCTCAGATCTTGCATTTTTTTGCTTTGTTCTAGAAAAAGGCATTGGAAGCAGCAATGAATGACATAAATAGCTCATTTGGGAAAGGAAGTGTGACAAGACTAGGAAGTGCTGGTGGAGCTTTAGTGTATGCCCTCTCATTTTTCTCACTTTTTTTTGGAGAAGACTGCAATTGCAAATCTCGAAATTTTTAAAGTGATCAACGTGATTATTTTATAGAAATTGTCTCAAATAGCATATTTCTACATACTAATTATTGAAATATTAAAACTCTTCAAAATTACTCAAATAGCCATTCAAGTTCAATAATTTATTTAAGTATTTATTTTTTATTTTTCAGTGTTATTTTCAATGATTTTTTTGGTTTTTGGCATTTTTTAGTTCAATAAAATATTATCAATAATTTATTGAAATATTTTGTTATTTTTCAATGAATTTATTTGTATTTTTTGCTTCTTTTATTTCAAATTTTTAAAAAGTTTTGACATTTTAGTAACCAATATGTAAAAATATGCTATTTCGATAATTGCCCCTTTATTTTAATTCTATATCTTATGTGAATTGAATATATTAGGCTGCTTGGAAGATTTCTAGGAGGATCATGTTGGGGATAATTGCGTGGATTTTTATTACATATATGCAAAGTTCTGGTTGGATGAGTTTGTAGTCTGTTAGGAGTCTAGTTCTACTTCGTCAAACACAAGGTGTCAATTGTGATGTTTGTTATGAATCTTGAGCTTAATAAGCTTTTTTCTAACCTTGTTACTCATAAACATTAATGAAATTAAAATCTAAAATCTTCCAGCTTGGGATCATTTCCATTTTGTACTACATGCTTTACATTTATATTCTTTAAACTGCTTTACTATGACTCATGTTGATTTTGTTGATTTTTTTTTAAGTTTCTTAATTTGAGATACGAGGCTTACATGGTCAAAATATTGGTAATATCTAATACTATGAATTTATTACAACTAAGGTTGGGTGGGAAGGGAGAAGTATAGTGAAAGAAAAAAGGGGAACTTTTTGTTATGTTCTTCATCAACCCTACTCCCCCCCTCCCAAAACAAGAACACATGGCTATCCCACACCTTACTGGAGTTTAACTTCTTTAAAGCATAATGCAAGTCCAGTGCTATAGTGTTTCATGTAGGCTTTAATATTTTGTTGCTTTGTTCTCATATAGGGAAACCTTCCCAAGTGGTTGTTTGACGTTAGACTTTGCCTTGGGGGGTGGCCTTCCTAAAGGTAGAATTGTAGAGGTATGTTTACTCGTTGAGATTTTTTCTTGAATTTCTCAAGTCATTTCCTATCTTCTTCAATTATGCAATTGATTTTGTGGTGATGTTAAAAAATTTCTTCCGTGGGATTTTTAATAAAGAAAGAAAATACTTTTAAATTGAAAACGTAGTGTAAGAGAGGATCTAGGTGTAATATTAACTAATGTATGAAGATTTTTTGAAGGAGATCAGGAGAAAAGAAAAAGGGAAAAATTAGAGTGAGTGTTTTTAATTTTTTCCAAATAGAGAGTTAATAAGTTTCCTCTGGGCACTTCAGATTGGGCTGAGAACACATTTTCTTGCTTATTGAACTGAGGGATAAATAGTGTTATTCAGCAATCAGTTTCTCGGAGATTGGCATATCTTCATAAGTAGGTTTGAGACTATCCCGTGCACTCATGATGTGTGAAATGAAAACAGTGTTTTGTAAGGTGCAAGGCTTGATAAAGTATGAATCTCATTGGAACCTAGGTGGAAGGTACAAAGTGAAGTGTGAACCTAAAAGAGGTGAGACACACAATATGTTTGAAAAGAATTCTATAACATATCTGAAAAAACTAGATCATTTATGCATATGAATGTTGCAAATAATGAAGAATATCACATATGAAGTTTCTATCTGAACAAACAAGAAATGAGGAATGGCAGGCATGTTGCCACTTTTCAACGGAACAGAAGGAAAAAGAATGAGTAAATTGGAGAAGGGTGGTGGTCTGCGTTCATGTGTGAGAAATGAATTTAAAAGGTACGAGGACACTTAAAAAAAATTGTGGACCATTAATGTGCACAAGGTGCACCAAGAAATGACCTACTGGAAGGTCTTATAGAAGGCATTGATGTAAAGTTTATGAATAAGAAAGAAAAATTGGTTCCACATTTTGTGGATTTCCAAAGAATTGTAGAACTCACTATAAAAGTTTTTAGTAATAGTAGGAATTTGTCAGATTTTGTAAAATTACTCTGTGATGAGAGTATTTTCTCCTACCTTACTTCATACCAAAGCTGTGGTGGTGCCTCTATATTATGAGCTACCAAAATGTGCCCCTTGAGTAGGGACCTGGCTTTTGAAAATAAATTTTTCTAGGCCCCAATACACAAAACACAATGCACAAAAAATAATAATAAATAAATCAACTTCAAGCAATGTTGGAAAAGAGTATTTAACGTCTTTAAACACACTATAGACTAACTAATTAAATTTTGGATTTTTGGGAATAATAATTGATATACTAAAATCCTTTAAAGGAATCTTCCATCACATGTTTAACGACCTCATGTATCCATTGAGAAATTCAATCGGATGAACTGTATTGAATTTATAAAGTAGTAAACTGGTTTAAAGAAGCATGCCATGAACTTCATCTGTTTTTACGTTTAGAAAACTTTCATCTAGTTTCATTTGGTTTCATCTGGTTTCATCTTCCTTATTTATGAATGTTATGCGTGGTTTAACACTTAGCTCCCTAAGAGGATAACACTTTCATAGAAAGAGTGAGATTTCCTGCCTTTGTTTCAGATATTTGGACCAGAAAGTAGTGGAAAGACTACCCTAGCACTGCATGCAATTGCAGAAGTACAGGTATCATGTCTGTTGGTATTTCTTCATTACTTTAATGAAATGGCCTTTTGAGGTGTTTTTATCAAAAAAAAGAAAAGAAAAAAAGTCTGTTGGTATTTCTCCCTGCTTCTGAATTTCATTTTCTGAAAGCACAAAGAAACATGCAAGTTTTTTTTGTCTGTTATGAGAATACTTAGTATCTCTTCAAGGTAACATGCAGAGGCTAGGAGGAAATGCGATGCTTGTGGATGCAGAGCATGCCTTTGACCCAACATATTCAAAAGCTGTGGGAGTGGATGTAGAAAATTTAATTGTCTGCCAACCTGATCATGGAGAGATGGCACTTGAGAGTAATGCATCTTTGTTTGTCTTCATGATTTATATGCAATGTTGCTTATGACTCGTATGGATGTCTGTGATTTGTGTATTAATGATATACTCTTACATCAGTTGCAGATCGTATGTGCAGATCTGGTGCTGTAGATCTTATTTGCATTGATTCTGTCTCTGCTCTCACTCCAAGAGCAGAAATTGAAGTAATGTATTGATTGTTTGAATTTCTAAAATTTTCTTGTTAGATCATCTTCTTACTTTTCTTCTCATATTCACGTTTTAGGGTGAGATTGGTATGCAGCAAATGGGTTTGCAAGCACGCCTCATGAGTCAAGCTTTGCGTAAAATGTCTGGAAATGCCTCAAAAGCTGGTTGCACTCTAATATTTTTGAATCAAATACGATATAAGGTACTCATATGTAAATTTTATGCATGTATAGTGGTGGGTCTATTTTGGCATGCCTAGGGAGTGCTTTTAATCTTGGAAAAATTGCTTTTAGATGTGAAATATTTATGTTTGGATACATTTTAAAAACACTTTTGAAAAAAGTCGAAAGCACTCTTTTTTAAAGATGTAATTAATAGGTTCTTTATCCAATGATTTTGGCTTTAAAGTTTTGTCACTGATTTCTTCTATATACAATTTATTTCATTGCACATATTTTCTCTCACTAATTTCTTTCTACACTCTCTTTTTAATCTCTCTCTAATTCGACTTTCTCTCACTAACTTCTCTTCTAACTTCTCTATACACATTTGATCTCACCAATCCTTCTCTACACTTATTTTCTCTCATTAACTTCTCTTTACACATTTTAGCTCTCTAACTTCTTTTTACACACTTATCAATTTTAAAAATTATTTAAAATAAATATAAAATATTTTAAAGACACTTCTAATTGGATCAAAAGCACTTTCGAAATACTAGATCCAAATAATAAAGTGATTTATCATCAAGCACGTTTTATCAAAGTACTTGTTTAAAAAGCAGTCTCAAACACACCCATAGTTCCAGATTGCATGACATTTTTATTCTTAACCTTATTTTCTTGTACTGTATCAATATTCTCACATCTATGTACAATATTGCAAAGCTTACCAATATTTTTATTCTGAATTTTATAAGATTGGTGTGTATTATGGGAATCCAGAAGTGACAAGTGGAGGAATTGCATTGAAGTTCTTTGCCTCACTTCGACTTGAAATACGTTCTACTGGGAAGCTAAAGTCTGTAAGAACGATCTCTGCTTATTTTCTTGACTTGAATCATTGTTTTCTTCTTTCCTTTTTATTGAGAAATAGAAATCTCATTTATAACGGTGAAGATACAGTTGTAAAATTAAATTAATAAAGATTTCTGTTTGTGGTGAACCTTATTCTCCTTACTTGTTATTCAAGGTTAAGGGGGATGAAGAAATTGGGATCCGAGTTCGTGTTAGAGTGCAGAAGAGCAAGGTAAACTGACATGATATTAATTTTTGCTTGGAATCTTTATCAATCCATATGCGCCTTTTCTTTTCCAGGATTTTTTCAAGAACTTTTTATCAACTCTAAGTTCTTCTAACATATGCACTTGTGAATGGAAACCAAAAGATATTTGTAGTTTTATGGTATGGTGTGTTTGATTAGAATGACGCTTGAATGGTTTTCTCATTTTCTTTCTTCTTCTTTTTTTCTTTGTTTGTGTTTTTAAAACAAAATTTATGTTATGAATGTCTTGCAGTAATAAATTAAGCTAGTAGTTGGAATTTTTTTTAGATGAATTCATAAAGATTTTATAATGAGTTAACAATACAAGAGGAAGAGAACTCCTCAAGATAGCAATAGAGGACGAGATATCCTCAAACTGCAAAATTGATACTGCTAAATACCCAACGTAAAGTTGAAATTCTCACTGCAAAATTTCTCAGCTTTGCCACTGAAGAGTACACATTCAAAAAGTGTCCAGCATACATAGAATAGAGAGGGAAGTTTGAGACATCTTATAATCAGAATCACGAGAAAGAGAGAGACAATTCACCAACCCATACCTAGAGTTAAACTAAAAAAATACTATATACTGAACAGAATAAATTAAACACATAACCAAACAATCTGCTTACTGAAAATTTTATAATACCTTTAAACTAGCAAAGTAACTGCCCATAAAATTTCCATTAGAAATTTGAGAAAATTTATTATTTGACGTAAGCATGTGATGTTTTATATATTTTTAAGCATACATTGCAAAGTATTGATGCATCTTTTGAAACAAAGAAAAGTCACTACTCCTTTATTATTTATAAGATGATCGTTTGTCCCATATCAACTTGATAAAATTATTTGTTATCATATTTTCTTACATTTGAGCCTGGGGTATTTGAGAGAAATGTTAGCTAGCTGCAACTTGCTATTTGCAGATTATACGTAGATTCAGTTTCTGTTTCCAAAATATCTGCTCTTACCTGTAATTTTAAAGTTCTGTTCTCCACATTGTTGCTGTAGGTTTCGAGGCCATACAAGCAAGCTGAATTTGAAATTATCTTTGGAGAGGGAGTGAGTAAACTGGTGAGTATAGTGGTAATAAGCGTTTTTCAACTGTGGGTGAAAAACATTGTTTTCCTCTTTGACTTTGTTTTGAATATCCCCCTCAACAGGGTTGCATCTTAGATTGTGCTGAATTGATGGGTGTTGTAGTGAAGAAGGGATCGTGGTACAGCTACGAGGACCACAGGTTTGTCTTGGACTCGTAATAGTCAGTCTTATCTTGTTTTTCTTTTTCTAGTTATTTAATCACCTATGCAATCAATTTTGCTTTCGCCTCGTGTTTTCTTCGAGTGCAAACTTGACTGAATTATTTTATATTATCTATTTCCATAGAAGTGTCTCCTATCCTATCCAAAATAAAACCGATTCTGCTTTATGGAATACTTGTTGGGAATTTGAAGGGTTTGTTAAACCCTAAACTCCCTAATCCCAAGAACGATAAATAGCAACACAAGAATAAATAGAAGCGAGAGAGAAAATAACGACACCAGAGAATTTTATACAGGTTCCCAATTGGTACGTCCTATCTTCTGCAGATTCCACTATGAAGTTGAAGATTACATCAATGAGACGAATAATAAAGAGTGTATAATCGCTCACAATTATACATAACCCCGAGTATCACTCAAACGGTTGCCCCCTCTCTATTTTCTCTCAATATGAACAAACCCCACACAATAGTCCTCAAACTATTGTTACTACTCACATGCGAAAAAAAACAATTTCTTCCTCGGTGGAAAAAGACTCCAGCCGCCACTTGAAGACCTTTTTACCACACCCAAAATGATGCCTCAATATCTCATATTTATATCAAGTTGCCGCCGCCAATCTTGCCAAAGAATCACCGTCCATGACATTCACACATGAATTAGGTTGTCAAGATAATGGACTATGGTGGGATTAAAGTAAGTGGCCTTTTTACATGTAATTGGGCTTCACAATGGTAATGGGTTTGGGCTAATTAATTTAGCTCATGATTTTTTATGATTTGATCTCCACATTTACTCAACAATACTTATTAATGGGCTGCACTTTCATGATAATATTTTGGGTTCAAATTGTCGTAAGTAATGGTTACCACACCTATAAGATCTTCCAAAATCATAATAGTTGATTAATGTCTACAATTCCATAAATTTTGAGATTGTGGGTTTACTGGATTGTAAGTTTTGGTGCATCTTTCTTTTATTGAATTTTTAAGAAAAAATTACTTTACATGACATCTTATACATATAGGAATGATATTTCTCACTAAGAAATATACTCAAAACCATGCAATTGATTTGTAACCTACCTTGAACAGTTGGAATTCTGGAAACACTCATGTATATTATTGAGAAGACTGAGATGAATAATTAGATTACACGTTCAATGTATCCCCACATTTCAATTTTCAAGTGACTCCATTACTTTTTGCTTGTTATGTTCTAATTTTTTCTACCTTCATAGGAATCTAAGCTTACTTTTTATTGACTCTAGCAACGTATTGTTATGCTTAGTTTTTCCCCTGAAAAAAATATAAATTTCATGTTTGTAAGGTTGGGACAGGGAAGAGACAAAGCGCTGCAGTTCCTAAAAGACAATCCTGTTCTTGAAGATGAAATTGAAAAGGTTTGGCTTTTATCGTAATGTATATATTATCTTAACACAGAATTGACCCCACTTTAATTTAACCTTTGCACAAGGCATTTAGTTGTGCACTTTCTCGGGTATATTTTACAGAGGATGACTTTCTTTAGCATCAATATAATCCTGAACAGTACATTTTTTTAAGGAAATTTATCCATATGGCATGGCATATATCATCATTCTTTTGATGTTTTGAAGTTCATCTAGACTTACTTTGCACAAGGCATTTAGTTGTGCACTTTCTCGGGTATATTTTACAGAGGATGACTTTCTTTAGCATCAATATAATCCTGAACAGTACCTTTTTTTAAGGAAATTTATCCATATGGCATGGCATATATCATCATTCTTTTGATGTTTTGAAGTTCATCTAGACTTATAAAGTCATTGATGGTCAGCTTCCAACTTTCCATGAGTCTTTGGACATACCTTGGTTATTACTATTAGTTTGCCAAGATTATTGTGCTACCTTGGAAATTCTCCCTTCATTATCCTTGCCAGGGCTGATTTCTTCCCACCCCACCCTATCCTTGTGTTCGAGATATAAAGCAAGTGCACCAAAACGCATCAATATGGTCAAAACACGTGTTATGACGATATAATTTAATGGCGGATAGTTTTTATTTGTGTATGGTGACAACAATTATACCATTTGCAAGGTTTAGCACTTCAACCAATTTTCAAGTACCATGATTGGTCATGCATTTTAACTTAACGAAATTTGATCATTATTATAATTTTCTTTTTATCTACTTTTGATAATGTAACTTAATTATCATTTGTTCGAGACTAGTATTCGAAGGCCAGCTTTACATCATTAAAACTAGAGTCCATTTAATTGAATCCCGGTTTTCTTCTACCAGATGTCAAAAGTAAAGACTACTGACAGTTTAATTTTGTTTTTAAGTGTTCGTCTTTGATGAAAACCTTGCATTTTTAAATGAATGGCAGACGATGCAGACCATGTTGACTAGCGGAACTGGAGAAATAGGATCTCAATCCCATAGGAGGCCATTGCCTAATGAAGAAGAGGTACTTGAGGAGTTTCAATGACAAGAACTGTCCTCTATAATTAGGAGATAGCTTCTTAGATTACAAGCAAAAGTCTGTTGAAGAATGGGAGGATAGCCTATCGGTCTATTTTTTGAAGTATTTCCAGAGATGCTGCTTTGATACGCAATTTTTCAGCTGGGCATGAACGGGATGTCGGAAATACAGTGATTGTTGCTAACCAACCTCCCTTGAAAACTATTGGAGTTCCTTGGTCTCACTAAGATGTTGGGGCAATTTGAAAGCAAGTTCTTGGTCAGTTCATCCGGGAGAATTGTTGTAATTTTTAATGTTATCAGGTACTAGTTTCATATTTGTACTTACAAAATTCGGTGCCACAGGACGTGCATCAAAATTTACATCGTGACATGCTGTTTGTTATCAGAACATGAAGAGGAATCATTTTGTCAAAGTTGATATCAATTTTCCCATCTCCAAGACCTTTGATTGCAAACTGTTATCTTCATCTTCGTGCTCGTTAGAGATAGTTTTTAAAAGTGTTTTTGAATAAAGAAACACTTTTAAAAATTCTCCCAAACAGGCCCTTCATCATTGGCAATATGTGATACAACTAGGGCTGCAAGCAAAACCGGTAGAACCGGAACCGGTTCATACGGTTCCGGTTTGGTTTTTGTTTTTGGAACCGATAAGGGTTTCGGATCGGTTTCGGTTTCTTTCAAAAAACCGGTAGGAAACCGGAACCGAACCGATGAGGGTTTAATTTTATATAGCATGCACAATTTGTTAGTTTTATGAATTGATTTTAGGAGTTTGGATCAATTTATTTGATATATTATTATAGATTTGATGATCATATTCATATATCTATGAATTTTAGAATGGATTTTTTGAGTTTCTATTGATTTCATTTGTGATAATTTAATTTTTAATGAAATTAAGATTTTATTATCAAATAATTTAAGACATTATGTGCTACCCGAACCAAACGAACCTGTAAGGAACCAATAAAAAGAACCGGTAAGGAACCGGAACCGGACCGATAATACCGGTTCGGTTCCGGTCTGGTTCTAAAGGGAACCGGTTCCGGTTCTTACTTTTCCAATTTCTTCTTACCGGTTCGGTTCTGGTTCTTGGCAAGAACCGGTAGGAACCGAACCGGTAACACCCCTAGATACCACGACTTTGGCTCAAAAGTAACCGAAATTGCTGATTCTCAAATTTGAACAAAAACAGATTGAAATGTTGGTTTTTAAAAAAAAATATATATATATCAGAACATGTATGTTTTTTAAGTCATTTCATACCATATTCTAATAACTACTATTTCCTAATAATGTCATTCATCAACTAAGTAGAGAATTATTATTAGTTAAAAATATGTTTTAAAATTATTTGTAACAAACTATAATTCCACTTGTCTATTGGGGGATTACTCAAAGAGCCACACACAAAAAAAAAAATTATATATAATTATTCATATAACACAACTTTTAAAAATTTATCAAAATAACATTAATTCTAGATCATTAAATTATTAAACTAGTTCAATAAAAAAAAAATTCATGATAAACTAGTTCAATAAATTAGTGAATTGTTATTTAAGTAAATAATTAAAAGTAGAATAAATAAAAAATACATATCTAAAATTTGTTATTTGAAATAAATTCTATCGAGATATTATATCAATTTAGGGGAGAGAAGACTTAAACTTTTGACTTCAAAAAAAGGGAGCAGGTGTCTAACTAATTGAGTCATGCTCACCGGTGTACGAAATTGCCAACAATGATGGTACTTCAAAACAATTTCCATCTCAGACAGAGACTTCGAGAGTTTCATCCTACAAAATGGAATTTAGTAGTGACCAACATAGACGTTTCTCAATAATTCCCATAAAAATTGCTGATCTCATTTAATTGTATTCTATTTCTCAAAATTTTATTAACCACCAATAGTTGCGCAATGATTTAGAAGTTCATACTGTTTTACTATTAATAATTAAAAGTTAGACGTTTCAAAAAATCATTTTGTTTTTAATTTTATTTTTTTGAAGATAAATATTGAGGAATATTTGTTGGATATTTCAGTGTAGAAATTCTTTTTATAGAAATCTAGATGAATAAATAAAGCTTTATATTCGTTTAATGAAATAAAACTAAATCTAATATAATATAATAACTATAACTGTAGCTGTATTTATATTAGTATGATTATTATAAGAACGTAATCTCAGTGAAATAATGTTCTAACAGGCTTTCTAGAAACTTTGCTTATATAAATATCAACTAGAAGCCTTGATGGAAATCTGCAGTTTTAGACTGCCTCCTTCTCGAGGAATCCGGTTACAAATCTTGGAATGCCGGCTAAATCAGGAACAATATTCAGATGACAAAACCTCCCTGTGTCATTATTTTCCATGTAATTGATAAGATGCTTGCACTGCTTTTCACCATTTGTCTTCAAGAAAGGGAAAAGATAAGGCTATAAATAAGTCTTGAATACATTTGAAGCATTATTTTAAAAAAAAAAAAAAAAAAACTTAATATGGTTCTGGTCCCTCAACTTTTATCAATTCACGGTCCCTTTTGAAAGATTGATTTGAATTGGATCCTTGAACTTTAATCCACTTACCGGTTTAGTCCTTTAACTTTGAAAATCTCAATTAACGTCCTCCAATTTTTAATTAATTCCATATCTAGACCCACCATACGTTTGATTTATGAGTTTATACAAATATAGAGTTTCTATACTACATCATATTATCTTTTTGAGCCTATGGTTTTGTCACATATTCTTTTTATATATGGGTTTGTATAGTGTATAAAAATACACAAAATCTCTGGTTACATGAACCTAAATTTTTCAAACTTACTAACTAAACGGCCGCCTAAGTATATCATGCAGTTTCTGTATGAACAAATTTTAGTCTACACCACATCAACAATGGCGTTAAGAAAACATGAAAAGGAAAGGGATTGAAATAAAACTAGATTAAAGTTTAAAGGATTAGAAGAAGAGAGATCAAATTGAATTTTACCTCGTTGTAAGGGACCAACTATATAATTTAGACCTTTTTATTCAACCAACAAGAGATGAAAAAGGATGTTTTTTTTTTTTGGACAAGAGACATTTCATTGATAAATGAAAAAGAGAAACAAAAACAGAGGCACCCCAAGGATTACAAAAAATTCCTCCAGTTGATGGCTATCATCGAAGGCAAGTAATTACAAAAAGCCTTATGCTTAGCAGACCATAAAGAGCTAAACCTAATAATTTGATCCCACAAAAAATGAACCTCCAAAAAAACACCATTGAACACTCTATTGTTCCTTTCCCACCAAATCAGCCAAATAAGAGCACGAACAGCGTTGCGCCATAGGACACGGACTTTCTTCTTAAAATTAACACCACACAGTAAGCCATGAAGGAAATCCAAAAACCTCAAAGGAGGGGGGCCATGAAGATTGAACAGATTAAACACCTTCCCCCATAAAAAGTTAGAGAAAGGGCAAGTCCAAAACAAATGGCCGGGATCTTCTGCATTAGCATGACACATCAAACAGCAATTGGGGCTCAGCGCCATGAGAGGAAACCTTCGTTGAAGCTTGTCATTAGTATTAAGCCCTCCAAGAAACACCGTCCAAAGAAAAACCTTAACTTTTTTGGGATAGACATCCTTCCAAATAGCCTGGATAATATCCGGGGGGAGAGGGGGGGTTCACAAAGAGAGATTTATAAGCATACTTGCAAGAGAAGCTAGACCCTCCTCCTCCACCAGTCCATATCCTGCAATCCTGCTCATTCCTTAGGCTGAGATCTTTAATGACATCCACAGGTTGACAAAGGCCTCCACTTCCTGATCTTTGAGGTTTCTTCTTAATCTGATACTCCAAGAGGAAGTATTTGTATCCCAAAGATCAGAAATCATAGCAGAAGGGGAAGTGGAGAGGTTGAAAATGGTTGGAAAAGCCGTGGCCAGAGAACAAGTCAGAAAAGTCCAACAATCAAACCAAAACCTGATTTTCCGACCATTTCCCATATGAAATTTAGACTTTGCAGCCATCAGAGGATGAAGCCTAGCAATAGCTTTCCAAGGACTCCAAAAAGTAGACGAGTGACTGTGATATGAATTCCAACCTGAAGCAGACACATCATGGATAGCTCTCACAGTGAAAGCCCAGAGGGAATCACCTTCATCGGGGAGTCTCCACAGCCACTTAAGAAGAAGAGATTTATTCTTCTTAACAACGTTACCTAAACCCAAACCTCCTAAATCCAACGGCTTGGAAGCAGTAGCCCAATTAACAAGATTAGATCCCCCATTACTACTCGCCCCTTTCCAAAAGAAGTTCCTAATTAATTGCTCAATCCTCTTAGCTACTGATGAGGGAATCGCGAAATAGTAAATCGGGAGATTGTTAAGAACAGATTGGGATAAAGTTAGCCTACCTCCTTTAGAGAGCACCACATTCTTCCATCTGTCAATCCTCTTCATAACACACTCCACCACCGGGTTCCAAAAAAGAGATAGCCCTTGGATTGCCTCCAAGGGGAAGACCCAGATAATTGAGGGGGAAATTGGAAGCTTTGCAATGAAAAGATTCAGCCACCTCTAACACAAAGTCATCATCCACATTAATCCCCACAACCATAGATTTGTCGAGGTTAAATCTCAACCCGGACATATGCTCGAAAACCCTTAGGACAGCAAGCAAATTAGCAATATTGCCTTTGTCAAAAGTTGAGAAGACAAGGGTATCGTCGGCAAATTGAAGATGAGAAATGGTAGAATTACTTTTCCCAACAGAAAGACCACTAAACAGGCCAAAAGCTTCAGCATTACTCAACAACCTACTCAGGGCATCCCCAACCAAAGTAAAGAGAAAAGGGGACAGAGGGTCCCCTTGTCTCAGACCCCTCAAAGTGTTCTAGGTTTACCATTAATAATGATAGAATAGTTGATAGAAGAGAGACATCCCCTGATCCACATCCTCCACCTCTCCCCAAAATTTTTTGTTTTTAAGATCGCATCCAATAAATCCTAGTCCATTCTATCATACGCTTTCTCAAGGTCTAGTTTGAAAACCAAACCCTTCTTGTTAGACCTCCTGCAATCTTCCACTATCTCATGGCAATCAAAATAGAATCCCCAATCTGCCTTTTGCCTATAAAGGCATTCTGAAATTGAGAAAGAGTTGTTGGAAGCACTTTCTTCAACCTATCAGCAAGAACTTTAGCTAAAATTTTGTAGGGACCAGTAGTAAGACTGATGGGCCTTTTAATCTTTCACTTGCTTTGCTTCCACCTTTTTCGGAATAAGAGAAATGAAGGTTTCATTCATAATATTATTGATCACCCCATTTTTGAAAAATTCTGTGGTGAAGCCATCTAACCCTGGAGCTTTAGAACTACCCAGACTTGACATAGCACCCTGCACCTCTATCTCTGTAAATGGCCTTTCCAAGAAACTACTATCTTCCACCCCATAGGAGACCAATCTAAACCAGCAGGAAGAAATCTAGGCCCTGGCTCTTTCGAGTAGAGCGCAATAAAAAAGGAATAAATTTCGGACTCTATCTCAGCATCACTGAACAAACCAATCCCCTGAGAAGACAAAATTTCAAAAATAAGAGCTTTCTTCCTTCTCCCATTCAAGAAACGATGGAAAAAATCTGTATTTTCGTCCCCTTCCTTCATCCATTGATATGCTTAAACTTCTGCCCCCAAAAGATACTCTCTCTGAAAGTAACGTCCATCAGAGCTAAACGAGTTTGAGACCTTTCCTCACATTGCTGAGAGGAAAGCCCAACCATTTCATCAGAACTATCCAGGGATTTAATGTGAGAGATAAGGCTTTGCTTTTGAGAAGTAATATTACCAAACGTCTCTGTATTCCATTTACGAAGCTGAGCTTTGAGAAGCTTTAATCTAGAAAGAAAAGAGTAAGCAGGCCACCCTGGAATGCTGAACGACTGCCACCACCTGGTAACTGAAACCATAAAGTCTGGATGAGACATCCACATATTTTCAAAACGAAACGGGGACGGCCCCCAATTAAACCCCCTAGACTTCAGCAAAATCGAAAAATGATCAGAAGCCACTCTTTCCAACCTCACCACCCTAGCCTCCGCAAACATCTCCAGCCAAGAAGAATTCACCAAAAATCTATCAATCCGGGAATGGGATCCAGAATCATTCATCCTAGACCAAGTGAACAGGCCATTAGACATGGGAAGATCAAACAAAGAGAACTGATCAATAAAGGTGTTAAACCTCCTCATGCTCTTAGTCAAACCTCTGGCAGGCGAAGACTCCCAAGCCCATCTACAAACGTTGAAATCACCACCCAGAATCCAAGGGCCTTCACAAAGCCCCCCAAGAACATTAAGCTCCTCCCAAAACTGCTTTCTTTCTTTGTAAACAGAAGGACCGTAGATACCACTAAGCCAGAAGTTAGAGAAATCAGAGACAGCAAAGAGCACAGAAAGAGAAAAGGCCCCTGAAAAGACTTCAAGCACCTTGAAAGCTGGGTCAGACCACATAATCAAAATACCCCCCTGATCTGCCTAACGCTTCAAGAAAGCACCAACCCAGGTCCCTAGAGCTCCAAAAGGACTTAACCAAAGAATTATCCACAGAATGAAGCTTAGTCTCCTGTAAAATAACAATATCTGGGCGATGAAAACGAATGAGATCCTTAATAACACTCCGTTTCTACGGAGCCCCTAAACCACGAACATTCCAGCTAATGACTAACATCAACAATACTTTGACCCGTTTTCCTTCTATTCAAGCTCTTGTCGTAATTGATAGAAGATTCAAGATTTTTAACTTCCCTTTGACTAGCCGGTCTCCTACTCGACTCCCCCGTTCTCCTACCCCTTTTCGCAACCTTCAGAATGATCTGTATGCAAGTGGAATCTAGCCAGGCTCCCAGCTTCATTTTGTTTTCTCCCTTACTGTTACAAATTTCTCCCAAAAAAGTAATATATAAATCTTCTTCCTCCTCTGTCTCATCCATAGAACACCCCTTTTCAGACTGCTCTTGAGCTGTAGGGTTGTTATCTTCGATGGCTAACGGCTTCGCAAAGACTAGGTCGTCACCCCCGACCTCCACCATCTCAATTACTTTCTCAGAAACACCAATATGCCTTTCAATCAGAGAGTCCATCACTGCCTCATCTTGAGAGAGAACCACCGCCTCACTAGGCAAGCTTGAATAGAAATCGTCTGAATCCATCTCTCCATGCCCTTCTTCTACTCGCGATGAAAGTTTTTGCAAAAGAGAGCTTGTACGTTTACAGAAAGGATGAGTTAAGTCATGGACAATAGGCTGCCGCTTCAGATAATTACTAGTAGAAGGCTCTATAGTCATTTGGCCTTTACTGGTCTCTGAACCGTTATTCAAAATACCTTTTGGGCCATAATTAGGCCTTAAACTAAGAGGCCCATTTGGAGAAGCCTCTAAGGGCCTATGGTGGGCAGGCCCAATCCCAATGTTAGCACATTAAAAGGCCCACTTTTATAAGCTTCTTCACTTTCTTCACACGAGGCTACCCCCAAGACTTCCAGGGCCCACTGATGACTGATCTTTTTTCTTCTCTACCACAACCGACTGAGAAGGTAACCTTTCTCTAAGCTCCACCACATCCTTAGAGATAAGGTTCTTGGGAAGCGAAAGATCAGAATAAATTTCCAACGCCTCCTTCGTACAGCCTTTGTCTTCATCGAGAAGCGCTCCAGTACAACCTCTGACTTCTGCTAGATAGGAATTTTCAGGTTTTGAACCAGATGAAAAGGCATTCACCGGAGAATGAGTTTTGGATGTCGGAGATGAGTTCTTCGCCGCTTTCTTCTTCTTGACCTGCACCCACCCTTCCTCTTCCTCTCTAAGATTCATCAATAAAGCTTCCTTCGCCTCTGTAGACAAACGACCATGAATCTTATCTACTGCCTTTAACAGAAGATTGGTCGAAAAGTGAGTAACAATTTGGGTTGTGAAGGCAAACCCCTCTCCATCTACGATCACTACTTCCGCAGGAACGAAACCAGTGAATTCTCCTTCACTTTGATATAAGCTTCCATAGTCTCTCTAAACATAGACGCTTTAAGAGAGACTTCCACAAAACCCCCACAAGCATCACCTATAACCTTCATAGAATCCTGGTTCCATAGATGAAGAGGAATATTTCTGATTTTTAACCATCCTCCGAAAGAAGGAACCACATCCATTCTCGCATGTAGGGAAGGGTTCCATAGCTCGAAACACAGCTGAAAATCTTGAAAAGAGTTCCAGCCATCTTGAGAAGTCAGATCTCTAGCTAATTCAGTAGTAGGACAGTAAAGCAAAGCTCTATTTGGTTGAAACGGGCAAATCGAGCAAAATGAGCTACACTCCTCTTGAAGCGCTATCGAAATATCGACCCAGTTCTGATGGAAGAACCTTCTAGTAACTACAATTGTTTTCTCCCATTCAATCTTCTCAAAAGAAATAACATCAAGAGTTGTTGAAGCCTCATTTAATTTACTAGGTGCATTTAAAGCAGACTTTAACCCAGCATTAACTTCATCATTAAAATCTTCACTTCTCTCGCAATTAACATCTGCTAGTAGCCCTTTTCCAAGGCAATCCTCTATAGAATGCCTAGCCACTTCAGCATAAGATGTCTCTGGTTCACCCTCTTGTAATCAGAGAACGGCTTCAACTTTTCTCGCCTCCCTAGATAGTCTTCAATCAGGTTCTTAAATAATATCCATCCCTCTCTCCTAACACCTTCAGGGATCATAATGCTGCTTTTATTTCCGTTGCTATCTAGTTTGAAAACTTCAGCTACATTACCCCTCCTATTAGAAGTTCTCTCCACCCACAATGTATAGTCGTCACATCTCGTCTGTTTAAAAAACTTAAGAGTAGCTGCGCACTCCACCAACTCCTGGAATCTTTCCCAAAGCCAAACCAAAGAGACAAACTGAATAGAGAAAGAGAAAGTTCCTCTGTTACTCGACTCCTTAATTCTGACCCTTGATCCTTTGTAATTTTTATCAAACTCTAGGTGATAGACCTTGCTCTCTATATGAATCGATCTTCACGTATAATCCCACCCCATATCTAAAGCCTTGAACAACTATCTAGTCCAATGGTGGAATACTTTTCTAAATGACAAAACTTTTGAAATCTCCATGGTTGTGGTTTAGGCAAGAAAGAAAGGATTAGTAAGAGGGAAATACGATAGTTTAATATCGTGGATAATGGGATACTTCGCCTCCGTAGAAGACGGAGGGAAGAGGGAGGCTAGCCACAGCCGGTGTGAAAGACACCGGAGAGCACAAGAGAAGGGTAAGAAATTGACTGCCTAGGGACTCGTGCCTGAGAGAATATATTGCCCTTCAATGTTTTGAACTATCGCCAATAATTTTTCAATCGAGTGGCTCACCAAATCCAATTGCATAATTAGTCACCTTGTTTGATAAAGTTAGATTTGATCCTTTTTCATCATAACAATGTTAGCTCGTGTTTAGTAAAATGTAACGTAAGGAACAAAATGTAAAACTTAACTTCTAAAGAGTAAGGAAACAAGAATACCTCAAAAGCAAAGAAACCGCCGGGTTTCAACATTAAAGTAGCTTCATTACAAAGATGGATAAGCCCATCCATGCCATTAGTGCCTCCATCCATTGCCAATTTAGGTTCGTGCTTACCAACCTCAGCTTGTAGACCTAAAATATCATCACTGGGTATGTATGGTGGATTACTAACAATTCCAGATAGCTTTCCTTGGACATCCTTTAGCGGTTCAAACCATGATCCTTGCCTTAACTCAATCAACTCCTGATTGAACATCGAACACAAGTTAAACATAGTATTAAGTCAAGATGTGCGTAAACTAGTCTGAAGAAACGGTTATTAAAAAAAAACACCAAAAAACAGAGATTAACCATGACGCAGAGCCCTGCTTAAATACACCCCCATAGAGTCAAAATGTAATGTCGTTGATCATTAATACACTCTCATGAATAAATAGTTCTTTTGTTCCTAGGAAAATTGTTGAAAAGACATTTTCATTGTCTCACAGTTGCTTGCTCAGTAAGTATCCAAGTCATTTTCGGAAATCATTTAAATAATTTTTTTAATACCGAGAGTGTTCGAGTCACTGCAGCTCAATTAATCTCATGAGATAACCATTTGAACCTATAAGATTTGACGTCGGGAAACTAGTAGGTTCTAAGTAGGTGGCATCAAAGTTTGAATCCATTTTCTCAAGCTCAAAGTTAGTCCGTCTTCTAGCTTTAGTAAGAAAATATTCTTTAGGGCAAAATGCAAAACACACCCATGTGGTTTTGGTAAAATGCAAAACACACCCCTATGGTTTGAAAATGAATATTTATACCCCTGTACTTTCAAAACTGTGCAAATTGACCCCTTCCCGCTACACCTTTGATTTTCTTTTAGTCATAACTTTTTCGTTTGAACTCCGATTTGAATGATTCAAGATGTTTTGAAATCCTCGTTTTGAACTCTACGTTGTAGTCACAAAAAATTCTAAATTATAAGTATATAAAATTGATAACAACTTTAACCCGATCTAATATTGATGATGATAACTCTTTTTATATACTAATGATTTCTAAGTTTTTAAGTGACTATGATATAGAGCTCGAAACGAGAATTCCAAAACATCTTGAAAGTACAGGGTATAAATATTCATTTTCAAACCACAGGGGTGTGTTTTGCATTTGACCAAAACCACAGGGGGTGTGTTTTGTATTTTGCCCTATTCTTTAATATTCATTCATAACTATTCATTTTTCATGAACAATTTTAACTAACCTGTAAACAATACCTCTGAACATTATAACCAGCAACTGCAAGTGCAATAGAACTAATATCAGTCGCAATAACTCTAGCATGAGTTTTCAAAACCCTAGAAATCCCAATCGCAATTGCACCACTTCCAGTTCCCAAATCAACCCAAAAACCCTCTCGAATCCCACCATTATCAGAAACCGCTTTCTCCACCAAATCCACCAAAATCTCCGTCTCAGGCCTCGGAATCAAAACCCCTTCTTCCACGCTCAAAATCAAATCCCTCCAATGCTCGCACCCAACAATGTACTGAAACGGTCTCCTTTCATGGATTCTCTGTTTCCATAACTCGTAAAGCTCTTCAATTCCCAATTTCAACCTAACATTTCTGAAACCCAGATTGCGATTTTGGTTTAAATCGATTCCCAATTCAGAAATTACAGATTTTTCTTCGATTGCATCTTCAATTAGCCAATTGAGCTCCCTGTTTAAGAGGGTGGAATCTGGACCATTGTCTGAGTTTAAAAATGATGAACCAATTGAAGAATTGAGATTTTTGGCCCAATGATGCCATTTTTGGAGCTCTGATAGAGTGATTGAGTGATTTAGTGGCCTTAGAAAAAGAGGGGTTTGAGGTTTAAAGGAAGAAGAAGCGGAAATGATACGATGAGGATAAGGGGCTACGAGACACGCACGAGCTATTCCTAGTTTCATTATCCTTTGTTTGACTAATGTCGTAGAAGGTGCTTTCCATATTTATTTAGGGTTAACTAACAAACTAGCCAAATTTTCAATGAAATAACATTTTATAGCCACATGTATGAAAATGACAAAAAATAGCCATCAAGAGTCAATTGATTTACCAAAAAGCCCTCTCACAAATTTCTATGCCATCAAATCAGATTTTTGTTTTCAAAAAAATCTCTCTCCTCACATTTAATTTATTCTTTATTTTCTCTCCCATTTTTCATTTTCTTCTCCCTCTCCTCCACCACAACCGTGGCTCTCTCTCTTTATCTCTCTCTCTTCCATTTTTCTGAAAAATGGCTTGAAGATTCAAAGCAAAATGTGACTAAAATTGATTAAAGGTATGTTTTTTTTAATTCATGAAAAAGCATAGATCTAGTTTTTAATCTTTTTTTTTTTTTTCTGATTTCTCATATCTGTAAGTAACAAGTGTTGGAACCGGAACTCAAATAACAACAATAGAATATGAATCAGTAATGTATATTGATATCGGTAATGTTACAGAATAAAATCAAATTAGTAATAACAACAAATGTCAAACGAAATACGGAAGGACAACTTAACATAATATAAATCTTCAAAGCACGGTCAAGCCGTTGTCCTGAAGTCGATATTGCCCCGCTCGGATTGTTTGCAGTTCAATGGCAACTCGGCTCGGCAGGATTCGATGAAGCGTTTCGTGAGAACAACAATCGATACTCACGAACCCGGGAGAACCCCCTCAAGCAATTTCTCTCCAAAGCTTTAAACAGAAATGACTCGAGAAATTTCAAGATGAACATAATAAAAAAAAAATCAGATATTACAATCTGATTGGGATATAAAAATATGAAGGAAGTGGTTTCTATTTATAAGAAAACCAATTTTGTAACTCATGGACAAAATAATAAACTCAGCCTTTAAGTATGAAATTATAACATTAAAAGCCAATTAAAAACGGTGAAGAATATCTATCAGCTTCCAATTTACAAATCGTAACCACCGTTCGAATAGACATTTGAATTTTGACTAAATCAAATGTATTTGCAAAAAGCTGACACTTTCACCTCCATTCATCAAATTCATTATTTGAAGACCAACTTGAGAAAATGTAATTACAAAATTTCAAATGGTCACTAACCTTCAAATAAAACGAATTATATATATATATATATATATATATATATATATATATATATATATATATATATATATATAATTCTAAACAAACTAAATTTGTATTTAGTTTTTAATCACATTACTTTCAAACCATATTTTATATATATTATATTATATATATAATTTCCAACAATCCCCCACATGAAAGTAATTAAAATCGAAAAACATGAAAAATAGAAAACTGTAAAAGTTGGAGAGCACTGGCTAAGTTATGCATCAGGAAATGTGTCTTTTGGACTTAAACCTTCCTTAGTGATAGATCATCGAATTTACCGAAGAAATAGTGAAACGTATTTCTTAAACTTTCCTTCTATTGATAAATTGAGACAATAATCAGTCACACATAACTTAACTCATTCTATTGAGTTCTATTCGTTTGAGTCCGTTTTGGTCCTGGACTCGAACCTGGCTTATTCGTGAGAGTTTTAGAGAACAAAAGCCTGTGTTGTTCTCACTGAACCGACCCAATTCTACTCTCATATAGATAACTATTGATTTATAATATTCTAAAAATATCCCTTTATCAATATTATCTTATCATCCACATATATACACACTTGTTAATGAAAATGGGTTTGGACAAAAAGTCCTTGTGTGTCTACTATGAATTATTCCGGTTTAGTTTGCCTATTAAACCTAGATCTTGGGATCTCCAGTCAACAAGGTTAGGTTTCCACCAGATAATTCATTTAATAGGCTTTAATCCCATTTCCCTCGATGTATATTACAGTTGCTCGTTCGCCACTCCTTTGGTTAAAGGATTCAATAATATTCTCTTTTGACTTCATTTAGTCAATTTATATTAGTGAGCAATTGTCATATCGAATTATTACTTACGCCCAATACGCTTAACTTCCAATTGTAGACAATATTTTTAGCTCTCACAAAATCAGCTAAATTGTCACAATAGATACATATAGCGTTTATCAGCCTTGGCCACAAAGGAATATCATCTAGAAATTCCTAAGTCAATCCACATCTTTCACTAGTCTTATCTAGTGTAATAAACTAGGATTCTGCTGTGGATCGTGTAATGCACGTCTGTTTCAATGACTTTCAAGAAACAACTACTCCACCGGGTAAAAACATACCCTCTAGTTGATTCAGTCTCTAGGCTATCTGATATTCAGTTAGCATCTAGTACAAATGGATACTATGTATAATGCAATCCATAGTCCAGAGTATACTTAAGATATTTTAGTACTCTGACTAGTGCATCATAATGATCACTTCCAGGATTGATGGTGTATCCAGTCAATCCACTCACTGAATAGGGCTTTGTACAATTCATTATGTACATGACACTCTCTGTCACTCTTAAATACTCCAAAGATATACACCCTCATCTTTTAATACTTGAACCATAAAGAATAACTACAAGTTTATTCTAATAGTGTCCAAATTTTCTCAACACTTTTTCTATAGTGTGATTCAGAAAATATATATATCCATCAAGTTTGAATTCGACATTCTCTTAGTTAATTCTATTATCACTCTTGTGATACCTATGATTAACATGTCATCCACATACAAGCATATAATGATATGATCATTATTTACAACTTTGTAATAGATACATTTGTCACACTCATTAATTTAAATCCTTTGGATTTCAAGGTGTGATCAAATTTCTCATGTCATTGTTTGGGTGTTTGTTTCAACCCATATAAGAACTTAACAAGTTTTACAAACTTTGTTTTCATGTCCTTTTACAACAAACTCTATAGGTTGTTCCGTGTAGACTTTTTCATCTTAGTCTCTCCATTTATAAATACAGTTTTTACATTCATTTGGTGAATTTTCAAATCATGTAAATTTATTATAGCAATCAACATCCTAATGAATGTGATTCTATTCACTAAAAATAGATATCAAAGAAATCTATTCCATCTTTCTGTCTATAGCCTTTAGCCACTAAACAAACTTTACTTATTTAGATAAATCAGCCTTAAGCTTTCTCATGAAATTCACTTTCATCCAATTGAATTACTTTCAAAATGTAACTCAACCAATACCCAAGTATTGTTTTGCGCCATGGATTCGATCTCACTATCGATCATGTGCATTAACATTGCCTCTATTTGAGACTTACTTTCCACCATGTAGGCTAGAAAATATGATAAAATAAGTAGCTTTCTTAGTTCAAATTGATCAATTTCCTGATCATGATTAGGACTGATCAGTTTCCTATTCATGTTCAGTGTCCTGATCAACTTGACGCCTGGAAATACTTGTTTTATATTTCATTTGATTCCAACACTATAATCTTTAAAATATGTATATTTAAAGAACCAACTCTTTATAGATTGCACTATTATAAATTTCAGACACTTCTGAATTGCATATAATAAATCTATAATTTTTCATTGTGTAAGGCATAACCTACAAATACACAATTTATCATATTAGGTTCAATTTTGATCCTTTTAAAACAAAAGAACTTGTGCTCTTTTCTCAACACCCCCACACTTTCAACATTTAGAAAATGTGTGTTTTTCTCATTCTCATATCATAAGATAACTTATGTATAGAATTATATTTGCAGTAAGCAAACCTTCCCCCCACAATTCTGGGGTAAACTTGAACTATTTAACATTATCCTTTAAAGTTCAATTCTCAATTGTACTCACTTTTTGTACATATAGAAGGTTGACTCATACTAATCATCTTTATATGATTTTTATTTTCTTCTCAAGTTGATTATCATTCTCTGCTTTATAAGTCTTAAAACTTTGTAAGCTTCATCAACTATGTAGTAAATAATTTTGACAAATTTTACTACAACCAAATATAAAATTGATTCAACATAAACTTATTTTATGTCTATTATCGATTTCATATTTAGGATATAATCATCATGTGATTAGAGCGATAACTCACATGCTTTAAAATTTTAAAGCCACAACTCAATAATATATGTAAAAGAATAACTCTTTATTGATATTATTGAAACTTGAGTTATTAAATTATACTTATTCAACAAGCTCTTTTTCCGCAAAAACTCACCATTATCGTCCTCATTGACTATGATAGCTTTCATAGGTTTTGAGTTTAAACTCGCTTTTAAACTCTTGCAATGTTTGCAATCGGTTGTTATTTGTCTAGGCTTGCCATAGACATAACATTGCCACGAATGTGTTTAGATACGTATGTTAGCCAAGATTCACATTCTTCCTGGAATTGGCCTCTCTTATCCAATCCTTTAAGGTTTGGCCTATACTAGCCTTGGTTTTTACAATATTCTCGTTTGGGACTCTCTTACCAAAATCTTGGAGTTCAAGTACCATATTCTCTATGATACACCCCATCCCTTCCATTTGAGATAGTTTCGAATTCTTTCTAAGAAGAAGACAACTTCTCAATCATAATGGTCACTTAGAATGATTCACGATCATTCTCTTATCATACATGTCAATGAAAATGACTAGCAACTCATCTGGGAGAATGACAACTTCTAAATTTTAGTTACTACTTGGAAGGGTTCACTGATTCCCATTTCCTTTGCTATGCAAGTCATTGATAACGACTTGTAGCTTCTCAACTCGATTGACTACCGGTTTGGTATCAACCATTTTGAAGTTTAAGATTTTCCCTCAAGAAAATTCTTAAATTTCAACACTAACTGAGCTATACTGCAGTTCAAATGTCTTCCACATTTTTAATTATGACACCTTATATCAACCGAACAGTGTAAACTTAATTTTTACAGAATAAAATTTTCAATTCAACATATAAACCATAATTATGTTGAAACCTCCATATTCAGTATTGGCCTATAATTTCTCTTCATTATTCAGTATTGACCTATAATTTCTCTTCATTTTTCAAATGGAAATCATATATATTTATTTATACATGAATAAACTTTAGCAAATGTATACTAAAATACATAATTCAAAAGTGTATTTTTTTTTTCTTTTCAGCAATTAAATGCCAGCCAACAACTTCAATTCCTCCTACTGAATATACATATTAAAAAGATTCGAATAACCTCTTCCTCCAGCAATTGAATTCCATAATAAATTCAATAGTTTCAACAAAATAAAAGTTCTCATTAACCTTCAATTTTAAATTTTACATAAATAAAATTTCAACTCAGCATTTACGTTAGCAATATTTTTCGTCCCAATATAGAATTAAATCCTATACGACAACTGATAAAAAGCGTCAAAGATTCGAAGGAAAAATGCATCATATAAAACGAAAATAATTGTCAATTTTATGACTTCATGAGTGCCGTTCTGAATGAATTGAAAATTCTCCAGAAATTCAAATTGTAATTCTTATTACTTTCATTTTCCAAAAAATGCAGTCAATGACAAATTGCTAAACATTTAATTCATTTCACTTTCAACTCAAATTTTATGTATATAAAGTTTAGTATTCAGTTCTATAAAAATTAATCATCGGTTTAAATTTGGCAAAAGTATAATTGTCCAATAACTTTCAAGAAAGCTAAAAAATAATCAATCAATTTTAGTAAATTGACTTCACCAAATTGCCCTTTGATTTTCGATATATTTTATATATAATATAACATATATATATAATTTCAACATCCAATTTATTACTGGAAAAATTACCTCTACCTCGTTCCAAAATTATTGAACGCCTCGTGGTTGTTGTTGATGAGTTCCACAATAATATCGACTTGATTGTTGGAACCTGAACTCAAATAACAACAATAGAATATGAATCAAGAATGTATATTGATATCGGTAATGTTACAGAATAAAATCAAATTAGTAATAACAACAAATGTCAAACGAAATACGAAGGACAACTTAACATAATATAAATCTTCAAAGACGGTCAAGCCGTTGTCCTGAAGTCGATATTGCCCGCTTCGGATTGTTTGCGCTTCAATGGCAACTCGGCTAGGCAGGATTCGATGAAGCGTTTCGTGAGAACAACAATCGATACTCACGAACCCTGAGAAACCCCTCAAGAATTCTCCAAAGCTTTAAAACGAAATGACTCAGAAATTTCAAGATGAACATAATAAAAAAAAAACCAGATATTACAATCTGATTGGGATATAAAAATATGAAGGAAGTGGTTTCTATTTATAAGAAAACCAATTTTGTAACTCATGGACAAAATAATAAACTCAGCCTTTAAGTATGAAATTATAACATTAAAAGCCAATTAAAAACGGTGAAGAATATCTATCAGCTTCCAATTTACAAATCGTAACCACCGTTCGAATAGACATTTGAATTTTGACTAAATCAAATGTATTTGCAAAAAGCTGACACTTTCACTTCCATTCATCAAATTCATTATTTGAAGACCAACTTGAGAAAATGTAATTACAAAATTTCAAATGGTCACTAACCTTCAAATAAAACGAATTATATATATATATATATATATATATATATATACATATATAATTCTAAACAAACTAAATTTGTATTTAGTTTTTAATCACATTACTTTCAAACCATATTTTATATATATTATATTATATATATAATTTCCAACAACAAGTATGGTTTTTTTTTTTAAATATCAATTATAGCTGATTCATTCTCTCTTTGTTTATCAGATCTGGTAGATTTGAAGCTTCCAATCTCTCACTTTATTTCCTCTCCATTTTTTCTACCTCTCTTTCACCTCAACCATAACACTCTCCCTCTCTCTCTCTCTCTCCATTTTTTCGAAAAGTGGCTTGAAGATTCAAAGCAAAATGTGACAAAAATTGAAGAAACGTATGTTTTTTTTAATCCATGGAAAAACTTAGATCTATCTAATAAGTTTGGTTTTTTTTAATCTCAATTTTTCTGATTCATTCTTTCTATTTCTCAGATCTGGTAGATTTGAAGCTTCTAATCTCTCAAGATTTTGGTTTTTCTTTTTTATTAGCATTATTGAAGATGAGTTTTTTAAAGATCTTGTTTTTTTGACCTTTTTTCAAATATGAAAATCTAGTGATCTTTCTTTTTTTTTTCTTTTTTTCAAATTTGGGTTAATGGCTACTGCTTACAAATTACAGAGTATTTTGTACAATTTTTTAGAAAAGAGAGAGTAGACGACTCAAAACAAGGCACCGTTTATTTGTTCATTTTTGTGTCTTTACATTTATGCATGAATTAAAATTTATGAACCATAGAGAGCATGATACGATTAGTACTCTATGTATACACATTATCACGACCAGTACACCTCCCAATCAACAAATTTTACATAGGTACTTGATAATTTGATCAAACCTTAATATACGAAATGTATCAGACAGTGGTACAATCTGTACTTTATGTATAACCGAAAGTATACGTAGTACCAATTATACAATTGTATGTGCTGTATCTTACATCATTTAATGTAATTAGAAAGAAAAAAAACTTTAGAAAAAGAGAGGGAAATTGAAATTGGGTTACGTTGGAGGGGATATGGAGGAGGGATGTGATCAATCTTCCAAGAGAAGGAACTAAAAAGGGTTTCGAAATCCGCACATGATATGTACTATGACTGGTTGGATTTGACAGCCTCATCAACTCATACTGTTTGCGTCAGACGTTGGGTTTGCAAAAAGAACTGAAAATCAACTGTCGAATTTGACTCAAACTATCAACTCATGAATTTGAAAACTATAAAATTTATGACAAATTAGTATAATGCGTACAATAAGTACCATAATTGTACAAAGGACATGAACCATTTTTCTTCTTCAATATAGTACCAAAACAAATGACATATTACGTATATTATATAAAAAAAAATGCATCTGAAAAATAACTAAAAAAGAAAAACATAAAAATTAATATAAAAGTTACATAAATCATGAGTATGTATAACTGTATTAACGGTACAATATGTATAGTATGTATAAACGGTATAACTGTATTAACGGTACAATTTGTACTACACGTATATGAATATTGATTTTACTTTTTAAAACATAAGAAAACAATCATGATCATAAAAATAAAATTGTGTCTGTATATTTTGTATTATGAATACTATTTATTATACCATTGGTACAAGTTCGTGAGGCTAAAAGAATCTAGTATAAATCCATTAGTTTGTTTCTGTTTGGGAAAAGTCGATATAATTTGTACTATACGTATATGAATATTGATTTTACTTTTAAAAAAATAAGAAAACAATCATGACCATAAAAATGAAATCGTGTCTGTATAGTCTGTATTATGCGTACTATTTATTATCCCATTGGTGCAAGTTCGTGAGGCTAAAAGAGTGAACAACTTATTAACAAATGTACAAAAATATACCTTAATGAATATTTTCATTGACAAAAAATACAAAGTATGCTCCTGTTATAGCCAACATAATTACATCACCCACACTTTGAAAAATAATAATTATAAAAAAGTTGGGAATATGTTGGGATAAGGTATAAAGCTTCCTTGTGAAGCTTCTATATTTTCCTGGAAATAAGCAAAGGTAGGTACAACACAGGAAACAAAGCCTCCAAAAAGCAAACCTTGGGTACCGTGTGCAACACTAAAAGTAATGATTAAATTTATGTGGTGGCCATTTTTTGAAATTGTTATGACAGAACCCAGGGGGTATTTCAGGTATGAATAGTTATGTAATAGTAAAATAGTGGCTACTTTTTTATAATTAGACAATGGTGGCTATATTTTGAAAGGGAATGACAAAATGTGGCTATCCTTAACATTGTCTCATTTATTTATGGAACAATTCTACGCTACTCCAGCCTAAGCAGCCACAAATGCTTAAAGATGATGTGGTTCTTTTCTTTTTGACATGTGTCTTATCTTTTTGCTGAATTTCTCTTCAATTTATCATTAAAATCTCATCAATTTTTCCTAAAAACCAAAATCTCCAACCTCTCCTCTGTACACCAAATAAAAAAAAATCTTCTCTCTTTTTTGTCCCATCGTACAGCATATTGTATTTGTCATCAAAAATTGCTTTTTTTCCCTCCATATCATGAAACTTGTTAGAGAAGGATTTCAAGAACACCTCCCCATCCTGAACAAATTTTTTTTTACAAAAACTCATGGACTTCAATCTGACCACTTCTTTATGGAAAAAAGTTACCTTTTTAACAAAAGGTATGATCTTTATTGATTTTTAGTAGAAAAATTGTTACTTTTTTACAAAGGGGTGACTTTATTGATTTTCAAATATGGGTTTTATTCTTTATAATGAGTTTTTGTTTGTTCCTGATGGGGTTTTATCATCTAGCATAGATTTTCATATTAGATTTCTATCTTTGACATTAACATTATGAACTCTCCAAACAATTGTGAACCAATATATGTTTATATGAGAAAGAGTAATGGGTAGATTAGTTTACTTTTTAGAATCTACTTTCTATCAAAACTATCCATGGGTGAAATACAAAGATAATGATTTTTTTTTTCTCGAATCGGGAGTAATTTTTTTTGAAAGAATGCAGATCCAATGTATTTGCTATCCATTTGTTTCATTGTGCAAATTAAGTCTCTTGAGTGAAATTACTAGAGAAAAGATTTCTATTGATGGGGTTTCTCCTTATTACTTAAGTTTTAATAACAACTATTAGATTTTAATTGAAGTAGAAGTAAATACAATTTTCTTTATTGATTTAGCTACTCAAGTTACTCTTCAAATTAAATAATGCAGGTTTTGAAAAGGGCGAACCATCATCTTGCTTGACATCATCTCTACCTGCAGGTTGTGAGTTTTTATGAATGTTAATGATTTGCATTTACTTTTTGTTTTTCTTTGTTTTTCCTATATTTATATATTTCAATAGTTTTTTTTTTAATTATGTTTAATGTAGTTGGATTTTAATTTATTAGCACTCAAAGTCATGGAGAGTATAGAAAATTCAAATTTACATGGTCAAGTGCTTGATGATTGTGAAGATCGATTGCTCGATAATTTGGAGACTCATGTCAACACTCAACATAAAATTCAAGAGCCAGTATTAGGAATGAAGTTTAGTTCATATGAGAGTGCATACAACTTTTATGTCAAGTATGGTAGAAGAATTGGTTTCAATGTAAGAAAAAAGCATCAAAGCAAGAATAAAAATGGAGACATTTCAAGAATAACTTTTTGCTGTTCAAAAGAAGGGTTTCGCAAAAATGATAAGCGAAGAGAAAATGCTTCATATTCTAAACCAATTTCTAGGACAGGATGTGAAGCTCATATAGTATGCTCGCTTGGAAAACATGGTCAATACAATGTCGTGTCTTTTAGTAGCAACCACAACCATGACCTAGTTAAAACACCTATGAAACATATATTAAAGGTCAATAGAAGTATTTCTAGTGCTCAAAAGTCTTTGGCTTACGATGCGATAGGTCGGGAATTTCAATTAAAGCGACCATGGAATTGATGAGTAGGGAGGTTGGTGGTAGAGAGAATCTTGGGTTCTTGGACAAAGATTATAGAAATTACATACATAAAGAGCGAAAGGTAAGAATTGAAAAGGGAGAGGCTACGGCCGATATTGCAATATTTTCAAAGAAAGCAAATGGGAAATTCTTCTTTTTTTTATACCTTGCAACTTGATGAAGACAATATGATTACCAATATGTTTTGGACTGATGCTCGATCTATTTGTGATTATGAATTGTTTGGAGATGTTATTTGTTTTGATACTACTTATCGTACAAATAAGTTGGATCGTCCATTTGCACCATTTAGTGGGGTGAATCATCATAAACAATCTATAATATTTGGTGCAGCTTTATTGTACGATGAAACAGCTGAATCTTTCAAATGGTTATTTGAATCTTTTCTCACTGCAATGTCCAAAAAGCATCCAAAAACAATACTTACAGATCAATCTGCTGCAATGGCTAAAGCAATATGTGATGTCTTTCCTGAAACCCAACATCGACTATGTGTTTGGCATATTTATCAGAATGCGGCCAAAATCTTAAGCCACGTATTTCATAGATCAAAACAATTTGTACATGATTTTGGTAGATGTGTGTATGATTATGAAGATGAAGATGATTGGTTGCTTGCATGGGACCAAATGCTTGAGAAGTACAATCTTAGAGACAATAAATGGTTGAAAGATCTATTTGGTTTGAAAGAAAAGTGGGCCATGGTATATGGGCGACATACTTTTACCTCTGACATGAAGAGCACACAACGTAGTGAAAGCATGAATAATATGTTGAAAAAATATTTAAAGCCGGGTCATGATATATTGCGATTTTTGGAACATTATGAAAGAGTATTAGCGGATCGTCGAAATGAAGAATTGATTGCAGATTTTAAAATGAATCAAACAATATCTGTGTTATCGGCTAATACAAAGATGTTACAACATGGAGTGGAAATATATACTCCCGAAATTTTTAAATTGTTTCAGAAAGAGTATATGGACATTCTTAATTGCAATATCTTTAAAGTCGGTAAGCTTGACACCACTTCAGAGTATAAAGTATCATTTGGTGGAAAGTCTCTATTGGTGAAATTTGAAGCTTTAACACATGAAGTTACTTGTAGTTGCATGAAATTCAATTTTACCGGTATCTTATGTAGTCATGCTCTTAAGGTACTTGACAAAAAGAATGTGAAAATAATTCCTGGTCATTATATTTTGAAACGTTGGACAAAAGAAGCAAGAGTTTCAAGTACTTTTGACAATCAAACACGAGTTATCGATGAAGTCAATGAAGATTCGATTGGAAAACGATATAGACACTTGTGTCGCAATTTTTGTCAACTTGCATCACTTGCAGCCGAACATGAAACATTATATGAGCATGCATCTCAATCTTTCATTCGATTGCTCAATGATTTGGAAAAGATGAAGAAAAATATTCTTACAAAAAATGATGTTGTCAATGCACAAGATTCAAATTTTATTGGAAGTTGTTCAAGCTTAGAAATGATGACTTCAAATGCTAGTGAAATGCAAAAAAAAGTACAGGGAATTAAAAGAAAATCTGGCGCCCGCGAAATCGTTTGAAAGGCTCGCTTGAAAAGAGGAGATGTAAAAAGAGACTTGACAAACCTTTTTTGTCCAATCAAGAAGTTTCTAGACAGGTACAACACTCAATTATATACATAAATTCTAAGTTGCAGTAGTCTTACTCATGATTTTTCTTTCCATTAGGGATATGATCATACTATTCTTGATAAAGATGCTCAAGGATGCAACGACATAACTAATATTGGTACACGATTTGAGGTAAGGAAAAACAACTATAATATTCAATTCCGTTTTAAATGTGTTGCGCTTTTACATTTTATTTTTCTTTTGTAATAGGAACCTTATTGTCATTTGGAAAATTTCTCAACCCAACAAGGTTGTAATACCTGTAAATGAAAATTTTGATGAATCTCATGATTGGCAAAATAATATGTCATTCACTCAATTACTTCAGGTAAATTTCATATTTAGAATAATTTTTGTTTATATTTTTTTAGAATGATTATTGTATGTGACTATTTTTTTTTTCTTTGTAGGAATCCATGGTCTATGGTAGCAAAACTCTAACAAGCAACAATAAAGAGAGTTAAAATTTGGAACAATAGTTTGACTGGAAAATTTGTTCATTTTGAAATATTTTTAGGAAAATATTTATTTAGATCTGTTGTGTATTTTGTAAGGGAGTTAGAAATCTTATGATCAACCTTTGTGTATTTTATTTTTGTTAAGTAGTAAGATATTTATGAAAATTTACTATCTTCATTCTTATTATGACTTTTTTCAATTATTTTGTTATGAATTATGTAATCTGAATGAGTTAATTTTATATTGTAATTTTCAAGATGATTAAAATCGATAAAAACATATTTAATTTTTTTTTTAAATTATTTAAATAAATTCGGTGAAGTTATACGTTGATATGGTGTTTCCTCTAGTGGTTTTTTTTTTTAATGTAGTATTGTTCAGTTTGGCTTTATTAAATAAAAATACAATACGTGATATCATATTAGAGAGGTAAGATTTCATGCTTCTTTGATTTGTGGTACATTGAATATGTTTGAAATTTTAGTGATTTTTTGATTTAATGTACAGAGGAGAGGCTGTTGAGATTTGAGTGTACTGGAAAAAATTGATGAGATTTGTAGTGATAAATTGAAGAGAAATTCAGCAAAAAAGGTTGGACACGTGTCAAAAAAGAAAAGAACCACATCATCTTTAAGCATTTGTGGCTGCTTAGGCTGGAGTAGCGTAGAATTGTTCTTATTTATGGCCACGGTCCTAAATTCACTAGATATTTCTTTAAAAAAAAAAAATTGCTTGCATCGGATCGATTTCTCCCTAACTTTCTTAGGTGTTTCATTTCTATTATAAAAAATATATTTTTTATTAACTGCAAGGAAATCACTGATTTGTTTTAACCAATGAAAATAAAATATATAAAAAAAAAAGTAGGAATTGAGGAGGGGTTTAGGTTGGAAATATTGTGGTTTTAATAAATAATTCTATTAGTATTGTAGTCTTAAAAGTATTTTTATTAATATAGTAAATCGCATATGCGATTTTATATGAAATCGCATACCAAGTATGTGATTTCACTGTTTTTTTTAAAAAAAAAAAAAAGAAAAAGAAATCGAACTTACCAATGCAAACCTACCATAAAATAATAAGTAAATATACAGTATACGAACTTCAAGCTTATAAAAAGAATATAAATCATGAAGTTTACCTTGTATATTCATCGCCTTGTCCAAGTGCAGCTCTAATTTCCGTCCTATGTGCCTCGAAGTATGTTACACACCGATAAAATGTGGACTCTACTAATGCCGTGATGGGCAACGAACGTGCTCCTTTTAGAACATCATTGATGCATTCGGGATAGATTGGTTGTCATCCAACCATATCTACGCCCTCGTCAAATGCTTGGGTCCACTTTGATTGGTCAATGTTATCGAAATATCTAACACAATCTCATTCGATTCGGACAATTCATCCATACATAATTGAAACTTACGTCATGGTAAATTGGGAACCACCGAAAACCAATTGTTTCATCACCTTGCTTTTAAATTTATCATTAAAATTGCTTGCCACATGTCTTAAGCAAAAGCGATGATGAGTCATTGGTGATGCCCACCCATTTCTAGGATTATTTACAGCAGAGATTATACCGGGATGCCGATCGGATATCAAGCAAATATCGGGGCTTTGCGTCACTCTCAATCTCAACAAAGCTAAGAACCAACCCCAAGTATCAGAACTTTCCACATCTACTATGGCAAAAGCTAGAGGAAATAAATGTCCATTGAAATCCAATGAGGTCGCAATCAATAATTTTCCATTGTATTTTCCATACAAATGTGTCCCATCAATCTGTATAATAGGCCTACAATATTTGAATCCCTCTATGGATGGCCCGAACGACCAAAATACCGACCGCAATATAGAATTCCCCGACTCTTCCATAGAATCAAGCCTCCAATCAACTTGTGTTCCAGGATTTCTTTGTTTAATAATTTTAAACCACCGTGGTAATTTTTGATACGATTGCTCCCAATTATCATATACCATTTCAATGGCTTTGCTCTTAGCTTCCCACATTCTCCCATAGTTAACCATATATCCAAAATTGTCCAATATAATTTGATGCAACAGAACAATTTTAATAGTATTGTCAATCTTCACCATATTTCGAATCTCTAGCAAATAAACAATGAATCTAGTGGGGGTGATCTTGAGACACACATGAGTATGTACAGTTGTGTGGACCTAGGTTAATTTTGTGATCTCAAACATATTATGTTCTTTTCGACGTGATGCTCTAAGTCTCCATATACATCCATCATCATACTTTATACATTTCACGGCCCATATAGCAGGTGTTGATTCTATAACCTCAAAATCATATTGGTTTTTTTATTGACCACCGTTTCACATCATGCTTCAAATCAATTTTTGTTTTGTACCTAAGTCCCGTACGTAATTGCTCATGGTCATCTCTTAATACAACACGTGGAAATAATGGGACTTCATTCATGTTGTTCAAAGAATCACTATTCAACTCGGTAAACGAAGGAGAAGTGACATCATGCATATTGTCTCTATTCAAATCAAACATTTCTTCTTCATCATCCGTCAGTGTACGTAAATCAATAAACTCATTCCCCGGTGGAATAGTCTCATATGGATGATATGGAAGTAACTCATTGTTGTTAGATTGATCATCTACAACGTTACTCTCATTATTTTCAACACATATGTCACTCTCCACATACAAATCTACTATATTTGGTGGAGGCAAACTGACAGTTATCATAAATGTCAAATCCACATCATTTTTAATACTTATTGGGACATATCTAATGAGACTAGATGACATTTGTGTCAGATGTCGGTAGTAGAAATCTACTCTATTTGGTCTAACTTCTCCAAATAATGTGCTCATTACTAACTCCTTAAAATTCTCAAAACTTAATCCATTCCATATAGTCAACGTCTTGTAAGGTGGTTTGTCATATTCAATTCCATTAGGACCATCAATAATTCGTCCATTCACATAACATTGTAACACAATACATTTATCTTCCATTTGCAATAGCTACATACAAATATTTCAAATGTAAATTTAGAATTCATACTAATCAATCTAAAACAAAATTATTCATATTCCACAAACTCATCTCAAAATTTCACAACAATAAGTAAAAAACCCTAAATAAGAAATCTAACATTTTGAAATTAAATAAACTTGTTCATAATCATTCCTCTCATTTAATCATATAATAGAAATTAAATAAAACTAAGAGTTTGAAAATATAAAATGAAAGATAGATTTACCGGCGAGTAGAAACTAGATCTGACGGAGGCGAGCGGCGAGGGGCGGCAGTGGCGGAGGCGAGATCTGACGGAGGCTATGTGAGCAGTGATCTGGGCGTCGGCAGTGGCGGATGCGAGGGGCGGCGGCGGCGGTTGACAAAGGAGAGGAAGAAGAAGATAGAGAGGAAGAAGAAGATAGAGGGGAAAGAATGGAAGAAAGAGAGAGGGGGGGAAGGGTTTTTAACCCGTCTGCCTTAAAATCGCAGACGGGGTATGCGATTTTAGGTGAAATCGCATACCCCGTATCTGATTTCACCTTTTTTTAAAAAAAAATGTGAAATCGCAACCTCAGGTTGCGATTTGCTATATTTTTCCTATTATTTTCATAACTACAATATTTTTAAAAATATTTATAAAATACACAATATTAAAAAAAAAAATTCAATTGAGGAGACATGGTAAATCTAATAAAATTTGATGTAATATCTTTTTTAAAAAATAGATGTAAATCTAATAAGTATTTGGGTCAAATGCAAAACACACCTCTGTGGTTTGAAAATGAATATTTATACTCTTGTATTTTTAAAACTGTGCAAATTGACCCATTTCTTCTACACTTTTGATTTTCTTTTAGTCATAACTTTTCATTTGAACTCCAATTTGAATGATTCAAGATGTTTTGAAATCCTCGTTTTGAACTCTACGTTGTAGTCAGAAAAAATTCTAAATTATCAGTATATAAAATTGTTTATGACTTCAACCCGATCTAATATATTGATGATGATAACTCTTTTTATATACTAATGATTTCTAAGTTTTTAAGTGACTATAATGTAGAGCTCAAAACTAGGATTCCAAAACATCTTGAATCATTCAAATCGAAGTTCAAATGAAAAAGTTATGACTAAAAGAAAATCAAAAGTGTAGAGGAAATGGGTCAATTTGCACAGTTTTGAAAGTACAGGGGTATAAATATTAATTTTCAAACCACAGAGGTGTGTTTTGCATTTGACCAAAACCACAGGGGTGTGTTTTGTATTTTGCCCTAAGTATTTTAAAATATAGGGAAAAAGACACTTTTGGTCCCTGAGTTTTCATTTTGTTTACTATTTGGTCCCTATGTTTTAAAAAACGACATTTTAACTCCCTGAGTTTTCATTTTGTTTACCGTTTAGTCCTTGGCGTTAAAAATCTGTTAAATACTTAACAGAATACTGACGTGGAATTAAAAAATTGATTTTGTTCTTGACATGACATATATTTTAAATGATGTGACATATTTAATTAGCTTTATATCAATGATATGGCAAGTTTATTATTTTTATATTAATATTTTGTACTCTCCCTCTCCTCCTTTCTCTCTCTCTATCCCTCTCCTCCTTTTGTCCGAGACTGTTCCTCTTCCACATCCCCTTCTTCCTTTCTCTACTCAGGCAACAAAAGCCCAACCACTCATTCCATTTCGAATCAGAGAAACCTCACCGGATTCTAGTTTATTTTCACGTTTTTTCGCCAATTCACGAGCCTCGCTATGAAACTCAACTGTAACTGGGTTTCTCGATCTCACCGCCGATGAACGAGCAGAGTTTTTAATCCGGTAGCTATCATCTCTTTCTCCTTTTCTTCAAACGAAAAACCCCCAAAAAATCTAGTTCACAACATTTGATCTCTATCATCTCAGATCCTCTTCATCTTTTACAAATAAAGAACCCATAAATTTATGATTTAAATTTCGTGTTTGTCGTCTCAGATCTCATAAATTTTTGGAGTCTCTGCACTTGGTCTATTAGGTAGCGTCATGACCCAATGAATCACTGAGACATCTCTACCTTCTGATTTTGTTATAACTTCTTGATTTACAAGATATATTTTTCGTCGAAGGGCCAACCAAGATTTGATTCTGGAAAGGGCCAACCAAGATTTGATTTACAAGAGATTTTTTTTCTCAGATATATGCTAATGAATTCGATTTGGTATTTACATGTTTTTTATGGTTAGCCAAGTGAATGGACTACAAAATTGAACCATCCATGATTTTGATTTGGTATTTACATGTTTTTTATGCTAATGAATTCGAAGATTTGGGCAAAAAAAAAAACACAGATCTGAGCTTCTTCCACTTTCCATATTCTTCTTCACGCTGTTTTTTTTTTTCGATTTGCAGAGAAAAGTTGGTTAGATTTTTCGATTTACAACAGCCATTGAAATTATGTAACAATTTATATCATTTTAGATCTGAGAAAAATCATCGGTCTGAGTTCATTTCATATCTGAGCTTCAAATTTTTTTTATATGAGTTTTTTTATGTGGTGATTTTCATCTGGGTTTGAATTCATTTTTCCGGTGGTGGGGTTTCGAGTTTTTCGGCCATGGCGATGCTTAGTAGGTGAAGATGAAATGAGGAGAAAGGGATGAAGTGAAGGGAAGAAGATGAAGAGAGGAGGTTAGAGAGAGAGAGGAGAGATAAATATACTTAATACATTAAAAATATATTAATATAAAACTAAAAAAAGATGCCACCTCATTTAAAAATATGTCATGTCAGCAATAAAATATATATAAATAAATATTTTAATGTCACGTCAGTATTCTGTTAAATATTTAACAGAAGTTTGACATTAGGGACCAAACGGTAAACAAAATGAAAACTTAGGGAGTTAAAATGTCGTTTTTTAAAACATAGGAACCAAATGGTAAACAAAATGAAAACTCAGGGACCAAAAATGTCTTTTTCCCAATATAACAAATTTTGATTGAGTCAATCAGTGATTACTGATTGGGTATTAAATTACATATTTGTAATCATTGATTTAATGTTATATATGATAATTACTTTATGTTATAACCATTCATTAACATATTTTGATGATTAACTTAGGGTGTAAATTAGTGATTTATATTAATCCATGCTAATCACTATAAAAAATTATTATATTTACAAATACTTAAAATGGTTAACAATGTATAAGTATGCTATTTGAGACCATTTCTTAATATTAATATGTATCCTCAATTGTTTGTGGAATCTATACATGATAGTGATACCCTTCTTTTTTTTTTTTTATATGAAACTGAAAATTTCATTGAATAAAAAGGAGTTACAAAAATAGGTGATAAGAAATCAACCCTCACTAATCAGAAAACAAATTTTTTCCAATCAGTATTAATCAAAAGAACATCATAATTTTTGCAAAAAAAAAAATCATAATTACAAAATATTTTAGAAAGAGAAGCTAAAAGAGAAACATTAAAGTAGACAATCCCCCAAATCTCCATCATCTCATGCCTTTTGTTCTGAAAGACTGTAGCATTTCTTTCCAACCAAATCTCCCACACCACCATTTCCCAAATTCATTTAGCTTTGGCCTTCAAGGGGTGTCCCATAAGAAGAGACATAAGGTTTGTCTTGGGACAATTAGTGAAGCACCCATTCAAACCAAAAGTATGCACCAACTTCCCAAAATCAGACCGGCAAACTCACAATTGAAGAATAAGTGACTTTGAGTTTCGGCATCTTTATTGCAGAGACATCAAATATTTGGGGACAAGCAATTCTTCGGATTCCGCTTCTGAATGTTGTCTGCCGTGTTAAGACCCCCAAGAGCAAGACTCCAAATGAAAAAGTTAATTGTTTTCGGACAACCAGCCTTCCAAATACTCTTAGCCAAGCTTTCATCAAGAGATCCAACATTATCTATAAGATGACAAAGAAGAGAAATTGTGGAAAAGCCTCGAGAGTCCATAACCCAAAGATGCTCATCCTCACTGGTGACTTTCTGGGAGTGTAAGCTTTGGTGGAGCAAAATAAAATCATCAATCTCTCTATCATAAAGAGGTCTTTTAAAAATAGGATTCCAAACTTCTATTCCCTCAGTCCAGTAATCGAAAAGCAATGGCAAAAAGTCTAGAATAAGCTCTTTTAGGGGGAAGATTATTAATCCAACTATCATGCTAGAAACTAATCTTCCTCCTGTTCCCAACTTGAAACTAACTAAATCCACTAATTTCTCACCACAAGTGAGCACAAATTTCCAAGGGCTCCAACCCTTATACTTCGAAATTAATTTAAAAACTATTACACAATTTGGAATAGATATATGAAACATAAGTGCAATTGATTATTATTATTATTAATTTTGCGAAGGAGACTGTAATTGATTATTTTCCCTCCTGATAATTCGAAATCCTACGACAAATTGGAATTCATGGAAAGAAAATCTATGCTCTTCATGTAAAACGGTGCCCAATTTAGAGCTTCATAAAATTTTGTTGACATTTCCTTCTGCATTTCCATGCAGTGTTTACAATTTGCTTATTACAATGAAGCATTGAAACACTGAGACATTGAGAACCCCCTCTTTACAATAAAAATTAGAGATCAAATACACGTATGACTATTTACAGCCCAACAGCAGTTGCAATGACACAAATCCTAACAGTCTCGGTTTCTCGGCGCCACCCTGTTCCTCGAGTGAATTGCATAACGACGACAGATCCTCAGCCATCGTCGAACTAGGCTGGATGAAAAACGGCAGCCAGAGGGTAGCAGAAGCCATAGAATATTTCATCTTCCAAAAAAGTATAGTCTAGGCTGGACAGTTGCTGTGTTTCTCTACTAGTTGATTCCTGCTTCCTCCACTGCAGCTGCCATTGAAGCCGAGGCTTCTTCGAGCGTCCGCCTCTTCTGAACAGTGTCATAAGCCTCTATTACATCCCCCACCTCCCAATCATCATAGTCATCCATCCCCACTCCACACTCTAGACCAGTACTTACCTGTGCAAAAGAACATTATCTTTGTGAATTTTAAGGGATAAAACAAAGTGGATTCAGGAAACATCAAAAGCATTGCACTTCAAAAAATTCTCACTGATTTTCATAACAAAATTCTTTAGCACCAAAAACCGACACATCAAACAAGCAGCCGGTAAGGCGTTACAGCTACACAATTCTGAGCTATGACTATCATCTGCAGTGAGCCAATATACTCCTAAAATCTATTGCATCTCCTATCTATTCACTAATTTTTTTCAACAAAAACTTTTAAAAAGGTGCAACTGCAACACGAGGACTTCCCAAGTGGTCACCCAATATATCCTTGCTACATTTCAATCAGCTTTTTGAAGGAAATATTAGAAGATTAGCTGAGGTGGAAGATGTAATTTTCTTCCTAGCTTCTATATAGTGCCTTACGTTCAAGCATTTTTGTAACTATTCTCTTTTTTATTCAAACTGTCAAATAGGGTTTATATAATAACTTCTATATAGTGCCTTGATTACGTTTCTTATTAAAATAAATGATTAGCAGACTGCAGAAAAAGTTTCCTGGGAATTGTACCTCTTTCACAATTTCCTTAACTCGTCGCAGTGAATCAAGATGGCCGACCCGTGCTGTTTTACCCTTTCTGACAACCCGAATGCCGCAGCCTTTTACTAGTTTTCCTTCCACTACCATGCATCCAGCAACGATACCACTGCCACTACTAAATACTGCACGTACTTCTGCTGATCCTATTGGTACTTTTTCCTAATAAAAAAATCACAGATCTCAATTATTTTTTTTAGAAGAATTTACAACAATATTATTAACAAAAATATGTAAAAGACAGAGATCTCAATTTACATCTTTAGTTAGGAGAAATTCAGACAAAAACAGTGAACACCATTTCTTGCACCAAGGAGACGGTGAATCAATATTAACAAACAACAATGAGAAAGTGTTGAAGGATCAAGGAAACAATGTACATAATCATAGCTACAACCATGAGGACTGTTAAGAAGAGTCTGCAGGTAAGACGATCGAGTAAAAAGAACAAGTGCATAAGTTTTTATGATGTGTGTGTGTGTTTTTTTTAAGGCAGATCCAAGGTTGAGCCTTTAATTTTTTAAAGATTTTAACATTCCTAGTTAAAAGTGCATCAGAGATGGTCAAATAATCACATAAAACATCTCATATGCACAACTCTGAAGTGAAGGTGCTATAACCTCCGGCTACAGAAAAGTGAAATTAGAATTAAAGCTTACTCCAGTTCATAGACTCCAATATCCCAGAATCAACTTCTTTTGTTCAAGCCAAACAGCCCATTTATTTTTAAATTTTTAAAATTTGGATTTTGTTTTATAAGATGAGAAAAGATGATTTGAGACTTAAAAAATTAGTAAAAAATAAAGTTTTTTTTAAGTTGTTACTTGTGTACCGTGTTGTTATAGTTATAGGTTACCAATTGTCCATTCTCCATAAGCCACTCAAAAATGAAAATATTCAAGTACAGACCTCAACAGAGTCTAGGAGTCCTTCCATTGCATTCCGTACGTCATCAATAAGCTCGTAGATAACTCTATAAAGCCTGACCTCGACACCTTTATTTTCTGCATAACTCTTGATAGAACCTGGTGCTTTCACATTAAATCCCAATATTATGGCTTTACTAGCAACTGCAAGATCAACATCACTGGAGCTCACATCACCAGTTGCTTGCAAAAGAAACTTCAAGGAGATATTTTCTTGTGGAAGCACCTGTAGGGCTTGTCTAATAGCCTCGATTGATCCCTAGTCATTACCAATAATAGAACACAACAAAGGTTAGCAAAAACCGAATCTTGCAGATGAATCGATAAACTTAAGAAAGGTAACTCGCTCACATATGTACCTGAACATCGACCTTCATAATAATGTTCAACTGGTGCAAGTCTAACCCAGACTGCGTTTTTGATGAAACTGCAGAAGCTAAAGAAGAAAGAGTAATTTTTCCATCCCCAGCCTTATCTGATATTCGTTGTGACCTCAAATACTCGGCACGTAACTCTGCCTTCTCGCGAGCTGTATCAAGGGAATCAACAACCTCAAATTCATCACCAGCAATTGGCACAGTGTTTAATCCAATGGCCTGTAGGCAGAATAAGAAGACAGGAAAACTACAAGTCAGACAATCAGCGCAAGAGAATGAAGATCAAGTGCATCTTCAAGGAACCAAAATTATATTTTTGGAAACATGTATAAGGAGCTTTTTATGGCTGCTGGGTCTCAGCATCCTTTTAATTATTTCCATGGATCCACTAAATTCAAAACAATACAAAAAAGGAAGTTGAAAAATTCAAAAACCTGCACGGGTAAAGAAGGTCCGGCTTCATCAACTCGTTTCCCGCCATCATCAAATAAAGCTCTCACCTAACATGTTCATATATTAACCCATTCAGAAATGTTTATCATCATAAAATAACAAAATCGGTACAACGCATCTTTACAATTACTTGAGCTACATTAACAACAAAACAAATGTAAAATATGTTTTCTTAAACTTCAAAGCACCTACCTTCCCAAAGGCCTCTCCGCAAACTACAATATCCCCCCTTTTAAGGGTCCCATTTTGTACAATAAATGTAGCAAATGGTCCTTTAGATTTGTCAAGACCCGCCTCAATAACTGTCCCTTTAGCACTTCTATCAGGATTAGCCTTCAACTCTTGCAACTGAACATAGATAAAATTAGATGACATACGTGGAGCAACGCAAGTGAGAAAAGAGGAAAGGCAGCATGAAATTATTCAAACATAAATTTGTGCATATTCTCCTTCAACAAGCTGAGATTACCCAACCATTGAGAGATTAAAATTGGAATGGATATCCTTCAGGTTGTCAAACCATCAACATCACCAAGTCCATACCATCAAAAGGTAGGACAATGATCTAAAATTCGCATCAACATGTCAGAGATAGTTTTGTATCTTAAGTATCTAAAATTAGGAAGTATTGCATGGAAAATGTGGTTCTACAACTAATTCTTCGTCCAGGGGACAGTCGAAAGGGATAAACATCAAGATAATTGATTCTTATGATATACTTGAGGGATCTCCATAACCACCCTAAGGAGTGCTAGTGTGAGAAAAGATGTTAGGTAACAGATTTGAAATCCTTCATTCAGTAATCATGAACATGGGCACAGTCAAAACAACATATGAAAAATGTTCCCATCAAGTATCGAAAAATTGGTCTCATTCTTATAACTTAAACTAATAAAATAATCACATCATCCAGTATATCCCTTTATACATACATTAATCATGCCTCAGGCTGCATGCAGTATGAGATAAGTGAGGCAGAAGTTCAAAGTCTACTATAAAGAATGATGATGATGGCGATGAAAAAAAACTAAAATCAACAATATAGATGCTGTAATGTTTAACTTACCTCGGCAAGAAGCATTACAGTTTCCAACAGATCATCCACATTCTGCCCTTTCAGAGCACTAATCTGGTGAAAAATATTAAAAAAAATATATTAAGAGTGTCAATTTCCAAATAGACTTGAAATGCCAACGAGATATGCGAGCTCAATTCCTGCATTTTTAATAAGATTTATTCACCTGCACCATGGGGATGTCACCACCCCAGTCTTCTGGCATTAAACCAATAGAGGAAAGCTCTTGCATCACTCTGTCAGGATTAGCTCCATCTTTATCAATCTGGTGAAACATGGAGAAATGAGATGTACATGTACTGTACTCAATAATTTCTGAACTTTTATACGGAAGAAGCCATATGCTAATACCAAGATATTTCTCTCATACTAAAAATAATGTTCACAATAATAGAGTGGTGAAGTTGAGAGAGGATTTCTATTGTTAACATGCCTTATTTATTGCAATCACTATTGGTACTCCAGCTGCTTTAGCATGAGCTATAGCTTCATTTGTCTGAGGACGGATTCCATCATCAGCAGCCACCACAATGATTGCAATATCTGTCACCCGGGCACCACGAGCTCTCATGGCTCCAAATGCCTACAAGAATAGACATTAGACATCATCGGAACACAAGTATGAACATGGTGCATACAAATCATAGTTCCCGACAGAGTAAATTAGCCTATAAGAGCAATGGGCAACAAGTTGGCCACACAATTGTTCAATGAAAAAAAATTACAGTATATGGAGAACGCAGGTACCTCATGGCCTGGAGTATCAAGAAACACACATGGCTGCAATTTGCCATCAAGTAGCACCGGCACCTTATAAGCGCCGATTCCTTGAGTTATCCCACCAGCTTCTGATGCAGCTACCTATGAATAAGCAACACTAAAATCATTTTCAAAGATAAAAAAACATGGGAAACTTTTCTGATATATTTTTCAGAATATATTTTCTTAATGCAAAACATCGTTGCTCGGGCTCAGACAGATAAAATGCTCGTATCTTATCCAAAAAAAGAAAGAAGAAGACAGATGGTCTTAATTTGACAACGAGGGGAAAAGAAGTAACAACTCTATTAAAGTAACCAGTTCATTGAACTTCAAATCATTATTGCCAGAATGGAAAAGCTTCAAGAAAAATGATAAAGCTTCCACATTTACCTTGCTCGTACGGATGTAGTCCAAAAGTGTAGTCTGCCAAGGGAGGAGGCAAAGAAAGATTTATTAGTTAAAAAAATTAAAGTTTATTTAAAGCTAACCTTTGCAAATTTTCAAAATAAAATAATATCTTTGGCATTAAAGATAAGTCTCAAAATATAAAGGGTGGGTGAAAAATATGCAAATTACCTTGCCGTGATCTACATGTCCCATAATAGTAATGACAGGGGGCCTGCTTTGAAGTTTATCAAGATCTTCTTCATCAAAAATATCCTTCTTTCTAGCCCCTTCTTCTACCTTAATGGGATCAACATCTATGGCCTCCACATCATATTCTTTACAAATCATCTTCACTATATCTTTATCTAACGTTTGCACACCATCAGGCTTAATCCCCTTTGCATATAAAAACCCGAGAATTTCACCTTCACTGATGGCCAAGTTGTAGGCTAATTCCTCAAGTAACATGCCTTTTCCTTCAACTTCTAGAATTTCAACTTTCACAGGAGCTGCATCTTTAGAAGCCTGGATTCTGGCTGCTTTCCGAGATGCCTTGCTCCATTTCCTTCCTTTTCGGGCTGTTGCCGCACTACGAATGGAAACATCATCAGGAATTTCAACATCATCATCCACCATTCTTCTCCGTGCACCTGGAGCATTCTTCTTTCGGTAGTCATCCTTAAACTTTCCAGGGGGAGGACCTTTTCCAGGTTTTGTAGGGGCTAATACTGCTTGAGAAACAAAAGGATCAACTGCAGGTTTTTTTGAAGCATATTTGTCAACAAGAATAGGTTTTCTCTCTTTTGTCTTTCCTGCTAAATCGGTTTCATCATCTGCTGTTTTTGCTATTGCCCCCACATCCTTCAAGATAACTGGTTTCTTTAATACAGGCTGGGGTGCTACTGAAGGTTTTGCTCGTAAAGTTGGCTGTGGTCTCAAAGGTGGTTGAGGGGGTCTAAAAGGAACACGTGACTGAGACTCTTCCTTGCTAGCTCCTACTGGTTTAGCTACGACTTCATCCTTAGGCTTAGATGGTTCCGATACAACCTTTTGCACAGACGCAACTGTATCTCCCTTGCGCCAAACACTTTTTAAAGTTTTAGATTTCCGATTTGATGTTGCGTTTATTTCCTTCGAATCAGAACTTGAGTTAGACGATGTCGGCTTATCTACATCCCGTCCTTGTCTTTTACTACTTAATTTCGAAGTTTCTAGTTTTTCAGCCTTTTCCAATACCTCACCAAGAGACTCAATTACCTTGCTCCTTTCTTCTTCATCATCCAATAGTTTGTTTTTGGAATTCCCATTAGCTCTCGGAGATTCCCATGTTGCTGCATTCATACTTAAAAGCGACTTCGACTCACCACCTTTCAATACCGGCTTGGGAGCCGGCTTCAGAAGAAAATCTGCATTATCTTCTTCTTTACTTCTTCCGTATGAGTTAGAATCAACGGAAATAGCATTGCCTTGATCAGCAATAAAATCAGTTGTTGTTACCGAATATTTACAAAGAGGAAACGACACATAATACCATCTATTCCTTCCATTTAAACCCCGTTTCGATAAACAAACTCCTTTAAATTGTGAACGAGGCTTATCAGATGATCCCATTACTCCAACACCTGCCAAATTGAACAGAGAAGCCACAGAAGCCATGGTTCCTGTTCCTTGCATACTTCCAACTAAAATTAACATCAGGGTTTTCTCTCCCTTAATAAATCAATGGCTCCAATCAAAACCCATTAAACAAAATCATCCCTTTTTCACTCTCCTCAAATGGGTCCAATTCAATTGTAAAACTCTAAATTAAAAAAACCCAGTTCATGTAAACATAATTCAAGCTGACCCAACAAAATGACACTCCTCAAAGATCATAAGATAAGTGGATAAGGTAAAAACAAATGAAAACCCAGAACCAGAATCTGGGTAATTAGCAGGAAATGGCTTACCTTTTAGAGCATAGGATTGAATATGCAACGAAATTGGGGAATTAAAATGGTTTAAGTGAGAAAAAGAAGGGAATGAAGGTGAGAAAAAGATTGCGAGTTATAGAAAACCAGAGGTTTAAGTGGATGAGGAATGTTTGGGAAATATATGGTGATGAGAGAAAATAAGAGAAGCTTTAGAAATCTGATTGTGGTGTATGGAGTGTGGGCTTGTATGAAGATGGGGCTGCAAGCTTGTGTGGCTTTTTTCCAGCCTATCGAGTTACGTTTGAGAAGATAAGGCTATGTTTTTCGATTTCTACTCGATATTTCTTTCATTTTTCCTGTTTTGTTTTTTAGATTTATATTTGCATTATTATTTTGGGATATATTAAAAATTAAAAATAACACCTCTTTTATTGAGAAATTAAACATAATGAATGAAAACGAATTCTGATGTGGTGAAAAAATTCTGTAAGTTATTATGCCTTTCGCATTTTTCTTTAGCCGTCCTTGTTCAATAAAATGGAGGAGTGAATACTTGAACTTTCAATCTTAAAATAATTTAACCTTCATTTAATAATAAATAAAATTCATTATATAATGAATTTATCAAAATTATAAAAATTAATCAAATTTAAAAAGTTATTAAAGAAAAATACTTAGATGCTTATATGTTTATAAGCCGATAAAAAAACACGGGTAAAAGAGAAAAATAAAATTTAAAAAAAAGTGCGATTATATTTTTTACCTATGTGACATTTTTCTATTCGCTTGTAAACATATTTGAGTGCTTACGTTTAAACATTTAAATATTTTTTTAATCCAAATAATGATAAATTTCACGTTATCATTTATTGGTTTTTAGTCACAATCCTTTGGTTGTATCGTCTATGAAATCCAGACGGACAGAAATGAACATTTCAATATTTTTCTAAACCTGGTCGATTTGATTGATCAGTGTATATCAAATTGAAAATTTGATCATTCAATTGATTTTAATTTTTTTTAGAACGAACGGGTAGGTATAATTATTTTAGGAAAACAAAATTCAGAATCAATTTCCAGAAGGTTGATTTTAAGTTTTAACATAGATTTTCAAATTTTCTACATTAAAGAGAGAGAGAGAGAAAAGATAGTATAAACATGTATTACCTGCATCTTGTTAAATTTTGAACCACCCTTCTATTCTTGACAAATAAAATGTCGAAAAGTTCATTAGCTGGAATTATTTGCTGAACACACTAGTTGGATTCTCATGCTATCAAATTTTAAATACATTGCCATTTTCAACAAATTTCAAAAGTTTTTACCAAATTTCATGGCGCATAGCCTGAGATCTTTATTTGAGTTTTTGTTGCGAATTTGCAGAAACAAATTGTACAAGGGATAAGACCATACAACGAAATCTGTCGATCAAACCTTGGTCGGGTTTCTGCATATTAGCAGCCAACCAGCGGTAATCTTCCAATGAAGAATCAGATAACGGCTCAAGAAACTCACACTTCTCCAGGATGTCAGGTGGGGGTACTCCGCCAATAAGGTTTGTATCCAGCCTTGGTTTACCTTCAATGAGTTCTTTAGGCACAACCATAGGACTTTCAATGGCAGCAGGGGATGCACCTGGGATTACCTCCTGCTTGAAAGGCAGTGCCCTAGCAGTCTGCAAGCAAAACTCTATCCATTGGTGGATCAGTGGAGAAGGTCCTCTAACTCTTCCACCAACTGGCTGTGTCTCAATCCTGGAGGTTGCAGGAATTGCCTGAAAAAATAAAAGGAATCCCTGATTTTGATATGCTTTCACGAAGATGATGAAACAGATATCTGATTTTTTGAGATACTCATTCGTAAAGTATGTATTTGATATAGAAAATTATTGAACTTGAGAATTTAGAATAAAGATAACTGAGTGTTTTAACATCGGGGAGCACTGTGTATTTGTTTCTAAAGTTAGTTTCTGCTTGAGTGTCAACTTCGAACCTTATGTTTATGAATGATTAATAATGCATAGAGGATAGAGTCAATTTGAATATACCCATAAATCGGCCCATAAGCTCGATCCAGACTTAGGAACGATGACGGCAACATTGGACGTACGTTTTACAACAGGAAGAACATCGCTACTCCATCCAACAGCTACCCACACATCTCCAATTGCTAATGCTTTTAGATAGTGTGTGCTATCAAATAGACGTACCTGTATAAGGCAAATGAACATAATAAATGTACAAGTCTATAACACCACAAAGAATTGCAAATGTTAGTAAAATCCTGTGAACAAGAACTTAATAATGCAGCATTAACCAAGAATTAAAAAAAAAAAGATTTTGGGATTACCTATCTTTGATTTCTAGATGGCTTGATTTTTTTTATTTTCCTTCCATTTAGTTGAAGATATCTCATCCTCTTTTCTTGTAACGTTTCACTTATTAATACAATGTTGTTTCCTAAAATACACATGCAACATCAGTAATTAAAGCATTAAGTCAAGTTATACTAATCTCCAACCAAGGGAAATCAAGGTGGTGGCATTTTCAGGAGAAAAAGGACAGTAACTCAGATATAAATTATAATTAAAATATTTTAAAATTCTCAAGGAAAGTCAAATTCTGCAACTTTTTCCAAAAGAAAAGAGGAAAAAACTTGTTTCCACTCTAAATGCCAGCACTAGTCTTGTAAGATATTACTAGTTAAACCACTTTTGCAATCTAGTTGCCGAAAAAATAATAGTTTCTGACCTGTTTTGAAAGCAAGGTTAGATTTTGCTGGACAGCATCTCTGCCACCAGGAACTTGCAGGTTTATGTTTCTTGTATTATAGGATGCACCCATGTACTTCAAGACAGCACCGATTACTTCTCTAGGTGAATCAACCATTGAAATCCTTCCTACAAGTTCAGGGCGCCATAAATCTGACCAGTCCTGCAGCAACAGAACATACACACCTAAGAGTGCTTGAGGCAGGCATAGCACCTCTGATAGAAGAAAACTTTATTTTCTAAAACGTTTAAAATGATTGCATACGTAACACAAAAACAGCCATGGAAGACAGAAGGTTTTGATTAAAGATGCTCGTGATCAATTAATTCATAGATAGCTATTACCTCTATAGGAGCCAAGTTGTGCTTGCGAAATTTGGCTTTATTGTATGCTATAACCATGCAGCCCCATCTATATGGAGCAGACCATATTTTACCTTCAGGATCTATATCACCCTCAGAGTTCCTGCGTAGAAGTACCTGCAACATTCTTAGTAAAGTAAAAAATGCTAAATAATAAACAAAACTCATCAAGTAAAAAGCACACCACAAGAGGGAAAACTAACACATATTAGAAGTTACATGATAAGGTAATGCAGTTATATTATACTTCAAACTGAATCAAGTTCATATAATTGAATTAGTGTTCACCACATTTTTGAACAATACTTCGCATGGAACAGAATAACAATACTTAGAAGAGAGACTATTCCTAACATTGGGCATGCTAGAGAATCTGGTTTAATCAGAGTATTGACCACTTTTATAAAGGAGAACATGTGATCCGAAATAAGCCAATGCAAGCCACAGATGATAGGATGCTATTTGTGTGGATCTCATTTTACATCATGAAGAAAACAAACCATTGCATACATTATATCCAATTTCGTATAGCAATTTGGTTATTTTTCAATGCTCTTATTACTAACTGTGACGAGCCAAGGCTTGCCTCAATGCTTCACAACAAAGTCTAGAAACGAGGTGAACAATACCGTGCAAAAAAATAATTATCCAATGACAAAAAGACCAATTGCATTGTTACCTTCCATTTCGTACTCAAGCTACTAAACCACTCCTGGTCTTCCACACCTTGAATGGGCTCGATAAGAGCCTTCTTAATTGCAAAGTTGAGCCAGGAATCACCAACACTAACAATATCAGCAACCATGATCGATGAAGACTCAACCTCGCTTCTGCCAATGGAAGTAGATAAATCAGAAAAAATACTCTGGAGACTTCCATTGAACTTCACATTGAATTTTATTCTCCTTCCTTGTGATTGAATAAAACCCTACATGAAAAGACCCATAAGAAATCCTTCCAACTCTGACCGACATGCTCAAAACATTAAATAAGCTCTGGAAAAACAATCATGGAAGAAAAAGTTTATGAGTTTTCTATAATGTAAAAGCTTTGAAAATGGTGATCCAACATAATAAATAATCCGATCCATAAATTGGAAAGTAAAAACTAATATCCCATAACCTTTTAAACGTAATAAGCTATAACTTAATGAAAGGCTTTGGAGATCATATAAATGGAAGAGACAATTTATGCCCTTATGGGTTTTTTTTTCCCTTAATAAGAAGCCCTTGTTAGTGTTAGTAATTGACTATATGTCCCACATTAAATGCCTCTTTCCTCCTTTTTCAGACTCGAAAATACATCCTCCTTGATCCAGGAAAGAATGATACTCCTTTCTCTCGAATATGAAAGAAGCCTTCTTCCTTCCCTCCCGAGCAGAGAAGGATTTTCTTTGTTCAAAAGAGAAGTCTAGAACATGATAAGTAGATAAAAAGAAATGAAAAAACTAAAGAGTTTCAATGCTTTAAGAGGTGGGGTGATTTTGGAAATCTGAAAAGTAATTGTTTCAAAAGATGAAGGGCATTTTAACCTAAATTTACTATTCTGGACATTTTGACAAATCTGACTTTTTAATAGGGCATTTGGCCCTATTAATACAGTGAAGGCAAATTTCTGGAAAATTAGTTAGGAATCGTTGGATCGCAACAGAAGGATCTATTGGTAGGAGCAAAAGCAATGGGAGGATGTGTGGGTAAACATTGTTTTTGAAGCTCAAAAGTGCCAATTGTAAAGAGTTATCAATTATTCTCCTTCGAATCGACTATTGCTTCCCGTGTTTCATACTATCAATGAAATGCTATTTCTTAAACAAGAAAAAAGTTGCAACATAAAACGGAAATAGCAAAATTAGGGTAAAGAGGAGACCTTAATCCAAGAAGGAGGAACGGAGTCACGAAGAGCAACAATTCTCAAAGGAACAGTCAAAGCAAACTTCTTAGACTTCCATTCTTCAAATGCTTCGTCCATTTTCTTCTTTTCCAGATCAGTATCGACATTTTCAGCCTTCTCTTCCTCACCTTCAAAACATCAAAACAATAAAACAAACCTGATAGTAATCGTTCAACACAAGCCCTAGAATTTCATTTCACCGTAATCATTTCGAGAGAAAAAAAGCAGTAAATCAAAAGATAATCTTCCAGAACTTACTAGAAACTACCTTCTCCTCTTCCAAATTACAAGAATCAGAAGCGGGAGAAAGTGGGGACGGAGAAGAAGCGGCAGCTGAGGAAGGGCGAATTCCAAAGCCGAAGCAGCCGAGAGTTAAACTGAGAAAGAGGACGGCTGATGCGGCGAGACGAAGCGGCGTTTGTGGAAGCTTTGGAAACTCATCTTCTCCAAGTGAATGAAGCGTCGGTTTTTGAATTATCGAGCGACATCGGAAGATGGTAGTGAATTTTGAAGAACAAGAACGACGACTGATCGACGGTAAAGGGTTCGAGCAGAGACGGCGGCGAGATGGGGTTCGTACTGAGGGCCATGTAGGTGAGGGCAGCAGGGCCGCTGCCGCCATTCACATAGAGTTTATCGTTACAAAACAGTAAGAAATCGACACACTGACATTTATGAATGGGTTGGGGACTAGAGAGAGTGTCCTTTCTTGGAATGATGGCAGATTTCAGGGAATTTTTTTTTTAATATTATATAATTTACTAATATTTAGAAAAATATTGTAGTTATAAATATATTAGTAAAAATAAGGTAAATCACATTTAAGGGATACGATTTTTAATGAAATCGCATTCATGGGATACGATTTTTAATAAAATCGTATCCCCTGTATGCGATTTCAACTTTAAAAAAAAAAAAAAAATTAAATCTCATACACTAGGCAGAGAGAGAAAAAAAGTTCAGCCCCACAAACCCTTTCTTCCTCCCTCTCTCCTTCTTCTTCCTCTCTCCCACTGGTTCCAGCCACCACCGCCGGCGCCCTATCGAAAATTCCTAATCAAAGCTTTCGGAAAACGTCTCCCTAAACCACCGGAAAATACCACTGCTGTCAGATCTGGTTTTTCCCTCTTTTTCCTCGGAAGAAAGACAAGGAAAGTGGCTATGGCAGTTCCACGAGGTCCGAATTCGATTCCATGGAAGCTCATCAATTTCAAGCTCCTTTGAAACCAAAACCATCTTCATCGCCTAATCCATTTGATGAAAATTTCATCTTTCGCCATTGTAATTGATCCAGAAAGCTTTCTATGGAATTTCATCCAGATAAGCATTTTAAATCGCCAAAATCCGTTCCGGAGTTTGCTACTCTTAGATTCAAACAGGCTTCCGAAGGTTACGCAATCCTTGGCGACGGTCGAAAGCGTGCCGATTATAATATTCGTTCGCGCGTTGTGCTTCTGGTTTTGGTTATTCTGTTAATTTGCATATGGATTTACTTCTTCCTCTGGTTCTTCTGATGTCGAAATATTCGAAGTTTCATATGTTGTTGCGATTTCTTACTTCTCTTGCCGTTTTTGATTTTATTTTATCGATATGATTCTCTTAGTATGCTATTAAAAAAAAAAAAAAAAAAAAAAAAAAAAAAAAAAAAAAAATCATTTAAAAAAAAAAATGAAATCGCATTCTTGGTATGCGATTTACAATATTAATAAAAATACTTTTACAAGTACAATATTTTTAGAAATATTTTTTATTTATACAATATTTCAATCCTAAACCCCAGATTTCAGTTGCCTATGAAAAAGAAGAAAGAATTTTAAGTATTTAAAAAAAAATACAAATAATACCCTTATGTAGGGGTGTGCAAATAAACCAAAAAACCGCTAAACCGAACCGGACCGAACCAAACCAAACCGGCCGGTTTGGTCCGGTTTTTTCCCTTAATATTGGTTGTTCGGTTTATGATTTTAAAAAACCGACACTTTCGGTTTGGTTCATGGTTTGCATGATAAAAAACCGCAGAAAACCGAACCGAACCGCTTCCTTTATAAAAATTGGGAAAAACTAATAATTTTCTATATTATCTTCACCCCTTGAAAAAAATGCCCTAAATCTGTCTCCATCTTCTCCTTTTATCATCATTTATTCTTCAACTCTATTTCTCACTTGTACAGAGTTTCATTTTCCTCCCTTTTATCCACAATGGCCATTTCATTTGTTCATATTTATGTGTTTTTGTGGTGGTTGATTCAAATTATATATAGGCTTCTATGGTGGTTTTCTATTCAGATCCATGCTTTTCGAAGGTTTTTTTTTCTTTTATTTAAAAAAAAAATACATATATGCTCGATATGGTGGTTATTTGTTAGATCTATTACTCTATATGGTGGTTTTTTACTCTTATCTCTGGCAAATGAGACTTTTCCCTCCAGTCCCTTCTTAGATCCGTCAATGGTGGAAGTTTTTTCCCTTTTGCTAGCTTATTGTTGTATGAACCGAAACCGAACCGCGAAAACCGAAACCGCGAAAAATTGAAACCGATCGGTTTAGGAAGAAAGATAGAACCGAACGGTTCCTCTATTGTGTGAACCGATATGTACGGTTCGGTTGTCGGTTTACTCCAAAACCGAACCGTGCACACCCCTACCCTTATGTATTCTTGTCAAAAACATGAACACCCCTTGTAGTTTGAAAATGGTCAATTATAACCATGAGCTTCCGAAATTATTTCGATAAGAACTCTCCCATTCAACACCATAAATTTTCTTTTAGCCGTAACTTTTTCATTTGAACACCAATTTGGATCATTTAAGATGTTTTGGAATACTTATTTCTATCACTACGTCATGGTCGCACTTTATAACTTCAAAATTGTTAATAAATAAAAGAGTTTATTATCATCAAAATACTAGGTATGATTTACACCATTAACGCTTTTGGTTACTGATGATTTAGAAGTTTTGACTGACTATAGCCCGAAATGAAGATTCCAAACATCTTGATTCATCCAAATCAGAGTTCAAACGAACAAGTTGTAATTAAAAGAAAATTAATGGCGTTGAAGGGATATGCCTCATTAGAATATTTTAGAACTACAAAGGTATGATTTGTCATTTTCAAACCAATAGAGTGTTCATGCATTTGGCAAATACCACACGGGTCTTATTTACATTTTACTTATATAAAAATATAACTTAATTGGTTAGATATTTCTTACCAGCTCCAAACTTCATCAATTTGATGTGATCTAAATAGAATTCAATAAATAACCATACATCAGTAAAAGAGGGAAAAAATATTATAACTTTTGTTTTCTTCTGATGTGACGATTTTTTATTGGGTTAGTATTTAAGTACTACCTGGAAGTAAAATTCTTACCACTTAAATTAACCAACCGTATGCAATGATTTGAAATGATATGATAAATTGTATACATAATATATATCTGAAACGAATTCGAAGTTAATCATTTTACTATTATAATGTAACAGTAATAGGATAATTTTGCAATTTTGGGTGGATATATAACCTCAAGCCTTTGGTAATTTTACTCACATTAATTATAGCACTAGCCTCATAGCTCATTTCAAAAGTTTTGAGTAATCTTAAGCCTTTGGTAGTATTACCCAAATTAATTATGGTACTCAGGTCATTATTATATGTGATGATCCATCAACTAGATTGGAATTATTCCAACAAATCCACAACTGATTCTATTTTTTTTTTCATCGAATCCATATGGAGACCAAAAATCTTAAACAACTGATTTGACATAACAACTTAAAAGATAAAACAGTATCATTAATTTTTTCATGCTCGTTCTAAGTAACCATTTGTACATATAAAAACCCCCTAAACATGATTTTTGGCGGCAGCACAGTTCAACTTCAAACTGGTGAGAAGTTTAGAATGGGTATACTACGACAACAATCGCGGTATGCGTTTTTTCAGAAATAAAAAATATGGAATGTGGATGCTATCTGGGGCTTACATCAGGATTTTACCAATGACTGTTTTAAATGGACTATCACAATCCAAGCAAACGATAATAAATATAGGAACAATCCGAACTAAATTCAAATTTTCCATTATTTTTTTAAATAATAATAATTCAAAATTGTCATTCGAGGGATATATAAACAATTACCAATCATCTATTTTTACTTCACAAATACACAGCCTCTACTGCACAATTAAAACAAAAAGAACAAAGAAAGAGAAAGGAGGGAAAAGGGGAGTATAGAACATGACAAAATTTACTTTAAACATAGGAATCCACATGGAATAATAGAAATTTTGGGTTTTATTAGGATATGGAGTCAGGCAAAGATTGAGAAATCGATTGTACTTCGTTTAACTTGCTTATCGGCATCTTCTCTTGCTTTTCTACATATGCAGAGGGAAACCATCCAGATTTTCCTTTGCATTCTCCCTCTGACCATCCATTTGGCGACACCTGGTATCCGCACGAAGAAGCATTCGGAAAAAACGAAACATATAGAGTTAAGCTAAAATGTATTCATCATGGCAACAATTGATACAAAATTTGGGAAGGTATTTGGTGCATTTCTTTATAACCGAAAATATGTGAAATCAGTACCTGTCGAAGCACGACATAATCGTCAATGGATAAACTTAACTCCCCTTCTGCTTGAGCATCAAATGGGTGAATAACCTGCAAGATGACCTAAGTTGTAATATAAACTAAAAGCAACATAACTAGAGAAATTGTAAAAATTTAGCAGTGAGATTCAAAGCACCAACGACAAGGTAAAAAGCATTACATCATTATTTGTAAAAAATTGAATAAATGTGTCTAAGATCCCAAAAATTAATGACCTCGCACAGATTCAACGTCTTTTTGCACAAGTATTAAGATTTGTATATAGATTCTATGTTTCCAATGTTCTGTATACTGCCTCCTATGCACATTAGACATCTTTCACACATGTTTGGCATAACTTAATATCATGTTAAGTCAGAGTAGGTACATACGGGAAATTTAAGGAATAAAAGGATGATCCTTGTAGAAACTTCATAAGATGTTATTAATGCCAAATATTCTCACATTTTATTTTTATTGAATTTGGAATTTAGCTCCTTCACAATTTAGGATATGGTGTTCTTTAAAAAAATAAAATTGGATGTGGTGGGGGATGGGATGGTGCAGTGCATAGGAGGGGAACAAAACGGCAGAAAGTTCAGAGAGCTTACTTTTGCAATACAGTGGTTGTTATTTTCATGAACAGCGGCATGAGCATTAGATTCATCCGCCTTCGTATCTCTGTATTCAAAAAGTTGAGCACGTTCTTCTCCATTTTTAATACTTGATTGTGACAAAGACTCGTTTGATTGTGTCAGCAGAATTAACTGGCCTCCAATAATAAACAGTTGAAGAAACCATGCCGTCATAATATTTCTCATATAAACATGATATGAGAAAATGGAAAGGGTAAAAACGATCATGCAAGAAAATATAAGAAGCATAACAGGTAGTACATTTTCAGTACAAATAGGCACATCCACTGTGGAAAGTAACCAACCTCATCATTCAGCTTTTCTAAATTAGTAAGAGCATTTTGGTGATAAGATCTCTCGGCGTCCACCTACAAAATGAAATTACCAGAACCATTTTTTAAATGAACTATCCAAAAAATAAGGTTTGAAATAGAATGAAATTCATGCAAAGAGAGTGTGAAATTAGCAAAGCAATACCATAGTGATAAGTCTCTGGTAAGTAACTTGTTGCTGTTGGGCCTCAACTGATTGCATAGCAGCAGTTGCTTCTCTACCTAGTGCCATCATTGAGGATTTGAGTTCAGTTAATCTTGCCTCTGCAATTTGAAGCCTCGTGGCACTCTCAACTGAAATGGACGAATCTCTTGACTTTGTTTGGCGTCTCAAAACTTCAGCTGCCTGATGAGAAAATATATGCCACAACTCCTTAAAAGTCCTATATTCAACTTTGAAATCATGATCAACAATCTAGTACTACCTGGATTTCCACTTCTTGTCGCAGTTTATCATAACGGTGAGTTAAATGACGAGCATCCTCCAGAGGTGCCCCAGTTATTTGTGCCCGTAATGGTTCGCATACCTAAGGTTCATACCTGCAACACAATTAGAAACATAAAAAAGAAAAGAGAAAATGGATAATACTATAATCAAGAGAATTGTGTACAATGTGACATTTCTTCACTATAGGTGGCACTGCCACAATTCATTTAAATTTCAGCATCAATTACTTGAAAGCAATCATAATAAACATGAATGGTATGGAAACAGAAATGCATTTCTTTTTCACCTTCTCCTTCAGTTATAGTGAATTTTCTTCATTTAGAGAAATTCGATGCAATCTAATTTATCCGCGTGAGGATAGATTAGTACTAGCATAAGCAGATGAAGAATGAGAGAATTTTCTTATATAGAGAAAGAAATTTCCCTATATACAAACCAGATAACAAGAATTATGCACGTGGACGCATGAAGCTAGGTGTATAACCACACACAAAAGTGCAAAAATAATATATACGTATATGTATATAACATGATAAGAATAATACATAAAACATGGTAAGCACCCAATAATGCACTAGGATTTTCTTTATTAGATGGGACACAAAACAAACAGGAGGGAAGTACCTGATCACCTAAAATTCCAAGTAAAGTCTCCCTCTCATCTTCAATTGAATTATGGGATGTACTGAAATGAAGCGCAGCTGTTGCAAGGGCATAACCGCTACTTTGATTATTGACTCCATATTTGCTACAATCACCAGCTAACCTTCTTACTGGAAATTTATACATTAGTAAGTACATATATAAAAAAAGAATACATTGTCGTAAGAGGAACTAAATATCCAAATGGAAAGAAAGGTTTTGGGGGGGAAAATAAGAAGAAGAAGAAAATCCTTACCAACCGTCATTTGCTTTGAGCTCAAAGAAATAAAACCTTCAATACCACGAACAATATTCTTCTGAAAGTGCTGAAAATGTGATCGTTTCCATTTTTAAAAAAATGGTTAGATTAACATCATCTTTTCTAAAGAGACATTACCCCTTTTCTGATAAAATGACATGGGACTTCCAATACAAGCTATTGAGAGTACAGAGAAAAAAACAGAACAATAGAACAAAAGAAAAAACAAGTACATAAGAGTGAATAAGAAAAATCTCGGTGGGTAGCTTCATTTTCTAAAATATATAATAATTTTATATATAATTTATTAAAAACTCATTCATCACTAATTAATTAATTTAGATAAATGGTAATTGGTTGTTATTTGAGGTGCAGTGCACGTAAGCTGACGATGACACTCACGGATATTAAAAAAATTGGTAATCAGTTTATACAATAATCATTGATTTACATCATCATTAATTACCACATTAGTAATTCAATAACTTCTAATTCACAGTGCCACCCCAATATAATCTTCGCATCACATTTTTTTCTTTCAAATTACTCCATGAAAATCATTCTATAAAAAAACAACTAAGATCCTACCTTAGCTGCTCTCGTGGAATTGTAAAGATTTTGAAGCTGCTGATGACACTGAACCTCAGCTTCATCAGCCAGAATCGCTTCGGAACCAAAATGCCCTAATTGTCTTAACAACGCCTGAAATTCAATCAAAATAAGAAGAACAAAACAAGATCAACAAAAAAAACTCGTTTAATAGTACACAAAACAAACAAGAACTCGAAAAATCTTCAAGTTCCGACGAGAAAAAGACCTGTTGCTGCTTGGCAACTTGTTCTCTGAATTTACTGGCTTGTTTACGAATAGCTTCCATTACTAACTGTCAAAATACAAAACGCGTTCCTTCTCGATTCAAAACAGAGTCATTATTTGAGCAAAAATGGAGGATTGAGTTGAGGATTTGATGAAAGAAACTTGATCTGCGAGAGAAAAGAATGTTCTGATTCCAGAAAAATCCTCAACGAGAAGCGCGATGAAGAAGAAGAAGAAGAATGGAAGGAAAGTGGAAGTGAAAGTGGAAAACGAAGAAACAGGGAGAAAAGGACACCGACTTTTACGCCAACTTTCCTGAGAAAATCGCTCGCCTTCGCACGTGGCTTCCATTCGGACATCCCTTACCTGTCCGAATCATTATTGGTTCTTTATTTTTTTATTTTAATTCAATAATATGAAAAATAATATATTTAAATATTGTTTTTTTTTATTGAAGGTAGGGGTTAACTGTTTGATGTAATGTTAAAAAAAAAAAAAACATTATCTAAAACCTTTTGAATATTTATTTTGTAAAATTGTAAATTTTGTTTAAAGGGTATTTTCTCAAAAGTATAGAAATCAATTGGTTTTCATGCAGTCAAATCAAGGCTATTTCGTCAGTCACATAGGGGACAAGTTAAGTAGGGAAATGTTAAACAGAGGTTATTAACACTGTGTTTAGTTTGTACAAAACAGTGAGTTTGTTAAATGTAAAATATGTTGAAATTGTGGAAATAAATTGTTTTGTTAAGGGGAAACTCATCATATTGGGTTTTAAAATTAGAAAACAAACATTGGTTAGAGTTGTGTAACCCCTAACTCACTATCAAAATCCGGCAACCAAACGGCCTTAGTATTCAGATAACATGTTATTCTTGAAAAGATTTTAACTTTTATTATTTTTAAAAAAATTAATTCATAAAATACTAGTTTTAAAAAATACAAACGAAAATAATACTAGTTTTAAAACAAACGAAAATAATAAACCTCTAATTTTATTTTATTTTATTTTTTATTATAATAGTATCATATAAAGTTTTATAATTTAATCGAAGTTATTTTATATAATTAGAAGTCTATCATATTCGTTTATTTAGGTTAATTTTATAAGATTTTTAATTGAATATGATAGAATGGCTTCCTCTATCATATTCATTTTTTAATTGAATGGCTTCCTCTGTCGGCGGGTAAACTGATCAGAATGATATTTTTTTATTTTCTATTTTCTAATAGCTATTCTTAAGGACAATTTTGGTTTTTTTTTTTTTTTTAACTTCTCTTTTCTACCTATTCAAATAAAAGTTTTTCCCTATTAGGTATTAGGTAATGTCGTAATGACACTCAAAATTTTATATTATTTGGTTTTCAATTTTATAAAAGAAAAGTATTTTGTTTGATGTGATTGTTAATAATAAATTATAACAACATCAATAAAGTTAAGGGTAAAAATCGAATAAGAAGGCATGCCTTGTTTTTAAAATACATGAACACCTTTCGATTTAGAAAATGGGGAATGGCACGGCTATGTTTAATTTTTTTCCTGATCAGACCCTCTTCAATGTCAATAATTTTCTTTTAGCCACAATTTCTTCGTTTGAACTCCGATTTGGACGATTCAGGATGTTTTGGAATCCTCATTTTAGGCTCTACATATATGTCACTTTGAAACTTTGAAAGCATTAATAAATAAAAGATTTTATTAACATCGAAACACTAAATATGATTGACATCGTTAACTCTTTTGGTTATTGATGATTTCAAAGTTTCGAAGTGACAATTATGTAAAGCCGGAAATGAAGATTCCAAAACATCTTGAATCATCAAAATCGGAGTTCAAACGAAGAAGTTATGACTAAAAGAAAATTATTGACATTGAAGGGGAGGAGTCTGATTGAAAAAAATTGGAACCACAGGGGTGCGATTTGTCATTTTTAAAATACAGGGGGTGTTCATGCATTTTGAAAAGACCACAGGGGTCTTATTTGCATTTTACCCTAAAGTTAATTATATATGTGATTATAGTTTCTACACTTTATTAATAAAGTAGTTTATTTTAGGAATAATATATATATATATGTATTCAAAATTTATGTTAATTTTTATGGAATTGAACCATAGTACAAGTAAAATATGTATTACCTCAATATCGTTGAAACTAAGTGATATAAACCGTATGTGGGTTTATTTTTTATTTTTTTAAATTAAAATACAAGAATATAATTTATAAATTAGACAAACCACATATTCTAATTTATAATTATTTATGTTAAAAAAATAATATTAATTGATCAACATGTCGTTTATAAAAACTAAATTAACTAATTACTACTCGATTCTAATACTCTTTAAATTTTGATATAATATTAATGATAAATAAGTAGAATTAAAATTATGAATTTAGTTTTTTTTTAGATAGAATTGAGTTTTGAATAAAGGTAGAGGAAATGAAGAAAGAAATCAAAATTCAATTATGAGGGGCTGGTCGTTTTGGACTTTTTGATGTAACTATTGAACCACTCCTTGGCATCAACTTTATGGCTTTTCCTCCTTGTCACAATATGCTTCCACTTAATGGTTCCCCACTACATTAATTATGCAGTAATTTATGGTATATCTTTACTATTTCAGAAAAATATCTTCTAAATTACAACTTCTTACGATGTCAAAAAAAAGTTTATTAGTTAAGATATATAGTTTCACTTTCAACTGAGTGGCTCAATCCTCATCCCGATATTTTATATTTAAAAAAAATATTCGTATAATGTCATTTTAAAATTAAAAAAAAAATAGAATAATTATATTTACATGTTTTTTTAGCAACATGAAATTATCTTTTAATATCACTAAAATCTGCTAACATGAAAATAACTCGATAGAGTAGACATCTGCTCTCTTTCTATATTGAAGCAGAAAGTTCGAGTCTCCTATTTCCCAATCTGATATAAAATATCTAAATAAAAATCAGCAAAATCTAATTAATTTAATGTTTAAAATCCTCATCATTTAATTTTACTCGAAAATAAAATCAACTTTTTCATTAAACAAATAAAATAAAATAAAATTTATTTATCAATAAATCAAGCAAGGAAACATTCATGATTGACAGTATATTTTTCTTGATAAAGTGATTGACAAAAATAACCTACAAAAGAAATTTTATTTGACCAACAATACTTTTTAAATTAAAATCTTCTAACACATCTTAAAAAAAAATCTAACTAAAAATGCATTTGGTTTCAAATTATTAAACATCTCCGTATAACATTTTTTTTCCCGACAATTAGTATAACTTTTGAAAGTGTTTTTTAATGGTTATCAAAAACGTTTTTAAACACTTTCAAAATCTATAAAAAAAACTGGCAGTTAGATATCAATAATATTTAAATGTTCGAGTCTTACCTCCTCGATCTAAAGTGACATCTAAAAAAACAATGAGGCATTAACTAACCGATAATATGATTTTTTTACTCCAATAACAGTCCTTTTCCTTTTCCCTCCCTCTTTTATGATTTTGACATTCATATATTTTGAATTAGACAAATTAAGAAACAGATTCTTCTCAAATTTTTCCATAATCGTTCAGAATTAAACCTGTAAATGGAGCAGTCAAAGTCTTCGCCAAGATCACCATCATCATGCTGCTTATGCTTATTGAATTCGAAGAAGAAATCAGATCAAAACAAAAACAGAACCCTAAACCGTTGGCGAAATGACGAAGAGATTATTCTATCAGATATGAGCACGTTTTCAGTGAAAGAACAGGAACGGAATTTGAAGAAGGCGACTAAGGAAGAAGAAAGAGTTGTGAAAGAAGCAGAGAAAGTTGTTGATTGGATCAGGCAAGAATCTGCTCGTATGGATCTTGATCATATTGATTCAATTCTCGGTGATCGCGACGATGATCGGAAGAAATATAAATGAATTATCTGATGAAATTTTACGATCGGAATTATTCTATACTTTCAGGAAATATGGTAATTATATTTATATTTATCGACGCTTCTCGGTTTATTTTCTTTTGTCTAAAAAAATTTACGGTTCATTTTTTGAAACTTTTTAATTTTAGTGATTTGAATTATTTTTATTTATTTTTTTGAAGATTTTTTTAATTTGTGTCTGGACTTTACTAACTTAACCAATTGTTGCAAATGCAAAAATATATTAAGGAGGAAGAATGGAAAATAATCAATATTTTTACCTCAACCATATTTTTTTTTTAAAAAATATTACGTAAATTTGGGGAAAGGATTTTAATCTTCGTTATTATGAGAAAAGAATACTGATGTGAAATTAACTATGTAAAAAACCATGATTTATTTATTATCTATAAAATTCACACCTTACAATAAACTCGATTTAGCTAGAAGAAATTTTGGTCAATTAAAGAAGACTATGCTGTTTAATTTTAAATTATGTACAAAGAATTTAAATATAAAATTAGCTTTGAATAATTGCGGACCAACTATTTTTTTGGGGCATATATGGGATTCATATATGTTACATGACATATTAACCAATAGAGAAAAATGGGTACACGTTGTATTTAAATATTTCTTTACGAAAAAGAAGATGGGAATTCAACTTTCAAAATCGAGTATTTTATATTAATTGGTCTTTGTTGGTGTCCTTTTGAGACCATTACATGTTAATAGGTTTAATTTTTTTATACAAATTCCACGTATTGTTAGCAAATGCTATCACTAAATGTTATTTTTATATGTTTATAAATTTTCATACTTTCTTTTGAGATATTAAATAAAATTGGAGAAGATTTAGACTCGAATATTCAATCTCAAGATGGATTAGATGTCTAACATTTTGAGCTAATTGACTGACGTAATATAAAAATTATAGGGAGATATGTTATATAATAAAAGATAATATTTATTTACAATCCGATGAGGCTTCTCCTTATTGATGAAAACACAAATATATTTCTATAATAAAATGAATCCTATAAATTTTATAATCAAATGTGTTTCAAATGATTTAGTTGAGTTAAAAGTGAGCATTAAAATTAAATATGTGTTGAAATAAAATTAGATAAAATTTGAAAAAAAAATGTCACCAATAAGGGTGATTTAGTTATATAATCATTAATGTAAATCTGAGAGCTGTCAAATTGTATAATTTTAAAACCGTAAAGGTATAAATTTTCATTTTTAAATTATAAAGAGTGTATTTGTATTTGACTAAAACCATATAATTCTTATTTACATTTTAACCATAGATAAACAGTGGAGTCTATCCTTGAAAGAGAGCTTCAACCCATGATATTATTAATCATATGGTATATGCAATTTCAACCAAACACAAAAAATCAAAATCATGAATCATGATACCAAAGAACCAATCTCATAGCATAACAAAGCAAGGCAACATTAGAAGTAGATTATGTTTCTGATAAAATGAAGGGAAAAAAACAAAAACCACTGAATTATGTAATTTGTGATAAATATCCTTTGAATTATTTTTTTAAGTAAATACTCCCTAAACTATGTAAATTGTGACAAACATCTCCCGAGCTATTGACTTAAGAAAATACCTCCCTAAACTATGCAAGTTGTGACAAATAATCCATGAACTATACTTTTTAAAGATAAATTTTTACACCCCTTAAATTTTTTTGTTCCTCTTACCACTCATGTGACTCATCTTCTAAAGATAAATTTTTAATGTTAAACCAAAACTTTTATTTATTATGTCATCATAAGTCGGTGTAAATAAAAGGGTTTAATATAAATACTCATAAAAGTTTAGGGGGTTATTTGTCACAAAGAGAAAAATTTAAGCGATTATTTGTCACAACTCACATAGTTCAGAGGTATTTGCTTAAGTCAATAGTTAAGGGAGGTAGTTGCTTTAAAAAAATAGTTCAGATGGTATTTGTCACAAGTTGCATAATTCAAGAGTGATTTTTGCTTTTTTCCCTAAAATGAAATGGTAAATTAATTTAGGGTAAAATGCAAATAAGCTCATGTGGTTTTTGTCAAATGTATGAACACCCTCTATGGTTTAAAAATGATAAATCATACTCCTGTGGTTCAAAATTATTCCAATGAAACCCCTCCCCTGCAACGTCATTAATTTTCTTTTAGTCATAACTTTTTCGTTTGAACTCCGATTTGGATGATTCCAAGATGTTTTAGAATTCTTATTTCAGGCTCTAAGTTATGGTTGGTTCCAAACTTCAAAATCGTTAATAAATAAAATGGTTTATTATCATCAAAATACCAGGTATGATTTATACCATTAACGTTTTTTGTTATTGATGATATAGAAGTTTTGAATTGACCATAACTTAGAGCCCGAAATGAGGATCCCAAAATATTTTGAATCATCCAAATCAAAGTTCAAATGAAGAAGTTATGGTTAAAACTAAATTAATAGCGTTGAAAGGGAGGGGTTTCATTGAGATCATTTGGAACCACATGAGTATGATTTGTCATTTTCAAACTACAAGTGTTAATACATTTGACAAAAACTACATGAGGTTTAATTGCATTATACCGATTAATTTAACATGTGGAAGGGAGAAAAAAATACGTTGAGAAAAAGAGAGAGATTGCCTGAAGCCTCAAGCAGGAACAGTGAGATATTTGATATCTGACATGAAAATGAAGGTTACTGCCGACCAGTTTACAGAAGTTCTAGAATCTCTTGCAGTAAGGGATTTTATGAAGAAAAAAAAACCCCATTTCAAGAGAATGAAAAAATGGAGGACCTCTTTCAACTTTCTCCTATGTGCTAATATTTGTTTCTTTTTGTTTAAATTTAAAAAGATTATTCATTAACAATGTCAATTTTTTTTATAAATTTTGTTTTGAAGAATGGGTTTTATTTATAAATTTAGCTCATATTAATCAAAAGTGTATTGTTAGTTTTCACTATCGTGTAAAAGAAACTACAAAAAAGTTAATTTTTTAAAATTATTTTTTCCTTCTAAAATCATAATTTTGTTAATAGAAATTGATTTTAAATTTTGATTGAAAGACACTGTTTTCAAAATCCGTTGCTAAACAAAGCTCGTTTAAATTTTTAATATTTTGATGTACCGATGGAACGATTTCTTGCATGGCAATGAAAGTCACCATCTCTTTAATTCCTTTCACTTGAGATAGATTGTTAGGAGGGGAAGGCTATAGTCACAGGAGGGGAGAAAACTAAGGTACTCCAAGATAAATGGCTGAAACAGACAACACAAGAAGAGACAGCTCAATTGTGGACCAAATTTCACATGTTCATGTACTATGTATGGATGGTGGCCATATTCAAATGCAAATTAGTTCTTTCAATTCCCAACCATCTCTATAAAATCATTCAGTAAACTTCATAATCTTCATCTAAAGTTGAACAAAACCCAAAAAAAAAATTACCGATCAAAGGTTTCAGAAGCATTCCCATACCAATAAAATGACCCTCAAAAGAGGAAGTTTGCACAAAGACAGCAACGCCTGTTTCGATTTTGCCCACCGTCGTCACTATCGATATACCGAAATAACGGGAACTGAGCAGCTTGGAGATGACAAGGGAAGCAAGAGAAGGAAGAAGATGAAGGGTGAATCTGAGGCTGCAAGAGAAGTTCCTCACATGAACTTGTGGTATTTTGCCTCAACAATAAGTTACATATTAAGGAAGGTAAAAGCCTTCTACAATGAGTGTTGTTGTGATGCCTATGATGATCAGAAACAGAAGATGAGGAGGAAGGTTGAAGTAACTTTGGTTGATCCATATTTCTCAGTGCCAGCTTTCCCTTGTACCTCTTTTGCTAATTGCATGTAATTGAATTAAAATATGGTGCCAAAAATCCAAGTTACAGTCTTCATGTAATTAGTCTCTTTAATAGCAGTGCAGTTGTGTTAAAGCAATGAACAAGAAAAAAAAATCCACAAATTATAAACTCAATGTCTTCCAATTTTTAAGGGTTTGGGATACAAAAAGTGTTTACTAATGTTTATTAATGGTTATAAAAAAACACTTTTAAACACTTCCAAAAGTTATCTCAAATGGGTAGTAAATAGGGGCAGATTTTAAAAAAATTGTGCCCTATTTTTTAAAAAATTAATATATTTTTAATTCAAAATTTGAAAAGTTCAGTATAATTTTTAAAAAAATAAAAAATAAAATAGTTCAATAAGACTTTTGCCTCCATTTCATTATCAAGCATAATTTCTATGTAACCACAATCAATTAATTAAACCTAAGTTAAATAATAAAAGCTAGCCACCGTCAATATACAAACCTAACTACAAACTAAGAAATTTATCCCCATTAGATACATGCATGTAGGAAAAAAAAAAGTTCAACCCATGTGGTTGAATATAGACCACAGTAAGTAGGAATAACAAGTTTTTGAAGCGTGGCTAAGTTTTTCTCCCAAGCTTTTTTAAGCTCCAATAATGCAATTGTATTTGTTTCATATAATATAACTGCACATATATTGATGAATCAATTCTTTCACCCAACCGTGAAAAAAAAAATAAAAACAAAAACAAAAATAATGAGCATTATCTTGAATTTCTAAGGTAACATTAATACTAGAAATAATTCACAACCATTCTCGACTTTGAAAGACTGAGGGATGTAGTTTTCTTTGCCAAAACAGTAACTTATACCATGTTGAGTTCAAATTCAGCACCGACTGGAAGGTGATCACTCGGGTAGTTATAGTTCGGTAACCCGCCGATAACCTCCGACCAGTCTGATTCAGGAAGTTCTAGCAAACTTACTGGTCTTATGGAGTCAGAGGGTGAAAATAATATATAATCTAGAGTATCAGTGAAGTCAGGAGTGCAATTTGTAAATGAAGGCTCACTTCCTGTTATAGCATACACGCTGCATAGAGGTAATGGAAGCTCTTCCAAGCATTCTGGCAATGGTCCAGAAGAAGAATTGCCCGAGAGAAGGTATTGGTATACCTAAAACAATTATAAGATTTAACAAACTCTCAAAATCTATATGAGCTTGAAATTATCTTTGATTGATATGGCTACAAAATACTCGTTGGGTGGCCGAAGAAGTAGGTACATTAGTGTTCAATTGAAATTTAATAGCAAAAAATCAAGTTTGCAACAATTTTATATGCTAAATAGATAGCCACAAGAATTGAACACATAAGCTTATTAGATTTGGACTTTTCCCTATTGATGAATGGACTAAACAATAATGGCTTCTTTATCCCCATCTATGTGATTCTATTTCATCCCTTGGCCCATATCACAATTTTTAGAATATTCATTTTATGAGGTAGTGTGTTAGGATGGGATTATAGGGGTATATTAATACGATAATAGAACAATTACAAAACTACTAAGCATTCGAGAGGCTTAGAACTCTCCCCTTACAATAGTCTCAAGACTACTATTCTCAATATCTTTGATGATGAACTCACTCTCACTCATTCCCTATTTATAACAACTCACCTCTAACTAACTCTTTCATTATTTACTAATATACCCCTATAATCCCATCCTAACATTGTGATAGGAGAACAATTACAAAACTACTAAGCATTCGAAAGTCTTAGAACTCTCCCCTAACAATAGTCTCAAGACTACTATTCTCAATATCTTTGATGATGAACTCACCTCACTCATTCCCTATTTATAACAACTCACCTCTAACTAACTCTTTCATTATTTACTAATATACCCCTATAATCCCATCCTAACATAGTGTTGATTAGAGATGGGATGGGACTAAAGCTAAACCATTTACTCTTTTCTTTTCATTTTTCGACTGTCATAATTATTGTATAGTTTAAATTTTTTATATGCAAATAGTATAAAGTACCATTTTATGTTGAATATATAAAGATATAAAGCTGATAAAAATTATCTTGTCGAAGCTAGTCCTAATATTTCTCTATATGTTTCTGCCATACCAATTACATGGAATGATTTTTGCACGTCGTCTTGTTACTTTATGATCACGAAATGGTATAAATATTTTTAAACAAGAAGAAAAAATTTATATGCAATACTGAGCACAATTAAATAGTTAAACTTAAGCAAAAGATAAAACGTGACAGCTTACAAACCTTGTCCCCAGGGGTGGAATTGAAGTCACCAGCCACAAGGACTGAAGGTGTACATTCAAACTTTTCAGAAACTAGCTTCTTAAATTGAGCTAACCGTGATAAAAGATATTTGGCCTGGGCAAGCTTGACATCAGCCAGTTCTGGATCCCTGTAAAAAAGTTTAGATAAGTTTCTCTTTAGAACATGTCCCATAAACAAGCTATGTGTCTTTAACAGATGATAGCAAAGAAAACCAGAAAATAGAATTTTACCAATAAAGATGTGTGTTTGCTATAATTACAACATGATGGAAAGGCTTCTTGAATTTGAAAGCAGCCATGATTCCAACGCAGTCACGTTTTAATCTCACACGTGGATCACTAAGATCCCCATGATCTACCTCGGAAGTTTTTAGCTGCTGACCTGAAAGTCAGATATTTAAAAGTGAGCTACCATAAACCATGCAAAAATTACCCAAAACCTTGGTCGGCCATATGAAAAGTACATCCAACAATGTAAAAAACAAATTAATAAAACTGAATGGTTACAGTGGAAATAGAAAATTCCCAAAAAGAAACCATCGATTGTGCTCTCATCAATTCAACACCAAATTATATACCACTCCCTTACAAAATTCTTCTTAACCACAAATACAGAATAGGCATTACACCCTATTTTCGTTAATGATTCATAGTCAATTATTTCTGATAAAATCACCTTACTCTGAGACTCTACATCCAAAGAAGTTAAAATAATAATTATTACAACAAAGAAGTTACCATTGTTTGATTCAGCATCATTGCTCCTAGTGGATATGGCATTTTCAGATATATCTTCACAAGAACCATCTTCATCTCGTACAGAATCTACAAGATCATTGTATTCTATTCTATCCTCTATGATCAACTCAGCACTGAACCAATAGTGTAATAAAGGTTATATATGCAAATGATATATAGAAAATGCCTCTAATTAAAATGTAAGGATTTTTTAGGGAAAAAACAGCATGTGAAATTATTGTGAGGAAATGCTTGAGAGTATTTGCTCTATGAAACAAGTACATCAGCTCTATCATCACAACAAATGGATTCCAGGTACAAAGGTTAAATGAGTTAGAATAATTCCTCTAAAGCTGATTATTAGTTATCAGCAAACCAAGCACAAGCAATCGCTTGGCTCAGAACTTCAATATACTTACACACTTGTATACAACATATATAACATGCCAAAAGCAAAGAAAAGGTCGATGACTAAGACTTTGAGTACAAGTCTAAAGGAAATTGCAAAACTGACTAAACATATGGGGAAGGTGATAGTGCCTAAATAAGATGCTCTATTTTCCATGTTCTTTCAAGAGTAGCAAAATTAAATTAAAAAATTAGCATACTTTTCATGCTTGAAAAAAATTCCACATCCATCACGCTTCTGCCCACTTCTCTGGATATATAAACTGGAATATCCACATCTTTCCAAATTTCCTTTGTAAAAACTATCATATTCATCAAGTTCCTGGGCAGGTTTCACGAAAGTTAATTGCAAAATTAAAATTTTAAATGAAGAAAAACGTGAAGAAGTTCTTAGATTCCGGGCTATTTTAGAACAAGAAGTTCTCATTCAAACAAATTAGGGTCATCAATATATGCTCCATGCAAGAAGCACTTGAATTTGCAGCATAGATTTATTTCCCATTCACTTTCTAGTATCTATATAAAACAATATGTCATAGTTCATGTTTATTAGTTATTATTCCTTTTTAGGAAAAAAAAGCCCTAGAGCTCAACTTTCATTAAAAAAATATACAGAACCTGATTAAAAAAAGGCTCCCCCAACCAAACAAAAAAAATATTTACAAGAGGCTAGTTGTTAATAATAAGAAACAAAGGGGATAGTACAAACAAACAAAAAACTTGGACAGTGACACCCATAAAGAAGTGTTGGCATGAGCCACTCCCTAATATGATATTTTTGAAAGCCTCCGTGTCCGTACATTCCTAAAATAGCAAAAAACCCAGATTGCACAAAAGTCGTGTTTATTAATAATATCTACAAATAGCATGTAACCTTGCACAACTGAGCATACTTTGGTGTGTCTTGCATGTGGTAGATCAATTTTCTCAACGTCACATTTTGATTCTTTTTTTCAATTAAAAAAATGGAGCTGCCTTTAAGCTATTTCAGTTCACAGAGAGAGAGAGAGGGGCAACCTGTAGACAGAGAAAATCTGCCTGAAGATTTTCAAGAATTGCTAAAATTGCCTGTGACCGAGCTTTCCACCTGTAAGGTTCAGATGTTAAACCTGCTACAAGTTGGAAAAAATCAAAAGAAGCACAGACAGCTTTTGAAAGTTTCAAATTTTGCGAGGTTGAACAAGAACAATTCTGTCTTTTATAGTTATCGGAAATGCCCAAGGAGATCAACAGCCATATTTTTTCACTGATGAGCATTGTAGTTTAAAGTTGAATGTCTAGTACTGACAACTGGATATTTTTTTTTTATATCCATGAGTGTCCGGGCCAGTTTAAGCACATCTCAACTAATCTCACGGGACAACCACACGACCCTACAACAATTGGCGTCGGGAAACTCGTAGGATAATATTATAGGTAGGTGGCCACACATGGGTTTGAATCCATGACCTCAAGGTTTGAAGGAAAACCTCTTAGCCATTGGGCCAACCCATGCTTGGTTGAGAACTGGATATGAGACAATATTTAATTAATAGTACGGTATTTTAGCTATTATTATAGGGGAGAAGGTCGTATTCACATTAACTTCTGCTTTGGTAAGCACAAGTTACTCAAGAGTATACTAGCTTAGTTGTGGAGTATTGATATGAAACCGACATGAATTCAGTCATATTCATATAATAGAATCCTGAAGGATGGCACTTTACCTTTTCACTTTTCCACCAAATCTCTCTAATGAGCTCTAATTTTTTACTCCCTCTCTGATATCTCTTCCTTATCTTTATTTCTTGAAATCCCCTCATTACCAATATGTTTTTCCCTTCCCCATCTCTCTCCTCTCTCTTTTTTTCTCTCAATCGCTCTTCAGCTATCTCATTTATATCCTCCTCACACTTTCCTGTTCACATGTATTCTCTAAACCTCAAATCAAGACCAAAGAATTATCTAGCCAAAAGTATGGCACAAAAATAAATTTGGTTACTTTAATTATGCAACATGCTGCTATGATGATAATAATAATGATTTCTAAGAAACAGTTCATAATTAGAAAAAAGATGTATATTTACTTAAGACAAGGAGATGGAGAATGTGGAAACAGAGAACTCTTCACATAGACCTACACAAGAAATATATATCAACAATAGTCAATATAAAATGCAATCCGATAATTTAGAACAAGTTAAATAAACAAGTCCGATTGACCGTGCTACTCATGGAAATACCAAAATATGAAAACAATTCTGTCATTGACTATGTATTTCAATTCATATATTCCTACGAGATCATTCCACCAACATTAATTTTCTTCAACTACCATACCAAGAAAACATATCAACGTTTTCTTAAAAAAAAAAACATTTTTTATCAAAAAGTAAGGTCCAAGAAATCATCAGGAATTAAAACTTGAATTGTGTTCTATTATTTTATAAATTTAAATAAAGAAAAATCATGTGAATGTGTGAAGAACTAAACCACAAAATGAAACATGTTTAGAAATTGTCAAGAACTTAAGAATATGATATTTTTATGACATCACAATCACCCTTATAGCTTATACTTTTGCCGACACATAACAGTCTAGAACAAGATACCAAAAAAACAACAAAAATTTATGTTACAAAGCACAAAACAAGACTTAAGAACAAAATAATGGAAGGAATAAGAAAATATTTCCTACCTGAGCCAAAATATTGTAAGAGACAAAACGAAACCTGATGCCTGCAGTAGCAATACAGAGATGGGATAAAGTCATAAGAAACTATGCAGCTACAAATATTTCTCAACCATAAGTGATATAGGCATGTGCATACTAAAAGTAGTTGTAAATATTCTAGATAGAGACATTTTTCGATTCGCTCATAGTGTTCGACTGCATACCAATAATATATATAAATTAGAAGAACACTTTGAAAACATTAAAAGGTACCTTAAAAATAGTTAAAAAGTATCAAATTCCATTAAGGGGAAACGAAAAGACGTACCATCGGGTTTGCTTCTTGAGTGAATATCAGACCCTTCCAAAGAAATAAACTTGGGATATTTTAGTGATTGAGATTGTACAGTACTCATATTACGTTGAAAAACTCTGCAAGTAATTGAACATTCATAAACAAACAGAAGATAAACGAATCAATACGAATAACAACTCAACTTTTTTTCCATTCCATCATCTTCTGCTTAATTTACTAGTGAACATTTCGAGTCTAAAACAAGTGAAATCAAACGAAATTCAAATCAAAATTGATTTCAGGACAATTCCTAATGTATTATCATGAATCTTCCTGGATAAAATCCTGGAAAATCTGAAATTAGAGCAGCAAGTAATCAATCCACAATGCCTCCGGAAGTGAGCATTGATGAAGAAGGAATTCAGAAAACTAATACTGGAATCGACTCAAGAACCAAAACCAGTAAGAGAGAGACCTAGAGAAAGAGCGAATGGGAAGGTGAGGGCGAGGAAGGAAAGCTCCAAGCATAGAAAAATTGCTCTCAAACAGTAGCTTTGGAAACTTAAACCCGCACAAGATATAATTTCTTCAGAAGCTGAATTGGACGCACTACGCAGCAACCAGATTTTGAAGAAATGACCAAACTCAAAAATTAATCCGAATAAAAAATCGACATTTTAAACTCGGGTCTCGTTTAACGGGAATGAAGAAAGAATTGAAACACGAATCAAAAAATATAAAATAAGAACAAGATATAAAAAAACATAAGAATTTGTCCCCAATTTGCATAAATCTGCATACTATTTACTAAAATGTCACAATTTTTTAAAAATTATTCAAATAGCATAATTATAATTCAATTAATTATTGAACTATTTTTCATAGGTATTTTTAACAAATTTGTTTGTTTTTTTGGTTTTTTAAGTTCAAGGTTAATAATTTATTGAACTATTTTATCACTTTTTTATTATTCTTTTCAATGAATTTGTTTAAAAAATTAACTTTTTTATAATTATGTTATTTGAGTAATTTTTGAAAATTTCAAACATTTCAGTAATTAGTATGCAAAAATTTGTTATTTCAGTAATTGCCCCATATAAAATTTAGGTTAAATTATACAAACTACTCTTTTACTATGATATTAGTTTCAATTTTACCACAAACGTTTTAAAAGTTTCAATTCAACCCCTAGTTTTTTTTTTTTCAAAATTACTCTTTATTAGAAAAATTATTCTTTCAAAATATTATTTCTTCGGAAAATTATCTTTTTGTTATAATAATACTCTTTCAAAAATACCCTCAATCTTTAATTTTTGTTAAACTTAATTGAAATTACACATAAATAATATGTTTTAAAGGGTGATTTTCTCAACAAAGGATATTTTTTAAACAAAATAATAGGTATAGATTGAGAATAGAATTAAAGCTTACGAAACGTTAGGGGTAATATTGAAACTAATACTATAGATTAAGTACATTTTGTATAATTTAACTTGAAATTTATGTTTAAAATTAGTTGAATAAGTCTGAAATTCACTAAAATAATCGGTAAGAGGCTGTTCTTTATAATTTTTACACCTGCTTGTGATTTCCAATTATCACTTGTATTTATTGATTACAATTGTAATAATTGTTAAACATCATTTTATTTTTCTGATACTTTCATGTTTAAAATAGATATTTCTTACCCACCATGGATCAAAGAATAGTTTTTAAAAAAGAGAGAGAGAGAGAGAGAGAATATCGTTCAAAGGATTTCTTTCATAATTATTATTATTATTTTTTTGAATAATTATTGACTAAAGGAAAAAAAATGGTTAAATTATTATTTTATATTTGATTCTCAACATAGACATTCGTTAGAGATCATACAAGTAGTAAAAAGTATTCACAAATGACTCACTATAATGGAAATATTTATATTTTGAAAAAAAAAATGAAAATATTTTAAACTTTGAACTTTGATGAGTTTGTGAAGAAATACCATTATCCTTGCATTCAAATCCTTAACAAGAATACTAAGCAAAACAGTCTACTAAAACTTGCAAGAGATGGTAACTGAAAACAAAATCAAAGAGATCACTAAAGATGGAGCCTTGGTGCAAAAAAAAAAAAAAGATAGAGCCAACATTATAACCAAGTCTAAGGGACCTGTTTTAGAATCACAAACATAAACAAAAATGTAGGATGGAGACCCTGAATTTGAGCCGCTTTAGTTACTTCTGCTTTAATTTCCTGTAATAATCACGGACAGTGTCCAACAAAACGACTCGGTCGGTCGAATCCGAGGCCAATCGTTAAACTACAAAGGGAAAAAAGGTATACAAAACCTTTTTTTTTCTTTTATAATAAAAGGTAACCCTTTAAAGACCAAGTAAAACCTGTAAATCTAAATAATCATAAACAATAAGACAGATGAATGGAAAAACTGATTTTTGAGCTTGCTTTTTCTATGATGCCTCCCATTTATCTCTGAGAATCACAATATTGTGGAAATTTGCACTGGCAAGGATCGGTTCTCACCTACAAAAGAAAAAGTGACTTTTTCTTAACATGTAAGGGCATGTGTGACAAAATCGAATAAAAGATCAATTATCAGACAGCTGAGAATACTAGAAGCTAAGGGCAAAGACACAATTTCGTGTAATAGCACCAGAAATACAAAGAAAATGTTTTGGAATTTGTTACAAATATTATTCTGTTAGTATCAGCAAATGGCACACCAAAGGATAGAATATTTTCAACTTTGGAGCATGGTTTAACAATTTGCATTCATCTCACACATTTCTGTGGCATCATCATCAAAATTCTTCATTCTTCAACGTTTAAAAGCGAGATGGTCAAACTAGAATAGTATTGAGGTTAATGTATGCACATAATTCCATAAAATCACCATGGTGGCAGGATGGATTCTGTGACTATGCCATAGAATTCATCTCCGCATATAGCTCAACAGGCACAAGAGAAAAAACAACATAAACAGTAAATCAACTAACCTTGCGAAATGTAAAAGAAACTCTCCTAGGTCCCCTTTTGATCACATTATCCTTCACCATGTCGATCTGTTTTAGGAAAAACATTTACGCAAGTTTAACTTCATAAATGAAAATGGCATGCAGTATCATTTAAAAAGTATATGAACGAATCATTTAAGTTCACAGTTTCTTTCATTCAAAAGCCAAGTGATAACGTGTATATATCATACAAGCAAGTGCAATCCATCTTCAGTGCACTTGAAACTTGCATGTATAGAATTGATAACTTGAAAAGTTCTATAATTAAATCAACCCTACTACCAAAGAAACAATTATTCATGGATGATCTGGCATACCTTGTGGTGAGGAATGTAATGATGCCAAGCATATCGTGCCTCTCCAGACATTAAGAGCATAGACCGAGGTGGAAGGTAAATAGCTCTCCTCAGGTAATTTGAGTCGTTTGCAGAATTCTCCATTTTGGAATCTAAACTTGGTGGGCATTTCTGCCAATCACCTTCCGGGTATCTCCTAAATTCCATGATGCATGGCCCTGCTAAGGAAAGGCTGAAAATTAATCCTTCAAATGCAGAATGGGTGTCTATATGAGGGGACAAACCCACCCCTGGTGGGTATTCATTAACCTGTAATATGGTATTGATTTCAGTCTTATACTAAACACTGAGGGCAACTTCAGATGTTAAAAAAACAGTACAACAATCATAGGACTTTGAGTTAACAGACACTACAATACAACCTCAATTTCAAGGATTACATACTAAACCAACCATGAGTGGTTGAGTTTGGGATAACTTTTGAGGCAAGTGTTTTTAGTAAAACATTTTTTTCTAAAAACACTACATTTAACTGTTTCTAAACATCATAACAAATTTAAAAGTGTTTATAATGAATGAAAAACACTTCAAAAGTCATCCCAAACTCACCCTAAATACCCATTTGATAATGATTTAAATTTTGGTTTTGGTTACTTAAAATTATACCTTTTTTATTAACAAGTTGTCAAGTTCTTTGTACTGTAATTCACGTTTGGAAACCTCACCAAATTTTAACATTTTAAAATTTGGTTAAGATTCCAAAAGAGTTTATAAAAGATGGGGATCAATCATTCAACAATTGGTCCAAGACCTAAATTGGATTAATTCATAGAGAACAGACTACCAACCGTCAACTGGTCCAACACAATATTTGCAACATCCACATGGTTTTGAAACAAGGATATCCTTTCAAGAATATGAGAGACAAATGATGGAAGTTCACCCAAACGCTGTCTCGTATTAACATTCCTTATCTACAAAGAGAAAACAGGCACACACACAAAATCAATGGCTAAACAATTGGACTGCGTACTTATAATTACATTATGATAGTATATCGGGTCGGGTCCTTTTGTTTTCTTTTAGTGTTGAATGAAATGACTAACAAACAAGACTCCTTAATCATGATATTACACAAGCATTCCAATAGAATAGATTAAAAAAAAAGCTAATCATTCAGCAACTTACTTGATAACAAAATTCATATCCATAATGCTGAACTCTCCGTTTCGCCAAACCATTCCAAAGCCTAGAATCAACCGCCAAAAGCAATTCCTGAAAAAAACAGAAACAGAAAAACAATCGAATCATTACAAAATAAGTTAAAATCCATCTCTATCTCAATCTCAAATCTCATACATCATTAAAAAAACACTAACCTCCTCTTCACGAGCAGTGACGAAATCATGCAATAAGTAAATTCCAGGAATGTCCAATTCAGAATCCGTCAAAGAAACCGAAACTGAATCCGAATCCGAATCTGAATCATCAAGCTGAGAAACGATTGGTCTAATAATGGAATAACGAATATGCAAAATCCGGCCACCGAGAAGGGGACAAGGGTTTCCTTTTAACGCTATTAAAGCCGCTTGGGCACTGGATTCTTCCGAATAACAGACGATAACGCGACCGCCAGTCTCGTCGGCGGCGTGAACTCCGATTACTTCTCCGAATTCACTGAAAACCTTAGAGATCGAGTCATGGCTGACTCCGACGGCGGGGCCACAGTTTGCGACGTAAAGGTTAGGGCTAGAACATTTATCTGCTTTCCTTGGTCGACCAAATTTTGGTAGCTCCATTTACAGGGAAAATGGGGAGAAGGAAACCAAAATTGCACATCAAATATTAGAATGAAGGAAAAAGCTTGTCATAAAACTCATATGAATGGGACTTGGGTTTTCCACACTTTTCCTCTTAAAATTATACTTTTAAGATATTATATCAACTTGAGAGATCGGATATTCATTTGGATGTAAGTACTTTAATTTCTAATTAATTGGATTATAATTAGGTTGACACCAAATTGGATCTTTCTGTCATAAAAGATTGATCATGCTATTTTTTATATAGAATTTGTCTCGAATAACATAATTTTAAATATTAATTACTAAAATATCAGGTTTTTTAAAAATTATTCAAATAGCATAATTATAATTCATTAAATTATTACACTATATTTTATAGGTATTTAATGAATTTATATGTTCTTTTTTACTTTTTTAAGTGCAAGTTTAATAATTTATCAAGCTATTTAATTATCTTTTATTTTTATTTTTACTGAATTTGTTAGTTTTTTAACTTTTTTTTAGTTCAATAAATTATTAAATTATAATTATACTATTTTAGTAATTTTGAAAAGTTTTAACATTTCAGTAATTAATAGGTAAAAATAATCTATTTCAGTAATTGCCCATTTTTTATTGTCATTTCTTTCTTTATTATCCTTTTATTTTTTTCCTTATGAGTTGATATATGTGGTGTAGAGTTTGACAATGGTAAGTTTGTTTTTTGAAAAAGACAATGGTAAGTTATAATGAAATAAGTTAATAATTTAATCTTATAATTTAAATACCTATAGCATTTGAGAGAAATGATTGAACGTGAAAGAACTAGAAGGGGACTATGAGATAATTTTAATTTTAAAAAATGTGAGCTTCGAGTCAAATACGTGAGATGAAAGTAACAAAATCTCCATTATTTCTTATGGAAAGGGTCTAATTTTATCATTTAACAAAGTTTCATGGGGTAGTAGTTCAATTAAAAAAATTCTAATGTTGATATTTTAAGTGATTTTTGTAATTATATTTTTTTTAACAACACGAACTGGTATGTCAAGTCAATCAATCATTTTCAGTTGATCCAATCTCTTATGAATTAAAATATACCATTAGTCTCTATATTTTAGTTATTATAATACTTTGGTCCTTATACAATTTAGTTCTGAGTATTTAAAAAATGTAACAATTTAGTATTTGATATTAAAAATCTCCTTAAACTGTTTTTAGTTTAAATTATAAAGAACCTATTCGGTTATTCGTTTTATTCACTTATTTTTATTTTATGTATAATTTGCTTGTTGATGAAATTTTTAATATGAAAAACTTAACCGTTATATTTTTTTTAGAGATAAAGATTTAATAATTTGAATGTAAAAAGTATGGACAAAAAATATAACCACTAAAATTATAAAAGACTAAAAAAATATGTTTTAATCTAAAAATCACTTTAAAAATCTAACAATATCTCAATTGGTTAAGTATTTTCCCCCATTTATCGACGGTGAAGATTCAAGTTGCCTCCCTAAATTGACGTAATATCATTAAAAAAAATTCTAAAAATCACTTTCAATAGTATACCAATTGAAATAAGTTCCAAATCAATCCTAGTTTGATAAATAGACACTTGATCTTGACTTTTACTCTCGTAAAGTTTAACATTATTAAAAAAAAAAAAAGTGGAATTGTTGAGCCATGGAATTCACTTATATATGATTGATTTTTAGATTACTAAAAAAAAAAAGTGTATTAGTTTTTCCTATTTCTTATTGGTTTCCTAGATCCATCACGAATTCAAAATTAAAATGGGCCTGATAAAAGAAACATTAGCCTTTTAGACAAATTTTTGTCCCACATCGAAAGAATTGAAGAAATGAAAACTCTATTTAAAGCAATATGTCAGCATTGTAATGCACGACCTTACTTGAACAGGATCTGTTCTATAGGTTGTACAACTGTATCCTTGATTTCTAAGGAGACAAGAACCAAAGTCTGGTTGATGAACCACGACCGTGCGATTAGAGCGTGATTAACAGCTTCTCTCGATCTCTCAGATCGTCAGTGCCGTAGAGGATCGTTCTCAGCTTTGGGTTTCTCTGGCTGGGATGATCGCATGGTTGTCTGACAGACTTCCACTCTTTTTTATTTCTTTTTTTATTATCATCTTCATCGATGGAAGCTAGGGTTAGGGTTAGGGTTAGCCAAGAAGAAACTTGGAGTATAATTGTTGAGCTGACTATGGAGGACCAAATGGAAATAAAACTGATGATCCTAAATTTGTGAATTTTAAGGTTGTCTTGTCTCTATCTACTCATGGGCTAACCCCTGCGGTTGAAAATGAATATTTAAACCCCTGTAGTTTTAAAACTGTGCAAATTGACCCTTTACCGCTACACCTTTGATTTTCTTTTAGTCATAACTTTTTCGTTTGAACTCCAATTTGAATGATTCAACATATTTTGAACTCCTCGTTTTGAACTCTACGTTATAGTCACAAAAATTCTAAATTATCAGTATATAAAATTGTTTACGACTTCAACTAGATATAATATATTGATGATGATAACTCTTTTTATATACTAATGATTTCTAAGTTTTTAAATGACTATAACGTAGAGCTCGAAACGAGGATTCCAAAACATCTTGAATCATTCAAATCGGAATTCAAACGAAAAAGTTATGACTAAAAGAAAATAAAAAATGTAACGGGAATGGGTCAATTTGCACAGTTTTGAAACTACAGGAGTATAAATATTCATTTTCAAACTACCGGGGTGTGTTTTACATTTGACCAAAACCACAGGGGTGTGTTTTGCATTTTGCCCTAATTTAAAATTGCCGCCACCAAAAAAAATATGTGCATCTTTTAGTAAAGAAAACAGAGAATCAATAAACAAAAACGTTATTATATATAAGCCATAAAGAACTCTATGGTGACAACTAAATTTGTATTTCTTTACCGTCTTTATTTATTAAAGGTTTGAGTCTTCTCTGCGTATAAAAAAAATACTATGCCGAGTATAATAAATTTCATGTTTTCGTTATGTTTCAGTGTTGTTAGATCTCCAAACATCACTTGCAAAAACTTTAAACTAATTAAAACTATAATTATACTGCTTTATAATGTTTACTGTCAATATACATTTGAGTTCAAAATATGCCTATCTGGTTGCTAGATGAACAAAAAAAAAAATTGGTTTCCATGACACTGGTTGTATGGATAACATCATGTACAACAACAGATAGCAAGGACTAAGTTCCTTAAAGCTAAGGTGAATTTCCAGGAGAAACACCGGTACATTCTCTACCAATGCACCATGCTCGATTCTTGCTCGGAGTTGTGGTTACAGAGTTTCCTTTACCTTTCATGGGTGACAATGTCATATCAGGGCTGCTCGAATTTGAGACGCTGAACCGTCTATTCTCTTGGCTCTGATGGTTTTTAAGCGGATGCCACATGTTGAGATCAGCCATTGGATTGCTAGAAATGTTCAATAGACTCATCCCAGGAAAGCAGCATGTTGGTGCAGATGTATTTGGGTTGCTCTGGGCATCCTCTTGCAGAACATCTCTTATTCTGGACAATATGCTACATGCCAAGTTTCCGAGCACCCGTGAATATGCTTCCATAATCGAATGCCCAACATCCTACAGAATTGGAAGAGAAACATACATAATCCCTGTTTATTTGTTACAATTTTTTTTATTTTGCTTTTGGTATGCTAACGAAAACAAGAACAGAACTCTTTGCACTAAAATCTATCAAAGTTGCCAACTATGCAGAAAACAACTGAATTCTAACGGTATAATGTGTGGTTTGCTCCAGAAAGGAAGGAAACAGATTCACATGCAATCAAAGATTTGAAGTCACATTACTGGAAAAATGTTTTTCCTATTTCTCCTCAATGCAGCGCTTTGCTTCTTCCGAATAGTAACCAAAGACAGTTTTTTATGACTTCTAATTAGACTCAAAACTCTCATGTTTACACAGAGCTCTATGCATGAAACAGATTCACATGAAATCATCCCCGAGCAAGGAAAAAAGATCAGAATCAAACATGAGTAGACAGGTTACAGATGATAGCCATAATTTCAAGAATTTGTGAAAGATGTAGTATTGAAATTATCCATTACATACAGAGAATGATCATACCTTCCCATATTGAATTTTAGTAGCATCAAGAAATGTTGGGGGGTGATTTGGATATTTAGATTTCAGTAGCTGTAGAAGAACTTCTGCTCGGTTGGAAAGTAATTTCAACTTATCCATCTCAGCCATTGGGTCCCTGATAAAAGACCAAGAAGTTCGAACGGGAGATTTACTACCACTTTGTTCAGTGTATCTCTCTTTCAAGGAGAATATGGCGGCTTCCAAGCGGTTAATGGCCTCGAGAGCTGCGTGGTCTGATTTCAGATTAAGCAAATTCAGCATGTTCTCAGTTGGACCAGATTCTGCTGTCAAAATCTTGTATAGTTCCTCACTAAGGTTTGCTTTTCCAGACTGCAATATTTCATAGAAACGAGACTAATGATAAGGCAAAATTGAATTACCAGGTTCTTAATGTACTCCTTGCTGGCATAAACATCATATGTTAAATAATGTAAAAACATAAAAGGCAATCAGACAAGTTTAATCTCATCTGAGAGATTCATTTACTTTTTTTAGAATAATTATAATTTTTGATAGAAAGATGAACTTTCATTGATCAAATAAGAATAAAAACAAAATACAAGAGGATGAGAAATCCTCCGATGAAACAAAAATAAAAAAATAAAAAAAATTACATAAAAGAATTCCATTTATAGAACATGGAATGTGAAGGAAAATCAAAATCTATACTATTTACAAATTTGGCCCAAGTAAAAGTTCTTATAATAACTCATGGCATAGTCAGGCATCAACCTGAAGTGCATGTGATAGACCCCCAATATCGAAGGTTTATGAGAGAAGAAAGAAGAAAGGAAATCCAGGGAATGAAAAGTGAGAAATAGTGACGTGGGAAAGCTTGTAACCGTAAGGGTATCTTAGTAATTAAATAAAGAGAGGTTGTTATAAGTAGTGAGAGGTGTGCCTTGTAATGAGCATCTTGAGTATTTCCATTGTGAATGAGAATTAGGAGAGATCGGGGACTCTCGAATTTCCCTTGGTTATTTACTTTGTATTTCAATTATTAGTTTGATCTATCAGTGGTATCAGAGCAACGATCACTGGCAACCCGAGCTAAGAAGATGGCGGCAATGGAAGAACAGTTGGCTGCTGCCAACAATAAGATTTCCAATTTTCAGAGCGCCATGAATCAGATCCGAGAAGAAGTACAAATATCCATTGATCAGAACATCAAGGGAGCAATTAAAGCGGCCGAAGAATGATCCGATAAGAAGTTTGAAGAATTGAAGCAGATGATTTCGGCGCTCCAGCGTCCTGATTCCTTGGGAACTGTAGCTCTTCAACGAAACGACAAAGGAAAAGCTCAAAAGGAAGTTATCGCCGAAACTTATCAGTATCAGAATCCGGTAGTTATGGCTGAAACTTATCCACGTCAGAATCCGGTAACGTCCAAGAATTGGGAAGAAACTGAAATTGCTGAAGGAAGTGGAGGATCTTCAGGCAACTTCGTTAGATCTGGAAAACCCAGAAAACTAGAGATGCCAGTGTTTGAAGGGGATGATCCTGAGGGATGGCTCCACCGCGTGGAGAGGTATTTTCTGATAAATAAACTCACGGAAAGAGAGAAATTAGACGCTTCAGCTCTTTGTATGGAGAAAGAGGCGTTGTCATGGCATCGCTGGGTTGAAGGAAGGAGGCCAATCGAAGGATGGGACGAGTTCCGTAAATTATTTTTGCGACGTTTCCAATCATCTCAATCGGATTCACCCTGGGAGAAGTTGATCGCACTAAAGCAAGACACCACAGTACGGGAATTCCGGCGAAGTTTTGAAAATCTTGCAGCACCGATGAAGGATTTGACTGAAGAAGTCCTGGAAGGAGTTTTCGTGAATGGTCTCAAACCTGAGATCCGATTGGAGCTGAGAAAGTTTAAACCTAAGGGCTTGGTTGAGAAAATAGAAACGGCCCAATTAATTGAAGACTGTCATGAAGCCCAAACCGTTCGTCCAGCCTGCCTTCAATCCAAACACGTTTAAAGGATCTGGGTCGGGTTCTGGGTTAACCCGCTCCGTGGCTTTACCACCTACGAAAGGAATTAGCCCTAATTCCAAACAAACAGCACCGAGAGACTCTTCTTCTCTGCCGTTTCGGCGTCTGACTGATACAGAGCTTCAAGCAAAACGCGAAAAGGGACTTTGCTATCGTTGGGATAAAAAATTTGCTCCAGGTCATCATTGTAAGAAGCGTGAATTACAGGTTCTTTTGGTTAATGAAGAAGAGGAATTAGTAGATTTGGGAGGATCTCTCTATGGATTTTATTGAACAATTGCCCGTCTCCAGTGGGTTTGACTCCATTCTGGTGGTGGTGGATCGTCTTAGTAAGTACAGCCATTTTATTGCCCTTAAACACCCTTACTCGGCATCTTCGGTTGCTCAACTTTTTATTAAGGAAATTGTTCGTTTACACGGCATTCCGCGTAGCATTGTGTCGGATCGGGATAAAATATTTACAAGCTTATTTTGGGCTGAGTTGTTCAAATGGCAGGGGACTAAACTTCGTCGTAGCACCGCTTATCATCCCCAAACCGATGGCCAAACGGAGGTTGTCAATCGTGGCCTTGAGACTTATCTCCGTTGTTATGTCATGTTTCACCCCACTAAATGGGTGCACTGGTTACCATGGGCAGAATTCAGTTACAATACCAGTTTTCATACATCCATTAACTCCACCCCTTTTGAGGTTCTGTACGGTCGCGCCCCTCCACCTATCTTGCCTTATGATAAAGCTACATCGGCCGTGTCTCTTGTTGATCAGCAGCTTCAGGATCGCGACCGCGTCCTCAGTGACTTACAGTCCTATCTTCACAGGACCCAGCAACTTATGGTTCGATATGCTAATGCTAAACGTCGCCATGTTGTCTTAGAGGTCAATGATTGGGTCTATTTAAAATTACGGCCATATCGCCAAGTGACAATTCAACACCGTCTACATGCCAAGCTCGCCCCGCGTTTTTTTGGCCCATTTCAGATTATTGAGAAGGTTGGTGTTGTCGCTTATCGCTTACAACTTCCTCCCACTTCCCGAATTCATCCAGTATTCCATGTCTCTATGTTACGCAAGGCTGTCGGTCGTACCTTGCCTAGCTCCCCACTGCCAACGCACTTATCCTCTGACTTGCTCCTTGATTATGAACCTCTTGCAGTTTTGGGTGTTCGTGGACTGCCCGGTACCAACCGCAAGGTATTGATCCACTGGAAAGGTTCTTCTCCGGCTGATGCCACTTGGGAGCCCATTGATCCGCTGTCCAAGCAATTTCCTCACTTCCACCTTGAGGACAAGGTGGCTCTTTGGGGGGCGGGTAATGATAGACCCCCAATATCGAAGGTTTATGAGAGAAGAAAGAAGAAAGGAAATCCAGGGAATGAAAAGTGAGAAATAGTGACGTGGGAAAGCTTGTAACCGTAAGGGTATCTTAGTAATTAAATAAAGAGAGGTTGTTATAAGTAGTGAGAGGTGTGCCTTGTAATGAGCATCTTGAGTATTTCCATTGTGAATGAGAATTAGGAGAGATCGGGGACTCTCGAATTTCCCTTGGTTATTTACTTTGTATTTCAATTATTAGTTTGATCTATCAGCATGCTTCTGGCTAAAAGTCAAGGTTGAGTGAGGACTTTTAGCAAACAGTTCTCCTTATGAAATAAATCTAGAAACATACAAAAAAAATCTTAAAAATATTGTCATCCTACAATAGTATGGCCTCACTCAACATAAAAAATTATGCAAACAGTTTTAAAGCTAAAGGAATGATCAAGAATAACAGAATGCTAACCGTTCGAACTGCATCCCTGATAGCAGCTGGTACAGGTATCTCACGCAAAATACTTTCGTTGATGGACTTGGCAGCTTTGAATACTTGATGTACAACCCGACCATGGTAGACCAATCTCTTCCTCTCATTTTCAGAAAGCCCAGTGGACGGAACTTGAGGTAATGGAAGCCACCACCTCACGCTTTGGCCAACACTCTTGTTTCTTCCTTCAGCCCGGCTTCCTACTTCTGCATACCAAAACTCAGTCTTTACCATCGAATCCAATGTTCCCTGTCATAAAATGTCAGCATATAATTCAGGCAAATGAACTATAATTTAGCAATAGAAATGGAAATTAGCAAGTACGGATGGCAATAAGACCACCTACAATTAACATGGAGTCTAACTTCTGGAGAGCTGGAAGATTCATGTGAATATCTCCCCGAACCTTTGGAGTCATTATCTGCAGCAAATATGTGTGCAAAATTTCATTCGACGGGTGATTTACAAACATATTTCGTAGTTCTGATTGCTTGCATCTAACTTCTAATTCATTACTAACCTCCAAAATTCTGCCACTGGTGCCATTTTGCTTAGCAGGAACCAATTCAACCATATAATGGGTTGGAGAGAGCAACCAGTCCATTTCCCTCCGCCATTTACTCTTCCTCTCTTCAGGAAGAGGTTCCAATTTCCATAATTCTCCGAAAATCGTGGCTGCACAACCTTAATTATTAGTTTAAGTTCTAAGCTGAGAAATGAATGACAGGTACATTACATCACATGAGAAATGGCAGATCCATATAATGAATTAACAAACTAAATGTTTTGCATACCTGCTAGATTTGTGATGGCATTAGACAGTGACAAAGCAGAGCTAAACCCTTTTTGTCCTCCTGTGACATCTTCACCGAGCAATAGCTTTGTGAACTTATCTTTCATTGCTTCCATATCTGAAACCTGAACAGTGTAAGCAGGTTTCTCTTTAACGTAAAAATGTTGAGGGCTTCCTGGGAGCTCCCATTCATCCAAATCATGATCATCTCTCTTTACCGCCACCCATTTTGAAGAGAAAGAGCCAAAAGCATCTTTGCTAGAAGAACAACTTGATTCATGATCCTCCAATGAGTCAGTTGTACATTCATCTCCTCGGCTCGAGCTGCTTTCATTTTCGTAGGTTTGATTGTTTAAAATGCAACTCTCAAGGCCATTAAAAGTCATTATCCCTGAATCCCACGGTAAATTTGTTAATTAATAAGAACTGAGGTGTGTCTTACATTACATGTAAGCAAATAAAAAAGGAAGTAATCAAAGAGGAGAGTTGGAGCTTTAACGTCTTATCAAGTTAAACAAAAAAACAAGATAAAGGCGCTAGTTCCAACTTCCAAGATATTCTGCATGAGAGGCGTTTTAAACTGCTTGGGCTCATAGAACACCGGCATGATGAGACTAATAAACTACTAAAACTTACAAGTTTCAACTGGGTCGCCGGCTAGTCTTCCTCAGGAATATACAGACTCTCTAAAACCATTAATTTGGCTTAAAAAAACTAACAGTTAAAGGATCAGTCCTTACGATTTTCAAATGACCAATCGTTTTATCATCATGGTCCATACGATTTTCACTAACTGGAAAAAAAGAGAAAGGCAGTTTCCTACTCGTCGAATAGTTATTTAAAACAGGCACAAGAAGATGCAAGGGCTATTCTTTTAATGATTTTCTCAATGGCTAAACCAAATCCATTGAAAATTCATCAATGAGTCATGATGGATACATATAAATAACACAAACTGTAAAAACTAATATGATAGACAAAAATTAAACTATTCATATTGATTACTTAGCTATGGCATTAAATTTCTACAGAAAATATAACAGCCCAGCCGACAAAAGAAGCTTCCACAATTATTGTTAATTGGACCGCATCCAGATACAATACAACTCCTTCCAAGAAGAAGATGACATCCAGAAAAGACTCCAAGGCCAACTGGCCCAAGACACCGAAAAGCTTCTTTGTCATATTTTATAACCTTCCTGGCAATTTGGATATTTTCCTGAACGTATATGGTTATTGGATGGGTTTCACTCCTAAATTAGAACCAAAATATGAAAGAGAGAGGTGGAGGAAAGAAACAGTAATTAAGAGTTAATTTCTAGTGGTCCCATTCAAAGATTTTCCATACTACTTCCATTGATATTATACAACATGTATTTACTAGCAATAGTATATAAATAGTGGGGTCCAGTATTTTCATCATTTTCAGATAGTTTATTATGAATAAGAAGAATACCTATAACGGACTAATTATAATTAGTAGGATTAGGGGTGAGCACGGTTCGGTTTGGTTCGGTTTGTCATAATTATCGAACCGAACCGAACATATCGGTTTTGATAAAGAGGGATCCAAACCGTCCAATAAAAAATAGAAATCCGATTCTTGAACCGAACCAGGTTCGGTTTATATTGGTTCGGTTTTTCGGTTTTGTGAAACAAAATTTAAACAAACAAACATAGATAAAATAGATGAAAATATTAAAATATTCAAACTTTTGTCCACTAAAATTAAGGTTAAAGAAACAAAGGGGAAGTAAGCTACAAGATTGAGGGGTGAATTTGCAAAGTGAATCGAGAGATTGAAATTTTTTTTTAATTATTCATTAAGGTTGCATAGTGACCAAGGAAAAAGATGTAAAAAAAACTATTATACTTAGGATTTTTTATGATTATTTATATATATGGTTCGGTTCGGTTCGGTTTTATTCGGTTTTAAATATAAATACCGAACCAAAACCAATCTATACGGTTTTTTACAATTGCAAACCAAAAGAACCATTGGTTCAAATATTTAAGTCAAAAACCGATCGGTTTGGTTCGGTTTGTCGGTTTTGTTGCACACCCCTAAGTAGGATGATTTTATCTTCCTTGTCTGGGAAGCTAATTTATACCTAGAGATAGATTGAAATCAATTACCCAGGTGAGGACGCAGAAGTCAAATAATAAACCAGGCATTTCTCAACTCTAGTGTCCCCACTTTTATCTTTCTTGTCTCCCTAATCTACAATTAATTATTTAATGATTTCACCAACTCCCGTGAGAAAGTATGAAATTTCCAAGGATTTAGTCCCACAGGCAAACAATAATATTATATTCTATCCACAATCAGAAACGTTTCACTCTATATAATTTAAATTTTAAACCGCGTCCAAGATTCTAGCCATCCGTGGAAAGTTAATATTAACAAAGTCATAAAGTCGCAAGACACGAATTTCTCTCAATGACACATCGCCCATGTGCTTTTCACGAACACAGAGTCACATGCACTAGACCAATTGACAAAGTCTAAAAGATTCAGTCTTGTCAAGCCAAAAAAAAAAAAACCTTTGCCAAATACAGTTTTTTAGGAAAATTTTTTAGGGAATCAACTTTATGGAAAGTTTACTCCATTACTTTAGCTTGTGATATCTTAATTATTATAACCAATCACATAAACTATTATGTTTGAATTAGTTTAATGATCCAGGCCCATACATTAAGCAGACAAAATCAGGGAATCCCACCATATCTATCACATGTCCTAACATGTCTTTTAGATGAATTCACAATAATATTATGGATAAAAAGAGAGATTCACAAGAAAGAGGATAGAGAATCCTCATAAAAAAAAACTTGAAATATAATTTGGGATTCTATCCTGTGTTTGAAAATTTAAAAAACTCAGACCTCTAAATCACATGTTCAAAACGTGTCAAAGTATATCTCAAATTGACTAATTCCAACTACTCAAAACAGTGTGTCCATTCTTTCCTACTCAATATAAAGTTTGAAATTAGTGCTATTATCACATATACCCAATATTGAGATTCAGTTTTCAAAAAAACCACAAAGATTGAAAAATATCAAAATTACCCAGTACATAATTTAACCCACAATTTTTATGAAAAATTGATTATAATGGATATATTATTATTGTAAATTTACCTTCCTGATATAAATTTAATACTAAAATTTACACATTTTTTATGTAAATTTAATATTATTGTTCTAAATTTACATTACTGATCTATTATTGTTGTAAATTTACATTATTGATATATCATTAAATTAATAGAATATCTAGAAATGGGTAAGTTTGATATAAACATAAAAATGTGGCATATTTGAAAACAAAACTCAAAAATTGACTACCACGCATAATTTTCCTTGAAATTATATCGCAGTAGCGTTACCAATTTAAATGGTGGGGCTCTAAAATGCATATGGAAAATTGAAAGAATATTAAAAAAAAAACAACTTAAAGTATTTTCTCCCGCCCAATAGAAATGGAACACTATATGAATGAGGGGATTCAGATAAAAGACCATTACTATACTGTAGGGTATAATAAATATGGCATTCAGAATCATAAATGAAGGCACCAGAATTTGCAAGGGACTGTCCCAATGGGTCTGGACATGGCTGGCTAAGAGAAGGGGGAATACTTATATCTCTCTATACTACACCTTTCACATGATCTGACGTTATGGACCCACTATTTCCCTCGAGCCACCCTATATTTGTTTACCAAAACCCTAACAAACACGTTCTCTACTCTATACCTGGCCCACCAATCTTTCAAATCCGCCCATAACATAAGAAATTTGGAATATGAAAATCCTTTCATAGCATTAGCATGTGGGTGAGTGTATTTTAAAACATGGATTGCTAGTCAAACCATGTACCAATTAAAAAATATGCAAGTGGCGCGGAGATTGGGAAATCATTTTAATACAGTATCAAACTTTTAAAATTCAAATCCAAACATAACGTTACTTCTGAAAAGAAAAAAAAACTTCTATAGTTAAATTAAATATAATTTTTGTCTCTAAATTTTATCTTTAATTATAATTTTGTCTTTTATTCTAATAGCTTAAAGTTTATTAAGTTTCAAATATAGTTTTTACCATTAAAATCTGAATTGTCAATCAAGGCATAGCCAATTAGTAAAGGTAATGTAGTTCACCCTCGAGAGAGTGGTTCAATCCCCACCCCAACACTTTGTATAAAAAAAAAAAAAACTGAAGTAATACTTAACAAACCATGATTCGTTCAACAGTTGATTAGTGTACATTGATGACTATAAAAAAAGTCAGATTATTTCTTTAATTCAGATTTTAGCAACAATCAATTCTAACTTTGAAACTTCAAATAGACTTAAAATTTAAAAAAAAAAAAAAATTGGGGAAAAATTACACGAACTTACTATCGTTTTGCTCGTCCAAGTCCCGGCTGATCCCTCGGTCCCTTGAGCAGCAAGCTAATCTTCTCCGCATCGACATCATCTTGTGTAATATCTTCTCTTTTAGCAATTTTGTATCAGCCAAACACAGTTAATCAAAATTATTTGAAGCTTGCAGCAGATAATATGACAGATTGACCGATGAATTAGCGTCCACTACGCAATAATTAATCAAGTATTAGAGTCCTTTCTAAACAAGATTTGCTGATACAATTAAAACGTATGAGCTTTTATTGTATCGAAATATCAGTGTAACAAATTAAATTAACAGTCGATAATTACAGATTACAGCTATATTATGCATTTGTTAATAATTGAATTGCATTAAAAACAAGATTAAGAGGAAAAAGTCAACAGAACCAAAAAGGAAAAGAGAAATAAAGGGAAAAGGGAAGAAATAAAGGGGGGAAAGGGCTAAAGATGAAATCTTTAGGGTCCAGAGAAGATAATAGAAAATGGTGTTTACTTAATCATTTATTTCCTAAACAATCATTAGCTTGATAAACAAACTGCTACTTGAAAATCAAAATGTAGCCAAAAAAAAATCTAATGAGCTAAAAAAAAACATGAGAATCGTAAGAAGTCGTGATTTCAGAATGATAAAAGAGAAACTAAAAGGGAAAATGCTGGTTCGACGAGCCCTAAGCTAAGATATACAGCATTAGGAAAAATGTAAGAGAAAGTAAGCTACCTGAGTCTCGAAAATCGAGCCAGGTAATAACCTCCTCGTTAACAGTATTTCACGGCACGGGGTAGTCGGAGTCGGAGTCGGAGCCGGAGCAGCATTTCTTCGTCTTAGGAAAGAATGAATGAAAAGTCGAAGAATCGAAGAGATGGAAAGGAAGAAGGTAAAGGTTGAGTTTGACTGAGCCCTAAGGAAAGTGCTCTGGAATAAATACTGGATACAGAGAAAGAGGGGAGGAGGAGGAAGAAGAAGATGGGTATATGGACTGAGATATGAAAGCTACTTACGTTATTGGCGAGTGACGACACGCGTCTGGACTCTTATCGAGTGCGCAGGCGAAATAAAGGTATGGTGTGATATATAAATTTGGACCCTCGATTATATAATCCCTAATATGAAAAATCACAAAAATATATATATTGTGAAGAATCCAGTTCAATTTTAGCGCGACCCGTGAAAACGGGTGGACGGAGTCGGAGCCCCAGTGTCTAATTATTGGATCTAAGATTATTTTTTTTTGAAAATTCGGTTTCTTTTCTTTAGAAATGATTAAATGGATGCTAAATTATATAAAATACTTCTAGTCTATGAGATTGGTTTTAATTTTACTCCTAGTCTTTTAAAAAATTCAATTATACTCTCAATCTTTTAATTTGTTTCAAAAATACCCTTTATGAAAAAATTACATTTTTAATGTGCAATTTCGATTAAGTTTGATAAAATTAAAAGATTGAGGGTATTTTTTTTTAAATGAAAAGGGTAATTTTCTGAATAAATAATATTTTGAAAGAGTGATATTTCCAATAAAAGGGTATTTTTGAAATAAATTAAAAAGGTTGAAGGTAGAATTGAAACATTTAAAATGTTATGGGTAAAATTGAAACTTTCACCATAGTATAGGGATATTTGTACAATTTAACTTTAAATGAATAATCAATTTGGGATATTTATTTTTTTAAATGTGGAGTTAATTATATAAATTTTATGTACGATCATTCCATGGTTTAAAGTTTGTTTTTAATTTAGTATTATGGTTTTAAAAGTTTTAATTTAGTCTCTACAGTTTGAGGTATGTGTCAAGTTAATCTCTTTGATCATTATGGTTTTATAAAAAAAAATCATAAAATGTCCCTATCATTAAAAAAATTACATTTTTCTTATGTGTCTATTTTCAATGGATGTGGCAACCACGTGATTAAGAAATATGTCAATGTAGTATTAACTAACAGGTAAACAATTTATTGATTTCCTTTCTTGTAAATGGTAAATTCAATTTCCCTTTCATATAGACCTTCACATTTAGATCAAGTTTTTCTTTTTTTTAATATTAGTCAGTGTCCCTATCAGTTTACCATGCATCTTGACTAATCTCACTAGACAACCACATGACCTTATAATATTTGATGTTGGAAAATTCATAAGACGATATAATAGATAATTGATCACAAATAGATTTGAAGATACGACTTTAAGGCTTAAAGAAAACATCTTAGCCATTGAAACCAACCCATAATTGATTGTTTTGATTAAATTAAATTTTGATTCTTTCCCTTATTTAATAGTAATGAAAGTCATGCCAAACAACAACACACTCTTAAATCTTAATCAAGAGAGACAAATTTAAGGTGTATTCAATAATTTTTCTCTCTATAAAGTAAGTTTATTTAATAATAATAAACCAACCACACGTCATAAAAACCCAAAAATTCATTTAATACGAAAATGACAAGGACTTGTCGTAAAGAATCGGCATTAAAGTGGTTACTACAAAACTCCAAATGGAATAGAAGAAATACTTAAAAGAAGTTGATAAGATTGGTCTATTCAAATTTTTGAAATGTAACATATTTCCAAAAGGACAATGCTCCATCACATGAGAGGGAGAGGGAGAAAGGGAAAGAAACATTGATACTTATGAGGGTGGGTAACGTTTAGGCACATCACAAGTTTTGTCTAAGTTTGTCATTTGCATTACAATTGGGGGAGGCATCATTTGTATAATGGGATAAACTAAAATCATTTTTAAAAACAAAATATTTATAAATATGTGTCTGTAAAAGTTATTGAATGTAATATTTTGAAAAATAACTATACATGTAGCATTTTTAAAATTCATTAATTAATGAGTGTTTTGAATTTGATAAATGATAATTAATTCACGTAATAATCATTTATATATATAAATAGTGATTAATTTAAATATTGACTTAAATTAATAATAGTAATTATTAATTGAAATATCGACCATGTTTGACATTGATTTTTAATTAACATTTTTCTGTTAAAAATTTAGGTATTTTGTTTGTTTAGTAAAATAAAATTTTATACACTTTTAAAAAATCACTTTCAGTGTCAGATTTTCAAAGTCTTGTTTTTCTTTGTAAAAAAGTATGTGATTCTCTCATGTAAATTTATATGATATCTCCTGACTTGGGAATGTATGAACAATCTCACAACTTTTTTTTTAAATGAAATTAATATATTTATTAAAGTTTACAGAATTTAAAAATAGTTATAATAATCATGTCATTAAATTTATCTCATAACACTTTAGAGTTTAATTTGCCAAATACCTAATCTAATTCATGATACAATTATTGTTGTAGTTACTAACAACTATTTCAACATGTTACAATAATACCAAATAGGCCAATAATATAATTTGTCGAATTTATAATTGTTTTTATCTACTATTTTTACAATCTTTTATCTTGAATTTTTATTTTTATTTTTATTTTAAATAATCTTTTAATCTTTCTCACATATTTTTTTTTAATAAAAAATCAAAATGTACTTACGAAATTCACATATTTACAAAACATAATAAAAATAAACAAACAAATTTATTACAATTATCACATATTTTCAGTGTATCAATTAATGATTGACGATTGATCAAAGACAATCACTTCCATTCTCATCTTACATATCCATCCCGTCTCGATGTCATCCCTAATTACGGAGCGGCCTTCTCCACTACCGATTTTGAAAACAACACTTCCATTGGCCTTTTTTTTTTCCAAGTTTCCTTCATTTCCTTATCTCACTTTTCTACTACACAACGAAGCAAAAAGTGGAATGCCCATCTTCACTTCCCACTTTAACCTCGACCTGTCCCCATGTTATTCCAACGCTTTGTGTTAATGGGGAGCATTCTCAATATATAAAATATGGCACCACTCTCTTGTTTTTGCTGATTCTCTTCACAAGAAACCACATATTCAAAACAATAATAATGTAGCAAAAAACGACACTAGTCCTCTTCTTATTCCAATCTTCAAGAAGCCTTAAAATGTTATAAAATTTCATTAGGGAGAAAAAGATTTCATGGTCACCATTATTTTAAGGTACTATTATTGTGTTTTTTTTTTTTATAGATTTCTTTTTTGATATTTTGATATGTAAATTTTTTATATTTTGATGTTCAATTTTTATCTCCTTACATATATAATTTATAAGTTTTAAAATCTCATCCGATCTAATAACATAATCTTAAGTTTAAAGCTTCGTCCTTCAAAAAAATGTATGATTTAACATATAAATAAGGAATGACGTCATAACATGGTTAACATTATTTTAAGGTTCAAATGTAGTTTTGCAGCTTCTATTATTGCTGTTTTTTTTAATAGAATTCTTTTTATATTTTGATGCCCAATTTTTACATCGTTCCTTATAATTTGTAAGTTTTAAAATCTCATCAGATTGAGTAACATAATCATTGATTTAAAGACGTGACTTGTCTTTCAAAGAAAGGTATGAATGACTCGAATGAGACATAAATAACGAATGACATTATATCATGTTTTCAATAAGTTATACTATTTATATCTTATAAATTAATAAAAGTTTAAGACTAGAATTGTGTTTTTTTTTTAAATTCATATATATATCAAAGTGGGAGGGGATACTCGAACCTTTGACCTCAAAAAAAGAGAATAGGTGTCTAACCAATTGACATAAGCTCATATTAGCAGAAGTGACAGTTTAAAAGTGTTTTTTTTTTTTTTTTTTGGGAAAAGAGAGAGTTTAAAAGTTAAGAAAAAAACAATTTTTTTTTTGATAAAGACTTACAAAATCAGATCAAAAATTTGAAATTCAAAATGGAAATAAAAGTTCAAAGATTCAAATTGAAATTGGGGAGAGGAGAGGGAGACCAAATCATATTGTTAAATATTTAAGCAAGAGAATTGTTAACAAGAAATATTTAAAATTTTCAACTACCATATTTAGAAGAGGATTGAAAATATTTATTAAAAAATTAAGACAAAATATTAACAGTCCGACAAACGAATCAGGGGCATATTGGTAAATAAATTTTATAATTAATACGTTTAGTCATAAAAGAGTGGACACAGAAGAAGAGTTCCGGAAAAACGGACATAAATGATAAATGAAAGACGCCAGTATGAAAATGACATCTAACTGGGCCGACAAGCCCTACAATCCTGTATTGATCTTGTTGATGGGCGATGGGTCCGGGCCCAAGCCCAGAATGAGGCCCACAGCTAACTTCTATTTTAGAAACGGTCATATTTGCCCCTTTAATTAATTATATTTTCATGAGTTCTTCATAGTTTCAAATTTACCTTTTCGGAGAGTTCGGTTTATGGCTTATTTATTTAGAAATAATTGCACACATAACCACAATAAATCACTTAAATCTACTTTTAACGGTTGTTTCTTTTTTATTTCAGATTTACCCAATAACCACCACAATTAGAGGAGTTAATGGTTGATTCTGAAATCAATGTTTACGGTTTTACCCTCTACGATATTTTGAGCTATTTTTATGTGATCAAATCATAAATGTTTATTTCCTTTTAGATTTATTTTTGTGTGATCAAATCATAAATGTTTATTTCCTTTTAGATTTATTGTTAATTATGCCCTTAATTAAGGGATTTGTAACAACATCTATTTTTCAAATTATACGTTGATTTGTTTTTCCATCTTCTTTCATCATCACCGTTTCATCTCTTCTGGAAAAAGAAACTAATTGTTTTCTTGGTATTTGATTCGATTCCAAGAGGAGGAAGAAGGAATGATGAAGATTTGAAACTTAGTCGGAAACAGGGTTTTAGGGCAAATGCCCTAAATTGGACGAGAATACCTTTCTTTTCTTCTTTCCTTTTCTTCTAAATATTCTTCTCGATCGTGCACGAGTTTAGGGTTTTGATTAGTACGGATATTGAATCTCCAATCTTTTCGATATGAAGTTTTGATTGGGACCGGTACCAACAAGAATTAGGGCTTTGGTTTCAGTTCTGTCTGCCATTGTTATCTTCCTCTTCAGTTTGAATGTGGGCCGGATTTGATTGTAGAACGAGGTACTTTTAATTAAATGTTTACTAAAAGTAAACAGTTTATAAAAAAATTTACCTTTCAATTTTTCGAATGAACTCGCTTTCTCTGTATTTTGTAGAGTAAGTTACTTTTAATCATATGTTTGTTTTTAATCAACATTTAAAATCCTATTTACATATCTTTTTCAAAATTGTTTCCTCAATTTGTGTCCGATATCAATTTTAAGTGCATAGTTGCTGCTACAGGTTTGTTTTTCAATAATAAACCGTTTATTAAATATATACAGTTTCCATGACGGTTTTACTTTTTTTTCTTCTTCAATTATTCAATGTTTATCAAATATAAACGTGTTAAATAATTTATGATTTTGTTTTTCAAAAATGTTTTTTATGTTCTTTTTTTAAATTTAACATTTGTATTTTCAATTATACAATGTTTTTTTTTTATGTTTTTTCATGTTCTGTTTTTCAAAAATGTTTTTTTACATATCTTTTTCAAAATTGTTTCCTCAATTTGTGTCCGACATCAATTTTAAGTGTATAGTTCCTGCTTAAGGTTTGTTTATCAATAATAAACTGTTTATTAAATATATACAGTTTCCATGGAGGGATGGTTAGAGGATGATCGAAGAAGAAAGCAATTTGATATTTCCTGGAAAAAAGTCAGAAGCTTGAAGATTTTGTTTTCTTGTATTTTTATATTTTTTAGATTTAATTTTTCTTTTACTTTTTGTTATAGTTTTATTTCTGTTTGGATTTGATTTTTCCATTAATTTTGTACAATTTAAGGAATTTTAAAATTTTCCTTAAATTTTACACAAATTAAGGAGAAATTAAATCAAGGGTATGTTTTGTCTTTTCACAATGTAATTAAATTTGGCCGGCGGCGGTTTTTGGGTAGTTTTGATATATATATACAAAAGATATGGTTTTCTTGAAATTTCCATTTATTAAATGGTTATTATTGAAATTAACCCATTTATTTATTTATTATTATTCGTGAGTGTATGAGTTACTTTACATGGACATAAACTAATGGTACGGGATAATCATATGACCCTATAATATTTGACGTCGGGAAACTTGTAAGATGATATCTTAGGCAAGTGGTCACACATGGTTTGATCCTCATATATGAACGTTTGAAGGAAAGTCCATTGACCAATAATACTCAAAAGTTGATTTGGTTTATAAATTTGAAAAAACGGAATTTATAATAGAAGATACCAAAATCTAAATTTATATGGTTTATAATTGATGTGTGTGTTTATATACTAGAAACACATTTATGAAGATAAGTTGTGAAATTATTACACTAAAACAGATTCATGAGTTTGAAGTAATATGATCTGATGTACTATAATATTTTAATGTGTTTCGTTTTTAAAATCTTTAATTTATTTCAATTAGGTTGTATTTTAATTATAAAATGAATTAAAAAATTTAATTAAGTAAACTAAGATATTACATTTTAAGGGGTTATAAAATATACACATCAAAAGTTCCATCCTATAAATTTAGAGGATATCATATTTGACGCAAATTTAAATTACATTCTAAATATCACTCAAATTTCTAATGCTTTTTAGGTTCTAACACAATCTGATCGATATTTGAACTTGAAAGTCAGCCCTGACTCTGTCCACTATATCGACCAACTTCCAATCAGATTGTGTTTTGAACCTGGGCAAGTACTTCCATGCAACCCATGTCGAAGTAATATTTCTGTTCCTAAACTCTCTAACACAGCTATGTTAATGCCTATAAGTGTTAGGAATGGTGTCCTAGAACTTGTAATTATTTAATAATAATAATTTATTAAGAATAAATTAAATAAATAAACATAAGTTCTTTATATTATCTAGATTGATTCAATTAATGATATTAGAAATATATGTAAGTATATAAATATCAAACATTCAAATAGTAAACCCTAAGTTACTCTTATGAAATCACGACTTAGTATGTGAGTCATACGAGAGGATTAAAGTCGAGATGAGTAACTTAAAAGTGTCTACAGTAAATGGATAACGTTTGGGAACCTTATCCTGGTAACACTGTTGATAGCTTCGCATTTTGTTTATAGACAAATGATCTAATCCTGATCATTCATGTGGGAGACATGAAATGAAAGTATCATATGCAATGTTGATTGTATAAGACAGGACCACGATGTTCGATCAAATTTCTCATTAGTACCAGGTTTACGAGAAATGATCGAATATCAAACTAAGTTTATCAACCGGTGATAGATCTCAATCCTGAGTGAAATGCGGACTCCTATTTATGGAGTTATGTTCTTTGATTCACATGGTTGAGAGCGATCCGTAAGAATGCTCAATACACTTTTTTGGGAACATGACTAGATAAGTAGTGAGAACTCATTTTCACAAGATGGAATTCATAACTTTCTTATAAATTAATGGTATCGGTCAGATACCTAAATATTTTAGGAACTTTAGGAAACTCCTTGATGTCCTGATTCGAGACATGAACAAGTGGCGCCACGACTTCTATTGATCACGAAGTATATTATCTCTAGTTCGACTAAAGATAATGTTCATTGGAGAATCAGGCGGGAACACAAGGATAAAGCGGTAATTACAGGGGCAAAACGGTAAATTTATCCGCCTGTAATTATGAGGGTTCCACGTGAAGGATTATATCACGATATAAATAAAGATAAACAAAATGGACATAACTCATCTATAGTGAGGGGAGTTCAGTATGAATCTATAGTGGAATTATTCATAGTTAGATAATAAGTAATTAACTGATTATGAGTTAATCAATTAATTGACTAATTATTAAGCCCATGATCTATAGGTCCATCGGGTCCCTATGCTAGCCCAAATATCGTAGTCGCGAAATCAAGTAGAAGAAATGGAAATTTTAAGTAAAGTGAATTACTTAAAATAGGCAATATTAATTGTTTAAATATTGAGTATATTTAAACGGTAATTAATATAAACATTATTAATTATTTAAATAATGAGTTTATTTAAACATGAAATTAATAATGAAATATTATTAATTATACATTATTAATTATTTAAATATTGAGTATATCTAAATGGTAATTAATAATTTGAAATTAATTAACAATTATTAATTGTTTAAATAATTAATTATATTTAAACGAAATTAATAATTGAAATTAATTAAATTAATAATAAAATATTGTCAATAAAATTATTAATTTATGGAAATTAATAATTATAATATTTATTATTAATTATTTAAATAATGAAAATTATTTAAATGGAAATTAATAATTAAATATAAATTGGATAATATTTAGTCGGAGAAAATATTAATATTATTAATTGTTTAAATAAAATATTTTATTTAAATGGTAATTAATAAATAAATTAATTAAGTTGGACTTATTAATTTAAGAGAGAGTTTCAAGCCCAATTGGATTAATGAACCCAATTGAAATTGGCCCAAAATAATTAATTAAATAAATTTGATTTATTAATTATTTATTATTAATTTTGGCCTTCATAGATAATTTGTAGGGGATAATTATTTGAATTATATCCTATAATAATTATATAGATTTATTTACCCAAGATAAATAAAATAAAGAAAAGAAAATAATCTCCTATTTATCTATGGCATTTTCGAAATTGCAAGATAAAGGAAAGAGATAATCTTTATTCTTTTTGTATTTATCTCTATAGATTAATCCTAATGTGATTAGGATTCCTATTTTCCTATAAATAGGAGGGTTGGGTCATTCATAAATCACACAATTAAATTCCTTAGAAATTCGGGAATTCTCTCTTCCTTCTCCTTTCCCCCTTAGCCGATTTTCCCTAGTCCATTGGGAAGAAAATATTGTTTTCTTCTTCCCAATTTCTTCTAAAGTTCGATCCCACAATCGGGTTTCGTTTGATCGATCGGGATATAGCGTAGAAGATCCGGTGTTGCTGAGGATTTGATGCTGTAAAGAAACCTCCAACCGATTCTCCATTTATTACTCAATGTAAGTTTTGATTTTAATTTTCGAAATTTAAAGCATGAATCTACATGTTTTTTCACAAATTGCATGATATTAATAGGTCCATAATTAAATGTTAATTAGTTTACTAAATCAAATTCCGCTAGTTTAGTAAATCATCCCTTCAATTGGTATCAGAGCTAGTTTTAATTATCATGCAAAATTGTGAGTTTTCGAAAATTTTGGTGGGTTGCATAAAAATCGTTTTATGTATGTTTATATAAATTGTGGAGGTTTGCTAATTGACTGTTTAGGTATTCTTGAGGCACTTAGGATTTTAAATTTTAGTAGAAAATTTGTAAACCCTAATTTTAGGGTATAGGAAAAATTTGTAATTTTCTCATACCAAAGGAGGCAAAAATCGGCACTACCAAGGGAGAATTTTTTTTTTCACCAATCCGTGAGGTCCACGCCCAAGGAGAGAGAAAAGGATGAGATAAGGTAAGATATGGTAAGATATTTTAACATAATTATCTTGTTATCTCAATTTGAAAATTTAAATATTTAAGATAAGGATAAAATCTTTTTAAAGATTATATCCCTATCTTAAATTATGAATTTAGAAATTGATATAAGATTACTTGGAAAATATTTTCTTTATTTTTTCCATATAATTAAAAGATAATTATTTTAAAACAAGTATTTATGGAAATATTAAGGAGATAATATTTACCCCATAAATACCCATGCCCACGCCCACACCATGGAGGGGAGAGAAAGTTGAAGCCTAAAAAATTCTACAATGGAAGATTTAAATTAAGTTGTAATTTTAATTTTCCGTTTTAGAAATAGTGCCAAGAATACCGGTCAATTTAGCTATTTATTATTTAAATTGTTTATATGTATGATATAATTGTTTTTTAAATAATATTCATGCATAAGAGTATGTCATGTAGAAAATCCCACCATAGGTTGTATGATTTTAATTAATTATACATACATGCATCATGATATAATATGTGTTATTATATGTTAATGTATGTGAAGCATGCCATAATTTTATATAAAGTGTGATTATCGAAAATTATGTAATTTTGTTCTAATTTTTTAAGAATTAAAAGCATGCTTATTTAGTTAAAATTCAAAAGTTAAATCTAGTTTAAAAGTTGAATAGAAACTAAATGAATTATTTGTAATATGGAATTATTGTTTAAACAATTGGGCCAAAATCCATATAAGATAAACAAATAGAAACTTTTAATTAAGGGTTAATTAAAATTAATAATTGAGATTAATTAAATTGAACGGATCTCTGGCGAGAAAGCTCGCCTGGCGATGAGGTTTCATAAAGTTCCCCTAACACGGAGCGCCTCTGGCCTGGGAGCGATCCGGGAGAAAAGTTCAAATTAATAAATCAAAATTATTAAGACGGCTCATAATGTGATTAGTTTTAATTAGGAAAACTTGAACAATCACTTTATAAAATTAATCTAACCAATTTAAGAGTTAAAGTTGATTAGGTTAATTAAAACTTGGATTAATGAGTTAGCCTGAATTAGTCTAAGTTATGAAACCCTAACTCAAAATATTAAGTGGGAGAAGGAAACATGTCAATGTATCCTATGGTCTCCACTAATGGGCTCAAACGTGAGATTTATACATGGCCTCTGTAACACCGATGCGGTGTTCATTCCCATAGGAAGGTTTATTGTATAAATCAATATCAAGTTGGGTCTCCGGAAAGGGATAAAGAATTTTAAATGAGATTGATTGAAGACTGAATCTACACTTCGTAGACACTCTTCAATTTTATTTAAAAGACTAAATTAGTGGGTCACACTTAAAAGAAATTTGATAAATTTTGTTATCAAAACTCCTGGACCAAATACACGGTAAACAATGACATAGGAATATGAGTTATTCCGAGTTGTCAATTGTTCGAGTGGCATCTCGTTTTAATGATGGTAACCGACCTATCATTCGACGGCACTTACTTCACCTAGATCATTAAAATATCGTGACATAGTAACATGTTTTAGGGCTTTTCTGTTCATTAATATGTTCGCATTCATGCATCATATTTAATTATATGTCGAAATTTTATATTTGAATGTTGAAAGCATGTTAGATTACTAAGATAAGGTTTATTTAAATTTTCGATGTCACAAAGATCTGCTTTAGTCACTATACTTGGAAATAACAAACTGAACGATGAAACTATGTTTCCTAGAAAAGGAAATGAATAATTTAAGTAAAGCAGTTTACTTAAATAAACAGACAATATTAATTATTTAAATAATGAGTTTATTTAAATGGAAATTAATATCATTGTTATTAATTATTTAAATAATGTGTTTATTTAAATGCTAATTAATAATAAAATATTATTAATAAATAATTATTAATTATTTAGGTAATGTGTTTACCTGAATGGAAATCAATAATTAAACATTTATTATTAATTTTAAATAATAGTGATTATTTAAAAGGATAATATTAAATAACCTATTTATTATTAATTTAAATAATTTCGATTATTTAAATAGAAAATAATAAATATTTATTAATAATTAAGTACAAAAAATCGGAATATAATATTTTATTTAAATGATGATTTAAATAAATATGAAGTAAATAAGATTTATTAATAAGGAAGAATCTATAATTGAATTAATGAATTCAATGGATTTTGGTTCAAATTATTTGAATTATTAAATACCAAAATTGACTCATATATAATATTTTAGGAAATAATTGTTGAATTATTTTGTCTAAAATAAATATATAAAAGAATGTTCAACCAAAGACAAACTAAACAAAGAAAAATTAGTTTTTCTTATTGATTTTATACACATAAAATCGGCACGTAAGATAAATAAGGAATAAAATTTGATTTTATTCTTGGCATTTATCTTGTATTTATTTTAATAGTATTTCCTAATTCGATTGGAAAACTGTTTTGCGTATAAATACAAACGTCTTGGTTGTTCATTCAAAAGCTTCTAATTTCAATTTTCGAAATTGAAAACTCTTCTTCTTCCTATTCTCCTCGTAACCGATTTTACAATAGTCTAAAAGGGAAGAAAATATTTCTTTTCCCAAACCATAGTTTTCGAGTTTAGTTTAGTTATCAATTTGTTTTTTATTTTGAATTATGTAATAACTATTGGTTCTCATTTCGTATGAACCAAGTTTGAGAATATTTTAAATAAGAGTTATTTAGGTAGATATTCCTCTACAACTATATTACAAAGTTCCAAAGTGTGATTGGATGGTTATTCAAAATACTTAGTATAAAACAAATAAATTCCAAAACCAAATTCTAAACTCCGGTATATCTAAATGAGTTATAAGGTTTAAAAATGTTCAAATACTTAAGTCTAAAATTACTTAAATAAGTTAGAGGGATTAATCTCTTAAAGATGGTTCTCAAGGAATTTGAGATGATAACCATATTAATCCACGAACTTATGGGATAAGTAAAATGGAATATCTTTGATTTATCAAAGATAACTAGACTTAAATATCACTAAAGCTTGAACATTCAGATGTTAGAACTTAAGTGATAAATAAACATACAATCAATTTCTTACATTCCAAATATTCAGTTATTTAAAAGGATGTTTTAAAGGAGTACTAACTGATATGGAATAAACAAACAAAATAGAAATTGAAAGTAATAATTAGTGAATAATTGAATTCACAAATTATTAAAGAAAAGTTCAGTAAATCAGTGATACTGAAAGTTTTAAACCTTACTTAAGATAGAAAAGAATCACAATAATTTTATTTCACGAAAAAACAAGTAGTTATTTAAAAGTTTAAATGGTTAAACTACTTGTAGAACTTTATTTGAGTGGGAGCGTCATGATACGAACCAAAGGACTTTCAAAGTCCAAGTGAAACTCATTGACTTCAAAATCAATGAATAAAGTTCAAAATAAGTGAAATAAAAATGACATGAATTTTCAATAGTTGAGTTGAAAAGGGTCACTTGTACTTATACATTATTTTTGGAAATAATAAGAAGTATAGAATTGTAATCATTAAACGAATGAAAGTAATAGAGAATTACTTTGTAGTGGGAGCTTAAGAATTTCGAGAATCCTAGAACCAATGTGACTAAAATAAAATTTACAAATAGTATGTTAGTGCACATAGATAAAATGAGAGATTTTATGAGTTGCACGGGATCAAATTTGAACATGGATTTACTTCCATATAAGAATTCGACAAAAGACCTTTGCGAATTAAACATCAAATGAGTTAAGTATAAGTAAAATGAGTTTTTACTTACTAAACTCTAGACTCGCATAATTACTAAGTCGTTAGTAAATGAAAGGTGGTTGAACATGATGGTTTCAAATCAATAGTTAATAGAGTTTATTTTATGGTGATAAAATATGGAATCTATTACACTTAATGAAACTAACATCAGACAAAAGAAATACATACTAAACAGATGAAAACGTTACTGATAAAGTATTAATATGACTATCATGGCTAAATAGTTGATAGTCATCCAGGTTTACTTGGAATTACAAGTCAAAATCCCCAAATATCTAGGACAAGTGGGAGATTGTTAGGAATGGTGTCCTAGAACTTGTAATTATTTAATAATAATAATTTATTAAGAATAAATTAAATAAATAAACATAAGTTCTTTATATTATCTAGATTGATTCAATTAATGATATTAGAAATATATGTAAATATATAAATATCAAACATTCAAATAGTAAACCCTAAGTTACTCTTATGAAATCACGACTTAGTATGTGAGTCATACGAGAGGATTAAAGTCGAGATGAGTAACTTAAAAGTGTCTACAGTAAATGGATAACGTTTGGGAACCTTATCCTGGTAACACTGTTGATAGCTTCGCATTTTGTTTATAGACAAATGATCTAATCCTGATCATTCATGTGGGAGACATGAAATGAAAGTATCATATGCAATGTTGATTGTATAAGACAGGACCACGATGTTCGATCAAATTTCTCATTAGTACCGTTTACGAGAAATGATCGAATATCAAACTAAGTTTATCAACCGTGATAGATCTCAATCCTGAGTGAAATGCGGACTCCTATTTATGGAGTTATGTTCTTTGATTCACATGGTTGAGAGCGATCTGTAAGAATGCTCAATACACTTCTGTTTTGGGAACATGACTAGATAAGTAGCTGAGAACTCATTTTCACAAGATGGAATTCATAACTTTCTTATAAATTAATGGTATCAGTGCGATACCTAAATATTTTAGGAACTTTAGGAAACTCCCTTGATGTCCTGATTCGAGACATGAACAAGTGGCGCCACGACTTCTATTGATCACGAAGTATATTATCTCTAGTTCGACTAAAGATAATGTTCATTGGAGAATCGGCGGGAACACAAGGATAAAGCGGTAATTACGGGGGCAAAACGGTAAATTTATCCGCTTGTAATTATGAGGGTTCCACGTGAAGGATTATATCACGAGATATAAATAAAGATAAACAAAATGGACATAACTCATCTATAGTGAGGGGAGTTCAACTATGAATCTATAGTGGAATTATTCATAGTTAGATAATAAGTAATTAATCGATTATGAGTTAATCAATTAATTGACTAATTATTAAGCCCATGATCTATAGGTCCATCGGGTCCCTATGCTAGCCCAAATATCGTAGTCGCGAAATCAAGTAGAAGAAATGGAAATTTTAAGTAAAGTGAATTACTTAAAATAGGCAATATTAATTGTTTAAATATTGAGTATATTTAAACGGTAATTAATATAAACATTATTAATTATTTAAATAATGAGTTTATTTAAACATGAAATTAATAATGAAATATTATTAATTATACATTATTAATTATTTAAATATTGAGTATATCTAAATGGTAATTAATAATTTGAAATTAATTAACAATTATTAATTGTTTAAATAATTAATTATATTTAAACGGAAATTAATAATTGAAATTAATTAAATTAATAATAAAATATTGTCAATAAAATTATTAATTTATGGAAATTAATAATTATAATATTTATTATTAATTATTTAAATAATGAAAATTATTTAAATGGAAATTAATAATTAAATATAAATTGGATAATATTTAGTCGGGAGAAAATATTAATATTATTAATTGTTTAAATAAAATATTTTATTTAAATGGTAATTAATAAATAAATTAATTAAGTTGGACTTATTAATTTAAGAGAGAGTTTCAAGCCCAATTGGATTAATGAACCCAATTGAAATTGGCCCAAAATAATTAATTAAATAAATTTGATTTATTAATTATTTATTATTAATTTTGGCCTTCATAGATAATTTGTAGGGGATAATTATTTGAATTATATCCTATAATAATTATATAGATTTATTTACCCAAGATAAATAAAATAAAGAAAAGAAAATAATCTCCTATTTATCTATGGCATTTTCGAAATTGCAAGATAAAGGAAAGAGATAATCTTTATTCTTTTTGTATTTATCTCTATAGATTAATCCTAATGTGATTAGGATTCCTATTTTCCTATAAATAGGAGGGTTGGGTCATTCATAAATCACACAATTAAATTCCTTAGAAATTCGGAATTCTCTCTTCCTTCTCCTTTCCCCCTTAGCCGATTTTCCCTAGTCCATTGGGAAGAAAATATTGTTTTCTTCTTCCCAATTTCTTCTAAAGTTCGATCCCACAATCGGGTTTCGTTTGATCGATCGGGATATAGCGTAGAAGATCCGGTGTTGCTGAGGATTTGATGCTGTAAAGAAACCTCCAACCGATTCTCCATTTATTACTCAATGTAAGTTTTGATTTTAATTTTCGAAATTTAAAGCATGAATCTACATGTTTTTTCACAAATTGCATGATATTAATAGGTCCATAATTAAATGTTAATTAGTTTACTAAATCAAATTCCGCTAGTTTAGTAAATCATCCCTTCAATAAGTTCTTACTTGAAAACTGTCATCCTCTCTATCAAGGCTTGCGTGGAGCCTCCAACCACATGAATCAGAGCATACAACTGTCACCCGCACTTTATCGTTCTTAATCAGCTTCGCATTGTAACCACCTCTCACTGCATACTCTTTTGTCGCTGTCTTCAAATCTGAAGCAGTAGGGAAACGTTGGCCAATAGTGAATTGAACATCATCCATGTCTGTTTCTGGCCTAAAAACAGGGTCAACACGTTGCCTGACCCCATCTTCATCCACAGGCATATTAAGCACAGTTTCAGACTCATACTTTGACTCCACATCTCCTTCAATCTCAACATTAAAAGAAAATGGCCCTTGCAATAAGCCACCGTCGTCATCAGAACACACTCCATCATCTTCTTCATATGATTCCTCCTCACTTTCATCTTCAACTTCAAAGTCACCATTTTCTTCATCATCCTCACTTTCATTCACAATTGGTTCAGCACCTTCATTCACAACATCATTGTCAATGAATCCCCATTGCTCAGCCACACCCTGAAAATCACCTTCAGCATCAAATGAACCCTCATAATCACCATCCATGTCTTCATCTATATCATTCTCCATATGATATGCTTCCTCCATCACTTCATCTATAATATCTCCTTCACCACCGTAAATGATATCTTCAGCAACACCATCATGTACACCCTCACCATCAGATCCACTCACAAAGGCCTCTACATCTTCCCCATCACTATCCTTTTCTGAAACCTCAACAATACCTATCATATCATCTTCAAATCTCAAATCAGCATCATCATCTTCAACTTCCACATTAAAATTCAGTCCATCCTAAGCACCCTCAGCATCATGACTACCTTTCTCAGCCTCAACATCTTCATTAGCATTCTGATTTTGATTCTCATTCTCATTATGCCACTCCAAATACAATGGCATATAACTATTTAAAGGCTCGAATGGGTCAATTTCACATTCATTTGGGTAATGCTCAACATAGACTTCCATAACCCTTTCTTCTGGGATGTAATCAATCATCTCTTCGAAGCTGTCATCCATAAGTATGCATCTCATCCTAGTTCTCAAGTCATGACTAGGCATAACGTAATAGAAATCTTCACAGTTAGCTACACCAATGTAGCTCATCATCTTCTGGAGTTCAACTATGGATAGTCTGTCCGTATCCACCGAATGAAACATGGCTTGTGATCCCCCAGTATACGTATTTGGGTGAAAATCCATCTTTCCATTGTAATGGAAGTTGATGCTAAAGTAGTTTCTCATTGCTGTGCCTTTAAAAAAAAACATGTAAAATAAGTAAACTTCCCTAAAACGTTAAACCCTAACTAAGAAATCTCAAATTTACATACCTTTACTTTGAAATGTCGCCTTATGGGGTTCTTCACCGCTTGATACTTCGACCCAGAAAATGCAATCGAACAAATCTTTGCAAACCTTAAACAAAGTCGGCTTCTTTTTCGTTTTTTCAGTGAATCAGTGGAGAATTTGAAACCCTAAACAAACCGTTCTTCACTGAAACATACTTCAATCGCTAGAAATCCCTTTAATCGGTTTCTTCCTTCAATCCTTTTCAACCTTTGAAGCAGTGTTCTCAACCCTAAGATGAAAGGTTCTTCCCCTCGTCGACAAAGTTCTCAAATCTAATATTTCAGACTTAATTCAAATTGATTATGGTCATTAGATTTAATTCCAATTAATTGTCAGCCATTAATTTCAAATAAATGTTAAGGATCACATTCTGCAACGTCACTTAGTAAGTGAGTTTATTTTTTGACATGTCAGCTATCCAGGTGGCGCCACGTCATTAATCCGTTAGTGCTTTAACGCCTGTGAGACGGTAGGGATGAGATGGTGAAGAAAATGAAAACTCAGGGGTATTATTGTCGGTTTTGAAAACTGAGGGACCAAATGGTAAAGAAACTTAAAACTGAGGACCAAAAGTGTCATTTTCCCTAAAATTAAATTAGAAAACGTATCTGAGTTCATCATATTTCTTTTTAAAAAGATCAATAGTTGGTTTTTTCTTCTCATAATTAAAAATCATTATTTTCAATACAATTATCCTCTAGAATCTACAAATTAACCGAAAACATAATTTAGTAATTGAAAACTAATATATATTTTAAAAAATAAATTAAATTAAGAGAACTAAATTTCTAATAGATTTTATGGAGTCGAATTGTTTACTATGTTGATGTGAAACAATTGTAAAGGATAGTGATGTAGGGCTATTGATGAAAACTACTTCACGGGCAACCACTTCATTCAGAGGAAGATTTGGGAAGCACCTTTTATATAGTTATGAATAAATCCCTATTTTTTATTTTGTAAAATGTGTACGGAAAACATCTTGGTTTGTAAGGAAAAATAAACTGTATTACTTTTTTTTTAATAAAAATAAATGTGTATTGCTAAAAAACCAGTTTGATGACGGTGTTTTTAGTCTTGTTCTACTATTTCTACCTTTAAAAGAAAAAAACTTTTCAAATATTAACCATTGAAAATCCCTTATCATGTTTTGAATTTTGATTAGAATTTAAAAAAAACGCTTTTTAACCAATTAAATTACAAAATAAAGAACTTATCAACAAACAAACTTGATCTATAAAATAAAAAACTAAAAAAATGACTATCAATGACCTTTAAAAATATAAATGACTTTCATTTTGATAATTACAAAAATAGCTTAAAATCAGAAAAGTATCACACAACTTGCCATGGATAACCAATTAGCAACTTGTGAGATTGTGTCTCTTTGGGATAACTAATGGAAGTTGTTTTTTTTAATAAAGATGTTTTTTTTATAACAAATAGACATTTACCATTTCAGACATTCAAAATTAGATATACATAAAGGGATAGTACATTTTCCACGCCAGATCTCATTTGAACAAATTGCAAGATTCAACAAATTGTGCCTTCATCATTAGCAACATCATCATATATATATATACACTAAATGTGGAAAACTTCTTTCATCTGACTTACCATGGCTACCCTCCAAGCTTTCTTTGATTGGAAAAGGTCATGGCACTGACTTCTTGGCAAATATTTGATCATTTAAACAAAATTCGATATCCGTACATAATGTTGGATCCCGTTCAACTAATCCATCGTGTACCTGACAAAACTCACTCCTTATAACTGTGAGGATGAAGCTTCGAACACCACCCTCGTCAAATTCCACCTTCCCTTTATCGATTGATAAAAGAAAGAGAAAAAAAGAAATTACATCGGGAGACTTTGAATGTCCTAGAAGTTTTCATTTATTAAGCTTTCCACCGAAAGGTTGAAAACCAGAACCTGAGCTATAAAATTATAATCCCACCTAAAAACCTATCTTATAACCATTGGCCATAACAAATATTATTTAGTAGACACAAAAGCTGTCACAGGCATTCAAATCCCAGATGCCCAAGAAAAAAATTTGCTGGAAAATGTCATAATCTGAAACTGTGATTAAAGATGATAAAAAGAGTGAGAATCTCGTGACTAGAAAATCAGTACCTTTTCACCCATAAAAAAATAGTAATTTCTCAAATATAGGCGCATCTGATCTATTGTAGAAATGTCATAAAATAAAGAAGACGTCTGTTTCTTTACAAAATCTATACTTTTTTTACATCCTCTCGTTGGACTAAAATCCCAAACGACAACCGTTTGACTCTACAACATTTAGCTAAACTCGTAAAATAATATCGTAAGTAGTGGGGAATTAGGAATCTATCAACTATAAAAATAGTAATAAGAGATATAACAAACAAAATTAAACAAAATCAAGTTATTTTACTTAAATAGATTTCAAGCTGAAGCAGCCCAGAAAAAAATCCCCCAGATACACATAAAAACATAGAAAGAACATAAAAAGGGAATAAAAAAGTCAGTACGAAAACAGATATATTCTAGTTTCTAAGTAGAGTAATTTTTGAAACGAAAAAAAAAAAACTTTTAACGGTTTCAAAAAGAAAACTTCCAATAAAAAACAGTGAATGAGCATCTTCAAAAAGATACCCAGATAAGAAAAAAGTGACTTAATTTAGAGAATATAAAAAGTACGATCTGGTTCTGTCCAAAAGGAACACGAAAAGATGCGACAATGGTGTAGTAGGACAGACTGCAAGATACTTCATTTAAAAAGATGTTAATTTAAAAAAAAAAAATTGCATAAATAACGAAATTAATTCATTTTCATTCATGCTAATGGAAATTCACTTAGAAAAAAACTGTGAATTTTTTAACATATAAATAAAAAAATAATATAAATTGGGACTAATTGCACTTCTAGTAAGGCATAGCTCAAATAGTTACCTATGAGGTCGAAGACTCGAGTCTTCTCTCCCCCATAGAATTTATATGATTAACTTATTTTATTAAAATATCATATTTGTAAATCCTTTGCCTTTAAATTGACTAGTGTAAAATTTAAAATTAAACCAACCATCTTAAAATATAATAGAGATCAAGCTATTGCAAAAAAAAAAAAAAAAATCTAGCAAATCAACATTTAGGGATCGAAGCGAGAAATCTCGGAAAAGAAGAAATCAGCAGAATCAAATCCAATCCAATCAGATAATCAGATGTAAAATGAACATATAAAGCTGCAAAATCAATCAATCTTCAAAATTCAAAATAAAATAAAATAAAACTCTCGTATTTCCAGGAATAATAACAGATCTTAAATTAAAATCAAACCTTGAAGAAGAAAGTGAATCAAAGAGATCCATAGAAATCTTTCTTCACCGCGATCTCGGATTCAGTTGATGCAAGGCGGGATCCAATTCGCCGGCTTTTTCAATTTCTTTTCCTCCGACGAAAGAGAAGATAGAGAAGCGAAGTAGTTCCCGACCTGCACCAAGCGAATTAGAGACGGCCGGTGACGGAACAAAGACGCCGGTAAAGGAATCGGCCCTCATTTCTGGTTTTAGAGAGAGAGAAGGAAAGGGGAAGGTATTGGCAATTAAGGCTATTTAGAAGAAAAAGAGAACCCTATCTATCAAGGGAGTAGGGGTAGTGATTCAGTCTTGCCAAGCTTATATATATATAGTCAACACTGACCAATGCTATTTCAACACGTGGCTTTACACATTCTTAAGCTGGGAAATTTATTCAACTTTCCCACTCGTTTTTCGTGGTTTTTTTTTTCTTTTAAACTTTTTCAGAAATTACTCATTAACTTAACCCTACTTAACATAAAAAAAAATAATATATGTTAAATGTAATTAGTTGAAAATTTAAGGTTATGGAAATAGTCATGTAAGGATAATTTGGGTCGTTTGGTTGTCAGATTTGAGCTGTTAAGCAGAGAGTTGTTAAGTAAGAGGTTGTTAATAATGTGTGTGTTTGATTTGTACGAAACAGTGAGGTCGTTAAATGTAAAATGTGTTGAAATTGTCAAAATGGATAGATTTGTTAAGAGGGGAGGGGGGGGGGTTAACAAACTCATCATGTTGAGTTTCAAGACTGGTAAATAAATACGGGTTAGGATTATGTAATCCCCAACTAACTATCTAAATTTGGCAACCAAACGACCTTTAATAGTTTATAACTATTTCATTCTAAATTAGTGTAAATGACCACCGTAAGGCAACAAAAAAAACCAAAACATCTCATACAATTTCCTATGCTATCACATCATCTATTTCCCTATTTCCTCTCTCTTTCAATTTGTTTATCTTTATAAAATTAAACAATTTCTCTCTCTAAAAAAACATATCTTGCCCTTCTTTCAAATCCATTTTCCACTATATTGTTTTGTTTTTTTCTCTCCTTTTCACCACCACCAAAAGTTCGTCGCCTCTCTCTCTCTCATTTTCAGAAAAATGGGTTTTCCAAAACCATTATTTTATCTCTGTTTTTTTTTGAAAAATTAAACTTAAATCTAACCATGGATCTTGAAGATTTAAAGCAAAAAATGTCTTAAATGGATGAAAGGTATGTATAATATATATTGTATCTTAGAAGAAGATAAAATGGGATGGAAATTTAAAATAAAAATCGTATATAACATACTAATTATATCATACATGCAGTATGTTCATACACCTCATGATTTTTATATTGTATTACATTACTTGTACAATATGTATAGTGATATACATAATCTAATAGGAGATACGATTATAGAGAAAAATGTAAAAATATTATTGACAACCGTGTAAAAAAAATGTATAGTAAATATTATTTGTACAATATGTATAGTAAATCGTGCCAAAAAATCTGCTGCATTGAAAAAGCAAAAAACAATTTTGTCAAATCAGCTACAGTGACGATTGATGTACCATTCTGCTTTTAAGGGTAAAATTGGTATAGAAAAACATAAAGTGGTTAGAAAATGTAATGGAATGAGAGGTGGCTATTTTTTATTTTATTGTTAAGGCCAAAAGTGGCTATTTGCTTAGTTATCTCAAAATTTAATTGTTATTTTGTTTTAAATTCTACATCGAATTAAAAGAGGGGTGACTCGAACATTTAAATTAAGAAAGAGAATAGATGTTTAACTATGTTATGTTCGCCAACACAAGCATAGCACAAATGGTTAGACACCTGCTCCCTTTCTATGAGGTAGAAAGTTCGAGTAAAAAAACTATGTTATGTTCGTGTTGGTGACAATTTAAAGGTTATTATATGATGTTTGATAACGGTTTTTTTGCATTTTTCGGTTTTTAAAAACGAAGTTGTTTGATAATTAATTGATTTTTTGATTAATAACTTTTCTATTTAAGAAAACAAATATTTTATTATTTAGAATCTATCAAATAATTTTATTTTTTATAAATTAACAACTAAAAATAAATATAGGCAACAAAATATTTTTTCAAACAGAAGTTTAGATTATCAAATTTAGATAAAATGCAATTTAAAGTAAAGGGATAATTTTATTGTTACACAAATGGTCATTAATTGGTTTACATGCTTGATTTCTTTGTGAGAAAAAATGGTGATTTAAAATTTTATTTAGTATATATATATAAGATAATAGTTCATTAACCGGGGGTTATGAAATATTCTCTACTTATTAAATTTTGGGCGGGTGGGTTTCGTGAAACATTAAGAAAGAGGGCATGGATTTGGAGAAAATTACGAAAATGGTATAGAGAGTGAGTATGTGGGTGGAGACAGACATTACAGTAAATGCACGTGCGTCATGCTGCCACTTGCCAACTCTCCTCCCTCTCTCTTGTGTAATTGAAAATCTACTGAGGAAGATGAGCTGGATCACTTGCACCGAAAATGGTAAAAAATTATAATTATTTTATTCTTGTTTTAGTAATTCATTTCAATTTTTTATTTTTTAAATTAGCAAAATTGGATCCTAATGGAATAAAATAACTTATAAACATTATCTCAATTTGATTACATTTACGTCTCTATGAATTATATTTATATATATAGTAAATCTCTATCGTAACATTTAAAAAAAAAAAAATAATAATAGAAAAAACTAGTTCCAACTTCACTTTTAACTTTGATCTTGACCTCAACTTCGATTTTATCTTTTCACTTAATTATATATATCACACATTTAATCGATTTTGTTAGATACTAATAGACATAATCACAGTAAAACATTAATAAATGAGAAAAAAATGATGCTATAAAGATTTAAACTCAAGACTCTCCTTTGAGATAAAATCACCACAAGACATAAAAGTTTAAGTTGTTGGGTTAAAATAATTTTATTATTTATATATTTTCAACAAAATTATTTATTACCTAAAAAAAACTACAACTACAATATCTAAATATATGTTTTTTTTTAAAAGGATTATATAATATGCTAATAAACAGACAAAATAAAACAATGTTGGGTGTTGAAATAGAAAGCATCAAATATTATAATCAATAAGTTGAAAAATATCAAACAGCTTTGTCCAGCTAAAGCTGAATGATGTGTGTCCTAGTCTTTTTTAACTTTTTGTTCTTAAAATATTGATAATTTACCCATTATCATGCAAATTACATAAAAGAAAATGTCATGTCATCACATTTCATGTGATTTTTTTTTTTTAATTTATGCTCATAATTAATAACATATTTTTTAATTAATATTTTCATATTAAATATTATTACTGTCCACTTAGAATTTTTAATTTTTTAACCATAAAATTCCATGAATGATACTGAAGATCCTTTTTGAAACTAAACTTCTGTACTTAATATTGTATAAATCAAATAAAAACATGATTGAATGACTGTTAATTAAAATTTTATTTTTTTATAATTATGATTTATGAATAGTGATTTTTAATATATATATATATATATATATATATATATATAATATTACTATTTATGAGCTATTTTAAAATAATAAAAACATAAACTCGTTTTAAAAAAGTAAAATTTGTAATAAAATATAAGTAAATATTTTTTTAATATTATGTGTCAAATTAAGGGAGAAGAGACTCGAAATTTCAAACTTACGAGAAAAGTTATTAATATCTAACTAGTTAAATTATGTTTCGATAGACAAATGTAAGTAAATATTGAAGGATGAATGACATAAAAAGTAAAATATAAAGAATTTATTGGGGATTCAGAATTCCCCCTCTCAAGTTGTCTGAGTAAAAACCATATTTTAACAATAAAAAATAGCAAATTTTTTAAAAGAGACAATGAAATCAGCCATCCTTTTTGAGTAAAGACATGTACCTAATTTTCTTCTTCGTGCCTTTTCCTTTTTTATAAAAGTATTAAAAAAGTTTTAGGTCTAAAATTAAAGTCAATATATGCGACTTTTTTTTTGTTTATTTAATTTAATGGGGACGATTCATTGAATGGATGGGTTAAATAATAAGGTCATTTTCACTTGATAAAATGATATTTAAAAATAAAAAATGAAATGGTGGTATGAACTTTTTGTTCTTCTTGTTTTTGTAAAGTTTGGTAACATAAATTTCAATGATGAAATGATGGTATTGACACTTGATATTTTGGTGTCTTTTTTTAGATATAGTAATTCTCTAAGGGTATTTTAGTAAATGTCTTATAAATTACAACATTTGGATGATAGAAAAAAAGTTTGATTTTTTCGGTAGAAAAATAATTTTTGACTAATTGAGACAAAGTATTATTAAATCTGTTATTTTAAAAAAATAATTATAAATATGATATATTCACAAATATTTTTATTCATTCAAATCTCCCTAAAAAGGGAAAATAAATAATTGATGGATAAAAATTATCAAGAATATTGTATATTTGATGAATTTTACGCATATGAAATAATGAATTTTTGACGGTTTCTTCGCTTTATATTTTATTTATTTTTATAAACTAAGAGGGAATTGATTTGAAGTACACATGAGTAATTTAAAATCAATTTTTATTTTATTTTATTTTATCAAATTGCTCTAGCTTCAAGGGACACGTGAATTTGTTTTTGGACATAAATTAATTTCAAGGGTATTTTTAATGATTTCTTTTATAAAATAACTGAGAATTATTTGATTCTACTACAACTACAAAACACTTTTTTTTAAATTATAAATTGAGTTTTCCGTACGAGATTTGTGTGGAAATAGTCAAAGATATTGATGATAAAAAATTAGAAAAAAAACAGTATGATGACTTTGAAAAGTTTTATTTTTTTTCCTTTTTCTTATATATAATGTGATGAGAAGTTGTCAAGCAATTCACATTGCAACTTCTGTCCCAATTATTTTACTTATTGACTTTTAGTCTCATTTTGTTTGGAATTCAATTTGGGGTCCTTATTTGCTTAATTGTCATCAAATAATTCTAAAAAATGTACAACAATTCTCACTACCAACCAAATATATGTTTACTACACTTGATAAAAATATGTTCGGAATTTTTTGTCAAATTTTAAGAACTAATTTTTTTTTTTAGAAATTGGTATCTGATTTTATATATTGATTAAGATTTCAAAAGACTTTTTCTTTTGCTTTTAAAAAATAAAGAAATTATTTGACAAATAAGTTTAAATCTTTTTAAATAGAAAATTAAAAGCGTTATCACAAAAACCATTTCAATCAGTTTTTTTTACGAAATTTCAACATTTAGCACTTTGTTTTATTGGTAATTTAAAAAATAATAAATGTTTTGAAATATTTCAAAAATGACATTTTTAGATTCCACCAAATCTCTCAATCTCAGAAATGTCATTTTTGAAAATTTTAAATTTGTTTATTATTTTTAAAATATCAATTCTTGAAAAGTCATTTTTAAAAACTTTTATTTTTAATCCACAAAAAACTTATTACATCATTAGAACTCGGGTAATAAAACAATGATGTTGGTTTTTGTTTCCCCTTTTTCAAAAATTAAACTAGATTATTAATAATAAAAAAATTAATCCACCTTTTAAAAACCCTAACCAAATTTTAAAAACTAAAAGAGAAAAATAGTTTTATTTTTAAGATTTTAAGTTTAAGTAATGTTTTAAAAGAGTGGATTACAACACAAATAAATTATTCTTTAAACAAGTTTAATCTTTAAAAATAGACAACCAAAATCATAATTAAACATAAGGATTAATTTGATTAAAATTGTTAAAAAAACAATACGCGGACCAAAAGAGTCATCTTATACGCTAATTGGAGCATAGCTCAAATGGTCAAGGCACCTACTTAATTCCCCATGAGATTGAAGGTTCGAGTCTCTCATATCCCAATTTGATGTAATCTAAAAAAACTTATACCAATTTAAATTTATAAATTAGTATCCATGCCAAGTTCTATAATTATAAATAATATAATAATTATTATTATTATTGGAAAAAAAAATGAAGAATGTTGGACTAATTTTGATACCAATTCATGTGGTCCCATGCAACAGTTGGAGTCCCCAAGCATTCAACAAGTTTGACAGAATATTTGCAGAACTCTTCTAGAATCCTCGAGGCATTTTTTGTAACGCCTCGGGTTTTCGGTACGTTTTTGATAAAAAAAAATATTTTCTCTATTTAATTCCATAAACGATTTAAGGATAAAGTGTTAAATTTAATTCTTATTATTAAGAGTTATTTTTAATTAACTTTAGGACTTAAATTTAGGGAGATTTTAAATTATTTAATTAAATGATATTTTTTTTAAAAAAAAAAAGGGGAGGGAGGAGTAAAAGGAAGGAGGAAAAGAAAAAAAAAAGTCTCGATTTGCTCACCTCTCGGTTTTAACGTGAAAACCTGCACGCGAAGGAAAAAGGTAGGTATTCTTCTCCTTCTTCATCTCCTCCTTGATCTATCGAATGTGAGATCAATCGATTACGATTAATCGATTTGTTTTCTTTGGGTTATAGGTTTTGGTTGTTTAGGGTTTCTTTGGTGGAATTAGAGAGGAATCAAATCCAGATCGAATCAAGGTAATGTCCAATTCCCTAAATTTTCCTAAGCAATTCGTTTGTAGAAATCCTTAAGGTTTATGAAAAACCATTTGAAATTCGCCATTCTTCCTTAAATTTCCAAATCTTGAAAACCCTAATTTAATTTTTGGAAATTTCTTTTTTTACCTAATCTGGAAAAAAAAAAAAAAAAAAAAAAGTGGCGGCCGCCGCCGATCCGATCCGGCAGCCCGGCCGCTGCACTGAAAGGGCGGCGGTAGAAGTGCTGTCGCCGCACTCGATGGCGGCGGCGACTTCTTCTTCTTCTTTGCCAGAGCAGCAGGGCACCCTTGGGGTCGCCTTTGCTTCAATTTTTGGGATTTGTCGCCTTGGGTCCCCGTCCTTTCATCCTTGTATGATTGGGTAAATTTTTGGATGTATTTTAAAATTTGATAGGTGGTGTTTCAGGTGCTCGAAGTTGTTGAGAAGTGCTTAAGGAGTATTTTTTTATTTTTGCAAACTAAGGTGAGTAGAAACTGTTAAGGTTTGAAGTTTATCAAGTTAGGTTTACCTTTTTCTTTAATAGTTTAACCTCCAAACTTTGGAATTTATTTTGGATGTTTAAAGTGAATAAAGAGGTTGTTCGAGTTGATGTTTAAATTTGGAAGAATTTAAATCTAAAGCATGCTTTAAAGACTTTAGTTTAGGAAAGAGATTGATTGTACCGTGTGGGGTTGTTTGGTTGACCCATAAATTGTATCTCTTATCTTTGCTGGCTGATTGTGATTAATTTTAAAGCTGATGTGTTAAGTTTCATTGTTTTGGTGTTATACCATGTAAATGCCGATTCATGTTAGTGCCAATTAGGAAAGTTTAGGCTTAGGCGGTTAGTTAGATACTGTTGCTGGATATAATTCTGGATGTGTGATATTTTATTTAGGTGTGCAGGTTGTATTTTTCTTTTGGGAGTTATGAGAATATAGCCGTTATGCCGCCAAATTTTCCCTAGAATTTTTATTAGATCCTAAGATTTGTTTAAGGGGTGATTTAGTATAAGCTTAGGTTAGTCTCACCCCTAGATTTGTTAAGCTTTGGAAGTGACGGAGTTTGATCCAAAGGGTTAGTTGGATCTTTTGGCTTGTAAAGCGTTGTGATTGGTTTGTAAGAAATCATACTACCTTAAAATACCTTGGGTAATATGGTTGTAGGTTCACATTAGGCAAGGCCTTGTCTAATGAAGAATAGTTGTTAGGGGAGTTTATTTAGTGTGCACAACTTAAATAACACCTAACGGGGCAAGTTCATTCCATCCGTACAATGGAAAAGAATATTTCCCAAAGGATTTAAATTGTAGAAAAATTATGTTTAAATTCCTTATGGGCGTAGTCTCTCTTTGTTTTTGAATAAAGAGGAGATTAAAGGTATTAACGAGAAAGGTTTTTCGATTAGTTTTAAATTGTAGAAAAATTATGTTTAAAACTAAATCGATTAGAGGTGACTTAAAAGTTTAGAGGTAAGCTTTAAATCTCCTTGGAGTGAGTGATTTATTGGATGTCGGTGAGGACGTATATGGACTTAAAGTCTTAGGAAAACCTCTCTATGGCATAATTCATTCTTTAACAATTTTCTATTCACTGGGCGTAGCCTCATGATGTTACATTTTTTTTTTCAGGTAAAGGAAAGAATAAAGCTGGCAAATGATGGATTTCGTAGCGGAAGTGGTTGATTGATTTTACATGCCGGCAGTGTTTATTCTTTTCTTTTTGATGGGTCAAAATAAATCATGATTCTTTTGAAAAAATTTCGTGAAAATACTTGTTTGATTTGGACTTATGTTTTGGGTTGGAGTGTTGATTTTAGTTCTTTGTTTGTTTCAACTGATGTTAAGGAATTTTTTTTTTGAAATGACCGGTCTAAATTAAATGTTTGGTTTGATTTTTGGAAATAAATGACTTGTTGAATTTAAATAGCTTCCGCTGTGGTTTTTATGCTTTTCATGTTTTGGAAATAATTCGGGTTGTTACATTTTTATTTTGTTTGTGGATTTATTTTCTTTATTATTATTTGGTTAAACTATGATTAAATGTATAAAAATTTATTCTATTTCTAATTTTATTCTTTACCTTTTAATTTTTTTTTTATTGTGATCGTCCAAAATATACAATTAGCACTGTTAAAATTTGAATTAAGATTTAGTAAATAGTATGATAGATGGTATAAAATTGTGTATCTTTTATCATTTCTCATTAAATTTTAACTCAAATTTAATAATAAAGATTAAATTTAAAACTTATAAACTTTGAAGAATTAAAAAACAAACTATTAGAAGTTCAAAGACTAAAGGCCCATATGAGATAGTTTTAAAAAATATTTTTTAATAGTTATAAAAATATTTTTAAAAATTATCTCAAACGGCACTAAATTAAAAATGTATAGAGTCAGAGACTAAATTTTAACTTGCATAATAAGAACCTCTATTATTTAAACATAAGTAATAGAAGCCAATGAATAAACAACTATTCATTGAAGTGATTTTTCAAGTAATATTGATTTTTCATTCTTATAGTAAAATTAGAGATCAACAAAGATATCCAATCAACAAAAACAGATAACTCAACTAGTTTGACATGAATCCTCTTATAAGGTTGACCTCCTCTCTCTCCCTAAAATTATTAGATATTTTAATCACAATTAATATAATTGTCAATAATATTATATGATTGAATACTAAGTTTTACTAGATTGATGATATATATATATATATATATATATATTTATTTATTTATATAATATGACCGATCAAATATCTCTATCGTTGCATTTGATAACTTGTTTTCAATAATATGAATATGATTGAGTTAAAAGCTTAAATCTTTGTAATATTATACGATTTAGTAAAGTGGTACCAAATAAAACATATAGGGTAAATTAAACAAAAAACAAAAGTTATTTGAGAATCAGTTAGTCCCCCGCTTTCTTATAATATCTAAACAACTTATACATAATTAAATTAATTTCTCAAGATAATTATACGACCCTACAATATTTAATATCGAGGAATTCATAAAATAATATTTTAGATAGGTGATCTTACACATAGAAATCTACGATTAGATCGAAAAACTCAGTAAGATAAAATCGTATCTAAATTGAATATGATGAAACTTTCTAGGTTGGTTAGTTGGTCCCTACTTGAAAGAAACTTTCTTGAAATGGAGCATTACCCTTTTAATGAAAACCTTTCATTGTTCTTATCTTTTCTTTAATGGGGAACAGTAGATATTCTCATTTGAGATTTGACGTAGACAAAGCAATCTAGTATTATTACCCTATTGACATCTATCCTTTTCTTTTGGGTTTAACTTTTGATTTTTCAAAAAATATATATCTTTTAACTGTAAAATATAACCAAATCTAGTAATTTCCAATTAGAAAAGTAAACTCATACACATAAATAATTTTTATGACAAAATTATATAAAAAAAATCTTATTCTTAATTTTTTTAAATCATAAATTAGACTTCTATTAATATTTATAAAATAAGAATGACAAATACTACCTCAACATATTTGCCCATATGATTACCATCGCATAAACTTTTTTTATTAATCTCAAACGATGAATAAAATTATAATTATAACCATATATAGAGCAATATTAAACAAGACATACATTTTTTTAATGATAATGTTAATTACTTAGCGAGGGACTACGATATTAAATTTTATAATCAATTATAATTTTATAAGCTAAAAAAAATCAATTATAAATTATAATGACATTTTAAGAATTGATATTTTCAAAAATAGTTTAAAAATGATATTTCAATATGAGATTTAGTGAAAGATTGTTTTCAAAATATTTCAAAACATTTGTTATTTTTAAAATTACTCAATGTCATGAAATTTCCCATTTTAATTTCAATTTTATTACTGTATCCATTTTTAGTTATAATTGTAGTAAAAAAATATATATATACGTTTTTTTAAAAAGAACCAGTTTTAAAAGTACTAAAATAAAAACATGCTTCATTTTAAAGTGCCAATAATTTCAAATACATAACGACCAGCTTGACTTTCACAAACCACTATACTAAGGCATTTTTAAAACTGACACACTTAAAAAGAAGTTTGAATTTTCAAAAATAACATTTTTTTGAATCTTTATTAATTTAATGGAAGAAATTATTAAAATTACTGAATCTAACAAATTTTTTAAAATTATTAAATTCTAATTTAAAACATTTCAATAACGATCATAAAAAATAATAATGAGATTCGTTATTCTACAAAACAAAAGGTAACTACTATTAAAGAAAATTCAGACTGTTATTATTTTTAAAATTAAGATAAAAAAACAATCTTTAAAAATAATTTTTGAACATTTTTCAATAGTAGATTGAAAAATCATAAACAAACACGCAATCCTCAAAGTTTAGAAAAGATAATCGATATCAAAATTTAAATCCGATTTCAAATTTTTTGGACATAATATGTGTCTAGTAAAACATCACAATCATAAAATCAAACCAAAAAAAAAGTAAACATCAATTTGATTTGGACACACTAACTCTACCAATAATTAAGAGCATCAATGAACAATCTCTATCTTACGGAGCTAATAGGAATTGATATTTCATTAAATAAGTGAAGCATTTCCAAAGCTAAACGAAACCCCAAAGCGTTTTGAAGCCGACAAGTCGACCAACAATTGCAAAAGAAAAAAGATAAAAGGCAATGTCAATGTGGCATATTACAATCCAATCAACCAAAACCAAAACATTTCATGGATCAAAACACATCTAAATATTGACAATTCACTTTAATACTAATGCTCACCTTTTATCTAAGAGCAAACCCCAACCACACATGTCACGTTCCATCAAGAACAATTCATAAAAACGATCAAAGAGAGGGCGTTTTCGTGTATTTGAAGCCCCGATTTAGGTAACCTATATTTTAGATGTGCTGGAGTAGTACGATTTAGGTAACCTATATTTTAGATGTGCTGGAGTAGTATGAGATTCGAAAACTAAAGTCTATAAAACTCCTATTTAATAAATGATTTTCTATATAGGTTTTATATTGTTAAATTATTTAAGGGTTAAACAAATTCTAACTCTTTACAGTTTAAACCCATAGAAAAAAAAACCAAATTGACTTTAATTAAACCTACCTAACAAACATAACTAGACTTTGTTAGGCTAATAAAGCCAGCAAACTTAGGCTCATGAAACCCACTCTACCCCACCCATTCATACCAAACATCCCTGATCAATTCACAATGAGATCTAGTTTAGTAAAATCAAATATCAAATCGTTAGTCATTCCTCACATACAAGACAAACTATTCAGTTATTTTTTTGTTATAAAATCGTACTGTTCGGTTTTTCAAATAAACAAAGAAAAAAACCTAGTTGTTGTCTAGATACAAAAGTGAGACACAATGGAAAGTTGCGAAAACAAATTTATATAAACGTTGGATATTTTGAGTAAGTATTCATATATCTATAATTTTGAGAGAGATAATTTTTTTATAAAAAAAAAAAAAAAACATCTATAGAGGTAATCTATGAGACAGAAACTTAAGAGAGAGAAAATACCACACCCTTCTCAAACTTGCAAACTTCTTTAAAAATCAAGTGAAACAATATTGAGCCTTGGATATAGATCATTTTCACTAATACATGGAACCGAATCCATATTCATCCCCATTGAAATCAAAATATTTTTAATTAGATTGTAACAAATGCAACCAGTTTTTCAAGGGGGAGAGTTTTGATAAATACAAAACACCCATATTATTTACAATCTTTTCGTTCACTACCCACCAAAACCGTTGCAACAAATTACGGACTAGATACTTAATATTTTGGTGAGGTTATATCAGCCACAATCAAGTGAAGTAGACTTCACTTGTTATCTCATCCTACTTTAGGGAAACAATATAAGAGGGAGAGAATGCCCACAAGGTAATAATGACCCTTCAATCCAAGGTACAACACAATTACAAGTCATCCCAGTGGTGGTTTAAAGACGATTTGAAATACCCGTATTAGTTTATCCAAAATTGTAAATTACATCCCTCTACCCGTCATTCTAAACAAATTCAAGATGCATATACTTAACAATGACTTACTCTACAAATTACATTTTAAAAATTGTAATTTATTTTTAATTGAATTGTAACATGTGATTGACGTAGAATAAGCTTTTTTTTTTTTTAAATGCTGGGACTTTTAATATGGCCATTAGAGATCAGATCTGAAAACTTTTTTTGGATCATAGCCATACAAGAAGAACAATAGTTGAAGTCATCAATGTATTTATAAAAAATCTTTTTTTTTTTCATAATCTTCAAATATCAAAGTATCTAAAAACTTTATCAGCAGAATAAAAATATGCAAGTCATATCCCCTAATTTACACACAACTCTCACAAAGAAAGGAAATTTAAACAACCTTAAAGACCTCTACATATCACATGCTACATAGGAAATTAAAGACTAATCCAGTGTCTATTAGGATAATAAGATGATTTACCTTTTGACCTGCAGAGCCAAAGATGTTTGATTGGATCAGAAAATGGCGAGACCGAACCATTCCGCAATTCTGCCCGCAGACCTTGAGGCTAGAGGAGTAAGTGAATGAGCTAGAGTTGGCAGTGTTGGGTAAGCAAGTATACCAAGTACGAACCAATTGAAGCTTAAGAGAGCAACGGCGTCCAAAGCAGGTTTATTCCTAATAGTTGCGAAAAACTCGATTACACTCTTTAATGAGATGCCAACGACAGTCAAAAGAGCCAGTATAAGGCACAAGTGAGATTCTTCAGCTTCCCATATAATTGTTCCAACTAAAAGTGACAATATGGTACTGAATAGACTTCGGGAAATTGCGACGTCTCTTTGATCATCTAGGAACTCAGTGACACCTTCCTCGTTTGATGGGATATCGGTAGTGTGAGAGTGGATGAGCCCGCTGGTTTCTAATCCCGATTCTAGAAGTTTGATCAATTTAGCTTTACATGAGTCACTATAGCTTGATGAGGATGACGTGACGCCATGGGAAATAGCATTGTTGTCAACTCCGGCTTTTGGAGGTTCACCTTTGCCAGAAAAACCTTTTAAACTCCAATATCCCTTTCCCTTCATTTCTTGCAGACGACAATTTTCATTGCTCAAATTCTGCAGCTGTTGGAACAAAACACGGAAAGTGATGTATTTGAAACAAGAGGTATTGCTAAACTCTTATTGATACATAAAACAATTCAAAGCACTAACGGATGATACTAAGGCTATCAGAAAACAGTGACAATCATAGAAGTTATTGATATAAAAATTTGTTACACTTTCACATGAAAGTTGATGCTATCCCTTCCTACACACATCCACATTCACGGCCACGTCTTACCTCTTTCTCTGAACGACAAATGATTTTTACCTTTCACATGACCTTGAGGAAAAAGTATCTACATGTGCAGATCATTAAGAATGATCTCACTTGAAGTATGATGGATTCGGTAGCAGAACATTTTAACGCGAAATCCAGAAATACTTTTAAAATTAACAATATTATTATGTAGCAGTAGTATTTAGAGGACTGTGAACATTTAAATAAGGAGTCAATGCACAAAACTAATATTATTTTTCGACACACTGAAATTATATGGCTGAAGCCTAACTTTTAGCAGTAAAACTTCGACACACAACTTTCAAAACAACTAGGCAAACAATCTAAAGAATTGCTTAAGAAAAACTTAGCAACATACAGATTACTTGAACGTTCAAATAAAATTAAGAAAATTATGTAAAAGTGAGAAGAGAAACTTGTATAAATCTTTGTACCGACATATTTTGTTGTAAAAATGTGAATCGACTTGGACTATCAAACTGTCTTGCACAATATTATCAATGAACATGATTCAACGGTGTTCGATACAATATTAAAAGCCTCCACTGTAAAAGGTCTTCAATTCTTGTAAGGTAAACTAAGTTTTTGACATCAATGTTAAACCTCTCCATCTATCTCCTATAAGTTTCTCCATCAACTTCGTTCATCGAAATGATGACAGTTGCCCTCAATTTCAATCTTCCACGATATAATTTACGACGTTTTAAGTACAGGAGCCACGGATTGCAGAAGATAGGTTAGGACATGGACATTACCTCACTTTCCAAGAATACTATTTTGTTGGTGGCCTTTTCATGTATCACTTCAAGTTCTTCTAACATCATCTCCATCATCTTTAGGTCTTTTATAGCAGCACGGAAGTGCTTCTGAAGTTCCTTTCTTTCCCACGAAACATTCTCCAACTCAATTTGCAGACATTGCAAGTATTGTTGCAACTGCATAAAATCCGATTATTATCACGTAAAGGAGATACCGATATTGTTCAAATAAAATTACCAAATTTAACAATCAATCAGACAAATATGGCCATGAAAAGAAAATTATCAGTCCCATTTATAGCCAGAACCAGAATACTCAACTTAGTTAAAATGTGTGATAAATGTAAACTTTAGTACTCAAATAACAACAAGTATGTACCTGAAAAATGAAAAACAATGTTGGCCATGAAACAATTAAACCTAAAACTGACTTGTACAAGTTCAAGAATATTTTCCTGTGTGTATAGTTGTTAAGAAACCAACATCAAAAGATTAAGCATCTAACAAGGTTTATAAGATCACGGACTACTCTTCTCATTACCAATTAGTTTAAAGATATAACCCCTGAGCCTAACAAGTTAAAACGAACATCCGGTCCAAAAACAGGATCTCACTCAAGAATGGTGAGCTAGAAAGAGGCATATTAAGGATCTCACATCAAAAAAAAAAAAAAGACCTAACAAAATTTATAAGATCACAGACTACTCCTCTCATTACCAATCGGTTTCGAGACTGTTCTCATAAATATTAACTATTGAACAAGAACAAGAGGATCTAACCTGCCTTTCTCTCTGTAAAGCAGCTAAAACTCGACCAGGAAGAGAGAGGAATGCAATAATCCACATCAAAGTAGTCCAAATAATATTCAAGTGAAGGTTGAATGAGGTCTTCAACAGCTCAAACCAAGTTTGAATTACAATAACAAAGGTTTTAAAGAAAAACAAGCAAGTAAGCATGAAAAGGGAGAAAGGCCTTGTCACCAAATATAGCATCATATTCATTAACTCAGAAAGTAAAGCCATTGTTTGAATTGAAGCCCACCATTACCAAATACCTTTCTTGCTATAAACTACAAGCCAGAATTCATCTTTTTGAACCAATCACACAATTCTGCATACCAAAAAAAAAAACAAAAAAAACCCTTTGAATATTATGATAAGAAAAAAAGGAAATTGGTATCTGATGAAGAAATAAAGAACAACCCATATTATTGATTATTGAAAACAGAGTGTTGAAGCAAAGGAAAAGGGAAAGAGTGAGAGTGATGGAAGAAAGTAAAGGCTTACCCTTTTAGGGAGAATTTGGGGAAATTAAAGGAAGAGAGAATCATCATTAAAGCAATAGCTGCAGAAAATTTGAGAGAGGAAATGCATGGTGGGAAGGATTGTGGAAGTGAAGAGAAGGTGGCAAATGGCATTATGGCCAACTCCATGATTGACACGTTTTAGTAATGCTGACAGAAATTTAATAAACAGGGAATTTGGCGACTAACGAACCCAATCCCCCGCCGCTTATATTTTTTTTATTCATTTAAAAAAATATATGCAATTACACGTTTTTAAGCCACTGTCTCGACTGACATGTTAACGGTCTCAAGTTAAAAAAAAAAATATTTAATAATATTTAGGACAATTACTAAAACAACGTATTTTTTTCTATTGATTACTGAAATGCTAGAACTTTTCAAAATTACTCAAAATATAATAATTATAGTTCAATAATTTAATGAATTATAATTCAATAAATTATTGAAAAAAAAAAGTAAAAAAACTAATAAATTGATTAAAAATAATAATGAAAAATAATCAAATACCTCCATAAATCATTGAACTTGCATATAAATGAGTAAAAAACACAAATTTATTAAATACCCATGAAAATAGTTCAATAATTTATTGAATTTTAAGTTTAAAAATCTGATGAATTATAATTATGTTATTTGAGTAATTTTTAAAAAGTTCTTACATTTTAGTAATTAGTATTCAAAATTATGTTATTTGAGACAAATTTTATAATATTTAACAAGTCGATTTTTTTACTCTCAATTAGTTTTGAGATAAAAACTCATCATTATTAAATAGAAATATTATTTTTTAAATTTTTATTGAAGATAAGATGGTTTTCATGAGAAATGAAAGAGATTTTAACTTTCTTCATTTGCTATATGTAACCGGTAATTATATATGGTTTTTTTGGGAAGAAAACCGGAGAGAAAGGTAAGGAAATGACACAACGAGAAAAGGAAAACAAATGGAAAATATTTTTAGAGAGGATATTTTACAGGTGTAAACGCACACATGAGAAACTTAACGATAACTATAAGGTCTCAATTGAGTCACTTAATGTACTTGATCGATCAAAATTAAAAAATTATGGGCTAAATCTACAACTACCACATAGTATAAGGGTGAAGTTGTAATTAGCCCTAAATTATATAGTTGGTTCTTTCCCCTACTTTTCAAAATACGAAATTTTTTACCAACCAGAGCATAGTCTATTAATTAAGACATGTAGTTTCACACTTAAGAGTGTGATTCAATCCCCACCTAAACACTTTGTATAAAAAAGAAATGGAAATTTTTTTTGTTTCAAAATTTCTATATTACATGTAAGCCTTATCATATGGATAAAGTCCGTGGGCCGGCCCATTATGTGGCATTTTTATCTCCCACACTCCCTCTTTCTCTCTTCTCCCAATCATCATCTCCTTCTCAGGTCTCTTCCTCCATTGAAACAGATCCATCGAGAAATCTGAACCAGAAATAACAGATCCATCGAGATTTTTCTATCTTTTTTTCTCTTCAGCTTCTTGTTGAATCATACTTGTATCCATTTTATATTGACATTTTTTTGTGTTAATTAATTTGGATTTTTTTGTCTCTTTATGAATTATGGGTTTTGTTTTTCTTTGATTTTTGAAGAGTTGGATAAGATGAAATTTCTATTTTTTTTTTCATCTTACAAAATAGAAAAATTTCCCCCAATTGATAAACACAAAATGGATTTGTTTTCAGGGCAATATGATTTCATACAAAAGATTTAAAATTTATGAGAAATTTCAGCAAGATTTTTTTAAGGGGAAATGCAATTTTTCTAAACAGCAAGAAATTGACCGTCTTTCCCTTTATACCTTTCTAATGGCTTCCCCTTTACAACTCTCTCCCTTATTCTAGTTTGTAAATCTGGGTTTATTTGATGATGGGAAAAACAGAAATCAATCTGTGTGCTTACCATTGTTACAGAAAAGGAGAAGAGAATGAGTTTCTTTTAGATCTATGGGTATCAACCGTGTTGGTGCTTGGTAAATCTGAGATGTAAAAGAACAAAAATTCGAACACGGAATAGAACAATCCCAAACCAAAATCGAACAAACATGTTGTCTTCATCTCCATACAAAGACCTCGACTTATAGAACGAAACAACGAATCTAAGGGACTAGGGTTTGCGATTTGAGATGAGAGATCGCGAGAAGGAGAAAAGATGGCGATGAGATCTGGGAATCGGGAACAAATTGTGAGGTCATGGTGAACAAATCTCCGCTCGTTGTTTCACGATTTTGTTATCAAGTTTGAGTTAAAGAGAGAGGAGAGACCATTTACATGGCCATGGAAGAAGATGAAATTTGGGAAGGAGATGAGATCTGGGAAGAGAAAGAGGGGGTGATAATGAGAGAGAAAAACCAAATATTAAAAGTGACACCTCATTTAAAAACATAACACATAAGCAACTAAATAAATACAAAATTAATAAAAAAAATGCCACATCATAAATCTGTTAAGTATTTAACAGAAAAGTGACGGTAGGGACTACATAGAACGCTTAAGTGAAACACAGGGGCTTTTTTGTCGAGTTTGAAAACATAGGGACCAAATCGAACGCAAACTGAAAACACAGGGACCAAAAGTGTATTTTACCCAAATTTAAATTAACTTTTTTTTTCATCACTTTAGAGTTAAGTTTAAGTTTAAAAAGTTAAAAATAATTTTTAAAAAATACAATTAAAAATTTAATTAAATAAATAAAACTTTGAACGGACTGGGCCGCAAAAACGGGTTTGACCCGTATTTTTTCTCATGGGTCCAAGCCCGTGGAGTGGGCTTGGGCTTACAATTTTAAGTCAGGCCCGGGTCAAGCCCGGCCCATTGATGAGGCTTAATTACATGTATAGAGTAAAATCGCCCCATAAGATGGTCTAAGTTATAGACCCAAAACTCTAATAATCCCAACCCACGAATAATATGAAGACTTCAGAAGCCGATCACGACAAACACAAATGGCCCAATAAGTGCCCCAAAAGCCAAGCAAATTGGCTATAAAAAGTGTCAAAACTAATCAAACGGGTAATGCAATTTTTATAAGAAAAATCATTAGAATTCTTTTCTACTTTTGTCTCCAGATTACTGATTTGATAGTTGGAAAATATATGATAGGCACCACACGGACGCGAAAAATGACGTTTACACGTGAATCGTAGGTGATCTACCGTAGGCGGAAAATACTCACTACACGTTATCTAAAAATTTAACGTCTTCAAAACTAATTATAAATTTAGTAGTTTAAAAAATAAACCAGCTTTAAACTTGATAATCAGGGGCGGTCCTGACACTTTCGAGCAGTGCATTGGGGGCCCAATTTTCAGTATGATTTTACATTAAATAAAAAAAATTGCTACAATTCACGCCGGCTGCCAAAGCCCATTAAGAATTAGTCAAATGACTATAGCATTTTGATTAAAGTTCATAATTTTTTGTTTTATATTTTTATAATTTTATCGTATTAAGGTTATATATATAGGGCCCAAAATTATTTTTTGCACCGGACCCTTATTTTCTTAGGACCGACCCTATTGATAATTATAGATTAATTGCAAACATAGGTGAATCCATGAAGGGTATAGGGGGGCATGCACCTCCACACTTCAAATATATATTATATAGACGAAAGTTTATTAATATTTACTTGATTTAATTTTCAACCAATTAAATATCTTCGATGAATAGATTAAAAAATAAATTTAAATCATATTTGTAGTGTGCCACATACCATTTCTGAACTTAAATCTTTAGATGCACCGCTAATTCTATCATCAGACCAAATTATAAGTTGGTAAATTTTTTTTATCAATTTATATTATTCAGTGATTAACTTATATATTTATTGACAATAATCATATAAATTGTTGATTGATATGGTCGATAATTTATTGTATTTATAATTAATTAAAAAAAACTATATTCATATTTACGATATATTTTTTTTCTTACTAAATTTCCATCCACCCTTTAACATCTCATTCTAGTTTATTTATTTTAATTATTAATTTATATAAATTTTATCTTTTTTAAAATTAAGACCAAGAATATCAATAAACAAAAAACTTTAAAATTAATCATAAACCAAATTGATAGAATAATAACAACATGAACCATATAAATTAACCACCTACATTTCAAATTCAATTATATAAACAAATGCTAAAGGATACAAAATACCTCTAACCTTTAAGTGAGTTTTAACTTTGCCTTCCAACGTTTTAAATATTTTAATTATATCCCAATCTTTTAATTTGTTTTTAAAAACATTGTTTGTTGAGAAAATTATTTTTCAAAAATACCTTTCATGTACAATTTTTGGTAAGTTTAACATAAATTAATAGATTGAGGTAGTTTTTGATCTGTTATTTTTGAAATAAAATGGTGATTTTTCTAACAAAAGATAATTTTTCCGAACTAGTGATTTTTTGGAGGGTGATTTCCCCATATTTATAAAACAAATTAAAACATTTAAGGTAAAATTGAAACTTTAAAAATGTTAGAAGCAAAATTCAACACTTTCATTATGAATTTAAAAATAAAACTTTCAAAAACATACAATTATTTCTTCAAATAAGTCATACTAAACAGAGATGTAAAACTTATTTCCTCATTTTTTAAAAAATTAAAATTATAAAAAATTTCAACTTTTTTTTTCCCGCCGGAATCACTTCACCTTTGAAGAACACTGCGAATGAACAAAGCTTCCGTTTCGCGGATGAAACCTAAGATGACAATTCAAATGGCACCAAAACTTAATCGATCCCAAAACCCCAACCCTCCATCGAGTTCTCGATCCTCCTCTCAATTCAAATTGCATCAAATTCTTCTTCATCGACCATTTCAGATTCTCCATCTGCCTCGGATTCAACGGAATCGCCGACGATTCCACCAAGAAATTCAAATCCAAGTAACTCATCTTCCTCACTTTGAACGGCCGATTCGCCACCAGCGTCGCGATTTCGATCCCGTCGAAAATCAACACGAATTCCGTCTCCGAAAAGCTTGCGTGTGCCCTAGCGTTTTCATTCTCTGCTCGAACGACGATTCTCATCTGAACTTCGAGTAATCCGATTCTGCTGCCTCGGATTCTGTCTAGATTTCCGTCTATTACGCTGATCGAAGGAACCCTGGGGTGAATCGTGACATATCCGATGAAGATTACGATTCCGGCGATGATTACACCGATAGCTATGGTGGCGCAGATTATGCCGGCCAGCCAAATGAGCGGGTGAGTATGTCGTTTCAGATTGGATAAGAATTTGGGTGGCATTTGAGATTGTTGATGAAAAAAATGAAGTTAGGGTTTATAAATTGATTAAAATCTAAGTTTCCACCATTTTTTATGAGTTGCAGAGTTTCAAGAAAGGCACTGAGGAAGGAAATGGAAATTTTTCAAGGAAGTTATTACGATAAGTGGTGAAGGTTTTGGTATCTTCTTTTACTTTGTCTTAAAGCATCTAAAAATTTGAAATTACTGTTAGAGCATATTTATTATCTTAGAATTTTTTCCAAAGTTTTATTTAAAATATGCTTATTATTTTATTTTATTTTATGAATATTATTTTGAAGGGTAAACGAAAATAATACCTCGTGGTTTATGCACGGGCATCTCTAAAAATAAAAAATGACAAATTATACTCTTCAGAATTATACAACCCCTTTATGTATTTTATCGATCGTTGAATATTTAATGTTTGGACTTATTTAATTTTTTTCTCACTCTCTGCCCCTTTTTATTCTTCGAGCCCCAAAAAAAATTTAGGGGGGCAAAAAATATATAAATCTATTTTTAAAGAAAGTAGGGGTAAAATTGATAAAATATGCTTAAAAGTCAAATTTTCACATTAAAAATGCAGTTTTTATATTAAAAATTTTATAAAAATAATAATTATTCCTTCCTTCAAGACTGCGTCCGATCCCGAAGAGAGTAAAAAAAATAACAAAAATTAAAACTATGTTAGAGCAATTCTTCATATTTAATCATGAGCAATACCCGCATTTGATGAAAACCACATATATTTGAAGTTTACTCTATTTTGAAAAAGAAATCTCTACGTTCTCAAAGCTTTTTTACATATAGATCTTATATTTATGAGTGAGTCTTGTTTATTATTTAATAACATGTTCCAAAGATTTTCATTCTTGATAATGAAAAAAATGTTAACTCTCATCTCATATATTAGTTGGTAAAATTAAAAAGAAAAAAAAGACAATATAAGCTCGCATTTTCTTTGTTGAACTTGAGTGTAGAGGCAAGAATTTAACTTTTGATTATGTCTTTTGGTGGATTTTTTTCCATCATGTTTATAAATGTATGAAAAAACTTGACTATTTTTTATTTCCTTTTATATAGCATCAAATTAAAAAAGGAGGCTCGAACCTTTAAATTTATGTAAAGAAGTATTGATGTCCAATCGATTGAGCTAAACTCAAATTGACAAAAAAAAAAAAAAAATTGGCTATAGGTAGAGGCTCCTACTTATATTCTATTTTATTAGATTATCTATATTACATATTTAATTTATATCTTTGATTTAGTAAAAGTAAACCATACGGTATAGTAAGATTTAGGCCTCATATTTACCGACAAATAAAAAAAAATTGATCCTTAGACGAAAAGAAAAATAACCAATTTTTGTTACAAGATTACCTGGCTATAATATACCTACTTAATCTGATGAACTTGGAAAACATAATAATAGCATGGTTTTGTGACATCATTTTAGAATGCCTTTCAAAACCATAAATCTTAAAACTAAGAATATTTGAAACTTAATTTAAAATGACACATTAAAAATAATTGTTCCAAGAATTTTCAAAATCATTTTTTATAAATTAAAAATTTAATAGTGATGTGAAATTCATCCTAAAAACATTCTAGATATGATAGTCAGCTCTCTTTTTTCCTTAAAGGATGATTATTTTTAAATCATAAAATTTAAAATAACTCATTATAATACTGAAATGCCGCATAATAATAACTAGACTGATTGCAACCAATACGATATCGAAAAGCTCAACTAAGGAACTATATATCTTGATAATCATTAATTCAGGAGGCATATATCAAGGAAGTCACTAATACCAACAATTCCAAGGATATAATGTCAAAAAAACCATCAATTCCAAGGATATAATGTCGAGAAAAGTGTCATTTATAAAGGTCATATTTCAAGGAAGTAGTCAATTCCAAGGTCTATATATCATACCAACCACTGACTAGAGGGACAATATATCAAGAAAATCATCAATTCCAGGGACAAGATATCGAGAAAACCGTCAATTACATAGACCATATATTAAGGTAACCATCAATTTAAGAGATTATATATTAAGGATGCTATCAAAGAGGGACTACATATCTCGACAATTGATAATTCAAGCGACTATATGTCAAATCGAAGAGGATATAATTAAGAAACATGTAATTCAAGAAATCATATATCAAAGAATCCGTCAAATGTTCATCAAGACAACTTAGCAATTCCAAATTCTCACTGATGGTATTTCCCACAAGAAGTATAGTATATGAAACCAGCTCACAGAGAAACTGGATGTAAAAATCAATCAAGAAATTTCAATCTAGAACTCACTGACGTATATGAATCTGATATGCCTTCATAATTTTTTAATGAGAATGACTCTCTGTTTCCTATAAAAAGAAAATAAATAAATAATTTTTTACTAAATAAATACATGTCCAAAAAATGCCTAAAATCCCAAATAACATATAACAAAGCTATCAAAGATTAATTATAATTGATACGAATTCCATGGACCATATATCGAGAAAATCATTCGTTATTCCAGGTACTATATCGAGAAATCCGATATCGTAAATTCAAAAGACCATTTACCCATCAATTTCAATGACAGTAAACGGAGAAGCCCATCAATTCTCAGGACAATAAATCAGAAACCTGCCAATTTCAGGGACTATATATCGGGAAACATGTCAACCCCAAGATTATATATCGAGAAACCCGTCAATTCCGGTGCATATAAATCAAGAAACACTTCAATTCTAGGGACTATATATCGAGAAAGCTGTCAATTCTAGGGAAAATATATCGAGAAAGCCGTCAATTCTAGGGACAATATATCGAGAAAGCCGTCAATTAAAGGGACAATATATCGAGAAAGCCGTCAATTAAAGGGACAATATATCGAGAAAACCGTCAATTAAAGGGACAATATATCGAGAAAGCCGTCAATTCCAGGGGCAATATATCGAGAAAGCCGTCAATTCCAGGGGCAATATATCGAGAAAGCCGTCAATTCCAGGGGCAATATATGGAGAAAGCCGTCAATTGCAGGGGCAATATATCCAGAAAACCATAAATTGTTAGGGACAATAGATCGAGAAAACAGTCAATTCCAGGGACAATAGATCGAGAGAGCCGTCAATTCCAGGGACAATACATCGAGAGAGCCGTCAATTCCAGGGACAATACATCGAGAGAGCCGTCAATTCCAGGGACAATACATCGAGAGAGCCGTCAATTCCAGGGACAACACATCGAGAGAGCCGTCAATTCCAGGGACAATATATCGAGAAAACCGTCAATTCGAGGGGCAATATATCAAGAAAGCCGTCAATTCCAGGGACAATTGTCAATTCCAAGAACAATATATCGAGAAAACCGTCAATTCCGAGAACAATATATCGAGAAAACCGTCAATTCCGAGAACAATATATCGAGAAAACCGTCAATTCCGAGAACAATATATCGAGAAAACCGTCAATTCCGAGAACAATATATCGAGAAAACCGTCAATTGTAAGGACAATATATCGAGAAAGCCATCAATTCCAGGGACAACATATCGAGAAAGCCATCAATTCCAGGGACAGTATATCGAGAAAACCGTCAATTCCAGGGATATCAAGAAAACTATCAACTAAGGGACTATATATCTTGATAATCATTAATTCAAGAGGCATATATCAAGGAGTCACCAATACCAACAATTCCAAGGATATAACGTCAAGAAAACCATCAATTCCAAGGACATGACAAAACTGTCATTTTAAGGGGTCATATTTCAAGGAAGTACTCAATTCCAAGGTCTATATATGAAAGCAACCACTGACTTAAGGGACAATATATCAGGAAATTATAAATTTTAAGGGGACTATAGATCATAAATTAAGGATGCAATCAATTCTAGGGACTACATATCACGACAATTAATAATTCAAGTGACTATATGTCAAACCTTCAATTTTAGAGACAATATGATTAAGCAACATGTAATTCAAGAAATCATATATCAAAGAATCCGTCATATCCAGGGACTGTTTACCAAGACAACTCTCTCTCCAAATTCCAAATTGTAATCAATCAAGAAAGCTCCAAATAGAAAATAATAAACTTTCCAAGGATAGCACTTCCAAATTCTCACTGATGGTAATTCCCACAGGAAGTGTAGTATATGAAAGCAACTCATAGAGAAACTTGATATAAAAATCAATCAAGAAATTTCGATCTATAACTCACTGACAGTATATGAATCTGATGCCTTCATAATTTTTTATTAAAGAAATACAGCATGTCCAAAAAATGCTTAAAATCCCAAATAACAGATAACAAAGCCATCAAAGATTCAAATTTTAATTATAATTGATACTTGATATGATATCGCCCACTAGAAAATCGATATTAAAACCCACAATTTCACGATTCTTTTACGTATAAAAAAAATATTCATGGGAAAAACAGAGTCTAAATAGACTAAATTGTTTTAGTTGCTCACAGGTTTTCCACGTTTGCCAGATGATGAATCCTCGAAGGCGTGTCAGAAATAATCGATCAAAAACGGATGGAAGAGATCGTCGTGAAGAGTAATTGCGAAACCCTAACGCCGATTTGATCATCGAATTAGGGCTTTCGCAACCCATGACTGATCTATCAAATCCCGATTTTGATCGAATACTTTAACGCGTGAACTTTGAATTAGGGTTTCTGATTCGTATGTTTAAAGACGACTTGATCCATTCGCCTCGCTCATCGATTAACAAATTTTGTCGAAACTACAGCCCTACCCTTTTTAAGGAAATAAACAGGCGCGTTTTCTTTTAAAAAAAAACACAGTTTGTCCTCTCTCTGTTATTATTTTTGGTTTTTTTTTTTTTTTTTTTTTTTTTTTTTCAAATTACAAACAACGCAACGCAAACGTGGTTATCATAAAATGCAAACACATCATATAATTAAAAAAATTAATATTTATATCCTTATAATTATAAAACTCTACAATTTTTGTTTGAACACCGATTTTGATGATTCAAAAATGTTTTGAAATCCTAGTTTCAAAATCTACGTAATTATCATTTTAAAACTTCTAAATTATCAGTGAATAAAATGGTTTATAACTTCAATCATACTTGATGTTTTTGATGATAATTACTCTTTTATTTATTGTTGATTTTGAAGTAACCATAATGTAGAGATCAAAACAAGAATTTTAAAACATCTTAAATCATTTAAACCAGAGTTCAAATGAATAAGTTATGATTAAAAGAAGTTGACTACGTTAATGGGAAGGGGTGTGTATAAATATTTATTTTTTAACTACAGAGTGTGTGTTTGTATTAACCAAAATCACAGGGGTGCTATTTGTATTTCTCCCCTGTGTTTTTCACATTAATTTTTTCTTTTTAAATGGTGGAATAGAGGAGAAATAATTCACCACATCTGACACAAACCGACGCTCTTCTTTAAATTCTAAACATTTCTTTATATAAATAGGCAACTTCAACTATTTATTATTAATTCATAAAAATATACATTATATAAAATTTTATAAGTTATCAATTTCCTTTCAAATATATGACATGACAATCTATAAAATATGTGCAACGCATGTATTGACCAACTAGTATATATAATATAATTGAATTTTAAAAGTTAAATAAAACTTGATAAAATAAAGAAAGGAAACATCTTCAACCATTTTAAGTCGTTTTTATATACTTTAACATGACTTTATGAATTTAATTATGTCTATATTTATAATTTGTGTTTTATTTGTTATTTTGATTAAATTAAAATTAACCCGAAGTTTTTTTAAGTTAATTTGAGATTCTGAACTTGTCATGATGTAAATTAAATGTTTAAGAATAATAGAGAGAAAAAGAAAAATGTCCAATAACCAAACAAAAAGTTCGGTTTGATTTGATTCATTTATGTTGAACTGTTCGGTTCAATTCATATAATATGAATAGAAAATTTAATAGGTTCTAATTTTAGTAAAATTCAAACTAAAGTGATTGTTCACCTCTAATGGATTGAAGCTCCACACACACATATATATTTTAATACAAAAGTGAGATAAAACAGAAACGAAGCTCAAGAAAAACAAGAGAAAGAAAAGCAGAGTTAGGCACTAGTATCAGGGAACTCCTCCCATGGAGGAAGGGAATTTTCCCACAAAAACAAAAAGCCTGAGATTGTTGCGTGTTTGGCGAGACGACGCGCCATAGTGTTCTAAGCACGGGGGCAATGATTAAAGCCAAAAATTAGAAGATTCTCAGCCCGATCCAGATTTTGAGAATGATGTCCATAACTTCGGTGATATCTGATTTAGATTTGTTAATCAAATTCACCACTTCCAGGCAATCAGATTCAATCAAAATAAAACCTTCTTCTTCCTTCAGGTTTTTAATTCCTTCTTCAACAGCCAGGAAGCTCCTTATAGTTTTTTTTTTAATTTTTGGCAAGATAGTCTATTTAATTATATTATATATATATATATTATATTTAATAAATACATCATATCTATTTAAATTTTTATGTTTGATCTAGTAAAAATGGACCATATGGTATAGCAAACATTATGCCTCATATTTACTGACAAATAACCAAATTTTCTTACCATATTATCTAATAATTAGTAATACTCACTTAATTTGATGAACATGAAAAAACAACATAATAATAGCATGGGTTTGAATTAAAACTGAGTGATAAATTAATTATTAAATTTATAGTTTATAAATTCTAATATCGTTTTAGAAGAACTACACGCATTTCAAAACTAAATATAATAGAACTAAATGAACTATATTTGAAACTTAAAAAATGTTTAAAATGTCTTTTAAATATAGTATTTTAAGTGAAACACTTAAAAGAAACATTAAGGGCCCGTTTGGTAACCATCCCAATTTCTGTTTCTTATTTTTATTTCTCATTTTTTCAGAAATTGAGTTGTTTGATAACTAATCCTGTTTCTTGTTTCTCATTTTTTTAGAAACCATTCCCAAAATTGTTTAGAAATTTTAGAAACAACAAATTCTAGTTTCTTGTTTCTCATTTTTGTTTCCAAACTTTTCAACACATAGATAAATTATTATATTGTCCCGTTTTGACTTATAAAATATATTATAAATATCCAAAAATCATATTGATATAATATTTTTAAATATGTCATTTGAAATTTTAATATTTTCAAAATATTTTCATTTTTTTAAATAAGAAGAAGAAATAAGAAATAGTTACCAAGCACATTTCTGTTTCTTTTTTCTTCCAGAAACAAGAAATAAGAAACAGTTACCAAACATATTTCTATTTCTCTTTTTAAAAAAACAGGAACAAGAAATTAGAAATAGAAATAAGAAACGAGAAATGGAAACGAGGAAGGTTACCAAACGAGCCCTAAATAATTGTTCAAATCATTTTTGATAATTTATAGCCCAACATCATAACATTTATACAAACATTTTAAGTTCACCCTTAAAAAAGTTCTCAAGATATAATATAATCACTCTCTCTCTCTCTCTCTCTCCTCCTCAAGATTTTCAAAAAATCATTCTTTCGCAGACGAGACAAATTCTTAACGGATTATTTTTAATTGATAAAATTTAAAATAACCCATTTTATCACTAAAATGCCACATAATAACTAAACTAATTGCAACAAAAAATAGTGGTGACCATCCCTCTCCCCTCCCCTCCCCTCTTCTCTTCCGACCTGTTGGAGCAAAGAACATGTCCTGAGGGCAAAGAACCTTCAATAGGTATGATATAATTATCGTCCTTACTTATAAACTCGTGATTTTCATTCCTTCTAATCCGATCGGCGATGACTCTGATTGAACACATATAGTGCTGCAACTTAACCGACGATGATTTAGAAGTATTAAAAGGCTAAAACTGACGAAAGCTTCAGAACTGCACTAAGAACCGAGAGGAGGAGACAAAGAAACCTGCATTTGTCTATGACGAAGTAAAAATTGTAAAATCGATTTGGTTAAAGAAAGAAATGGTAAATTCTTCTTACTTCACAATGCTCACCAATGCTGGCATGTACTGGACTACTGGAAACACCAAGAGTGATATGCAGCATTGGTGGTAAAAAAATATTCGGGGGAGGATAATACCACAAAATTTAGGAGGTTCTCCATCTCCGATGAAGGCTATCGAATCTGTCTCTGACACTTCCTCTTTGCTTATAGAAAGCATTCCTCAAATTCTCCATGGTCGATTCAGATATCCTGATTCTTTGATCGAGCATATCATCCGCGAACCTCCTAACCTCTGTTAATCGATCCAAGTTGCAGAGGCCAATGAGCAATGCATTTGCACTTGCATCTAAAGGCTTGATATGATTCTCAACCATGAAGTTCCATATTTCAATGGCTGTTTCAGGGTCATATCCATCAAACAACATTGAAATGGCTGCAGCACAATTAGAAGGGGTAGGAGGGCACTCATTTTTAATCATCTCCATGAAAAATTTACTTGCTACCTTAACTTTCCTATTCTTAATCAAACAGCTGAAAATCAAGTTATAAGTCAAGGAATTGGGAAAAGCTCCATGGAAGACCATGGAGTCCAAGAGCCGGAACGCGTCGTCGATCATACCATTCTCGCTAGCTAGTCCGATTATTGCATTGTACATTATCAAGTTAGGAACTATAACTGATCCACTTCCCACAACCATATCCCACAATAGGATTGCATGGCCTGCATCATTTTGTTTAATTAGACTATCAAGAGAATTGGACAGAAATTTCAAACCTGGCAAGCAACCATTCTTCTTCATTACTCGAAGAACCTTGACCGCCTCTTCAGGTTGGCCCCCTCGAACTAATGTCGTCAAGAATGCATCATACGCCGATACATTTTGAGGATTCCAACCAACCTCGATCACCATTTCCCCAAATGTAATATTGGCTTTCTCCACATTGCCTTCCTTCTCCCACCCTTCCAATAGTATGGCAAATGAATCACCATCCGCCGGAATCTTCCCTTTGTTCATCTCAAAAAACTCCCAAGCCTTCGATGTTTGATTCTCCTCGGTGCAAATTGCACTCAACAGAGAATTCACAGCCACAACATCCTTCTCAATTCCATACCTATCCATCACCAGAAAACTCTTCACAGCATCTAAAAACCTACCAGAAGAACAATAGCTCCCGAAAACCGATACAAACGTCGGCAACGAAAGGAGTTTCTCTTCCCTCATCGTTCGAACCGCATCCCACATAGAATCAAAATGCTCATTCTTCCCCAACATATCAATCATCAGATTCCACGAATAAGCCGACTGCTTCGCAAACTGTCCGGCCCACCGGAAGAACTTAATAGCCGGGGACGGGTAGTTATAAGAGAACCTCAAAACTTCTTGAATAAGCTCCGGCGAGGGAACGATACCGGTGGCAGAAAGAGCAGATTCTACATCACTGGGTGAGGCTCTGACCAATATTTCACATATGATTTTAGCAGCGGGAGAAATATCAGGGGCGTCATGATGGGAAGGGAAAGGTAGGGTTTTTGCCAGATTTCTTGAGACGGGAGGGTTTTTTAGACTGGTTTTAGGGTTTTCAGCCATGGTTTCTTCCATTAATCAAATTAAAAGATGGAAATCCATGATTTGATTAACGTGAAACAATCTGAAATTTTATATAGTTAAAAATTGCGAACAGTTTCGAGGAAGAGTTTTTTTTTTTTAACACGATCTCGATTTGAACTGAGAGAGAAATTTTGAGAAACAAGGAGGAAAAGGATTGAATTTGCAGAGACGAAGAGTAGGAATTGACCTGGCAATAGAGATTCTGAGAAGTTGAAGAGCAGATTCTTGAGTCTGATTCTCAGTTCTTTCTTAGGTGTGACTGTGAGATAAACCAAAACCCAGCTGGTAGTCCGAATTAAGTCCGGGTGGTTTGATTTTGTTTGGTTTTTTTCTTTTTTGGTTCATGGATTTGATTTGATTTGATTTTTAGTTTATTTTAATTAATTTTTTTTTTATAAAACTAAATTGTTAAAATATATAGGTTAAAATTGTTAAAAAATAATAATTATATGTATATTAGAGTAAAATATATCTTTGATATATGAGTTTTGAGGTTTGTGTTTATTTGGTTTTTAAATTTTAAATTTGTATTTATTTCGTCGAGTTTTGAGAAATATGTCAATTTAGTTTTTACTTTTCTATGCATCAGTGTACAAAAATTTATTTAGGGTAAAATACTGTTTTAGTCCTTGAACTTTCACTTGGGTTTCATTTCTGTCCTTAAACTTTCAAAAGTAATATTGTCCTGTTTTAGTTCTTCAGTTTGTGTTTTTCTGTCTGGGACACTAACAGATGGTTTTTATGGTATGTAATTGATAATGTGACATTATATAAATATATAATAATGTTGAATGGCGTGGAAAAACATATATACAGAGAAATTTAAGATTATACTTAAGGAGACAACGATGAGATTAACCTCATTGTAATTAATTATGTCTGTATCATTTAATCTCGGTGCATTTCTCTATAATTTAACATCCCTTCCGTTATTGTCCCAGATGAATAAACACAAAGAAAATGACTAAAACGAAACAAACCGTAAAGTTCAGAGACTAAAAATGTTACTTCTAAAAGTTTAGGGATGAAAATGAAACAAGAGCGAATGTTAAAGGACCAAAATGTTATTTTACCTATTTATTTATCGATGGTTGGAAAAGTAAATTTATGAACCAAATAAACCCTAATTTTCAAAACATGAGACAAAATGAACACAAATTAAAAACTTGAGACTAAATAGACACAAACCTTGATGCATAACAACTAAAAAGGTAATTTACCCAAATATATATTACAGTTTATAATCTAATTTCAAATAGTATTTAAAAAGTTTTAATTTAGTCTTTAATATATATATTTTTTAAAATAGTACCTCATATCTCATGTTTGATTAAGTTCATTTTTACTATTAAATTATTTAATAAAAAAATTATGGGACAATTTTTTTTTATCGATTAGGATTATATTTAAAATTGGAGGTTCGCAGTAATTATTAGTTAAATTACCACTTTTATAGGGTACAATGCGAATAAAACGCCTATAATTCTGGTTAAATATATGAACACTCACTATAATTAAAAAAAAATAGTATATTACACCTCTATAGTTGGAAATTATGCCAATAAGCTATTCATTTGAACGTCATCAATCTTCTTTTAATCATAAGTTATTTATTTGAACACTGATTTAGATAATACACAGATTAAATTGATACCAATATTAAAAGTATAAAAATAGAAATGACATTGAAAAAGCACATTCACTAAGGGGTGTTTATTTAAGTATTTGGGAATGAAGATTTAAATCCCATAATAATTTAATCTTCATCATTCAAAACGCAACCCCATGGAACAAACGAGAGAGAAAGGAAGGGGAGGGAGGGATTATATTATAATTTTATTATTTACATCCCCATTTAAAACCAAATACAATGATTTCTTCTTCAGACATCTCGTCTTCATACATCTCAATCCTATGCAAACTCCTAAATAAACACTCCCAAATCAAATTACATAAAAATCCCACTCCCACTATTACTAATATCTTCAAAATAAATTCCCTTGAAATATATATAAACTAAATAAATAATAAAGGTTTATCCGACCGTACAAGTGAAGAGCAAAAATCATAAACGTGTCGTAATTGAAATGAAAGAAGAGAAAGACCATTAACAAAGTTCCAAGCGTCTCCCCCAATTTCATTGCCGTAATTAAATCTTCCTTCAAATTCAATTCCTTTCATTCTCACTCACACTCTCTCTCACTGGCTCCCGCCAATTCTCCAATCTTCTTTGATCGTCGACTTCCACTATGCAATCATCTCCGCCCTTGATTTCCACCCCTATCAGAACCACCCCATTTCTCCCACAATCCCACAACCTCCGAACCCATCCAAAATTCATTCCAATTTTTCATTCTAAGACCTTCCTTTCCGCCGCCGGTGGTTTTCGCCGTGAATTTCCGGTTTCTGTAACTGCCGGCTCCGGGATTCAAGTTCCGGTTGCATCTGTTTCCCGGACGTCGCCGCTGGAGACTATGGATGCAATCGAGGAAGGCTTGGAAAAGGTTTGCGCGAATTTGTAATTGTTTCTTTGCTTGATTATAATATTTTTATATCTTTTTTTTTTTTAAATTGATTCTTAGGCGATTTATCGATGCCGATTTATGGCGTTTTTGGGCGTGCTTGGGCCTTTGTTTGGTTCTGTTCTATGTTTTGTTAAGGTATGAGGATTAACGTTTGGTAATTATTGTTTTTTTATTATTTTATTTTATATATATTTTCATTGGAATCCTAGTCTAAGAGTTTCATTTTAGTTAAATAGCGTCAATCTGAGTATAAATCAACCAGTTAAACACAAGTTCTCTATCACGTCTCTCCCCAGTTTGATGTAATATAAATTATATTCAACTTGATTGTCATGTTATTTGCGGACTATGCCTCGGCGGAAAATGAAATGAAATTTATGTAAATCTCTTTAAGAATTTAATTTATTGAATAAAATTTTGTCACTTTTGAAGATATGATCTTAAACTGCTATTCTAGAGCAGTGAACTATGGATTTTGGTAGCCAACACTGATTGTTGTTTGTGTATAAAAATATCCCTTTTCTAGAAAATCTTGGACAAAAGAATGCAGCATTCAAAACTGACATTTTTTTTTGTTGAACGGCAAAACTGACTTTTTCCTCTTCAAAACTTGGGTTTTTTTTTTTTAAATCTAGGTGCAAAATTTGGTTATTTGTATACCTGTTCATGCTTTCAATAGTGTAACAGTGCTATATTATTTTGCCGTACCAAGTTCTTTTTAACGGTGTTTTAATGACATACATTTTATTTCGTTTTACGCTAACTTAGTCACATGACATTTCTTATTAACGTTGAATGTTGAAAGTTGATCTGTGTAAAATTTTCAGTAATATAACCCAACAAGTTTAGTCCGTGCAAGATTTATTTTATTTATTTGTGATGGTGGGTTTATATTAACAAATAAACTGTAAATACTTATATACTGTGACTGTGAAATACAGGGGTGCACTCATGTCGTAGCATCTTTCACAGAATACTTTGTAAATCGTGGAAAAGTGATAATGTTGCTAGTCGAGGCCATAGGTATGCACCGTGAAGTAATCTTTAATTTTGTCTTTGTCTTTGTTTTCTATTTATCAAACTTATGTTCTATATTTATAATTTTGACTTTGTATCGGAAGGAATCGATGGTGCGTATAGGGTGAATTTGTGGGCACATGATCCATGAAATAACTCATATAGTCAGAGACATGTTGATATTGCTGGTATACTAAGTAGTATTTTCATGTAATCTATCACGTGTAGTGTACTAGACATACTGCATTGAACAAATTATGTTGAAGTTAATCAAACTCAACTGAATAATTTGAAATCGGTTCCCTTCAATTATGCTTGGTCATCTGAATTCCTGAATAAAAGCAGCACAACTTCCCACCTTCCATGGTCCAAAAATGACTGTAAGTTTGTACTCCAAAATACCATAGCATAGTTTTATTGACATATAATAAACCATAAGTGATCTTTTGATACAAGGCATGAATTAATTGACCAAATAAAAAAATAGTGGGCAGGGGCAGCTTTAGTCAATGAGAAACTTTGTAATGTTGGAACAGGCTTTTAGGAACTCAAAGGAAGTCGAAACATGAACATGTTTTGGAAAAATATGCTGATTCAAGTGTCAAGAATAAAAATAAGAGACTTAACCTGTTTAGATCGATTGGTTAAAATGAAAATTTTAAACATTGATGTCCAGAACGGAAAAGCTATGATGAATACACATCCTGCTCAGTGTTGCTTGCAATTAGATCTGCTCAAAATTGGTTGTTGTCAGTTGAATTTTACAATCAATTTCCTGTCTGTTATCTATTTTATTTCATCCTATTTAGGATTTAGGACATAAAAAAAATAAAGAATAAAGAATGACTTTCTATTAACGAGTCTATGAAACGGTCTGTCCCTTGGATATGCATTTGCTTTGACTTCATTTCTCAGTGAATTACTCAAAAATACACAAAACGTCTATATCATGTTTTTTTCTCCAGAAATTATAGAGATTCAATTTTTGATTTGTGAATGCCGCCTAGACGTGAATATTTCAAGATCATTCATTTCTTCTTCCAATCATATGCAGATGTCTATCTCTTAGGAACTGTGATGCTAGTTTTTGGCATGGGTCTCTATGAACTGTTTATCAGCAATCTTGGAAATGCGGAGTCATTGTCAGAGGGAAAAATTGAGCATAGATCTAACTTATTTGGATTGTTCACTCTAAAGGTGAGTCTGATCTTTACATCTATGAACAACGATACAATTTTCTGACTTGGCCGAAAAGTTTTAAATGGATTTTAATAATCATCTCCTCAATTTCTCTATTGTTTAAGTTTCCAGTGGTTCAGTAAATTAAGAGTGATTTGAAACTTGCTGAAAAACACATAAATTGCCTATATTCTTTTATGTTAATGATTACTTCCTATTGTGTAATCTCTTTAGGAACGACCAAAATGGTTAGATATAACAACCGTCAATGAGCTGAAAACGAAGCTGGGGCATGTCATAGTGATGCTGCTTCTAATTGGGTTTTTTGAGAAGAGTAAGAAGACAGTTATACAATCTCCAGGTGATTTGCTTTGCTTGGCTGCTTCAATATTCCTCTCCTCTGGTAGCTTGTTTTTATTGTCTAAACTAACCGATCCAAAATAAGTTCTCAGTTTCATATGTATAAATATAATGTAGTTTTTCTTCCTCTAAGCCATTAATGGATGAAATCATTAGATGTCTATTTTTGTAAATGGGAGAACTTATGTTGTTGGTGTAGATCTTACTGTAAATAAACAAATAATAAAAAAGGGTTAAAGCTTTGAAAATTATTTGTGGTTGTTGTGCCTAAGCATAAGCACTGGAATTGGCTAAACATTGAGAGTAATTGAATGAAGTATTATTATATAAGTGGGTGTTATATTAACTGTGGAAAGCAGCAAAGAATGCAGAAAAAAGATGAGTGGAGTTGTAATATTTTACCCGTGTGGCATGATTTTATTGATCCCTAAGCATTCTTGGCTGCTTATGGTGTCTAGTCCTTAACTGAATATTATATATAGGCTTCAGCTTGAAGAAAAAAATCAATTGATAAAAAGGGGCAAGCATCTAAGAGTCTGTTTGGGATAGCTTTTAAAAATGTTTTTAATGGTTATAAAAAACACTTTCAAAAGTTATCCCTAACGGGTACTAAAAGAAAAAGAAAAACCTCTCTTTTGATAACTGTCCCATGATGAAATAAGTGTTGCCATTTTATTTACTGATGGTGATGTTTCAGATATTCGTTTATCATTTTAATTAAGGTATACTAATTAGAATGCATTGTTATTGTATGTTGAAATTTCAAATATTTGTTTTGGTTTAAAAAAATCCCACAAAGAAACGTTACTCCATTAATCTCTTATCCCCTTAAACTTATTTGTTCTCACTTCTCTCAATTTCTCCACTTTCTTTTTCGGTCTGTATGCACATTCTCTCATGATCAAACATATATTTTTTTCTTTTCTATTTTACTAAATATTTTGAACATTTTGACATTAATGCATAAAATGATGGGTAAATTACAAATAACACATTTGTGATTTTGGTCAAAATCATGAACAGTCATTGTAGTTTAAAAATAACAAATCATATCCCTATAGTTTCAAATTATGCTAATATAAGACTCATCCTCTTCAACTTTGTAAACATTTTTTTTTGTCATAACTTCTTCGTTTGAACTCTGATTTGGATGATTCAAGATGTTTTGGAATTCTCATTTCGGGCTTTACGTTATGGTCTCTTGCAAACTTATAAATCATTAGTAAACAAATGGGTTAATGACTTCAATCATACCTAATATTTTGATGATAATAAAGTCTTTAATTTATTAACGATTTTAAAGTTTTGAAGTGACCATAACGTAGAGCTTGAAATGAGGATTTCAAAACATGTTGAATCATTCAAATCGGAGTTCAAGCAAAAAAAATTATGGCTAAAAAAAAGTTTGAGGGGAGAAGTGTTATTAACATAATTTGAAACTACATTGGTGTGATTTGCCATTTTTAAACTACATCAACTATTCATGATTTTGACTGAAACCATAGGGGTGTTACTTAAAATTTACCTTAATGATTGTAGAAAATTTATCAATAAGATCAGGGACGAGGCTACATATATGAAAGGGGGGCAATTGCCCCACCTTGATTTTGTAAAATTTAAATTTAATATATATAAAAATTTGAAATTTAAATTGGGCCCCCTCTAAAACATATGTTTACCTCCCATTTAAAATCTTGAAGGACATTTTTGTCTTTTTATTAAAACAAAAAATTATTCTCTTTTACTTTTACTAGATTTTCTCTCTTATTTTTTAGTTTACAATAACTTTCCCTCTTTTTCTCCACTATTTGAGACCATATCAAATCCTACAGTTTCTATCATGTCCCTTTTTTTTTTAAATCTTCAACTATACCTCTTAATTTATCCCATACAAAGAAGGTTTATTCTTTATTAACGTGAGTTTTAGATTTACAATTAATTTAAATTTACTTAACTACAAATCATAAATAAAAAAATCCAATCAAATTAACTTTAATAAAACAATACATTTTAAACCATTTTTAAAATGGTTTATAATCTATTGAAATGGATATTAAAACGACCTGGGTTACATCACTTTTATAATGTATATTTTTGCCCCCCTTGAAAAAATTTCTTGCCTCATCCCTGAATAAGATGGTATAGTAACAAAAAGTCACTAATTAAACCTCATCTTTTAAAAAAGGTATGGGTTCGAGTCTTCCCGATCCCAAATCTCCTAACACAAAATTGAAAAAAAATAAAAATAAATTAATGACCAGGGGTTGGAAATAGAGTTTTCTTTCCTACTTTCATACTTGCACATACAATCCACAAAAGACAATAGGAGCAACTCTAAATTTGGTCTTGGTGTATTCCACTACTTAATTTATCAAAGTATTGTAACAACTTGAAAATCCCAAACACATAGAAAAATACATAACAACATCGGAAGCATTTAAATAAGTCATTTTATTTAAAATCAAATTCATAAACAAGTTCTCAACCGATCGGTTTTACTTTAAAACAATAAAACATTGAAAGAAAGACAATCTCAAACCATTGCCTAAGAATTCTCAAATAAAAGTTTAACCGTTTCACTTATTTAAAACAAAACAAAACATGAAACACATTATGTTTTTCCCCAAAAGATAAACAAAAGACAAAATGAATTCGCTAGCGTGAAAATCCATGCCAACCGATCACCCGCCTCGAACATCATCAGCACCAAGTTTCTTCTTTCCTTTACCCGAAAAAAAAATATTGTAGCATCAAATTTCTTCTTTCCTTTACTCGAAAAAAAATATTGGTAGAATAATGTTAAAAAAAGAATAATGCCATAAGAGGTTTCCTAAGACTTTAAGTCCATAATCGGCCTCACTGACTCCCAAAAAGTTCTCTCACACCAAACACTCGGAAACTATCACGACATTCCCAAAACATCTCTTAATCTGCAAATTAAGAAAAAACACTCGAAACAGTTTTAAACACTCTTTTCTCAATTTAAAACTTTTCAATTTAAAATTTCCTGCTAATACCTTTAATCTCTTCTTTGTCCGCAAAACAAAGAGACTACGCTGATTAAAGAATTTAAACACTCTTTTTCACAATTTAAATCCTTATGAGAAATATTTTTTTCCATTGTACAGATGGAATGAACCTGCCCCGTTAAGTGTTATTAAGTTGTGCACAACTAAATAATCCCCCTTAATGGCAATATTCTTCATTAAGCAAGACCTTGCTTAATTCGAACCTACTACCATATTACCCAAGGTATTAAAGTAATATGATCCTACAACATCACTACTCATGATGATAAAAAAGCCTAAGCTTAATTTTCACAAAAACGCTCTTTTTAGGTCAAATTTCCCTAAAGTTAAATTCTGGAAAATTCACCTTTAAACCACTCTAAAATGTCCCAAAATACCACTTTGGGGTCACTTCCAACAACTCCCAACAAATTACAAGTCTAGAAACGAAACTAGCTTAAACTAGTGTAGTTTCGCTCTTTTTTCGGACATTCTAAAACTAATAATTTTCTAACTAATTTTGAGCCGCATAACGGCTATAAATTGACTCCCAAAACAGCCCCTATACATTTGGAAATAGCCTTAAACGATTCAGAGATCATAATATCGAATATCTAACCATCTAGGCTTAATTTATCGACTTAATGGACACTAATCTTTCAACTATGGCATACATAACCAACAATGTTTATTCACTTTTAAAACATCCAAAATACACTTAAACATCCAAAATAAGAATCATCCAACATGAGAATTCAGTTTAGATATAACCCGATATTGATAGTCAAAAACTAGGCATACTTAGTTCCAATTTTTGCTTTCTTTGTTCCATATGTTAATATTAATATAAACAGCCCCATAACCTCATTAGCATACATATAACTTTCCAATTTCATGCCCAAAAATCAGATATTAAACTTTTAAAGTAAAGTAAACACAAAAATAGAATTATTCTAATCTTAACAAGTTCTACTCACCTTTTCAAGTTAGATTTTTCTCACACTTTGAATTCCCTTCCCAATAATTTAAGAACCTGAAATGGCACTTAAACCACTTAAAAATCTATCCTTAAATACTACACAAAATAAAGAAAATAACTACGAACGCACACGACGACACGAGACAGAAAGGGAGAGCCAGAAAACAGCCTCCCTTCCCCCATAATGGCGTCGGGTAGCAGCAGCCTCGGGTTTCTGCTGCCCCTCGTCTGGCGATGGCGACGACGGTGTTTCAGTGGTGATCCGGGTTCAGTTTTATCCAATGATGAAAGGAAAGGAAGGTTTCTTTGAAAGTTGAAGAATTAGGTCTAGGTTTTGAAAGAAAAGTGGGTTTTGGAAACAAGGGTTGGGAAAATAAATGATCTTACTGGGTTTTGATAACAGTACTTGATAACTCTATAAAATAGAGTTATTTGGTCCTATTTTAATGCCTATGTGATAACTATTTGATTGAACTTTGCTCATATTTTGCATACTTTGAACTCATTTAGAATCATTCTTTATTAAAGCTTATTTTGGAAAAAATCGGGTTTTTAGCACTTTAAAGTATATTTAGGATTGTTCTTGGCTCTTGGTATTTAATTTTGTCAATTTGAATGAAAGGAAGTCCTAAAAGAATTGCAAATTTCATGCAGGAAATAGGAAAAAAGTGCAGATTTTTGAAAAGTGCTGTGGCAGTGCTGCAGCACACTGGGCAGAATCTGGACAACAGTGCAGATCACGATTTTTGGCCCAAAAAGCCATATTTTTGGGCCCGTTTCAGCAGATCCACTTGAGATAAAATAAGCCCACTACTTAGGGTCCATCTTAGGAGCAATTTTGAGGAGATTAAAGAAAGCCCAAGCCCAAAAACAAGAAAAAGAAAAAAATTAACCTAGATCTAAAAAGAAAGAAGAGGAGGCAGCAGCTTGGAGAGAGACTTCAACGTGAAAGAGGAATGGCTGAACGTGAGAAGAGGAAGAGAGGCAAAAACGCAGCAGCTTTTGGAGAGGAAAAAAAGAGCATTCTTCATGGAGATTCGTTTGAATTTCCTTCTCCTTCTTATTTAGATTACTCTTCTTCTTCTTCATTCTTTAGAATTCCATTATCCATTGTTAGATTATGTTAGGTTTAGGTTTATTTTTGAAGAACACTTTTGTTTATTTGAATTTCATTATGAACTAAATTTCTTAGGTTGGAATTGATAGATGAACCCTAAGGGGAATTAGTTTTTCACAAGCTTTAATGAATTCAATTTTTTATGCTCAATCAATAGTTTGATATTTCTTATCTCTTTGCTTATGCTTGATCAACCTAAGTAAATTGCTTAGTTTAGTTTTAATTCTGAAAAGGTTAAAATTGAATGGAAGAATATTGATTGATAAGGGTTAACGATTCTTGAAATTGTTTTTGGTAATGCATAGACATATGTGTTTACACCTTAAGGCCTAAGCCGGAGCATCAAAGCATATTTTTAATCTAATTTAACCTAGACATAGGAATTAAGTTGGATTGGGAATTAGAATCATGCTAGGCTTGACGAAGTCACATGAACATTTGAGTTTGCTTGCATATAAAGTGTGTTTATTATTGCAGAATGCTGCAGCATAGCCACAACACTGCTGCAGCATTTGTGAATTCTAAGACTTTTTAGGGGGATTCTTGATTTTCCAACCATTCATCTCTACATAGTTTCATCACTTAATTATTCTTGCATATTTTAGGAGTAATTTAAGCCACTTTAGACCATCGTATTTATTTTCCTTAATTAATTTAGAATTTATTTATTTAGTTTTGCATAATTTCACAATTTTAATTATTTAGTTTCATAAATCACATCATCCCAATTTATCATTGTCTTTATTTTCTTTAAATTATTTGTTAAACACCTACTTAATCTACTAATCCTCGTGGAAACGATATCTTTCTTATCACTTTATTACTTGTTAGACTGCGTGCACTTGCGTATCAGTACTCTTAAATTTCCAGAAATTAGAAGAAGAAGAAGATCCTTACCTTGAACTCGATTCACGGATGGAAACTCTACCGATCTCTATCAAACCTTTACTGAAAGAAAACTACAACAATCCACCCCTAAAATCATGAAGAAATTAGCAAAACTTGGTCAAGGATTCTTTCCATTTAGACACCATAAGCTTCACTACAAAAAAACTGCCAAATTGCGACCAGTAAATTGCGACCAAATGGTCGTTTTTAACCTAAAATGCGACCAACAGAGTGGTTGCTAAAAAGCTGGTCGGATTTCAATTGTGCGACTGCATGGTCAAAAAAATTCGACCATATGGTCGCAAAAAATTTTGGTAGCAAAAAAGTCAAACTTTTGAAAATGCGACCAAATGGTCGCATTAAAAGGGACCATATGGTCGCATTTTATCTTCAATAGAAGTGACCATTTGGTCACATAAAAAGTGACCAAATGGTCGTAATTTTTGTGACCAAATGGTCACTTATTGGCTCAGTTAAAATACGACCAGATGGTCGCTTAAAAAGCGACCATCTGGTCGTAATTTATGTGAAAGATAAGTGACCAATTGGTCACATAAAAAAGTGACCAAATGGTCGCATTTTATGCGACCAAATGGTCACTTTAGTCTCAGTTAAAATGCGACCAGATGGTCGCTTAAAAAGTGACCATCTGGTCGCAATTAAGAATTTTTTTTTAAATTTAAATTTCAATAATTAGTTAATTAATTATTAATTATTTATTTAATTAATATTAAAATTTCATAAAAACAAAAAATTGGAATTCAAATAAAAAATATATATAAAAAATATTAAAAAAACGTTTTATACAATCGAAAGAATCCTATAACTACTGCGGAGGGGCGGGGTGGGGGGGAGGCGTCGATGACGAAGGGCCGCCGCCTAGAGATCCAAGTCGCGCGGCCAAAGCGGATGCGACCTAGGCGTCGACTCGTGCTGCATGCCTGGCCTCAATATCGGCGACTCGAGTAACGAAGTCCTCACGCATAGCCTCCATGTCCGCGCGCATTCTTCTTTCCGATCGCGAAGGGGCGGAGCTAGTGCTCGCTCGCTCCGCCGAGGCCGGGCACATCTCGCATAAAGGCGTCGCCCGTCTGAGCCGAGCCCAGGAACCGACCCATCAGGCCGAACCCCTCCAGGCCCTCCAAGAACGCCTCTATACGGTCCTCCTGAGTCGGTTCTTGAGTCCGGTGTGGGCAACCGCCGAGTCAAGGACTCGTGAAACGTTCCTAAACATTTAAAATTCAGAAAATTAAATGGTTAATATATAATGTGTATGAAAAATTTTAAAGAAAAAATAATAATTGAAAAAAATATTAAATACCTTAACTTCTTTTCGCCTTATCGTCGACTTAACGTCCCGTCCTTCTTCGTGTGAAGAACTAGGTGCGGCTCGTCGGGCGAACGGGCGCCCGTGCTTCGCTTCCTAAAAAATCAAAGAGTGAAGAATAAAACATAATAAATTAATAAGTAGTTGAAAAAAGAAAACGAGAAAAAAGAAAACGAGGAAAAAAACGGGAAAAAAAAAACATACCAATCGACGATGGTGCTCGTCGTGGGTCCGCGCCCCTGTGTGTTTCCCTTGGATTCTTCGCTGGTTGGCCTTATTCCTGCTTGACACTGCCATGCCCGAGGAGTGGTCAAGCTCGCGGAGCCGGCGTGGTCCTCCAGGCTCATCCACACGGGGCGGTTTCTTCGCTTGCTTTCGCGCGCCTGGAACATGAGGTCCTTGAATCGATCCCGGACGTGATCGTCCCATGGGGGAACAATCTACCGTCGGTGATATCGGGATTGATAACAGGAAACTTGCCCTGAAAAAATTGAAATAAAAAATTGTTAAAGTAATAAATTTATTTCTATAAATTTCAAAATTAATTAATTATGAAAATAAATTATGTTTTTACCTTCCAATCGTCCGTACATCCGACGTTTCTCCGTCGTCGGAATCTTCGTCCAGATAAGGTCGCTGGTAGAGGCATGCTCTGGAGGACCTCGCGAAACCGTTTTGAAACGGTCGATATCTGTTTGTACTTCTGCAAAATCACAAAAAATTATTGTGCTATATATTAGAAACTATTAGTTAAAAAGAATAAAAAACTTTTTGAAAAATAGTAAACAAAATTACTTACGTATCCCCTTCAATCCAAGGGGTGGAGTCCCGACCCGAGACGGCCAGTGCATGAAGTCGAGGGGCACCTGGATCCGACCGATCGACCAGGACCGACCCAGGACGCATACCCTGATGCTAAGCCCGGAGGCGTGGCAAGGGAGTCTCCTGGCGGCACTGGTGGTGTCGAAGACTCCGGTCCTCAGGGACTCCATCATCGAGCGTGGCGAAGAAGTCGCGTGTCGTGAATCGAAGAGGATGTCCAACTCCTCCGTAGTCGTCCGCATCGGGGGCAACGCCAGATGGCGTCTGCGGAGACCCCTCGTCACCCGCGTCGTCCAGGCTCGTCGGCGACCGGGGAGGACGTCGTCTGCCCGTCGTAATCCTACAACCAAAATAAACTAATTTAATACTAATTACGTAAGTAAAATATTGATTAGTTTATTTAATTAAGTAAATAATTTAAAATAAACTAATCAAATTAATTTGAATAAAAGTAAATTAAAATTAGATTAATTGAACTAAAAGTAATTCAATTAAACTTAAGATTAATTAAGTAAAACTAAAATAAACTAATCATTTAATTTGAAATAAAGTAAAGTAAAATTAGATTAATTGAACTAAAATTAATTGAATTAAACTAAAATTCAATTAATTTTAGTTTCAATTAATCTAATTTTACTTTACTTTAATTCAAATTAATTGATTAGTTAATTTTAGTTTTAAATAATTAATCTTATGTTTAATTGAATTAATTTTAGTTCAATTAATCTAATTTATATTTACTTTAATTCAAATTAATTGATTAGTTATAACTAATCAATTCAATTAAACTAAAATTAATTCAATTAAACTTAAGATTAATTAATTAAAACTAAAATTAATTAATTTTAGTTTTAATTAATTAATCTTAAGTTTAATTGAATTAATTTTAGTTCAATTAACCTAATTGTACTTTACTTTAATCAAATGTAACTAAAATTAAGTAATTAAACAATTTTTATTTAATAATTAAACTAAAATTAATTAATTAAATTAGTGTAACTCATTAATTTAAACTACTTAAGTATAATTGAAGTTAAACTATTTGAATGAATTACCCTACTTTAAATTAATTGATTTAATTAAAGTAATCTAAATTACATTAATTAAACTAAAATTAAGTAAAACTAAAATAAACTAATCATTTAGTTTGAAATAAAGTAAAGTAAAATTAGATTAATTGAACTAAAATTAATTGAATTAAACTAAAATTCAATTAATCTTAGTTTCAATTAATCTAATTTTAATTTACTTTAATTCAAAGTAATTGATTAGTTAATTTTAGTTTTAATTAATTAATCTTAAGTTTAATTGAATTAATTTTAGTTCAATTAAGCTAATTTATATTTACTTTAATTCCAAGTAATTGATTAGTTAATTTTAGTTTTAATTAATTAATCTTAAGTTTAATTGAATTAATTTTAGTTCAATTAACCTAATTTTAATTTACTTTAATTCAAATTAATTGATTAGTTCATTTTAGTTTTAATTAATTAATCTTAAGTTTAATTGAATTAATTAATCTTAAGTTTAATTGAATTAATTTTAGTTCAATTAACCTAATTATACTTTACTTTAATCAAATGTAACTAAAATTAAGTAATTAAACAATTTTTATTTAATAATTAAACTAAACTATTTGAATTAATTACCCTACTTTAAATTAATTGATTTAATTAAAGTAATCTAAATTACATTAATTAAACTAAAATTAACTAATCAATTCTAGTGTAATTATAAATTAATTTAGTTTAATTTTATTAAATTAAAGTAAACTATCTTAAATAAACTAAATAAGTAATTAAACTAAATTAGATTAAGTAATTAAATTAATTACTACTTAAATTGAATTAAAGTAAACTAAGTTAGATTAATTAAACCATTAGATTAATTAAACTAAAATTACTTAAAGTAATAAAATTAAAGTAAACTAATTAATTAGTTAATGTAAACTAAACTAATTAAATTAAACTACATAAACTAAAACTCAACTAATTAAAGTAAACTATCTTAAAAACTAAAACTAAGTAAACTCTAAATTCATAAACTAAACTTCAATTTGTTACGAAAACTAACCTCGTGTAATCGAAACCGGGATTGGTGGTTGAGGATTTTCGGTTTAGAGGAAGAATGGGAACCGGAACGGGAAGAAATAACGGGGAACGAAAGGGGAAAGAGAGAAACGAACAAAAAGAGAGGAAGAAAAAGAGAGAGCGGCAAGAGGAGAAAAGAAGAAAAGAAGAGAAAGCAGAACGGGAAAAGGGAAAAAGAAACGGGGGAAAGGAAAGGGAATGAAATTTAAATCATATTTTGTGACCAACTGGTCGCAAATATGTAATTATGACAGGAAATGAACAGTCACGCGGGCTGGGGAAGGAAATTGCGACCATATGGTCGCATTTACAAATACAAATGCTACCATTTGGTCGCATTTATAGAAAAAGCGACCAAATGGTCGCCCAGTTGCCATTACCAAGACTAGCTGTCTTGTCACGTGTCCCGTCAACAATTGCGACCATCTGGTCGCAATTATGAGATTCACCGCCAAATATTGCGACCATATGGTCGCATTACTTAAATTCACCGCCATAAATTTCATGAAAATTTAAAGTTACAGCCCATAATTGCAACTATATGGTCGCAATTCCAATTGTATTTTTTAAAAAATATTATTATACTTTTGCACAAATGCGACCATTTGGTCGCTTTTCTCCCAAAACCCTAAACCCTAAACAACCCTAAACCCTAAACCCTAAACCCTAAATCCTAAACCCTAAATCCTAAAATGTGACCAAATGGTCGCATTTCTCTTCTAAATTACTACCATGTGGTCACCTTTTTTGTAAAATTGCGACCATCCGGGTCGCAAATATTAATATTTATATACTTTTTTTTTATATTGGGTTACTTTCGATATTTACATATGACCAGGAACTCTTGTTTCCATGTTGTTATATTCATTGATATGTTTCTTCATGATTTTCGAGATAAATTTTTGTAATTCTTGATTTGGAACTATTTGATTCTAATTAAGAGTTTTTTTTAATACGATATAGATAATTTTATTCTTGTTTTTCAAGATAGAAAGTGCTAGAAGGGAACCAAATAGACTATTGAAGATGTACATATTTATATATAATTAATTTGCATCCACATATTCATTGGAAGCAATTCCAACCTGCAGAATCGATATAAACATGTCAAAGTTGAAATCAAGAGGAATCTTTCTTATAATAAAAAAAAAAGTTAATTTCATTTTCATCGTATTTCGTCATCTTTTGATTTTAAGTTTGGTCTATTGCTTTATTCATAATTGTAAATGCTTTACTTGAACAAAAAAGAGTCACACGACTATATTCAACTAGAGGTTTAAGGAAAATATAATTATTCTCCATACAATATTATTGTTCTCTCTTTGTATGGAAATTCGGATATTTTCAAGACGAGGTTAAATATTATTATTTACTCTACACAAATTTTAGAACAATCTAAAGGCGTTTAGATAGCTTATTGATCTTGAAGAGTTTTTATATTAATTGAAAGTGAATAATTTTTATTTAATTGACATTATTATTATTGTTAAGAAATGTAATCAATAAAATTAACCACATCTTGAAATTTTGGAATTATTGGTAATTTTTTCAATCATCTATTCTTATTTTTATTTTTTCTTTTCTAAAAGCTTATAATGTAATTTTATTTTATGAACAAATAAAATAAGACAAAAAATTCCACGTGCATCTCGCACGTGTTAAAAAATAGTTATTTATAAATAATTGGTCATATAAAGTCATATAATTTGCGACCATCCGGTCACTTTCTAATGTGACCATATGGTAGCTTAATTCCCGGCAAAATTTTAAGCTACCACTCCCCAAAAAAGGTCACAAAATTGCGACCAGATGGTCACTTTAAATTGTGACCACTTGGTAGCTTTTTTCCCTCCAAAATTATGCGCCATTTTTTGCTACCAAGACATATTTTAGTCACCAAAATTGCGACCAGGTGGTCACTTTTAATTGTGACCACTTGGTAGCTTTTTTCCCTCCAATTTTAAGCTACCACTCCCCAAAAAAGGTCACAAAATTGCGACCAGATGGTCACTTTAAATTGTGACCACTTGGTAGCTTTTTTCCCTCCAAAATTACGCGCCATTTTTTGCTACCAAGACATATTTTAGTCACAAAAATTGCGACCAGGTGGTCACTTTTAATTGTGACCATTTGGTAGCTTTTTTCCCTCCAAAATTACGCGCCATTTTTTGCTACCAAGGCATATTTTAGTCACACAAATGTGACCAAATGGTCGTTTTTATAGGTGACCAAGTGGTCGCTTTTTTTGCCCCATAATTTCGCGCCATTTTTTATGACTACATCTACTTTTGGTCGCAATCGGTCCGAAAAAAAGTGACCAGGATGGTCACTTAAAGTCAACCTTCAAATAAAGTGACCAACTGGTCACTTTAAAGCTACCACTTTTTTTGGTCGCAAATTTTTGGTCGCATTTTGGCAGTTTTTTTGTAGTGCTTCAAGGAAGAAGAAGAAGAAAAGAGAACCCTACCTTCTCTATACTGTCTTTCACGTGAATGAGCAGAATAGACCAAATTCCTTTTTTTCCCTTATTCACGTTTTTTTTATTTATCTCCAATAAACGATATAGTAATTATATTTAATTCCTGAAAAAGAATAATTAAATATAAATACCAAAACTTATCTAAAAATTTCCAATAAATATTAAAAGAAAATTAATATTTATTTATTTAACTCACCGGAAAAAAATACGGGACGTTACAAGTATCCCTCATGAAAGCAATGCATTATAATCATCATATATTTTTTTTAATGATCATGAGTACTAGAATCCAAAAAGTATTATTATTCAAGACAACATGCCAATATTTTAACTGTGTAAATTAATTTTGTACTAGGAATTTGATCCAAAGCTGTTTTCCCACATGACAATATCAAAGAAAAAATATTTTGTGTTATCATTTTGTTCAAAGTTGTTTGTTTATATGAAGCTTTAATTTAATGTCCACAACTTGCAATTCATATCATAAACTAAATTATCCCATATCACAAGTCTTTTGTTGGAAGCCTAGCTTCAGATATTTGGTGCTATTTCTCATGGCCCTACACAGCTGCTTCTTTGGTGGGATTTCTTTCACAATTAATATTTTATGGTTTATGATTATTTTTTTAAATGGAGTAGTTAAGGAGATGTCTGAGAGTAATTGCTTTTTAGAATTAAAATTCAGTGAAAATATATTTTGATAGATAATTTTTTTATTAAATGATTATGTGTTGATTGCTTTCCCCCACATCAATATAATCTGCAACTTAGAGTATGATATATATATATATATATATATATATATATATGTGTGTGTGTGAAATTTTATTAGATATCATAAAATAAATTTTAACCGTATTATTAGTATTGAGTATTGTGTGAATCAATGATTAATTTATTGTAAAAATATGTAATTCAGTGTTAATCACTGATTGACCCACTCAAAATTTACTATATTGGTAAAAAGAAAAGAAAAAAAAAATTAAACATGCTATTTCTATAAATATTACTTAAAATCTTGCTTGATTAATTGATTTTACTTGGGTTTGGGGATTGTTTAATCATGAATTGGAAAGGGACTGAATGGTGATGACATTGGGATTTCAAGTGGGTTAATATTTTATTATCCTAGTATAAAAATAAAAAAATAAAGTACCCTTTTTGGGAAATCTTTCCTCATGTTTAGGATTTCCTTAAACATGGAGTGGAAAGTGACTGATGGTGGTTTTGAAATGGGCATTTCAGTGGGTTCATTTTTTTATTGTCCCTAGTGCGAGAACATTAAAGTACCTTAATTAATAAATTAAAATTAAAGTAGAAACTAAAAAATACTCATTAAAATAAGATATTTAGATTATTGGATAAACAAGTTAAGTGACTATAAACCACACTATATTAATTTATTATTTTAAAACCTCTCTCTATCAAGAGAGTGCATGTTCGAAGAAATTATTTGAATGTGGCTAGAATAATATGACAAGTGATATTCAATAATTTTTGGAGGCGGGGTGGGGTTTTAAAACCATTTCGTTCTTGGAAATAAAATTAAGAATATTTTTATAAATAAAATTTTATTTTACTTTAAATATTTCAAATATTCAACTTTGCAAATGAAAAAGGAGAGGGTTGATAACCAATGGTTTAGATAAAAAGCTTAAACTAAGAAAGATATACATTGAGTTGTAGGCCGACAATAGCACATGGACTGATGGAACCATTTGTTTTTTTTTTTAATGAAATTATTCATCACTATTTTGTTTAATAAAAAGTTAATAAAATTATGATCACTAATAGAGAATTTTGGCTTAAAGTTTATGAAAGAATTTGATCAATTGAGTTGATAAGATTTCAACTATTGATTGTTAGTTAGCAATCGCGTAACTTTTTTTTAACAAAAAACTATTTGTATCACATTATTGTATTTTTATATTTTAAATAATCATTAGAGATTTGTGGATAATAACTTATAACCATACAAAAGAAATTTAAAAATCGGCTTTATTATAGTTAAAAAATATTGGCTTTATTAAAGTTACATGGATGATTCTTTGTGATCAAAACTCATTTTGTTTTTTTTACTCAAAGATTTGAGTATAGAAAGCTAGCTTTAATGCATGCAATTTCCCTTATGTTCTTAAATTATTTTGTCATTATAAATTAGAGAAATTTCAACCGATTACATTTTATTGATGAATAATTTTAAAAATAGAAAATGTTTTGAAATATTTTTAAAATTACATTTCTCACACTGAGATGTCATTTTTGAAAACCCTTATAAATTATTACCAAAACTAAAGAAAAATAGATAGATGAAAAAATAGAATAAAAATGAGGGAAACACACAAATTTACATGAAAATTTATCATGACATAAAGTAACAAAATAAAAGAAATAAATTATTATTATTTGAAAAAAAAACAAAAAAATAAAATGGAGGGGGCAACATGCATCCTCAATTATCTCTCCTAAGAACTTTTGCAATAATATAGTTTGAAGCTACTAATATGGCTAACCTCGTTTTCCCTAATAAGAAAAATCGTCAAATTCAAGATCTTAAGAATTTTTCCCATTAAAGAAAAAGCTTAGAAGTATCGGATATTCTTAAGGAATAATGTAAAGAGAAACCTAAGAAAATAAAGAAAAAATTACAATACAATTTTCATGTTTGATTCTAGGATTACAATACAATTCCCTTTTAAAAAGTTATAGTCTTCATGTTTGATTCTCTCATTGATTAAATAAGATTTCACTAGCTACTTGGTTCTCCAATTTATTTTTCTTTTGTCTAATTAATTCTTTCCCGGCATAAAATTGAGATTTAGATGACAATACGAGCAAGAACTCGACTAGGTAGGTTTTAGTAAACACTTAATTGTAGTTGGTTTGAGTATTTATTTTCCCAAATTTATGACGTAATATTTTTTTTTTTAGATTTAGATATGTAATTTAAGAATCTTTTAATTAAATTCAAAGGATTTTGAATTAAAATTTCAAAATTTTCATATATCGACTAATGATTCTACAATTCTTAAAAAATGTTTAAATATGCATCAATTTATCCCCTCAACTTTTTTATTGGTTAATTTAGGTCTTTTAAATTTTTAAAAGTTTGATTTTGGTCTTTTAACTTATATCTACTTTTCATTTTAATCCTTCACATAACTCTTTTACGTGTAAATTAAAAGAACGGAAGGAACAAAGTAAGTATAATATAAAATCTCTTAATAAATTAATAAAATATTATCACATCACTTAGTATCAAGATTCAATTAGTTGTTATTCCAAAGCATAACCTATTATTCATAGATATGCAGTTTCACTTTCAAGAGAGTGACTCAATCTCCGCCCAACCTTATATTAAGAAAATATCAGTATCAATTATGTCAAATCTATGATAAGGTAAATTAAGTAAGTTAGTGGAAGAAGCATTTCCATTTGATTAAAAACTTTATTAATTAAACAGATATGATATCTTTTGTTAATCAGTAATCAGTATCAAATTTTCATTAAAAAATCAAATTATTTTCATTAATCTTACCTTGGTGATGTCTAATCAAAATCCATGTATCTTTTCAAGATTCCTTAAAAATTCCCATTGAATGGCTCTGAAGAAAGTTCTGAAAAAGAATATGAAAATGGAAGTGTGTCAATTGTTTTCTATAAACTTCCCAAATATAGAAATTATTCCCTTCCCTTTTCTCTCTATTAGTAAACTTATTTACTCTTTCAAACCAACTTTAAGGTTTCTAACCAAACATCTCCATGTGAGCCAAAATTAATTTTAAGAAAATAGACAAGTTGGTCCTCTAAAAACTCATATTTAAATAAACAAATCATGAATTGACTTAGTGGTCGAAATTTTTTTATTTGAAACCCTAAAATTACGAATTCAAATCATGTGTGACCACATACTCAAAGATATTATCCTTTAAATTTCTGACATCAAATTGTAGAATCGTGTGATTGTCTTGTAAAAATAGTCGAAGTCTACGTAAGCTGATCCACATCACTCATAGATATTAAAAAAAAAAAACTCATCTTTACTCAGGAATTCGCTCAAGCTAGCCACCACTTTTTGTACTCATAAATAGTGTAAAAATTTGCTAGCTTCCATATTTGCAATGTTACTTTCCCTCTTGTATTGGTTTACCTAATTTCTTCCAAGGATTTTTTTTCTCTCCTTTTCTCTTCATATTGGCTCTTGGTTTCAGCCATTGATATGGAGCAAAAGAGCTCATATTGGAACTTGATTGTGCTAATAATTCTCATCTTTTTTCAGCTCCATTTTGTAACATCAAGGCCACTAAACAAAATTCATCCACCTGAGGCCATTAATATCATCTCTAAGCAAATTATTCTACATTCAAGCCAGCCAAAGCCTCCAGCTTCCATTTCCTTCACCATAAATCGGTATAAAAAAATGGAGACCGATGCTTTCCGGCCAACAACACCGGGGCACAGCCCCGGTGTCGGCCACCAGGATCCACCCGGAGCTCCATAGCCAAGGCATGCATGCATTAGACTTTGAGACTCAAAGTCCTTTTACATAAAAAAACAATGTATTTTGCATGCAGGAGAGGGAAGAGAGAATTAATGTTTGCTTGGTTGATTATGATTCAAATGTTTATCTTTTATTTTTATTATCAAAGTTTTCTGTTTGTTTGTTTTTTTGGGGACCCAATTAGGGTTTTCTGTTTAGTTTGGAAGATTCATGATATGTGGTTTGATATTTAGTTTTTAGGGCTCTTCTGTCTCTCCATCATCTGATTTTTGGAGAAATTTTTAGGTCTAGAGAGTAATGATTTAATCTTCTCTCTCTCTATATATGTATGGATTTCCTTCTTATTTTTTGAGTTTGTTTTCTTATTGTTTGATACTTTGCAGTTTTTATCTTCCTAAAGGAAATATAATTACTAATTTCATTTTGCCTTTCATATTGGAGGGGGATTGGGAGGTTTGGATATTACTATATATGTTGGGAATTAACGAGTCTCAATAATCTTTACATGAATATGATATTGTTCACTTTAAATCTAGACTTTACTTTTATTTTCACCCAAAATATCTATTCATGTTCATCTCGTCTCTAAACCAATATGAGATTTTGTTCGCAATCCAACTGTATATTTAATAATTAATTAAGGAGAGTATTTATGCCGAGAGTACTAGAAATGTTTACACATTACCATTGTATTAGTCTCATATTATATATTTGGCAATACAAATGTAAAATAAAATATCATATTTTTTATTAGATTGATACTGGGTTAGGAAGAATTAATCTTTACTATCATGTGTTTTATTTTTGATTGACCATTTAATTAATACTTATCTCATGACAGATAATAAGACTCTCTATTGAGGCCATTGGCCTCAATTAATTTTAGATAAGGGAATTGTATATGCATGCATAAACCTAAACAAGTCTAGTCTAGTTTTCGATTTTTTTCTTTTGCAAAAAAAAAGTTTTCGATTTTCGTGGATTTCCTAAACCCGCAATTTAACATCATATCCGTGACACATTTGTATAATTTAGGTTAAGTTTGGGGTTTGAGAAAATATTATTATCACACATTCATAAAAACACAACATATATATAGATGTTTCGTGTTCTTTAAAATATGTGACAAGTTTAATGGTCGAAGTTGACTAATATCGCAAGGTGGTGCGAAAGCACCATTCTTGCAGACGTGGGTGTGCTCATGCACAGGGGCGGAGTCAGAAATATTTTTTAGGGGGGGCAAAAATCATATTAAACTATATTTAAGAAATTAAGGGGGGGGCAAAATACACCTAATATATTAAAAAAATCTAATTTTAGATAAAAATTATACAAATTTTACATTGAAAAAAGCATTTTAAAAAAATCAAGGGGGGGCAATTGCCCCCCTAAGCTGCATGTGGCTCCGCCCCTGCTCATGCACAACTTCATGTCGCAAAAGGTAATTGTATATTGGATACTTTAAAATGCTCTTTGCACTTCGCATGTACGTATCGTGTGACATCCAAAGGTTCCCTTAGACGGTGAAACAAGTTTCACTTATGGCAGCAACATACGGTGGTGTGGTTTTCCATGCCCAAATATTAGAAGGCTCAAGTTCGGCTCGGGCTCAAGCCCAACGAGCTTTTGCTTTTGGTCGAGCCGAGCCGACTCGGCCCAATCTAAAATGTTAAGACTCGCGGCTCGGCTCATGGGCTAGGCTCATCGAGCCGAGTTTGGGCCTGGCTCGTTGGAGCGAGCCAAGCTCGGCCTATCATATAAGTTCATTTTTGTATTATATTTTCTCAACAACCAATAATGTATAACTTTCGAATCACTTTTTTTAAAAAAATCAAGTGTTAAAAAAATTAACATATTAAACTTATTATTTTAAATAACAATTTTATCTGTTAAATAATTTAACTATTTTATTTTATCTTATTTAGTAATTACACAAAAGTATCAACTTTAAAAAAAAATATTTTTATTAATTATTTCATACATGAATATTTGAGAATAAAGTGCATCACTACAATATAAGTACATCCCAACTAGGTTGACACCCACTTATTTGTCAATCATATGCATTTTTCTCAACTTAAAAAAATTACATGAAATGAATAAATTATTATTTGGGAGAATCACATTCTTTAGCCGATGTTGGTGAAATGAATGTCTCAAACTCTTTAGTTGACTTTTCAATATTTTCTTCTTCATGCATCTTTTTTTTTGCTAGCTCTCAATATAAAATTTTATTTAAATAATAAATAAATATTGCGAGCTTTATTTGGGCCGAGCTCGAGCCGGCTCGTTGGATCGGCCCTATGAGGCTCAAACGAGTTGGCCCACGAGCCGGCTCGTTCCAAAAAAGGGAGGCTCATATTCAATCCAAACAATTAACGAGCCGAGCCGGTCCGTCAAACGTTGACTTCCGGGCCGAGTTCGGGCCGAACCCGAACCGAGTCAAGACCGGCCTTTAGGCTGCGAGTCATATGATGATGGTGAGATCACACCAATTTGGACGATGGATATGCAATTGGTTTAGACGCAATCCGTACAATACAAACAGACCCAGTGCCTATTAAGATTTTTTATTCCCAAAATTCAAAATAAAAAAAATAGAGAGAAATTATTAGAGATTCCTTTTTCCTCTCCTCCTCATGTTTCGGGTTCGTGTCAAAGTTAACCACGGTAGTGTTTTTAATCCTTGAAAGGGTTTGTGTATTTTATGAGACAAACGTTTGATATACTCTGACACTAAGGCACGTGGATGAAATATTGTTTTTAGAAGATTTACGTCATACATACCTCACATATGGTTTAGGTTACTCTTAAAAAAATTATATTAATAATATGGTTTTAGTATATTTAATATGTGTTGATTGTGTCTAGAAGTTATTATAAAAAATAAAATTAATAAAAAACATTAACATTATTCTCACATTTCTAACCAAATTAATAACATAGAGAAATTTCATTAGACGACACGTTTTGAATATTGAAATGATCACACAATACACGTTACATTGCAACACATGATAACATTTAGTTTTTCCAAAAGTGTAGGAAAGACCGATTGTGTATTGCTCAAGCATTTTCAAAATCATTACATGGCATGTCCTCAATTATTAGTGTTATATAAGTAAGGTGGGTTTTTTTTTTCATATAGAATTTAATTCCAATGACTTCTTTTTTTTTTTACATAATGTTAGAGTGAGGACTGAACCACACTGTAAAGTGTGGAATTATATGACTTAACTAATAGATTATGTTCTAGTTAACACTTAATTTGAGTTCAATAAGCCTACCAAATTTTAACTATTTGATTAATATTGTTTGAGGTAAAATTCAACCATTCATAACTAAACCATAAGCCTCTGAGAAATTGAATTAAATATTAACAAAATGACGACACTTAATCGAATTAAAGTAGATCATTTCACCAAACTCAACAGTTGAGATATTTATTAAGAATATTTAAAGAGATATAAAACTATAGACCATTGAGCAGTCATCAACTTAAATATTATATTTTGGTTGAGAGTTGCATTCAACATTTAATTTCCATGTCTCTCACCACTCATAACATGGTTGGGTTGGTAAGGATCGTCTTGGGCTCTATTAAATGATAAAAAATCATTCATCAATATTTTTCATGAGATATTTCATTGGACGGCAGATTTTTATGTAATATTTGTAAAAATATCAATTCAAAAAAATATTTATAAATATAACAATTTTTATCATGTCTATCAGTGATTAACAATGATTTATGTGTTTATCAGTGATAAACATAATGTAAAAATATGTAATTCAATGTTTATCATTGATAAACTCGAACAAAATTTGTTATATTTGCAAATATTTTTTTGAGCTTTTATTTTTACAAATATTATTAAAAAATTTGCTAGATTTGCAAATGCCCCATATTTCATTTAAGTTTTCTTTTCTCTTTTACGTTTTTTCTTAAGAACGAACTTAAAATATTATATTTTGTGCAAAAGGAAATCTTGAATATTATATTAATTTAAATCTAATTAAAATATTTTTATAAATATTTTTCTCTTATTTTTTTTATTAAGAACATTTATATATATATATAATTATTTTTTTATCAGAAACCATAAATTTCTAGACACCAACTCTAGAGGTTAAAAACATCTAACTATTCAAAAAAATTCTTAAAAACTTTTTGGAAAATAATAACGGAAAACGATTTTTAAAATTGTAACACAACATTTTTTTTTATGTTGTTTCTCTATTTTTAAAAAAAGATATATATATATATATATATATATATATATAATTATATAATTATTTTTTTTTTATCAAAAATCATAAATTTCTAAACACCAACTCTAGAGGTTAAAAACATTTAACTATTCAAAAAAAGTTCTTAAAAACTTTTTGGAAAATAAAAACAGAAAACGATTTTTGAAATTGTAACACAACATATTTTTTATGTTCTTTCTCTATTTTTAAAAAGTAGAATTATCTTTTCGTTTTCAGAGTACGAATCCTCAGTCTAATCAAAATTAATATCAAAATAAAAATTCATTGGTTGATATCTTGTAATGATAAAGTCAACTTAATTGACTTTTTAGTTTAGGAAACAAGAAAATCTCTATGGGACAAGACAACTATATATTGAGCAGTATCCAACATATAATTCAATTCAACTTTTCATGGTAAGATAAGATAGATCTGAAAACAATAGTAATGGAGCAAAAATATTTCTATTTTTTAATTAAAAAAAATATGTTTTAGTCCCAAATTTCCTACCTGAAAATTTCAACTAATACATTTTATATATGACTAATTTTTAAAATACTTTAATGTTTTGAAATATTTTTAAAAATTATATTTTTCAAACTGTGGAATTTCATTTTTGAAATTTTTTAAATTTTATACAATTTTTAAAAATATAAATTCTTACAAAGCCATTTTTTTAAAATCCCTTATTTTATGTAATCTTTTAACATAAACTTGACTTTTTTTTCCTTTACATTTATCAATAATTAAATGTCTATCCAATATTTTTGATGAAATACAATAGAAAAAATACATAATGGTAAAGGAATCGCTACCAATGTATTTTCATTTGATGGAGTGTTTTAAATTTTACTTGATGATTATAAAGTCATTGTGTGTTTGTCAAACTAAATATAGTTCGTATAATTATATAGACTGCTAAATAGGGTTAAAATCATGAATTTCTTTTTGAAGTTGGAAATGTTTGGTTACACACACAACACAACCTTATTTATAATTGAAATTGAAATCTTCTGTCAATTGAAAAATAAAAACTATGTTTAAATAGTATGATCCAATTAATATTTGCAAAAACTAATTAATGTCAATGGTGTCTATTGTTGACTTGATTTTCTCTCCCTTTTTTTTAATTGAAAACTCAAAGAATCCAATCAAATCAATCTTAACCTAACCCGAGTTCAAAACCGAGGCTAAATGTCCCTAAAGTAGAAAATATTTTTTTAATTTATTGCCTATTATTTTAAAAAAAGAATTAATTTCATTGTTCACACAGAGATTTCGATATAGAGAAATAAATGAGGAATAAATGATTTGTAGTTATAAATTTGAATAGTTACAATCTCTAATAAATATCCTCTGATGCTTTCTCAAAAGTATAGACTTTGACTCGAGGGTCGATCGACGTATTCTCGGATCAAAGGATTGATTGGTTGAAATCTTCTATCTTGAACACTATAATTCTTCGGGCTTGTGGGATCTTGATCTTCAAAGTATTTGTCTTCGAATAATCCTTCAAGTCGTCTTGGATCTTTGTAGTCTTTGAGTTGTCTTTGATCTTCGTGTTCTTCGAATCGTCTTGGATGTTCAGAGTTTTCGAGTAATCTTGGATTGTCAGAGTCTTCGAGATCGTCTTCTTCTCCTCCAAAAATCCCCCGAATTATGAATGACCTACTCTATTTATAGAGTTTTCAATGGGCCTTTTGGTGGGTTGGGCTTAATTTGATAATGGGTCTGAGTGCCACATGGCACAATTTGATTGGACCAACCTACATCATCAAATGACCATGGACAATGACACATGGCATCATCTTATTAGCCAATTTTATGTCTTTTACTTTAAAAAATAATGACACGTGTCAAAGCATGATTGGTCTCTATTTAATGACGTGTAATTTTGTCATTTATATAGAGAATTACGTGGCAAATTGTAATTGGTTGAATTTTCTCCTTCTACATTCATCCTTAAACTACAAATAATTATTAATCGAATTACTATTTACAATGTAAGTTTTAAAAACATCAATTTTATGTTGTACATCTACACTAACCTTTTTTTTTTCTTTTTACCTAAGAGAGTAGATGTTTTTCTTATGAGTAGGGTCAACATTATAAACAAATTAATTTTAATTTTTTAATTTTCAGGTGAGGTGGATAATCAATCTTTAAAAGCACCGCATCTAAAATAATATATTTATAGATATCACACCATAATTATATTATAAGTAAACTTCTAATAATGTTAATTTAAAATATTAATGCATGAAAAATGAAATTAAAACGTTTAAAATACAATTAGAGTTAAACCAAATATTCTTATACTATGTCACTTGTCTTTTTTCAATTTCTTTAAATTAGTGACGGGAGAAAAACCTTAAGGGGTCGTTTGGTTGTTGGTTTGAGTTGTTAAGTAGAGAGTTGTTAAACAGAGGTTGTTAATAATGTGTTTGGTTTGTAAAAAACAATGAATTTGTTAAGTGTAAAATATGTTAAAGTTGGGAAAATGAAACAAAACTCATCATATTGAGTTTCAAAACTAAGAAATAAACAATAATGTGACCCCCAACTCACTATCCAAACTTGACAATCAAACGGTCCTTAACTAACTTAAAAGAATCTTATCGGTGGACTCAAATGTATTTTTTTAATAATTGGGTTGAATTAAAACCCTACTTTTAACTCATCCCATAAATACACCTAAACAGGTAAAAAAATTCGAAAGCAAAACTTCTTCTTCTTGTTTTTTTTTTTAAACGAACCCTTTCTAAATCTCTGTGTCATCTCTGCTTGTTAATTTATTTTATCAAAATATGCCCGGTTTGGCATTGAGTTTAGACTGTTTTTCTTAAAATCTTAACTTTTTTTAATATTTGGTAAAGTTAAATTTTACCCATTTTAAAATAACAATTTTTTTTAGATATCACATATTAGATGTTAAATAAAATAATAATTACCATTTGTGATAATTCTTTTATTATAAATATAAATAAGCACCTTCAAATAAGTTTATTAAATATTATCAAATTATTTATATATTTCATAAAAAAATTAACAGTTGAGTTTATAAAATATTAATATATAATTTATGAAAATGCTGATTTTTTTTCTAAAGGACAGTTAACACTAATTATTTTAACAGATCGGACTTAAATATATATAAAAACAAAATTTAATATTAATAAAAATCAATTGATTTGATCTCGAATTCCTTGACTTCTAAATTTTTTTATTAAAAAATATACGTCATATTGAGAATTATATATAGAGAGAATGGCCCTATTGAATTAAAAACACTAGGTGGGGGACGAAGATAGTGGATGTGCCAGAATAAATAAATAGCATTTAGAATATGGGTCGACTATTTTTACGCTCTTGCTTTTCCATATTAGCTATTCGCATTTAATTTTTTATTTGTCGCAAATTCAAAACGACCATACAACATTTCATTTCCTACAATAATCGTATGAACATGTACAAATAGTGTTAATTGGGGCGGGGCAGGGTGGCGAAAAAATCACCCGCCCCTGCCCCGTTTAAGGTTTATTAACATACTCTATTAATAAATAGGGTAGGGTCCGGGACGGGAATAGAATTAATTGAGGTGGGACGGGTGGGGAAAAAAAACTTTAAACGAGGCGGGTATAAATAATCATTTACACCCGTCCCGCATTATTTACACCCCTAATATGGGCGGATCTAGAAATAAAATTTAGAGGGGACAAAAATTATATAAAGTTAAATTTTAAAAAAATTAGAGGGACAATGGTCTCCTCTCTCCCACATTAGTAGATCTGCCCTTGACTTACGTGCATGAATTATAATCATACCATTCACATGTATTAGTCAACTTCTTCCAAAAAAATCAAAATATATATTTAAGATAAAAGTATAATTGTAGTCTCTAAAATTTAATTTAACTTTCATTTAGTATCTTTAAATTTCTGTAAGATTTCGAAAATAGTTTAAAGTGACAGTTGTCGTTAGTTTTCTATTAATTACAATAAAAGAAAGTTGACAAGACATTAAAATGATAATGTGATATATTGACTTACATAGTTTTTTCTTTTAAATTAAATTTTATACTATATTTTTAGGGTTTTATAATATAAAAGGCGAATATATATATCAATTTGGTGGAGAGAAAACTCAAATACCCGACTTCATGAAAAGAATTACCTGATCAATTGAGGTATATTTAGGTTGGCTAATAATTTTATACTTCAACTATACATTTGTTGATTTCTTTTTTTTTAAAAGAACAATATTTTTAGAGGTAGGTCACACCGACATTAATCTCATATTTATTATTTCTATCAGAGAAGTTCATCTGAAAAATTCATATAAAGTTTTTACCTATTTAAAATCAGATTAAAGATAAAATAAAATAAAATATTCAGATCAAATCAAACTGCGAAAGTTTTCCGTATAATTAATACCGAGTTGAATTAAATATGGTTCAGTTTTTGCAATTCATTCAAATTCTCACCAAATCGAACAGCAAATATTAAATATGCTTAGAAAATGTATTATTCAAAAAATCAAATCGAGATGGTCCAATTTAGTCCAAAATTTTAATTATTATTAGAGATAATTGTAAATCACACCAATTATTTAGATCAGCTTTTTTTTAACACTATTATGGTTTGTAAAATTATACATTACACTATGTATCACTTAGTTTTAACGAATTTCAGACAAATAATTATTTAACGTTTGTTGTATATTCCGTAAGAGTGTTTAAAAACATTTATAAATCAGAAAAGTATGATTTATAAATCAGCATGAGAATGCGATAATTTACAATTATCCATTTCCCGAACCAAACCGACTTTTACGCTTGTGATAATAACAAACGGATAATACTTGCATACTTAACGTTGAGTATGAGCTCATACTCACCGCCATACATGTCATGTTTTTATTGGACCAATATGGTAGTAGTGTTGTAAACAGTATACTGAAATAACCAGGAAGAATATAATGATGAAATATCCGAACCCAACGAATACACGTTGTCTCCTTAAGACAATTTTACTCTCTTTCGTGCTTGAGTTTATAGACGCAGCACCTCGTTCACAAGAACAACGAATAAAACTTTATTGGAATATACTGAAGTTTTACCGATATTAGAAATAAAAAGAAGATAAGATTTTTTTTAATTTTTTTTTTTGTAAAACAAAATGAGAAGAGTACCCTTTTATAGACAGATTCGTGGCCATTTGAAATAGTTATGACTCTTCTACAAGTTAGTTAAATTCGAACGTTATTTTAAAAAGGTATGTAAGTTTGAAGAAACATAACCTATAATAAAAGAATACAATTCATGGTCAATGAACACAACCCATAATCAAGTACCATTTATTCCAACAAGTATGACCTGCAATTTTTTTTTAAAATAATCTAAGTTCAAATTGAGGAAAAAAAAAAGTTTCAAATCAAATCAAACTGAGATAGTTTTCTATATATTTAATACCTAATTGGATTAAATATTGTTGGGCATGCGATTCATTCAATTTCTCACCAAATCGAACCCATTTTTTTAATATAATTTAAAATTAAATATACTAAAAATATATTATTCAAAAAATCAAATCGAGGTGGTTTGAATAAGTCCAAATGTTTAATTATTATTAGAAATAATTGAAAAGTACACAAGTGGTTTAAAACCGGTTAAAATATTTTTATAGTTTGTAAAATTATAAATCACACTCTCTATCAATTAGTTTTGATGAATTTAAAAAAAATATTTATTCTATGTCTCTAGCTTATCACACAAAAAATGTTTTAAGCCCATTTTAAAATTATAAAGGTGTGCTTTACAAATCAGCAACTGGAGGTGAAACCAAGATTATTTTGCGAGGGGTAAAATTTTTATAAAGTTGTTTAATAAGAATTAAATGGGGCAAAATAGTTAAAAAAATGTATTAAAAAAATTAAAATTGTAAGTTTTTACCTCATAAATTATCCTTTCTCCATAACATAAGAATGTGATTTAAAATTATCTCATATGTTTAGTATAATGGGTAGCATATCGTTTTAGTCCCTAAACTTTCACTTAAGTTTTATTTTCATATCAAAATTTTCATCATTAAACTTTACGATTCGTTTCATTTTAGTTCATTTATCTATATTTTTCCATCTGAGACACTAGCAGGTTTATGTAATATGTAATTGATTATGTGGCATTATATAAATATACAATGAGGTTAAATGAAGTGAAAAAACGAATATAGAGTGAGATCAAATACTGCAATTAATGAGAAAATGATGAGACTAATCTCATTGTATATTCGTTTTTCCATGTCATTTAATATCACTGCATATTTCTGTAATGTCATATCACCAACTACATGCAACATAAGTTCTCTATTAGTATCTCATAAGAAGAAAAAAAAACATAGATGGAAGGATTAAAGCAGAACGAATTGTAAAGTTCAAGGACTTTTAAAATATAACTTTTAAAAGTTTTGGAATAAAAATAAAACTAGAGTGAAGGTTCAGAAATTAAAATATATCTTATCCTAATATAATTCAATTCATATTTTACACCGAGTCGAACCAAACCGATGTTTTTATTCTTGTGACAACGACAAAAATAAAAATAAAAATTCCTAGTGGTTTGATCCACATCAAATATTTGGCATTCATTTGCACCACGTGACACATTCTCTCTCCAAAATTGGTATATTTATTAAGAGAAGAGCAGTAAGCTTGACTTTCTTTTAGAAAGGGATACCATTTTTATATAACCAGACTTGGAAATTAAGCTTGATAGCTCATTGAATATTGCCTCAAATGGAGTTTTCCGGAGTAACGACGGCCACCACTTTCACCTCCGGAATTGGAAAACAACTTCGCCATCTTGTCATCGAGATCGACGGCGCCGCCTCCAAAGACAAATCACAGCTACCACTCCCCCCTTCCTCCAACTCTCACCTCTCCGCCCGTGAGATGGATTCCCTCACTGCTCTCTGTGATACCTTCTTACCTTCCTCCGCTTCCGTCGTTTCCGATCTCGACACTCCAACCGCGTCATTCTTCCGAACGTCCGCGTCCGCTGCCGGGACTCCCGAACGTGTAAGATGACTTTTGAGATAAATGTTTTTTTAGGAGACACTTTTTCTTAAAAATGCATCCTTTAAAGAAAAAAAACAGTTTTAACTGTCTAATCAAACATCATGAAATTTTTTAATAAATTAAAAACACTTGAAAAATTATCTCGAAACGTATTATAAATATAAATCGACTAAACTGAATTTGATTTGATAGTTATCTTCAAAGAAAATTCAGTTGATGAGTGATGATCATGCATGCATGTATGATGTCGGTAGGGGAGATGATTAATTGAAAAAATTAGTCGTGTTAAAAATAATTTCTGACTCCGTCCCTGATTGATACCATGCAGGTGGGGAAAATGATATGTGAGAGAGTAAAACATCCAAGGAAATGGCTAGTAAGAGTGAGCTTATGGTTATTATCAACATGGTATGGAACATATATATTATGTGGAAATGGGAGTCTTTCTATGAATTTCCCATATTTTCAGAATTTTTCAAAGGTTTCTCAGAAGAAAAGGGAAGAAATAGCTCTTTCATGGTCTCTCAGTTATTTTCTTCTTTTAAGGATGTTCTTCAGAACTATCAAGATCTTTGCTCTCCTTGTTTTCTTCACCCAGGTTAGGGTTTTTTTTTTAAAAAAAAACAAATAAATAAAAATTCTTATATGAATGAGAAATTAATTAAAGTCGGTAAATGATAATAATTAGGTTAAATTTTATTTCCCCCCCTCCTTATAACCTAAATTTGGAGTTTAGAAAGTGTTTGTGAGATTATTTGAAATCATATATTTTCAAATTTGGAGATTTTTGAAATAATTTTATTTGAAGTGGGTAGATTTGAAATGAATATATCTCGAAAAAAATATTGATTGGATAATAACCGGAAATAAGATGTTTTTTTTTTTTTAAAATTATCCTAAAAAAAATTGATAAGATAATACCCTAAAAATATTTGATAAGATATAATATTTAATTTTATATTGTGTGAGTGATAGTGATATGGTGAAATATAACTATTATAATATTTATATGATCATTATATAGTATTATATGTTAAAAAGATAAAGGAAAATTGCATAAACCACCCTTGAATTATATAGGTTGTAATATTTATACCTTTAAACTTTCAATTTGATCAATTAAACTCCTAAACTTTATAAAGTGTTAAAATTAGACCCAAATTTTTTTAATTTGTTAAATTACCACCTAAAATCGTGTAATTAGACATTAAAAATTAACATAGAGATGGGTAATACATCCTTAAAATAAATGGGGGAGACAGGGATGAGTTTGGTGAAGAGATTATCGTTTTGGACATCAAGTACATTTCGAGATCAGGGTCAAGTATGGGGTTGAGTGTGAGATAGGAGTCCTTGGAAACCCGCTCCCATAGAGATTTCATGAAAACACTAAGTAAATTAAAAATTTGATTGATTAAAATTTTTTGGGTCTAATTTTAATATTTTACAGAGTTTAAGGGATCAACTGATCAAATTAAAAATTAAGGATGTAAGTATTAAATTCTTATAGTTTATGGGTGATTTGTGTAATTTTTTAAAACGAAAAAAATATAACTATTGACATGAGTATTAAATATTGTAACGGAATTGTTAACAGAACAGTCTTGATGAACTTTTATTGGCAGGAAAAATTTTAAGAGCCTTACTGCCAAATTAAAGAAGAAAAATAAATATTAAAATAAAAAAAATCTGATTTTTTTCATCTCTCTTATTCTTTCGCACACTAACTTGTGTATACAATTTAATTTATTTTAATCCAACATTAAGTTTTTCACAATCTATTGGGAGATGTTTAATAGAAGAGGTAGGTTAAGATAAGTTTAGGTTTTATATTAATCTAAACCATGTTTATTATGTAGGTTTAAGAAAATCTTAGGTTTATCTTTAAAATTTATAGATTCTAAACCGTAAGGGTTTAATTACATAAAATTACGTTTTTGAAACTCATATTTCAGCACATCTAAACTTAAACCTACACAAAACTCGACTTTCACAAAGTCAAGATTAATAACTCCCCACCAAATATTCTGATAATTTAATATAATATTATAATAATATGAGATTTTGAATTCAAATATTTTATTATTTACTCTCTATTTATCAAATTTTTTTCTTAGCCCAATAAATGAAATAATGAATGGGTGGTAAAAACTGTAAAGGAAATTCCGTACATGTGTCAAAGGCTAAAAAAGTCAAATATTAGCAATAAATATAAGAAATAGAGATTGGCAGATAGATTTTATCGAATAATTATTTTACGTAACGTCAATAGATAGGCAATAGATAGCAGTATAAAAAAATTCCCACAATGGACCAAAAATATTAAAAAATTCCCACAATGGACCAAAAATATTAAATATATATATTAATGCCAACTGCTTTAATTCAGTAATTGATAAAATCTGACATTTTTTATAAATTGCTGCAGAATTAAACGGTAGACTTTATGTAAGAAAAGTACAATTTTCTTGTCGAATGCCAGTTGACAACTGGACAAGTGGGAATAAATTTTTTTAGGAAAATATATATTTTTCTAAAAAAATAATATTTATCTGAATTTCATGGTTTGGTATTTATTTATTTATTTATTTTCATTACATTTGAATTGAATGCAGCTCAAGCTGGAGGTGAAGAACACTAACTCCACTAAGAAAAATTCGTCATCTATTTTTAAAAAACTAAAAGTACTTTTATAATATACAATCTAATTTTATGATACGTTTGTACTAAATTCAATTTAATTTTGCTTTTATATAAGGGTACGGTATAAATAATGGCCATATGGTTTTTACCAAATGCACAGACAGACCGTGATTTGAAAATGACAAATCATATAATTGTAGTTTCAAATTATTCCAATAAAACATCTCTCATTCAATACCATAAATTTTAGTTACTGATAATTTAGAAGTATTGAAATATATGATTAAACTTGTCTTTACCCATTAGTTTAAGTTTTTGGGTCTAGTGGTGATTTAACATATTTAATATGGTATCAGAGCAAGAGGTCCTGAGTTCGAACCCCGTGATGACAGGGGTATGATTTATAATTTTCAAACCACATTAGGTGTTCATGCATTTGACCAAAACCATATGGATCTTATTTACATTTTACTCTTTATTTAATTGTGCAACGGTTAAGCCTCATCAATGGGCCGGGCCTGGCAGGCCTGCTCTATAAATGGGCCGGGCCTGGCCCGGGCCTGACTTAAAAGGGTAAGCCCAAGCCCAGCCCACGGGCTTGAACCCATGAGATAAAATACGGGCCGGGCCTGGCCCGTTTTTGCGGGCTTGGCCCAGCCCGTTCAAATTTTTATACATTTAATTAAATTTCCATTAAATTATTAGTTGTATTTTTAAAAAATTATTTTAAACTTTTTAAACTTAAACTTAACTCTAAAATTATGAAAAAAAAGTTAATTTAAATTTTTACTATTAAATTATTTATTTATATTTGTTCCTATATGTTAATTAAACTTAAATTTAACTATAAAGTGATGAAGTTAATTTATTATTTTGTTATTATATATATTTTTTTTATTTATACTTTATTTTATATGGAATTAAACTTTTTAAATTAAATTTATTTATCATTCTTTTAACTTAATTTGACTATATATATATTTTTTAATTTAACTTAAAAAGAGACAAACTAAAATGGATAAATAATAATAATGAAGTATAATGATTTCACCAAGAAATAAGATTTACATAATTGTTTTTTCGAGAAATAATTTGCATCATTGCAATGTAAATACATCCCAACTAGGTTGACACCTACTTATATGCATAAATCATGTGCATTTTTCTCAAATATAACATATATTTATATATATTTTATAATTTTTAATATATATATATATATTTTAAATAATTTTTGAACGGGCTTTGAACCGGGCTTAGGGCCGGGCCTCGGGCCGGGCCTGATGGGGGCCCTATGGATAAAGCCCGCGGGCCGGGCTTGGGCTCAAATGCATGATCCATATCTAGCCCATTGATTTATAGGCCGGGCCGGGCCTGGCCCGTCAACCGTTGACTTACGGGCCGGGCCGGGCCGGGCCCGGGCTAGACTTGGGCCGGCCCACGGGCTTTATCCATATGATGAGGCCTAGCAACGGTTGATGCTTATGCATAAAAAATATATTTATTTAATGGTATTTTTTTTTAATTTGACAAAGGATTTGAAACTTATCAATTGATCTTTGATAGGTTAAATTATCTCTACAAGATATGGGTAGTAATATATATAATGAGTACTTTATAATGCTACATTGTGAAAGATTTTTTTTTTTATCTCAAATAACATATTACTACATACTAATTACTGAAATATCAAAACTATTTAAAAATTACTCAAATAGTAATTCAATATTATAATTGAATTGTTTTGTTATTTTTTATTATTACTTTGAATGTTTTTTCTTTCTTTTAGTTTTGGCCTTTTTAGCAATAAACTATTATCAATAATTTATTGAAATATTGTGTTTTTTTTCAATGAATTTACCCTTTTTTTTCCTTTTTAGTTCATTAAATTATTGAACTATATAGTTCATTTATTGAATTGTTATTTGAATGATTTTTAAAAAGTTATGACATTTTAGTTATTAGTATCTTAATATATATTATTTCAGTAATTTCTCTAAATATATATATATATATATATATTAGACTTGCATTGTGCAAAAGAAAAAAAAAAACATAATTTTGGGCCAGGTGGCCAATAATAGTTTTTTTATGCATTTGTCAGATAAATTTTTTTAAAGGTATGTTTGGTATGATTATTATCTATTGATTTAAATGTTGTTTATATTTTTTGGAAAAAAAAATGTAGTTTATGTTTGGGAATGTCTTTAATATTTTAGAAAGGTTTCGAAAAATTGAAAGAAAAAAAAAAGGAAAGATTAAAAAGTAATAAAAATATTTGATTATTATTTTTTTTAAAATAAAGTTTTGTTTTAATTTTAAAATCCACACTATTTTGGAGAGCTGTTAATGATCATTTATGACTTTTACTTCGTATAAGTGTGCATGCCAAAGGTTCCCTTTTTTTTTTTTATTTACATGTGATAGAGTCTATAAATTTTGACTACTATCTATGTAATTAACTCATTAATTTTTCAAATCAAAAAATTAAAAATAAAGACTCAAGTTTTTTTTTTTGAAAAAATATGAAGTTTATGGGCTAGTAAAATTAAAATTATTTAAGAGATGTCTCATCCTTGATAAAGAAGATATCAATAAATTATTTACAAATAAAATAAATAATAAAATTATTTAAAAAAAAGAATAATTAAAAACAAAAAAAAATATTAAACTTAGTTCGGGAGAAGAATGAAGAAAAAAAAGATAAAAATAGCATCACTGATTAACTACAATCATCCTGTATACCATGCATAACAATTGTATTTATAATATAACATCATTAGCCTAGGAAATGGATAGATTACTTTGGTATATGTAGTAAATAAAAATCTTATTGTCATCACATTTACAAACCATTTATTTAGTGAAGCAATATATTGATACAAAGATAATGGGTTTAACTTTTAATATCACTCAATACAAAAAGCCAACCAACTAACCCTACATATTCAACTAGTTAGACATCAATATTCCTTCTCATAAGGTCGAAGGTTCGAACCTTTTAAATATATTGTTATTTAGGGTTTATGGTTTATTTGGTTCGAGGGTAAAATAGATATTTACTTATGTCTAATAGTATAGATAGATGTTTTTTTTTCCAAATAGATAGATGTTAGAATGATATGTTTAAACTTTTAAGTTTTTCTAATACAATGTCGTCTAAGCGGCTTTGTTCATTCTCCTCTCTCCCTCCCTTTTCTTTAAAGTAAACCGAGCCCACTCTCCCCCAATTTAATGTAACATCTATTAAAAAATATTTGGATTGCATAGTAATTCTATAATTCAAGATTTGTGCAATATGGTATTTTTCTATTCATTTAGTGTCCATAAAAATGATCAGGTTGATGAGAAGAAAAACAACATATCATGGAAAGCAATCGACTATCCCGGGCCTGACCCCCAATTCAGACCAATAAACAGTCAATCAGAAGCATCAAAACTGAATGGAAATGACAATGGAAGATCAAAAGAAGAAAAGGAAGATGAAGAAGAAGAGCTTTATGGACCACTTTTCAAAGGCATTGTAAACCTCAAAAACCCAAGAGAAGTGGCAGCAGAAGAACTAAGAAGTTTTGGATTTCCAGTCTCTATTCTCCCCTTAAATACCAAAACCGCCTGCCCATCAATGATCATCAAGTGCGACGCGGTTGTCGTTGGGTCCGGCTCGGGTGGTGGAGTGGTGGCTGGGGTTCTAGCTAATGCTGGTTATAAAGTGCTTGTATTGGAGCAAGGAAACTATCATGCTAGAACAAACCTCTCTCTCCTTGAAGGACCATCAATGGAAGAAATGTACTTATCAAGTGGCTTAGTGGCAACTGATAATATGAATGTGCTTATTCTTGCAGGCTCTACTGTGGGTGGAGGCTCAACAATCAATTGGTCATCTTCACTTCAAACACCAAATCATGTAATCAGAGAATGGTCTGATGTCTATGAATTAGAGTTATTTCGCAGCAATCTATATAAAGAAGCAATGGAAATTGTCTGCAAGAAAATGGGAGTTCAATCGGAAATCGACAACGAAGGGTTTAACAATGCAGTTTTGAGAAAAGGGTGTGAGGAATTGGGCTATCCTTCGATGACGATACCGAGAAATTCATCTTCTAATCATTACTGTGGTTGGTGCTGTCTTGGCTGCAAAAATGGGAAAAAGAAAGGCACTGCAGAGACATGGTTGGTGGATTTGGTGAGATCGGGAAATGGTGCGATACTTCCGGGTTGTGAAGTTATTGAAGTAAGGCAGGAGAAGAAACATGGGAGAGAAAGAAACAGAGCAAAAGGTGTTGTGTTTGAATTTGGATATGGATCAAGACCCAAACAGAAGTGTTGGGTTGAGTCCAAGGTGACTGTAATAGCATGTGGGGCTCTTGGTACTCCTCCATTGTTGAAAAAAAGTGGCTTGAAAAACCCCAATATTGGCAAAAACTTGCATCTCCATCCAGTGGCAATGGCTTGGGGCCACTTCCCTACAGAAGCAGGTATGTGACAATGTTACATTTCCGTTTGTTTCAAGTTTTGTATGAGAATAAGATATCTATATGGAAATCTTCATGATAAACATATTATAACTTAAAGTAACTTTCCCTCTTCTTCCATCTTTCTTTCTCTCATCAATATCACAAGTATCGAGAAAACCCCATGGATGGGGGGCTATGGGATACTCATGATTTTAGATGTCCTTCACAACAGTAATTACTTTATCAAACCAAACACACGCACAAGTATCTGATGTCATTCTCACCCTCCAAATCCTGCAAACAAACGGCACCCCTAAACTCTTAACCTAATATTATACAAAATCATACTACCCTTTTCTCAGCTCATTTCAAGTTTCAAAGTGGATGACAAAGATCAAATTTACACTTTTACAGGTAATGTATGGCCAGAGAAAGAGAAGAAAAGCTATGAAGGTGGAATAATGACAGCAATGTCAAGCCTAGAATCAGAACAACCTGGTTATGGAGCAGTGATTCAAACACCAGCATTACACCCAGGGCTCTTCTCAATCTTAATGCCATGGGTCTCTGGGACAAATATCAAACAGAGAATGTGCAAGTTTTCAAGAACGGCCCATGTATTTGCGTTGGCAAGAGACAAAGGGTCAGGAACAATTGAATCTCCAAACTCAATAAGCTACAAAATGGATGATCTTGATGAAGAAAACCTAAACAAAGGGTTGGAAATGGCATTGAAGATTTTAGCGGCGGCGGGGGCGGAGGAAATAGGGACTCATCATAACAAAGGAAGAAGCATGAATGTGAAGAAAGCAAGTTATAGAGAGTATGAAAAGTTTGTGAAAGAGGAAAGTTCAAGGCCATTGAATGATCTTTTGACACCCATTTGCTCAGCTCATCAAATGGGGAGCTGTAAAATGGGAATTGGAGCTAAGGATTCAGTGGTGAATCAATGGGGGGAGACATGGGAAATGGAAGGGCTGTTTATTGCTGATTCAAGTGTTTTTCCAACTGCTTTGGGAGTTAATCCTATGGTTACTGTTCAAGCTATTGCTTATTGCACTGCTCAATCTGTGGTTGAAACTCTCAAGAGGAAGAGAAATTGAATCATTTGTGGATAAATCGTTTAAAAAATATTTGTAAATATTGCAGATTTTTTTGGTGTGAATTATTGATTAGCACAGTTAAAGGAAATCAAAGTGATTACCTCATTCACATGAAAAAAAATCTGATATATTTATAAATACTTTTTAAGTCGTGTTATATGCCCCTAAATTGTATGTGTTTTTGTTGCTGTTTTATTTGTAATTTGTTAATTCATTTTGGAAGGTTTCATTTTTCATTTTTATTTTTTCTGTGAAGCTTGTGTAGTTTTTATAGGTTTTATTTTGACATGGTTTAATTTTCTTATTTTCAAAACCTTACTTGTTATTGTTTGATTGATCCATTTTAAGAGATGTCCTTAGTTTGGAGTTTGTTGAAAATTCTCTTGAGCTATATTCATGATTAGGAATGGTAAAAATGTAGGAATTTTCATTATTTGAGATGAGTTCAGGTTGAGGAGAGGGAAATTTTCTCTAAAGGGGGTGTTTAGATTGTTAGTCTTGAGAAGTGTTTAATATAAGTTTTTTCTTTTAGATATTATATCAGTTTAAGAGAAGAGATTCAAACCTTTAACCTTATAATATAAAGTATTAATATGTAACGAGTTGAGTTATGTTCAAGTTGTTTAATATGAGATTATCGTGTAGAAATGATTTTTTTAGTTTTATTGATTTTAAAAAAAGTATAGTTTAGAGGTAAGATATTGATACTGTATTTAAATGATAAATTGGTCGGTTGATTGATCTTGGGTGATAGTAGACATATTTCTTTTCAAGTTAGGTGGAAGGAGATTGGTTGTTCCAATGTCATTTATTTTTATAACCAAATGTGTATAAAAATAATAATCATGAGTTGTACGGTTGATACAAATTACAAATCATGAGATTTGAGGATGATATTTTCAATTTACTTAAATTGTGATTTGATTAAATAATTATTTTTTTAATCAACAGTAATTTGTTAATTAGAAACTATCTATGTATATCAATTAATTCTTTTACTTTAATACTTTTTGGAATTACTTAATCTTATATTAATCAATTTTTATAATTTAAATAACAAATATACTATTTTTCAAGATTATCAAAAGAGAATTCTTGGTTTGAGGTCTTTTATTCATTAAGCTACTCTCGCATATATAATACTTGTGTGAGAGACCGATCTCTTTTCTTTTCTAAATATTAGATTAAATAGGGAGAGGTTCAAACATATCGGTATGACTACATGAGAGACCACTGATACCTGATTAGTTTGGTTGTGCTCGTATTGATACCAAATCTCTTCTCTTTTTCACTATTTGAAATATTTTGTAGGATAGGAAGCCAAGTATCTATATGAATGGGTATTTCTAAAAGAAGGAAAATCTTGACCTTGAAATAGGACAATTTCAACTTTCAAGACTTTGACTGATCTCTCAAATTGCAAGTTTATGGGTTCACTCTCTAAATACAAGGCCCAGCAAGCATCACAACACGTGCAAAAAGGATTGAGAAAAAAAAAAGATAAAAATTAATACAAATTCCAAGCCTTCCAAATTCCCAATGTGAAAGCAACAAGTGACCCTAAAGTAGGAAAGACCAAACTCTAAATTTGAATGGAAAATTTTATGGAGTAAAAGAGAAAAAAAAGGAGGTATCTTTGAGGAACTTTCTTAATTGGACTTGGAGCATCTGATTTCAAAGGCTTTGATTATTCCATTCTCCCATGAAAACCCATTTCAACTCTCATGTTGAATTTTATATGGGTAAAACCGATACTCTTGTTATTAAATACTCCGGATTAAAAATAGGAGGCGTCACTATTTATTTGTTATCACAAGCACAAAACCAAAGTGGGATCAATGTGGTGTGGAAAGCTGTCAAAATCATAGAATTAGGCCACACAGCAAAACAAGATATATTCAGAGGGAAACTAGAAAGAGACTAGGAAAAAAAAAGGAAAATTATGCCTAGTAGCCAACTTTTGAGTTTTGTTTTCACATATGCCACACTTTCATGTTTATATCAGATTTACCCATTTTTATATATTCTATTAATTTAATGATATATTATTGATGTAATTTTACAACAATAATTTATCAGTAATGTAAATTCTAGTATTAAATTTATATCAATAATATAAATTTACAAAAATAATATATCAATTATAATCAAATTTTCATAAAAAAATTATGGGTTAATTATGTGTTGGGTAATTTTGATATTTTTCAATGTTTGTGGTTTTTTTTGAAAACTGAGACTCGATATTGGGTATATGTGATAATAGCCCAAAAAAAAACAAGATATATGTTCATAAACCATGCCAGCCCAAAAAAAAAATTATAGATTTACATAAATCCATGGCATGGTCCATCAGTAATTTTACAATGGTCACGTCCTTGTCTTCAAGTCCCCTTTCACCATACTTTCATTTCATCCCCTGCACCGGTTTTTGAGCCCCGGTTGTCTGCAAAATCTGTTTTAGTTGTAGGAATTAGACAGAAAAGAATTAATCATGCAGGCTGCAAAAAGAATAATGGAAGGAATAGTGAAGCTTTCACCACCAAAAGAAGAGGAGACTACTACAATAAACCTATGAAGTTTGTGATATCATTCCAAGCATACCTTAGCCATAAGTTTTGCCAGGTTACTCCAGTTTTATTATCCTCGACAACCTCCGAAAGATTCCCTTGCTCTGCTTTTAGTTCATCCTCCTCAAACTTCTCGTTCATGGCTTGAATGTCAAAGTCTTCAGTTAACTACACAGTCAATACAACAGCAGTCAGAAGATCTGGCCAGCTACATGTCTGGTGATAAAAAAAAATAATAAGTAATCCATGTAAAATCCTCACACATTTACAAACTACAAGCCAAGAATGACCGGCAATTGAATCATGCTCTTTAAGTAGCATGTAACGTCATATTATCTGATATCGTATTCTACATCTTTCAGCATACATCATGAATGATTTAGGCATCAACTAAACATCTCATTGGTTTCTTTTTTTTTTACTAATAAAACATCTCATTGAATTGTATCTCCTAACTCATTGCAATCAATTTGTCTAATTTATACAATTCATGCAATCCATTTTACCAAACCAAAATTTAGAGAAATGTACAATTCAACCACCCCAACATTGAAAGTACCTTTTAAATTTTAACCAAAAACAGCACCTGCTGCTGTTAAAACCGCATGTGAGGCATAAAGCAACAGGCTATTACAGAACAAATGGACCAAATGATATGGTGAAACTTTAATGGAAACTAAAAAATAAACAAGCAAACTATCTAACCTGTTCAGTAGGGGTCTCTCCAGGGGATGGCAACAATTCCAAAGAATCACAAGGCAATTGCGTAGGAGTAAGAGTAACCAAGTCCCATGGATCACCACACAGTCCCATTGAGGAAGGAACATTCTTTGGAATTGTGTCGTCTCGTGAATGTGATAATCGGAGCGGCGGATCTGAGGTCGAAGTAGAAGAAGACGGAGTATAAGTTACATATTCGCGACTATGTCTATCCTGGCACTGTCCGAGTATAGGAAACCGCGGCGATTGTGGAATCAAGTCTGCCTGCATAGAAAAAAAATCTGAAATGAGAGTGTCAAATATGTGTTGATTGATTCTTATAAAATATTCAAATGAAAAACCTGGATGATAGCAGAATCATAAAGAAGTTGCCTGCGGGTCTCGGCGAACGGCACGGGCGTAAATGTCATACTCTGGGATAAACACTAAAACAGAATAAAACTAAATTAACGCAACGATTTGAAAATCGGGGCAATTCAAGAATCTCCCATCTCTCCCCTAACTCAAAAAAGAAAATCCCTAATTCAAAAGCTATTAAAGAATCCATCAGGAGTCAAGAATTGGAAATGTGATTAAACAAAACTTAATTACCTTAATGTCACTGGTCCGAAACTGAATAGACTCGAACACATCAAGAATAGGAAGGATTTCTGGGCCATTTCTCCGCCGTCCTTCGGTTCCATAACACCTAGCTGCAAACATTAAACTTGAAGATTAAGAATCAAAGAATCTTTCAAAAGAAATCAGTAACTGCAATGAAAAGCTGATAAAAACGTACCATTCTTCAAGCCAATGATAGAATCTTGAAGGTTAATCAGGCTAATAATGCCCTCATAACGAACCTCTGATATGGAAAGGAGATTCACCAAGCATCCTATGTGGGAAACATATTCAATCGCCATTGACAGAGATGGTGAAGCCAGAGATTTGTTAAATGAAATGAGGGTGTTTTTTCTTGAGCTTATGACTATGAAAATGCTTTCTTTTCACAACGTTTCTTCAAACTTGCTTACCAAATCTTTGAGGAAGAAGAAGAAGAAGAAGAAGAAGAAGAAGTAAAAGAAGCAGCTTTTATAATTTTGTGCGCGGGCCAAAACATTTTTTTTCCTTTCTTTTCATTATTTTAGTTTTCCCATGTTATGCGTGATATTTACTAATTTTTTATTTTTAACTTTAATTTATATATTATGAATTTTTGAGATATTATTAATATCTCACTATTGGTAAATATTTCAAATACAAATTGCTATATATATCTCTATACCATTGGTAGATATTATTAATATCTCACTAATCATATTTATTTTTTCGTCAAACGATAAACTTTATAAAAAGATCAAAGAGAAACCGTATTAGAGTTTAGACCCCTCCTAGTTAAGATGCAGAGATTTCTTAATTGAAATTAGGGTGTTTTTCTTTTTCTTCATCCTCGATTTGATTATGAGAAAAATAATCGCATTCTCGTAATTTAATCAAAAATCGAATAACACCCTAATCTCAATTAAGATTTCTCTTGCATTTTAATTTTGCTTCACCTTCTCTGTCAATGACGCCTGATCAAACTGAAACACCATTGACAATATCAACTAAATAGGGAAGAAATCATATTGAATAGTTTTTTTTTTACAATATTATATAATTTCTTATTAAAAGATGTTTGATATGCGAAATTAAAATCTAAAAATACATTTATAATACACAATCTAATTTTATGAGACGTTTGTACGAAATTCAATTTAGTTTTGCTTTTATTTAACTGTGCAACAGTTGATGATTTTGCATAAAAATATATTTATTTAATGGTTTTTCTTTTTTAGTTCAATAAACTATTGATAATAGTTTATGAAATATTGCGTTATTTTTCAATGAATTTACCCTTTTTTTTACCCTTTTAATTCAATACATTATTGAACTATAGTTCCTTTATTGAATTGATATTTGAATAATTTAAAAAAAATTCTGACATTTTAGTTATTAGTATATAAAAATATGTTATTTCGTTAATTTTCCAAAAAGAAAATATTAGACTTGTATTTGCAAAATAATAATGCATAAATAACCATAATTTTGTGCCAGGTGGCCAAAAATAGTTTTTTTTTTATCGATTTGTCAGATAATTTTTTTTTAAAAGTATGTTTGGTATGATTATTATCGATTGATTTGCATGTAATTTATATTTGGGAATGTCTTTAATATTTTAGAAAAGTTTCAAAAAAAAAAAAAAAAGATTTAAAAATTAATAAAAAAATTTGTAATTAAATTCTATTGTGGAGAGAGCCGTTAATGATCATTTATGACTCTTACTTCATATAAGTGTACATGTCAAATATTCCCTTTTAATTTATTTATTTACGTGTGATAGAATCTATAGAGTTTGACTACTATCTATGTAATTAACTCATTAAGATTGAAGGTTTGAATCCGTTAGATATATTAATATTTAAGGTTTATGGTTTATTTGGTTCGAGGGTAAAATATATATTTTTTACTTATGTCTAATAGTATAGATAGAGGTTTTTTCCTCAAATAGATAGAGGTCAAAATGATGTGTTTTAACTTTTAAGTAAAGTTTTTTTAATCCAATGTCGTCTGAGCGGCTTTGTTCATTCTCCTCTCTCCCTTCCTTTTCCTTAAAGTAAACCGAGTCCACCCTCCCCCAATTTAATGTAACATCTATTAGAAAAATATTTGGATTGCATAGTAATTCTATAACTCAAGATTTGTGCAATATGGTTTTTTTTCAATTCATTTAGCGAGACCATAAAAATGACCAGGTTGATGAGAAGAAAAACAACATATCATGGAAAGCAATCGACTATCCAGGGCCTGATCCCCAATTCAGACCAATAACCAGTCAATCAGAAGCATCAAAACTGAATGGAAATGGCAATGGAAGATCAATAGAAGAGAAGGAAGATGAAAAAGGCATTGTAAACCTCAATAACTCAAGAGAAGTAGCAGCGGAAGAACTAAGAAGTTCTGGATTTCCAGTCTCTATTCTCCCCTTAAATACCGAAACCGCCCGCCCATCAATGATCATCAAGTGTGACGTGGTTATCGTTGGGTCCGGCTCGGGTGGTGGAGTGGTGGCTGGAGTTCTAGCTAATGCTGGTTATAAAGTGCTTGTATTGGAGCAAGGAAACTATCATGCTAGAACAAACCTCTCTCTCCTTGAAGGACCATCAATGGAAGAAATGTACTTATCAAGTGGCTTAGTGGCAACTGATAATATGAATGTGCTTATTCTTGCAGGCTCTACTGTGGGTGGAGGCTCAACAATCAGAAAATGGTCTGATGTCTATGAATTAGAGTTATTTCGCAGCAATCTATATAAAGAAGCAATGGAAATTGTCTGCAAGAAAATGGGAGTTCAATCGGAAATCGAATACGAAGGGTTTAACAATGCAGTTTTGAGAAAAGGGTGTGAGGAATTGGCCTATCCTTCGATGACGATACCGAGAAATTCGTCTTCTAATCATTACTGTGGTTGGTGCTGTCTTGGCTGCAAAAATGGGAAAAAGAAAGGCACTGCAGAGACATGGTTGGTGGATTTGGTGAGATCGGGAAATGGTGGATTTGGTGATTCAAACACCAGCATTACACCCAGGGCTCTTCTCAATCTTAATGCCATGGGTCTCTTGGACAAATATCAAACACAGAATGTGCAAGTTTTCAAGAATAGCCCATGTATTTGCCTTGGCAAGGGACAATTGAATCTCCAAACTCAATAAGCTACAAAATTGATGATCTTGATGAAGGGTTGGGAATGGCATTGAAGATTTTAGCGGCAGCCGGGGCCGAGGAAATAGGGGGTCATCATAACAAAGGAAGAAGCCAGAGATTTGACAGAGATAGTGAAGCAAGAGATTTGTTAAATGAAATCAGGGTTTTTTGTTTAAGCTTATGAGAATGCTTTCTTTTCACAACGAAGTAAAAGAAGAAAATATATAATTTTGTACGCGGTGTTATTTTTTTTTTCTTTCTTTTCATTATTTTAGTTTTTGAATTTTTTTCCCCTTTTGTGTTTTAGATGTTATGCGTGATATTTACTAATATATTAACTTTAACTTTAATTTATACATTATGAATTTTTGAGATATTATTAATATCTCACTATTGGGAGATATTTCAAATACAAATTGCTATATATATCTCTAGATATTATTAATATCTCACTAATCATATTTATTTTTTCGTCAAACGATAAACTTTATAAAAAGATCAAAGAGAAACAGAGATTTCTTAATTGAAATCAGGGTTTTTCTTTTTCTTCATCCTTGATTTGATTATGAGAAAAATAATTGCATTCTCGTAATTTAATCAAAGATCGAATAAAACCCTAATCTCAATTAAGATTTCTCTTGCATTTTAATTTTGCTTCACCTTCTTTGTCAATGACGCCTAATCAAACTGAAACACCATTGACAATATCAACTAAATAGAGAAGAAATCATATTGAATAGTTTTTTTTTTTTCTTTTTTACAATACTCAATAATTTCTTATTAAAGGATGTTTGATATACGAAATTAAAATCGGAGTTGGAAATCTTAAATAATTATCATTGATTTTTTCAATATCTCACCAAAATCCCTTCGTTTTCTCCTACATACGTTGAACACAAATTATGAAGAGAGAATGACTCTTTCATTTTCTTTTCTTCTCTCTAACAAATTACCCACTTCTAGAAATCTTCATTCTAAAGACCTGCACCTAAAAAAATCCTTTTGAGGGGCTAACTTGCATTTCTCATATTTTTTTACTCCTCCCATACTAAGGGTTGTTTTTTCTTTTCCTTGTTTTAACATTAGTTTTTTAGGATTTCTTTATAAGTTAAAGTCTAAGAGTTGATATAGATAAAATTTTATTTATCTATTAATTATTTCTTTAATAAAATAAAGAAATTCTACCATCTATCTCCCTAAAAAAATAAAACTAAACGTGATTAAACCTTTTTTTTTTATATGCTTGCTCTGCTCACATCACAAGCACAAAACCGAAAGTGGGATCAATCAATGTGGTGTGGAAAGCTGTCAATGTCATTGAATTACGCCACACAGCAAAACAAGATATATGAAGAGAAGAGGGTAAGGAACTAGGAAGAGACTAGAAAAAAAAAAACAAGATATGCCAGCCAAAAAAAAAATCATATATTTTCCATAAAGCCATGGCATGGACAAAAAAAGATATATGTTTCAAAGAGTCAAAAATCCATCAGTAATTTTACAATGTCATGTTCTTCTCTTCAAGTCCTATTTCACCATACTTTCATCCCCTGCTACTTGAGCCCCGTCCAGCGCCATTGCCCGTTTGCTGAAGATTCCTAGTTGTCTGCAAAGACAAATAAAAGCAGCAAAATCTGTTTTATTTGTAGGAATTAGACAGAAACAATAGGCTAGAAATTGTATCAAAGAATTCATCACGCAGGCTGCAAAAAGAAGAGGAGACTACTACAATAAACCTATGAAGTTTGTGATATCATTCGAAGCATACCTTAGCCATAAGTATTGCCAGATAACTCTCTTTCACCTCCAAGTTTTCTCCAGTTTTATCATCCTCGACAACCTCCGAAAGATTCCCTTGCTTTTCTTTTTCAAGAGAACCCTCTTTCCCCTCCAAGATTTCTCCAGTCTTATCATCCTCGACAACCTCCGAAAGATTCCCTTGCTTTTCTTTTTCAAGAGAACCCCAAAGTTCATCCTCCTTAAACTTCTCGATCATGGCTTAAAACTACACATCAATACAACAGAAGTCAGAAGATCTCGCCAGCTACATGTCTGGTGATAAAAAAATCATAAGTAATCCATTTATAATCCTTACACATTTTCATGCATGGGGACTAGAGAAAGGTTATTCCATTTCGTGGCACCCTCACACATCTACAAACTACAAGCCAAGTATTGATTTTTAAAATTATTGCCAATTGAATCATGTTCTGGAAGCTTTTTCATAATGATACAAGCTCTTTAAGTAACATGTAACGACATATTATCTGATATCGTATTCTCCGTCATTCATCATACATCAGGAATGGTTAAGGCCAGAACCAAACATCTCATTGATTTTATTTTTAATAACAAAACATCTCATTGAATTTTATATCCTGTCTCATTAAAATCAAGTTTTCTAATTTATACAATTCATGCAATCCACTTTACCAAACCAAAATTTATAGAAATTTACAATTCAACCTTAATGACACCCCAACATTGAAAGCACCTTTTAAATTTTAACCAAAAACACCACCTGCTGGTGTTAAAGCGGGATAAAGCAGTTTAAATATTGAGCTCAAAACCGCATGTGAGGCATAGAGCAGCAAATGATATGGTGAAACTTTAATGGAAACGAAAAAATAAACAAGCAAACCATCTAACCTGTTGAGTAGGGGTCTCTCCAGGGAATGGCAACAAGTGTGCTTGGTGTTCAAGAGAATCAGGCAAATGCGTAGGAGTAACCAAGTCCCTTGGATCACCACTCAATCTCATTGTGGAAGAAACATTTGCTCCTAACTGTGATAATTGGGAAGGGGATAATGAAGATGGAGGCAATGTAAGCGGTGGACCTGAGGTAGAACCTCCAAAAGAAGATGCAGTATTAGGCACAGATTGCCCAGTTATTTGAGCTTTATTGTCGCCTGTTTCAGGCATGACCGGTGGCAATGAAGAAATGGAAGTTATCACTGTTATATGAGCCGATGGAGAACTAACATGAGAAGTGGGATATCGCTTTGAACCGATGGGTAGTAGTAAATTTGGATGTGGAGCAACGTGTTTAGAAGATTCCGTGCTCGTAGAAAGACTGTCCGAATACCATGTTTGGTTCCCCCTTGTCAATTGAGGTGGCAAAATGGATGGAGGAAGAAGAGTAGGGTATTTAGAAGACTGAGAAATGTAAGGTGAAATTTCATTGTGATTTGGCTTATGTGTTGGAGTGGTAAGTGATGGACGGCCAATAGTATTTCTGCATCGGCGATGAATGACTATGTGGGAACGGAATTTCATTGTGATTTGGCTCATGTGTCGGAATGGTAAGTGATGGATGACGAATAGTATTCTGCATCGGCGATGAATGACTATGTCGGAATGGACGACCAATAGTCTCCTGGAACTGTATAGGGACTGTCAATGTTCTATGTCGTCCAACTAAAGGAGACGGCGGTGATGGTGAAATCCAGACTCTGGTATCATATGCCTGCATAGAAAAAATCTTAAATGGGAGTTCCCATTTTAAGTCAATTTGTGTTGATTCTTATACAATAAATGAAAAACCTGGATGACAGCAGGATCATCATGAATTTGCTTGCCTATCTCGGGGAGCAGCCAGGACATAAGTTTCATATCCTGGTATTAAAAAAAAACACATTTTCTAAAACGGAATAAAACTTAAAGAACGCAAAGATTGAAAATCAGGAAATTCAAGAATCTCCCATCTCTCCCCCTAACTCAAAGATTCCCTAATTCAAAGCTATTAAAGAATCCATCAGTCAAATTAGGATTCAAGAATTGGAAACGTGATTAAACAAAACTTAATTACCTCAATGGCATTGCCCCGAAACGTCACAAACGCGAACACATCAGGATTGGGAAGGATTTTGGGCCAAATTTCTGTCGTCCTTCTGTTCCATAACACCTAACTGCAACATTATACTTCATGATTTAACAATCAAAGAATCTTTCGAAAGAAATCAGTAACTGCATTAATGAAACCTAAGTTATAAAAAAACGATCGAAAGCTTACCATTCTTCAAGTTAATGGTGCAATCTTGAAGGTTAATCTGGTGAATAATGCCCTCGTAACGAACCTCTGAATTGGAAATGAGAGTTATCCAGCTTCCTATGTAGGAACTAAAATCAGACGCCATTCACAGAGAATGTGAAGCAAAGTTAAGGATTGCAGAGGAGATTTCTTGATTAAGATTTAGGGTTTTTCTTTCTTGTTCTTGAGCTTTGATTTGATTCTGAGAATTCGTTTCTTTCTTTTCTTTTTCATTCTTTTCACAACGTTTCTTCAAACTTCCTTACAAAGTCTTTGGGAAAATTGCATATATGACCTCCCTTAACGAACCAAATCCAATTTTTTTATTTCTTTTAACCTTATGCTGATGTTACCTGAGCGTGAAAAGACAAAAAAACCCTTGAAAATTTAATATTTATGTAAGAAAATGAAACGACAGATCGCAAACCAAAACCCCTCTAACTTCATATCGTAAACGAAACGTCAGACCCACGATCTTAACCAAAACCCACGATCTCATCTCTTCCAAACGCACGATCTCGTCCAAACGTATAAACCACCCACGATCAGATCTGTTTTCCTTTTTAAGTAAGTTTAAGTTCCATTTTTGATTTCGTACAAGTCGCTCAAACGTAAAAAGAAGGATCTCTGCAAATCCATGATAAAAGGTATGTCTTTTCGATTTTCTGAAGTTAGGGTTTCAAAGTATAGGGCTAATGATCGGTCTGATCATGGGTAATGATCGGTGAGATCATTGCTTATGATCGGTTAGATCACTCAAAGAAGATATGACCAATCATTAGCCATAGAAAAGACAATATGTAATGATCGATGAGATTTATGATCGGTCAGATCCTAGTTAGAGATCGTTCAGATCATAGGCTATAATCTGAACGATGATTTACTAAATCGTGTATTAACTGCCAAAAACCCGCAAGAAAGAAAACTCTTTCTTTTACAATATTTCTCACAAACTCTCATTAACCCTCACTGCCGTCAACACTCACGCAAGCCAAAAAAGGGATGCCTTTTTTTTCTTACGTTTTACAGTTCGGATGCACAAAAATAGGTCAACAAAAGTTGCCACCTCACAAAGAGTATACTACCCTATTTTCAATCCACGCTCCACGATGGCAACAAGCCCAAAAATTCCATTCTATTCACTTTGTCTTATGTGGCTGAACAAAGTAAATGCAAATATGACTTGTTGGGCTTTAGAAAGCTAGTGGGCCTTAATAGAATTCTTTGATCAATTTTGATTTGACTTCACAAATACACAACAAATTCCACCTTGAAGACAACATCAAAACATCATGTCTTCACTGCAACGGTAGCGAATCCTTCAATTCCACCTTGGCAAGATAGAATAAACCATAGCATCTGCTACAATCATTGTCTTCACCGACAATCATAGTTCTCAAATTAGAAAACTATCCTACTCCACCATATAAGTAAACTACTTGAAATATCACCTTTCAAGATTTTTCTTTTTTCGGCACATGTCGATAAACCTTGCTGAAATTATGGTGCAACTTCCACCTAATTGGCTTCCCCGGAAGTTCTTCATCCATCAACATCATTCAACACGCCTTGCATAACTGTCAAGTCAATGCCCATGTGCATCCGCTAACAACACATCCTCTATCATGGTAAAGCGGTCATACCATGAGGATGAATTTCCTCCCTCTTCAAACAAAGTCGTCGTCTCCCTTTACAAGAGAGACAATGTTAGCTTCCGACCCAGAGCCCTTTTGCCGAACCTGCTTTGTTTGGACAATCTCTTTTCAGGTGACCAAATAATCTACATTCCCAACAACCTTTCTTTTGTACGAAATTCCTCTTCTTCCCATTGCTTACTACCAACATAGAGTTGTTATGTGAATCACGACCTTCACTCTTCAACCTCCTCTCCTCCGATAAGAGTTTACTTGTAGTTTTTGCAAAATCTAAAGAATCATTTCCATACATTAGAACCGTCTTTATGTGCTCATAAGAAGTTGGAAGAGACAAGATGAGCATAAGTGCCTTATTCTCTTTATCTACATTCACTTCGATTGCTTCCGGTTCTGAAACGATACCATTGAGAACACTCAAGTGATCCGAGATTTTTATACCTTCCTTCATTCGCATTGTGTGAAACTGCTCTTTTAGGTACAATTGATTTGAGATACCTTTAGCTTAATACAAGGCTTCAAGCTTCTCCCAAAGTTCTTTAGCTGTCAAAATTCCATGCACATTTGCAATAACATGTTTAGCCAAACATAGTCTTATTGCGCTCGCCACCCTCAAATCCATCTCCTCCCAACCTTCATCATTCGAACTGGACTTCTTAGCACCTCCACTAGAACCACTGCCATATGATTTCATTGAATCACCATCATTGCTTGACTAATTGAGAGCACCACAGCTCGGCCTTCCTTTCAAAGCCTTGTGTAATCCAGATTGTATCAATACATCTTTGACTTGCACTTGCCACAAGACAAAATTAATCATTCCATCAAATTTCTCCACATCAAACTTCACCGAACTCATAAAGTTTGACATACTTTCTTTTCACTCCTAGCTTGAATCTGCGGACAATTATAACATAAAGCTCTGATACCAGTTGTTGGGAAAAAACACCTTCCCACATTCACCATTAGGAATAATAAAGAAACAATCGAGAAATTATACAATAAAACACAATCAGAGAGAGACAAGAATTTATACTGGTTCACCCAAATTGGCTACTTCCAGTTACTACCGCTACGGAATTCACTATGCTGAATCAGAGTTACAATAGAGAAATATCCAATACTCTAAACCGTGTATTAACTGCCAAAAACCCTCAAGAAAGAAAACCCTTTCTTTTACAATATTTCTCACAAACTCTCATCAACCCTCACTGCCGTCAACACTCACGCAAGCCAAAAAAGGGACGCCTTTTTTCTTCTTACGTTTTACAGTTCTGCTGCACAAAAATAGGTCAACAAAAGTTGCCATCTCATAAAGAGTATACTACCCTATTTTCAATTCACGCTCCACGATGGCAACGAGCCCAAAAAATTCATTCTTTCTATTCAAGTTTTCTTATGTTGCTGAACAAAGTAAATGCAAATATGACTTGTTGGGCTTTAGAAAGCTAGTGGGCCTTAATAGACTTCTTTGATCAATTTTGATTTGACTTCACAAATACACAACACACACAGCAAAACAAGATATATGAAAAGGGTAAGGAAACTAGAAAGAGACTAGAAAAAAAAACAAGATATATGTTCAAAGAATCAAAATGTTTTCCCCGTGCACAAAATTAGATATTCTTCTTCTTCCTCCTCCTCAAAGAATTGGTAAGGAGGATTGAAGAAACGTTGTGAAAAGAAAGCATTCTCATAAGCTCAAGACAAAAAACCCTAATTTCATTTAACAAATCTCTGGCTTCACCATCTCTGTCAATGGCGCTTGAATATGTTTCCCACATAGGATGCTTGGTGAATCTCCTTTCCATATCAGAGGTTCGTTATAAGGGCATTATTTACCTGATTAACCTTCAAGATTCTATCATTGGCTTGAAGAAATGTACTAAGGGTGAACACCGACCCCGATACCCCGTTTAGTAAACGGGGCGGGGTCGGGGCGATACCCCGTTTAGGAAGATTCTTCAAGCCAATGATAGAATCTTGAAGGTTAATCAGGTAAATAATGCCCTCATAACGAACCTCTGATATGGAAAGGAGATTCACCAAGCATCCTATGTGGGAAACATATTCAAGCGCCATTGACAGAGATGGTGAAGCCAGAGATTTGTTAAATGAAATTAGGGTTTTTTGTCTTAAGCTTATGAGAATGCTTTCTTTTCACAACGTTTCTTCAATCCTCCTTACCAATTCTTTGAGGAGGAAGAAGAAGAAGAATATCTAATTTTGTGCGCGGGGAAAACCTTTTGATTCTTTGAACATATATCTTGTTTTTTTTTCTAGTCTCTTTCTAGTTTCCTTACCCTCTTCATATATCTTGTTTTGCTGTGTGTTGTGTATTTGTGAAGTCAAATCAAAATTGATCAAAGAAGTCTATTAAGGCCCACTAGCTTTCTAAAGCCCAACAAGTCATATTTGCATTTACTTTGTTCAGCAACATAAGAAAAAGTGAGTAGAAAGAATGAATTTTTTGGGCTCGTTGCCATCGTGGAGCGTGAATTGAAAATAGGGTAGTATACTCTTTGTGAGGTGGCAACTTTTGTTGACCTATTTTTGTGCAGTAGAACTGTAAAACGTAAGAAGAAAAAAGGCGTCCCTTTTCTGGCTTGCGTGAGTGTTGACAGCAGTGAGGGTTGATGAGAGTTTGTGAGAAATATTGTAAAAGAAAAGGTTTTCTTTCTTGAGGGTTTTTGACAGTTAATACACGGTTTAGTGTATTGGATATTTCTCTATTGTAACTCTGATTCATCATAGTGAATTCTGCAGCAGTAGTAACTGGACGTAGCCAATTTGGGTGAACCGGTATGAATTCTTGTGTCTCTCTGATTGTGTTTTATTCTATAATTTCTCAATTGTTTTTTTTTCTTCCTAATGGTGAATGTGGGAAGGTGTTTTTTCCCAACGGTGTGGTCTAATAGTGAAAAAGAGAGAGATTTGGTATCAATACAGCACAGCTAAACTAGTCAGGTATCAGTGGTCTCTCATATAGTCATACCGATATGTTTGAACCTCTCCCTATTTAATCTAATATTTTAGAAAAGAAAAGAGATTGGTCTCTCATATAGGTATTGTATGTGTGAGAGTAGCTTAATGAATAAGAGAGTTCAAACCAAGAATTCTCTTTTGATAATCTTGAAAAATAATATATTTGTTATTTAAATTATAAAAATTGATTAATATAAGATTAAGTAATTCCAAAAAGTATTAAAGTAAAAGAATTAATTGATATACATAGATAGTTTCTAATTAACAAATTACTGTTGATTAAAAAATAATTATTATTTAATCAATCACAATTTACGTATATTGAAAAAATCATCCTCAAATCTCATGATTTGTAATTTGTATCAACCGTACAACTCATGATTTTTTTTAACACATTTGGTTATAAAAATAAATGACATTGGAACAACCAATCTCCTTCCACCTAACTTGAAAGAGCATAACTCAATCGGTTAGGCACTTACTCCCTTCCCTTGAGGTCGAAGGTTCGAGTCCCCCCTCCCCCTATTTGATGTAATATCAAAAAAAAAAAAAAAAAAAAAAAAAAAAAACTTGAAAAGAAATATGTCTACTATCACCCAAGATCAATCAACTGACCAATTTATCATTTAAATACAGTATCAATATCTTACCTCTAACCTATACTATTTTTAAAATCAATAAAACTAAAATAAATCATTTCTACACGATAATATCATATTAAACAACTTGAATATACCTCAACTCGTTACGTATTAATATTTTCTATTATAAGGTCAAAGGTTTGAATCTCTCCTCTTAAACTAATATAATAACTAAAAGAAAAAACTTATATTAAACACTTCTCAAAACTAACAATCTAAACGCCCCCTTTAGAGGAGAGATTCAAACCTTTAACCTTATAATTATAGTTCCACCTAGTTAAGATGCAGAGATTTCAATTTATACCCCTCCTAATTAAGATGAAGAGATTTTTTAATTATTAAAGTATTATAGTTCAACCTTTCAAGTGATTCACGTCCTAACACTTTGTAAAAAAAAAATCTTGACTTTGAAATGGGAAAATTTCAACTTTCAAATTATGTGGACAATTACAAGGCCCATCAAGCGTCAGAACACGTGCAAAAAGGATTGAGAAAAAAAGATGAAATTCAATGCAACTTCAAGCCTTCCCAATTCCCGATGTGAAAGCAACAAGTGACCCTAAAGTAGGCAAGACCACTTCTTAATAAAAAATCATGAAGAAACATTTCAAAATTAGTATCATTGTTAATTGGAGCATCTGATTTCAAAGGCTTTGATTATTCCATTCTCCCATGAAAACCCATTTGAACTTGTCAACTCTCATGTTGACTTTTACTTGAGTAAAGTAAAACTGATATCTTGTTATTGATACTCGTCAAAAATAAGAAGTGTGACTCTTTATTTTCACGTTTATTAATTTTATTGAACTCAACTCACATATTTATTAACTACTGGTTGAAACAACGTGTGTTGCACGTGATCATGTAATGTTTTAAGTATGTTACATGTATTTTCAAGATTTATTTATTTGAAAGTTTTGAAGTCTAAATTAAAATATTAATTGAACAACCACTCCCCCTCCTTTCTCAATTTCATCTCTAACACTCTACTCTACAACCACCTCCCTTACACATAACCACTTGATCTCGTCTAGAAAAATGAGTTGAGGTTCGACTTCTTAAACTTTGTTTTTATTCAAAGGTCTAAAGAGGTATCTTCTTCAACAACTTATAATTCGTCTAAATATTTTTGGTGTGGAAGATGTCTGATTAATTTTAAAAGTCTCGACTCCAAACTTCATTTTCTTTATGATGTTTAATCTAGAAAACTTGGACAGTGACAGAGAAGGCCACATACTCACATATCAAATGACACATCCATCGTGATGCTCTTTAGGGCTGTCATACTTCACATTGCAATGTATTTAATAAAATTGAATGGTAATTACAAACAAAATGAATTAGAAATTTAATTGCACGATCTAACTATTGGTATAAGTTGGCAAATATACACTTCTTGAGGATTCTTAAAAAAATCGAATTCACGAGAAAGATGGATTGTTCTGTTAATAATATTTCCTATCTAGGATTTTTATCTCAATTTTAAAAGCTAATACTCACCAATTCTTTGAACTTTTTTTTTCTTATTCTATGAGTAGATTTAATATATGTTTGAGATAACTCAAAAAACAAATATTTTAAACACTTTTAAAAGCTAATTTCTGGTGGGGATCATGGAGGAAAATGTGAGGTAATATAGTGTAAAGACCCGACCTTTCAGAGTATTAAATATACTTAATTAAAACAGCGGAAGACTCAATAAATGATCTTTATTGAAAACATGCAAACTTTCTAGTCAATAAATGTGAAATCAAAACATAAACTCCGGAGTTCAAAGTTTGAAAACAAAACAGTAATCCAAAAACATAATCTCAAATTCGATAACTCAAAATCATAAAATAAAGTCTCAATGACCAAATAAAATCCCAAATAAAACATGTATTTTATTCATAAATAATAATGAATGAATAAATAATCTGGCGCCATCACGACATGAACCCTCATCTCTTCCACTTCATCAACCGCCACCTCTCGGACCATTGTTACCTGAAAAAAAAAACAACAGATAGCACTGTGAGGCTAAAGCCAGTGAGAAAACGACTTAATCAAAGATGAAGTCTTAAATAGTCTCTAACAATTCAAACCGAGTCTCAAGCACTCAACACTCTCCAATAACATGTAAGGCACAAAATCACTTAAAACTTCAAGTCTCACTCGCTTATATGAATAGGCAATTCTCACTAATTTCATATTCAATACCTTTAACCACCAATCTCACTTAGATCACCAATCTTTCCGTTCTCATAATCATTGTAAATATGCACACTTTTCATAATCTCATTCTCATACATGAATAGGCAACTCTAACTAGCTCCTGTTCAAGGCAATATATAATAACTTCTTACATGAATAGGCAGTACCACCGGGTTCCATATTCAAGGTTTCTCAATAAAACTTACTTTACATGGGTAGACAACTTTCACTAGTTTTTTACCCAAGACATCCCAAACATACACTCTCACAATCTTTATCAATTTTCCGAACCACTAACATGCTTTAACTTAACAAACAATATAATTCACAAAATTCCACTAAGAAGGCGGTTCCTCGGAACTACTACCACTTCCTAGTACTTGGTTATAGCCTCAACTATAACTGATAATCCCCTAATGTTTCATTCATACGAGCAATGAACATTAGTACTCGGTTATGGTCTTTTCCATAACTAACATTACTTAGTGTTGAGCTCGTAGCCTCAACACTAGTAAACAAATTCAAGCCGGCCATCAATATCAATCCAAACATCATTATACACAAGATAATGATAAATAAAATTCAATTATAAGCATGAAAACACAACAGCCCCAACTCAATATATAAATTTCACAAAACTGCCGAAACATGGGAAATACAACTTTATACTCCCTAATTCAAAACTCAAGGAATTTAACATTAAATATCTCCAAATAATTCCAGATTTAAACTTATAATCAATCAGAGGCAATTCGAAACTAATAACTTCAATTTTCGTCGAAAAAGCCTAAACTAGTTCTAACCGAAAAAGTTAATTCTTCCAATAGATTTTTCTTATGATTCCAATATCAAAACTCATCTTAAAACTCCATAATTTTCAGAATTAACATTCATCTCAATCAGAATCAATTCGATGTAAAGAAAACCCACTTTTACCAAAAATTGACTATTTTAGCTCTAACCGAAAATCTAATTTCTCCCAAATTAAAAACGATATCTTCGATGGTCCAAATTCATCCAAACGTTCCAGAATATCATGATTAAATATAATGAAATGAATAAATTGTTAGGATCTAAGGCAACCCTAGAGGGGGGGTGAATAGGGATTTAAAATAATTTTTATAAAACTTTTTAACCAATTGAAAAATTAACACAATCAATTCAACGATTCAAAATGCAAATTAAATAAAGAGGTTTAAGGATAGAAATGACTCCCGTATTTTATAGTGATTCGGCCACAACTCGGGCTTTATGTCCACTCCCCGAGCGCTTCGGGAATTCTTGAATCCACTAATTCAAATGATCCTTTCCACGGTTGAGGATTTAACCGTCACAACGACCTTTTCCACGGAGCAAGGACAACCGTTTACAATTACTCTTTTTAGCTAAGGTTCAAGAGTAAACCTTTACAATTTGTAAATCCTCTCTAAGGATAAATATTACAAAATTTAGCTCACAACAAGAGATAGCACTCTCAATAAAAAGCCCTTAACAATGGCTAGCAAATACACAAGTTTTTCTCACAAAGTAGCTCAAAGTAAGATGAAAAATGGAGAATTTGAGAGCTTCAAAAATATGATATTTTGCCTCTGTTTTTTGGTAATAATTATGCCATTTTCGAGCTCTATAAATAGGTAATAAAAATATTACCATTATTTTTAATCATGAGCATCTATAAGCATGGCTTCATCTTCTTCTTCTTCTTCAATAAAAAGCTTCAACACTTTGCATGGAGGAGAGATAGTCTTCAAATAATTATTGATTCATGCATGAAGGAGAGAGGAATTGAATTTTCAAATTTAAATAAATCCATAAATAAATTGTGATGGTAAAAGTTCAATATAACCTTGAAATAGTCAAATAAGTCCAAATAAGGGAGGGGCAAATTTGTATTCAACCATAGGCAATTAATTGCGGAGACAAGGAGGACACTTGGCGCGCGTGGATAGGCTCACAAAAAGGTGCTGGGACCCACTTGTCATAAAAAGCAAATTTGACTTTAGGAAGTTTGGACAAAGCCCACTTGCGTGACTAGATAAATCACCCTACTCTCCTTGCTAACCATTGGATGCCTTTGATCTTATGGATGAGAATAATTAAAGATGTGGAAGTCTTAAGAACGTCGGATCGGAGAAATCGAACGGACGAGATGGAGAGTGACGTCATCCGAGAGTACAACGGTTATATTTCAAATTTCCTTTTCTTTTTGAATTAATTTTTGCTTCAAAATTCAAAGACCGTTGGATGAGAAGCTTTGACGATCTAACGGCTTGAATAAAATCTGATTAATTCTTCTTTTCTTTAAATCAATATTCATAATAAATCTGAGCCACTGATTTCGAAATCCATATGATCTGACGGATGAGATAATGAGCTCATAATAATAACGTTGAACTTCCCGCATACTCGAATCAATAAAATTAATTCCAATCTTCTAAATTCAATATCTTGCTCGTTTGAAGTCCGATTGAGTCGATTCCAATTGCGTTGGACTCGTTATAATTTTCTCTATAACATGGACTATAAAAACACAGAAAATTGATTAGTAATAAAAACACGTTTGTTATCATCAAAATAAGAAATAAGATTAATAGTCAACTCAAAAGGTTCACATTTTGAGGTTTTCAGGAAAAATTACCATAATACCCTTTTTGAAATAACACGGTATTTCTGTTCTAATTAATCGATCAAGCTGATTAATATTATTTAACAAAATAATATTGATTTTTAACTTTCTCGTGACGGGGCGTTACATATAGTCTATAGAGAATGGTGGGAAGGGTTTCACAGACATTCTGACCTTCAATCAAGCTTTGCTAGTAAAGCAAGCAAGGCTAGAGGTTGGAATCTGGTGGCAAAGATCTTTAGAGCCATTACTATAAAAATGGGAATTTTCTAAAAGCTCAACTAGGGAGCAACCTGTCTTTTACATGAAGAAGAATTCTTTAGGGTAGAGATTTGTTATGTATGTGTTGCATTGGCAGACTGGGAACAGATTCTCTGTGAACATTGATTCGATCCCTGAGTTCCTAAAAACTTTAGAGATATTTAAATAATTTACAAATATTACTGATTTTTTAACATATCAATCATTGATTAATGATAATTATTCAAGGCAATTATTGTCAATCACAACATAGTAAATCACTTGTTCACATAATAAATATATGTTATATTTGCTAATACTTTCTGAGCAATACTATACATTATTAACCAAAAATCAGTAATGCAGTTTTGGTCAAGAGACTCTTCAACTCATACACGTTCTAATTATAACATGCAACTATTAAGAATAATTCAAGAAAAGGTTAAACTAAAGGTATAAAGAAACCATTCAAGGAAAGAACAATTAATTTGATATATTTCATTCTCTTATCATAACTACTTAAGCCACTATTTGCGATTAGCTGTAATTTCTGAAAAAAAAGTATACACAAATATCTGTTACAAAAACATATTATCAGGTCCTACTATGATGAGTTCAATTTCTAAACGCGGCCTCAATTGCATAGTGTAAGCTTAACCTTAAAAATGATAATAAACTGCAACCACAATAACCTAATGTTATTACCTTTTCAATCTCTATAAACTCACAGTATTTTTCTTAGAAAGTTAAATACATCAAAATCAAATGTTAAAGAACAAAACAAAATTGATAATTGATAACAGAGAGGCGGTTATCAGGCTTCTTCATGTTCTTTTTGAAGCCATTCACCAAATAATTAAAAGTTAGGAATGAGTTTTAGACTAACACATGCATCCAAATCTTTAAAATATGGACATCAAAGCCTTGCAATAAAAAAAAAAATCATATTTTACCTTTTTTTTTCTTTCATATGATCTAAATTGAAAATTAATATAAAGGGCGAAAAGTAAAAAATGACCTCCCTTACTCGAAGTGAACTGTAGTAGAGATTCAATTTCCATGAATCAAAAAATTCAAACGTCAACTCTGCAATAACATTGAATCAAAATAATTTAAATTTCACTATTAAATAAGAGGGAATAAAAATTGAAGGATCCTGTTGAGAAATAAGAAGCAAATTATAGATTAGTGAACCCCACATGAAAATACTAATTTGTACAATAAACGAAATAGATAACAAAAGAAGCCACGAACAATACGTTTCACCTTTGCAATTAGAGAAAGACGAAGGATTTGATTTCGTATAAGAGGATATTTATATAACTCACCAATTGAAAAATCGGAGAGTATTGCGAAGTTCTCATTGCTTTGCTTTGTGTGAAGGTCATAAAAATGCGAAGAAGCGACTTTTGGATTATTTGAAAATGAATTTAGAATTTATGGGTGCAATTAATGAATGTGGTTAGATTATGTGAATAGATCTCATGGAAGTTTCGGTTGGTTCTAATACAATCCTGACTCATGAGTGAGATGAAGGGTGAAGGAGAATATAGGCATAAAGAAAAAATGTAAGGGTAAATTAGGGAATGAAAGTTTCTCCACTCTTTCCCTCTTTTAATATAGTAGAGATAGAGATAATATAAATTAGTCAATTTATTTAATACACACATACAAAGTTAAAAGAAATTTGTTCTGTTAATGGACAACGGGCGTCCACAACTCTACATTGGTATAATATTATCTATTTTTAGTCTAAGACCCGCATGATTTTAGTTTTGATTTCACACAAAATGTCTCATATCAATTGAGATGTGTTTCCCCTTATTTACACTCATGATCATTCTATTCCCTGATTAATGTGGGACTTTGTTTGCTCCCGACATCTTTTAACTAGCAAGTAGATAAATTTTATTCGATAATAAATATATGTAACATATCATACAATAACCGGAGTATTAGGAACTTGTATATTACTTACAAGTTACACTAGTCACAATAGAAGAAATCTCTCCCCCCCTTTCTATCTCCATTTGCCAGCGTGAAAGAGAAGATGAAAGAATGAGAGATGTGAGTGGGATGGGAAGAAGGTTCCAACTTCCACAAACCAATGAATTTCTCCATCAATCTCAAGTAATTTCCCATTCCAAGAGTCGTGTTTTCTTTTCTTTTCTTTTCCTTTTCCTTTCTTTTCTAAGGAACCAAACAATTCATATAAGCAGCCATGGAAAAACACCTATATGGGTTCTCCATTATCATAGCTTCCCTCACCCTCATCTCTTTCTCATGTTGTTTAACAGCTGAATTCAAGAAAACAAAGGTAAACCCACCAATTCCTTCTTTAACCAAGAAAGTTTTTTTTTTTTTTTTTTTTTTTTTTTTTTTTAATTTTTATTAATTGGATTTTTTTTGGGGTTAGAAAAAAGACTAGAAGCTGAATGGAAAACTCTGTTTCCTGCCTCAAAGTGAATCATTTGAATTGGGAATTGCAAGTTTGGTGTGTTTGATTATGGCTCAAATCATTGGAAATTCTATAATCTGCCATAGTTATTATTATTATTCAAGAGAGAATAGAAAGAATCAAAGGGTCAATATCAAAAAGCCTCTGCTTTCATCCACCCTTCTTCTCATTTCTTGGTTGGTAAAATAAATTCATCCCTTTTTCATATTTTCTATTCATTATATTTTTTGGAAAATACATAGATACTGACCGGTGAGTATAAGTTCGTAGCTATGAGTATCGAAATATCTTCTATAGTTTTTTACCTCTCTTTTATTTATTTGTTATTTTTTTAAATTTACATCGAGTGAAAATATGATCATCCTCTTCTAATGTTAATTTTTTCTTATTTTTCAATTTTTTTTTTCACAAACCATATGTTTTTTAAGTTTAATCAATATTTATAAGAACTTCTATTTTGGTTACTAGATTTTTTATTATTTTTTTATTCACTCTTAAAGCATTTTACTTTTATTTGTTCAACTTCATTTAGTCCCTACCATATAATCTTAATCATAATATATATAGATAGTGGATAATGAATGATATCACATCATATTTTCATTAATTTAGAAAATAAGTTTTTAACAACGACATATGTGTAAAAATATTATATAAAAACAAAGGGTATAATAGTTTTTTCGTTTCAAGATTATGAGAATTGCATTAGCTTAGCAAAGCATAAATACATTTTGAATTCAATTAAAAGAAATAATCATTGGGGGAGAGCGGACAATTAAAAAATAAGAACGTGGCCAGCTTGAGATGGTTTGAATTCCTAGACGTATGATCCAAGATCAATTATAATTATAATAATAATAATATAATAACAATAATAGAGCATGGTGTATAAAAAGTAATTAAAATACAAGTATTCTTTTTTAGAGAATATTTGCCTCCTGATAAATCAGGAGAATCTCATTTTACTCTCTATTTTTATTGGTTAAAAAATAATAAAAGATAATTAATATTTATTTTTATTATTTATGTGAAACCATTGATTTACTTTTTGTAAACGGAAAGACTAATGATATATTGAATTAAGTTAAATTGTATGGAGGTTACATTGACTTATATAGAAAAGCAAACCTAGCTAAACTAAGAAACCAACTTCAACAAGTAAACTAAAAGATAAGGAAAATATCTCTATTCTAAATAAGGAATAACATAAATATATATTCTAGCATCCCCCTCAAACTCAAGATGGTATAACATAGACCAACTTGAGTTTGCTAAACACTTGACCCAAATATGACTTTGTGAATCAATGTCTTCGTTGAGCGGAAGCTATGAGTGATGCCCGGAGAAAGAGTCATCGAATACGGAGTGGAAGCAAACAAAACTGATGTCGAACAAAGATGTCTGGCAGAACTGACATCGAAAGCAGAGCGAACCATCAGACAAAACTGACATCGAATAAAGATGTCCGGCATAACCGACATCGAAAGTAGAGCAAACAAAACCAACTTCTGTTGATCGGCTTTTGGACAAACGATATCACCGACGGTTTCTCTTCCCTCCTATGTGAAGAAGAGTCAACAAATAACCACAACATAATTTTAACCCAAAAACCAAACCCTAGATTTATCTAGGTAATAATAGAGGAAGTAACCCTAACGGCACACCAAGATCCACAAACCCAAACGCTCCTAAAAAAAATCCTAAGCTCGTATGTCATATGTATGTTCCACACCCAAAGACGATATCCAACTAGAGCTATCAAAACCCAACAAACGGCTAAGGATGTAAACTCATAGATGTAGTCAACGAATGGAAAAAAATAGCACAAAATTTGAACAGCAAGCATAAACCCAGAAAAAACAGATCTGAACCCAATTAGCTCCCAAAAACAGATCTGGACAGCAGAGAAATCTCCCGTTTCCATCAAAACCAAGCACTGTTTGCACCTAAAACCACTCCAAAACGATCATAATTGGAATTTCAAGCAAAACCAAACGAGCGGCACTAAGAAGAGGTGGTTCACGCGCCGGCGCGTGAGCTTCACGCGCAGCGTTTTCCGGCGGACAGCAGCAGTGACTTAGCGTTTCGGAAGACGGCGATTCTTTCTACGGGGATGGTGACAACAAACAACCACTGAAAGGTTGTATTCTAAGATCCAAACCCTAATTTTACCTTAGGTAGGATGAACAAAACAAACCCTAAATCGAGAGGTTTGAACAAAAATTCAGAAGATCAAATGAAGGGTGCTCCCTCGCCGGAAAAGCTTACCCCGACGAGGGAACAAAACGGGATCGAAATAGAGACGGCAAGAAAATTTAAAACCGAGGCTCCGATACCATGTAAACGGAAAGACTAATGATATATTGAATTAGGTTAAATTGTATGGAGGTTACATTGACTTATATAGAAAAGCAAACCTAGCTAAACTAGGAAACCAACTTCAACAAGTAAACTAAAAGATAAGGAAAATATCCCTATTCTAAATAAGGAATAACATAAATATATATTCTAACACTTTTAACCAACAAAAAAATGATACGTAATAGAAGTAGGAGGAGGACCTCCTGATTTATCAGGAGACAAGTATTTTTTTTTTATATATATATAATACAATTTTAAGTGTGTCAATCAATGATAAATCAATCACTAATTCATTATGATTTATAATAATTATTTAATAATATAATCCTATTACCATTACTTCATTGACTTACATATTTGAATAATATTATATTTATAAATACTGTGTGGGATATTTCTCATCGGGGTGTTCTTCCACACGGTTGAACACGTCGCATCACGTGTCGTTTCCTTGCGGCAGAGCTACCTGAAACACTTAGAAGAAAGACGGTCAGAAGGGAACCGGTGTGGTACCAGCCGAGAACCCTCCGACGATCAAGTTAGGTGGTGGTAGGTGAGATATGTCTTGCGCCCCGCAAGGAAGAATTAGGTCAATAGAATGGTCTATCTGTTCCTGTGTGAATGTGTGTACTTGATTTGATAGGTCAAATGGCTTTTATAGTTCCTTGATCGTGGGCTCATCGGTGGGGCTAGCATGAGACTAGGCTTAATGGGCTTTCACTCGGCCCAAGAAGGATAGGCTCCTTCAAATGGTGATTCGGATGGGCCTGTCCCCATGTCAATCGGCCCGGTGTGAACATGGCCCGTGAGTGGGCTATTTTTACCCTTTATAAATACTATATAAAATTATGTCGTTGATCGAGACTAAAATGATAAACAAAATGAAACGTCAGGGTTAGCTTTGGAATTTCAATAGCAATGATGAGTGGAGCAACAAGCTTGAGCAGGAGACAAGATTACAGGAAGGGGGGGCTAGAGGGAGAATGCTATTTAGTCAAAGAGGGGATATTTGTTCCTTCATCTCTTTTGGTTCTTATAAGTGTAAGGCCCACCCTAGCTTCTGCCGCCATTGGAAGGACTACCCTCCTTAACCTTAACTCCCCCACACAAATTCATGCACAATTACAAACTGGATAATTCGTTCATTCATTAATGATACCCTCAAAATGTATTAATACCTTTTTTTAATGTGATTTGTACATGGTGCTATAAAATAATTATATTCTTTAATACAAATGAAAGCTACACTTCCTTTTTTAATCTCCTTTTCATTAATCAGATTTCTCTCTCTTTTATAATTTTCTATAATATAATTATTAATTGCGTATATGTTTAGAAGGACAGAACAATTGTTCTAACATTATTTCTTCTTTATCTTTCACTTACAATCTTCACCCTAAATTTAAAATTTGTTATTATTGATTAATTAAGGGCAAAATTGTTATTTCCCTCCCCAATATAAACAAACAAACTGAATAATGATTTAATCTGAAATATTTAATATTGGTTTAAATTCTATTTTAATCTTTAAATTTTGATAATTTTATTGTATTATTATTTGTTAGTTTTTTTAAAAAATAATCAAATAGCATTTCAAAGTTCAATAATTTTATTGCATTAGTATTTGTTAGTTTTTTTTTTACTTTTATTAATTCAATAAATTCATTTAACTACTATTTGGATAATTTTAAGAAACAAGTCATCAGAATGAACCAAAACTACTAAATTGGAGAAGGATAATATCATAAGTGCAATAATTGTGGATGAAATAAATGCTTTTACTCATTACCTCACATTAGAGAGCGATTGAATTTGATAAGAACAAACCTGCACCATTTGAATTTTTTTTACTTGTTTATATGCTTGCTCACATCACAAGCACAAAACGAAAGTGGGTTCTCTTCAAAATCATAGAGAATTAGAACACACAGCAAAACAAGATGTGATGAAGAGAGTAAGGAAACTAGAAAGATACTAGAAAAAAAGAACAAGATATATGGTTCATAAACCATGCCTTGCCAGCCAAAAAAAAAATCATAGATTTACATAAAGCCATGGCATGGACAAAAAAGATATATGTTCAAAGAATCAAATCCATCAGTAATTTTACAATGGCATGTTCTTCTCTTCAAGCCTTATTTCACAATTATTTCATCCCCTGCCCCTGGTTATTTGAGCCCTGGTTATTTGAGCCACGTCCAACCCCATTGCCACCAATATCAGGGTTACCCGTTTGCTGAAGATTCCCAATTATCTGCAAAAACAAATAAAAGCATCGAAATCTGTTTTATTTGTAGGCACCAGATATCTTTTGGCTAGGACAGAAACAATAGGTTTTTTTTACCAGGAAAAAGAAAGATGTCATCCTGCTTGTTTGTACTGTTATTTGTTGCTTTTTCTTGGTTTATCTTTCCTAATTGAAAAACTTTTTTTGTAACTTTCTTAGCTATTTCATTTTTTTCAATAAAATCATTTCTTATAAAAAAAATTTGAATAATAAGAAACAGAAACAAAAATAAAACCTTTGTATCAGACTTCATTGGCTTATAGAATGGGTTCTGTCCCCTACTTGATCCAGGTGCAAAGTTACATGCAGGCTGCAAAAAGAATAATGGAAGGAATAGTAAAGCTTTCACCACCAAAAGAAGAGGAAACTACTACAATAAACCTATGAAGTTCGTGATATCATTCGAAGCATACCTCAAGCTTAAACAAAAGTTTTTCCATATAACTCTCTTTCTTCTCAGAGTTTTCTCCAGTTTTATTTTCTTCGACAACCTCCGACAGATTCCCTTGCTCTGCTTTTAGTTCATCCTCTTCAAACTTCTCGTTCATGGCTTGAATATCAAAGTCTTCAGTTAACTACACAGTCAATACAACAGCAGTCAGAAGATCTGGCCAGCTATAATCCTTACACATTTTCATGCACCCTCACACATTTACAAACTACAAGGCAAAAATGACACCAGCAATTGAATCACACTCTTTAAGTAACATGTAACGTCATATTATCTGATATCTTATTCTCCATCTTTCAGCATACATCATGAATGATTTAGGAAACAACCAACATCTCATTGATTTCTTTTTTTTAATAATAAAACATCTCATTGATTTGTATCTCCTAACTCATTGCAATCAATTTGTCTAATCCATGGAAACCATTTTACCAAACCAAAATTTAGAGAAATTTACAATTCAACATTGAAAGTACCTTGTAAATTTTAACAAACACCATACAGCACAGACTATACAGAAAAAATGGACCAAATGATATGGTGAAACTTTAATGGAAACTAAAAAATAAACAAGCAAATTATCTAACCTCTTGAGTAGGGGTCTCTCTAGGAGATGGCAACAAGGGTGCTTGGTGTTCAAGAGGATCAGTTGATTCCAAAGAATTATGAGGCAAATGCGTAAGAGTAACCAAGTCCCTTGGATCATCACAGAGTCTCATTGTGGAAGGAACATTTGCTCCTGACTCTGATAATTGGTAAGGAGAAAATGAAGATGGAGGCAATATAAGCGGTGGACCTGAGGCAGAATCCTCAAAAGAAGATACAGTATTCAGTACAGATTGCCGAGTTATTCGAGTACGGGTCTCTATAGGAGATGTCAACAAGTGTGCTTGGTGTTCTAGAGAATCAATTGATCCCAGAGAATTATGAGTCAATTGCGTAGGAGTAGCCAAGTCCCTTGGATCAGTACTCAGTCTCATTGTGGAAGGAACATTTGCTCCTGACTCTGATAATTGGAAAGGAGGCAATGTAAGCGGTGGACCTGAGGTAGAACCCCCAAAAGAAACAGCAGTATTAGGTACAGATTGCCCAGTTATATGAGCTTTATTGTGGCCCGTTTCAGGCATGACCGGTGGCAATGAAGAAATGGAAGTCATCACTGTTGTATGAGCTGATGGAGAACTAACATGAGAAGCGGGATATTGTTTTGAACCGAAGTCTGGTAGTAAATTTGGATGTGGAGCAAGGTATTTAGAAGATCCCGTGCTGGTAGAAAGACTGTCAGCATCCCATGCTTGGTTCCCCCTTATCAATTGAGGTGACCAAATGGATGGAGAATAAAGAGTAGGGTATTTTGAAGACTGAGAAATGTTAGGTGATGTTTCATTGTGATTTGGCTCATGTGCCGAAAGGGTAAGTGATGGACAACCAATAGTATTCTGCATTGGCGATGAATGCCAATGTCGGAATGGGGTTTCAATGTGATTTGGCTCATGTGACGGAATGGTATGTGACAGACGACCAACAGTATTCTGCATCAGCGATGAATGACTATGTCGGAATGGACGACCAATAGTATTCTGTATTGACGATGAATGACTATGTCGGAATGGTCGACCGATAGTATCCTGGAACTGTATAGGGACTGTCGATGGTCTATGTTGTCCAACTAAAGGAGACGGCAGTGATTGTGAAAACCAGGCTCCGGTATCATAATATTCCTGCATAGAAAAAATCTTAAATGAGAGTTTCCATTTTAAGTCAGTTTGTGTTGATTCTTATACAATATTCAAATGAAAACCTGGATGACAGCAGAATCATCATATATTCGCTTGCCCCGACACATTCTAAAACAGAATAAAACTAAATGAACACAACGATTGAAAAACAGGAAATTCAAGAGAATCCCCCATCTCTCCCCCTAACTCAAAGATTCCCTAATTCAAAGCTATTAAAGAATCCATCAGTCAAATTAGGATAATTCAAGAATTGGAAAGGTGATTAAACAAAACTTAACTACCTTAATGTCACTTTCTAAAACAGAATAAAACTAAACGTACGCAACGATTGAAAAATGGGAAACACAAGAGAATCCCCCATCTCTCCCCCAAACTCAAAGATTCCCTAATTCAAAGCTATTCAAGAATCCATCAGTCAAATTAGGATAATTCAAGAATTGGAAATGTGATTAAACAAAACTTAACTACCTTAATGTCACTTTCTAAAACAGAATAAAACTAAACGAATGCAACGATTGAAAAACGGGAAATTCAAGAGAATCCCCCATCTCTCCCCCAAACTCAAAGATTCCCTAATTCAAAGCTATTAAAGAATCCATCAGTCAAATTAGGATAATTCAAGAATTGGAAATGTGATTAAACAAAACTTAACTACCTTAATGTCACGGAACCGAAACACAATCAACGCGAACACATCAGGATTAGGAAGGATTTCTGGGCCATATCTCCGTCGTCCTTCTGTTCCATAACACCTAGCTGTAACATTATACTTCATGATTAACAATCAAAGAATCATTCGAAAGAAAGCTTAAGTTATAAAGCGATTGAAAGCGTACCATGCTTCAAACTAATGGTACGAGCTTGAGAGTTAATCCAGTGAATAAAGCCCTCGTAACGGATATCTGAATGGGAAATGAGAGTTATGAAGCATCCTACGTAGGAACTAAAATCAGACGCCATTGACAGAGTATTTTTCTTCCTTGTTCTTGACCTTTGATTTTGATTATCAGAAATTCCGTTTCTTTCTTTTTCTTTCTTTTCACAAACGTTTCTTCAAACTTCCTTACCAAGTCTTTAAGGAGAGAAATTAGATTTTTGTGCGCGGGGAAGTACCTAACTCGGCCGTTCGGCGCCAAAACTTTTTTTTTTTTTTTAATTATTTTAGTTTTTGAATTTTTTTGGCATGTTTAGTTTTGGGAAATTTCATTGGGTGGTAAATTTTTATGCAATATTTGAGAAATGTGTAGAACTTTAGAATAAACTTTTATGCTAATCATTTGTAAAACCTATAAATCACACTCAAATGTTTGAAATTTTTAATGGTTTTGGAACACGTGGTATACGTATAATATAGATGTGTTTAAATTTCGTTAAAAATTATCGTTTGAAGGGTGTGATTTGTTATTTTACTAAAGTGTAGAGGTATTTTATGACAAAAAAATAGTTTAGGAGTATGATTTAACAATAACTCAAAGTGAAGGGTATATTTTGTATTTATCCTTAATTAAAGTGCGGGGTATATTTTGCATTTATCCCTAATTTTAACTTTAACTTATACCTAATGATTTTTTGAGATATTATTAATATCTCACTATTGGAAGATATTTCAATACAAATTGCTATATATATATCTATACTATTGAGAGATGAATCATAATCTTATATATATCTATACTATTGAGAGAAGAATCATAATTTTTCTTTCTTTTATAAACTTTATAAAAAAAATCAAAGAGACACGTTATTATAGTTTAGACCCCTCCTAGCAAGAGAGTGAGCAAAGAAGGGTGAATTTGATTATGAGAAATTCGTTTCTTTGCTTTCTTTCGCATATCTTCAAACTTCCTTTCTTTGAGGAGGATGAGAAAAAAAAAATGATTCTCATAATCAAATCAAAGATCAAGAAAAAAGAAAGAAAAATCCTAATCTCTCAATCAAAAAAATCTCTTGTAACTTAAATTTGCTTCACCTTCTTTGTCAAGGGCGCATGATCAAACCGGAACACCATTAATAATATCAACTAAATAGGGAAGAAATCATATTGAATTTTTTTTCTACAATATTAAATAATTTCTCATTAAAGGATGCTTGATATGCGAAACTAAAATCGGATTCTCGTAAATTTATTATATTATTCAGAATTCACATCTCTTAACTCCATTATAAATATCAATTATTTAAAATTATTTATTTAAAATTATTTTTAAAATATTATATTTTTAGAGAAAATACTTGATTTGTGATTATTCCAAAAATGTTATTTCACTTAAAAATACTCCCATGTGTTTTTAGATCAAACTCTTAATTAGTATTTTTTTTAAATGTTTAACAAAAACATTTTTAGGAGAACCTACACCAAACGGACCCTTAATATGGTTTGTAAGCTAATTAATGAGGAGACGATACCGGCCGCAGGTTGTTAAGCTTTTAGGGCATTCTAAGGAGGCTGTTAGAAAGAAGGCTATTATGGCTCTTCATCGTTTTCATATGAAATCGCCGTATCGCATCTTATTTCGAAATTTCGAAAGGTGGGGCGTAAAGTTTGATGCTTGGATTTGGGTATTAGTTTTTAAAAAGTTTAGGGTTTTTGAGAATTTAGTGTTTCTGTTTTTTTGTTTGGTGCAGAAGCTGTGTGATAATGATCTTGGTGTGATATAGGAAATGTCGTGCTTTACCAAAGTATATACCCCAATCCTAAGTAAAAATAACACTTTTAAAATGAAAAATACAAATCTAAGTAAGTTTTTTAAAATATTTATAAAAACATCAAATTTTGAGTCTGTCAAATCCTGATTTATGATAATTATTTCAAGTTTAATCATTAACTTACATATTTCAAAACTAATTTGACGTGTGAATAATAACTAACAATAATTAAGACTCGTCTTTTCTCAACACATTCAAACCAAAATGAAATACTAGGGGTGAGCTTTAGATACTACATAAAATTTTGTTGCTCATCTGGACTAAAACGGTAACCAAAATGAAATACTAGGGTGAGCTTTACATAAAGATATATGTTCATAAACCATGTCAGCCAAAACAAAAATCATAGATTTACATAAAGCCATGGCATGGACAAAAAAAGATATATTTTTCAAAGAGTCAAAAATCCATCAGTAATTTTACAATGTCATGTTCTTCTCTTCAAGTCCTATTTCACCATACTTTCATCCCCTGCCCCGGTTTTTTGAGCCCCGGTTATTTGGATTGCCCGTTTGCTGAAGATTCCTTAGTTGTCTGCAAAAACAAATAAAAGCTGCAAAATCCGTTTTATTTAAAGGAATTAGATTAACTTTCTTTTTGGCTAGACAAACAATAGGCTATTGTTTCTGTCTAGCCAAAAAGAAAGTTAATCTAATTACTACAAATAAAACATATTTTGCAACTTTTATTTGTTTTTGCAGACAACTAATGAATCTTCAGCAAACGGGCAATCCAAATAACCGGGGCTCAAAAAACCGGGGCAGTGGATGAAAGTATAGTGAAATAGGACTTGAAGAGAAGAACATGACATTGTAAAATTACTGATGGATTTTTTACTCTTTGAAACATATATCTTGTTTTGTCCATGCCATGGCTTTATGTAAATCTATGATTTTGTTTTGGCTGGCATGGTTAATGAACATATATATCTTTATGTAAAGCTCACCCTAGTATTTCATTTTGGTTACCATTTTAGTCTAGACGAGCAACAGAATTTTATGTAGTATGTAAAGTTCACCCTAGTATTTCATTTTGGTTTGAATGTGTTGAGAAAAGACGAGTCTTAATATGGTTAGTTATTATTCACACGTCAAATTAGTTTGAAATAATGATCATAAATCAGGATTTGACACGTTCAAAATTTGATGTTTTTATAAATATTTTAAAAAAGGGTTAACCATGAAACTAGCCACATTTTAGTTGAAATAAGAGTATATGGCCACTACTTTTAAAATTCAATTTTCTAGCCATTTTGAATTCGAAAAAGACATGAAAATACTAAATTGCCCTTGCATTTCATCCATGGCCATTTTAAAAACCTTACTTATGCACGTTGTACGACGCCAGTTGCATGCCATCATTCCGATATGGGGACTCGCACAAACCGCAGTTCAAAACGTCTAATCGTAATAAAAGGTTGCAGACTTTTTTTGAGCGGTTTTGAATTTATGGCCACCCTTCAAACCGACTCATTTATTTCATCTAGCCTTTTCATCTCCCTTTTCATCTAGCCTTTTCATCTGCTTTCATCTCTCGTTCAAACCGACTCATTTCTTTTCCTCCTCTGGTTTGTGAAGATTGCGAAGCAAGGGCTTGATATTTTTGGACAATATCCCTTGAAATCGGTGAGTTTTTTTTTTATCTACCATCCTTTTTTTATTTTTGAAAATGGGCATATTCGTATTTAATTTTTTTTTAACATCTACCGTTGAACAAATGTAGTAAATGGCCACATCTGCAAACGACGATATGAATACAGAAGAAGAAGAGGAGGAGACGCATGTGTCAGAGGTATAAAAAGGGCATTCAATATATTTTGATGATTATTGTTTGAGTAAACTTGATTATTTGTAAATCTATTTTTTTGATTCATGTTTGAAACAAAACAAATTGGTATAGATTGGAAAGAATCAAGGAAAAGGAGGGGGGAGTGGAATAAAAAAGAGTGGCACGAGGAAGGATGCACATAACACTTATAAGGCTAATCTCTGACTCGTATTACTCGTATAATACATACTACAATGCGAACTACACTATACGGTATGATATGTACTACATAGGGATGTCATATGTTGTGTATAACAATGTACAGTATGCTGATGTATATTAATGTAGATAAACTCCCAACAATAATGTACAGTGTGCTGTTGTTTAAATAAGTAATCATCATCTTTTCTTGCTGATTTGGTTGTATATTCTGATTTGGTTGCAAATAGGGTCCAGAATTGATCCATCCAAAAAATGATTGGTTGCATGACCAACGGGTCAACATACACTGCAAAACAAAAATTTTGGAAACTTTAAGGCAGAAGATGAGTGAGAAACAAAAGAAAATGTTGGACAAGTCATGCTTTAGCCATTTCCTGAACCTCCCAACCGGGAACTTTCCCACACAATTGCTACTCCAATTGATATGTAGACGAGTATCAAACAAAAACAAAAAAGTGCTCAGGTTCAACATAGAGGGGGCATTACTCGACTTCTCAATCAATGAATTCTCGCTTTAACAACTTTCTGTTTGGGATTTTATTTTTATGCACAAACTATGTTTCTTTACTTTCAAGAACTTATGGATTTTCTACAACCTTCTGTTAGCATTTTAATTTAAATGTTGTGTTTTGACAATAGTCGTTTATGGTTTCCGGATGTATTATATGATTTCATATAGTATAACAATTCATTGGCAACTGTTATATATTGTTTAAATAATATATCTGGTATAATATGTATAAACTGTACGTGACTTATAATGTATATTTATCATAACGTATAATATGTACGAACTGTATCGTATGTTTATATAGTATATCTGATAATATACTATATATGGAATAACAACTAATATTATCTTATAAAATAAAAACCATATCTTATATATTAAAAAAACAACATTACCTTATAAAATAATAACAAACATTATCTTAAAATTTAATAACCATATCTTATACATTTGCAAACGTGTATATTTACCACTTCTAACGTATAATAAGTATAAATTGTATAATGTGTTTATATAATATATATGGTTATAAAGTATATATGGTATAACAAATAACAATATCTTATAGTATGTTTATCTAGTATACGTTGTAATAAAGTATATACGTTCTGTTATAAACCGTCATCCAAGGTTTACATAAAAAGGTGTCTTCAAGATGCTACAACACAAAAAAAAAAAAAGAGATCGCTTTCGGGGTGAACGTGGCATTGACATCCATTTGTTCATCCTCAGCTAACGTTTCTGGTATCGTAGGTAATACGCAAACAGGCGGTACGTGGGGTGCACATGGTACACAATGAGTGGCCATAATAACCTCCGATTTATCGCAACAAATGTCAATATCCATAGCGCTCGCGCTTTCACAAACCCCATCAGCAAGAACATCTTCCAGATTTAATAGGTATCACGAACGGTTCTGAACCTGCCATTTGTTAAAAAATCGAAATTTTAAAAATGAACTTAACCATGAAGCTTACAGAAATAAATATAAACCCAACATCGTATGCATGAATATTGGTCTTGGAAATAATGAATAACACAAAAAAGGATCTCACCTCCGTCCATTCTTCAGACATTCAGGTTGGAACAAAAACTTTGAATGTTCACGTTTAGGTTTCACTTATACAAAGATTTGATATAATTAGAAGGGAAACTGAAAAAAAATGACCGCTCAAATGGCCACAAAATATCCACTTGATATCTCTTGTAAAGCTTCCTTGGAAAGCTTCTCAATAATCATGAAAAAACGCATAGGTAAAGGATCACGAGTACCAATGTGGCAGTTTTCAGACTTTGTGTACTGTGGCCACATCCAATCTCACGCAGTAATCATCACAATTTTGTACAAAAAGTATGGGCTATCGTAAAAGTATAATTGGTGGCCATTTGTTTCCAAAAACTATTAATATTGGGTTGACGGTATAATTGGCATGCACAAAATGGAAAAGGTACATTCTTGGCTATTCTCATGAAAATTATCTAATGGTGGCTAGATTGTAAAATGGGACAAAAAAATGTGGCTACTTCCATGATTGTCTCTTTAAAAAACTTAGTTAGATTCGTATTTTTCATTTTAAAAGTGTTATCTTAATATATTAAAAGTGACAATGAGAAGAGAATCTGTCACTTCCAATTCTACCCTCATTGACATTAGGTCTTTTTTTCCGTATTTTTTTACAAAATTCAATTTATGTCCATTAATATTTTTTCTATTGTTTTAATAAATTTGACGTATCCAATTTTTAAATATGTTTAATTATTTTTTGAAAATTGTAAAAGAGAAGTTAATTTGGTGCATGAACATGTTTTTAATTGCCACATAAATTTACGTGTCCAAAGAATCAAATCAAAGAAGTTGAAAAGTCCTTGTGTTGGAGAGAAGTATATTGGAGAAATATTTTTGGATAACTATGACACTTAAATCTTCATATCACTTCATCATTTTTAACATTGGCCGTTCATATGACCTTTCACATATGGTTATATAATTAGTAATCGTAGTTATAAATTGCCATTGGCTGACAATATCCCAGTTTTGTTTGAGATGAAAAAACTAGCAACAATTTTTATGTGCTAACCTTCGAATCATGGTTGTTGTCGATGCCTGTCGTTCCACATTCTGGATTCTGATATTCCACATTCCTTCTCTTATTCGGTTAGATTTTTACATTTTTGTTCTCCCTCTTGCATACTCATTTAAAGTTCGTTCTGGGACATAGAATTAACTAAATCCAAGGTGCAAAGTTCCTTTCATGTTCCATTATTTTTTTATAAATTGCATATTCTTCTCACCGACGTCTGTGTTTCAACGAGTGTTGAGGAATCATAATCGAAGTAAAAAAAAAAAAAGAATATTTTAAGATATTTAAGCGGATTTCTTGAAAAAATATACATAATAGATCCTTCATCCTTTTCTTTTTAGTGACAAGAGATTGTTATATAGCTTTGGTAATATTAAAATCTAAGATGACTCTCAGTCATTGGGATAGTTCAATATTCTCATCAGCGAACAAAACCCATTGGAATGGTTGTTGGATGAGTTTGAAGTTATTTTGCCTTTAATAATCTTTTTTCAAGTCCCTTTAATAATCTATTTTTAAACATTGAATAACAAGTAAACGAATTAAACCTTGAATACTGTAATGATTTTATATGATATTTAAAACACAAATCTCTTTAATAAATATCACTAATTATTTTTTTTATTAAATTCACCGTTATAAATGTATGTTTGAAGAATGCATTCCAATCAACCTCCTTCAAATTGGTCCGAGAAATGATATTAAGAAAATCTAAGGTGGATATATGGGGGTAAAGTAGCACCAATAAGGATCAAATTAAAATTTTGGTGGTGATTTTTCCGAAGGTAATACACTATATTTATTATCCTTCTATATTATTTTGAATCATGTATATTCTTATATTAGTTTTATCATTTATTATATAATGTGTACAATTTTCAGGCCAGAAAAAAAAAACATTATTATTTCAATATAACACAATTTTCTATAAAAAAAAAAAGATTTAATAATTGATTATTGATACAAATATGATGTTAATAGTTTCTTTATTAAATGATATAATGATAGTGAACTTCAAAAAATAACATAAGAATTTAAATTTGATATTTTTTGGTTCTTTAAAAAAAATATTCTTTAAATAGTTAGCCTTCTCAAATATCAAAATAATTATCTTCACGTGCAACGCACGTATAACCAGACTAGTTTTTATAAACATTATAACTAGAAATCTGGAGATTGCATCAGCAGCAACTTCCAACAACTTAGGATTGAGGTAGGTATATAGCAGAGACACAACATATACTGCACGACATTTCCTATATCACACCAAGATCATTATCATTTGTCTATAAACTCTCAAGAGGAAGAGAAATTGAATGTCATTTGTCTATATATTATAGGGAAATTTTCGATGTGTAGCACGATTTAAAGAATAGTTGTAAATATAGCAGATTTTTCGGTGTGAACTACTGACGCCAAATCACAGTGATTAAGTGATTCACACGGAAAAATCTGATATATTTATAAATATTTTTTTAAGTTTTGTTATATGCCCCTAAATTGTACGTGTTTTGTGGATTGAGAAGTTTGATTCATGTTGTTGTTTTATTTATAATTTGTTAATTCATTTTGGAAGGTTTCATTTTTTTTTTAAGCATGTGTAGTTTTTAGTTGCGTAAACCGTAAATAACACTCTTGTGGTTTCGGTCAAATTCGTGAATAGTCCCTGTAGTTTAAAAATGACAAATCACACGCATATACTTCCAAATTATGTCAATAAGACCCCTTCATTCCAACGCTGTAAATTTTCTTTTAGTCATAACTTCTTCATTTGAACTCCGCTTTTGATGATTCAAGATGTTTTGGAATACTCATTTCGGGCTCTACCTCATGGTTGCCTCAAAAATTCATAATTTTCAATAAGTAAAAGAGTTTTATTATCGTCAAAATATTTGGTATGATTACAGTCATTAACCCCGTTGTTTACAGATGATTTAAAAGTTTTCAAGTGACCATAAAGTAGAGCCCGAAATGAGGATTCCAAAACATCTTGAATCATCAAAATCGAAGTTCAAACGAAAAAATTATGGCTAAAAGAAAATTTACAGCGTTAAAGGGGAGGGGTTATATTGACATAATTTAAAAGTACGGGGTGTGATTAGCTATTTTTAAACTAGAAGGTCTTTTCATAAATTTGCCCGAAACCATAAGGGTGTTATTTGCATTTTACCCTTTTTAGTTTGATTGAACCATTTCAAGAGATGTCTTTAGTTTGTAGTTTGTTGAAAATTCTCTTGAGCGTTTAGATTGTACGCTTTGAGAAGTGTTTAATAGGAGTTTTTTTTTTCCTTCTTTATGGATATTACATCCGTTTAAGAGAGATACTCGAACCTTTAATCATAAAAAAAACAAAAAACAAAAAAATGTATGAATGTTTAACCAGTTAAGTTATGTTAAATTGTTTAATATGAGTTTTTCGTGTAGAAATGAAAACTTTTTATACACTCTCCAAATTGACTTAGAAGAAAAGCGTAGGTTAAATGTAAGATACGGTATTCAAATGATAAATTGGTTGGCTGATTAATCTTGGGTGATATTAGACATATTTATTTTCTAGTTCGTTTTTTTTAATTCAAAATCGAATATGAATCAACCTAACAATATTAGGAAAATTCAACACGAATGTTAGAAACCAAATTTTTATAAAATGAGCTGAACAACTTTATAAGAAAACCGAACCAAACAATGTCAAACACTCAAACTAAACAATCCGATTTTTCCTTTTAAAATTATAACTTACGATCCAACTCAGATTTATCAGTTTTGGTTTTGATCCCTCTTATTCATTAAGCTATTCTAATACCTATTGTTAGAATATATTTACCCCCACCATGTGTTGCTGGCCTTACTGTTGAGATAGTGGAGTCTAAATCAACTACCAAGCCAAATTAAATAAAATGGTTATTTTTATTTTGGCCACTTTGTGAAGTCCAGCCCAATTATTCTTAAGCTTCGTTTGACCAAAGCATTAGGTTTTGACCAAAATTCTAATTCCCTTGAAATTAGAATGTACGAGGCGGTGATTTATTTCATATATATTGGTTGATCAATTTAACCTAAAGTGTGGCAGACGTGAAAAACAACTCAAATCGGCAGTGAACAGTTGTTTGACGAAAATTGCTTTGGGTTTTGGGGTTGTTCCATTATTGAGAGAAAATAGAGAGAGTTCGTGATCGATTGTAAACTTCTATTTTTCGTCTCAATTTAATCTTCATCTTCATAGTGGAACCTGCAATATTTGCAGAAGACAGGACGTACCAATTGGGAACCTGTATAAAAATTCTTGTGCCGTTTCTCTCTCGTTTTATTATTTTATTATTTGTTGCTATTTATCGTTCTTGAATTAGGGAGTTTAGGGAGTTGCAAATCCCTCATATTCCCAACAACTGGTATCAGAGCGTCAGGTTCAAGGGACTTGTGAAAGAGATCGATGGATAGCACAAAGGATATTGGGATCGGAAAATTTGATGGTTCAGATTTTTCATTCTGGATGATGCAGATTGAAGACTACTTGTTTAGCAGGAAGTTGCATCTGCCATTGGGGGAGAAGCCAGAGGGTATGAAGGATGAAGAGTGGAAGCTATTAGACAGGCAAGTGCTGGGAGTTGTGAGATTGACTTTGTCAAAGAATGTTGCCCATAATGTGGCAAAAGAGACAACTACAGCGGGATTGATCAAAACCTTGTCTGATATGTATGAACAGCCCACCGTCAACAATAAGATATATATCTACACTCAACTCGTGCATATGAAGATGGCTGATGATGAACCATTAGCAGATCATCTGAATAAATTCAACATTCTCATAAATCAGTTAATTGCTGCGGAGTTTGAAATGACTGATGATATGGTTGCTGTTACATTTTTGGCATCTTTACCTGATAGTTGGTCTACTATGAAAACCGCTATCGCAAATTCTCAGGGAAGAAGTAAGCTTTGTTTTGCAAATATCAGAGATGCTGCTCTTGCAGAAGAAATTCGCTTGAAGAGTTCTGGTATGGCCTCTAACAATGGTACGGCTTTGTATTTTGGTAGAGGAAAAGGCAATCAAAGTAACAACAGTAAAGGTAAAGGTACATGGAATGAGGGGATTGAGTGTTATTACTACCACAGGAAGGGTCACAAAAAATCAGACTGTAGAAAACTGAAACAAGATCAGAAAGATAACGGCAACAACTCAGAGGCTAATATGGTCGCGTATGCTCTTTGCTCTATTGATGAGACTTTTAATATCGATGAGCCGATGACAGACTGGGTTGTGGATAGTGCCTCTTCTTTTCATATTACTTCAAACAAACAATTGTTCTCATCTTTTACTTCTGCGATTTTGGCTCAGGAAAATTGGGGAACAGGAAATATCTCTAAAGTCAGCTGGTATTGGAGATGTAAGTTTGAAGACTGATACAGGAAGCAGGCTACTATTGAGGAATGTCGGTATGTTCCTAATTACAAGTTGAATATTATTTCCACTGGTCAACTTGATAATGCTGGTTATCGAAGTGAGTTTAGCAGAGGGTATGGAAACTCACTAGAGGATCTTTATTGGTAGCGAGAGGCTACAAACGTTCTACTCGTATGTGACACGTTTGAATGTTGTCAAAGTTAAGGGTGCTACACGTAAAGTGCAAATTTGGAGAGTTGTTGATGTTCCTTCAAATGGGAGGGGTAAGCGGACAACGAAAAGGACAGTTAGATCCTAATCCATCGGTTCATGAGAGGTACAGTTGGGGAGAATCTGAAGCGCTCGAAAAATAGCCTCAACCGAAAGGCAAGATCAGGCCTGGTGAAGTTGCCTGGAGGGCAATAGGGCACTTTTGGCTAGTTTCGAGTCAAAGAGGGTTTAAGCATCAGAGATGAAATCTCTAATCGACAACCTGGTTTGAATTCTAATGTCAAACACATGATGAAATATTTCTTTACTAATGTTCGTTGGAGGCGGATAGTTGGTAAAGTGGTTGATCCCGCCACATAGATGGAGTGGGAGTGGCCTGGAGTATCTCTTCGTGCCTGGGAGATAGCTCACAATGGTGGTCTTGCGGGGGCCAATTATGTTAGTGGATTCTAACAGGTATATGGTTTGGCAAATCAATTTGAGTTTGCAATTTGAAGCCTTGGTGTTCCAAGCAAGTGATGAACTACAAATGTAGTGGGAGTTGAAGATGTTTGATTTATCTTCAAGTGGGAGATTGTTGAGATAGTGGAGTCTAAATCAACTACCAAGCCAAATTAAATAAAATGGTTATTTTTATTTTGGCCACTTTGTGAAGTCCAGCCTAATTATTCTTAAGCTTCCTTTGACCAAAGCATTAGGTTTTGACCAAAATTCTAATTCCCTTGAAATTAGAATGTACGAGGCGGTGATTTATTTCATATATATTGGTTGATCAATTTAACCTAAAGTGTGGCAGACGTGAAAAACAACTCAAATCGGCAGTGAACAGTTGTTTGACGAAAATTGCTTTGGGTTTTGGGGTTGTTCCATTATTGAGAGAAAATAGATAGAGTCGTGATCGATTGTAAACTTCTATTTTTCGTCTCAATTTAATCTTCATCTTCATAGTGGAACCTGCAATATTTGCAGAAGACAGGACGTACCAATTGGGAACCTGTATAAAAATTCTTATGCCGTTTCTCTCTCGTTTTATTATTTTATTATTTGTTGCTATTTATCGTTCTTGAATTAGGGAGTTTAGGGAGTTGCAAATCCCTCATATTCCCAACACTTACAGGCCCCCAGAAGTCTGAGTGAGATATTCTAGTCTCCCTTTAGTGGTGTGATTCCCTTTTTTGAATTTTGTTCTAATGGATTTCCCAAGAACACAAAACTCATAGAAAGGAATGTCACTAATCTTGTTCTTGCCAAACAGCCCCTGTTGGCTCAGTGCCTCTAGCCCTTGAGCACTTACATGGGCCAGTCTTCTATGCCAGAGTTCAGCATCTCCAAGCTTCCTTTGAGTGATCACATAAGATTCACCAGTTTCAGTCACACCCTTTAAATGATACAAAGTGTCTTTCAGGATTCCCTCCATTACTAGGACTGAACCTCTGCAAATCTTGAGTACTCCACCAATTGAATTGTAACTGTAACCAGCCTTGTCAAGTGTGCTTAGGTGGTGGGCGTCGAATCCACCAAAAATAAAAGTCTCTACTTTCGGATTTATGAATTTGTAGTAGTGGAAAGTATGGTCGAATCCACAGAGATTGGTGAATTAAAATTGGGGGGTTTTTTAGGTTTGTTGAGAAAGAAATTGAAGAAAACAATAAAAAGTTTAAAAGAGATTCAATGGGAGAAAGTTCCAACCAAAGGTGTAATCATCGTTTGATTTATATTATTTGATCATTGATTTTCTAATGAAATCCTAACTCATTCTCTAAATTGGTTATGATTATTAAGAACGTCTTATTAATCTATCCTTCCTAAGTTTGTCGGTAATTAAGATACGATCATTAATTACTTCCCTAATCAATGACAACCCTAGAGTACGACAATAGAATTTAATCAATGACAGCAATAAGATGAGAAGGACGACCAATTCTAGCCAACAAATACGAAACGTTCGATCTATTTAGACTAGATCCTATATTTTCATAACATGAGATGAAAAGACTTATTAATCATTCATACTAATTGTCACATGGGATTAGAATGCATAAACAATTACGGATTTAAACACTCTAATTGACGATCTATCAAATTGAAGAATGATCAAAGGGCCCTATTTGAACAATCAAACAATGTGATATTGAATGCATAAAATAGAAAATAGAGAAATAGAGAAAGATTAGAAAGAAATATGAAGAACAAATCTCACAAATAAAATAGAATCAAACTTGATTAACCTTGGTTGGAAAGATGAGTTTAGCTAGACATGGAGTTCATAGCTATCCCAGAAAACCTAAGAAAAAACGTTCTAAAACTCTCTGAAAAATAATCTCCTTAAAAAAAACTAGGGTTTGAGCATTTAAAAGAAAATAAAAACTGAAAAATCGGGCTGGCGCCACGGCGCCGCGGCGCCAGAAAATCTGGAAATTAACGCTCTTGGTGCTATGGCGCTGAAAATTTGGTGCCGTGGCGCCGAGCTCTCTGGATTTTTGGCTTGGGATCAGACTTTTCCTTGCGGCCGCGGCCACTGAAAGTTGTTGCCATGGCGCCGAAGTGTCAAGAAAGCTCCAAAATGCCATTTTTAGTCCTTTTTCATCATCTCTTCTCCAACCTAGCACATAAACACAAATCAAAGATAATTACCTAGTTTTTAAGCCATTTAATCATCAAAGTATGAACAATTAACACAAGTTTATGTGCTAAAATAACGACTTATCATTAGGGAAATTAAGTTTCTTGACATATCTGGCACATACCTTACATCTCTCATGACCTTCAAAGACCCATCTTCTACTCTCAGCTTTACTGATCCACTGCCCTTAACCTGACATGGATGATCATTTCTTTAAGGAGAAAGAAAATAGATTTTTGTGCGCGGGGAAGTACCTAACTCGGCCGTTCGGCGACAAAACTTTTTTTTTTTTCATTATTTTAGTTTTTGAATTTTTGAATTTTTTTGGCATGTTTAGTTTTGGGAAATTTCATTGGGTGGTAAATTTTTATGCAATATTTGTTAAAATATCAACTCAAAAAAGTATTTGCAAATATAACAATTTTTATCATGATTAACGGTGATTTATATGTTTATCAGTGATAAACTTAGTGTAAAAATATGTAATTCAATGCTTATCGTTGATAATCTCGATCAAAATTTGTTATATTTGTAAATATTTGTTTGAGCTTTTATTTTTACAAATATTACTAAAAAATTTGCTAGATTTGCAAATGACCCTTTATTTTTTCCTTTGTGTTTTATATGTTATGCGTGATATTTACTTAGATATTAATTTCAAGGGATAAATGTAAAATACACTCCTGCACTTTGGATTATTGTTAAATCATACTCCTGCACTATTTTTTATCATAAAATACCCCTACACTTAAGTAAAATTGCAAATCACACCCTTCAATCGATTAGTTTTAACGAAATTGAGATATATTTATATTTTACGTATGTCATGTATTATGATTTCATGAAAATAACAAAAAAAAGTTTGACAAATGTGTAGAATTTTAGAATAAACTTTTATGCTAATAATTTGTTAAACCTATAAATCATACTCAAATGTTTGAAATTTTTGAAATTTTTAATGGTTTTGGAACACGTGGTATGCGTATAATATAGATGTGTCTAAATTTTGTTAAAAATTTTCGTTTGAAGGGTGTGATTTGCTATTTTACTAAAGTGCAGAGGTATTTTATGACAAAAAAATAGTTTAGGAGTATGATTTAACAATAACTCAAAGTGCGGGAGTATATTTTATATTTATCCCTAATTAAAGTGCAGGGGTATATTTTGCATTTATCCCTAATTTTAACTTTAACTTATACCTAATGATTTTTTGAGATATTATTAATATCTCACTATTGGAAGATATTTCAATACAAATTGCTATATATATCTATACTATTGAGAGAAGAATCATAATTTTTCTTTCTTTTATAAACTTTATAAAAAAAAATCAAAGAGAAACGTTATTAGAGTTTAGACCTCTCCTAGCAAGAGAGTGAGCAAAGAAGGGTGGAGGTGAAGATAAGTTAAGATGCAGAGATTTATTTATTAAGATTAGGGTTTAGAAATTCGTTTCTTTGCTTTCTTTCGCATTTCTTCAAACTTCCTTTCTTTGAGGAGGAGGAGAAAAAAAAGCGATTCTCATAATCAAATCAAAGATCAAGAAAAAGAAAGAAAAATCCTAATCTCTCAATTAAAAAATCTCTTTGTAACTTAACTTTGCTTCACCTTCTTTGTCAAAGGCGCATGATCAAACCGGAACACCATTAATAATATCAACTAAATAGGGAAGAAATCATATTGAATTTTTTTTTCTACAATATTAAATAATTTCTCATTAAAGGATGCTTGATATGCGAAACTAAAATCAGGTTGGAAATCGTAAATTTATTATATTATTCAGAATTCACATCTTAACTCTATTATAAATATCAATGATTTAAAAATGTTTATTTAAAATTATTTTTAAAAATATTATATTTTTAGAGAAAATACTTGATTTGTAATTCTTTCAAAAATGTTATTTCACTTAAAATACTTATTTCATGTGTTTTTAGATCAAATTCTTAATTAGTATTTTTTTTAAATGTTTAACAAAAACATTTTTAGAAGAACATATACCAAACGGACCCTTAATATGGCCGTGTTGCCGCAGGTTGTTAAGCTTTTAGGGCATTCTAAGGAGGCTGTTAGAAAGAATGCTATTATGGCTCTTCATCGTTTTCATATGAAATCGCCTTCTTCTGTATCGCATCTTATTTCAAAATTTCGTATGGTGGGGCGTAAAGTTTGATGCTTGGATTTGGGTATTAGTTGTTGGAAATTGCTGCTGATGTAATCTCCAGATTTCTAGTTATAATGTTTATAAAAATAACACTTTTAAAATGAAAAATATAAATCTAACTAAGTTTTTTAAAATATTTATAAAAACATCAAATTTTGAGTCTGTCAAATCCTGATTTATGATAATTATTTCAAGTTTAATCATTAATTTACATATTTCAAAACTAATTTGACGTGTGAATAATAACTAACAATAATTAAGACTCGTCTTTTCTCAACACATTCAAACCAAAATGAAATACTAGGGGTGAGCTTTACATACTACATAAAATTTTGTTGCTCATCTGGACTAAAACGGTAACCAAAATGAAATACTAGGGTGAGCTTTACATAAAGATATATGTTCATTAACCATGCCAGCCAAAAAAAAAAATCATAGATTTACATAAAGCCATGGCATGGACAAAAAAAGATATATGTTCAAAAATCCATCAGTAATTTTACAATGTCATGTTCTTCTCTTCAGGTCCTATTTCACGATACTTTCATCCCCTGCCCCGGTTTTTTGAGCCCCGGTTTTTTGGATTGCCCGTTTGCTGAAGATTCCTTAGTTGTCTGCAAAAACAAATAAAAACTGCAAAATCCGTTTTATTTGAAGGAATTAGATTAATTAACTTTCTTTTTGGCTAGACAAACAATAGGCTAGAAATTGTATCAAAGAAAATAAACATATAACAAGGATGAATTCTTTGATACAATTTCTAGCCAATTGTTTCTGTCGAGCCAAAAAGAAAGTTAATCTAATTCCTACAAATAAAACATATTTTGCAGCTTTTATTTGTTTTTGCAGACAACTAATGAATCTTCAGTCAACAGGCAATCCAAATAACCGGGGCTAAAAAAACTGGGGCAGTGGATGAAAGTATCGTGAAATAGGACTTGAAGAGAAGAACATGACATTGTAAAATTACTGATGGATTTTTGACTCTTTGAAACAGATATCTTTTTTTGTCCATGCCATGGCGTTATGTAAATCTATGATTTTTGTTTTGGCTGGCATGGTTAATGAACATATATCTTTATGTTAAGCTCACCCTAGTATTTCATTTTGGTTACCATTTTAGTCTAGATGAGCAACAGAATTTTATGTAGTATGTAAAGTTCATCCTAGTATTTCATTTTGGTTTGAATGTGTTGAGAAAAGACGAGTCTAAATATGGTTAGTTATTATTCACACGTCAAATTAGTTTGAAATGATGATCATAAATCAGGATTAGCTTACAACCTGCGGCAACACGGCCGGTATCGTCTCCTCATTAATTAGCTTACAAACCACATTAAGGGTCCGTTTGGTATAGGTTGTCCTAAAAATGTTTTGAGTTAAATATTTTTTTAAAAAAAATAGTTTCATCTAAAAACAAGTATTTTAAGTGAAAGAACATTTTTGGAAGAATCACAAATCAAGTATTTTCTCCAAAAACACTTTTTAATTTTAATATACTCGAGTGTTTTTAGATGAAACACTTAATTAATATTTATTCTAAAACGATTCACTCAAAACACTTTTAGGAAAAGTTGTACCAAACGAACCCTAAGAGCCGCACAAACAACTAGATAATTATCAAACTTAAGATCTTGGATGATATTTACCATAAATATAGTTTAAGGAAACCTTAAAAATATAGTGTAGGCAGCCGCTCCACCCCCCTCCCATTCCTCCTCTTTTAGATCTCTCAGACGTTCATCCCAGCAATTAGTTTGAATGACAAAATAAAATCTAGAGTTGGCGTGTTACGAATTGATAGAAACATTCATAATCAAAATGCAAAATTGATTGGATTTGTTCATTTACGTTTAGAATATGAGATAATCCCTCTTCCACTGATGTGTAGCTCCAAACAAACCAAGGACTTGGTTGGCATGTTGCTGAATTCGTTCATGTGAACAAAGTAGGGAATCGAGTAATCTTGGGATTTCGTAAGCTCATTTGTGGCTTGATCAGTCTTCACGCAATAATCAATATATATATATGAATTATGTAAAATCTCCCAAAAGTTTAAAGAATGGAAAAAATTTGCCTATTGATAACGTTTTCCAGGGTGATGCACTTCATGTTTTATGCCTTTGTTCAATGAATGTTGAGGATATATATATTCATTCACAAATTCATGCAACCGATGATATTCTTATTCAATATTCTTATACAAATCCATGCAGTAAAATAAAATATTTATGTCATTTAATAAATATATTTAATTTAAATTTAAATAATTAAAAACGGGTAAAAGGGGTATCAAAAGTTTCTCCCCTTAAGCCCCTTTTAGATATAGTATATAGTATAGATATGGATACATAGATAATAAATAATTTACTTAATTTTAACTTCTATTTGTCAATAGAAAATTATAATATTATAATTATTTTTTAATTGAAATAGTAAAATCATGAAATATTAATTTAATGTAAGAGATGACATTATAGATTTTAATTGATATTATGAGATTTTAATTTAATGTAAGAAAGAAATGAGAAAAGTAAAACAAGAAAAAATATAAAAGGAAAAACCAAAAAAAAAAGTTATCAGGGTCGGGGACCCGATTGGGTCAATCCCCATCACCCCGATCCCGTGTAACGTCCCGTTATTTTGTGATAAAAAAAAATTATTTATTTTATTTTAATTTAAGTAATTTAAGTTTATTTATTTATCGGTGAATTAGAATTTAGTAGTTTATTTCGGTTTAATTCTTTTTAAATTACCTTTTTAGCTTGATTTCTTTTTAATGGTATTAATAATTATTAACGGGCCAATTAATAATTATTAATCACCATTGAGATAGTTTAAGATCATCGGGTTTCGATTTATAAGTCAAAAGTCATAAAATGACGCAACCGTCATTTCCAAAATTCCTAAATATCTAAACACTATTTGCTCATCTTCTTTAAATTACCCTTGACTCAAAAGTTGACCAAAATTCTTCTCCATTTCTTCCTCCAAAACCGTGACTTCAATGAGAGAAAAATGGAAATTCGATTTTCGTTCGTTTCTCGACAGATCGACTCGATCTTGGATACATCGAAAAGCCCTCGAGTCTAGGATCATTTTCCACCTAACCATCGTGCGTTTCTCTCGAGATCCAATGAGTTCTCGGTAAGTTTGTCTTGAAACCCTAAGCTCCAAATAGTGTTTTAATGGAGTTTTCTTTGTTTTCTTTCGATTTCTTGTCGTGAAACTCGGTGTTTGTTAATACGGGAGTTGTTTTTACCGATTTTGGAAAGTTTCCCTTAACCCTAAAACCGAGTTTCAGTCGAAACCCTTCCCGTTTGAATTTTACCATTTTGGGTTTGATTATGAGTTATAAATTAGTGAAATAATGTTTATTTAAATTCAATTCGGGAATTGGCATAACGTTCAAAAACCCTATTTATCGATACCCATTGAAATCGGGAATATCGAATTTGCTTGTAACCAACTCGAAACACATTTAAATTGCCTAAAAGTCGGAAAACCAAACCCGAAGCCCATTTTTCATTAGATGGTCGAGAGCCTCATGTGGGGGGTTTGTTGAGTTTTTCGTCGTTTTGTATGTTTAGTTGTTGTTTGATCGTAGTTGGTAATTTATTAATTTTGAGATATAATTCCAATTGTAGGTGTTTTCGAACCGTTCGTTTGATCGCTCTTGCGGATTTAGGAGCGAAGTCATCTCTTTCTAAGGTGAGAATAGTTAGGATTTAAAGTAACTATAGAAAGCAAATAAGTATAATGGTTTGTAGAATTGGGAACTAAGACTAGAATTCGAATCTAAGATAGAGGGAAGTGAGTTAGTGCCCTTAGGATTAGAAGTGAATCCTTTAAGTGAGAACTTAGGAGTTCTCGAGGAAAGCATTGAATCTTAGAAATTTCTAAGTTAGATTCCTTTCGAAGCTTAGGTTGGATCATTGGAAGTTAAAAGATCCAAACTTTTATATAGAACGATTAATAGAACCTCGGATTATGTTGGAAGTTTAGAATCCTTGAAGGTATAGGTTAATCGTTTAAGTTATGATTTTACTTTTATTATTGTTTGCAAAGTTCGATTGAAATATCGTTCGTCCGAAGTTTCCTATTTATTTACTTTATGTCTTTTACTTTATGGCCCTTTACTTTATGGTTGTTTCGGTTACTTTATTATTCGCACTTTACTTTATTTACTTTTGCAAGCATGTGCAAGCATAACCATAACATCTTGCACCATTATATATTGTACCATAACATCTCGCATCATTGAAAGAAAGTGAATAAGAAAAGAAAGTGAGAAAGAGAATGAAAGGTTAATGGTGGATGCTACGGGAAATGTCCACATTACCTTCATCATGCATAAGGTTGAATGGTGGATGCTACGGGAAATGTCCACATTACCTTCATTTCATGCATAAAGGGCGAATGTGTATCCTACGGGATGTACTCATTACCTTCATGCATATGATCGATGGAATAGAGAATCGAGATGTTATAATTTATGCAAAATTATTTACTTTTCTTATTTTATGTCGTAATAAGTTAATGGATGAGGATTGACTACGAGTGTTAGTAATATCATCCTTTGGAAAGTTTAAAATGAAATTACCTAAAGTTTAGAGAATTTTAGGATCGATTGTCTCAGATTAATTGGACACAAATCGGAATACGAGTTTGAGTTCTATCTTTACTTTTTATTCTTATTATTCTCACTGGGCTTAAGTTGTTAGCTCATGATATTACAACCAATTTCAGGTAATGCCCTGGCTAGAGGTCGTGGGAGAGGAGATGGTGCTGCGTGATCGAGGGATGATGACCTCGAGATGGACTCAGTTGTTGTAAAGTCTATGTATTTAATTTTATGAACTTTAAAGACTTTGAAGATTTGTACATTTGTATTTAGCTCATAAGAGCTTATCGTCGTTATTTTATGATATTAAATCTTTGAACTCCTGATTTGGGACTTAAAGTTCCATGTGATTTATTAGATTTTGAAATTAGGATGTAAATAGGTCTTGGCTAGCCAATTTTTAAACATAACCACGCCAATTTTTTTAAAATAAAATACTTCCGCTGTGTTTTCTAATTTAAATTATTTTAAAATAGTCGGGTCGTCACATCCCGCCCCGTTTATTAAACGGTGTATGAATTCTCACCCCAATCCCGATTACATCTTCAAATGGGGCGGAGCGAGGCAGGTTGTTGGGGTAGCGAACAACTGTTTGAGTTAAATAAAGTTCATATTCTTCAAAGATTACTCTATATTATAAATATAATATTTTTAAAAATAATTTTAAATAAACATTTTTAAATCGTTGATATTTATAATGGAGTTAAGATGTCAATATTGAATAATATAATAATATAATAAAAGAGTGAATCAAATAATCTCAATGGAGTTAATTAATACATACTTTAAACTCAATTTACCAAATGTGTGGGGTATTTGTGACGACCCGACACTATTAAATAATTTAAAATCAAATAGGACAGCGGAAGACTTTAAATTTAATAAAAATTTGGCATGAAAATATTTAAAACTCGGACTATCCATAACCTGTTTACAATCTAAAATCCAAAATCTAAAACACAGGGAACTCAAGTTCCTATCAGGAGTTCAAAGAGGTTATAATAATAAAAGTGAAATGAAAAGCTCTTAAGAGCTTATAACAAATTTTACATCTCAAAGGAAGAAGCATGAATGTGAAGAAAGCAAGTTATAGAGAGTATGAAAAGTTTGTGAAAGAGGAAAGTTCAAGGCCATTGAATGATCTTTTGACACCCATTTGCTCAGCTCATCAAATGGGGAGCTGTAAAATGGGAATTGGAGCTAAGGATTCAGTGGTGAATCAATGGGGGGAGACATGGGAAATGGAAGGGCTGTTTATTGCTGATTCAAGTGTTTTTCCAACTGCTTTGGGAGTTAATCCTATGGTTACTGTTCAAGCTATTGCTTATTGCACTGCTCAATCTGTGGTTGAAACTCTCAAGAGGAAGAGGAATTGAATGTCATTTGTCTATAAATTATCACAAGTGCAATAATTGTGGATGAAATAAATACTTTTGCCCATTAGCCTCACATCAGATCAGAGAGCGATTGAATTTGATAAGAAAAAACCTGCACCAGTTGAAAATCCACTCATGACAGTTTATGGCAAGTAGAGATTCTTGATTAAGGAACATTTTTTACTTGTTTATATGCTTGCTCACATCACAAGCACAAAACCAAAGTGGGATCAATGTGGTGTGGAAAGCTGTCAAAATCATAGAATTAGGCCATGCAGCAAAACAAGATATATGAAGAGGGTAAGGAAACTAGAAAAAAAAACAATATATATGTTCATAAACCATGCCAGCCCAAAAAAAAAAATCATAGATTAAAGCCATGGCATGGACAAAAAAAAATATATGTTCAAAGAATCAAATCCATCAGTAATTTTACAATGTCACGTTCTTCTCTTCAAGTCCTATTTCACCATCCCCTGCCCCGGTTATTTGGATTGCCCGTCTGCTGAAGATTTCTTAGTTGTCTGCAAAAACAAATGAAAGCTGCAAAATCTGCTTTAGTTGTAGGAATTAGACAGAAACAATGGGCGAGAAATTGTATCAAAGAATTCATCATGCAGGCTGCAAAAAGAATAATGGAAGGAATAGTAAAGCTTTCACCACCAAAAGAAGAGGAGACTACTACAATAAACCTATGAAGTTTGTGATATCATTCCAAGCATACCTTAGCCATAAGTTTTGCCAGGTTACTCCAGCTTTATTATCCTCGACAACCTCCGAAAGATTCGCTTGCGTTTCTTTTCCAAGAGAACCACAAAGTTCATCCTCCTTAAACTTCTCGTTCATGGCTTGAAAATCAAAGTCTTCAGTGAACTACACAATCAAATACAACAGCAGTCAGAAGATCTGGCCAGCTAAATGTCTGGTGACTAGAAAAAGGTTATTCCATTTCATGGCACCCTCACACATCCACAAACTACAAAGCCAAGTATTGGTTTTTAAAATTTTTGCCATAGCTCATCCAGCAATTGAATTATGTTCTGGAAGCTTTATCATAATGATACAAGCTCTTTAAGTAACATGTAACGTCATATTATCTGATATCGTATTCTCCATCTTTTCAACATACACCATGAATGATTTAGGCATCAACCAAACATCTCATTGAATTTTTTTATAACAAAACATCTCATTGAATTGTATCTCCCGGACTCATTGGAATCAAGTTTTCTAATTTATACAATTCATGGAATCCATTTTACAAAACCAAAATTTAGAGAAATGTACAATTCAACCACCCCAACATTGAAAGTAGCTTTTAAATTTTAACCAAAAACAGCACCTGCTGCTGTTAAAACCGCATGTGAGGCATAAAGCAACAGACTATTACAGAACAAATGGACCAAATAATATGGTGAAACTTTAATGGAAACTAAAAAATAAACAAGTAAACTATCTAACCTGTTCTCTCCAGGGGATGGCAACAAGTGTGCTTCGTGTTCTATATGATCAACTAATTCCAAAGAATCACAAGGCAATTGCGTAGGAGTAAGAGTAACCAAGTCCCATGGATCACCACACAGTCCCATTGTGGAAGGAACATTCTCTGTGAGTCGAGTTTGGTTTGAGTCGATTGGGTGGTCTCCTGATTGTGATAATCGGTAAGGGGATGGAGTAAGCGGCGGATCTGAGGTAGAAGTAGAACACTCAAAAGAAGATGGAGTATAAGTTACAGAATCATCAATAATATTCAAATGAAAAACCTGGATAGAAGTTGCCTGCGGGTCTCGGCGAACGGCACGGGCGTAAATGTCATACTCTGGTATAAACACTAAAACAGATCATCGTTTTAGTGTTTATACCAGAGTATGAAATTTACGCCTGTGCCGTTCGCCGAGACCCGCAGGCAACTTATTTCTTTTGGGTGTTCTACTTCTACCTCAGATCCGCCGCTTACTCCATCCCGTTACTGATTATCACAATCTGGAGACGACCCAATCGACTCAAACCAAACTCGACTCACAGAGAATGTTCCTTCCACAATGGGACTGTGTGGTGATCCATGGGACTTGGTTACTCTTACTCCTACGCAATTGCCTTGTGATTCTTTGAAATGAGCGTTTAGATTGTACGCTTTGAGAAGTAAATAGGAGTTTTTTTTTTCCTTCTTTTTAGATATTACATCCATTTAAGTGCGATACTCGAACATTTAATCATAATAAAAAAACTAAAAAAAAAAAGTATGAATGTTTAACCATTTAACTTATGTTAAATTGTTTAATATGAGTTTTTTCGTGTAGAAATGAAAACTTTTTATACATTCTCCAAATTGACTTAGAAGAAAAGCATAGGTTAAATGTAATATACTCTATTCAAATGATAAATTGGTTGGCTGATTGATATTGGGTGATAAGTTCGTTTTTTTTAATTCAAAATCGAATATGAATCAACCTGACAATATTAGGAAAATTCAACACGAATGTTAGAAACCAATTTTTTATAAAATGAGCTGAATAACTTTCTAAGAAAACCGAACCAAACAATGTCAAACACTCAAACTAAACAATCCGGTTTTTCCTTTTAAAATTATAATTTATGATCCAACTCAGATTTATCAGTTTTGGTTTGATCCCTCTTATTCATTAAGCTATTCTAACACCTATAATAGTGGTGTGTGAGAGATCGATCTATTTTCTTAATATTACATTAAATAGAAGGATGTTCGAACGAATTGATGACTATATGAGAGAGACCATAGATTTCTAATAAGTTTAGCTATGCTTAGATTGATACCAATCTCTTATATTTTTCACTATTTGAAATATTTTGCGAGTATGGAAGCATCTATATGAATGAGTATTTCCAAAAGAAGGGAAATCTTGACCTTGAAATGGGACAATTTCAACTTTCCAGTCTTTGACTGATCTCTCTCAAATTGCAGGTTTATGGGTACAAGGCCCATCAAGCATCACGTGCAAAAAGGATTGAAGAAAAAGATGAAATTAATACAACTCCAAGCCTTCCCAATTGCCAATGTGAAAGCAACAAGTGACCCAAAAGTAGGCAAGACCAACTCTATATCTTAATGGAAAATTATGGAGTAAAAGGGAAAAGGAGGCATCTTTTGAGGAACTTTCTTAGAATAAACATTTGAAAATTAGCATCCTTTGCTAAATGGGAGCATCTGATTTCAATGGCTTTGATTATTCCATTCTCCCATGAGATAGTCAACTCTCATGTTCAATTTTACTTGAGTAAAACCAATACTCTTGTTATTGATACTCAATAAAAAAAAAATAAGAAGGGTCGCTCCTTATTTTCATGTGTATTAAGTCTATGGGACCAAATGAAGTTAATAGAACTCACATATTTATTAGTGGGACACACATATTATTAACTATAATATAAATGAGTCAATTTATTTGATACACATATGTAAAGTTAGAAGAAACTGATTCTGTTAAGAGACAACGGGTCTCCACAATTTCACATTGATATGATATTGATTATTTTGAGCCTAGGCCTGCATGACTTTACTTTTGGTTTTACCTCAAATGTCGCATACCAATGAAATTGTGTTTTTCCCCTTATTCACTCATGATCATTCTCTTCCTTAATTAATGTAGGAATTTATTTGCTCCCAACATCTTCTAACTGGTGAGTGGATGCCAACATGAGCATAGTTCAACTGGTTCGGCATATACTCTCTTCCCTTTGAGGTCGAAGGTTCGAGTCTCCTCACCTCCACTTTGATGTAATCTCAAAAAAAAAATTGGTGAGTGGATAAATTTTATTCAATAATAAATACATGTAACATATGATAAGAGAACAAGAGTATTAGAAATTTTCGGAAAATTGCAAATATGACCTCGAAATCTGCGTTATAATGAAACAAATCCTGATTTGATATTTCTTATATTTAAGACCTTATGCTGATGTCATGTGAGTGTGAATAGACCAGAAAGCCCTTAAAAATTGAATGTTTGCATAGGGAAATGAAACGTCCGATCGAAAACTAAAACTCTCTAACTTCAGATCGTTAACGAAACGTCAGACCCACGATCACCCACGATCTAAACGAAACCCACGATCCTTTCTCTTCCAAACGCACGATATTTTCTCTTCCAAACACACGATTTCATATCTTGAAACCCACGATCGATCTATATTTTCCTTTTAAAGTAAGTTTAAGTTCCGTTTTGATTTCGTACAAATCGCTCAAACGTAAGAGAAGGAGAAGGATTTCCGCGAAATCAACGACAAAAGGTATGCCTTTTCGATGTTCCGAAGTTAGGTTTAATGATCGGTCCGATCACTGAAGAAGATCTGGCCGATCATTAACCCTAGAAAATACAATAGTTAATGATCGGTGGGATTAATGATCGGTCAGATCATAGTAAAAGATCGTTCATATTTGAACGAGCTCTAACTATGATCTGATCGATCATAAATCCCACCGATCATTAACCATTGTATTTTCTAGGGTTAATGATCGGCCAGATCTTCTTCAGTGATCGGACCGATCACACACTACGATCGGTCCGATCATAGACTATGATCGGTCCGATCATAGACTATGATCGGACCGATCATAGGCACATGTTTCTTCGGTCAGATTTTTAACTCTTTTAATGGTGTCTTTCAGGTCAAATGGCTGCTTTGAAATATAGTACTGCTGATCACTTTCATGCCACTGTCACTTGTGTCTCACACTTGTCTAATCCTCGTGAAGAACATCAAGGTGGGGCTTACTCCAACACAAACTTGCAATGTTGAGAGAAACATTCATCCGGCGTTTAATTGATGTAGAGTTTAAGTTCTCCGGGCCCTCTCATTCATCTAGTTCTACTAAGAGAGGTTGAACAAGAGAATGAGCAAGAGATGAGCTTTTTGCTCGGAGGACCAGGTAAGGACATTTACAAAGGATGATTTCGCACGCATCACTGGATTGCCGCGCGGGAAACCATTTATACGTAGGGACCATTCGATTAGACTGCGAGGATTCTTTGTTCGAGGCCAGGTATGGTGTAAACAAGTTTGATTTAGACGAGAAGATCCTTGATCATGAATTGACAGACGATAAGGACGTAGTGAGGATGGCCTTGGTGTACTTTGTGGAGCTAGTATTGATTGGTGGATTGAGAAGAAAACAAATCGATACCAGTTTTTATTCATTGGTAGAAGAAGAAGAAATGTGGGAAAGCTTTGATTGGGTTGACACAATTTATGGTATCACGCTTAGTTCGCTGAAAGAAGCAATTGAAGGCAAATTAAAACCGACGGAGGAAAATAAAGAGGAAAATAAAGAGGAAGAAGTAATTGAGGATGCAATGGTCGAGGATGAGAAAGCGAAAAAGCCTGATGCAAAAGCAGGGGGTGCAACCTACTCGCTTCTTTGGATTTCCATCGCATTCCAGGTAATGTAACTATTGTAGGCATGGATTCTTTGTATTACCTTGATGTGAAAGTGTACAATTATATGATAATATAACTATTGTAGGCATGGATTTTTGAACAAATACCCGAGTTGGTTCTTTGAAAAATATATATCAAGGGTGGAGACGGATCTACCACCAGGTATGCTCGTGGCGGATTGCAAAGACAATGACACAGCCTGCCTTAAGAAGAATATATTTGCTCAATTGGACAAGGTACTTTTAAAATATTTCTAAAGTTCATTGTTATATATTATATCTGTCGAAATGATCTGTCCGATCATAGTGTATGATCGGTCCGATCATACACCATGATCGGACAGATCACACACCATGATCGGACCTATCATGTCGACATAGTCTTGTTATGTGCTGACTAAATGATCGGTCAGATTATGATCGGACCGATCATACACTATGATCTGACCGATCATACACTATGATCTGACCGATCATTTAGACAGAGTTTAAGGTTCTGCTCTGTCTAAATGATCGGCCAGACGCTATGATCGGACCGATCATACGCTATGATCTGACCGATCATACACTATGATCTGACCGATCATTTAGACAGTTATGTATTATGCTCTGTCGAAATGATCGGTCATATCATGATCGGACCGATCATACACTATGATCGGACCGATCATAGTGTATGATCGGTCATTTGAAATTATGTAAGGTTCTTAATTTGGTTTCATGTTTTTCATGTTAAAGGCAAAACCAGGAAAAAGAAGAAGATTGTTAAAGATTTGGAGGTGGACAAGACAAAGTGTGAGAAGGTGAAGAAGGGTATTGATGGGAAGGGGGTAAAAGCGGAGGAGGTGAAGAAGAAAAAAGGAAAAAAGGAAGATGAAGTGGAGAGAAGAAGAGGCCAGGGATGACAAACCAAGGAAAAGATCGGGTTTGTCATCTAAGTACAAACGAGCAATTTTGAACTCGTGAGGCTCGTATTGGATGTGTTGAGAATGATGTTCGGAAATCAAATCCATGTTAATGAATATCCAATCGATATTGTTGAATGTAAGTAGACATATATATGTATATATATTTGTATTTGTTACTTATTTTGATAGTTTTGAGTGTTAATATGAAATTGTTATTGCGGAAATTAACTATAGAAGACGATAGGATGGAGGAGGATGATACTTGATGGAGTTAGTGATGATAATGAGGAGGAGGAGGGGAAGGAGGAGGAGGATACGGGGGGTGATAAGGGAGAGGAGGGTAGGGATGAAGAAAATAAAGAGGAGGAGGAGGGGAAGGAGGAGGAGGATAAGGGAGAGGAGGGTAGGGAAGAAAATAAAGAGGAGGAGGGTAGGGAAGAAAATAAAGAGGAGGAGGGGGGGAAGGAGGAGGGGGGATAAGGGGAGGGGATAAGGGAGAGGAGGGTAGGGAAGAAAATAAAGAGGAGGAGGAGGGGAAGGAGGAGGGGGGATAAGGGAGGGGATAAGGGAGAGGAGGGTAGGGGGGGGAAGAGATGGAAGAAGGGAATAAGGGAGTGGAAGAAGATAAGGGAGGGGAAGAGGATAAGGGGGGGAAGGGATGGAAGAAGGAAAGAGAAGTCCACCTGGACATCGTTATGATGTCTGAAAATTTTGAGTTTAAGACGCGGCCCGGGGCACTAGAAAGAGAAAGGCCATAGGTCCAGGGTCAACAAGCTCCAGTCATGTCGGAGAAGAGATTGAAGTCCAAGAAGCGGCGATCATACAATTATATGACCCGCTGTACATGGTCCCGGACGAAATCCTCAATAAATATAAGACCTTCATTACTGGCAAGAGGAATGGTAAGGCCCTGGTGCCGGTGTCGTTACTATTGTCCAAAACCAAAACAATTCTTCCTCGATTGGCTCGGGACGAAAAAGCGGGATGCAAATCTAGGTCATGAGGTGAGTGTATATCTATTATACAGGTCTATAAATTCACATTGTTGTGTTACTAACTAATGTTCGCTTTGAATATATAGCACGTTGATACATCCATGCTGTTTATTGAAGCAAAGCTGAGGATGCGGCCTGAATTTATTAAGCATCCATTCACAGTGGTTGACTCATATTTTGCGGTATGTATTTGATATTTGTGAAATTGTGAATTGCTGTTGAAATGATCGGTCAGGTCATTGTGTATGATCGGTCCGATCATACACCATGATCGGACCGATCATACACCATGATCGGACCGATCATACACCATGATCGGACCGATCATACACCATGATCGAACATATCTTTTTTTTTCTAATAACCTTGTGTACTTGCCACAGCAATATTGCGGTAGGAGTTGGGAAAAATATGAGAAAGTCATGAAGAATAATAAAGTCTATGATTGGCGAAAATGCTTTGAACTCATAGATTATGTCCTAGGCCAGCTGGAGACTTCACAATCCCTGGGGTGATTGCGATTACGTAAGTTTATAATATATTCTATTCATTTTTGTTAAATTATTTAATTTCCGGTAAATTAGTTTTAATATTGTTTTCTTCAATTACTTCCATTAGGTATACGCTCCAGGTGAATATAAAAAAATCTCATTGGATATTGGTGGTCATTGATCCGAAACGGCACGCGTTTGTATACTATGATTCTCTTCCCACTTACTCAATCGAGAAGGAGATTGCGGCAATCATAGGGCCACTTCGAATTGCGTGTCACATCTATTGTACAATGTCGGCCTATCTTGAGAGCATGGAAAAATGGCCGATGGGCGTATGCGTAACACCCCGATACAAGACAACGATAAAGATTGTGGTGTTTACACTTTGAAGTTTTTTGAATGTCTTGTAACAGGAAATAATGTAGATATATTAATCCCTTCCCTATTTAAACAATTTAGATTAATGTTATCTGTAGGTGTGGTCCAACACACCCGTTTTTTAAGTAATGCAATTGTTCTTCTATGCTTTCACTTATCAATTTAATTTCATTTATTTTTAACCAATTTGCAGTCCATTTAGTTGTAGTAGGCTCTGACCGATCATAGGCTATGATCGGACCGATCATAGCCTATGATCGGACCGATCATAGCCTATGATCGATCACTATATGACCGATCGCACTGTCTGAATGATTATTAATTAAATACCCATCGCCTTTATCCGAATGATCGGTCCGATCATGATCGGACCGATCATTGTTTATGATCGATCACTATATGACCGATCATAAGCAATGATCGGTCCGATCATGATATTTATCATGTACTACTATGATTAAAAAATATAAACTTCATTTGATTCTAAACCGATGTACCAACCAATTACAAGTGATACGAAAGTGGATTACGACATGTTTTTCTATTATGGCCGATCGAACCACACCTCCCACAATGTCGTGTTTTAACAGGAACCTCTCCAGTTGACAAGATCCTAAGTTTTTTCCGACGTCCGTCGTGCCACCATTTTAGGCGGTACCACATTTACCGCCTGAAATCCGATAGAAGATTTATATTCGACTCGTGTGGCGCTGGATTGATAGGCTCGCATATGCATTAAGTAAGAAGTCGGACGTAAAATAATCGAGCATAATGTATATGGGCCGACGTTCGCTCTCTTGGCGCACCGCGAGTGCATGTTTGCAAGGGCAATCGGTCTAGATCAAATAACCGACAACTACACTCCATGGTGTTAAGATCAACGGTCGCAACATAATTATTATCTATTACTTTGAAACGGTAAATCTCGATGGTAGAGACGGAAAGTGTGATCGACTTCATATGAGATATTCGGAGTTGCTCCTCTGCATGCTTTGTTAGAATTCCCTGCGTCTTCGATGCTTCAACTCGACGCTCAAAGAACCATTGTTGCAATTTCGCACGAATACCTTCAACCAGTGCAGTAATTGGTAATTCTCTATCATCAACGAATACACTATTGATAGATTCCGCAATATTCGTGGTCATTATACTATACCTGTTTTTTGGGGCAAATGCCCTTGCCCATTTATGTAAACCAACTTCATTTTCTAAGTACTCACAAACACCAGTGAACAAAGAGAGGGCTTCCCAAAAACGTTTGAAGGTGGACTCTCGATAAGCCTTTGCGGAAGAAAGAATATCTTATTGATATTTTCATTTTTAAACTTATGTGTCAAATTCATACTAAGATGGTGAATGCATATCCCATGACTTGCGATCGGAAAGACAATCTCAATGGCTTTCTCAATGCTTTTATGTCTGTCCGATACAAACACCGGATCCGTAACGTCTCCAATTGCGGACTTGATTTTTCCAAAAACCAAGTCCATGATTCATCGGTCTCTCTCACAACGATCCCGGCCCTCTTGGATAAATTTGATTGTTCCCATCTAAACATGTGCTCACAAGCAATGTGCCCCGATATTTTCCCTTCAAAAAGGACCCGGTCCAAGGCAATTACCTGGTCGTATACATCTTTGAAATCCCCTAATACAAGGACCAAATGCTATGAAGAGAAATTTGAAGTGTTGGTCATCTTCTAATTCTATATGATATATCGTTCCTGGATTTTCACACTTCACCGCTTCACAATACGGCCACAAGAGATTGTAAGACTCTTCATGTGAACCTCTCACAATCTCATATGCATCCTCTCTTGCTCGCCACGCTTTATCATAAGAGATGTTAACGCCATATTCTTTCTGCATGTCATCCATTATATCTCTCAGTCTATATCTACGACTACAATTTACAAGTTTCATCTTAATAATGTCTCCAACCACTTTGCTACTCGCTTGCCTATGATCATGGTTCAATACGAAAGCAACATGAATGAACGTCTACAAACTTTGTAACACTAAATATGTTGGTACCCTTTAAACACACCGCCTGGAACCTCCACTCACAATTTGGATCAACACATCCAACCGAATATAGGGTCTTAGTCGATTTTTTCACTTTCCACTCAAAACTTCTTCCAATCGCCAACCTAGACAATCTACTTATTAAATCTTGCTTGGAAAGGAATATGCGGCCTACTTCAAACTCCTCCATACACATCGTTTGCGTAACATTCATCAATGAACTATTTAACTCAATAGGTTCAAGTTTATTTTTTCCCTTAGTATCACGTACATCCACACGAATACTCGGTTCACATTCATTTCTATCAAGTTTCACTCTCACGGGACCCCTTTGGACATTTCGGAGGTCAAATGGGTCATCCAATCCTGATAAACTTGTTTCACATTCATTGACAACATCCCTCTCATTTTTCACTCTCACAGTGTCCCTCTGAACATCTCGGGTGTCAAATGCATCATCCAATCCTTGAAAAAAATCATTATCATGTTTATCATTATGAAAATCCCCATTCAACTTTATCCCAATCCATCCTCACATTATCATCATTTGCTAGATCATATGGAGCTATACTATCATCTAACGAAGTCATAGATGCAATATTCCCCAATCCATTACACTCGATTTAAGTAAACATTTCCCCTACTACTACCACTCATTTTCTCTCTAGGTTCACAATATACACATATAGGATCGAGAGGTTCCGAACCCATCATATAAAACTCGTAGCTCCATATCATTTCTAATTTCAAAGGGGGGACAAACTGTTGCAAACTTGTATATGCACTTGATTTTTATTGTAGTCAATGAAGGGTCGATCCTACAATTACATATAGCCGCTCTACTAAATTTTCATATTTTATACCCTTATCGACAATTATTCCTCCCAATGTGCCACCAATATAATTGTAACCTTGACAGATCCCAAGTGTCCACCATAACGAACAAATATTCTTACAAGTTGCATCTACAAAAATAGTCAAAATAATTATATCGACCAAATATACTAAATGATCGGCCCGATCATACACAATGATCGGGCTGTAGTAAGCAATGATGTCGGCCTAGTAAGCAATGATCGGACCGATCGTAAGCAATGATCGGGCCGTCGTAAGCAATGATCGGACCGATCGTAAGCAATGATCGGTCCGATCATTGCCCATGATCGAGCCGATCATTGCTTACGATCTCACCCATCTTTTCTTACTACAGGCAAAAACGAGGTTATGATTTTTCCGTTTTCTAACACACAAAAATATCATAACATGAATGAAACTTACCTTCCTTCTTCCTCCTTAAGCAAGTTGAGAGAGAAACTTTAGAGTTAGAGTGAGAGTGAGAGACTTTAGTTAGAGAGAGACTTTAGAGTGAGAGTGAGAGACTTTAGAAGAAGATCTGTGAAGTGGGTATAGGTAATGACCAATAAAGTTAAAGAGATTAGGTTTTTTTGTCTTTTCACACTATGATGACATCAGCATAAGGTCTTATTTAAAAGAAATCAAGAGTTTGGATTTAGTTCATTAATGTTGGGAAATGGAGGTCATATATGCAATTTTCCCGAAATTTTCTCGGGAAATGTATATAACTTACAAGTTAGAATAGTCACACACACGAGAAGAAATCAGTCTCCCTCTTTCTATCTCCATTTGACCAGCGTGAAAGAGAAGATGAAAGAATGAGAGATGTGAGTGGGATGGGAAGAAGGTTCCAACTTCCACAAATCAAGAGAGAAACCAATGAATTTTTCCATCAATCTCAAGTAATTTCCCATCCCAAGAGTCGTGTTTTCTTTTCTTTTCTTTTCCTTTCTTTTCTAAGGAACCAAACAATTTCATATCAGCCGCCATGGAAAAACACCGATATGGGTTATCCTTTATCATAGCTTCCCTCACTCTCATCTCTTTCTCATGTTGTTTAACAGCTGAATTCAAGAAAACAAAGGTAAACCCAATTCCTTCTTTAACCAAGAAAGTTTAAATTGTTTTTTTTTTTAATTGATTGGAATTTTATTTTTTTTTTTTTTTTGTAGAAAAAAGACTTGAAGCTGAATGGAAAACTCTGTTTCCTGCCTCAAAGTGAAGCATTTGAATTGGGAATTGCAAGTTTGGTGTGTTTGATTATGGCTCAAATCATTGGAAATTCTATAATCTGCCATAGCTATTATTATTCAAGAGAGAATAGAAAGAATCAATCGGTCAAAATCAAAAAGCCTCTGCTTTCATCCACCCTTCTTCTCATTTCTTGGTTGGTAAAGTAAATTCATCCCTTTTTCATCTTTTCTATTCATTACATTTTTTTTTAAAAATACTTAGATACTGACCGGTGAGTATGAGTACATGACTATGAGTACTCAAGTATCTTTCATAGCTTTTTACTTCTCTTTTATTTATTATTTATTTTTTGAATTTATATCAATTGAAAATATATGATCATCGTCTTCCAAAGTTGATATGTTTTGAAGTTTAATCAATATTTTTAAGAACTTCTATTTTGGTTACTAGATTTTTATTATTTTTTATCAACTCTTAAAGCATTTTACTTTTATTTATTCAACTTCATTTAGTCCCTACCATATAATCTTAATCATAATATATATAACTAGTGGATAATGAATGATATCACCTCATATTTTCATTAATTTATTAGAAATGAAGTTTTTAACGATGTCATGATCATGACATATGTGTAAAAATATTATATAAAAACAAAAGGGTATAGTAGTAGTTTCCATTCAAGATTATGAGAATTGCATTAGCATATATACATTTTGAATTCAATTAAAAGAAATAATCATTGGGGGGAGAGCGGACAATTCAAAAATAAGAACGTGGCCAGCTTGAAATGGTTTGAATTCTTAGACGTAAGATCCAAGATCAATAATAATAATAATAAAAATAATAATAGAGCATGGTGTAAAAAAAGTACTTAAAATACGGGGTGGTGATTTAATTCTTGTTATATAAATACATCAAATTTTGAATGTGAAAAAAAAAAATCGCTAGTTTATTCTTATTCATAATAATTATTTCCTGTTATTATCATTGACTTGTCTTTTCAACAATTGATTTGACATAAAAATGATTAAATATTCATCTTTTATTAATACATTAAAAAATTTACAATATCATAATAATTAAGAATGATTATTACTCATCTTTTATAAACACATTGAAAATTTACTATATCTACGTATAAAACTAAATAATGTAAAATTTATAAATACTATATAAAATTCCCGTTATTTCATTAAGGCTAAAATGGTAAACAAAATGAATTGTCAGGATTAGCTTTGGAATTTCAATAGCAATGGTGAGTGGAGCAACAAGCATGAGCAGAAGACAAGATTACAAGAAGGGGTGGCTAGAGGGAGAATGCTATTTAGTCAAAGATGGGATATTTGTTGCTTCATCTCTTTTGGTTCTTATAAGTGTAGGGTCCACCCTAGCTTCTGCCGCCATTGAAAGAACTACCCACCTTAACCTTACCTCCCCCACACAAATTCATGCACAATTACCAACTGGATAATTAATTAATTAATTAATTAATAATACCCTCAAATGTATTAATACTTTTTTTCTTCTTTTTTTTTTAAATGTTATTTGTACATGGTGCTATAAAATAATTATAATCTTTAATACAAATGAAAAGCTACCCTTCTTTGTTTTTTTTACTCTCCTTTTCATTAATCAGAATTATCTCTCTCTTATAATTTTCTATAATATGGTTATTAATTGCATACAATGTTGAAAAGGACATAATAGCTCTTATAACATTATTTCTTCTTTGTCTTTCTCTTACAATCTTCACCCTAAATTTAAAATTTATTATTATTGATTAATTAAGGGCAAAATTGTCATTTCGCTCCCCAATATTAACAAACAAACTAAATGATGATTTATTCTGAAATCTTTTAGATTGGTTTAAATTCTATTTTAATCTTTAAATTTTGATAATGTTATCGTATTATTATTTGTTAGTTTTTTAAAAGTAATCAATAGCATTTCAATTTTACTGTACTATTTAATTTGTTAGTCTTTTTTCCTTTTATTAGTTCAATAAATTTAATTAACTACTATTTGGATAGTTTTAAGATTTAAGAAAAACGAGTCACAAAAATGAACGAAAAAAAATCAACTACTAAATTTGAGAAGGATGATATCATAAGTGCAATAATTGTGGATGAAATAAATACTTTCACTCATTAACTCACATCAGAGAGGGATTGAAATCCACTCATGACAGTTTATTGCAAGTAGAGATTCTTAAATAAGGACAATTTTTTACTTGTTTATTATATGCTTGCTCACATCCCAAGCACAAAACGATAGTGGGATCAATGTTGAAAGCTGTCAAAATCATAGAATTAGGCCACACAGCAAAACAAGATATGAAGAGGGTAAGGAAAGAAACTAGAAAGAGACTAGAAAAAAACTAGATATATGTTCATAAACCATGCCAGCAAAAAAAAACATAGATTTACATAAAGCCATGGCATGGACAAAAAAGATATATGTTCAAAGAGTCAAATCCATCAGTAATTTTACAATGGCATGTTCTTCTCTTCAAGCCCTATTTCACAATTCTTTCATCCCCTCCTCTGGTTATTTGAGCCACGTCCAGCGCCATCGCCACCAAGATCAGGGTTACCCGTTTGCTGAAGATTCCCAGTTGGCTGCAAAAACAAATAAAATCAGCAAAATATGTTATATTTGTAGGAACCACATTAACTATCTTTTTGGCTAGATAGAAACAATTGGTTTTTTTTTAACTCTAGGAAAAAGAAAGATATCATCCTGTTTGTTTGTACTGTAATTTGTTGCTTTTTCTTGGTTTATCTTATTATTTTTATCCTAATTGAAAAGCTATTTTGGTAACTTCCTTAGCTATTTCTATTTTTCCAATGAAATCATTTCTTATAAAAAATATGAATAAAAAGAAAGAAAAAATAAAACCTCTGTATACTTGATGAACTTGTTCAGTCTCCTCCTTGATCCACTCCTTGATCTACTTGCAAGGGTATTGCTGGAAGTTGCAGGCTGCAAAAAGAATAATGAAAGGAATAGTAAAGTTTTCACCACCTAAAGAAGAGGAAACTACTACAATAAACCTGTGAAGTTTGTGATATCATTCGAAGCATACCTCGAACATAAGTTTTGCCCGATAACTCGTATCCTCCTCAACGCGTACTCCAGTTTTATTTTCCTCGACAACCTCCGAAAGATTCCCTTGCAATGCTTTTCCAGGAGAACCCAAAAGTTCATCCTTCTTAGACTCCTCGTTCATGGCTTGAAAATCAGAGTCTTCAGTAAACTACACAATCAATACAACAGCAGTCAGAAGATCTGGCCAGCTATAATCCTTACACATTTTCATGCCTGGGGACTAGAAAAAGGTTATTCCATTTCTTGGCACCCTCACACATCTACAAACTACAAGTCAAGAATGACACCCAGCATTGGTTTTTAAAATTTTTGCCATAGCTCATCATAATGATACAAGCTCTTTAAGTAACACGTAACATCATATTATCTGATATCGTATTCTCCATCTTTCAGCATCATCATGAATGATTTAGGCAACAACCAAACATCTCATTGAATTTTTTTTTAATAACAAAACGTCTCATTGAATTGTATCTCCTGACTCACTGAAATCAAGTTTACTAATTTATACAATTCATGCAACCCATTTTACCAAACCAAAATTTAGAGAAATTTACAATTCAACCTTAATGACACCCCAACATTGAAAGTACCTTTTAAATTTTAACCAAAAACAGCACATGTGAGGCATAAAGCAACAGATTATACAGAACAAATGGACCAAATGATATGGTGAAACTTTAATGGAAACTAAAAAATAAACAAGCAACCCATCTAACCTGTTGAGTAGGGGTCTCTCTAGGAGATGGCAACAAGGGTGCTTGGTGTTCAAGAGGATCAGTTAATTCCAAAGAATTATGAGGCAAATGCATAAGAGTAACCAAGTCCCTTGGATCATCACACGGTCTCATTGTAGAAGGGACATTTGCTCCTGACTCTGATAATTGGGGAGGAGCCAATGGAGATGGAGGCAATATAAGCGGTGGACCTGAGGTAGAATCCCCAAAAGAAGATGCAGTATTAGGTACAGATTGCCCGGTTATTTGAGTAGGGGTCTCTCTAGGAGATGGCAACAAGTGTGCTTGGTGTTCAAGAGGATCGGTTAATCCCAATGAAGATGGGGGCAATGTAAGCGGTGAACCTGAGGTAGAATCCTCAAAAGAAGATGCAGTATTAGGTACAGATTGCCCAGTTATTTGAGCTTTATTGTCGCCTGTTTCAGGCATGACCGGTGGCAATGAAGAAATGGAAGTTGTCACTGTTGTATGAGCCGATGGAGAACTAACATGAGAAGCGGGATATTGCTCTGAACCGATGGGTGGTAGTAAATTTAGATGTGGAACAGAGCATTCAGAAGATTCCGTGCTGGTAGAACACTGAGAAATGTGAGGTGAAGTTTCATTGTGATTTGGCTCATGTGTCGGAATGGGAAGTGATGGACGACCAATAGTATTCTGCATTGGCAATGGATGACTATATTGGAATGGAGTTTCAATGTGATTTGGCTCATTTGTCGCAATGGTAAGTGATTGACGACCAATAGTATTCTGACTCGGTGATGAATAAGAATGTTGGAATGGATAACCAATAGTATTCTGCTTTGGCAATGAATGCCTCTGTAGGAATGGACGACCAATAGTATTCTGGTACAGTATAGGGCCTGTCAATGTTCCACGTCCTCCAACTAAAGGAGACGGTGGTGATTGTGAATTCCAGACATTGGTATATTGTACCTGCATAGAAAAAATCTTAAATGAGTGTTTCCATTTTAAGTCAATTTGTGTTGATTCTTATACGCTATTCAAATGAAAAACCTGGATGGCAGCAGGATCATCATAGATTTGCTTGCCTATCTTGGGGAGCGGCCGGTACTTAATTTTCACATCCTGGTATTAAATAAAAAAATACACACTTTCTAAGACGGAATAAAACTAAACGAACGCAACGATTGAAAATCGGGAAATTCAAGAATCCCCCATCTCTCCCCCTAACTCAAAGATTCCCTAATTCAAAGCTATTAAAGAACCCATCAGTCAAATTAGGATTCAAGAATTGGAAATGTGATTAAACAAAACTTAATTACATTAATCTCACTGCCCTGAAAGTTGCGATACTCGTACACATTAGGATCAGGACGGATTTCTGGGCCATTTTTCTGCCGTCCTTCTGTTCCATAACACGTAACTGTAAACATTCTACTTCATGATTAACAATCAAAGAATCTTTCGAAAGAAATCAGTATGACTGCAGTGAAAGCTAAGTTATAAATCAATTGAAAGCGTACCATTCTTCAAGCGCATGACAGAACGATTAAGGTCAACGTAATCAAGAATGCCCTCGTAACGAACCTCTGATCTGGAAATGAGGGTTATCCAGCATCCGTTGTAGTCACTAAAATCAGCCATTGACAGAGAAGATGGAGCAAGGTTAAGATGCAGAGAGATTTCTTGATTGAGATCAGGGTTTTTTTTCTTGATCTTTGATTTCTTTCTTTCAGAACGTTTCTTCAAACTTCATTACCAAGTTTTTTGAGGACGAGAAAAAGAAAAAGAGAATGGATTTTTTTGCGCGGGGAAGTTCCTAACTCGGCCGTTAGGCGCCAAATCTGTTTTTTTTTTTTTTTTTTTAAATTCATTATTTTAGTTTTTTAAATTTTTATTGGTATGTTATATTTTCCTTTTGTGTTTTAGAGGTTTTGTATGCGTGATATTTACTAATATATTATTTTTAACTTTAATTTATACATTGTGATTTTTTAGATATTATTAATATCTCACTATTAGAAGATATTTCATTTACAAATTGCTATATATCTACATCATTGAGGGGAGGATTATATTTTTTTTCGTTCAAACGATAAGCGTTATAAAAGATCAAAACCCCTCCTAATAAGAGAGTGGGTAAAGAAGTTGAAGCAAAGTTAAGATGTAGAGATTTTCTCGATGAGATTAGGGTTTTTCTTTATTTTTATTTATCTTTTATTTAATTTGGGGAGATTGCATTTCTTTTCTTTTATTTATTTCATGTTTCTTCAAACTTCCTTACCAAGTCTTTGGGGAGGAGAAAAGGAAAATGAACGCATTCTTATAATTAAATCAAAGATCGGAAGAAAAAAAACCTGAACTCAATTAATAAATCTCTTGTATCTTAACTTTGCTTCACCTTCTTTGTCAATGGCGCCTAATCAAACTAAAACATCATCCATAGTATCAACTAAATAGGGAAGAAATTATATTGAATAGTTGTTTTTTTTTAATTGATCTAAGGCTGAGCTGATAATTGTACACATTAATTAACAATGTACTCACATATGTTTTAATCACATAGTAATATGTTCACATGAAATGCACACATAAGAAAAATATTAATTGTTTTTATATAATGACATACACGTTTTATAAAATTATATCAAACCATAACATCAAATTAAAACATACTTCGAACTATAGTGATTAAATTAAAAAAATTTAAAATTATTGAGACTAAATCAAAATAAATAAATGAAAATTATTGTCTCTTTTCCACATCCCCTATATTATAAACGTGTGTAAGAATTGGCAGGTACCGAGTTACTATAAAACAAAAAAAACCAAGACCGCAAGCACGGCACGCGTTACTCATGTTTAGAAGCGAAAATAAATAAATTAAATTCAACGAATTTTCACTTTCTCGCCGGTAAAAGCTTTACTTCGAAGTCAGTGAAAAATTATCAGCTCAGCCTCAGATCAATTATCCATATCCAATCAAAATCAAAATCAAAATTAAAATCTTTCAATATTTTTTTTATAACCACATTATAATTTTATTATATATTTTTTTCTCAGCTGAAAAGAAAAAAAACACACGCAACTGTACGAAGAAGACGAAGAAAAAGAAGGAAAAAAAACGAAAAATCTGTCATTCGGAAATCAACGAAGTAATCGCCGGCGATCCTTTCTATCGAAATCTCCAGTTTCCGATTCAATGAATTATTTCTCTACCGCCTTCTCTGAATCATAAACCCTAAGAATTTGTATGTTTAAATCTGCTGTTTTCTCTGAATCGAAGCTTAATTTGAATTACTAATTTTGAAGATGGAGCAATTGAAGACGATCGGAAGAGAGCTGGCGATGGGTTCGCAAGGAGGATTTGGACAATCGAAGGAGTTTTTGGATCTGATTAAATCAATCGGCGAGGCCAGATCCAAGGCTGAAGAAGAGCGGATTATCCTCCACGAAATGGAAACCCTAAAACGTCGACTCTCCGATCCCGACATTCCGAAGCGTAAGATGAAAGAGTACATTATTCGTCTTGTCTATGTTGAGATGCTAGGTCACGATGCTTCTTTTGGTTATATCCATGCCGTGAAAATGACTCACGATGATAATCTGTCGCTGAAGCGAACGGGATATTTAGCAGTTACTTTGTTTCTTAGCGAGGATCATGACCTTATTATCCTCATTGTTAATACCATTCAGAAAGATCTTAAGTCTGATAATTATCTCGTTGTTTGTGCGGCTCTTAATGTGGTTTGTAAGCTCATTAATGAGGAGACGATACCGGCCGTGTTGCCGCAGGTTGTGGAGCTTTTAGGGCATTCTAAGGAGGCTGTTAGAAAGAAAGCTATTATGGCTCTTCACCGTTTTCATATGAAATCGCCTTCTTCTGTATCGCATCTTATTTCGAATTTTCGAAAGGTGGGGTGTAAAGTTGATGCATGGATATGGGTATTAGTTTTTATAAAGTTTAGGCTTTTGAGAATCTAGTGTTTTTGTTTTTTTGTTGTTACAGAGGCTGTGTGATAATGATCCTGGTGTGATGGGAGCTACACTTTGCCCTCTTTTTGATCTGATTACCACAGATGTGAATTCGTATAAAGATTTAGTTGTCAGCTTTGTGAGTATTCTTAAACAAGTCGCTGAACGCAGATTGCCAAAGAGTTATGATTACCATCAAATGCCAGCTCCATTCATACAGGTCTGATAATTTTCGGAATGCTGTTAACGGAATTTTCCAATTGGTTTCCATAATGTAGAGAATAAAGAATGATAATGTTTACAAGTGGCGATTTGGGAGACAGGAATTGGATAATTATTCTCCATTGAGATTTGAGCTCCTCCTCTACTTGTTCTGCTGATGGGGTTGCTTAGTTGCTGATATATCTTATGCGATTACCTTTTAATTGAATTCAATTTTATTGTACAGGTCAAATTATTGAAAATTCTTGCATTACTGGGTGCTGGTGATAAGCAAGCAAGCGAGCACATGTATACTGTTGTTGGTGATATATTTAGGAAGTGTGATCCTTTAAGTAATATAGGAAATGCCGTGCTTTACCAAAGTATATGCTGTGTCTCTGCTATATACCCCAATCCTAAGTTGTTGGAAGCTGCTGCTGATGTAATCTCCAGATTTTTGAAGGTTTGAATCTACTACCTTGTCAGGCATTGCATACCCTTTTAGTGGCATTGATAAACTCTGGCTTTTATCTGTACTTACATGCACAATTTTGTGGTCAGAGTGATAGTCATAATCTAAAATATATGGGCATCGATGCTCTTGGTCGACTAATTAAGTTAAGTCCAGACATTGCTGAACAACACCAGCTGGCAGTGATTGATTGCATGGAGGTGAGTGATACATTCTTTTTCTCTGTCAAGTGTCAAATATTATTAAATGTGACTAACATGTATGTTGATGGTTTATGGAATTTACCCCGTTTAATAGGAAACAAAAACATATTGTCTACGACTCTAGATTCAAGGTTGATATGCATGCTTTCTTTTGCACAAAAAAAACGTGCATGCTTTCTTTTGCACAAAAAAAACGTGCATACTTCTACGATTTTTAGGGTGTAGTTTAGGATTTATATCTAATATGACAGATTGTCTATGACTCAGATCAATGATTTATATATAATCTAAGTTTTTCCTTTTGTCACTCAGGATCCAGATGATACTTTAAAGAGAAAGACGTTTGAACTTTTGTATACAATGACCAAGTCCACTAATGTGGAAGTAATCGTCAATCGTATGATTGAATATATGATAAGCATTAATGACAATCATTATAAGACATATATTGCATCAAGATGTGTTAAACTTGCGGAGGAATTTGCACCTAATAACCATTGGTTCATTCAGGTATTTAGACTTTTTTTGTTTTTGTTTTTCAATTGAGTTATTATATTTGTTCTCATTTCTAGTTTTAGCCAAATTTCTCAATCCTCCCCAGACCATAAATAAAGTCTTTGAGCATGCTGGAGATTTGGTGAATATTAAAGTGGCACATGATTTGATGCGGTTAATTGCTGAAGGATTTGGAGATGATGGTGATACAATAGATAGCCAATTGAGATCATCTGCGGTACATGACCTCATTGGTGCTCTTTGTTATTTTGTTTGATAATATGTATTTTAAGAGTTTGTTGGGCATAACTTTTGAAAGAGTGAAAAGGCTTTTAAGTTTTAACCAATTAAAAACACCTTTTAAAAAAAATTGCATGATGTTTTGTTACATGGTCAAAATTGTCTCTGAAATTTTGGATATCAAATTTGACATGAAGGATTTAACGAGTCTTTTTTTCTCCAAAGAAAATTTTCACCTAAATACACTACTGCTAAAAGTCATCCCCAACCTACCCTAAGTCACAACATAATGGTATCACATGAATTTTCACGTGTTTCATGCATTTGATTATAAAAGAAATTTGCAATATAGTACTACTGTGGCCATTTCCTACTATATTATTTGAAATGGGTTAATATCATGTTTCTCAAGCTGCAAATTCTTTCCACTGGACCATGGATATGACAAATCTGAAAAGATTCAACACCATCTATATTAGTGCATATAGTTAAGAAAATCAGTTTCCTCATGAAAGCATACTTTTTCCCACTCATAGGTGGAGTCCTATTTGCGCATCACTGGGAATCCAAAGCTTCCATCTGCATTTCTTCAGGTACGGCTCTTCATCTTGGTTGTAAGCTTGAAAAAATTACACTTTTTTTATATCTTGAGTTAGTTCTGATTTCAGGTCATTTGTTGGGTTCTTGGGGAGTATGGGACTGCTGATGGGAAGTACTCTGCCTCATATATTGCTGGAAAGCTGTGTGATGTTGCTGAAGCATATTCAAACGATGAAAGTGTCAAGGTATGCCTATAATCTCTTGATTGTATAGGAAGGTTAAGGTGGTTGGTCTTTCCTGTTCATTTAAATATATTACCTTGTTCTAAACTTCTTTTGGACATAATAAATATAATGGGCTCTATCTTGTTTGCGAAATAATGACATTACTTTGTTGTTATCCTTTGATCAATTATTTTTGCATGATGGAACACATGGGAAGCACCTTTCTTTTATAAAATAAAATTTTCAAAATATGAATGAGCAAAGGCTGTCCAGGGAAATATATATTATATCCTGAATCCAGCACCTCAAATTTAAAGTAATAAAAAAAATTGCAATAAAAATACATGGAAGATTCTCTGAATGTATAAGGGAGATTTGATCATCTATGAATAAAATTGGATTCAGAATTGCAACATTTGTTGCTAAACTCTGGATCAGAAAAGGAAGTTATAGCCTGACCTAATAACTGACTTTAAGTGTCAAGTTTTTTCCATTTTGGCTTGCACCCCTACACTTAAGAGGTTCATTTTCAATTGGATCTGCGGTTTTCATTGTGCTCCTCTTTGTTTGTTTCATACTCATGTTTATGCTAGGAGAAACTTAATGATGGAAAATGGAATTTGCCAGATCATCCTAATGCTATAGTCTATTTGGGAATTGTTATTATTTTAGCCTCATGATCTGACTGAGTTATGCTAAGCTCACCAAAAAATCTTCCTTCTGATGTCTACTTACTCTCTTTAACTCTCAGAGTAGACTGATTTTTTAAAACGTTCCGAGCCTGTATTCTTACTTCTTACTTCATTTATTTTAATTTTGAATATAGTTGATTTAATAATTTGGTATTATTTTTTTATTTTTATAATAAACGTATGCTATTTCATTGAATAATTTGTTATTATTGATGCCCCATACTCGGAAGGAAATAGAGGAGTTCTGTTACAAGTGGAAGTGCAATTATCATCTTTCTGAAATAAATATGGTAGCACAAAAGCAATATATTTGTTTAAAGAAACTGCTTTGTTTGGTAGCAGCTTGTAAAAGCTGTTTCAGCTTTATTTGAAAACAGCTTTTAAAACAAAATTTTGGTGTTGTTTCCTCGATTATTCCTCTCTCACTGATGTTTTATCTTTACATGGGGTTTGGATTGCCAGTTCACTCTTTTGATTAACAGATCTTATTTCTATGTAACTCTACTATCATCATTTTTTCCTTTCTCCCACTGATGTTTTATCTTTACATGGGGTTTGGATTGTCAGTTCACTCTTTTGATTAACACATTTCATTTCTATGTAAATCTATGCTTCTCATCTCAAAATATGTTCATGTGTTGCTCTTGCATACACGTGGAAGGATATACAAGAAAGTATTCAATTTGCATATATTTATGAAATGAATGCCACATCCTCTCCTTGCTGAACAAAGTTTCATTGGCTTGAAAGTAATTGTGTTGGTTCTCTTTGAAGGCTTATGCAGTGACAGCTCTCATGAAAATTTATGCATTTGAGAAGATGGCTGGGAGAAGAGTGGATATACTACCCGAGGTAAATTTTGTATTTTTGTGTTTTCCTTTTTCTTTTTGGTGCTGACATTGATTTTTGTGGGGGAAGATTTAATAACTTTTTCTGGTCGTATGAATTCAGTGTGTGGAACTTGGAAGGATTTTTATTGGTTTACTGTTTGATATTTTCCATACATCCTCACTGTCTTCACTATGATTGAGGGATTAGTGTTGAGTGATCACTCTTTCTATGTGCATTAATCTTCTTGTCAGCACTACAATTTTTTTTGTGTTTTTTTTCCTACTATGAATTGGTGGATTTCAAATTGGTTCTTCTCTGGCTGCAGTGTCAATCTTTGATTGAAGAATTAACGGCGTCCCACTCAACAGATTTGCAGCAACGTGCATATGAATTGCAAGCCACTATAGGTTTAGATGCTCGAGCTGTTGAAAATATATTGCCGTCTGATGCAAGCTGTGAAGACATTGAGGTCACTTTTTCACTGCAAGATGTGTATTTTATTTGCTTCTCCGTTTTGATCATAAAAGAAATTTTCATTTATCTCCTCTTTAAAATAGGTCAAACTGGTTTTTGATTCCTTCTATTTTAGTTAATTTATTCTCCTGCATGTGAAGTTTTCAGGCCACTTTCTGTTACTAATATGTTAGTTAATTGATGCAAGTCTTTTCCATCTAAATTCCGTGTTTCTTTGTTAATCTGGATCACGAATTTTCTTCAAATTTGAATTTATGTTGTAATTGTAACATATTTTAGTTCTCCTTGCAGATTGATAAAGACCTTTCATTCCTCAACAATTTTGTGCAACAGTCACTAAAAAATGGTGCTCAACCTTACTTACCTGAGAATCAGCGATCTAGTTTGGAAGACATCAGCACCTTCAAAAATCTTGACCAACCCGAAGCTATGTCTCATGGCCTTAGGTTTGAGGCTTATGAGCGTCCAAGGCCTCCGGTGCCATCAAGTGTGCCTCCTACACCTGCAATTTCAGCTGAACTGGTTCCAGTTTCAGAGCCATATCATTCTAGGGAGACATACCAGTCTTCATCAGATCCATCTGCTTCAGATGATGGTTCACCTCAACTAAAGTTAAGACTTGATGGGGTTCAAAAGAAGTGGGGCAGGCCAACTTACTCTTCTCCTGGTTCATCTGTGTCTACTTCCACTCCTCAGAAAACAGCAAATGGGGTTTCACAAGTAGATGGTACTAGTACTGTAAACTCAAAAGCACGCGATGCTTCTAACTCTAGGAGTGCAGAGGTTGAAATTTCTTCTGAAAAACAAAAACTTGCTGCTTCCTTATTCGGGGGTTCATCCAGAATTGAGAAAAGGTCACATTCTACTGTCAATAAAGTTACCAAGGCACATCATGCTGCCGAAAAGCCTCATGCAGCTAAGACACCAGTTGCATCTGTGGAAGCTGCTGCGGCAAAGACAAGCCACCAACCTCCTCCTGACCTCCTCGACTTGGGTGAACCGGCAGTAACCAGTAGTGCTCAACCATCTATTGATCCATTTATGCAGTTGGAAGGGCTTCTTGATGAAAATCTGGTTTCTTCTACTGTAAACCCGAATGCAGTTGGACCCAATAAACCACCAGATTTTATGGCAGTATATTCAGAGACGAGCATGAGTGATCAAGGAAGCAACTTTGTTGATCTCCTGTCCTCTGGCAATGATGATTTGGATCTTAAATCTGGATCGTCAAAAACATCTGCGAAGACTGCTCTGGGAGATACTGTTGGTTCACAGCCGGCACAATTTACCAAGGGTCCAAATGTGAAGGCGGCCTTGGAAAAGGATGCAGCTGTGAGACAGATGGGTGTGACTCCCTCCGGTCAGAATCCCAACTTGTTTAAAGACTTGTTTGGCTAAGAAATTGCAGGGAAGACCCAATCAAGATTTCTTTACGGTGTGTGAGCATTTATCTCCTAGCAGATTGGCTATTCGAGGACACACTACAATGACCAGGCGAATGACAAGTGAAACTACACATATACTCGGAATGAATTGCATAAAAACCTCGAAGGCTGTTAAAATCTTGTGCAGGTATGTGCTTATTGCCAGATGATTTTACTTTTTGTACTAGTAGAGACAATGTTGGTTTTTGTACAAGTAGAGACTGTTGGGATTTCCAGGTGTTTGGAGGCGGAAAAGTGGCGAAATTTTCCAGTAAATCTGGGGTTTGAGAATACTGGTGAGCACAAAGATATGCTGTGATGTGTGTTTTTTTGCCCCTAGAAGTGAGTCATTTTGTTATATGTTTTATAAAAATGGTGAATAAGGGTAGGTGCTTTGTCTTTTGCTTCTTATTCTTTTCTGTTGTAACTTGTAAGTGGAGTTAAATTGGGTTCTTCTCAATACAGCATACTTCTCCATCATTTGCATAATGAGTTGAGGTTGTGGACATCATAAGCCTCCGTTTCACAGTCATGCGAGTTTCGGTATCGACATTAGTTGCTTACATGAACTTCATGATTACTAGGAGGGAGAGGGAGTAATCACTTTATGCTCAGTTCGATTTATTGCATAATTTTAAGAAGCGGGTAAATAATGGTTATTGAGGAAAAGGATAAATTTTATCATGTTTTTCCATATTGAATTTAATTATATTAATTATAAAAACAATGATGTTAAATTGACAGTGGATGTGAAAGTTAATATGATTTTAAATGACATCTTCCTCTTCAGAATTTAGGAAATATACAACATAGACAATTACAAATGGTGATATTTAGTGATTGGTCTATGTTCATTTATATATTAATCGGTTTCATTAGTCAATGTTCATAACTCATTTCCTATAATAACTATACAAATGGCAACAAATGCTATTTTTTTAAAAATTCATACTAAAGAATGATCCCTGATAATTTTTTAAAGATAGATGATAAATCTATCAAAATTATCTACAATATTTCAAACTATATCACTTCAGAAAATTAATATATAAATATAAAAAATTGTTGAACATATCATTCGATAACTATCATGATTATTACCAAATCATCAATCAAAATCTATATTAATCTTTGAATTATATATCAATAAATAAAGTGGGGATGATTCACAATCAATTAGGGATTAGTTAACATGGGTGAACTGGTTAGGCACTTCTCCATTCCCATAAGGTTGAATGTTCAACTCTTCTCCCATAATATTTAAAAAATAAATGAATTAGTGATTAAATCATTTGAAAAGATATTATATTTATAAATACTTTCTAAAATATATTTAGAAATATATATATATTTTTAAAAATGGGTAATTTTCATAACTAGCCCTTATTGACGGCTAATTAATTGATGCAACACAAGTAAAAACTGTCAACTAAGGTTAAAAAAGAAACTAAAATTTTAACGATGAGAGTTTTGAAAACCATATTTGATTTTGAGTATTTATGATAAATTTTCCAAGAAAATCGTATCGGGCCTAGGCCCATTTACGAAGCCCGGGTGGATTTGACTTTGGATATTTTCTGCACCGTTAAACAGGTACTGTTTGGGGAGCAAGAAAGACCCACCCGGATTAACCGCCAATCGGGTCAAACACGTGAGATAGATAGAAAAAACCCTAGAGAATTCACTTCGGAGCTGTGCGTGTGGCTTACGCTTGCTCGCATTTCTTCTCGTATTCTCTCGGCACACGTTTTTCTTCGATTGCCGTCTGATTTTCTCTTCTCTAGTTCAAATTTTCGATTTCCGTCTGATATTCTCTTCTCTAGGTCGAATTCTTCGATTTCAGGTGAGTTTTTGTTTTTGTTTGATCCGTTTGGATCCTTTGATTTTCTTCTTTGATATTGAATTAATCGCATCGAATTGCTTCTATGCAGTGAGAAATGTCTGATCGATTGACGCGTATAGCTATAGTGAGTTCGGATAGGTGTAAGCCGAAAAAGTGCCGTCAGGAATGCAAGAAGAGCTGTCCCGTTGTTAAAACTGGTAATTTAATTGAGAATCGAATTCCGATTATTTGGTTTTTGATCTGTTTTATTGTCGGATTCGTATGTGAAATTTGCAAATTAGCTGGAAATAAGCTTTTCTTGTTGGTCTAGCTGGGTTAGAGATTTCAGTGATGCTGTTTTTGATAAGATTGATTGACCATAAGGTTTTGGACTAAAATTATTTTCTTCCATGGAGTAATTCGAAGTCGTAATTCTACTCGAAAACCTATAATTTCTCTCCAACAAATGTAGAATTAATGTTTTCATTTCCAGATATTAGCCAAAGCCAAGCAACCTGTGGAATTACACTCGAGTGCCGTATCATTATTTCTACTGATTGCCAACTAATGTTTCTTGATTGGGGTTGACTTATTTGCGTCTCGATTGATTTTCTCTCTCTATCTCTCTCTCTTTGCAGGTAAACTGTGTATAGAGGTTACTCCAGCATCTAAGATTGCTTACATCTCAGAAGAATTATGTATCGGATGTGGTATATGTGTCAAGGTTTGTATGCGCAGGAGTGTGTGTGTGAATCTATTATTCAAAATTCTTGTGCTGCTTAAATTAATTTTGATAATTGATGACTGCACTAAATCAATGTGGCGAATTAATCCATTGATGCAGAAATGCCCGTTTGAAGCAATTCAAATCATCAACTTGCCAAAGGATTTGGACAAAGACACAACACATCGTTATGGTCCTAATACCTTTAAATTGCACAGGTTATTTCTTTACGAAGCTTGTAAAATCATATACTTGAGACCATCTGGTTCAAAATTGAAGGGTAATGCAATTGCAGGTTACCAGTTCCTCGGCCGGGGCAAGTTCTTGGTCTGGTTGGAACAAATGGTATCGGAAAGTCCACTGCGCTGAAAGTTTTGGCTGGAAAACTGAAACCAAATCTTGGTCGCTTCAATGTAATATTCTTTATTACTACCTGCCTGCACTTTAATGCGTGATCAGCCTCAGCTCACATCCTTTATGTACATAAATACGTTTGCAGAACCCCCCAGATTGGCAGGAAATCTTGACATACTTTCGAGGTTCCGAGTTACAGAATTATTTTACACGTATCCTAGAAGATAATCTTAAGGTAATTTCAATATACTCTGAACTCTCTGCTGGCCTCAAATTCAGTGAAACGTATTCCATGTTTAATAACAATAAATATGCTTTTTAAATCTATATTGTTGCTCTTCATTTCACATAAATAACTATTTGGCTTTCACACTGTTCGTTGTAATTAAATTTAAATAGAATACAAATTACAGTGTGAAGTTGAAATTGGTCATGGGTTCAAACCATGTTAGCTACCTTCCTAGGATATTATTCTACGAGTTTACCGACGTCAAGTGTTGTAGGGTCGTGTGGTTGTCCCGTGAGATTAGTCAAGGTGTGCATAAGCTGCCCGGACACTCACGGCATCAAAAATTGCCTTATAGTGACATAGTCCACCATAATTATGGCATGGAATTAAATATCAGATCTGAAAAGTACTTTACATTTTACAACACCTTAGATTATTGTTCATTGGTTCTAATTTTTTATTATTTAATCTTCATGAAAATTGTATATGTGGTCTTGTGGAACATTTCAAATTTAATTACTAGTACGGAACCTCAGAGTAGAGGTATATTGTACCTTCTAATTGCTGTGTTCTTTGCATGAAAAGCTGTGAGACTCAAGACCACCTCTCTTCCTTCATTGCTCCTCTTAGCAAATCTTTGAAATTTGAAGTGCTGCAACAACTTTTACCCGGTCATTTGCCAAACTAAACTTTTGATTGCTTGACGCCAAAGAACCCTTCCTTTTAGAGTAAACAAACCATATCTCAAGCATAACATGCTTTAGTTAACATCGAAACCATTCAATAAAATTTGTTTCTCTTTACTGCACTTGTGAGTCTATGCATTCAATTGATGATGTGATATGGTTTGTTTTAGCATCTCTGTATCTATTATGTTTATGGTTACTATATAAATGTTTTATTGATAGCTTTTTTGGTGGTTACTTTGCTTTTGTTGGTCATGTTTTTTTCCGTGGCAAAAAAAAAGAGAGTTTTTAGTACTTGTCGATTATTGACTTCAAGCTGTTCTTCCCTGTTATATTAGGCAATCATAAAGCCCCAATATGTTGATCACATTCCAAAAGCAGTTCAAGGGAATGTAGGCCAGGTGCTTGAGCAGAAAGATGAGAGAGATATGAAGGTCACACTTTGTACTGATCTTGATCTGAATCAGGTTATTGATCGCAATGTGGGTGATCTGTCAGGTGGAGAGCTTCAAAGATTTGCCATTGCTGTTGTTGCCATACAGAATGCAGAGATCTATATGTTTGATGAACCCTCAAGTTACCTTGATGTGAAGCAAAGACTTAAAGCTGCTCAAGTTGTTCGATCTCTGCTCAGGCCCAACAGGTATTGTTTGCTACTTTATTATATTTCTAGCATTTTATGTATGCATATTTATTTTCTCTTATGTTTATTTACTCTGTTTGTTCATCCTTTTGCAGCTACGTTATTGTTGTAGAGCATGATCTCAGTGTTCTGGATTATTTGTCCGACTTCATTTGCTGTCTTTATGGGAAACCGGGTGCATATGGAGTTGTGACCCTTCCCTTCTCTGTCAGAGAGGGAATCAACATCTTCTTGGCTGGATTTGTTCCCACTGAAAATCTACGATTTAGAGATGAATCTCTTACCTTCAAGGTGACAATTCTATTGACTCTTAGATACATGATGAAATATTAATTTTACTTCACTGGTCCTAATTTTTTCCTTTCTAGGTTGCTGAGACTCCACAGGAAAGCGCAGAGGAAATTGAAACATACGCACGATATAAATATCCCACCATGAGTAAAACTCAAGGAAATTTCAAGCTCCGTGTGGTAGAGGGTGAATTTACCGATTCACAGATTATTGTGATGCTGGGTGAGAATGGGACGGGGAAGACAACGTTTATTCGTATGCTGGTATTTTATCTTTCCGTTACTTATCTACTCATTTTTTTATAGTTGATAATATTAATTGTCCAAGGAATATAGTCAATTATTTTTAACCGATGATCTAAGCTAAACCGTTGGCGACATTTGCAGGCTGGTTTATTGAAACCTGATTCTGTTGAAGGTTCCGATATAGAGATTCCCGAGTTTAATGTTTCTTACAAACCCCAAAAGATCAGTCCTAAATTTCCATCCACTGTCAGGCACTTGCTACATCAGAAAATAAGGGATTCCTATATGCATCCGCAGTTTGTTTCAGATGTGATGAAGCCTCTACTCATTGAACAATTAATGGATCAGGAAGTAGTGAATCTTTCTGGAGGAGAGCTGCAGAGAGTTGCATTGACCTTATGCCTTGGAAAGGTATATTTACCTTTTCATATAACAAATATCAATTGGCGTATTTTTTATCTGAATACATGGTTTATTGTGTCCTTGTAAGTTAACTTGCCTCGGCGGTCTATAGTTCATTATAAATGCTATAAATAATTGCGTTGTATACCAGTGGGTTCATTCATTTTGCAAATCAATTCACCTTTTTCCCCCAATACAATAAATAAATAAATGAATTGGGAGTTATATGGGAAAATAAATGAAAAGAAGATGTGTTCTCCTTCTCCATTTTTTTTTATTTGGCCACATCTATTTTATATGTTTTTCTGCATTGAACTGACATCTAATGAAGTTAATCTTGGATTATGGATATGACATTAATTCTCTTCCTGCTAATTTTTTCTGGCTTTGTTTAAATAACGTTGTTTATTTAAATTGTTGCATGGCCTTCTGTGTCTTGTCTTTGTTATGAGAGTTTGAATATGAAATTCCCAGCATCCTTTTATTTTTAGAAATGTTTTTTTAATATATATTTTTAAGATTGAACTTGTTCTGGAAGTTGTTCGACTTCATTTTTTATTTTATTTTTCTTTGGAGCCAATTTAAGTTTCATTAATCAAGATAGATGTAACTCTGGTGTCCTTGTAAAATAAATATTTTTTTCCTTTAGTGTCTTTTGCTAAGCTTTAGATCATGCTCTCGATATCCGGTGGTTTGGGCTCCACCCCACTAATTCATGGGAGGCTGAATGCGCCCCATGGAAGCTCCATGAGACAACAAGAGTTTTCATATATGTTAAGCTATACACTAAAAGATTAATCTTAGGACTTGTTATTGTGCAACTTTTCTCTCCCTCTATCGCCAAAGAAAGTCATGTACTGACATGCTAAGAGTGAATAATTTTTTAACTGATGCAAATCTTGGTGTATTGAGATGTATGATTGTTATACTTGTATCATTTTAATGCAGCCTGCAGATATTTATCTTATTGATGAACCAAGTGCTTATCTTGATTCTGAGCAACGTATTGTTGCTTCTAAAGTCATTAAGAGATTTATTCTTCACGCAAAGAAGACTGCTTTTGTGGTTGAACACGATTTTATCATGGCAACTTATTTAGCAGACAGGGTCATTGTTTACGAGGGACAGCCATCAGTTGATTGTACTGCAAATTGTCCCCAGTCGTTGTTGACGGGAATGAATCTCTTCTTATCTGTAAGTCCTGCCACTCTCGGTGCATATTCTTTTATTTGTCTCTATTTCTTTTATACACTTCTTTTTTCCAAATATGTCATGAGAAGAAAACCTATGGAATATTTGTTGGAACTGATTGTGCAGCTGCTTTATATCCTAGTTGATGGGTCATAATTTGTTTTTTTTTTTTTTTGCAGCATCTTGATATTACTTTTAGAAGGGATCCAACTAATTTCAGGCCAAGAATTAACAAAATAGACTCGACAAAGGATCGGGAGCAAAAGTCTGCTGGCTCCTATTATTACTTGGATGATTGAGAATTTTATAGGTGTGATTTTTTATTCCTCTTTCTCAGTTCTCTGTTTTATATTTTTATCTTTACAAGTTTATTCTACTGATGTTTGCAGATGCTGATTATCCATTTTATAGAGGGCTCCTCGGAAACTAAATTATCCAATTTTTCTTGCAATTTCATTTTAAAAAGAGGTGAGAAACGAGGATGTTTTTGTTTTGTGGAATCGGGTTTTGGCTTATTACTTTAATTTCATGAAGCAGAGGCCCGGCCGCCTTCACGATTCTGCATGTAGGTGTAGGGTCTTGCTGTTTTACAGTTTTCTCAACCACCATATGCCCAGTCTAAATGTTCACCTTTTCTCTTGCTGCTCCTGAAATTGTATTGTTCCAATTAGATCTGTGGACATGTGAGGATTGGATAGTAGTATTTGTACTATTTAGATATTGAAATGCGGCAATTTTCATTTGCAATTTTTTTTTTTAATGGAAATGAGTACATTTATCTTCAAAGATCTATAAATTTTATGTTTTATATATGGGCCCAGTTTGACCAATTTCATGTTGAAGATCAATGAAGAATTCAGAAAAGTTTTATTAGCAATCAGTTTATTTATTTCGATAGATTACCAGTCATCGTTTTGCGGAGGTGGGTTACTTTATAATTTTGTTCCAAATTAATTGTATTGTAGTATGAATTTTGTGGCTGAAATTGGGTGTTGTAGTGGTTTTGGTGACTTTTTTCCTTGAGTTTGTAATAATTGGGTGACTTAAAAACAATTTAATAATGGGGGAAGAGGCCATGGTGGAGTGGAGTTACGCTTCACAATTGGGGGCACAAAAACGTTATTACATTTTTTTCATCTTAATTTTAATAACAATAGAAGTTTTATTTTTTATACTTGTTAGATTTGTTTTTATTAATTTTTTTTGTTAGAATATTGAATCTTGGGATATTTTAAATTGAAATTCAGTAAATTTTTAAGTTTGATATACTGATTTATTATATTATCAATTCTTTTTATTATTTAATGAAATACCATTTTTAAAAAAATTAACTTTTTTTTTGTTATTTTTAAAATTTACAATTATAGAAAAGTATCAAATATTGATATAATCAATTGAGTTATATTTTTTAGATTGACTAGTAGAAATGGCGTGTGTTGCATGTGGCAATATAATGTTTTTATATTAAATTAATAAACTAATGGGGGAAATGTTTTGCTAGAAGTGTATAACTTATAAGTAATTGAGTTATATTTTAGATTGACTTGTGGAAATGGCGTGCATTGCACGTGGTAATATATTGTTTTTATATTAAATTAATACACTAATGGTGAAATGGTTTGTTAGAAGTGTTTAAATTCTAGGTAAAACAATGGTTATTCGAAGTAAAGAATAATATAACCTAATAATAAAAAAAATATATAGTAAAGAAGAGTCTAATAATTCCCACAAATCATAAATTGAGAAAAAGTGAACCTCAACTAAATCCCATGAATTTCCCAAATTTTTCTCTCTTAGAAAGAAAATCAAATGTAATCCAAAAGCCAAATTTTTCTTTTTAAACTCATGGAAAAGAAACGTACAAAATCCTGATTTTTTTTAAGAAACGTTGTAAACTTAAAATTGATTAAGGAGGGTTAAAATGGAATTCCAAAATTTCTCCCCTCAAATCTCTTTTAAATGTAGATATAGATAATTGTCAGATAAGTTGGGCTAGGCCCTAAACACGTGTCGTTTTTTTTTTCATCTAATTTCAGTCTTTCAAAGGGAAAATGATGAAGAGAAACATGTAATTTTTTTTAAATAAAAAAGATGACTTAGTTTATATAGAATATTAGTACCATTGAAATCCGATGATTCACATCATTTGATTTAATCAAAAAAATTATTGTTTGGGTAGAAACTCAAACAATATTTTAAAATAAAATATATATTATTATTTTGGGGATTTAATCGGGAAATACGGTCAATGTCGGGGACGGCAAACTAGAACGGAGAATTTTCATCCCCATTCCCGTTCCCACCCATTCCCGTTGGGAACGTGGATTCCCCGCCACTTTCGAGTGCCCGCGGGGAAAATGAACACCCCTAATCAAATTCACGGTATTCGACCCTACCATTACCTACGGTTAGGGGTGAACATGGGGCGGGGTCGGGGTGCCCCGATTACACCCCGACCCCGTTTAAGCCAAAAAATGGCACCCCAACCCCGCCCCAATTAAGTTTTACCCCGACCCCGACCCCACCCCATTTAATTGTCGGGGTCGGGGTACCCCGATTACACCCCGATTCCACCCCATTTAAAATAAATTAATTAATAGAAAAGGAAAAGAAAAAAAAAAAAGAAAGAAAAAAAAATTAAAAAAAAAAAAAACTGAACCATGTCCAGTGGGTGGGGTTTTGGGGGTGGCTGGGCTGGGCCTTGCTTGGGGTGGGGAGTTAAAAAAAAAGAGAAGCTACTAATCGGGGTACCCCATACCCCGACGGGGTCCAATCTCATCACCCCGACCCCGCCCCGTTTAATAAACGGGGTATATTATCTCACCCAGCCCCGACCCCGACCCCGACCCCGATTAAACACTTAAACGGGGTGGGGTGGGGCGGGGTAACGGGGTGTCGGGGTGTGTGTTCACCCCTACCTACGGTAATCTTTTTTAAGATAATTCACATATGTAATTAAGCCTCATCGATCAGTCTAAAGTTTGTGGGCCGACCCGACCCCGAACCTACCATTAACTACGGTAATATATTTTAAGATAATTCGCATATGTAATTAAGCCTAATCTAATGGCTCGGTCCGACCCCGACCCGAACTTTACCCAATGAACCAACCCAGTAGATCATATTTGGGCTTACCCTTTTAAGTAAGGTCATGAGTCCAGCCGACTCACGTGCTTTCCATTGACGAGAGACTTGTATATAATTCATGGTATTCTACCCTATCTTTGTTTCGTCCTGTCTTCTTAATTTTTTTTTCCTCTTCAAATCTCTGCCGTTTTTCCAATTGTTTCCTCCTTACGAAACCTAACCCAATTACAAAATCCACGAAACATGGCCGGAAGAGAGCTTGAGAAATCCAATCCTAAAAAAGAATCCGTCGAAATTTGCCCAGAAAATCCCGAATCTGTTGAATCAACTTCAACTCAATTAAAAAACAGTAATGAAAAAATTCCAACCCCTAATCAGGACACGAATGAGACTAGGGTTTTATCCGATGATGATTTGATATCTTCGTTATCGCAGGATTCACTTCTTCGTCTCTGGACAGGTTTAGATCTCAAATATGCTGCCATGAGAGAGAGGTTGAAGGAGCTAAAAAATGCAAGAGAGAGGAACACGTAATTTACGTTGACGAACGAGAATGAATTCTGGCGGAAGCTCACAGAGGATTTTCACAATAAAGATGCTGAAGCTTACAGACGTGAAGAACATAGGGAATGAAATTATAAGTTTAATTAAGTTATTGATTTTCTAATTTTGTCTTTTTACATTTTAAAATTTCATGGTATTTAATAAATTATTATTAAAAGTTGATGTTTTAATTTTAGTAGATCTAAACATACATATTTAATAATTATATGTGTAATCATAATATTGAATTGATTTTTCGAACAACTAATAGTTTATGTTACTATAGAACTATGTTAATTGAGATATTTGCATATATGACTTCGAAATTGGAGTTTTAATGAACCAGAAACTCCAATTTTTAATCTTACTTAATCTTACTCTATTTTTTCTTTCTAAACTCTAAATTTTTATCCAAAAACTCACGATGAACTTAGATTCAATGGATAGATTTCGAAAAAACCGTATGAAGAAATTAACGTCAAAATACTAAATTTTTGGAGAAAGATAAAAAAAATTTGTTGCCTATGATCTGACCGATCATAAGCAATTATTTTTCAGATCATAGGCAATGATCAGTCAGATCATCGAGTAACAAAAGATTCGAAAATAACATTTTTTGGAGAAATAAAAATTTGGAAAATTTTCAAAAATAAAATAAAATTGGGATCTGATCGATGTCCAATTGGACCAATCCGTTTTTTTTTCTTGTTTTTTTTTTCAGATTTTTCATTCTTAAAAAATTTAGTATTTTGATGATAATTTCTTCATCCGAACTCCGTTTTATGCAAATAAGATGTCGATTTCATACTTTTTTCCGATATCTATCCATTGAATCCAAATTCATGACAATCTAAATTTTGTGGAAAAAGTTACGAGTAAAATACTATTTTCGGATGTTTTGTTACTCGATGATCTGACCGATCCATTGCCTATGATTGGTCAGATCATAAGTAACAATTAAAAAAAAATAGATTTTTCTTTCTCCAAAAATTTAGTATTTTGACATTAATTTATTCATCCGAACTCCGTTTCGCGCAAATCAAATGTCAATTTCATACATTTTTTTCGAGATCTATCCGTTGAATCTAAGTTCTTCGTGAGTTTTTGGGTAAAAATTTAGAGTTTAGGGATAGAAAAAATAGAGTAGGGTTAATGAGAGTTTTATCAATACAAAAAATGAGTTTTTGGTCTTTTCACATCTTAGTGACATTAGCATAAGCTCTTAAATATAAGAAATAGAAAGTGAAGTTTATGGTTCATTAAAGCTCCAATTTCGAGGTCATATACGCAAATATCTCACGTTAATTCTAATGATAAAATTGATGTTAATAGTAAGTTGTTAACTATAAATAAACAAAAAGATATCCAAGTGATTTTTTTTTTTTAGTTCATGATCCATTTTCATAAAAATGAATTAAAAATAAAATGAGTATAGAAATTATTAGTTTGATTTAATTAAAGTAATTGAGATTGAATAGAAACTTTTAAAAATACATGAATTAAACTTATAGTGAAACTTTTAAAAATTATAGGGATCATGTTGATAGAAGTGATAAAATATAAAGACTAAATCGATACAAACGGTAGATTTTGTAGACTAATCATCTAATTTAACCAAAATGTAAACATACAATATAAATACAAGCACCGAAAAAGACTAACAAGATATCAGTTGAGCTTCAATTGTAGTGCACTGAAAAAGCTAAAAAAATATAAACTTGTGCATAGTTCAAGAGGTGAGACACTAATAACTAAAGTGAAACGTGAAAAGCAAGGGGTAAAAAGAAATTACACTTAAATATCCAAAGACATTCACTAAATGGCCATTGCTTTAAAATCATCAAGAAGCTACCTATGAATAATAATATCATACTATGATTGTCTTCTAATTTCTATCGAACAGCCCCCATGGTTGTAAAAGACATACCCAGCAACTCCATCTTGTAGGGCTCCCCTTTGATGTGCTAAATAATCATTTTTGCTTCCTCCTTTATTTGACAGTTTACAAGTCAAAATTTCCACCCCTTTAGTGTACAAATTGTTTTACTTTGTGAGATTACAGATACAACCTTTCCTATCTAAGTCTGCTCATGTTCAAGAATGAGTAGGAACTAAACCGATCCATCTATATTCTTCTCGTCTAGGTGTTTACGAGAACAAAAGGCAAGCGAGCCTCCGCTTCATCTGCGAAAGATAAAGGTGCTCGAACATCCATTTGATTCCATCAAAGTCCATATCCATTTCCTAGACAAATAGAACGTCGTTCCACTAAAATGAATCAAAAGGTTTGGATGCTTTTCATTTCTTGAAATTTAAAAGCTCCGACCATTGACCTTATAACGGGGGTCGATCTTCCTCTGGAGTTTGAGGTGGGTGTGGTTTCCAATCAGGTTTCTCATCCCAGTACATGTCGTAAAATATGTGACCAGGAGTCTGATTCTCCACACAGCACCAAATGCCAACGTAAAGCTTGACGCGCTTCCTGAATTTCTCTTCCCTTTCCTGTTGATGAATTGTAACTACCATGAGTTGCATGAAGTTAAACATGAAACCTGTTTATTATTTAAAGGAAGCAAAGATATGAACCTTTTCAGTGAAGCCGAGGAAGGCGTCTTGCATTGAGGAGAACTGAATGACCTTGACATCGTTAAATGAGGAAAATATTGCCTTGAACTACAAGAAATATATGCAACAAAACAGAATATCGTCAATCAATTGATGAAATTGATGAACTCCTGAGAAATATAAAACATTTCTAAAACGGAATTCATATTCTCATTTTGAAAAGGGAAAGGTGTATTCGATCCACGAAGTTACAAATTTCCCAAAAGAGTTATCCTACATAAACAACTTAATTTCAAGGCTGCACTACAAATCGTTTGTAATCTGTAGATCTTTCAGTGATTCATTTATGTTTCTCTGGAACTACAACTCTATATAATCTTTAGATCTCTCAGTGATTCAATTAAAAAGAGAGACGGTAGTTAAAATTTTATTAAATGTTCCCATTAGAAACCCTTTCCGATCTCAAAGCTTCCTATTGTTTTACCACTCCAAGTAAATTGTTGAAAGCATAAGCCACCTATTTATCCTTCCAAGTGATATACTACAATCTTTTTATTACTAAACTTCTGTCTTCTTTCTCTGATCAAGTAAACCAGTTCTAAGACTTGTTAAAAAGATAGCAGAACTACCAAATTTAAGCGTAAAAAACTAACAAAAACATTTAAAGACATTGTGACATTTCAAGGAAAAAAAAATAATCAAATGATTGTAAAATCTTTAGACTACTGTGAACTTCAAGCAATAATAATATCCATATGCAAGATATGCAAATACCGTTTCTTCATTGCTGCCTTTAGGAAATCTGAGAACTCCCGGCAGTTTTGTATCATTTGATGCATGACAACCATCACTTTCTTGTCGACAGAGATGAACATCAAGCCATGATTCTCTCACCTGAAGAAATATTGTTGAGGTAGAATGTAGTAGTTCCCAAGCAAATACTATAAATTAAGAAAAACTAAACACCGTTTCAGTAAGTATAACTGATATTGACCTGTTTTGGGAGTAATGGATTATCCAGGAAAGAGTACTCTCTAATATTGATCCCCGGGCCAAATTCTTCCTCTGGTAACTCTTTTAACATTACATTGACCTGCTTAGCATATAAATGAACAAGAAATGTCACGCATCATGACAAAACAAATATCGTTTTTTTTAATTCATATGTTATGGAAATGCAAGGCTTGACAGTATAGATAAATAAAATGTCCCCTTGGTTTGGATCTGATGACAATCTGCATTAAAAAAATCTTATTTTGAGGTCCATGAGATTCTTGGTAGCTCTACAATTTTTAAGAAAAGTTGAGCATCTTAAAAAAATATTATGGGTCATGAAAAAAAAAAAAGAAGAAAAATGAAGATTTAGCACGTATGAACATATGGATCATACTTATGATACTAATGCACATGGATCACACCATTGGAATTGGACTATGTAGACTTGATTTTTATTATCAAATAATTTTTTATATGTAAATATAAGAAAGAATGGAGAGAAAAAGAAGGATAAGAAATCTCCAAAGACGCATCCTAAGATTATAGGCATCTTATATTCGAAAACCAAACTTGTAAAAGGAAACATCATTGATTGAAACAAATGGAAAGGCAAGTGAACTTTCTACCCAACACAAGATCTTCTGTCTTCAGCCTTTTCCTTCAACACTTAATTCTTCCATTCCAAATGCACAACCAAATGATAGCCATGAAAGCAACAATGTATTAATAATCTTTTCCCCCCGGTGACTTTTCTTATTCATTTTGATAGAAAGATGAACTTTCATAGATATAAAGAAGTAATACAATAAGAGGATGAGGAATCCTCAAAGAATAAAAATAAAAGTATATTAAAGAAAAGAATTTTATTTGTAGTACATGGATTGTGGCGGGAAAATTAGATTTAAAGGCTTTATAGATTTAGCCCAACAAAAGGTCCTTAAAACAAAACAATCCCATCAATCATCAAATGAAGTATGTTTGTATTAAAAAATTCAAGCATTTCTTTCAATCCAAATCGTCCAAAGCAAAGCCGAAGAGAACATTCCATAGCAACTTCCATTTTTTTATCTATCGAAACATTGAACCTCTAGGGGTAAAGTTGTTGAATAATGAGAAAGTTTTAGATTCCGCAAACCACATTATAAATCAATTTGAAAATTAGGGAGTCCCTCAATTTGATAATTCTGATTCAATTACAACTCGAATTGGCTAATGTAATAGCGAAAAGTTCATCAAGCCAAAATAACCATTTAAATTAATTTGAAAAATTAGGAAGTACCTCAAAAACATGGTCCAACGGGCAGAGAAAAGGCTGTCGAGTCATAGAACCCTGCAGAACTCCAGGATGTCCAAACCATAGCCTATCCAACCGGCACCACAGTGGAGGCATGATCTAGAGAGTTCACAAGAGATAAAAATTGTCAAGTATGAACTAAACTTTCTTAAGTAGCTGTGAAGGCGAGAATGTCCAGAATTATGTTTTTAATATATTGTATAAACAGACATACATGCACTAATAGTTAATTTACTTGTCCCATTAAAAATAAACTTTTCGCTAACACACAAAAGGAACTTCTCACTGAGTCACTCTCCATGTGCCAAGCAGCTATTGGTTAGATTACATAATATTCCCTTTTATTCTTTGACTTGATTGCTGTCATAATCCTCTATCAGTTTAAAAAGAAAATGAACTCAGAGAATTTCATTGATACTGACAATCTCCTGCACATGCAGATGATACCATGAAATTGGCAGGAGGCATGTGTATCAAATATTTATCTTTCATTCTTTTTATATATCAGCTCTCCTCAAATCAAGCTACCCTCTCTTCAACATATTATTATTTTTTGGTGTGATGAATTTGGAGACATTTTTTCAGATGAAAGACAATAGGAAGTCTACATGGATATTTCTTTCAGTGAAGAAACTACTGCAAAAATTAAAGCAAACATTTTCTCCAATTCAAATGTTCTTACCAGTGTGCGATTTAACAATGAAGCAATGGCAAGTGCTGTTCTTATTTGTTTCATCTGAAAAGAAAAGTACAAACAGAGACTCAGAGATGGGACATTTTAGCTCATAAATTAAGAAAATCACAGTGGATATGGTTAGAACTAACCTGGTAGTTAATAAGAGTAAAGTGTGATTCAAGGTTATGCTCTCCATCTAGTAGCAAGCTCTTAGGAATTGATGGCTTAAATGACAGATAGCCTCCTGCAGATTTTCCCAAGAAAAAAAGCATTACTAAACATTTTAGCATCAGATGTCCACTATCTTCTATGTTGCTGCAAGCTATTCAGTTGATCATGCAAAGTAAATAACAACTTTACACTCTTGGGAAAATCTATATTCAGTTGATCATGCACGTGCAACTAGAAGTATATTATTATGAAGCCAAATTTCAATTTGAAAAGCTTTTTTGAAAACATCATCAAGGGAAAAGCTTCTTTCGTTCAGTATTTTTTTTTTCTTGATACAACTTAAATAACATCCGTGCACTTTGATGCATGTGCCTATACAGCTATACTCCTACACTTTTTGAAATTAGACAATCAGTTTTTATGAAAATGATGTCTACATAGAATCACAACGGTGTCAAGTAGGGGGAACGTTTGATGCTCAATTAGTAATTAATGAGAAACCTGCTAAAGGAACTAAAAGACCACTTACTCAAAATAGTAATAATCAATATTGCAAATAGTATAGTTGCACATCGGCCAAACTGGGGGGGGTATTTGGATTTTATTTTATTTTTATTATTTTTGTCCGTGTGTAGTAGAATAAGAAATCAAATGAAACAAAAAATAGAGGACATTTTGCAACACAAAATCTAGGAAGGACCCACTTATTAAAAAATGCCAAGAAGACCAAGTCCAAATCGCACGAGAGACTACTTTCATGGTATCCAATTTCTTAAATAAGAGTGAATGGGGTTTTCCATGTCATTCCAACTTGTGGTCATAGACTCATAATCAATAGTTTGTTATTAATCAGCATATAGTACATTAAGATTTCAAACAACTTAAAGTTCTTATATGATTACTACATAAAGGGAGAATAGCCATCATGTATCTAAGATTCTTACAAAATGAATTTCTCCCCCTCCTGACTTCTAACTAGTGGACTTAAAATAATACACAGATAATTATAAAAGCACATGAAATATTGAAAGGGAACTAGGAACTGACAATAAAACGTAATATCTTGAAATTCCAATTCTGTGGAGTAGAATGTTTGGGAAATGATATGCGTCATAGAGTAGAATGACCCACACATTTCATGCAATTCTTACCTGGTGCATCATAATAATCTGGAGGATCATAGAAAACCATGGCCTCACGCAGTCTGTGACGCTTTCCTTCAGTACCTGCATACTGGAATGTAGTATGCACAGCATATGGCTCCAATCTTAATTGCTGATACATGGCCTGGCATCGTATTGTGATTGTTAGTTCATTAATTAGATGAAAAATTATGAGGATGTCTTTACATAGATCATAAAGTTATTGATAGGAAATTGAGGCGGAAAGTGGAGATCCAGATTTCACTAATACGACTGAAGGAGAAAAATATTCGTATTAGAGAGGACAACAACTTGGATCCTACCTGGACAAAGTAAGTGTGCCCACTACAGAAGATACTTGCGGGTAGAACTCCCATTTTGAGATTTCCATCAAAAACATATACAAGTTCACTGTCCTCGCCAACAGATGGTCCAAATTTTTTACGCACAAGTTCATTGAATCCATTTTGATCCCAAATTTTATCGTTTGCTAGGAGCATTTCCTTCCATTCCTTTGCCAATTTTTTTGATGCTTGTGTAGGTCTCCAATGGAAAATTCCAATATTATACGCAGCACCAACTGTTTCAGACGTGGCATTACCATCTTTAGTCTTCATATGGCAGAAAGATGAGCTAATTACTCAATATGATGCAGAATAAATAATTCACTCAAGCAAAGAACATGAATATATCGAAGAGCAAATGTTTTAGGACTTTCCAATACTTGCTGTGGTGAGAGACTGAAACTTCAGTCGCACAAATTAACATCCTGATAGCTATGACACTCTAATTGAAGAAAAGAAGTCAGTACTAGTTCAGAAATTACAAAATGAATTTTTGTATTGAAGGTTCAGCAATTTCCAAATGAACCTTTGCATTTTGTATTTGAAATGTGCTTATGCTCTTTTAACTTCAGAAACTTTCATGAAAAACACATGGAAAAGAAAACAACTCTTATTAGGATGAAAAGCTAATAAAAGGAGTTAATGCTATGAACCTTTGCATTTTGTATTTGAATGTGCTTATGCTCTTTTAACTTCATAAACTTTCATGAAAAAACATATGGAAAAGAAAACAACTCTTATTAGGATGAAAAGCTAATAAAAGGAGTTAATGCTATGAAACTTATCTCCTTCTTTTCAGTAGCTGTCGAAAATTTACTGTGAATCAACCATCCAAGAATAATATTGAAAACATGAATGACTGACCAAGTTAAGAGTCTCAATCCAAACATATCATTATCAACAACCTTTCACCCTCAAAATAGGCATGGAAGTGAGTCTTAGTTACTTTCATGGACAAATACAGCAGAAACCAAACATGGACTGGCATACCCTAAATATATTAAAATATCATGCTTGCATATAGTTTTTGGGTAAGAGACAATAAATGAATTTTAAACCAATGTTATGGAAGAATGGAGAATATAGTTACACGTTACCTAGTTCCCACTTATCCAAACTGTCATCAACCACTGTTGGTACAACCTGATCACTCGAAGTTAAGACATCTGCCTCAGGGTAACGAGCAAGATATGGGAGTGGATTCTGTTACATTACATGAAACACTGATGAGAAAACTATTTGTTTGGTTCTTCCCTGCCTTTTTACTGTACAGTCTTCAGTTGTTCTTTTTGACTGGTAGTTTATTATTAAAATTCTTATTCTATTTGTTTGGTTCTTCTCTGCAGTGACTCAGTGATTCAGGGATTTCTGTCATCTTCTTAACTAATATTTCGATATAAAAAATCTCCATAATTCTTCTCATGACTGTCATATGATCGAAACAATATCAACCTTAGATCTTTTTTAAGTAATAGAACTCTTGAATCTGTGCTTGATAATATAATCAACACTATCATACATGGGGAGATTATCATAGAAGATAAGAAGGCAAATTGCGAAAAGGAATTTGCTAAAAACAAGATGGTAGAAACAATATCATAATTCATCTCATGGCTGTCATAGGATGGAAACAATATCCACCTTAACTAATATTTCGATATAAAAATCTCCATAATTCTTCTCATGACTGTAATAGGATCGAAACAATATCAACCTTAAATATTTTTTTTAAGTAATATAAGTCTTGAATCTGTATTTGATTATATAATCAACACTATCATACATGGGGAAATTATCATAGAAGATAAGAAAGAAAAGGAATTTGCTAAAAACAAGATGGTAGAAATTGTCGAAAAATCAAATACCTACTTCCTGCCCCAAGATCTCCCCACCCACATTTCAATAAAAGATAAACATCAATAAGCTAAACAAATCGGTAATTTTTTTTTCATAAGCACCAGAAAGTAGGAATAAACAGAAAAGAGTAAACTAAACATGTTCACCACGCTGATTAACTAATAAATTGTCAACGTTTTCAGGTGACGTAAGACCATACACTATAGAAGCCAAGCCGCATGAGGGTGAAAAAACATCCAAATAACAACTCGATAACATACCTTTAACCACACCATGTCTGTATCACACATAAGCAACTCAACACCATATGGGAGAATTGAGTCTATCAGGATCACTTTTTCTCTTCCCATCTTATGAAATGTAGGAGAGCCCCAGCCAACATCTACTGTGCTCATATGGCTTCCCATGTCAAAAACTGGGATACCTTTCCAATACAAAGCTTCCAACAGTTTGGTATCCATTGCACCTAAAATAATCACACAAGCTTCCTAAAAGGATTCTCAAAGTAATATAGAATGCCTACACATTCTTCTTCAAACAAAGGAATGGTAATTTAATTCAATAACAGGTTGCTACTAAGAATGCTATAAGGAAGGGTTCAGTCACTTACCAATAAGAAGATTAGAAACTCCAAGATCTGTCAAATGCTTGACCCAACTGAGGACAAAATCCATAAACGCGTAGTTACCAAATGTCACTATGATTATGTTATCTTTTGCCCTTTGATGCACTAATTCCTTGCTTAGACGGAAAGTCTCCAAGGGTGGCATATTTTTGGTGGTAGGAGCTTCCCAAATTGGCTTCTCCCCCTTCTTGTGAAGATCTGTAGCAGGCGTTGTTTTTGGTTGAGATAAATCATGCCTTTGGTCATGGTCATTGATATGAGTTGAATTGGAATCTAGAGAGAGAGAGAGAAAGTGGTGAGTCAGAAAAATACATGGAGGGGGATTTATGATAAAAAAAAAAAAAAAGAGGCAAAAATAAGACTAGAGGGGTGCACTTAGAAGAAAAAAAAACTTGCAGGACCCAATAATATTAGTGCTCGATATGAACATCCAACAAGGAAAATTTCTCGTGGAACTAGGCTTGAGGTAGGGAAATCAATCTCACATTGGAACTTCAGCTCATCTCATATGCAATGGGATACAACTGAAATCACTAATCCTATAATTCAATGATGAATAACTAATGCATCAAAGGATTGGTCTAATCATAAAACTGAAACCATTGGAACTTTTAACAAAGTTGTATCATGGTACAATAACTACAATTTGAAGATATAAGCTGAGAAGGGGGATTTTCAATCTCACCCTTGTTCATAAACAAAAAATTGACCAAAATACACCAAAGAAAAAAGGAAAAACAATAGCCTACACCCAAATGCAATAAAGCTTAAAACACAAAGAAAACCAATTCAACCACTGATTGCAGCTAAATAGCAAGTAAGCCAGCTAGAATTCCAAATAACAACAATCATAATTCATAAACCCCCACTAAATCCCAATACAAAAGAAACACATATAGCCATTTGAGCATAACTCAACTGTTTAAGCATAAGTACTCCCTTCCATAAAGTCAAAAGTTTGAGTCTTCCACCCCAAATTTGATGTAAAATTTGAAAGCATTAGAATTATAAATAAAGAGGAAAAGAAGACATACCAGGATAAGGAGAAAAGGAGGAGGAAAGCCATGAGGAACTGAAATCAGAAACAGAGGAGGAAGAAGAGTAAACAGCTGAAAATACATATAATGACGAGAAAACTATGCCAGCAATAACTGTGGCATAGATCACCAAGAACAGTGGCCTTGAATTGGCTATGTCTGTACACCCATTTTTCCACACCATCTTATAAAAAACAGAAAATTCCCAATCTTGATTCTTCAATTTCTGATCAAAATTTGAAAGGAATTTTCAAGATTTAGATTTGGATCATTGAAGCAATATTACTATGGCAAAGCTCAGAAAGGTCAACTCTTTTGTGTTTGGAATTGTTTCTCACTGAGTTAGGCATTGAATTGAATGAGAGCCCACAAAAAAAAGAACCATTTTTTTCTTTCTTTTTAGTTTTGTTTATAGCAGACAGCTGATCTCTCTCTCCTTTTACGATCAAAGAGAGAGAGTCAAAGGGGGAGCTGGCTGCGACTCTACCTAATAATGATTTTGTAAACTATATTTTAAATCTTTTTATTTAAAATTCATAAGATATAGTTTTAAAATTTTTAATTTCAAACTTACAAAAAATAATAATAACAAAAAATTAATTATATCGAGAAGTAATTCATTAATTAAGGTATGTAGTTCTAACTTTAAGAGAGTGGTTTAATCCCCACTCTTAATACTTTATATTTAATAAATAAATAAAAATTAATTTCGTGAAATTGAATTATATATATATATATATAACATTCTCTAATGTTGATTGACTTAATTAAATTGATTTTTCTTTTTTTCATTTTATATATTACATCAATTTGATGGATAAGAATGTAAAATTGGGGAAGAGTTGTACATAAAATTGTAATTTCAAACACTTAACCTTTCAAATAATTAGCTTTGATCCAATTAAATTTCAAACGTACTTAACTTTTTTGGTAAACTAAAAAGTTTTTTTTTTCAATTAATTAATTTAAAACATAACATTATAGAGTAGGTTTTTTATTGGTAAATTGAATGTTGGGATTCAAAACCTACTCTATAATGTATATTAGACGTTGAGTTTTTAAAAATAAGTAATGTCATGAGTTAGGGTGACTTCATTATATGATTTTATTTTTTTTAAATGGATATCAATTAATGTTGACAATTATTTATACGAAATTAGAGATCTAAAATTTGCCAACTAATCAAAGATATTATAATCCACACGGCATCATGCTTTTCAAATAAAGCATTTGAAAAACAATTTATTTCGTTTGAATGTGTTTCAAGTCCATTTATTTTATTATCATTATTTTTCTCTTTTTGCTATTATTTTTAAGAAAAATTTAATGGAAAATTCTTGGCTGTTTATACTGTGCAGCCATGTGTATTTTTTTTAATATAATTTTTTTTTTGCTTTTTTCTCCCACGTGGCTGCACCGTATTGGTCGGTGCAGCCTCAGCCAAGCATTTTTTAAATTTAATCATGCTTAATTTCATTGATTGAAAATGTTATATTTTAACTTAATTGATTATAGAGTAATATGAGATTTCAACCAATAATTTTTTTTAGAAAGTATTGACAAAATAATATTTTTTTTTAAATATAATCATTAGTTAATATATAAACCAATATTCATTATGAAAAATAATTACTATTTGTCATTTTTACTAGTCATTGAATATTATATCAATCTCTACAAAATTAGGGCAAAATATGATCGTGGTCAAATGTAAACACATGTCATGGGGTAAAAAAACAAATTATATTCTCGTGGCTTCAAAATTATAAAACTACCCCTTCCCCCCTTAACATCATTAAATAATTAATGGGTGGGTCGATTATTTTTCTTCTCATTTAAAAAAAAACATATTATAACCTCACGATTTCAAAATTATAATTTTTTATTATGCCCAACTATTAACTATATCTCTATCTCTAATATATAAAAGGCTGGATGTCTAAGAAACTTTTTTAGACAATTTTATCCCTTTTATTTTTTTAAAATTACCAATCATATCCTTTTAGACATGAATACCACGTTTTCATCTTCTTTTTTATAAGACAAATCATCTCCTTCTTTGTATTCATGTTTTAAGTTTCAAGCCCTTTTATATTTTTTTTATTAAATAATAAAAAATTAATTTATGGCTTACAATTACAAAAATGATATGGTATTATAATATTTGTATTTAACATATTTGATAACATTACTACTAAATGTTTTACACGTTAATTTTTGCTAAATTTATTGTTTTAGTATCTTAAACTTGAATAGTTTATTTTAATTATATTAATCAATTTTAACATTAATTATATTCATATTCTTTTAGAGAAATTAGACCTCTTTTTATATATACAAATTATATCTGAGTTGAAGAGTAATTAAACTACTTTTTAATACGATCAATAAGTTTTCGAATTTCATGATAGCTTTATAAAAAAATATTTCAGTCGAGATATAGAACTCTTAAAACAGGTAAAAAAAATTCAAATAAGTTTGTAAAAAGTTTTATCAAATTATATTAATATGGCTTATGCTAATAAACATATTAAGATATTAAATTAAATCCACAATGTTTATTTTTTTTTCTCAATATAAAAATATAGATAATGTGATTAAAATTGTAAAAATAGTATAATTTTAAGAAAGATAAATTGAAAACTACAATTGTGTTATTGATATTAAAACATTTCAGTTATTGAAATAATTTTTCTCATATCTAATTTGTATTTTAAAAGATAATTGTATATTCTATCAATATTGATCTAAATCGTATAATTTCAATTTAAAAATTATATATTTTTCTAAGTCTCTCCATTATAAAAGTAAAACCAGCAAAACAAAAAGATTAAAAATTCCAACTTAAAAAACTAAATATCTTAAATATTATACATGAGAATTAGAATTAGAATAAGAACCCCAATAATAAAAATTAAAATAGGATTCTAAATTTTTATCTTTAATTTTTAATATAAAAAAGGGGTCCTAGAGAATATTTTTAAATATTTTTTTTTTAATAAAACTCTCAATGTATTCTTAAATAGATTAAATTAAAAGTGATTCTTAGAGAATCATTGTTCACTGGATATTAAATTGTTTTTAAGCTACTTTTGATATTCTTTAACGTCTAAAGACAAATTGCAATAATTCAATTCATCATTAAACTCTTAATTAAATTTATTTCCTAAAGAATAACTGTTCACCATTTTTCTGAAATTGTTTTCTTTTACAACTTTTGATATTCTTTAACATAAAATTAGGTGCATTTACTATAATTTCAATACACCTGTCATGAAATTCTTATAATCAATTAAGTTTTGGTATTCTTAACCCATTTAAATTTGTTGCCTATAAATTCTAATTTTTCATAGATGGAAATGGAAGAGGGGTTTATTTTATTTTATTTTATTTTTTGAATACAACGGAACATGTAAAGTTAGAATATGAAAAGTTTGAATGTTAAAAGGTCTTTACATTTGTTAGTAATTAGTTTTAAATTTTCAAAGGATTTGAAACATAAATTATAAATAGGAAAATATAATTCTTGATATTTTAATTAACTTCATTTTTTTTAAGAAATTAAAATAACCTAAAAACTCTCCTTACATTTTTTAAAATTTACAAAGTTACGTCTTCATCAATTAATTATCAATTACTAATTAGTTTTTTTTTTTAAAAAAATTGCCTTGACCCATTAGATTCTCATAAACATTAGTTTTTTAAGATGAAAAAAAATTGGAAAGACGTTTCTTAATTTCTTCCCACAATAAAAGCTTGAAACCATTAATTATATAGCATTAAATTACATTTGTCAAAACATCAATGACAACCTTTTTAACTTAGAATGAATGAATTGTAACAAATTATTCGTATTGGAAAAAAAAACGTGTATCGTTCTGATTTCTCCCTTCACTATAAATAAACTTGCTTTTTGGAAAATTTCATACTAGAAAAACAAAACAGATCTTTCCACATGAGTGAGAAGCATGAAACACAATTCTTTTGGTAAACATTTTTTCTATTACTCTCTATTCTATGCATTGGAGTGATTTTTTCTATAACATTTTGATTTAGTTTTTCATCTGCAAGAGAAATTGAGTTTGTAATTTAGTCGTGCATGATCACAGTTTCTTTTTATGCTTTGCAGTGTTCATATCTCATTCGATTTTTCTTAGGTAAGATCTTTGCATTTTTATATACAACGTATAAAAATGGCATCATGCCTCTTATCTATTTTCTATTGCAAATCACACTATTACAATTGTTTAATTATAATGTTTTATATAATTAAAAAATTTCATAGATTTTTTGAGAATCATATGTGTTCAATGATGATTTTAAATTATTGAATGCAGCTTTTACGATAAAGACCCAAAATCGTCAAACCACATCGACATTCAAGACACGACGACTATGATATTCAATGAGCCGACTCTAGCTCTTACCCCATGAAAGCTCTTTCTGTCCAACTCCTCTTACTACTTTAGTTGGATCATTAATCTCTCACATTTGGAGTTGCTTTGTTAAATAAAATCTAAAGTAAATTCAATGTCGTTTTGATAGAATAGAAACATATTAGATGAAAATTGTTTTTTTTTGAAGGAAATGTTAAGATTTTATTAGGGAATAAGAGTGTTTGATTTTCTTTTTCTTTATTATACTTTAAGACGTTTTCAATTAATCATTTAATTATATGAAATTAAATTAAATTTTAATTGAAACAGTTGTGGTCATAGATTAAATCATTATAAGACAACGCAAAATAATTTTAGCTTGAAAAATTGGTAAATAAACAACATAAATTTTATTTTTAAAATAAATTATGTTGCCTTGACCAATTGTTTTGGAGAGAAGTAAAGTTATTTATATTTGTTCCAAATATATTACAGAATATAATGAAAAAATAGAAAGAAATAGAGCTTTATTTTTTTATTAAATTTTGATATAGATTATACATTTAAATAGAAAGATAATTATAACATGTTAAATTATACAAATTAACATTTTCAATGAAAAGAAATATAAGTATACTTAATTCAATAAAAATATGAAATTGACACAATAAATAATTCAATTTGAGATTTTTTTTTCTTAAAATTTTCAAATATAAACCATCACAATATTAATAATGAAATAATAAAAATATAAAATCAAGGAATGATATTGCCATTGGTATTTTTAAATTTAAAATTGTTTATTATTATAATTTAAACGCATCAAATTTCTTGAAATATGGTTTTACAAACCTTGATATGATCAACAAATCAGTTGGATCTATTGTGGCACCAGTCAATTGGAAGATTAGAGATTGATGTGGGTTATATCACTACAACAAACAAACACCCTAAAGAAAGGCAAAGGAAATGATAATTTCAAATTTCTTCATGTTTATGATTTATGATGTTTTTTAAAAATAAATTCATGAGGTTTTAAAAAATAATATAATGTATGAATTAAGTTTAAAATAATTCATAAAAAAAAGTATCCTCATTTAAATGTAATAATTTAATTACTCATTGTGTGGTTCATCTATAGTATTAATTTGATGTTAATTAATTAAATTACAATTCTTGAGAGTGAACACGTTCTTTTAGATAATAATAGAATGAACTAAGTCATCCTTTTAACACTTCATTGAAAAAGTATTTAAAAAATGTTACTGTACTTAGTTAACATATGAAAAATAGACAAATATTTAAGAACTAAGTTTTTACATTTTTTAAAAGAGTTCTTAAATTAAAAATTTAAATATGAAATTTTTTTTACTAATGTTTAAAAAAAAGTGCAATCAACATGATGCTTTTAATTGGATTAAATTATTTTATAATAAATGCATCAATTTATTTATTTAAACATATAATAAAAACTCAACATGTTAAATAATATATATTTTTTTTAATTTAAATAGGATTAAAATTAAATAATTTAACTCACTTTTAAAGAATTAATTAAGAAATTCACCCATGACACATATTTGACGTATGCAACCTTATAAATTTGACTTAATATTATTTTTAATCTTAAAAACCCAAACAATTACTTAATTTCATTTAAAACAATTTTTAACACATCAAAATATAATAAAATTGAAATTTTTACGTGCAACGCACGTGGTAAAAATCTAGTAATAGAAAAGGAGAAGAAATAAAATAAAGATTTAAGCCCAACTATTAATTATTTAACGATGTTATGAAGAGAAATCACAAAGGTATGATTTTCATTTTCTTTTACTATAAAGTCGTGTTTGTGTTTGATCAAAATGACACGATTTTATTTATATTTATGCACAATATGTTATTATATTCATAAATATTTTTTTTTCAAATGTTAACCCATAAATTTTTTTGTAGGGCCTTAAGCCCTCAAGTATCAGGGCCTAGAGCCCATCAAGTGTTAGGGCCTCGAACCCAACTTCGAAAATTCTCACCTTGAGAGGCTTATTGGACCCAGGGATTGATCGTCATTGTAAAGGCCGGAGGTGCCCTCTGCGATTTCCGGTCACCGGCGACGGAATTATTTCTCGTCGGATTGTTACCGGAGGTTGAAACCATACGAATTTTTGTGATATGACCATCCTAGATGATGAGGACGAGTACTTGGCTCAATTCCTCGAATCGGAGGTCCTCTCCGAGGTTTCCGACAAGGTTCTATCCTTTTCCTCTCTCTATTTATCCGATATTCCATTTCTAGTTCAAATCGATTGTATTTTGAGAAAATTAAGGATAGGTGTAAAAAAAATTGATTTTTCGTTAGGTTTGAAGCTTTTCCCCCAATTTTATCATGTTATTGTTCGATTTAAGGTCATTTATGAAGGATAATGATGATTTGATGTTCGTGAATTTGGATGTGTTTAGGAAAATGAGAACGTGAAGGAGGAACCGAAACCTAAGAGAATTCGAATCGAACGTAGTAAACTTAAGGAACAAAGAGAGGTATGGCTAGAGCTAGCTCCTGTTGCTAGTTCTTCCTCTCAATCAAAGGGCGTCTCTCCCGGGGGAATTGAGAGTGGGATTTTCAGTACAATTCCGCCAGAACTTTTTCGTCACGTCCTGAAGTTTCTCTCATCTGAGGTAATATGGAGAGGTGGTTGTTCATTTTGTATATTGTATCAATTTTGCTTTTTATCAATCCACTGAACTTAGTTTTATTCTTATTTCTGATGTAATTCTTCATTCCTGGTACCTTGATGCGTTATTTGGAGCAGGATCTGATTTCCTGCTCACTGGTTTGTCGGTTTTTGAATTTTGTGGCGTCTGATGAATCATTATGGCGGCGATTGTGAGTATTGGCTCCTTATTTTACCTGTTTATTAATTCGTGTTTGTGTTTCAGTTTGTGATACCTGAATTGGATTCTGTTCAATTGATTTTGTTCATCAACCTGTGTGTGTATGTATGCTTATGGCTGCAATTTGTGTGTAGATATTGTCTGCGATGGGGTTTGTCGCCCGCGAACAAGAAGGTGCGCCAGTGTCCATGGAAGAAACTTTATATTCAGGTTTTTCTTGAAGTTCTCCATTCACATCATTGAGCTTTACGCCAATTCTCATTTCTCACATTACATTCACTTTGTGAATGCCTGACTATATTGTTAGTTGATTTATTTTCACTCCTGGTGATGAACTATTGATCTCTCGTTTTTTCTGCCATCCCAGCGTGACGGGGAGGATATGATTGAACTTGTTAGAGATTGCTCTTCTGAGTTTAAAGAATACTACATCCAAATGCAAGCAGCAAAGAGAAGTCAAGCTCCTCTTCCTTCACAGGTACCTGGTTTTCACATCAGATTTTAACGTTGCCACAGAATCATCCATATAGTTCAATGTTTAAAGAAGATAATGGATAATAGACTTATACACTGTTTACTTGAAACCCAACATCTTTTATGGATTTTGTTTTGGTTTTTTACTGGAATTTTTATTCCTCTTATACTGTTTCATTGAACTTGCAGTTGCATGATTTCTTCTTTTAAATATTACAATGTGTGTGTTGGTGGCTGTATCTAATTTCATGAATAGATTAGAGAAACTAATGAGTCCTTAGTTGACATGGCAGTTATGTGCTAACAATGCTAATGACTTCAGAATATCAATTGAATCCCTTATTTTGGAGAAATACACTTGAAAGGATTAAATCTGCAGTTTTTGAATTATAAGAAATGGATGATCTGTTTTAAATGTTGGTTGAACTTACGAATTCGCGAATTGACCTTTGTGAAGTTGTTTAATTTTTCATGTAGCAGAATCTATCTGGCAGATAACACTTGCCTTTTCTCTTCAGGTGGTGGATGACCGAATATTACTTGACAGGACCATGGCTGATCAAGTATCTACATGGAAAAGCAGCAGGGGCCTGACTGATAAGATTGTCAAGGATCACACTTGTTCTGGAGAAACATGTTCATATTACCAAATTGGAGATGCATTTGTTTGCGAAAAGACCGGACTTGTTCACGGTAGGATATTTGTGGTATTCTCTACACTTCTATTCTAAAACAGTTGCTTTAGTACCTTGATTGATGAATGGCATGTTTTCTTCCTAGTATGTGACGACTCATGCAGAGAAGTCATTATGGATCCAAACGACGAACAATGTGTCTGCAGAATATCTGGACACTGCTTTGATAGGTTGCTCTTGCCTGATTCAATGGAACCAGATACTGTGAGTAAAGTACAAATCTCTTTCCAACGTATCCCACCCATTACTCTGTTCTATCTTCTCCTATAAACAATAGTGCAGCAAATAAGATTGTGTTAGGCATTGGTGCAGAAGTGAAAAAATACAATGTTCCGGTCATTCGGCACGTAATCTTTTCGTGACGTAATACTTATCTTCTGGTGTTATTATGCATTATGGATCAATGGAACGTCATTTTTTATGCCTTTGTCCTGTAATGTTGTTTCCGAGTTCTCATGTGATCTGTGTCAAACCTTCAGGAACAGCAACAAGTTGGTGCAACCGATGACGAACCATTCATGGGTTCGGGCCGTTTTGGTAGTTCTCAACATCAATCTCTTTCATTATGTTAATCTATGCTCAAATGAATCTGTTATTTTTCCCTTTTTGTTCATATATTGATATTGATATTAATGTGAGGCAGCACGAGCTTACTTGTTGGGGTACAATTGTGCTGATGAGGCAGAGCTAGAAGCTACGTTAAGGTTTTGCTGATACGAGATTGGAGTCAGTTTTCTTTTGTGAACCTTTTTCAAACATCTATGTCGCATCCAATTCGAAACTCTCTGTATGCCGATTTATTATCTCTAATTTAAATTGGTTAATTCCATGTCATGTAGTTAGTTTATATATAAATGTATTTTAAAAGCATGTGAATGTCTGTAATTTTATTATTTAAAAAAAAAACACTTGTATGTAATTTGATATTTATCTAATTGTATTACAGAGTTCCTTATTTTCGAAGCTGGTCTTGCTAGGCTCGGTTAGAATGTGAGAATTGAAAGAATTTTATAGAATTGGTATTTACTAGAAGTTCTTATGAAACAATGTTCAAAATTAATTTAACCGATGTGGAATTTGAAATATATATAAAAAGTAAAGAGAAATTGAATAAAGTATAAGAATGAAACTAATTAGATTTATTGAATAAATATCCATTCTTGTTCTCCTCGAATAAATATGATCTTAGTAGGCATAAATTTCAATTAGCTCCAACAAGGGATAAATAGGAAAGTGTTTAATATTGATATTTCTTATTTCAGTAGTTCAGAAATTGCGTTTGGTAGATTGTAAAATTAGGACTTTGTTTTACCTTCTAGAACCATAAATGAGTGAGAGCTTATTTGGACGAGTGTTGTTTTCTTTCAAGTTATTTTCATAATAACCAACCCTTTAAAACAAATGAAGTTACTTTGAACTAAATTTATTAAAAATTATGAATAACGACTTGAAAAATAAATATAAATGTTATTCAAAACTGCTATAAAAACAAAATCCGGAAATTTTATGGGACCTAGTTTTAAATTTAGTAAATTAAAAAATGGTAAGAACAAAGTATGGCATAGTTAAAATGCTACAATATGTTTATCATAAAGTGAGCACAGTGAGTCAGTGATGCTAAAAGCAACATCTATGCCCTCTTCGGTGACTCCTTGTTTAAAGTGAAAAAAAAAAGTCCATTGGTATTGATGTCATTAGATCTATTTGCTGGAATCTATGACTTGAGAGTGAAATAGTCGATTTTGAGAAATATAATATTTTAGAGTATTTTTTTTTTTTTTAATTATACTCCTTTTATTATATCCTCTAATTGGCAAGTCTTTTTGTAGCTTGTGCTTGGCTTTTCGGGGGGCCTTTTTCATTCATTAATGAAATAGTCAAGTTTATTATTAAAAAAAAAGTAAGATGATTTTTTGGCGGAATAAAAAAAAAAAGTAAGATGATTTCAAACATATCAAAATGTCTAATTTATTGTTATGCCAAACAATAATGCAAACCAACAAGATAAGTTGGCATAGGAGTAAAATAATGTTCCATTCACATCATGATGATGAGGTTGACGAGATAAGGCAAAAGAAGAATAAGAACAGGAATTTAACGGGTGGACAAGGGAGAGAAGTAGAAGAGATGCGGAGAATAAGAAAGACCTAAAAAGAGAAAAAAATATTGAAAAAAACAAAAATCTTGTAACAAAATAATGAAATAAAGAAAAGAAAAATAAAACTAGAAGAGAAAGGAAAAGGGAAAGAATTAAAAAAAAAAAAGAGTAGGCACGACATGACCAAATATACTTGTAAAAAAATCTATCTATTTAGACAAAAAAAACTCTAGTTACATGAAATATTGGCCAACGATAACAAGTTATTCCAGCAACATCATTAGTAACATCCATGATAATTTCACGATCCAATTACGAAATAAATATCTGGCTGACGTCAAACACAAATTTCGAATGTTCAACATGGATCAAATTACTATAGAGAATGTGAGTTGAAGTTCGAAGATTCAAACTTTAACATTGAATAAAAAGATAACTACAATTGAAGTCAGCTCACTACGCCTCAAAATCTTGTATCGGTGGTCCACGTACCTTGCACACTAGGGTGTTTAACTACATGTCGGGTCTTCAGTTTCACCACCTTTCTTCCCAGTGAGTTCCTTAGTCTTGTTGCGTACAGAAGTATGTCTTCCGGATCCAAGTTCTTCACACATATCACCCGTTGATTTTTGTTTTTATAGAAGCCCTTCAAGTGAGGATGCTGACCGCGAATGAGCTCAGTAACCACATCAAGCTGAGGATTTTGCTCTTTAAAAGTCGGCAATATGGAGTTCATGAATGCCCTGATACCCCGGCTACTTCCTCCCCAGTCGCAATAGTTCACAATCAGCTTCTCAAGTTGCCATACACCTCGCAAAGCCATCTAGAAGAATAGAGATCAGGAACAGAAGTAGAGAAAAGCGGACAAATTTCCAATGCACGGCTTAACAGGGCAATATAATATCTTAGAATAATAGCACAAGTAATGCAGATGCAATAAAACAAAAAGTCAAGTTTTAAACAGACATTGATCACCTTTAACACACTGTATACAGGGCAGAAAATGTTAAACAAAAAAATCATGATTAACAGTAAAGATGAACTTCGAAATTCGGTGGTGTAAGTAAATCTAAGTTGTTCATGAAATCAGTATTCTAATCTTAGCTTGGCGCTAAAAAAATGAACTTTTAAAAACATATGGAATTAGGCCTTCCAATTTATTTTACTGGAAACTTAATCGAGAACTAAGTAATTATAGAAGTAGCCAAAATATCTAACTATCCACAGCAATTAGCTATTTAAAAAACTTAGAAATTCAACTTAATAGATATCAAACAGGAAAAAGGAAAGCAAAAAAAAATGACGATGATCCGTCGATCGCTCAAGAACGTCAAATTATCCTTCATTTTGTTATTGATAGATTCTTAATCTCTTATTAATCTCAACAAACAATGAAAGTAAATTTCCCGGAAATGCGAAGCGAGAGATTGAAATTGACCAAACGCGTAAAATGAGGAGTAAGCAGGCGATGAAAAATACAAAGACGAAGGTAATCGATGCTATAAAAAGTGAAAGAAAGAATGAAATCAAAAACAAAATGTGAGAGCGAAACCTGGATGTGGCGAGGCTTGATTTACTTAGAAGTTTGAGCTCCAAAAAATGGCGACTACAGAGCTCGGAATGAAACCCTAGAAGAAGATGGTGAGGTACCAGAAAGTCGAGAAGAGTGGGAGAGAAAAGCCGTCGGATCTAAAACCTCTGGGAAGGGTTTTTTTTTTTTCTTTTTTTTTTTAGTTTAATAAATTTATTACTTTTTATAATCTAAACTTAATTTCAACAGTTTTTTTATTTTTTATTTGGATAGAATTTTAAAATTAAAATATATTATATATATATATATATTTTTTTTTTTTTGAACAGGCTAAAATTACAACATTTTTAACTTAAATAATTAAAATATATTATTTAAGTTAAAAATGTTGTAAGAAAACAATTTCTATTATGAATTAGATAGGTTCACTATTCAAACTTTTAAACTATCAGTAACCAAAAGTGTTAATAGTGTAAATCATACGTAACATTTTGATGATAATAAGCTTTTTTATTTATTAATGATTTTGAAGTAACCATAACGTAAAACTCTAAATATTGATTTCAAAACATCTTGAATCATCCAAATTGAAGTTCAAACAAAGAAGTTATGGCTAAAAAAAATTTATGGCGTTTAAGGGGAATAATTCATTGAAATAATTTGGAACTACAAGGGTATGATTTACCATTTTCAAACCACATTAGTTGTTAATGCAATTGGCAAAAACCACAAGGGTTTTATTTGTATGATCCCTACAAATTTTTTTTTGGCAGAATCCACCCATACATTACTTAGAAACCATTATCTGTTAAGTTTTCCATCTATTGTAACGATAGTTTAGCATTTTAATATTATTTTTATTTATGTGGATAGTTTTATATTAGAATAATTTTTTCCCCCTCATATCCTCTCTTTCTCCCAACCAAGGGCACTTCTACAGTGAAAAACACATTTTGAAGGCGATGAAAAGTCAAGAAAATACATTGAAACATCAAGAATTTTTTGAAACCTGTATAAATCTTCAAATTCATCCAATTTATGGTGGTTTAGACTAGAGATTCAAAATAGCCAAAATTGTTAGAGGAATGTTGTGAGGACAGATAAAGTGCGGAAAACTTGATTAGAAGACGATTGAAAGAAAAGATTAACAATGAGGTTTGAGTTTTGAGCATATGAGGAGAGACTTCATTCATGGTAAAAAAGGAAGAGAGGTTTCATTCATGTTAAAAAATATTATTTTAATATAAAAATATCCACAAAAATAAAAATAATATTAAAATATTAAGTTACTATTAAAATGGATGGAAAACTTAATGGATAATGGCTTCTTAATAGGGTGTATTTTACCAAAAAATAAATGTAAAAACCATTCTTGAAATTGGATAGAAATACAAGGTTTGGGAATTTATTCAAAACACTTTATATCAATGGATTGATAGGAATTTATGGCAATATGATGTTATTCAATCAGAATCAATGTACCCAATTAGTTCCCCTCATTAAAGTAAAGATGATCATATAATCTTCCCCATCTCTATCAATTGATTTCTTGATTTCAGTATTTCTGAGTAGCATGCAATAGTATAAATATACACGAAAACAAAATCAGATGTATCACTCTACTGAATGCGACTAGGTCTTCAAAATTAAATATGGTATACTTTAGGCGCATCTCAATGAATCTCACGGGGCAACAACACGACCCTACAATATTAACCGACTCCAACATTATTTTCTTTGAGGATTTCCATGCATTTTAATCATCCTATTAAATATCAAATAATTTCAAAATTTGACATTACCTGCAAATATAAACAAGCCATGCTGCATCGTAGTCTTCATTCACCTTTGCACATTCTGTCGGGTTTAAGATACATCAATACCCCAGCTGGGACTCAAACTGAATGCAAATATCAAACATGTTGAAGAACCAAACTGATATGATCGTTTCATTGTCAACTTCCACAGTGCGCTCAGGTTCTAATTTACAAAAACATATACACAACTAATGTCTCCTCTTCTTACCTCTAAGATGTCTCTCTTGATCAGAATCTTCAGATGAGTAATAATGTTTTCGGCTCTTACTTCTACCATGCCTGTTAGTTTCTGAATCATCAGATGAATAAGAACCATCGTGTCTCATTCTGTTATTTGAATGACGACTATCTAGGTGGTGACTTCGAGATGGATAAGAATGCTTTGATCTGCCCTTATCACTACTTTGATACCTTTCAAAGTAAGAATCTTCAGAAGAATATGATTGGTTATTTCTGCCTTTTGATCTGTGTTCTAATCCAGAATCTGGCTTTTTATGTGAATAATAATGCCTGCGTCTCCTCCCTACATCATGTCTATCAGACTCTGAAATGCCAGATGAACTTGATTCAGAACAATTTTGCTTTCTATGAGGCCGCTCAAGGTCAGAAGCATCAGACGAATATGAATGTTTTCTTCTACTTTTTTTAGCCCTATGATGCATTTCAGAGTCGGAATCATCAGATGAATGGGAAGCCTTGTGACTTCTCCTCCTTTCATGCCTATCAGACTCAGAAGTATCTGAACTTGGCTTGGTACTAATTTTTTTCTTCTTTATAGATTTATTTTTCTTCTTTGATATTCTTTCTTCATCTTCTAGGTCCTTGGCTTTTTTTCTAGTAGGTGACGACTGGAATTTTTTCCGTGAGCTCTCCTTCCTTGACTTCTTTTTCTTGGGTTTGCTTGGAAAATTGGCCAGTAACTCAGGAACGATACCACCACTGAGGAAGCCTGTAAATTAGATGGGGAAAAAGATAAATTGCTGGTATAAAAAAATGGATTTCAAATATTCTGTCATGGTAAAAAGCATTTACCTCCATACTCATCAAATATGTCCTCGGCAACTATTTGCTGGTTTGGATCATCAGGATTAAAACCTCCACGTGGAGGACTAATTCCTGGTTTCTGCTTCAACTCCCACTTCAGAGGCTGTAAATAATACAAAGATATACAACAAATATTTAAAATGCTGGATTCAATATACCGCTCTAATAAGGCAAAAGAAAACATGCAATCATTGGTGGCCTTTGCAAGCCCTTCATGGATGTAAGAAGCCCACACATAAAATAATTATAATACTAGCCTCATTGAGATCCGCATGGGCAAGTATGGTTGTTAGGGGGTCATCTCTTTTCAATCGATTTTCTTCATTGGGCATTATAGCATCCTTCAATGGACATTCACGATCACCACTTTGATGACCAAAAATCCCGCATCTTACACATTTCACATTGCGTACTTCTACACCAAATGGTTTTACACGAGCATAAACACCCGTGTCCATCCTGAAAATAAAGGAAAAGAATATTGGCCACGAAGTCTGAAAGACCAATTTTCTATTTTTCCCCTCATATAACAAGGACTCTCCAACATGTTTTGAGAGGACAAAAGCAATAACAGACATCCGTTCAGAGGCACAATTAAGCTATGTATTAATAAAGTGAACAAATTGTTGTTGTATGAAATCAACTGCAAATCTGGCAGAGGTGCTTGACTTGATTATTATAATAGATGAAACAATAAAAAGCAAAGGTTCACATCTCGTACTCAAAAGCATAGCCTCTCTTCATGCCTTTTGTTTTGTTTTCTATTCTTTTTTGACAAAGCCTCTCTACATATGCCTAGGATTATGGATCAGAAGAATCCTAAATTACTTCTCTGTAATTTTACTAAACACCTGGAAAGAAGATACTCCTAAAGATGCCATCCAATTGTTTTTTTTTTTAGGGATAAGAGAAGATGCCATCGAATTGTCTAGACAGTAAGAGGCCAATGATTTCAAATTTCAAGTGTAAGGAAAAAGCTAAACTCTTCATAACATTAATCATCTTCTTAACTCATAAGTAAGCACTACATCAGACCTAGTAGAGTAAAAATACTAATTTTCAAGCAAATGCCCATAAACTATATGAAGTCTTAAAAGATTGATCCCAATTTGCTAACTGTAATACATTTGTGAGATCCACAGTACCTAGAAAAAAAGGGTAAGGTGAGTTAAACAACCACCTCATAGAACATCACATCTATACACGTAAGCTGTCTTCATTCATGTTCTATGTCTACAAAGGTCAAAGGGTGATGAATGAACTCTTGATAGCATTTTCTCCTCGTAAGGAAAAATTAATGAGCAAAAATCACTTAAATATTTTAGCTACATCATAAAATCATTTATCCTAACTGCTACGTAATTAAATTTTTTGAAAAGATGAGGAAAGAGTTTGCAATATAAACACTCAGAGTCATTCTTATCCTCATCAAATTGCAGCATCATAACAACCTACCGAGGAGCATTTTTCAAGACTTCAAATTCTTCTTCAGTTGGCAAAGCACGCCCAAAAACATCTTTTGGTCTCTGTTTCTTCTTCTCACCATGCTCTCTACCGACTGAAGATTCCGGGGGCCTACAAGAGGAAAACCAATCATGCTTACTTCAAGAAATAAAACCACTTCACATTACGCTCCTGGCCAAATACTCCTTGCTCGCCTCCAGTGGCAGAACAAGTAGTGCATAATTAAGCATGATATTGATACAGAAACAAAGTACCTCTCCATGGCCAAGCCATCCTCGGGAGGATCCTGAGAGGGATTATCACCTTCTTGTCTCTTCATATCATCAGCAATTTCTGCAGCTTTCGCGCTTTCAGCATTATAACCAGGAGGCCGTACATACATAAAGCTAACAGCTTTCATAATCTCCAACTAATCAATCATATAAACAGTTCAGCAAAACAGTTACTACAATTCATGGAATATCAGATGTATGAAAAACTATTTTAGCTAAACTATCATTAAGATTAACTTTTAAATCGCATGTTCAGCAAATGAATTAACGAATCATAACTGAATGAATATATGATGATTAGATGAAAGATTAACATCAATTTTAGCTCCAAAAACACAAAATAAAATCGCAAGACAAACCTTTTCCTTCTCTTTCTGCGAAACGAGAGCGGTTTGGCGAAAGAATTCCTGCTCTTGAGCATACTGAAAACAAAAACAAAAAACGCAAATAAAAATCTAAAATCGAAATCGCACGAGTAGTTGAAAGGATGAAGATATAGATAATTAACCTCGCGAGAAACTTCTTCGGCACGCTTCTCTCGCTGAGAGTTAGTTTGTTCGGCGATCCATTTCCGGCGTTGATTAGGATAAGAAAGAGGATGCCATGGCTTCTGATTAAGATATGAATGGCTCCAGGCCGTGCCGGATTTGGTTTTGTAATCAACTTCGCCGGATTCGCCTTTATCGGAAAACCTTTTGCTCAGCCTAATTCCTCCTCCTTCTTCTCCGTCCATTCTCCGTCGTCACCGCTTCCAGATTCGGCGCTTCTTCTGACCGCCTTCGACGGTTCGAGACGCTTCTTCTCTACGGTGGTTTGGTTTTTCTGCGATTGTGAGAAGATGATATGGGCCGGCGGCCCAGTGAAAATCGATTTGGGCAAAAAAGCGTTAGGGATTTTTTCCATGAATACCCCTTTTCGCAATTTTTTTTATTAAATCTACACTCTCCGTATTTGGATCATACATGTCAATATATTTTTTATTTAAATAGGCTCACCAAATTTATTTATTTTTTCCAATGAGACCATAACTCATTAGTTAAGATATGTAGTTAATAAAGTGTTTCAATCCCCACCACCAACACTTTATATAAAACAAAATTATATATCATTTTTTAATTTGATCACTATAATTTTAAAATTTTAATTTCATTTTTTATATATATCAATAATTTAATTTAAGGGTGAATGTAAACTACACATCTACACTTTGTGTTATTGTTAAATCATACCCTACATTTTTTTGTTTGTTTTAAGATACCCTGTACTTTGGTAAGATTACAAATCACATCATTCTATCAATTAGTTTTAACGAAATTGAGACACGTTCATATTCTATGCATGTCACGTGTTCCAACAAAAAATTGAACATTTGAGTGTAATTTATAGATTTTACATCTTGTTAACTTATCGGTTTATTTTAAAATTTTACATATTTGTCAATTTTCTTTGTTATTTTTCATGAAATTATAATACATGACATACGTAGAATATGAATGTATCTCAATTTCGTTAAAACTAATCGATGGAAGGGTGTGCTTTGCATTTTTACTAAAGTGCAGAGTTATTTTTAAACACAAAAATTAAAATGTATGGATATGATTTAACAATAATCTAAAGTATAGAGGTGTATTTTGTATTTAATCCTATAATTTATTAAGTTTGGGAAGTTTGTATGAAATTGTAGTGCACCTAAAAAGGTAAAAAATAAATAAGATATTTGTGGTTCTAGTCAAATGCATGAATACTCTTGTAGTTAAAATTGACGAATTATACTCACGTAGTTCAAAATTATGTTAACGAGACTTTTCCCGTCAAACTTAAACTCTAGTTTGAATGATTCACGATATTTTAAATTTTTCATTTGAATTGTAAATTGATGCGTACCTTATATGAAATATTTAACATATATTTTTTTATCTTTAAATTTTGAGATGTATGTAGTCAAGTCAGATGTTTAACCATTTGGATGAATAAAATGGTTATTATACTATAAATCAAATATTTTCCACTAAGACTCAGCCGGCCATTCATCACTCGTTTTTTTTATATATAGATAATTATATTAAAGTGAGAAGGGGAGATTTGAACTTTTGATCTAAAGAGCAAAGAGTAGTCATTTATCCCCCTCGGCTTGTAAGTTAAAAGAAAAGTAGATAGAATTTGAAGAAAAGTAGGTAAAAATTGAATCGTAAAATAAGAACACGATTTCATTTCAAAATTGAAATCCAAACACATATCGTGGTTCTCAATCTATTTTATTAAGTCACTTTCAAATACATATTTTTCAAATTTTATATTTCAATTTCATGTATTGTTTAAATGAATTTGAAGTTGTATAAGTGATTTTCAAAATTGCCAAATCTTGATTATATCTACCCTCTCTCTAAAAACATACTATCAATAACTTTTTTTCCCAAACGGTAGCATTTGAAGTAGTTGTTTTCAACATCATAATTATGTTTCTATTTTCGTTTAATATATTACATCAAATTAGAGGAGAGAGAGTAGAAGACTCAAAAAGTAAATGTTGTGATATGTTTATTTTAGGAATATAATTAAATGGAGTTGTGTCACTAAAAAATCACATTGAAAAAGTTAAATAATGTAAAGTATTTTCATAACGTAAATTACATCAATATCTAATATGGGAAGCACATAAGAATTGATAATATACCAACCGCCACTACCTACAAATTCAAGCTCGTCTCCTTCAGCATTTACTCTCTCTTCTTTCAATCACCATCACTCAAATCTGACAATGGCCATAGATCAGAAACGGAATCAAACTCCGCCATCAAAAACCTCGCTCGAAGATCCCAGCTTCTCCATTCTCTACTCCGAAAAATGGCTTCCGATTCCGATTCCGGTGCCGGAATTTCGTATCGTCGGCTGCGTAATCACGATGGGGAAGAAGAGAGAAACAACGCGATAATCAACGAAATATGGAGCTGGTACAAATTCAGGAAATTGATCGGAGTAAGGAGAAGAATACGATTGAAAAAGGTTCGGATTCGAGGATTGAGGAAGCTTCTGCGGAGACGGAGTGGAGTGTTTTTGACTAGATTCAAGGTTTCGTGGAGTAAAGCTATGAAGAGATTGAAGAATGGACAGGTTCATATGAATGATTTGTTTGGGGGAAATTATCTCTGTTTGCAGATAAACCCTAATCCGTTCAATTTCGCTGGAGAGATGGAGAAGAAGAAGACGCCTTTTCGAATTGGAGGGTAAGAATGGAAACTAATATTATCAAAAGAATGGGAAAATTACATTCTAATTTGTATAATTATTGTAATATCTTTTTTTTTGAAAGACTTGTGTAATTATTGTCTAATTGTCTCTTAAATAATATTATTGTCTAATTGTCTGAAATTTGGCACTTCGTCGTCAATATCATAAACAAATTTAATTCTCTGATTTGAAGTTCATATTATATGATGGTTCGAAATAACCTATAAATTATAATTAACATTTTTTTTTCCATAAAAATTAACAAAACTTATCTCTTCCTTGGAGGTAAATCTCCTCTCACGTTGTTTAAACTTCAAATCGGAGAATAGTCGACTGAATAATCTGAAAGTAGATAAGTTTTGTCTAAAATGATAATATTATAGAAAGTTTGAGTTATTAGTAATAAAGTTATGATTTTAAAAAATAATTAAAAAAATTGGTTTAGAAATTGTTTTTAAAGAAATAATTTTGTGATATCAAAAGACAATAAATATGCAAATTTTAGATCAAATGTCAATACTTTCTATCTTGCAACTATTTCATGACATTTTGGAGCTCTCACTTTTCATGTGTGGGGTTTGATTGGTAAACATAATTTGTTAACTCGAACCCGATCCAACTTAAATAGGACTAAATCTCCCTATTGGGGTCATCTCCGTGTGTTATACCTCACTTTTAAAACCATAATATTTCTCAATGAATTTGTATACTCAGTACATTGGTGTATGGATCTAAAAATCCACAATTTTTCATCACACCTTCAAAAACTTCTCAAACTCGCAAAGCAATGATTTTGGGACATTTTCTGGTCAAATGAAAGCAAGAGATCTACATATTTATCAAAATTTTTGTTTTAAAACAAAGTATCAAAGGCTTACATTACTCTTATTCAATGACATCGAAACATTGTATCATATAGATCCGAATATTAAAAAAAATGAATTATTTCATTTTTTTGTTTCGAATTACGAAAAGCAAGGGAAGGGAAACTAAAAATATGTATAAAGTTCTTTCATAAAAAGAGATTAAAAAAATGGTTATGCACTCTTCGTTTATTTTTTAACCGAAGCAAATTATTTAAAAAAAAAAAATCAAAAAATGAGGGGGAAAAATCAACCTCTAAACCAAACCACATTGCTAAATGCTACATTTTTAGCTTTAGAGAAAATAAAAAGGAACCACCAGCCTCAGCTTTCTTTCTCATAACATAACATGAGTCGTTGAGATTCAAAAATTCTGCTGGACCACAAAATTAAATTAATCCGACGAAGTTCCGTTATCGGAAAATTGTCGTTTTTGTGGTACACAGAATTTTCGAATTTCAACGACTGTTATTAACCTCAACATTAAAATTAAAAAAAAAAAAAAAAACAGAGAGAGAAACAGGGAGAGAGGGGAAGAAAAATGTTTTTCTTGTGTTGGTGTGTTCATCTGATCAGATCGCATCTGTTTTATAGAGGGAAAAGAAGCTGACTCAGGCTGGCTAGCTGCTTTCTTTTTTTAATTATTTTTATTCACTATCAACCTATTTTTGTTGGGTGGGTGGTTTGTTTGATATGAGTTTAACACTCTACTACCGAGGTCGGATGATCCCGAGTATAATGAGTTTTCATAAATTTGATTTCTTAAATTTAATCTTAAACTTAAATTCGTGCATGTAATTTATTGATTTCCGTACAAATTATCATTTATTCATCATATAGGTAATCACAATTTTTAATATTATATTTATAAATATTACAGAAAATTTCGTCTGAAATTTTTAATAAAAAAATCCCAAAATGTTTTATACTAAATCGGAAAACAATCCAATTGATCTATTAAGTTTTTAAATAAACAGCTACAAAAATTTCACTAAAACCAGTTATAGTCGATTGGTTAAGATATATAGTTTCACTCTCAAGAGAGTGGTTCAATCCCCGACCCAACACTTTGAATAAGAAAAATATATTTAGAAAGAAAAAATAAATGGGAAATGAATATTAAATTACATAAGAAGATAAATAATAATTTCACATTCATTATTAACTGGTCCCAAAAGCTGGAAAATGGAAACGAGGAAGGTAGAAAGTTGCTTTCATTGATATTAATGAAACCCCTCACCAACTCGGTTGCTATTTTGGCAAATTATTTCTTAAACGGATAGCAACTTAAAAGGAAATGCTTTTGGCTCTGCAGTTTCTATACAGGGATATGAAAGGGTTAAGGAATTAACAATGGATTTAATGCAGAGATCCCATGTGATGGTTTTGCTTTTGCCTTTTTCTCATTAATCTCACATGTGATCGTTTTTGCCTGAGGAAGAATGCGTGGAATTAAGTAGATGATCAATCAATAATGGCAAAGACTATTTGATATAATTTTTTGAACTTTAAAAATTACTTTTAATTAATTAATATATGTAAAAATACTTTTTAGAATTTTCTTAGCGTTTGATTACTTGATTAAAAAAATGCTTTTGGAAGAAATTGATTCAATAAATGGAAAAATTCGACCCATGGCATTTTTTTATGTGTATTTTAAAAAACAGCAAATGTTTTAAATTAATTTTATAATGACATTTCTCATATTGAGATTTCACCAATTTATGAGGAATGTCATTTTTTAAAATATTATTATTTTTTTACTATTTTTTAAAATATCAATTCTTAAAACATAACTAAAAAATAAGTTTGATAAACAGTAAAGACAACGAAAAATATGGCACTTAACAAGTTCTACTTTTGTACTTTAGATATAAAAACGGTTTTCAAATTATACTCTTACACACAAAAAAATAAATAAAAAGTAAACAAATATTTGATTTAGAATTTATCTCAAATAGCATAAAATTTACATACTAATTACTAAAATGCCAAAAAAAATTAAAATTATTCAAATAGCAGAATTATATTTCAATAAATTATTGAACTATTCTTCATGGGTATTTTTAATAATTTTTTTTTGTTTTTTTAAGTTCAAGTTCAGTATTCTATCGAACTGTTTGTTTATTTTTCGTTATTATTTTCAATGAATTGGCCATTTTTTAAACTATTTTTAGTTCAATAAATAATTGAACTATAGTTATGCTATTTGAGTAATTTTTGAATAATTTTTCATTTCAATAATTAGTGAGCAAAAATATGTTATTTTAGTAATTATTCCTATTTTATTTTTAAAACTAAATATTCAAATCCACGTATTAAAAAATTTACTTTTCATAGGGTGATGGTTAATTTTGAAAAAGAATTACAAGACTAAAGTCACCGAAAGGTAAAAACCATGAACTTGAACAAACGGCGTCGTTCAACAAACTGTCATTTTGCTATCTATCAGTTTCTGTAAAACGAGAAGGGCGGGAGACGACGACTGAAAGAAGAAGAAACATCCTCGAGTAAGATCAGAAATCAGAGAGAGAGAAATGGGGACGACGATGGTTGGCCTAGCGCCAGGATTATCTCGGAAACTGAAGAAAGTTCTCGAATCAAGAACTGATACGCCGGAAATTCTCGGTTCTCTCAACACTCTCTCCACTTTCTACACCGATAACTCCCCTCAGAATCGTCGGAACCTCAGATCCGCCATCGAGAAACGCTCTCTTTCCATTAATCTCGACTTTCTTCGCGCCTCCGATGCTGCACAACAGGTTCTTCTTCTGATTCCTACTTTTCTCTCTCGTTCAATTCTGTTAATTATGCATCGTCTTGTTTACTTAGGTTTTCTTCTTTGGCTTATTAGGCATTGGATCGCGTTGACGAGGAAGTCGATGCTCTTTCTGATTGCTGCGAGAGGTAAAACTCTGATTTCTGAGAATTACTTCTTTTTCTTTCGGTTCATTGGCGTTTTTAGTGGTAGTGTCTTTCAATTCGCTGTTGGTGAGATCTGTACTTTTAATGCATTTAGGCTCTGATTCGATCTGAATATTAAATGAATTCTGAGTTGATCCGGTTGTATGCTCTTATTCCGAGTTTGTCAAACCTTAGTCTACAGCAATTTGGTTTATGCAATGTAGATCGTGAAGGATTAGATAAGAAAAGATTACAAAAAGTATGAAAATTAGAGATATGGAGTGAATTTCAGTTGAGGAAGAATTATCAGGTATTATGCGGACGTTGATGAGTCTTATCTAGTTATTAGACCGATAGTTCTTTCTGTCGATTTGGTATATGAGTGTACCAGGCCGTTGGTGAAATGTTTCTGATTATTTTACTTCCACTTGTTGATTCTTAATGTGTAAATTACTTGGAAAGAAGGCTGGATTATTTATCTTATTTTAAGAAGTTTGTGAACCATTTATGTGACTGGAGGAGTTGTGGCTTGCATACGCAATCGATATTGTCCACTCTGCTCGCTCCCATTGTCAGATCAAGCACTAACAAAGAGCCCCAATTTATCTTTGATATCACCACTTTAGACATGCTACAAGCTGTCTCTTGATCGCTAGCTTAGGTGCTCAATTGAAGCTTTCAATTTGATTTAGTTCGGACTTAACCTTTTCTTTTACTGTTTTAGTCTTTCCTTGATTTACTTACCTCTTTTTATGGCTGTCCTTGCTGTGTGATAACCTTCCTTTTGTAGCCTGTGTGTATCTACTGGTTTAGGTTATTATTTGGTAGGGAATCAAATTGAATTTTCATGCTACTCTTGCATGATACCTTTTAGCATATATTACTTGAAAGATTATTCTAAGTAAAAAAATATGACTTATGAACTTTTAAATATATAAATAATATCAGATAGGTGTTAATTCTTTTAAGTGATCTTTTCTGTCATCAATTTCATCCATTAATATGATTTCACATTGTTGATAGTTCCTTGAATTTTGGAGAGTGAAATCAGATGAGAGCATGATGCAGTTTATATTAAATTTAATACAGAATTGCAAAGGCTTTAAATAGTTCCAGTGCTAGCATTGGTGACATCATTGGTACCACAGAACGGCTCAAGCAGGAACTTGAAGTCACTACACAGAGGCAAGAGATTGTTTCATGCTTTGTTCGTGATTATCAAATATCTAATGAAGAGGTTAAAGTTATTTTTTACATATTTCATGTTGACTACATTGATGAAATTGGACTTGAGTGATGTTACATATGCTTATTTTTACTCCCTGCATGTCTGTAGATAAATGCATTGAGGCATGAAGATCTAAGCGACAAATTTTTTAAGGCACTTTCTCATGTTCAAGAAATCCATGCCAATTGCAAAACACTGCTAAGAACACATCACCAGGTATCATTCTCTCTCTGACTGAAACATGTGTGAAAACTAAGAGACAAATTGAGGTGTGGCTCAATGCAAATTACTCTGTTGCATACATATTTGATAACCGTGCTATTGGATATAAGTGAATTTATAGGAAATTGCACCGTCATTTTTTAAGAGAAATTTACAGTTTTCATATTACATTTAGAGCTAAGCTAAGGGATGAAGTACACCTTTCACACTACAAATTGATCATGCTGTTAATACATTATGCATGATCGTCTTATTTTATTTGACCACAGCAGATCATTTACTTTTATTTTGGCATTTTGGATAGAGTTAGTTTGAAAACTATGGATACGTGATATGTCATTGAATATAAATAAAAAACACATTGTACTTGATAATCAAGTATAGTAAAAACAATGAATACACCAGCACCGGATATTTCAATGTAGGGCTAGGAATAAAATAAGTAACATAAAAATAGGAATAAAACAAGTAACATAAAAATAGGAATGAAAACTATTAAAATACATAGTGTTAATTTTTCATTAAGCCGTAAAGAAGTCTCATCTTCATCACTTTTCAACTATCTGACTTTTTGTTTTTGTTTTCCCCCTTCTTTTTAAATGTTTAGTTTAGGTTGGGGGTTTATCAGCCTATTGAGATGGTTGTTCACTATTTATCTCATGAATCCACTACCAAAATTTTATTGATGTATGAAAAAGTCAAAAGGCAAGAAAGAGATGCTGACTAATCATAAAATTAAATTTTGGTACTGGATTTCGGGTTCTCAATGAAATTGCATTTGTTTATTATATAAAAAAAATCAACTACCAAAATTTACTCCCCCGCAAGACTTCAAGTTCTAGTTAGTTGTTTTTATGAGGTATTACATCAAATTGGGGGAGGGGAGGGTTGAACCTTCAACTTTATGGGAGGGAGCATTGATGCCTAACCAGTGCCATGCTCAAGTTGGCAAGTTCTAATTAATTGTTGAGGGGAGTTGTACATTCTCCAAATATGCATGTATATCTAATGGAAAATAAAAGTTTATCTTTCTTTATAAGGTTTGGAGTTTAAATGTTTGGGTTATCAATAATGGAAACTAAATATTCTTGACAGATAAACAAGCGGAATCTTCACTATGGTTCTGTTTTGTTGGCAAGCTGTATTAGAAAATGCTTCAGATTTGTTTAGTTACATGAACTGATAAATGTCTATATATATTGCATTATGCATTTACTAATAATTGGGGATTTTAATGCAGCGAGCAGGTTTAGAGCTGATGGATATGATGGCAGTATACCAAGAAGCAGCATATGAGCGGTTGTGCAGGTGAGCTGCTTTGAATTGACTATCTATTTATATTTTTAAAATATTCATTGGCCGACTGAATTAGCAATATGTAGTTACATGTGTTCAATCAACTATTAATTGTGCCATTAGGAGCTATCTTATGGAACATTTGGCTCGAGCGAAATAGAAGAATCTTCAAGGACACTTGTTTTTGTTGGGAGGATGTTTGGGAGTGTAGTGTTCTTGTTGCCTCCAAATGGAGTGCACTTTGTAAAAAATTTTGTAATTATGCTCCTTCTTATATAGCCTCTAATTGGAAGTCTTTTTTTGTAGTTCCTTCCTGCCTTTTTGGGCTTTTTCATACATCAATGAAATTGCAGTGTTTATTACCAAAAAAAAATCAACTATTAATTGTATTTCAATTGTTTTGAATTTAGTTTGTAACCAAAAATGTTTTGAAATTTCAAATGTCAAATTTACATGTTGAAGGTTGGATTATCAAAAGATGTTTTGATAATCTTGTTTTCAGTCTGGATAAAAAAAATAAGCATGTGAAAGCATGTACCTGTGAAGTTCCTTTTATGTAAATTCACCTATATTATTCTCAATGAAAGACGTAAAAATCAAGTGGCTCAGATCCCAAGCAGACGAGTTATCTGCCTTTTGCAGTTAGTACTCTCATTTGCACTGCTTTTGACTAGCTTGAAGGTTATTCTAATAGTGTTTTTGTTTTCTCGTGTTGTTGAACTTTAGAGGGACTTTTCTGGTTTTCACTTGTGTTTCTTATTTGAATTATTTAATGGAGATGCATGAACATCTTTGGTAATGCATGGTTCTTATTTTGCTAATTCCAGATGGGTACAGACAGAGTGCAGGAATCTGGGAGAAACTGATAACCCTGAAGTCAGTGAACTATTGAAAACAGCTGTTCGCTGTCTCAGGGAAAGGCCCGTTCTTTTCAAGTATTGTGCGGAGGAGGTGATATAATTGTTGATCTATAGTAAATTTCTTTTTTCCCCGTTTTAGATCTTAATAATTACCCAATGTTGTAGGTTGCAAATATGAGGCATAATGCATTGTTTAGAAGGTTTATTAGTGCACTTACGCGGGGAGGACCAGGTGGCTTGCCTCGACCTATTGAAGTACATGCTCATGATCCCTTACGTTACGTTGGGGACATGTTAGGGTGGCTACATCAAGTATGAATAATCTTTTTAGTTGGTTTAGTATATTCTCTACTGATTATATCACCATTCTGGAATGGCTAAAGATAACTATATGATTCTTTTCCATGCAGGCTTTGGCATCTGAACATGAGCTTGTGCATATACTGTTAGATCCAGATGCATTATTTGATGTTGGACCTACTGCCAACAGATTTTCCACAAACTTGGAAAGTAAATCTGGAAAAACGGAAAATGACTTAACCTTTGTTTTGGATAGAATTTTTGAAGGAGTTTGCCGGCCATTTAAAGTGAGAGTTGAACAAGTGTTGCAATCACAACCTTCTCTGATTATTTCATATAAACTCAGTAACACCCTGGAGTTCTACAGCTACACTGTGAGTAGAGGTTCTACCGATATGAATTTTAACTGTCCCATCAACTGTTATTTTCTTTGTTTTAACTGCTTGTTAAGTTTTAGATATCAGATTTGCTTGGGAGAGATACTGCTCTATGCAATACTTTGTGGATGCTAAAAGATGCTGCCCAGAAGACATTTTTTGATATCCTTAAAAGTAAAGGAGAAAAGCTTTTGCGGTTTCCTTCTTTTGTTGCTGTTGATCTCTCTCCACCACCAGCAGTTAGAGAAGGAGTTTCCGTGCTGCTGGAAATAATTGACACTAATAACAGCATGATGGTTCCAGTATCAGGAAACAATGCTGCTTTTGATCCGGTTTTATCTGCTCTTCTTGATCCCATAATTCAGGTTAGGTTGGTATTAATATTTTGTCCAAAGGACGTTATATGTTGTCGCTCTTCTCCTGATGGTCTGAAGTGTACAATCAAATCCGTGTGTTAACTTTGTTTTATGTTTTAGGATAATCTGTCCCAATAGGGAAATCTTAATGCAATTAGAAATTGTTAACCTAAAAACTTGTCATGCATTTCTCGTGGGATGTATTCCATTCCAAGTTCTCTAAATAATACTTAAGAGTGAGAAAAAGAAAATCATCTTCAATGGGTCAAATAATGCTTACTGGCCTCAAGAAATATGGGGTTGGGGTAGCCCGCAATTGGAAATTTTTTTGTTGGGAATATCTTAAAAGATTAAATTTGCCTTAGCCTATCAGCTTAAGCTTTTGGGTGTATTGCTGGTGTAATGTCCTATCACAGCAGGAGGTCCTCGGTTCATTGTGTCATTTCCCATGTTAGGGCTTTGTTAAAAACCAAGCCATGTAAGAGAGAGTTTTTGGAATACCTTAAAAGATTATAATTGCCTTAGCCTATCAGTTTAGGCTTTTGGGTCTATTGTTGATTTAACAAATATCATTAAGAAATATATGAACGTTTCTTTTATTTAACTGATGCTCCTACTTGATAAGCCTGCCTTGATTGTTAATTAATTTAGCCATCAACTTTTGTTATATCTGTTTTGAAGCTCTTCACATCCCAATATGAAATCTCATCATTCTTAATGTAGATGGAAAGCAGTGGTTAAGTGTTCTAGCTCCTTTTTATATTCTTGATTTTGTTATTCCACTTATTATAGATGTGTGAGCAAGCGGCAGAGGCCCACAAATCCAAGGGGAGTAGCTACTTATCAAGAAGAGGTAGAATGAATTCTGATCCTGGAACGAATAATAACAGATCATCAGTAGATGCACTTCTATCCCAAAGCAGCCCTGCCCCAGCATCTCAGGTTTTCACGACATCTTCTTTTACCTTCTTTATTTGAAGTTTATTGGAAGTTCAGTACATTTTTGTTGCCGATGATATGGTTTATGATGCATCTGCAATGTTTGACATGTATAGAGTACTCCTACTTGTGCATGCATACATTTCCGTCATAATTCTCATTATGCAATTTGATCAAAGAGGCTTCTCTTAAGTTTATGTTTTTCTTTCGATATTATTACTGTGAGAAATAGGGCCTGCAGTTGACCTCGAAGTGGAAGTCTTTTCATTGTTTACTCAAATTGGTAAAGCTATGGAAGAGCTGCAAAATCTTAATTTGCAGCTATTTCGATTTGTCTTATTTTTTTATCTGGAGGATCCTTTTATTCTTCAAATTTTTAAATAATATCATATACTCTTTTCCATTTAAAAAAATGCCGGTTCTCTATCTTATGACCGCAGGATACTGAGACACCTTCTAAGATCTTCCTCATCAACTGTCTGTGTGCCATCCAACAACCACTGTCTGGACACGAGGTTGCAGCCGAATATGTAAAGAAACTCGGAGTGATGATAAACAATCACTTACTCGTCCTTGTCGAAAAAGAAGTTGATGCAATCTTACGCAGATGTGGCTTGTCTCAAAAGATGAAGTATTTCCGTGAAGCTGGCAATACAGAGGCAGGGCTTAAATTGGCGGAGATTCAGGACACATCCCCTGCTGCTCTTTCAGAGAGCTTGAAAGCATTCTTTGGGCTTGTTTTGGGTAGTGAGAGTTCTCTTCCAGAGTTTGAGCTATTGCAGGTTCCGAAACTGCGATCTGAAGCTTGCATTCAAGTAGCTAGATCACTTGCGGAAGCTTACGAGCTCATATACGACGGAATCATGGATCCGAATAATGGCTACCCAGATCCCAAGTCACTTGCTAGGCATCCTCCAAACCAGATAAGAACAATTTTGGGAATATAATACGACTAGTTTTTATTGGACATTCTATATTGATTTTAAGATTAGGATCACAGTGATTAATTTACTGTTAATTATTATTATTTTCTTAAGGTCAAAGCTAGAGATCTAATAGCTGTATTTGTACAGAATTTGGTCAAGATCTACCATCTGATCTGGGGTGCCAACTTCATTTTTTTTAATTTTTTTTTAAGGTATGAGTAATATTCGGGGATTTGGATCTTTGGAAAAAGTTTGATAAAAACTTCATTTTTTTTAAATTTTTTTTTAAGGTATGAGTAATATTCGGGGATTTGGATCTTTGGAAAAAGTTTGATAAAAACTTCATTGGTAATATTAATAGAAATTTTTTTTTTAGAAGAATTCACACCTATTTTATTGAAAATAAAGTATGTACAAGATAATATTAATAGAAATTTAACTTCATGAATTTCTTTGAAAGCTTTAAAAGTGTTTTTTTTTTAAATTGAAATTTTTTCCATTTTAATAATTTACAATTTAGAAAAATACCATTTTTGAAACTATCCTAATATTATTGTACTTTTTTATTCTCTTCTCCCCATTTGCCATATATTATCATGAGGAGGAATTTAATTATGCTCCTTTTTATTAGGATGACAAAAGAAGAAAAATGAGTAACTGTTACATCTCCTTATAAGACATGCCAATCATTGCATGGCCAAATACAAACAAATATTCATGTATTTGTTAAGCGTTGGAAAAGTTTATTTGGATTTTTTTGGGGTCTTTTTGTGAAAAATTTTTTTAGGGGCTTTTTAAAGCAATTTATGTAGTTATATTTATATTTATTATTTAGATTTTAAACTAAAGTTATTGTGAAGATATTGCTAAACTACGATGTGTACCAAGTTCTCTCTAATTGGATGATATCTCTTATCCAAAACGGATTACCTTCATTCATGGAATTCATAATTCGAAAGGTTTTTTTTTTTAAATAATGATATTCCCTCTCCAAAACAAAAGTTATAACTGTAAATATATAAAATGTTAGTTTGTGACTAAATCCTAAACCTCTATTATTTATTTTCTTTATTATTAATTTTTATGATTTTATAAATAAACAAATTATTAATTGATGACTAATAACTATTAATCATAGTGATCGATATCAATATACCCATAAATTCGAGTCATTTATAGCGAAATCAATATTTTTCACATTGAGACTTGTATAAGGGCATTTTAGGGTGTAGGACCTAAAAAAGAAAACGGCATTCTTTAATTGGAAGGAAAAAAAGGAGAATTAATTACCTTATAATTTCTTAGAAAATAAACTTTATTAAACAATCAATTTTGCTTCAACTCCAAGAGAGAGAGACGAAAAATTGAGATTTGATTTGATTGAAAGCCAAAGCCAACCCCACACCCAAATATCAAAACCAGAAAACAGTCAACTGAACTCACCATCTCTCTCTCCTCTTTGATTGAAGAATTTCAGATTGGCGACGGCCGGAGGTGAGAGATGGCGGTGGCCGGAGGAGGAGTTAATGGCGGCGCTTTAGCATTCAGCGCCGGAGATGTGATGAAAGCTCATGCAGCTATGGCTTTCATACAACTTATCAATGGAGGATACCATGTAATTACCAAAGTAGCCCTCAATGTTGGGATGAATCAGCTCGTTTTCTGTTTATTTCGCGATTTATTAGCTCTCGCGATTCTTGCCCCTGTCGCTTACGTCCGGGAGAAGTATAGTTAAAACTTTTCTCACTTTCTCTTCTCTCTTTTGATTCGGATTATCTTATCTTAATTTCATTTTTTTTTGTTTCTATATTGATATTTGAATTTGTTGATCTGACCTATTTGGCGGCGTCCCTGTGATTGTTTATGATTTCTCTGTTTTTTTTATAGTATCTTTGATTATCTTCTTAATTGCTTTACGCCCTGATTGTTGAGTTATAATGTTTTAGTTGTTTTGTACTGAGCTTTAGCAAGGTAGTCGATACGAGTTTCAGTTTTCGGATCGGTGGATGATTAACGATTTTATCGAGTTACGATCATAGATTGACTTATGTGATATTGAATATACTGATATATGGGTTTTTGTAAGCTCAATGTTAAAAAAAAAAAAACAAAAAAACAAAAACTAACCAATTTTATGGGGATGGACATTTTGACATTCTCTGTTTTTTTTTTTTTGTTTAGGCGTGTTCGTTTGCCTCTGACTCGAAACCTTATCATATCGTTTTTCGTTCTTGGTTTAACTGGGTAAGGTTATATATCTTTTGTCATGTTCTATATAGTTTTTTATCAGAGAAATATTTGTTTATTGCAGAAAAAAACGGATTTTATTGAACTTGGGGGAAACATTCTACTTATTATTTATTTATTTATTTATTTTGTGTTTAGGATTTTTGGTAATCAGCTTCTGTTTCTTGTGGGACTTGGCTACACTAATCCAACTTATGCTGCCGCTATACAGCCTGCAATCCCAGTTTTCACATTCCTTTTCGCTGTTATGATGGGGTTAGTTTTCCCTACTCTCTTTTCCAATTTCTTCATTTTTCTGAAAAAATTGTAAGTACTTGTTTTAATTGGGATGTATGCCTTGTTCTACATCTTATGTTGACTCATTTACGCAGCACAGAGACTGTGAACTTGCTGAAAATGGAAGGGCAGGCAAAGGTTGGAGGTACACTTGTTTGTGTTTCTGGTGCCATATTTATGGTTTTATTCCGTGGTCCAGCATTGATTGGGAAAACTGAAGATGACTTTAACTTGCATAATGAAATAAGTGCTCATGGTCAACCGGAGCCTGCTGGATGGTTAATGTCTAACTTTCTTGAGTATGGTTTGGATCATTTTCACATTGGGGTTTTGTGCTTGATTGGGAACTGCGTGTGCATGGCTGCTTTCTTGGCCATCCAGGTATTTTACTGATTGTACACCTTTTCCTTTCTCTCCTGATAGACATGAGATGAAATTATCAGTTCTTTCCCTTTATTTTTCTTTTTTGGGTACAGACCAGCACTACTTGTATCAATTATCTCATGCGAGGAGGGTGGGTGATATATAGTTGTTCAACTTATTCTGTAACATTCTGTTGATACTGCGAGATTGTTTTTTTTTTTAAATTTCTCTGCAATTTCTAAAGATATCCTTGTAACATTTTAGGCACCACTGTTGAAGAAGTATCCTGCCAACATATCAGTCACAGCATATTCTTATTTCTTTGGTGTTATATTGATGGTGATCACGTCATTCTTTATGACTGATGAATCCACAGACTGGACTTTGACGCGATCAGAGTTTTTTGCTGTCCTTTATGCTGTAAGTTTGATTACAGTTTTCACTGGAACACCTTTGTTTTAGCATTTACTCCTAAACTCTATTGCTTGTGAAATTTACAATGATTCAATGCCAGTGAGAGATCAAGATTTTTTCACATTCTGTCATTTTACCTTTGAAGGCATTACATCAATATTCTTGTACCTCTCATCTTTACATTTCAAAGAGATACCATCCTCATATTATATTCTGACAATCCATCTTCTTGAACTATGCAAAAAGATAAATTTTGGTTCTTATTGTAATTCTTTTGATAATTTAATTCCTTGATGAATATCCTGTATGCATGGTACATGCTATGGTTGTCTTTCCCTCTTCCCAAATTTAAAAGAAAAGAAACATAAGAAGGAGAGGAGATTCTTTTCCAAATTAGTTACAAAATTGTTAGTGACTTGCAACATCTGCTTCAGAGTTGATATAGAAAATTGGTTGCTAAAATCAATTTCCTTTTACAGGGAATTTTCGCATCTGCCCTCAATTATGGACTTCTAACATGGTGCAATAAAATATTGGGGCCTGGGTTAGTCGCTCTTTACAACCCACTTCAACCTGCAGCTTCTGCTTTGTTGTCAAGAATTTTCATTGGAAGCCCGATTTATCTTGGAAGGTTGGTCTCATTCATCATAACATTTTACTTCCTTAACTACGGTTATACGTTTTGAATTAGTAGTTCAACTTTTTATTCTCTCTAAGCCGAAACGATGCATTTTTTTTATCCTGTGCTTCTAAACTGTGGCTTACCTTGTGTTTGTGTAATTTTCTGTTTATTGACAGTGTTTTAGGGGGATCTCTAATAATTGCCGGTCTTTATTTGGTGACTTGGGCATCTCATCGTGAACGACAAACGACGTTGGTCATGCTACCTCATTCAACCAGGTCTTCTGAACCTCTTATTCTTAAAGATACATTGACTAACAAGCTTGCATATCAGATAGGACACATTTTCTCAGGGTCTTCCTCAGCACCTAAATCTGTAGATTAGACTGAACTTCTGATGAAATTTCGATGTAAAGTCTTCGCAGTTTTACTTATCAAAAGTGAACCTCGAGATAAATGCGGTTTTGTTATATTATTTATTACCAATCTTCATCTTTTTAAAAGTCACAGAGAACCCATTATGTTATAATTTTCAATGGGATATCATAATTCATCATCTTTCTTTCTCTGTATGGCTAACATATTTCCCTTGAGGAGTTACTTTTATTTTGTTATCACTCTTCTAGTGGTCAATGTAGAAAAGAACCACTCTCGATCGGGTAATTTTCAACATTTTCAAGGGTGGAGGTTAGACGTAAATTGATTCGGACACTTAAAAAAAATTGAGTAATCTATCTACAACTGAGATTGTATTCAGATGGTGGTCAATGAATGTTTTTGTGATTTTTAGAAATATTTACAAAAGTGCTATTTAGAAGTATTCTTCAAAGAAGTTCATGTGTATTTTCTCAAAAATAAATTAAAAATAAATAAATAAAGAGTATTTCATTTAAAACCAATACTTTGAAGACAACTCTCATACTTACTTTCATATGAACAATACAGGTAAGCATCCAAAAACGCTTACAATCTAATAAGAAATCGCCACAGATCACCACATCGATAAAAGGGAAAAAGATTTAAAGTGAAATTGTAAATTTTCTATTGATGTGGCGATTTCTTGTTGGATTGTAAATTTACAGCAAATGTGAGGATAATTTTTCTCTCTATTCAATTGGTATTTTGAAGGTGGGAGTCTCACTCCCATAATTCAATATAATTTCTATATTAAAAAAATATGGTATTTAAGCTATTTTGGGACTTCCTTTTCTCCTTCCATTCCTTCACTTTTTTTTTAATAAAAGATAAATATAAAGCTCTATTATTTTATATGCTTTTTTTATTCTATTATTTTATATGCATTATTAATCAACCTGGCATTGCATTGTTTATGTTGTATGTTGTTTGATGCGAATCTTGAAAGAAAGGAAAAAACCTAAATAAAAAAACATCCTACTCAACTTGAGATTAAAATTAGCTCTTTTGATATAGTTTTTCTTTTTCCTTTTCTGCTGGCTCAAATCTCATGTGTTTATTAGATTAAAATTAATTATACAGTAATTAAACGGTTTTTTTTTAATATAACATTATATATACAGTCTTTATAAATATAATAATTAATTATTTATTATGATTGATTGTAATCACTCAAATTACTATTGATAATAGTAAATTATTGATTTATATGTTAAAATATATATTATATTTATAATTATAATTATTTAAAAAAAATTCCAACCTGCTAAAATTTTCATAATTATGAAACGATATTCAATTTATTCGTTATTTCATAATTTAGAAATATGATAAATATATCCTTAATATATAAAAGGAGAGGACTTTAAGAAACATTTTTTTGACTATAATGCCCTTTTTAAAATCTTCAAATTACTAACCTACCACTATATATACCCTTTTCAAATGTCTTAGTTACTAAATATGTCATTACATATTTATATTCCACTTTCTATTTAATGAGCATTTAAATTTTGTAGACAGTTATACCCTTTTAATAATTAAAAAAAAATCAATAAAATTCTTTTTTTTTTATTAGGTACAATTATAATACTTTCATTAAAAATAATAAATGGGTATTTTATTTTTAAATTCATGTTAATTGAAACTATATTTTAAATAAGTGGATAAACTAAAATTATATATACAAAATTAATAACATTTTGTAAATTTATAAAATATTATTTATTAAAAATAATATCTTTATTCAACTTAAATCCATGACAGTTCATTAAAAGAAGTGAAGGAAGTAGACTACTTGCAATGCAAATGTTAATTTATAGACCTTGAGAAGTTAATATATCTTAATAATTTTGGGAAAAAAATGTTTTTAAACTTTTTTCATCCTTCATATTATCCTTAAAATTACAAAACATTTCACTCATGACTTTAATATTTAAAACCAATTTAAGAAGATCACTACAAATAAAATATTATAAATTGATTGTGATACTTTTCCATTTTTAGGCTTTTTGTCTTTTTTGTTTTCTTTAAATTACAAAAAATATCATTCCATACTTTTAATGTTTAAAAATAAATAAATGTTATGAAATTTTTTTTATCAGTAATGGTTATTGATCGACAATAGTAATACTTCAAATAAATGATTTATTAATAGCATATTATAATTTAATTTAAAAAATAACTAAAAAATAAAACACAATTTGTAATATAAAAAAAGTGAAAAAAAAAGAACAAAGCATAATTTCTTGACTTAGTAAGGGTATATTATTTAATAATATTCAAATACAATTATTTTTATAGAGAAATTAAAAAAAAAAAAAAAACTTCAATGACAAAGCACATATACAGCACTAGTTCAACAAAATATAATTTCTGGAATTATAATTCAAACTAGAATAAATAATTTAGAAATAAACAAATTGACTAAAAAAAATTATAGATAGTTGACACCACTATTTCAACAAAATATAATTTCTGGAATTATAATTCAAACTAGAATAAATAATTTAGAAATAAGCAAATTGTGACTAAAATTTTTTTTTAGATAGTTAGAACAAAAGGTTCATTAACTTGAATTAGTAACGTAACATAAACAATTTCTATATTTTTTTAAAATACAAACTTTTCAAGATCAAGAAGAAAAATGTAAATTAGCCACTTCATTTTTGGTGGATATGTAATCGTTAAAATTGAGAGATCAAATCAATTAAAATCAATATATTTATTTATCAATTAATTTACAATTTCCCAGTTCAGAGGATTAATTTGATGACAAAACTGCGAAACCGAATCAAATTAATAAAACCGAACCAAAAATTATAAGCAAAAAATAAATTAAAAAGGGTAAAATACCGTGTTCGTCCTTGAATTTTTACTCGGGTTTCATTTTCGTCCCTAAACTTTCAAAGATTACATTTTTCATCCTTAAACTTTACGATTCGTTTTATTTTAGTCCTTTAGTCTGCGTTTTTCTATCTAGGAAATTACCGGAGGGCTTATGTGACATATAATTGATGATGTGATATTGTATAAATATACAATAATATTAAATGATGTGGAAAAATAAATATACAATAAGATTTAAGGTTGGAATTAAGAAAAAAAAATGAGGTTAACCTTCCTTTATATTTATTTTTTATGGTCTTTAACCTCACGGTATATTTACATGCCACATAAGCCCTCCATGAGTGTCCTAGACGGAAAAACAAAATCTGAAGGACCAAAACGAAACGAATTAGAAAGTTCAAGAACGAAAATGAAACTTGAGTGAAAGTTCAGGGACCAAAATGGTATTTTACCTAATTAAAAATGATAAAATTGAACACACCAATTTAGACTATTTTTTTTAAATAATAATAAAAATAAATTGAATAATTGATACATTACCTAAATTAAATTATACAATTTTAATCGATGTTTTAATCTAAAACCGAATCAATCTACATACTCTTACAAACTATTTCGCTATCACAAGGCTTAGTAAAAAAAAAAAGGCGTTATAAAATATATTATGCTTATATATTATTATACCATTACCATCGATTCTTCCTTTCGACCCTTTTCTGATCTGCAACTTCACTTTATCCTTCTTCAAACAGTACCCAATTGCAAGCTCTTTTCTCTTGTTAGTTATTTGTCTTCTTTTCTTTTTCCTTTCTTTTTCTTTATGGGTTTTTTTTTAGCTTTGTAAGAACTTGATATAGAATAGTTTTCCTCCTTCACGTGGCCTCCACGAATCTGAAAAAAGCCCATATCTTTTATTGCTTTTCCCTCTTTTTCTTCTTCTCTCAGCTTTCTGAGGAATAAAATAGTATCCAGTTTTCTGGGTATGTATTGTTTTCATCCTATTTGTGGTTTTTTTGTTAGATTTTGTTGTTTTGGTTTGTGGGTTTTTTTTCCTTTCTAATTATAGTTTTGTTTTTGTTTTAATAGAGTTGTTTGGAATTGACTCTGAAAAAAGGTTTTTTTTTATTTATAATCTGGGTCTTTTATTTTGTTGCTTTTGGGGAGTTTTGAAATTACTTTTGTATATTTCATATATCAATGAAATCTGCTTCTTTTATAGTTTTGAAGTTCTCAAGTTATACTGTTTTCATCAGTATCACATGGTTGGGTTTGGAATTTGGAGCTTTTCTGTATGATTGTTGAAAATTCAATGCAAATTTGTGATTTTTCCAATCTGAATTGCTGCTACTTTTCTAGTTGTTTTTAGGAATGTGAAAATAAACTTATATGAGGTGAAAAACAAAGTTTGAACCTTTGCAAATTAAAATGCAAATCTATGATTATTGTGATCTCCAAGAAGTAATGGATTTGTGTTTTACTGCTTGGGGGACCAGTTATCAAATTTCAATTGCCAATAAATATGTGAGGGGTAGAATGGGAAAGGAACATGAAAACTAGTTAGAAAGGAATGAGAGATTTTCCCTTTTAGGCAGTTGCTGAGATGTGTTAGGGGATTTTGTATTGGGTAGTGAGGTAAGGGAGTGAACTTGACCCTCATGAATTGGTCAAGATAGTTGTGTTTATATTTGAAGAGAAGTTTCTTATTGTTCTGTTACTTATCATGTTTGAGATATCCAACTTTCCCGCTCTCGAGTGAATGCGTGAAACATTATATGTTTAAATGTTTTTTCACTTCGCAAGCTCTCGTATTCAATATAGGTTTTGTTGATAACAGCCACATTATAAATTTCAGCTCCGACTTGCTTTTTATTTACACAAAAATGGATGATGCATGAGTTTTATCTTCTCATATTTCATGAGTAAATGTAAAGAGTTCGGCATCTCCTTCCCCCACTTTACATGGCTACTGGTTGAGTCGACAACTCTCAGGCCTGTGCAAATCTTGCCCGGAGTAGAAGTAGAAGAGAATAATTTAATTTCTACTTATTTAGTTCTTTATTTACCTTGTATTATGGATCTGTCAATGTTATTGGAGAGCTCTGGTGTTGAACTTTCTTGACAATTACATCACTTACATCATCTTTTTTCTTTAACATTGAATAGGGTAAACCAGTGAATGTGCTCCATTTTGTCTCGTTTTTCAGTGTATGTGGTGTTTTTTTAAATCCAGAACGGAACATCATCTGCTTATGACTTGCTCCATGAATTCCTAATTTGGTCATTATTTTTTTTGCAAATCAAATTTTATTTTTTTAAAATAAAATGTTGAGTAATCCATCATGGTTGATGCTGATTGCTTTCTATCACTGTTGTTGCAGGCTTCCGGCTTAATCATTCCTGCATATCTATGCATGATTTCTTAAGTTGTTAAGCAAGAGCCAATACCCAATTACTTCCATGATATTTCATAGTAAGAGCTGATGTTAATAGCCAAGCAATGCAGTTATATCATCATCCATACTCTTTGGACAGCCAAAAGGTGAGACTTGCTTTGGAAGAGCACAGCATTGATTATACATCATATCATGTCAATCCCATCACAGGAAAGAACATGGACTCCTCATTCTTCAAGATGAATCCGAGTGCAAAACTTCCCGTCTTTCAAAATGGTTCCCACATCATTTTCGACACAATTGAGATAATTCAGTATGTCTTATTTACTCCTTAGTCATTACCCTTTTAAATTGCAATTTCCAGTTAGTTCATGAGGTTGGCATGAAATAACACTTCAATGAATTGACTCTAGGACTGTGGTTGCATCGGCAATTGAACATGAAATGGAAATAAATGGATCAAATTGAAGTCACTTGGTCACTTTCTATCTTCAATAGTATTTTTTTTAAGAAGCTTAAGTGCCCTGCTTGATTAGCTTCAAAACTTATAACTATTGCATTACTGATGATGAATTCTGTATTGATTTTTAAGAAATTCTTTCCCCCAAGTGAGGTAATGTTTGTGATTCTACCACTCTGTTCAGGTACATAGAGAGAATTGCGGTTGTCTCCTCCGGGACTGCTGAAGTTATTCCAAGTAGTAGAGAAGTTGTTGAATGGATGCACAAGATACAAGAATGGAATCCTAAATTTTTTACTCTTTCACATATTCCCGAGAAGTACCGACTTTCTGTTACTAAATTCATTAGGCGGGTGGTGATTGCTCGGATGGCTGAAACTCCCGAAATGGCTGCTGCTTACCATCATAAGCTGAGAGAAGCATATGAGACAGAAGACAAACTGAAAAATACAAATGTTGTCAAACAAAACACTGAACACCTAAATAGACTTCTTGATGAGATTGAATCAAAACTAGGTGAAACTGCATACTTGGCAGGGGAAGAGTTTACCATGGCAGATACAATGTTCATACCGGTGCTGTCTCGTCTCGTGCTGTTAAAGTTGGCAGATGAGCATATAGTAAGCAGACCAAATATTGCAGAGTATTGGATCTTGGTGCAGCAGAGGCCGAGCTATAAGAAGGTGATCGGGAAGTATTTTAGCGGCTGGAGAAAGCACAAAACGCTAATAAAAACATGGCTCTATGTTCATATCAGAACCTTGCTGAGAAGATATTGATGGTGAATAAAGTCACACAAAACTTATTTTTTTTAATGTTGTAAATGAGGGATGATTCATAGGGGGGGAAAGGGTCAAGTGTATGTGTTTGTTGCCATTTTTCCACCATCTCATTTTGTTCTGTATTTGTGTTTTCTTGTTTTTGAGGGAGGGGTTGGAAAGGAAGTTTGAGACTTGATTTGGATTTGTTATTTGGTTCAAATAAGTGAAAATGCTACAACATTAACATGGATTTTGAAACACCATACTTTACAGGATCAGAACATAAGTTCACAAATAACTTTACTGCATCAAAATAAGCATATCTATGCTACAATTTAAAACCGGAAATTTAGTCGAATCAGTTGGTTTAATATTTTCTAAAATAATGTTGTTTTGGTTTCGGTTGGGGTCAAAACTAACCGAAACTGAATTGATTGCACGTCTAAGGCATGAAGTTAAAATTATATCTCAGTATTAATTTCTTGCTCTAAAATAAAGTTTTAGGAGGATCTTCTGAATTCTTATATATTACATCAAGATCATATATATCTCCCAAATCATTATTTTTTTTAATGAAAAATGAGAGATATTTGTGTTTTGATTGGTGAAATAAAAAAATTATTAAATTAAAATGTTGTGGCTATCAGAATGTGGTTTGAGTGTGACAAAGAAATTAGAGAAGTTTTAGTGAGTTTTATACATAAAATATCTATAAATATCATTTTTTAAAAGAATGAAACTTAACTTTACTAATAATTAGCCTTCCCTACTTTTACCTTAAGAAAAGGGGTATTTGCAAATCTAGCAATTTTTGTAGTAATATTTGTAAAAATAAAAGTTCAAAAAAATATTTACAAATATAGCAATTTTTGATGTGGTTTATCAGTGATAAACATTGAATTACATATTTTTACACTGAGTTTATCATTGATAAACATGTAAAAGTTGCTATATTTGCAAATACTTTTTTGAGTTGATATTTTTACAAATATTACATAAAAATCTGTCACCCAATGAAATTTCCCAAAAAAAATAGGTTAAAATCAATGTATAATTAATTTCATTAATTTTCTTAATCTTGTATAAGAGGGTAAGAACGATAGCAACTTAACTAGTAACTAGTCTTTTTTTTTTTTAAGTTTTTAATCCCTTATCAGATAAAGCTTAATTGCAATGCTGCCAATCCTTTTATTTATTTATGTTTCAGCAAGTTATCCACTGGCCTATGCACATGACAAATAAAAAACGAACTAACCTTTTGCTTTTTGATATTTTTAAGGTGAAATTATTACACTAAAAAACTTTTAAGACAGCAAAATTTCTTTCCTTATACATTTCGTGTAAGTTTCCTTGAATAGCTCTGATGTCAAAAGATTAGAAATAAAGACAGAGAGAAGTTAAGATATAACTCCCTTTAAAAAAAAAAAAATCTCCTTCATTCTCTCAATCACTCAGTAAATAAAGAAATTAAAATTTAAGCTGTGAAATGTAAAGCAAGTATTGTTGATGATTGACTTTAAACGATCGATACTTTACATATTTGGGAAGAGATTAATCTTCATATTTATAAAACCTTCACACCCAATACTGGCAACACAAACTTACACTAAAAAAAAAACTAAGATTTCTCAATCCCATAATCCAAACACCTGTTAATGTACTAATCACTCCTCAAATTAACTAGAATTAACAAGATATAACACACATATAATATGAACAATCTTCTATGTACATGCATGCATCACACATATAAACATGCATATACATGCACATGATATTATATATAGATAAGATTAACGAGAAATGCATCAACAATTAATAAAAGGTTTTCACTTATATCATAACATATTCTAAATTAGTGCATACACAAACTCTTAATATTTGAAATCAGAAATTAAGTGGAAGACTAGAAAAGTAGATAATTAACACATAACAAAGCATATTAATTTAAAAAAGAGAGAGAGAAAAGGAAATGATGTTGATTTCCTTTTAGATCCTTTCTTGAAGATTGGGCTGAATAGGCTGAACACGAAAGGCAAAAGGCATCTGAGAATTGAAGTCATTAGCTCTCATTCTCTGATTATATCCATTATCGGCCATTTCCACCATCTCCTTTTGATACTGTCACACACATAGAGATTAATTAAGAAAAATATCAAATTAACCTCTTAGATTGTTGTTTAGAAAGTTCGTGCCTTGATCTCGGGTTGGGAGATTCAGTTAGTGAAAATGATGAGATTGTAATTAGGGTTCATCATGTTTTTTAGTTTAGCTTCCAATTAATTCATAGGAGCCATTGATTTTTCATGGGAAAAAACTCATATGTTGCACACAATATATACCTAAGGTTGCTGAGTCAATTTAAAGATTAAAAAAACAAAATTAATATATTGTCCCATTGGCTGCCAGTTTGGAATAATTTTGTAGAAGGGCATAAAAATGTGTTTGGGCTAAGCGTAAAAGTATTATATAGACCCCGCTAAAAGTTATTCCAAACGGGTATTTAAATCGGGATAGGAACTCATATTTTGACACTGTTTATGTAAACAATTGGAATGTAGAATTTGAACATCATCTAAGCTCAAATTCATGTTAAAACTCTTTGATATCTATTTTAATTTAAAACTACAAGAAATTAGAGCAAAGGAGAGAGTGTGTAAATTTACCAGCTCATAGTTAAGGCGCTTATTCTCCTCTTCCAGCATTCTTTCCTATTCATATTTAACCAACAAAATACTAATATTTCAAAACACCAATTAAAAAAAAGTCTTTAACTATATATATATATATATATATATATATATATTGCATTTTGCTTAGCATAATGAAAAAAAGCAAAGATAACAAAAGTTTTGAAAATTTCTAAAAATGACAATTCTCAGTGTGAGATCGATGAAATCTTAGTATGAGAAATGCCACTGTTGAGATATTTCAAATCATTTGTTATTTTTTAAATTACTCATAAAAGAAAAGACTAATGAATCTATTGAACATACATTTGTCCTCATCATTTTCATGAACTCCAACTGCAAATATTCAACATTAAAACAATGTAATATTAAAATGAGAAAATAAATATAAAATTAAGGCATAGAAAAAAAAGATGAAAAAAGAATAGACCTGCTTCTCCCGAGCTCCAGTGAGGCCATTTTCAAGAGCATCTTCAAGGGCCATAAGCTCCTTGTAGTTTAGAGATGTTATGTCTTCTCCCCTCAGGTGCCTTCATTTTCATGTTTTTTTATTTTTTTTAAAACTTATAAAGAAAAAAGAGAGAGTTTTGATGCAAATATCAATATTATTTTTTAATACCTGAGTTCAATCTGCATGTTGTCATTTTCTTTCTTGATTCTGTCCAATTCATTGCTCAGATTCTGTTCATTTTGTTTCACATTCCAAAATTTGGTAAATACTTGATATCGAGAAGAAAATAAATGCCTTAATAACGGTTTTAGTTTATGTTATCTTGTTTTGTTTGATAACCATTTCGTTTCATTTCATGTTTTTTTTTTTTAAAGTTTTGAAAAATATAAATATTTAAAAATGAATTAGTTTCTCAAATTTCAAAAAAAAAAGTTCTAGACCCTATAACGAAAACACCGACATGTTATCAAACAATTCTGTTTTTCAAAAATTAAGAAACAAAAACAAAAAATAGAAATCAAAATAGTTTCTAAGCGGATTATTCACAATTTCTTTATTTAACAATTCTTCATAAAAGCATTTTCCAAATCCTTATCCAATTTGAAGTACTTTAACAGATAAAGGAAAAATAAAAAGCCAATTTTTTTTTATGAAAATCGGTTAAAGTTACAAAAGATGAAGAAATAGTTGATGAACAAGCTTAATTTCGAAAACCCGAAAAACCGAAAAACAAAATCATTATCTACCCAAGTAGATTCTACAAAAGTAAGCCATTTTGGGACATGGGATTTTCAGTGTTTCTATTTTAGATTTCTGTTAACTTTATTTTTTTCCTTCTTAGGGCATCAGATCTTGATTTGAAAGCATGAAACAAGTAAATATCTGTACTCTTAAGCTTTAAATTGAAAAACACATCAGTTAGAAGAAGGCTTTGTTTCATTCAAAGGGAAAAAAAACATTTATTACCAGATCTGTTCATAGATGTTATATTTTCTCATAGTTTCAAATTTCCTTTTTGATGCAAAATAACAATAAAAATAGAAAAAAAAAAAATTAAAAAAGTCATATCCCATTTGTAGATCAGTTCATAGATTTCAAACCTCATATTCTTTAACACAAATTTAGCAAAAAAAAAAAGGGTTTTACCATATTTTGGAAAAAACTTAGATTTTGAGAGAGGGAGAGAAAAAAAGACCTCATGCTTAGCATCCCACAGCCTCTTTCCAGATTGCTTGTGATATTTGTCCAAGATATCAACCAACCTTATAGTATATAAAATATATCAGGCAAATTAAGTTGAAAAAAAAAATCAGGAAAATTAAACTTACGACTCGTCCTGAGATCTCCCTATAGACATGAGACGAGACGTGTACGTGTAGCTAGCTATATCGGTTTGCTTACGGTGTAGAAGGGCTGCAGTATTCGTGCATCTTGCCAGAGCTAGCAAAGATAACAAGAGAAACTTGAGCATCACATAAAACAGTGATTTCTTTAGCTTTTTTGATAATCCCATTTCTTCTCTTTGAATAAGTAACTTGTCTATTGCTTGAGTTTTCAATCCTCTTAATCTCAATCTTTCCTCTTCCCATATTGATTTTTCTTCTTCTTCTTCTTCTTTTTTTCTTTTGAGGTTTGAAAAATGGAGGAAGAAATGGAGTTATTAAAAAGAGAGTGTAAAGAAAGTGAGAGAAATAGGAAAAGCAAAATTATTAGAGGGAGGATTCTATATTGGGTTAGGAAGATAAGAAACTTTCTGAGTTATACAGAAAGAGAGGGTCTGTTTATGGATTGTTGATAGTGCCAAGCCAACTGCATCTTTATCAGATGTTTTTTTTAATTGTTCTTTGTTTAATTTAATTTTAATTGTTGTTTTGTTGCATCTTATTAACCACTGGTTTTGATGATCCATTTCTGATCTGACTTTAAAGAAAAAACTGAATTTTATGTTTTTTTTAGTTTAATCATGTTTGTTTGATAGAATTATATAGTGTAAGTTTTTATTTTAATTTTATAATCTAGATTAATCTTGATTATATTTGTAGTAAGAATCATCTTAAATCAAAATTAGAAGTTGAGAATCTGTCTATCATAGATAAAATTACAAAGCGATATTTGTAAATTTACCCATCTATTATTAACTTACAACATAAATGATATATGGAAGGGAGAGAGGGGTAGGTGAGGTTTGAACCTCTACCCTCTTATATAGGCCAACCAAATGCGCTTGTAAGGTTAATTTAAGGGTTTAGAAGTTAGGATCACCTCTAAAACCTATTATTGAATCATAATTAGGGTTTGTTTGATATTTTGGAATGAGTTTATATGGATAGGGTTTGTGATATTCAATTCAATATTGGTAACTAACATCTTCTTTTTCTTATTTACTATTATTGATAATCTAAATCTCACATGCTAACATCATTTTTATTATTGAATCTCATTCTTATATATTTCAAACGCATATTCTTATCTATTTTTGTAGTCAACGCATGCATCATAATCATATGCGAAATATTTTCATTCTCACAATACCAAACAACCCTTAATTTAATTTTGCAAATAGAAATAATTGTCATATATAGTAGGGTGAAACCGGTTCGGTTCGGTCCGGTTTTTCAATTAATTTTAAAAACCGGACCGGTTCGGTTTATAATAGGAATCGGCCCGATTTTTACCGGTTCGGTTTTCGGTTTTTTCCTGTTTTTCTAGTATAGGCCATTTGCATTTAGTTTTAAAAAAAAAATCCTCCAACATTGAAGGATGAAACAAAAAAAAAATCAAACATAAACAATAACTTAGTTGAAAAAATTATATTAATAAATATATAAAATATAAATTAAAATAAAGTGATAAGTAAATATATAAAATAAAACAAATAAATAAAAATTAGGGGGAAATAGGGAAGGGGTATGGGATTTTTACTTGTTTTTTAGAGGCCGGTTCGGTTTTTGAATAATAAAAACCGGGACGGTTCGGTTTTTTACGGTTTCGGCCCAATTTATTTTTTCGGTTTTTCGGTTTTTTCTTTCACTCCTAATATATAGTGTATGCATATTATTGAAAAAATATATTGGGCAATCTAGCTAATTTTTTTTAAAGGATATGGTTGTGAGTAAAACTAGGGTTTCGTTGGATTTGGTGTGTTTTGGATAAATGCTTTAAAATTAGGAGTTAGGTGCATCCCTAACAAGACACGTGTCAACTTTACAACCTTGGAGTTTGTGATGGTCATGTCTAGGAAAAGTTTTTATGAGGGGGAAAATTGCAAATTGATAAAATCTAAACCATCAAATCAAAAATCAAAGGGTTTTTTTGGGCTCAAGAGATAGGACTAGGGGGGGAAATAGGGTTTATAACAAAAGGGCACATTGTAAAATTAAAGGTACAAAGGAAGAAAATGGCCCAAAATGGAAAAGGGGACAAAGCATTTTCTAAGTGCTTTTTAACATCAAAAGAAGAAAAAGTTATGAACTCTTTTGAAAGTCATCAAATTGGATTGATATCCCCAAAATCTTTGGGCACTATGCCCTTAAAAGTTTCAAACAAGTAAAGTCCTTTACTTGGAAGTGTGATTATGTATATAAAAGAGATCACTTTTCAATCTAATCAATCATCAATGGGGTTCAATTGTTTGTATTTCATACAATTTGCTGTCATTTTTTGAAAACCTTCAAATTTTGTGTTCATTTAATATGATTGATGGGTTTGTTTTCAGACTCTCATGAATGGTTTGAAATTAGGGTTTTCTTTAAACTCTTTTGTATGCATTATGGTGCACCCCCTACTTTCATTATTACTTTTGGAAATTAGGGTTTGCTTTAAATATCTTTCCAAACATTTTGGTGCACCCTAATTTTTATTTTATTTTTAATTGAAATCAGGGGTTTGCTATAGACACCTAATTTCATGATTTTTTTATTTGGAAATTATGTTTTATTTAATGGGTATTTTAAAAAAATGATATTTTAAGCATTGATATTTTCAAAAATAGTAAAAATAAAAAAAAAAAAATAAAAAATGACATTTCTCTAATTGAGATCTACCAATTTTAGTCTGAGAAATGTTATTTTTTAAAAATATATTGAAAACATCTACTATTTTTTAAATTACTAAAATAAAAAGTGTTATCGGTTGAAATCTCTCTTTATTTAAATACCTTTCTAGCATTTTTTTTTAAAAATATTGATTGAGATTTTCTTTAGACACCTTTCCTAGCATTTCTGTGAACCCTAATTTCATGAACTTTTTGAAATTAGGGTTTTCTTTTCCTAGCATTTTGGTGCACCCTAATTTCATGTTTTTTTTTTCTGAATTTTTTTTTCTTTAAATTCCTTTCTAGCATTTTTTTAAAAAAGAATATTGATTAGAAATTTCTTTCGACACATTTCCTCCCTAACATTATTGGGAACCATAATTTCATGAACTTTTTGAAATTAGGGTTTTCTTTAGACACTTTCTTAGCATTTTGGTACACCCTAATTTCATGATTTTTTTAATTAGCATTTCCTTAAGACACCTTTCCTAGCAATTATTGTGGGCATAAATATATGTTATAATTTAATCCTAAATGTGATGAGGACACAATAAACCATAAATTTAGTTAAGGAATTTATTAATATATTGGAATATCTTTGAACATTTTTTATATACAAAGGTAGAGTAGAGAACCATAAATTTTTTAAGGGAATTAGAATTTCAAATTTCAAATTGTACTTTTTTTTCCCAAAACAAATTGTCCCTGACAATTTACATGACATGGTTCTGCCCCTGTTTTTTATACTCATTTATTATATAGTTCATATATTCTTGTACTTCGCAGATAATATTGTAAATTATATGCTACCCAATTTAATTTCTCTAGCTTTAGAGGGGCTTAATTGAATTTTCAAAACCTTTATTTGCTTTATCTATCATCATTGTATACTTTCATATGAACTGCCCAAATAGTTACGACCTCTCTCAATTAAACTAGTTTTTTTTTTTTAATAAATAATAAAGAGTGAATGAGTAATATTAGGGTAAAAATTACACGTCTCACATAAATCCAAAGATGGTAAGCCGACTTGATTTAAAAAAAACAATATTGATTGATTTTTTAGAACAAAAAAAAAATATTTCCACGAATTCACCATTTATTCCGAGTTAAATGTTTTGTAAATATATAATTCTAGCAGAGTCGACGATCATTATGATTTGTTTGTTCTTGAAAATATTTTATCCCTTGATATGTATTTTTTATTAGTTCAACTAGCACCGGTTTGGTGAGGTGATGGTGAAGGAAGAGAAGCAAGAAGGCAAATGAAAATTGCATGAAGAATACGTACCTCAAATGGTTGGTAGGGGTCTTTACTTAAAAAGATACATGAAGCTCATTGGGTAGAAAAATTATTAGATGTAATCGTCACCATGTAACTTCTTCTTTTATATTCATTGAATTTATATAGGAATGTTGTTCTCTCTTATTACAACCACGAGGGAAACCACATTGTTTTGACCACTTCCAATTATAATTTCTTGGTTGGATGACTGCCAAGTGAGCCATAACTATTATTGCAACTTCTTATTTTACCCTAGAGAGAAGCTTTGTTGTTGAATCCATCATTTTAGTAAACATATAGTAAGTGCCGGACTAGGATAACTTTTGAAAGTGTTTTTGATAACCATTAAAAAACACTTTTAAACACTTCTTCCAAAAGTTATCACAAACTATCACTAAATATCATATTATAACTTTTTTTGACACATTAAGAGTTTTTCAAATGTTAATTATAAGTCTTTTGGATCAAGTTAAAGGTAAAATTGAAATGAACCTCGTAAATATTTTATATAATTTAACCTAATATCTTAAATAAATAACCACCGAAAGTTGGTATCGAGTTCAAAGGTATTAAAGTCTATGGTTTGTTTATTTGAGACCAACTCATAGTGGTCCAATTCAATTATCAAGTTTTATTTATTTCTTTTGTACGGAAAAAAAGTCAATACCAAAACAGAGACTTCGAAATCTTTTCATATTTTAGACACCTTACATTAGTAGAGGCAACATTCAATTCTTTTCGGGCCATTTTAGAGGATTGAAGAAGGAAACCATATCATGCTATGAAAATTTATTTCAAACCTTCTTCCTCGGTTCAGTTTGGTCTTAAACCAAAGACACTACTTCGGTTCGATTACCGTCAAGCCACCGACAGCTCCCAAGGTTCCCTAAAACAGGGGTACTCCGCGAAAGACCCTTTAGTGACCTGTTGAATCAACATCATATAACACTAGACTTCAAATATTTCATAGAAATATAAAACAAATTATTGGCCCTTTATGATCTTATTGTATTTCAGAACAGAACCAACAGCCCAACAGCAGTAGGAAACAACCAAAAGATGTAACTGCTTTTGCTTGAGAAGCGATATATAACCCTACAAAGAAAAGACTAACTTTCCTTGAGCATTGGCTCTAGCTTTAATCAAATGCCACCAAACATCAATTAACAAGATGGAGCACGGCTGACAACTACGTTACAAATCATGACAGCGGGAGCCATACCGGAAGTTCACACAGCAAAATCTCTTTGAGATGGATAATTTGGTTCGAGGTCTTCTCATTCATGTCCAAGCTTAAACTTCAGAGATCATGGGCTACACGTTCTCATATGTAGAACTATGAGAATTCTGAAGCATGTTTCGTAGGTTGGATAGTTGTTTAAAACCAATTTGAAATGCTGAAGTCCCTTAGCTTCCTAAGATGTCTTTCCATATCTTGCCTAGTCTTGGTCCACTCTTCCTTTTCTATCACTGTCGTGGGATCATCTCTTTCGCTCTAGAAAACATCAGCATCACAGAGGATTAGGCAATAAACAATCTGGAAAATGCCCAAGAAAATCTAGAAGATAAGAAATGAATACCGAATGAATAATCTTGAACGAGGTCCCATTATCACGAACTACCAGTAAGTCACTCCTCCTGTCCCGATCTCTTCCTCCCGGAACTGTGACCTATTGCAGGGCCAAGGAAAAAGAGAGACAGAATGTATTTAAATACCCGTGAAGAATAGTGATCATGAAACCGACATCAGACTCAAAGTTCAGAACACACAGAAACCATGCATTTAAGGGTTGGCTGAGTTTCTAACAGATTCAAATAAAATTATGAATATGTAATCAATCATTCATCGTTAAAAAGTAGATGGGGGAGTTAAATTTTCAGATTAATTTCTTTAATTGCAAGTTCATCTGATATGCCAATGGCTGTGGCTCTAAATTGAAATTACAAAAATAATTTTAAGCGAAAAAAAAAAGTCTTACCAAAACTTTTGCCCTGGTAATGGACTTGGTCTTTGAATCAATTACATATATTTCCTCGAAGTCTAGGACAAAATCAGGATCATTCACCCTTCGGTTTCTGTAGTGCTTTTTCAAGAATACCTGCAAAAGTGAGATACACTGCTTAAACAGAAATCCTTACATCTGCTACATATCTCTCATCCCCAAGAGATAGCAAAACTGAAAAAGCACAATTGGGAGTTCGAAAGTGAACAATTGCAAGTCTGCAAGCAGCATTTGCATTTCTCATATATATAATAATGGAATGGTACTTCCATTTCCAATTTCCGCGGTCATCTGTTCGTGACCAATTTTATTCTCGGCAACTACCTAAGAAAATTCTATAACTGGAAAGTGCCCCATCTGTGGTTCTCAAGTAGCAATTCAACCCATTATGGATGCAACACCTATAATTTGTAATCTACAGCAGTGTAGCAAGAACTACCCCCCAACTCCCAATTTTGGATAAATAAATTTCCTTCCCTGCGGATTCTTTTTTTTTTACAGTGTTATTACATTCTTTAAAAATTAAGTAATGTAAGTCAACAATGATAAAATACCACAGTGTATCCTTACCTTAAAAACCTCCTTCTCGGACTTATATAATGGATCTCGAGGTGCATCAATGGGTGGTTCCGTGACATTGTAGATTCCATAATCACTCTGAGCACATCTAATATACTGCAATTATGTAGAAAAAGATAGAATCATAAACCGCTGAAGAAAAATCAAGTTGAGATTGTCAATGAAATACACTTAAAAGAATAAATTCAAATTTGTCCATACATAGAAAGAACAATAGTATTATAGTACCTTCTGAGGCATTGGAGCAAGAACCTTAGGGATTGCATAAATATCAGTATCAGGAGGAGTAACATACATCTACAACCAATGTCAGATATTCATAACAATCAGTTTGGCAATCCCATCAAATGAAATTGAAAACGATTACATTTTTATAAATAAAGATAATCGCGGTACAACCAACCAAACTACAACATCAGTTAGAATTGTGAAAGATTATAGTTTATAAGCAAGACAACATCTCCACATTAGTATGATAATGTCCAATTTGGACCTAAGCCCGCACGACTTTTTCTTTAGTTTTACCTAAAAAGCCAGAAACCAATGGAGATGTTGTCCTCCTTTATAAACTAACGATCATCCCCACTCTTAACCGATGTCCGTTATCTTAATAAAGAGTGAAACATTTCCTAACCTCTCTAAAATCATAGACATCGTTATCAGGATCCGGAGGCTTCCTAATAAAGAAATCACAATGCAACAAACTAATCTTATGAAACTCCTCTTCATTTATCCTATAATCAACAATCATCTCAGAATCCCACCCTTGAGTCGAAACAAAGCTTTTACTCTGCACGATGGCGATATTTTCATCGCCGGAACCATCCGCCATGGCGGCAAGAGTTAAAGGGTCGTATTCGATATCGAAATCCTTCTTGTTATCGACTTCTTCCATCAACTCGTCGTCCATTTCGTAGTCGTCGGGACCTCCACTGTCTCCATCGCCGTCGTCGGAGAAAACGAGGAAAGGGTTTCTTCGAGGGAGGAAGAAAGGGGAAGGGGATGGGCGAGAAGGGAAATTGAGGGAGTGGGATGAAGAAACTGTCGAAGTGGAAATGGAGGGGATTTGAACCTTGTGATTGTGGATTAGAGACGGCGACGATGGGGAAAAGAGGAGGAAGACGGTGGAATTCATGGTATTTTTTTTAAGGAGATCGGAGAAGAGTGAAGCCGCCGTCGGCGAATTCGAGCTGCTGTTGAGTGAGAGAGAGATATTGTCGCCTGTCGGATGGATAATATTGAAAAAACAAAAAAAAATCTTATTTATAAACTGCAAATGAGACCCGTGTTTTAATAAGACCATTCTCTTCCAATATTATTTAGGAGAATACTTGCCTCTGACAAATCACGAGGATCTTCTCCTATATTCAATTCTTATGGGCTAAAAATTAATAAAAGATAATTAATATATATTTTTATTAATTACATGGGCCCACCATTTTACTTTTAACCAATAGGAATTGAATATAGGAGGAGATCATCTTGCTTCGCCAGGAGGCAAGTATTTTCCTATTATTAAAAGAAAATTTAGTCATAATTTTTTTATTTAAACTCCGATTTAGATGATTAATAATATTTTGAAATTCTCATTTCGAGTTCTGCATTATAGTCACTTTAAAATCATTAATAAGTAAAAGAGTTTATTATCATTAAAATATTAAGTATTTCGACACTGTTAACTCTTTTGGATTTTGATAATTTAGAAGTTTTGAAGTGATCGTAGAACCCGAAATGAGGATTCCAAAATATTTTGAATCATCTAAATTGAAGTTAAAACGAAAAAAATTATGACTAAAATAAAATTAATGACATTGAAAGGGAGAGATCTCATTTAGATAATTTGGAACCATATGAGGTGTTTATACATTTGACGAAATCCATGAGTCTCATTTGTATTTTACCCTTTTTTGAATATGGAGAGGCGAGAAAATATTTTAATTATAGAGAAATTAAAAAAATAACAAAAAAATTAATATATAATATTTCATAGAACACTCTTAAATGTTTATCAAAATAACATATTATTTTGATTTTAATATATCATTGTTAATAAATATACAATTTATTTTTAATATTTGGTATTTTAAATTTTGTTTTGTTAATAAATAATATAAAAATATGCGGGTCAAGATTATCCGAACGAGGGTTAATTATGCATGTTTTAAGTGTTCAAGTTGCATATTGGAGGAACAATTTTATTTTGAAATGGGTGCTTCCTTTCTACCAAATTTGAGACATGACATATTTAGGGATAATGAGATTTACTATTTGGAACAAGAATAAATATCACATTTATGTATTTACCTGTCAATGAATGTCACATGATCACGTTTATTTGTCACACATTAATATCACATTAAGCAAAACACATAAAATGATCTATTAAGGATACATAATTCCACCCCACCCCAAATATTTAGATATGTGACTACCCTGTATACAAACAAATTATATTTATATTTTCAATATGAACAAAAAAAAAACTTGAAAAAAAGATAATAAAATATAAAAATAAATAAAAAAAGTGATAAGAAATATTAAAAAAAAAAAAAAAAAAATATGGGAAATAGGGAAGGGATGGTTTTCTGTTTTTTTTCGTTTTAATAATAAACCTAATGCCGGTTTTAGGTTTCGGTTATTTTTTTTTTTTTCTTTCACCCCTACTGTATACAAATAAATTATATTTATATTTTCAATATGAAATCATTATTAGTTAATAGGTACTATTTATATAAAACATAGGAAAATACTTGCCTCCTGATGTCAGGAGTATTTCCTCCTGATCTCCAGGTTGGTTAAAAGTAAATCAATGGGTCTCACGTAATTAATAAAAATATATATTAATTATTCCATATTGTTTTTTAACTAATATAAATGGAAGTAAGAGGAATCTTGACCTTATATATAAAAAATAGTTAAAATTGAAAAAGAAAAAAAAAAAAAAAGAGGATTTTTGATCTGATCGCAATTAGCAACAGAACTGTCACTTTATGCGAAAAACCCTTCCCGCCATTTTCACTCCCCCTCTATCTTTCCCCACCAATTGAATTCCAGAGTCGGTAATCTCTTTCTCCGAGAGAAGGATGATGAAGCAGAAAACCTTCGCCGGAGCCAACGTCTTCGTATCCCGAAATCTCGTCGCTCCAGAGATATTCGACGCTCTTCACGACGCTCTCAAGCTCAACGGCGCCGAAATCTTCCTCTGCTGCGATCCTTCTCGAAATGGCCCTAACGATTTTCACATCATTTCCTCCGCCGATCACGTATAATTTCAAATTCTTCATCAATTTCATTATTGTTTTTTTAGTTTAGTATTCATTGTTTTGAATTCTTTACTTCAGGAAAAGTTTGAAGATCTTCGAGCAAAAGGATGTAATTTGCTAGGTTAGTGGGAAATGGAAGTTTCCATTAATTTATTGAGTACTTTATTGCTTTCAAATAGGGATATCTTGTTGTTAGAGATGCAATTTACTGGTAGAGATGCTGATTTGATTTGAACTTGTCATTGGGAAGGTCCTCAGTGTGTGCTTTCATGTGCAAAAGAGCATAGACCTCTTCCTAAACAGGGTTTTACTTGTTGTCTTGCAATGGACGGTGTGAAAATTCTCGCATCTGGTTTTCAAGCCGATGAGAAGGTTATGTTGCTGATGTTTCTTATTTATTATCTTTTTGAAGGATTTTGTTTCTAAATTGTAATGAAAATTTTCAGGCTGAGATAGTGAAGTTAGTAACTGCAATGGGAGGGGTGTTGCATATGAAAGCGTCTCTAGATGTCAGCTTTGTCATTGTGAAGAATGTTTTGGCTGCAAAATACAAGGTTTGATGCTTGAACTTCACATTTGATTGATATGATGTTGCATGTGCATCTCTTTGCCTTTTCTTTTTTATGATACATCCACACAAATAATCAACTTCTAGAAAGAAACTTTCCAAATTTGTGACAGATTATTAAAAAAAAAAACAGTTAGGGAAGATGGGTTGAGATAGAGGTATTGCAAGGGGGTGGAAGGGAGAAAGATCGTTGTGATAGTTGAAACCTTAATTTTGTTTTAAATTTAAAGACTGCCAAGTTCTCGAAATATCATACTTATGTAATGATGGGTTCTCCATAATTTGTGGAAAAACAGTTGCAACCAAGGGCTGAAATAATAGGGCTGGTGTAGAAAATACTCAATTATTCCCTTGTCTTCACAAAATACTTACTATTCTTGAGGGATTTATCGGAAATTCTTTTATGGTATAAATTACATCATGATAATTATTATGCAACACAGTTGTTATTTTATCGCGGTGCAGTTATGATTTTGATCTTTAAAACTTTCATGTACCACACTACCAAAGGCATCAAGTGGGAATTAACTAATGCTCAAGTTTCTTATTTGAACATCCACCTTAGACGAAGAAGCACAATGAAGAATTTCAAAAAACCAACCCCATTTTCCAAACTTGAAATATCGATTCTATGCATCATTATGAAGCAAACATGTTTTACTATACTTCTAATATATTGTTGAGGTGAATTTACGTAACAAGATCTGGTTTTATTTCTGTTTGCAGTGGGCTTTAAACATTTCAAAGAAACCAATTGTTACATTTGCTTGGTTAAAACAGTGCTGGATTGAACATCGTGTAGTGCCTCAGGAGGCATATCGAGTTCTTCCTTTTTCTGGATTGACTATGTCTGTATCCAGAATTCCTGCAGGTTATGAGGTTTGCAATATAAAATTTCTGCATAGAAAAAATGTTTTCTCACATTTTTTTAACATTCCCGTGTCTCAGATGAGCGAAAGGAGATTGAAAGGCTAATCTTGCAAAATGGTGGAAGATATTCTGCTGATCTTACAAGAAAGTGTACACATTTGATATGTAAAATATCCTTTTCACAGTTTTTTCTACAGCGTCTCTTTTGATTCATATACTTATCCCCCTAATTTGAATATCAGTTACTTTTATTGGCAGTTTGTGTGGTGTTTTTGTCAATATTTTTTGTGATTATTGTTCTTCCATGATTCACATCAATTTGAGGAACCTTTTTAGGTTATTTGCCGTTGATGACTATTTTTATATTGTGTTTTTAAATGTATCAGTTTTTTAGTATTTGTAAAAGTAGTTTTATTTAAAATTTCATAATGTCAATTTGTGATTTATGGTTAGTCAACATTATAAACACTATCAACTGTGTACTCTTTAACGGTTGAGTAAGCTCCTGAAGGTGACAAGTACAAGGTTGCACGGACATGGGGCCATATCAGTATTGTTACTCGGAAATGGTTTGATCAATCCATTGCTAGAAGAGGTAGTGATTGAGGTTGTAGATCGTGAAAACCATTGATGGTTGTTGAATACTAGATTGTTTGTTGTCGAACAATTTTGATAATATGTTAACTTGTTTTTAATCCGTTTATATTCCTTTTAATCAACAGCATGTCTTAACGAGGAGTCATACACTGTTGATAGTGTTTCTGTAACTTCAAATAAAATGGAAAGGGGTTTCTTGATCAACCAGCATAGCCAGGAAAAGGTTATTGGGAACTTGCAAACTGCACCATCCTCATTTGCTACCGATTCAAATTTCTCAGCAGTTTCTGGTCCTGGGTTTGCAGATCTGGATTTTGAAGCTACTGTTTCACAAAATACATCTACTTTTTCTGATGCTTCTCATTTTAGAAAGGAGGTTGATGTCGAAGTGCCTATTGAAATGCCAAAAAATGAAGCATGCGCTGAAAATTGTATTGCAAATGACTTCGAGTCCGAAGACAATGACTTATATTTGTCAGCCTGTAGAGTACTAGTTGTTGGGTTTGAAGCTTCTGAGATGCGGAAGATTGTTAATATGATTCGCAGAGGTGGAGGCTCACGATATATGCTGTTCAATGACAAGTTAACACACATAATAGTTGGAAACCCTTCAGAAATGTGATTATCTTTTGCTTATATGTTTTTTTTAAGTTTTGTGGCTCATGGTGACTTATAATTTCAGCATGATTTTTGTGAATTATTTTTCTTTTATTCTGTGAACTTGTAATGTTGTAGATGTTGACAATGACTAGGTAATGAGCTTATTGATTTCATTAGAAGGAACTGTTTTTCACAATCTGATGTGGGATCTATTATTTATTCATGTAAAATTGTAGGGAGAAAAAAGAGGTAAGAGAAATTGCAGCTTCAGGTGTCATCCATGTGGTTAGAACCATCTGGCTTGAAGATTGTGAACGTCAAAGGAAGGAGATCCCTGTTCTTGCTAGACATATGGCCAATGACGCACTTATTCCAAAAGGTTAGATATTTCTGGGTCACGTGTTCATTATCCTTTTGTAAGTCAATTTCAAACATTTCTTCTCACTGAGAATGTTTTGTGTTTTATCAGGATGCATATCCAGAATTTGATTAGAGATTTTTTTTTCAAGCTCGGTTATCTTGTTCTAATATCTTCTGTTGTTTGTGACTAACATTTTTGCAGTATCTAGTAAAACAACTTTTTCTGTGATGGATCAAAATAAAGTTTCTAATGTGTGTCCAAGCATGATACCGAATGAGTTAGAAGGTGGTATTCATGTTAGCATTGGAAAGCCATCAACGATGGAGGAAAAGATTGAAGAAAAAATTGAAGCCAATTTGAGTGGAGACAGAACTGTGAAATTGTCCCAGAAAAGCCAGCCTTTTGTAGCAAATGGTACTAATAAGAGTCAAGAAAAGATGCGTCGGGACTCCACTGTTCATAATGGGAAGTCATCATGTGTGTTTAAGGGAAAAGTATTTTGCTTTTCTAGTTCCTTTCCAGAAGATAGGGTATGTTATCTAGATTTCTTCCTCCTAGTGCAAGCAACATGGTCTAAAGCTCTATATGCACCTTAGTTTTAAATACATTGTTTGATTGTACAGCATCCATTCTGCAAAAAGGCAAAAAGTTTAGCATGTTTAATATTCAATGAGTGAGGTGTTAAGAGTAATGAATGTGGCTTTGACAGCAATGATGCCACCAATTGTAGCTCCATGACTTTGAAAGTCATCAAGCTCTCTTTTGGATTGCGATTGGATATATGTTCAACGCTGGTGTTTTATTTACACCTCAGTCAGTTATACTCATATGTTTGAAGGGTCAGAGATAATGTCCTTGTCATTTAGCATATAGAGAATAATACCTTTCCATTTATCTTATAAAGATAATGTCATCGACAACCTTTAAATATTTATCATGTGCTTACTGCTAATCTATAGGATGTCTTTCTTCTAAAAAAATCTATAGGATGTCTCACAAGAAGAAAACACTGTTCTCATAGGTTAACATGAGGTTCAGTATCAAGGTTTACCGGTGGATGTGAAAAGAGTCTAAGTGTGAATCATGCAGTTGAAACTAATGCAAAACTAACATTTCAGCTATGAATAAACCGATTAATTAGTTTTAGGAATTTTGTTAAGTTGGGAAGCAACCTGCCATAGAATATGTTGCAAGATTTTAGATAAAATAAGAAAGGATCATCAAAATAATGTGGAGTGGAATGATCCATCTCAGATTTCAGATTGATCGATCAATTTACTTCATTGTTATTGAGCTGATTAGCTTGTAAGCTATTGTGGATCCTGTCAGTACACATCCTATTGTTTAGATCTAGTTGCTTTTTTTGAAAACTTGCTCATGTATTACATTATTGATAGATTTTTTTCTTTTTAATTTTATTTTCAACCACAAAATCTTAGTTTTTTTTACAGATCACACTAGAACAAGCTATTCTTGATAAATCAATGTAGAAGTTACAAAATTCCTGGTGATCTAAACCTTTGGAGATTTCAATTATAGTTGGTGATTTTGGCTTCCTATATTTTGCCTATGCTGACATCTTTGCTTGTCGTATTTTCCACTAATCCTATTTTGCTCTAATTTAATGTTTCCTAACAGAGCCTAAGATTCTGAGCTAGTGATGAAATATCCATTTTGTTTGTGATATGTTCTGACCATAATATATTGATTTTTGCCTACTAGAGAGCTGAAATTGTTGAATGGATAACTCAAGGGGGAGGGGAGGTTGTTGAGGATCATATGAAACAGAAAGTGCACTTCACTATTGAATGTCATGGTGTGACGTTAAGGTGTACAGATGTTCAAACTACACATGTGTCCAGTCATTGGATCCGATCATGTTTGGAGGTATAGTTGATTACTTTGTCTGCGAATTCCATGTTTTAGCTCCACTGTTGGGTTTTTCTTTTCGCTCTCTTCTTCTTTGACCTAAGACTTTTATAAAGATGCCTTATAAAGTGTACAATTTATTTTATTGGATAATTACATGGGTTGGGATGGGGCTATTTGAAACTTTGAATTAAATGGTGTTGAGACACTGTTTCATAATGTGAAAAATTAATATTGTGATAATCGATTCTTATCCCAAAAAAATATTGTCACAATAGATAGAACAATAGAGTCAGATGAAGTTCCACTATTTTTAATATTTTAATGTTAAAGTGTTTATTATTAATATATATGCGTGTGTGTGTGTGTGTATATATATATATATATATATATATATATATATATTTATGTTTTGGGATCATTTGGTTAAAGCTGTTTGTTGGAACATTTGGTTAGAACGTAATAGAAGAATATTTGAAGACATGCATAATACGTGGGATCATCGTGTTCTTCAAGCCTCCTCTTGGAGTGCTTTTTGTAATTGTTTTTTTAATTATCCCCCTTCTACTATTGTTGCCAATTGGAATGTCTTTTTGTAATACTTTCTTTGGCCTTTTTGGCCTTTTCCATCTATCAATGAAAATTTATCAGTTTATTAAATATAATTTAGTGTTGAAAGGAAGATGGTTACTAACTTGCTACAGAAATTTAGCTTGACAAGGTGGTTGATTTTGGAGAACGTATTTGACTAACTTTGTTTCTTCCTCCACTTTATTTAAAATTTGAAAATAGTAAGTTCTATCACTTCGTAGAGTTTATTCTATGGACAAAATAGATAGGAGTTTGAAACTTGAAGAAGTCCTTCAATGATCTTTTTTCAACTCTTATAAGTTATAAGTTTATCACTCCATCACTGGCAACAACTGTAGAGTATTAATGCTTCTCCTCAATGCCTTTTCTATTCACTTTTCCCTTCTAGTTATAGGAGGAATCAAGAAGGAACTACTTAGAATGGTGCATGGTTTTTATTTTATTTTGTTAAACATGTGTAATTACTGTTTGGAATCTGGTTTTGGATTGTTGAATTGAACTAATGTTATTTATTTGATGAATTTGACTCTGCTGCAATGTAATTTTTTTGGTAATGTCTGTATTTTATGGATGACCTAATCACCTTAAAAAAAATAATCCAAGATTTGAAATCAGAGTCGAGCAACATCTTTTCTTATTTTTTTTATTCTTTAATTTTTTACATCGATTTATCTTACTGACCACTGCAAATAAAATCTGTTGTGAAGGATGGATGCTTGTTGGATATCAGTGGGCACATTCTTTATTCTCCACTCCCTTGTTCTATCCCTTTGTCTGGGTTTCAAAATATTCGGTTTTGTGTTTCACAATATGAAGATAAAGATAGAATATTGTTAAGAAATTTATGCTTTGTGCTTGGGGCTAAGTTTGTGGAGAAATTGACAAAGAAGGTCACCCATTTGATATGTAAATTCTCCAATGGACCCAAGTATGATGCTGCTTGTAAATGGGGAATACATTCAATTAGAGCTGAATGGATATATGAGTGTGTCAGACAGGTATCCTCCCGATTCTCTTATTCTACAATATATATCATATATTTTTTTTATAGGAAATATAAATATATACATTCATATAACACATATATACTGACAAAATTACAGAACCCTGTTGTTTGTCTGTCCTCTTTTCTTAGTAATGGAATGATATTGTACAAAATTTTCAGAGTAAGATTGTTTCTCTTGATTTGTATCGTCCAAAAGAAGTTACAGCTCAAGATAGAGAGGCTGGATTATGCACTGTAAGTCAGTTTCCCACACAAGCTGTTCGAATGATAGGTGGAGAAAGTCAATCCCAGTTCCCAAGCCAGTCCGCTGTCCAGAGAGACCAACCGGCTAGAACTAACAGTAGCTTTATTATGGGAGAGGTTGAACTATTAAGTTTTTCTAATAAGAAGGCCAAGCTGCTTGAAGATGATATCCAAAGGCATCCACTTTTTTCTGGAAACAGCCTCCCCCATTCTGTCTGCAGTATGAACTCTACAAGAGATGATACATCAAAATGTTCTGCGGTAACTTCACATGTTCCTGATGTGGCTGCTGCGATTGAGGACTTGTTGGAGCAGACAAGTAAGGTAAAATATGGATTGACCTCGAATTCCATTACATCATTTGGGTTCTTTTTTCTTTCAACTCATTTATTTTTCTTCCTTCTCCAGATTCATGACCAGGAATCACCTGGAAGGACCGACTGCGATAAAAGTGTATCCTTTTACTGGAATCAATCTTCTTTACCTCGCAAACTTTTTGGTTTCTTTTGCATTTGTTTTTAATTCTTAATGATAACAGATTTTCCCGTCTGGCTGTTCCATCATTGGTCAAGACCATTCTGAAGCTCACCCAATTATTGGTTTATCTAACCAGTGGTTAAAAAGGTGTCCTTCAACCCCTTCTTCCCAATCTCTTCATGAAATCTTAATCAGTTTATGCATCATGTCTGTATTCTGAAGTTCTAGTTATTTCTCTCTCCTTGTGAATGACATATTTACCTGATTGCTTCTTCCTTCTCTTTACATTCCATTCCCTTGGAACTCTTGGCTGGATTGTTTTCCTATTTTCTTTTCAACCATGTGGTTATTTTTTTTTTATTCGGGCTATAAGATATTTGCATTTTTTTCTCACTCCCCCTAAAACTTTTTGCCCTTTTGTTGCATTCCCAGTCTCTTCTCTACTGCTTATCTATGACAAAAATAAGTTTAAATTGTTACCTTATTGTTATTTAAGCACAATATTGACCTTTCCCCCAGTTGCTAAATTAATTAAATTGGAGTTTGATTTTTGTGATCTAAAATCTGCTCTGTTACTCCTATCAAAAAAAAAAATCTGCTCTGTTACTGATTGCTGCTGTTCAAAGTAAATGATCTGCATGTTCCAGCCAAACAATCTTCTGGTTTGATTTTGTTTTATTCTTTCATGCTATATTTTGACTTCAGTAGGCAGTTGGCTTGACCTAAAACCACCCAACACCCAACTAGCTAAAAAATTCGGTCAACACAAGTATGCTCAGATATGAGAACTAGTTTTAAAAACCCTAGTTCTCCACTCTGTTGAGGAAATGTATAACTAGCATTCCCAAAATGTTAAGCATGAACATACATTTCAAATTCTTTCCTTGTGACTCAACTCGGTCATTGAGACTTTTGTGATGCATATTCAGGAGTGAGAGAAAAGAAGATACTAGCAATCCTACTGGAGATGGAGGTGCAGGCTTATATGATGGTTTCAGTGAGACGCAAACAGAGTCTCAGGTTCCATTCTGTCATCTATAATTGACCCAATCTTAGTTATCGATTTTTAAAATCCACTGGGAGGGTCTCATTGAACTTGAAAGTAATATTGGGAACAAGCTCATTATGTAGTTTTATATTTGCCTCCTGATAACAGCTCGATGATTACAGGTTGTGGGTTATGAAGAAGATTTATCGGGGAGGCAAATGCTCATAGACAGAGTTCGAACCCGAAGTAGCATGACTTGAACTACGTTAGCCCTTGAAAATTACTTAAAGATGGAGACATGATCTGAAGGTTTGATTAAATGTCTCTTTTCTCGAGTTAAATGTTATTGAATCTTTATCGGTGAATGATAAATTTGTGATCAGTTGTGTAGAAAAAACAAAAAAGATATCAATGAAGATGAGAATTACATAGCATCTTTACCTGTTTTATGCTTTCACATCTATAAGCTGGAAAATTGAGTTTTATTAATATCAACTGATCAGCAACATAACAAGTAGAAGAATGGTGTCAAGATTGAGGACTAAATGATGATGTTCTCTGTCGTGCCCCATACACGTCGTGACTTTCGTTTTGCAGGATGACCTTTAAGATGAGGAAAGGGTATGGGCGAGGACGGGCTTCCCCATCCCCATCCCATCCCGTTGACAGCCACTTGTGAGAGTAAAAGATAAGAAGAATAATGTGATATTTGGCATGAAGATTATTTATTTAATTTAAGATTTTGTTTGTTAGATTTTTTTTTCTTTACACCAACAAACAATGAAAGTGATCAATGGAATCCTTCATTTTTTAAAATCAAAATTTATTTGAATCCTTCGTTCCTTTATTTAGTTGTTTACTCTATCATTATTTTCAACTTTATAGTAGAGTAAACAAAAGAATTCTTAAAATGATTGTGATCAAGTAAATAGCTTGAGTGAACGGATCAAATTGAAATTGAAATTGAAAAGAGTTGTATAAATTATACCATTTGTTACCACCATCAAAATGACTTAAGGCCATCCCCTTCTATCTGTCCAAGGGATGAAAGGGTAAAAGTTTTTTTAATTTGGTTATTTCATATTTATCTAAATTGTAAAAAAGAAGGATAAAAAAATCCAATCATTCACTAAACGCTATTCATCATATAACTCTTTTAGAAGAGCATTGCCATGGTAAAGCCATTCACTCTCAACTTCATACCACCGTTTGAATATACACCACCTGCAATTGCACATAGTTACCCCCATTCCCATTCAAATTACGAACACCTTGTGATTTTAAAATAATGGTCTCGTCCCTTCTGTCCCAATTGATTTAAGTTAGCATTAAGTTCTGCAAATTTATATGAATCAACCAAAGTTATAAGAAAGATTTACAAGAGTGGTATAAAGTAGGGGTGTTCGTGGGTTGAGTTGGTTCAGTTTGAGGTACTTTTTAAACTCAACCCTATTATTTGATTGGATCTTAAATGATCCTTATCAAGTTATGAACCCAATCCAACTCTATAAATTTGAGTTGGTTGGTTCAAGTTATTCAAGTGGTTTATTTTAGAAATTTGAAGAATAAAATGTGAAATAATAGTAATTTTAAGATCTAAAACCTACTTGAAATAATAGCACTAATAACCATAATAAATCACCAATTCCGAATTCGACGCCCGACCGTCGCCGTTTTGCGATTCTTCTTGAAATAGGTCGTCATTTTCGTCGGAGAATTGAGTTTCGGGATTCTAATATCAGGATGAACTTGTTTCAAAACCTTGAATATGTAGATCTTGTAAGTTTCTACAAGTTACTTTTAATTTAATGTTTATTTTTATTCAATATTTATTTTAAATTTCTATCTACGCATCTTTCAAAACTGTTACCTCTTTTCATCTTCAATTTTGTGCCCTGTATCAATTTTAACTACACATCAATCAATGTTTACTAAAAGTAAAAGGTTTATAAAAAATTTACTTTCTAATTCTCCGGCGAACTAGCTTTCTCTGTATTTTGTAGAGCAAATTTATTTTAATCAAATGTTTATTTTAAATTTCTATTTACATATCTTTCTATTTAAATTTCTATTTACCCAATTTTTTTTTTTTGCATTTTATAGGATGACGAAGAAGAAAGACATTTGAATTTTTCGGGAAGAAGAATATTAAGAAGTCAGAAGATTTTTATTTTATTTTTTGTTATAGTTTTATTTTTTTTTAGATTTAATTTTTCTATTAATTTTGTAAAATTTAAGGGATTTAATAACTTTCCTTAAATCTTGCACAAATTAAAGAGAAATTAAATTGGGTATGTTTTTCTTTTCATAATGTAATTTAATTTGGCCAGTGGCAGTTTTTGGTAGTTTTGATATATATATATATATATATATATATATATAATATATATATATATATATATATAAAAGGGATTGTATTTTTATGAAATAAGTAATTTTAATTTGTCCATTAGTGAAATTAAACCAACCTACTTTTATATATTAAATTAAAAATAGTAGTTCAATAATACACATTATTTAACGAAAAATTATACTTCAATAACTTAAACTAATTATTTGATTAAAAAAAGAAATAATAAGAAAATTTCAAAGTGTCATTAAGATATATGGAATTAACAAAAATATACAAATGTATTTAGGTTATAAATAAAGAATATTTTTTAAGTTGATAAATTCGGTTGGTTCGATTTAACCCAAACTTATTTAAATAGAATCCTGAACCAATCAAATCTATAAAATTTAAATTATTTGAATCCAACTTAATTTAAACAAGTTTATAACCCAAATTAAACCATATGAGTTCGATAGGGTTGGTCGAGTTTTTGAGGTCATCGAGTTTTTTTTAACACACCTAGATATAAGATTTGTTTAATGTCAAGCAGAAAGATTTATTTTTGGATATAAGATTTTGTTCAATATGAAAAATATGTAATGTGTGGAATTTAATTAATTATGAACACATTTGTTATCATGAATTATTATTTAGAGATTTTGCTGTCCTGTCAGGCAGATCGTTTGGAAGAAAGCAAGTCCGAGGGCAGAAGCCTCATTTTCAAAATAAATAAATAAATATGTATATATGATTTAAAGATTCTCTTGACACGCAGCTCTTCTCGTAAATAGAGCTAACATCACGCGTGGTTGGAGAGCAGCTGTGGCATTAATACCTATCTATTTAATGGTCTTAGTTCTTTAATATAATTAATTCAGTTTAATTTTTTCAAACGTTTAAAACTATTTTCCCTTTTGTATTTGCCACTCACTAATATTTTATAATTTTTTTAATCAAATACCTTAATTGATATATATTGAAAAGAAAATAAAAATTGATATTCATATAAATTTAAAATTCTATTAATTTTTTTAAAGGACAGAAGCCCAGAACTGGTTGATGGTAATCATGGGTGAACAATAAATTGATTTGGATTTTACTATATTTTAAAAACCGATTGTATTTTCTTTTCAGATTATACGTACCAAACTAAACCATTAAACATAAAGAAGCCGAACTAAATCAACAAATTGGTTTAGTTTGGTCTTAACTCTTAAAACATTTTCTTTTTATTTCTATTTTTCTTAAATATTTAATTTAAATATGACAAGTTAAATAAAATCTAGAAAATAACTTTACAAAACTTTAGCACTTATTTAAATTAATCAAGAAGTTCAATAATAACAAATTACACAAAAATTACAAATGTAGTCATAATGTAGACTGTAGTTATCATGTTTTAGTTTTAATATAAAAAATCGTAAATATTTCATATATAATATAATATAATATAATGAATTGCATTGGTTTAGATGGCTATAATAATCTATAAAAATGCCCTTTTAGAAATAGTTATTTATTAGTTTAGACAGATGGATGTGGGTTCAATTTATTTGGATTTATTCACCATAATCGAGGAGTACTGTTTCCGTACATTTATACTAATTTTTTGGTTTGGTTGATGGTAACTACACGAATTCTCCCTCTTTACGGTTTGTAGATCTTAGAGGAAGATTAGAAGGTGGGAAGCAAGGTGTTAAAATTCGATGTCGATAGAAATATCGAGCTTCAAATTTACGGATATGTCGATAGAAATATCGAACTTCAAATTTAATACCTGGTGGGAAGGAAGGGAGATGAGATAGAGTTTAAAATAGAAGGAGTAGTCCTCTCCTGATTGCATCAATTCCATCTTCTACTCTTCTTGTGAGATCTACAAACCGTCTGCATCATTCAATTCTTAATAGGCGTGTCTCTTTTTCAAAGGACAGGCTAGTGTTAATTATTCCAAGGAAAGAGTTTTCAGAGTTAATAATATTCGAGATTTGAATTAATAAAGAATTCATGCAGATAATAGAAATCTCATAATTAAAAAAAAGGGATAAATGTAAAATAAGTACCCTTTGAGTTATTGTTAAAATATATTCTGTATTTTTTTATTTTAAAATATTAAATTGCACCCTTTAATTGATTAATTTTAATAAAATTTAGATACATTTATATTTTACCTAAAATGTTAATGGCATAATCTCTAAACTATTAAAATTTTCATTTTAAGTCCCCAACTTTTACATAAAATTAGGTTTCAATTTCTTCTGCATCTGTGGATGCGTGACATCATCAAAATTCAAACCTATCTATTTAATGTTTTTCAGTTTAATTTTTTGAAACGTTTAAGACTATTTTTTTAAGAGTTAAACTACCTCTTTAATCCCTGAGTTTTAAAAGTCATTTATATTTAATCCATGCGTTTTTAATTTGTGTCTAAGTGGTTCCCGAGCTTTGGATGTTGTGTCTATTTGGTCTATGTGTTTTCAATTTGTGTCTAAGTGATCCATGAATTTTGGATATTATGTTTATTTAGTCCCTAGATTTTCAAGAATTATTAGAAATAGGTTTAATTGGTCCTTAATTTAATGTATTCGTTAACTTCTTACTAGATTAATGACTTAACGCTGATATACCATGTTTAATTAGTCAAAATACGAATATATGATTAAATTATTTCAAATCCTTTCATCAATCTAGGCCTAAATTTTGACCTAATCATTAATCTCATGTCAGTATTTTTGTCAATTAAACATTTTATGTCACCGTTAAGTCGATATTATGTCAACGAGTTAACAAATTAAGAAACAATTAAACATATTTCTAATAATTCAAAGACCATTTAGACACAAAATGAAAATTCATGGACCAAATAGACACAATATTTAAAACTCAATGACCAAATAGACACAATATTTAAAATTCAGGACCAAATAGACACAAATTAAAACACATGGACCAAATAAACACAATATCAAAAACTCAAGGATCACTTAAACACAAATTGAAAATGCAAGGACCAAATAAACAAGACCTCCGAAACTCAGGAACCAAATGAGTACTTTACCCATTTTTTTTAATTACCTTATTAGAAAATTGATATTCGTATACACTTAAATTTCTATAGATTTTTTTTTGAACCGGTTGATGGAAACTACACGAAACCCACCGGTTTCCAAGGCGAGGACTACTGTTTAGTGTTTACCTTCATTTATTCAATTTTTTTAAAAAGGACATAAACACAGAAACGGGTTGATGGTAACGTGCACCAAACCAAACCCATATTTGTTCTATTAATTGAATATTTAATCACTACTTATAATAATAATTTAAGTAATTTCACCATTCATTAGTTTTAATTTGCGGGTTTCACTCATTAAATATAAAAAAATACATAATAATTAATATTGAGAGAGTGAAAAATATTCCTTCTAAAGTTATACAAAATCATTAAAAAAAAAGTTGTATAGTTTGATGATTACAAGATTATGAAAAGTGGAACTATTCAATTCTATTACATCCCTTGCTTCTGTGACTTGACATGATGATATTCTAGTTTAATTAAAACAAGCTATATTAATTTTTTTTATAACAAAAAGTTAGTTAATAGATTGCTAAGTTAAAACATCACCATTAAGGGTCCGTTTGACACAAATTTTCCTAAAAATATTTTGAGTGATATATTTTAGAATAAATATCAATTAAGCGTTTCATCTAAGATACCTCAAGTAATCAAATACCTAGGAATCATTATTTTAAACTTTAAACTTCAACAATCGATAATATTACCTTTCTAACTTTACTTAACAAAACATATAAACTTTCAAACTTTAGAAAATCATTCATTCTAATAATAAAATTATTCTGACCTTAATAAATATAACACAAGGAAAATCTAATTTAATTTGATTAAATGTGTTCAATGTTCAATTCAAATCGGTAAAATTTGACTTTAGTGACAAATCTATACATAAATACAAAAATACCCAATGGGGAATCTCACTACAAAATCTATTCCTTAAAATAATCTTTCGTCCTCCAAAATCGAGTAATTCAATTATATCTTTTTTTGTTTTTTAACTTATTTTATATATTAACTTGAAAATATAATTATAACATATTTAAATTAAATCATCTTTAAAATATCCTTAATGAATCATTACTAAAAAAATTACATCCAGGCAACTAAATACTATTTCCATTCTTCTAATGTTTTCAAAACTTATCTCACCTAACAAATTTCAAGCATTAAAAAGCCGAAACTTTGTTTAACGATCAATTCTAAAAATTTCACAACCTGCCGATTTAAAAAACTAATGAAGTGTTTTATTATTATTATTAAAAGAAAAAAGAAACATCTTTTACATTCATATTTAATTTAGGGTGCCAATTTAAACATTAAACTTTTAGTATCATCAAAAAATTGAAATAAATGGTATAATCAATACTCCTTAAAAAAAACAAAAAACTAGTACATAAATCAATAGAGATTGTTTTGGTTGGGGGTTTTAAAATGTGATGTGTGTGTTTAGATGGTATAAGAATTAGAATTATTAATAAAAATGATGTAAGTATGTTGGAATGAGGTATCAAATCTAATAGTAAACACGAGAAAAGTGATTGCAATGACGATGAAAAATAATAGTGAAACATATTCACATTCTCATGCCAACCCTAACCATAAACCTCCAAGAAATCAAGTCCACCCTACAACTATAATTTAATCACAGAAAAGCTTTTTAACACAAATTAACTTGTTATAAAAAGTATTCAATATAAGTACAAACTTGTTTTGTCAAACTAAAAAAAAAATCTCATAGTGGGGACCCTAGATTTTTTTCTTTTTGAGGTATTACATTAAATTGGGAAATGAGAGACTCAAACCTTCAACCTTATAGGAAGGGAGAATGTGTCTAATCACTTGAGCTATAGGACCTCAGATTTATTAGTTAGTCAATGTAAATATAGTTAGTTATAAATTATAATTACTTAATCCATTTCATACAAATTCTCATATTCATCAAATTGACTTTTAAGAGTCAAATAATTTAATTAACTTTATTTTGAGGATAATTAATTTATTTAAATACTAATCTTAATTCCATCCCTTCGATCTGCTTCTAACGTAGTAGCGGTTCTATTATTTAAAATCAGTTGGTTTATCTCTTCTCTTATTTGTACATCGATCAGCCATAAAATAAATAGAAATAGTACACTGATTTAATATGGAAAATGATGACGAAATTTACGAGGGAAAAGACCCAACAACCAGCGAGATCTTCACGTAAATGACATTTGCCACCTATATTCTTTTCGTAAATGACATTTGCCAGCATATCTTCTCGTAAATGATTATCCACACTGGCATACGTTTTCCAGCAATTACTGAAAATTTCCCACATTTGGGAGTTAATTTTTTTTTTTGTGTGGTTTACGAGGAAGGGCTGTTCACATCAGCGGAAAACGGGGAAAATTTCCCTCTCTCTTCTTGTTCATCTTTAGAGAAACTTTTCCATCATCAACCCTAAAACAGAAATCTCATCCACTTTATTTCTATTATCATTTCAAAATGCACCACACCTTGCTATTACAAGGACTGTTCCACCGTCTGCAAATAATGAGAAATGTAAAAAATTTGGGTGTAACAGAGAAATCAAGTGGAGTGAGGGAAGAAAGATTTAGTCTATTAATAGAGGGAAGAGATAGTGTTTCCATTACAGGCTTCATCTACAAACACACCCTGCTCTTGTGAGATGTAAGAATTGCACCGAAAAAGGTAATTTAAATCTTCATTTTTACAGCTCGTCTCATTCTATGTTCTCATCGTTTTTGCAGCGTTTGAAGAAGATGTTTCATATGTGGATGTATTCTTTTTCTGGACCGAAAAATAGTACATTGTGGAAAAGAAATTCTCATAAATGACCTATGCCAGGAAAGTACCTGATTACCAAAAGATCTCCTCGTAAATGATTTTTGCCAGCCATATCTTCTCCATTTGCCACCATATTATTCTCAGACATGATTTAATTACCCACACTGGCATGACATGCATACCTATTTGGTTTTCCAGCTGAAAATTTCCCACATTTAATTTGGGAGTTAATAGTCTGGTCAAATTTCCCTCTCTATCTTCTAATTCATCTGTAGAGAAACTATGAAAACTTTCCATCATCAACCTTAAAACAGAAATCTCCTCCACTTTATTTCTATTCTATTATCATTTCAAAATGCATCACACCTTGCTACAAGAACTCTTTCTATTACAAGGTTTGCTAATAATGAGAAATCTCAAAAAATTGGGATTAACAGAGATATCAAGTGGAGTGAGGGAAGAAAGATTTAGTCTATTAATAGAGGGAAGAGATAGTGTTTCCATTACAGGCTTCATCTTCAAACACACCCTGCTGTTGTGAGATGTAAGAAGGTAATTTAGATCTCTTCATTCTCATCATCTCTTCTCATCGTTCTTGTAGCGTTTGAAGCGATATTTCCTATGTGGATTTAATTCTTTACTGGACTGACGCATGGTCTTTGTTTAATGGACAGAAATTTCAGAAGGGTGAAACCGGGGGCAGGTGCCCGGACAAATACTCTCAACTGAAAATATTTGTCCGGGCACCTGCCCCCGGTTTCACCCTTCTGAAATTTATTTCCATTAAACGAAGACCATGCGTCATAAAAGATATCCCAGTCCAGTAAAGGATTAAATCCACGTATGAAACATCTGCTTCAAACGCTACAAAAACGATGAGAAGAGCTATAAAAATGAAAATCTAAATTACCTTCTACTGTGTATTTCTTACATTTCATCAAACCCAGTGATATTGTGAAGTATAATGTTTATAAAATGTCATCAAAGAGAAGCATGGGGTTCACTGTTGGAATGTTCTTACAGGAGTTAATCATCTGCATCTAGTTGCATTGACATTCAAAGCAGATTCTTATGAACCCATCAATTACCATGATCCTCAGGCTCATATTTTTCCGGATACTGTCGCTTTATGGCCTATTGATGTAATTTCTTTTCTCTTTATTATTTCTTCTCTAAAATGTAATGAAATAACATATCCAATATCACCGGTTTTTTGGGGTTAAATTTTAAGTTTTGAGACGTGCATGGTGCTGTGCCTAAGCGGTTGATGTCTTTTACCCATTTTCTCCAACTGTCTGTAATATTGAACACTCTAATCTGGAATCGAAATGAATTTTATTTAAATTTATGTTTATGGTTTTTTTTTTTTTTGAGATTACATTAAAGTGGGGGAGGTGAGACTCGAACCTTCGATCTCAAGGGAAAGAGAGTATATACCAAATTAGTTGAGTTATGCTCATGTTAGCTTAATCGGTATTTCTTTCTGTATATGCTCAATGCTATATTTGACTTTAGTTGGTAGTTGGCTTTGACATTAGTTAACTATATTTATTGCCTGAACCTGTGCCTTTAAGGGCTCGTTTACTTATCAGTAATCGTAATAAAGGAATCGTAATCGCTACTTTGATTCCGATTCTCACTGTTTTTACATCTTGAAATCATTCCGTTTTTGTGATAACTGCCTCTAAATAATGAATTATTTCAAAATTTCATTCCCTCTAAAAATCTAAGGAATCCCATTATGATTATTTATGAACACCATTACAAAAAGATTTGATTTTTTTTATTATTTTATCCTTCCTTTTAAAGGTTATATATCTCTTCCTACCATTTTCCCTATTTGAGCTATAAATCAGTTTCATAATTAATTAATCATTTACTTAATTAAAATATTTAATTTTAACAAGTCATCACCTATAACAACTTTTTAATAACTTATTTTGTTTTAAACAACAATCACCTAAAATTATCTCAATTGTATTTTTCAATATAAATTTCACCATTGTCACCATTCTTTATTAAATAAAAATAAATATATTTATTTTTATTATAACATTTCTCTAGATGATTATTATTTAATTTAAAAACATGTTTTACATTAATTATAAAAATATTAATTATTCTCATCATTATTAAGGGTATTATAGTAATTGTCTACTTTCTAATTTTGATTCATTTACATAGTAAACATCATGAATGAGAATCTGATTCATATTCCTTGTAGTTTAGTAAACATAATCAATTGTAGTCTGATTTTGATTCCTCGTGATTTGATTCCGATTCCTTCTCATTCCAATTCCGGATTAGTAAACGAGCCCTAAATTGAATCCACTCTACTTCCCAACTAGCAAAAGAATTAGTTTTAGTTTTAAAAACCAATCAACTAACTTAATTTTGTCTTCATGTTTTGTTGAAAGAATTATTTTATAAACTATTTCATATTATATGAGAATATATATGCTTTCAAAATTCAATATCTCCTTTGAATTTTTATATTTCTCCAACATTTCATACCCACTAACAAATCTTCTTCTTATTGTCCATTCTTTTTTAACAAATTGAATTTTTTTTTCAATTAGAATAATAATGTGGCACCTGCATCCAAAATTTTTCAAATAAATAAAATAAAAAGGGATATATATAAGATGGGTGTATTAGTAAATACACATAATAACTTAATAAGAAATAAAAACATTAATTAAAAAAACATTCCTTACATAAAAACAATTTTTTGAGAACTCTCTAATATAAAGTCTAGTGTTGACTTAAAATGGGAGTGTTCCTTCTAATTCTTTTTACTTGTATATATATAATAAGGTAAAGGTGGAATAGGTAAATAATTCAAGTGGGGAAACTTTTCTTCTCATTTATTTACTACATCACAAACCTATTGAGAATTTAAAAGGTAACCTACCAGTACCACCCATTATTTTCAAAACGAATTTGTACATTCTCTGAAAAATGAAATTTTATTTATTTTGTAATCCTAAATTTAATAAAATAAAAGCTTTAACAAACAGTTTTAAACCTTTAAAAAAAAGGGAAAAATACATTTTTGGTCCCTGAGTTTTGAGTTTGTTTACCATTTGGTCCCTGAGTTTTCAAAACCGACATTTTTACCCTTGAGTTTTCGTTTTGTTTACCACTTGGTCCCTGCCGTCAAAACTCAATTTAAATTTTAACAGAATGCTGACGTGACATTTAGTTATTGATTTTATATATATTATATTGTTTATGTGGCAAATTTTAATGATGTGGCATATTTATTTAATTTAATAATAATATTTTATTTTTATGTAATTACCACTTTCCTTCCATGTTCATCCTCTCCCACTTCATCTCCTTCCTTAGATCTGAAATACACAATCACGACGAGGCTCCATCTCCGGCGAGCTCATACCTAAAAATCTTAATTAGCCCGGATCTGAAACACCACGAAGCTCAATGTGAAACACCACGAGAGGATTTGTGAAGAAGAGACAGTTCAGAGAAGAACAAGTGGCAAACTTTACCAAGAATCGATTTGGGTGTTGTCGTTGATAAATTAGCTTTTTCTTCATCTTTTTCATGTGAAAAGAGCTTATCAAGGAAGCGTTTCTGGGTTACAAACGATGTTTTGTATTTTATCGGCTAATAGTGTCATTGAAATGGGTTCTAACAGAGATGATTTGAGAAGCATCCGTTGACTTTGAAGTCTAAGTTTGTGTGTTACAGGGAAGAACAAAACGGACAAGTTGATTTTGTTTTACCAAAAGTTTTTACGTTCGTTTATGTTTGTAAAACTGAACAATACCAAATCGAAATTAAACTGATAAATGAAAAATCAAGATTCAAGTAGAAGACGATTAAAAAATTTGGTAAACAATAATAGAAATTAAAAAATAAATCCCAGAAATTAAAAGGAAAAGGGAGTAATTTCAAGGAATTTATATTCCAGATTTTGTATCAAGTCCCACGAATCTTATTTGAAAATTTGTGGAAAGTGAAATTGAAAGGGGGGTGGACCCCTATTTACTCCCCCCTCTCTCTAACTCTCCCTTTCTCTCTCTAAAAGCTTCAATCCCTCTTCTACTGAGATTGTTCTCTTCGTCGCCAAAACAATAATTTCTCACATGGTTAAAAATCGCACCGAATAACAGGAATAAGAAGTCATTAACAAAGCCACAAAATAAAAAACATACCCATTAAAAAACCCACTAAAAAAATTAAACCAAAAGGGTTCTTGATAAATGGCGGTAGTGGTGGTGATGAAGGAAAAAAATGGTTGGAATGGTGAGGTGAGAGATCGGATGAGATAGAGAGAACCTATTAGCGAGCTACTCCATTGCATCTTCAATGGTGGTTTTCACTCTTCAAAACAAGAAAATGAGTACAGACAACAAGAAAGGAGAAGAAGATGAAGATTGGGGAGGAGAGAGAAAGAGATGATTTAAAATGCATATATAAAAAAATATTAATATAAAATTATTAAGGGTAAAATGCGAATGAGACCCCTGTGGTTTTTTCCAAATGCTTGTACACCTCCTGTGGTTTGAAAATGGCAAATCACACCCCTGTGATTCCGATTTTTTTCAATCAGACCCCCTTCCCTTCAATATCAATAATTTTCTTTCAGCCATAACTTAATTGTTTGAACTCCGATTTGGACGATTCAAGATGTTTTAGAATCCTCATTTCAGGCTCTACGCTGTGTCACTTCAAAACTTCTAAATCGTCAATAACCGAAAGAGTTAACAGTCACAATCATACCTATTATTTTGATGTTAATAAACTCTTTTATTTACTAATTATTTAAAAGTTTTTAAATGACTATTACATAGAGCCTGAAATGAGGATTCCAAGACATCTTGAATCGTCCTAATCAAAGTTCAAACGAAGAAGTTATGACTAAAAGAAAATTATTGGCATTTAAGGGAAGGGGTCTGATTGAAAAAAATTGGAACCACAGGGGTGTGATTTGTCATTTTCAAACCACAGGGGATGTTCATGCATTTCGAAAAAACCACAGGGGTCTTATTTACATTTTACCCAATTATTAATCATGTCACATCATAGTAATAAAATAAATTTTTTTATGCCCCGTCAGCATTCTGTTAAGTATTTAATAGGTTTTTGACGGCAGGGACCAAGTGGTGAACAAAACGAAAACTCAGGGGTAAAAATGTCAGTTTTGAAAACTCAGGGACCAAATGGTAAACAAACTCAAAACTCAGGGACCAAAAGTGTATTTTTCCCGATGTTCATAATCAATTTTTAAGATAAACCTTTTTTTTTTTAATTTTAAAATTATATTAATAAAATATACAATACAATACAATATAATATTAATTATTTTATATAAATTATATAATATTTAAATATAATGAGGAGTTTAAGAAGTTTTTTTGAAATTCATCAATCATTATGGGTCCACAATAATCTGATGGGTAAATCGTCCCAACCATCTGATTTTTAAAAGGTTATTCTTTTTAAAAAAAACAAAACAAAACTCATTACCCTTTTCATGGCTAAGATGGTGACGAAATCAAACTTTGATAAATCGAAACCCTAAATCTTTGCTATAATTCAATAAAATCTAATAAAAAACAAAAAAAATAAAAATATGATTCAGAGATTCTCCTGTCATGCAGCTCTTCTCGTAAATAGAACTAACATCACGCGTGGTTTAATGGTCTTAGTTCTTCATTTCAATATTTTGTAATGTTTAAAACTATTTTGTTTTTGCCACTAAACTAACTAATATTTTATATAAAAATTGTGATATATTTCATTTTTTCAACGTGAGATTCTCAATTTTACTCCTTTAGAAGGGTGTCTCTTTTGTGTTTATCATTCTTGAATCAGATCTAAGTTTTAAACCGAATTTGCTGGACTCAGATATTATAAAGTTGAGTCTAAATATTCAGTTTCAAACTATGTGATTTTACCATTCTATCCTTAATGAAATAAAAGAGGAGAAAGGATAACTTAGTCATTCTGGCCAACTGATTTTGGTTATCATCTTCCTCGCGATAAGATTAGTTTTTTTAGCCGTTGCTTGAATACTGGTTTTGTATGCCTGAGTAGTTTTGTTGTTTAGTAAATATAAAAGGAGAGAATGTGAGATTGAGCTTGTAATGATTCATTGATTACTTATTGATTTAATAAGAGAGATTAACCTTATGAGAGAGGACGTAGGATATTCGATCCGAACCTTTATAATTCCGTTGTTGATTCTTCCCTTGATTCTCTGTTCTTACTTTTCAGTTTGATGATTAGTTGTTTGTTTTGAATTTTTATTTTGATTGTTACTTAGATTTCTGAAATAGTGAGTTTGTTCTTGAGTTTGTTTAACAAATTTAGTATCAGAGCTTTGTTTCAAGATCCAATCCTCGCGAATTTCCAGAATCAAGAAGATAAGCATCATGCGAATTGAGGTGGAGAAGTTGGATGGAAAGGGAGGTTTCTCCTTGTGGAAAAGGAAAATAAAAGTTGCCTTGGTTCAACAAAGGTATCTGCTGCTCTCAAAGATCCTGAACAAATGCATGATGAATTGAAGGAACTTGTCAAGAAAGAAATGCAAAAAGTTGCATATAGCATTATTATCCACCATTTATTAGACAATGTTCTTCGTTTGCTTGGAGAAGAATAATCTGCAGCAACACTTGTGGAAGAGGTTTAGACAACCTATATAATGTAAAATCACTTCCCAACACCATCTTATTGAAAGAAAATTTTTTCAACTTCAAGATGAACAATGCAAAATCCCTTGATGACAATTTGGATGATTTCAAGAAACTTATCATACCTTGGCTGACTCAGGAGAAAAGGTAAGTGAAAAGGATCAATCCTTTTGAATTCATTGCCTGATGCTTTCAAAGATGTAAAGAATGCTTTGAAGTATGGGAGAACCTATGGAATTGGAAGAAATGTCTCATTTAATCATTTCTCAACTTCAAAAATGAAGTAAGCAATAGAGATTAGAATGAGCGGGGTTACGACTGTTGATTGAACAATATTAGAATTTAAAAAAATTCCACCTTAAGAAATTGAGGTTTTTACTTCTCAAAATCCATCATAGGAATTGCATTATTTTATATTAAAATGTTTTAATTTTTATTTAAAATACTTTCCTTTTATTTTTGAAATAATATTTAAACTTATTTAAAATACTTTTTTTTTTTGAAATAATATTTAAAATACTTTCCTTTTATATTTGAAATATTATATGTAATGTTGTTTATTTTTTTTTATAATTTTTCTATTCTATATTTTTAGGGTTTTCGTATATGAGAATCTCGACAAGCGCATTATGCAGTCTTCACAAACGTGATGATTTCCACGTACTTATCGAGATCGAATAAATGTATTACTTTTATAACTTTGTTTTAAAATCAATGGGTCATTATAATAAGGGGCAATTACTTAAATAACATATTTTTGCATTATAATTACTAAAATGTTTGAACTTTTCAAAAATTACTCAAATAGCATAATTATAGTTCAATAATTTATTCAACTGTAGTTCAATAAAAAAATTATTTTTTTTAATAAATTCATTGAAAATAATAATAAAAAATAATCAAATAGTTCAATAAATTATTGACCTTGAACTTAAAAAACCAAAAAACAAACAAATTCGTTAAAAATACCTATGAAAAATAGTTTAATAATTAATTGAATTATAGTTCAATAATTTATTGAACTATAATTATGCTATTTGAGTAATTTTTAAAAAGTTCCGACATTTTAGTAATTAGTATGCAGATTTATGCTATTTTAGATAAATTCTTTTATATTGGTAAATGTAATGAAAGGATAATCATAAGGCAACATAATGATTGTAAAGGCAGTATACTCAAATTGGACACCATATTAATACAAACATTAAAAGCAAATTTTGTTCTCTATATATATAGAATAAGATGAATAAAAATTAGAAAATAAAAAATAAAATAATAAGAAACATAATCCAAATGATGGAATATTTGAATATGCAGCCGAAACACTCATGTTTAGATAGTAATTTTTAAAATAAAAATAATCGTGGAAAGATTGGTAGAATTCCACCTACTTTGATTATGATTTAATAAGAATAAAGATTTTACCATAATGTCAAATTTTTGGATGAACTTGCACCGATTCTTCTTCGTAAATCTCTAAGCTTTATTATCTTTATCTTTGGGCTAAGATCAAATTTTTTTGTGGGTAGAAAGGAGGTGTTTTATGATTAATAGGCAGTAGTAAATATAAGATATGGGGTTAGGGTTTCTCGGCAAAAAATATGAAGTTGTGAGGTTACGATTATGAGGTTTTGTGATTGTGTGAGAGATGGAAAAAAAAAAAAAAAGAGAGAAAAAGACTTTATTGGGTTTCAATTCAAACGTGTCTGCTGGACAATTAAGTTTTTTGTTCCAATTTATAGACTTGGAATTAAATAAGGAAATGGTTTTTTAATTAATCAGAAATTAAATCATGCCTAAATCAACGCAATTAACATTAAATCAATATTTTTCCTCCCAAATTATGCTCAAAATTAATGCCTAAAATGCTCTTCTTCCAAAATTGTTTTAAAAAAAAGATAAAAATTATTTGACTGAGTTGTATTTTCCCCACTATTTAGAAAGTTCGAATTTAACAAATCAAAAGTTGCCCGTTAACGAAAGATTTCTCGTATAACTTGTGTGCTCAATTTGTTTTAAAAGAGGGAAAAGAAAATGATTAGTAAATGAGAGCAACGGTGAGGAGAAAAGGGGATACAAACTAGAAAAAAGATGGAAGGTGGACAATTACAACTTAGAGAACCGGTAAAACCGCTTAGCAGAAATGTAACACGTGAAAGAGATTTGAAAAATGAATCAAGCAAACAGCAGGATTAATTAGTAAAAGCATCCGGATTTAAAAAAAATTTGGCAAAAACATCTACCCTAGAAAGTATTTAGTAAAAACATCCTGTTTTGACCGGTCAAAGTTCGAATACGCGTTCTTTGACCGCGTATCCGACGTGGCATGCTGACTGGCGCTTGGGCACCTGGATTGGGTAGCGGGGCGACACGTAAGGTGCGTAGTCCTTGACTGCGTATTCACTACATGGAATGCGCAGTCAAGAACTACGCATTCTAAAAAAAAAAAAAAAAAAAAAAAAAAAAAAAAGATTGCTCGTTGGCAGGCGTGCGGATCGCTAAATAATGGGTTTTGACAGATTGAGAAAATAATAATAATAATAATATTAAAATTTTGAAATTGCAAAGCTTCTTTTATTTCTTACATTAGTAAAATTAAAATAAAAAAATAATGAGAATAGATTTTAGGAGCACCGAACCAAATAATTTTGACGTAAATTTGAATTCCATAAATTCCAGGTTGTCTATTTCAAATTTTAAACCCATGCTCTCGTCTTAGTCCCTCCAAATATTTTATTCTTTTCATTAATTTAATGCAAATTATATTTTCTCTTAAGGAAAAAATAAATAAAAGAGGGAAAAGAATTTGATTTTATAGATGACTTCATTATACAAATAAAATTAACATTAATCTCCATGATTAATTAGGATTTTTATTTATTTTGCGAGTTGAGTAATTAATGGAAATGAATGAGTAATTGAGGTGCTATTTGTTCTTAGTTCCCTATTTTTAAACACATTTTTAAATTTTTTTACCAATCAGATAAATTGTTTTTGCTGTAATTAATTTAAAATAATAATAATTTATCAGAACAATAATAAACTTCATCCAATATTAAACATCTACTTTCGGTTTTAAAAAATAATTTATTTTATAATATAATCTATAATTGCATTTTTAACTAATTTTCAAATATTACAAAATTAGATTTCAAAACATGTTTTTTTTTTTTAAATCAACATAGATTTCAAGAGTATTTTTGAAATAAGTGAAAATCAATTTTTTTTTATTTTTTTGGTAAAACTGTTGAAGATGATTAAAAAAACAAGTTTACTAATTTTAAATAGAAAAGAAAAAATAGAATCTCTATCAACTAGTTGAAGTCCCAGGTTATCAATTTTAACTTAATGTATATAAGAAGTCCCAGGTTTAACCTTTTTATTAACAAGTTTATGATTAGTTCACCAAATCTATTCTCATTATTTTTTCGTATGGGGTATCCGAGTTGAGCAATGACTGGGTAGATGGTGCCACGTTGGATGCGTAGTCCATGACTACTCATCCAATTTTGATATATATATTTTTTTTAAATTTCCAACGTGCGGGCAGTAGGTGGCAGGTGCATAATCTTCACAACAATTTTTTCTTGCCTTATTTTCAAAATTACAAAAATTTAACTCATTTCCATATGATAAAATAATAAAAACTATTAAATTTAACACAATAGTTTCATTAATTTAAATTTAATGAAACTATTAAATTTATTAAAATAATAAAAACTAAGTAATTTTGAGGAAGAGATTTTTAGTGTAATTTTTTTTTTAATTTACAATTAAAAATCTCGTTTTGAAAAATATCTTCCTACAAATATATTTTTAGTGTAATATTTTGTTTTAATTTTCTTTAATTTACAATTAAAAATAACGTTTTATATGATAAAAAAAATCAACTTCTAATTTTATATGATAAATGTGACGACCGTCACTTTTAATTAAATTAAATCGAGAACACAATGAAGTCTTGTATTTTAAGAAAAATTGGCGTGGTTATGTTTGAAAATTTGTTAGCCAAAACCTGTTTACATCCTAATTTCAAAATCTAATAAAACATAAGGAACATCAAGTCTCATTTCAGGAGTTCAATACTCAAAATCATAAAGTAAACAGGTAGAATAAAAACAAGAAAGACTAATGATGACCACCGGTTCCACAACGGGGGCGACGCCGATTCGAGGAGGTTGCTCTCGCCTCACGATTTGTCCACGATTACCACGACCTCTTACACTAGCGAAGGTTCCCCAATATCGGTATGAACATCACCGGACTAATGCGAAAGAGGTTCAAAATGAACCTGGGATGATGATTCTCCTGGGAAAAAAAGGATCAAAATGAACTTGAGACGATGATTCCCCAGGCATAAAGATGTTCAAAATGAACCTGAGATGATGATTCTCCCAGCATAAGGTGTAGAAGAACTAGGATGGAACCGACTAGACGACCCAGGAGTGGGGAGCGTATACATCATCGGCGTATAGGGTGTATCTCGAAGGAGGGAGGAGAGAATCATGTCCGCCATTGTAAGGATCCTCATGAATAGGAGAACCTGGTTGTGCGGGTGTACGTCGGCCTCGGTTATATGTCCGAGTGGGAACTTGTCCATGTTCATGTCGAACACGATACATACCGCCTATAGTATCCATACAGGCAGTGAAGTGTCACATATAACTCTTCTTTGTTCAATATCATCCTCTATAACTAGACGAGGATATGAGTTGGCTAAAAAGAAATTAGGATTAAACATTTTAATTAATTAAAATTAGGAATAAAACTATAATAGTACCTACCACGTAGTCAAATGATGCTCCGACTTGCGTGATGAACCAGTCGTGTGATGCGGTTGTACCAAGTAATGTAATGATCATCAACATCACAACCATTACCTATGAACTCGCCTTGTATGAGATAATTCATACGAGTTGCCCACAATGCAAGTTCTGGTTGTAGTGTTAGGAGCCAATCTTCTTCTTGTCGTCCACGAAGGTCAATGGCATGCAATCGTCTTTCAGTATTGCATATTTCTGGAATAGTCTGACGGATCCCAAATTGACGTGTTACACGATCTGGGTAATGCCACTCAGCAATAAAAACACAAATGAGTGGACATCTAGCTGTCCAAATCGCTTGACCCGATAAACAATAATATGGTAGACTATCCATGACAGACTGATATGGCTCCCATATGATCTATAAAAGAAATAATTATATTAACAACAAAAAAAAGTCTATATTAATACAAATATACATTACGATACCTCATCACATGTAAGTCGATCGAGCATGTAACGATACTGCAGCAAGACGTGTGTAGTTGTCTCTATGGTGGTCTTCGGTCCAGTCCATCTATAAATACATACAAGATAATGTCAATTTATGATATTTATTTTATTAAAGCAAGTGAACAAGGTTAATTTAGTGTAAACTTACCGAACACCTAATGGTCCCCCAGCAAGATCTATTTCCTTCAATCGACGAGGTGCAATGGTTGGAAATCGATCTCATGCCCATAATTGTAATAATATAAGAGGCCCAGCAATATTAGCAGCATCAATCACAGAGGCTTTACACAACTCTCTGTATAACCATGCGAGGCAAGCACCTCCCCAGCTATACTCGCCCGCTACATAAAAGTCTTCTAGTAATGCGAGATACATCAAGTGCAATGCATTCCCAGATTTGTCTGGCATAACGACGCCTCCAATAAGGGTAAGAATGTATGCCCTAGCATACCGAACTAAAGCCTCCCAGGATGCATTGTCCGGCAGGGAGTGAAGGCATTAAAAGCATCACTTAACCGGGTTGAGGTTAAGTCGAGCTCCCTTCAAGTCATTACTAGTGGGTGTCCATCCTAATAACCGAGTACACAACCCTTACCTGGCTAGTACTCGCCATCACCGCATGTCCATCCACAAGGACCCTAGCCGAATAGCCACATCCTGTAATGTAATAGTGCACTCCCCGTGTGGCATGTGAAAAGTATGTGTTTCTTGCCTCCATCGCTCCACAAATGCGGTAATTAAATGCCAATCTAATCGAATAAATTTAATACGAGACACACCGTAGAATCCTGCGGCCCGTAGATATGGCTCGATACGTACATCTATAACCTTCGATAATTTCCGTAAAAGCGCCCGGCGCGTCTACACCGAATGGCACCTGAATACTCGTCATCCCAAACCGTCTGCGATAAATGGTTAGGCTGGAAATATAAAACAGTAGGATCTATCGGCCCGGGCTGAATAGGGTCCATGTCCTATAAAATTTGTAAACATTATGACAATAATACAAAATATCATAATAATAGTATAAAACATCATAGCAAGAATATTCAAAACTATCATGAAAAAAACATTACAAAATATCCTAATAATATTATCCAGAATGACATTGTATTGCATTAAGTATTTTACATAAACTATTAATGATAATCTAAGGCCTACTAGCTTTAACTGCATCAGGACAAGTTCGACGATTATGGCCATCTCGATGGCAGATACCACACCTTCCTTTAACTACTGCTGTCCTCTCATCCATCTCATTTCTAATCCGAGATGTACGAGGTCTTCCAGGTGGTCTTACTAAAGTAGGATCAGGATGTAAAATAGGAAAGTCTGGTTCTGGCCAATAATCCTCATGTGGTATGGGCTCAAAGTTGGGTGCATAACTTTCTTGATAAGATTCCAGTAGATAGCACGACTCAACGAATTGCATGTAGTCGATACGACAATGCTTACATGCAGCTATTACATGCGAGCAAGGAATCCCAAACCCTTGCCATTTGTTACATGTACATGTGCCCTCAGATAGTTTCAATATATGCGTATTTCCACCTCGACCAGTCGTTTTTCTAACAGTTGTGACTACCTCGAACACACCTTCTGCTTTATTGAAACTGGTCACGTGATGTCTATCTGCTCGTGCATTCCACTCAGTAATTTTATCAAGTGCCAACCTGACACACATTAATAACATTATAATGTTTTAAAAATTAAAATGACTGCAAAATAAAAAATTCAATACAACTCATCTTTAATACCTCGTATACTCCTCTCCACTTCTAAATGCAGCACGTATCTCTTTTCTCCTTTCTTCAAAATATTTCACAGTCCGATAAAAGGTTAATTGCACCAACCCAGTTATCGGTAATCTTCTTCCACCCCTTAACACACCATTGATACATTCAGCCATATTAGTTGTACACCACCCATATCGATGACCACCAGGTGGGATAATGTCCACTGTCTAAGTCAAGAGAATCAAAAAAGCGTAAACAATTGGGATTTATATCTTTGATCTCATTCATACATGCCTCAAACTTACGGACTTGGTGTTGTGCTCCAGCATACACCATACTTTTCAATTGCTTATTTTTATACTTGTGATTAAAATTGCTCGCAATATGACGTAGGCAAAATCTATGATGTCTTTGTTGGCTCAGTCCAACCATTATCCGCATCATTCACAGCAGCCTATAATTCCCTTGTGCCTATCGGATATCAAACATATACCCTCCCTATCAGTAACACTATGTCGCAAATGCCATAAAAACCAACCCCATGAATCGGCACTCTCCTCCTCAACAATTGCAAAAGCTAGTGGAAAGATGTGTCCATTCGAATCAATAGCTGTAGCAATCAACAATTTCCCCTTATATTTTCCTGTTAAAAATGTTCCATCAATTTGGTATAATCGGTCTACAATGTTTGAAACCTTCTATCACTGCACCAAATGACCAGAATACCATTTCAAACATCCTATCTCCCCTTTCTTCCATTCTTCCAAGCCTCCACTTAACCACGGTACCAGAGTTTGTCATTTTCAGAATATTCATCCACTTTGGTAACAATCTATAAGAATCCTCGAAATTCCCATACAACATTTCTTCTGCCTTTCTCTTCCCATCTCACACCTTCCAATAATTCACATTATACTCGAAAAGTTTGTTCAAAATGTCTTGTAAAGAAACTATTTTAATACTTGGGTCGTTCTTGACAAGTTGTTTCACTTCATTGGCAATGAATTTCGAATCAATTTGCTCATGGTCTTGTGAATAACTCTGATAAATACAAGTATGGACACCATAATATTGTGTTATTTCCCACTTTCCATGAGATTTTCGAGGTATTGCACGAAGCCTCCATTCACACCCATCTCTATATTTCTTACATTGAACGACCCATAGCTTTTTGTTTGATTGCACTACATCAAAATGATGGTGCCCAAGTATGGCATGCCTCTTTACAACATTTTTAACATCCTGTTTCGAGACAAAAGTCTTTCCTTTTTTCAACTCGTCAGACATTCCTCCTTCTACATTTTGAAGACTCATGGCAGTCATTGAGTTTATGTAATCCATATCTAGTTCAGACATGGAAGTTGAAGGTGAAGGGATGATTTACTAAATTAGCGGAATTTGTTTAGTAAACTTATTAACATTTAATAACGGATCTATTAACATCATGCAATTTGTGATAAAACATGTAGATTCATGCTTATATATTCGAAAATTAAAACCAAACCGGAACTTACATTGAGTAAAATCGGAGAATTGGTTGGAGGTTTCTTTACAGCATCAATCCTCAGCAACACCGGATCTTCTATGCTATATCCCGATCGACCAAACGAAATTCGATTGTGGGATCGAACTTTAGAAGAAATTGGGAAGAAGAAAAAATATTTTCTTCCCAATGGACTAAGGGAATTTCGGCCAAGGGGGGAGAAGGGAAGAAGAGAGAATTCCGAATTTCTAAGGAATTGAATTGTATGATTTATGAATGACCCAACCCTCCTATTTATAGAAAAATAGGAATCCTAATCACATTAGGATTAATCTATAGAGATAAACACAAAAAGAAAAAGATAATCTCTTTCCTTTATCTAGCAATTTCGAAAATGCCATAGATAAATAGGAGATTATTTTATTTTCTTTATTTTTATTTATCTTGGGTAAATAAATCTATGTAATTATTTTAGGATATAATTCAAGCAATTATCTCTTCCCAAAAATACATATATGGCCGAAATTAGCATATTAATTTAATAAATAATTCCAAATTATTTAATTAATTATTTTGGGCCAATCTCAATTGGGTTCATTAATCCAATTGGGCTAGAAACTCTCTCTTAAATTAATAAGTCCAACTCAATTAATTTATTTATTAATTACCATTTAAATAAATATTTTATTTAAATAATTAATATTTTCTCCCGTCTAAATATTATCAAATTATATTTAATTATTAATTTCCATTTAAATAATTTTCATTATTTAAATAATTAATAATAAATATTATAATTATTAATTTCCATTAAATAAACTCATTATTTAATTAATAATTTTATTGACAATATTTTATTATTAATTAATTAATTTTAATTATTAATTTCCATTCAAATAAAATTAATTATTTAAACAATTAATAATTGTCAATTAATTTCAAATTATTAATTACCATTTAAATATACTCAATATTTAAATAATTAATAATATCTAATTAATAATATTTCATTATTAATTTCCTGTTTAAATAAACTCATTATTTAAACAATTAATAATGTTTTTATTAATTACCTGGTTTAAATATACTCAATATTTAAACTATTAATATTCCCTATTTTAAGTAATTCACTTTACTTAAACTTTTCATTTCTTCTACTTGATTTCGCGACTACGATATTTGGGCTAGCATAGGGACCCGATGGACCTATAGATCATGGGCTTAATAATTAGTCAATTAAGTGATTAACACATAATCGGTTAATTACTTATTATCTAACTATGAATAATTCCACTATAGATTCATAGTGAACTCCCCTCACTATAGATGAGTTATGTCCATTTAGTTTATCTTTTATTTATATCTCGTGATATATCCTTCACGTGGAACCCTCATAATTACAAAGGGATAAATTTACCGTTTTGCCCCTGTAATTACCGCTTTATCCTTGTGTTCCCGCTGATTCTCCAATGAACTTTATCTTTAGTCGAACTAGAGATAAGATACTTCGTGATCAATAGAAGTCGTGACGTCACTTGTTCATGTCTCGAATCGAGACATCAAGGAGTTTCCTAAAGTTCCTAAAATGTTTAGGTATCGCACCGATACCGGTTAATTTATAGGAAAGTTATGAATTCCATCTCGTGAAAATGAGTTCCCAGCTACTTATCTAGTTATGTTCCCAAAACAGGAGTGTATTGAGCGTTCTTACAGACGCTTCTCAACTATGTGAATCAAAGAACATAACTCCACAAATAGGAGTCCGCATTTCACTCGGGATTGAGATCTATCACGGTTGATAAACTTAGTTTGATATTCGATTATTTCTCGTAAACGGTACTAATGAGAAATTTGATCGAACATCGTGGTCCTGTCTTATACAATCAACATTGCATATGATACTTCCATTTCATGTCTCCCACATGAATGATCAGGATTAGATCATTTGTCTATAAACAAAATGCGAAGCTATCAACAATGTTACCAGGATAAGGTTCCCAAACGTTATCCATTTACCATGTAACACTTTTAAGTTACTCATCTCGACTTTAATCCTCTTGTATGACTCACATACTAAGTCGTGATTTCATAAGAGTAACTTAGGGTTTACTATTTGAATGTTTTGATATTTATATATTTCCATATATTCCTAATATCGTCAATTGAATCAATCTAGATTATATAAAGAACTTATGTTTATTTATTTAATTTATTCAAATAAATTATTATAATTAAATAATTACAAGTTCTAGGACACCATTCCTAACAATCTCCCACTTGTCCTAGATCTTTGGAGATTTGACTTGTAATTCCAGTTAACTGGATGACTATCAACTACTTAGCCATGGTAGTCATTTTAATACTTTATCGGTAACGTTTTCATCTTTTTAGTATGTATTTCTTTTGTCTGATGTTAGTTTCATTAAGTGTAATAGATTCCATATTTTATCGCCATAAAATAAACTCTATTAACTATTGATTTGAAACTATCATGCTCATACACCTTTCATTTACTAACGACTTAACAATCACGCGAATTTAGAGTTTAGTTAGTAAAAACTCATTTTACTTATACTTAACTCTTTTAATGATTAATTCGCAAAGGTCTTTTGTCGAATTCTTACATGGAAGTAAATCTATGTTCGAATTTGAGCCCGTGCAACTCATAAAATCTCCCATTTTATCTATGTGCACTAACATACTATTTGTTAATTTTATTTTAGTCACATTGGTTCTAGGATTCTCGAAATTCTTAAGCTCCCACTACAAAGTAATTCTCCATTACTTTCATTTGTTTAATGATTACAATTCTATACTTCTTATTATTTCCAAAAATAATGTATAAGTATAAGTAACCCTTTTCAACTCAACTATTGAAAATTCGTGTCATTTTTATTTCACTTATTTTGAACTTTATTCATTGATTTTGAAGTCAATGAGTTTCACTTGGACTTCAAAAGTCCTTTGGTTCGTATTATGACGCTCCCACTCAAATAAAGTTCTACAAGTAGTTTAACAATTTAAACTTTTAAATAACTACTTGTTTTTATTGTGAAATAAAATCATTGTAATTCTTTTATATCTTAATTAAGGTTTAAAACTTTCAGGATCACCGATTTATGAACTTTTCCTTAATAATTTGTGAATTCAATAATTCACTAATTATTACTTTCAATTTCTATATTGTTTATTCCATATCAGTAAGTGCTCCTTTAAAACATCCTTTTAAATAACTGAATGTTTGGAATACTAGAAATTGATTCTTTGTTCATTTTTCACTTAAGTTTAACATCTAAGTGTTGAACTTTAGTGATTTTAAGTCCAGTTATCTTTGATAAATCAAAGATGCTCAATTTCACTTATTTTTTGTAGATCAACATGGTTATCATCTCAAATTCTTTGAGAACCATCTTTAAGAGGTTAATCCTTTAACTTATTTAAGTGATTTTAGACTTAAACATTTAAACATTTTTAAACCTTCATAACTTGTTTAGATATTTAGTAGTTTAGAATTTGGATTTGGAATTTATTTGTTTTATTCTAAGTATTTTGAATAACCATCCAATCACACTTTGGAACATTGTAATAAAATTGCAAAGGAATATTTAACTAAACCGCTTTTATTAAAAATATTCCTAATTGATTCTTATAAGGTGAGAATCAATTTTTATTACATAATTCAAAATTTAAAACAAAATCTAAAACTAAACTAAACTAGAAATATGAAAAATTAAAGACCGAAAACAAGAAAATCCAATCTACTTCTATCTTGAGTCATCTTCAAACCAGGAGTGTTGAAGAATCAAGTCGCACTGTAAAGTTTAAAAAACTTTGTGTTAGTGACTATTGAATCAACCATTCAAAATAAATTTCTCAAATTTTTCACTAAGTAAATCTAATTTACCTTCTTTCCCCTTTTTCTTTTCTTCGAGATATTTGGGGCAATTTCTCTTCCAATGTCCATCTATGTTGCAATGAAAACATTTCCCCTTAGGCTCTTTGGTCTCGGCCTTAAATGCTTTCTTCTTAGCATTGAGCTTGGTCTTTTTAGTAGTAGAGCTCTTTTTCTTCTTAGAAGCATTGAAGACAACATTTGCTTCTCCCGACTTCTTGTTTTCCTTTTTCATTGCTTGAAGGTTTGAAGTTCGTTTAGCAATTGAGTAAGGGAGTAGCTCGGTTTGTTCATGACCAAATTGCTTTTAAAACCGAAAAAACTTCGGTGGGAGAGATTCCAATATAAAGCTTATCCGGGACTCGTCATCAATCATGGCCCCGTTCGTTTCAACTACGTTAAAGTAGTTCATCATTGTCAAAACATGATCACGAACAGATGTGCCTTCTTTCATTTGAGTGTTATAAACTGACTTTATAGCATCATGACGTGCTTGTTTTGATGGTTGGCCAAACATGCCCTGCACGAATCGGCTATTTCCAAAGCCGTTTCCATTGGTTCATGTTTCTTGGCTAAGACGTCACTCATCCCAGCCATCAAATAAACACGGGCCTTTTCATTGGCCCTGGACCCGTCAGTATCGTCGTCCTTTCTGACTTTAGGAGCATTGGTAGCAGGTGTTATCAGGTTTAAGTTCACTAAGAACGAATTTCAAGTCTTCTACCACGAGAATGGTGTTCATTTCATTTTTCCAGGAGGTGTAGTTATCTCCATTTAGTTTGTTCTTTCCAAGGATTGTGACTAAAGCAGATGCCATTTTACCTGAAAATTTAAATAAACCTTATCTTAGTAATCTAACATGCTTTCAACATTCAAATACTCAAAATTTCGACATATAATTAAATATGATGCATGAATGCGAACATATTAATGAACAGAAAAGCCCTAAAACATGTTACTATGTCACGATATTTTAATGATACCAGTAGTCTTGTCGAATGATAGGTCGGTTACCATCATTAAAACGAGGTGCCACTCGAACAATTGACAACTCCAGAATAACTCATATTCCTATGTCATTGTTTCACCGTGTATTTGGTCCAGGAGTTTTGATAACACAATTTATCAAATTTCTTTTAAGTGTGACCCACTAATTTAGTCTTTTAAATAAAATTGAAGAGTGTCTACGAAGTGTAGATTCGGTCTTCAATCAATCTCATTTAAAATTCTTTATCCCTTTCTGGAGACCCAACTTGATATTGATTTATACAATAAACCTTCCTATGGGAATGAACACCGCAGCAGTTGTTACGGAGGCCATGTATAAATCTCACATTTCGAGCCCATTAGTGGAGACCATAGGATTCATTGACATGTTTCCTTCTCCCACTTAATATTTTGAGTTAGGGTTTCATAACTTAGACTAATTCAGGCTAACTCATTAATCCAAGTTTTAATTAACCTAATCAACTTTAACTCTTAAATTGGTTAGATTAATTTTATAAAGTGATTGTTCAAGTTTTCCTAATTTAAACTAATCACATTATGCGCCGTCTTAATAATTTTGATTTATTAATTTGAACTTTTCTCCCAGGATCGCTCCCGGTTAGAGGCGCCCGGTGTTAGGGGAACTTTATGAAACCTCATCGCCTGGGCGAGCTTTCTCTGCGAGAGTCCGTTCAATTTAATTCATCTCAATTATTAATTTTTAATTAACCCTTAATTAAAAGTTTCTATTTGTTTATCTTATATGGATTTGGCCCAATTGTTTAAACAATAATTCCATATTACAAATAATTCATTTAGTTTCTATTCAACTTTTAAACTAGATTTAACTTTTGAATTTTAACTAAATAAGCATGCTTTTAATTCTAAAACAATTAGAATATAATTTTCAATAATAACATTTATAAAATAAAATTATAGCATGCTTCACATACATTAGCATATAATAACACATATTATATCATGATGCATGTAGGTACAATTAATTAAAATCATACAACCTATGGTGGGATTTTCTACATGACATACTCTTATGCATGAATATTATTTAAAAAACAATTATATCATACATATAAACAATTTAAATAATAAATAGCTAAATTGACCTAGGTATTCTTGGCACTATTTCTAAAACGGAAAATTAAATTACAACTTAATTAAATCTTCCATTGTAGATCTTGAGGCTTCATCTTTCTCTCTCCTCCATGGTGTAGGCGTGGGCATGGGTATTTATGGGGCAAATATTATCTCCTTAATATTTCCATAAATACTTGTTTTAAAATAATTATCTTTTAATTATATGGAAAAATAAAGAAAATATTTTCCATGTAATCTTATCTCAATTTCTAAATTTATAATTTAAGATAGAGATATAATCTTTAAAAAGATTTTATCCTTATCTTAAATATTTAAATTTTTTAAATTGAGATAACAAGATAATTATGTTAAAATATCTTACCATATCTTTACCTTATCTCATCCTTGGGCGTGGGCATCATGAATGATGGGGAAAAATTTTCTTCTCTTCCTTCCTCCCTTGGTGTAGCCGATTTTACCATCAATGGGTATGGGAAAATTACAAATTTTTCCTATACCCTAAAATTTAGGGTTTACAAATTTTCTACTAAAATTTAAAAATCCTAAGTGCCTCAAGAATACCTAAACAGTCAATAAGCAAACCTCCACAATTTATATAAACATACATAAAACAACTTTTTATGCAACCCACCAAAATTTTCGAAAACTCACAATTTTGCATGATAATTAAAATTAGCTCTGATACCAATTGAAGGGATGATTTACTAAATTAGCGGAATTTGTTTAGTAAACTTATTAACATTTAATAACGGATCTATTAACATCATGCAATTTGTGATAAAACATGTAGATTCATGCTTATATATTCGAAAATTAAAACCAAACCGGAACTTACATTGAGTAAAATCGGAGAATTGGTTGGAGGTTTCTTTACAGCATCAATCCTCAGCAACACCGGATCTTCTATGCTATATCCCGATCGACCAAACGAAATTCGATTGTGGGATCGAACTTTAGAAGAAATTGGGAAGAAGAAAAAATATTTTCTTCCCAATGGACTAAGGGAATTTCGCCAAGGGGGAGAAAGGGAAGAAGAGAGAATTCCAATTTCTAAGGAATTGAATTGTATGATTTATGAATGACCCAACCCTCCTATTTATAGAAAAATAGGAATCCTAATCACATTAGGATTAATCTATAGAGATAAACACAAAAAGAAAAAGATAATCTCTTTCCTTTATCTAGCAATTTCAAAATGCCATAGATAAATAGGAGATTATTTTATTTTCTTTATTTTTATTTATCTTGGGTAAATAAATCTATGTAATTATTTTAGGATATAATTCAAGCAATTATCTCTTCCCAAAAATACATATATGGCCGAAATTAGCATATTAATTTAATAAATAATTCCAAATTATTTAATTAATTATTTTGGGCCAATCTCAATTGGGTTCATTAATCCAATTGGGCTAGAAACTCTCTCTTAAATTAATAAGTCCAACTCAATTAATTTATTTATTAATTACCATTTAAATAAATATTTTATTTAAATAATTAATATTTTCTCCTGTCTAAATATTATCAAATTATATTTAATTATTAATTTCCATTTAAATAATTTTCATTATTTAAATAATTAATAATAAATATTATAATTATTAATTTCCATTAAATAAACTCATTATTTAATTAATAATTTTATTGACAATATTTTATTATTAATTAATTAATTTTAATTATTAATTTCCATTCAAATAAAATTAATTATTTAAACAATTAATAATTGTCAATTAATTTCAAATTATTAATTACCATTTAAATATACTCAATATTTAAATAATTAATAATATCTAATTAATAATATTTCATTATTAATTTCTGTTTAAATAAACTCATTATTTAAACAATTAATAATGTTTTTATTAATTACCGTTTAAATATACTCAATATTTAAACTATTAATATTCCCTATTTTAAGTAATTCACTTTACTTAAACTTTTCATTTCTTCTACTTGATTTCGCGACTACGATATTTGGGCTAGCATAGGGACCTGATGGACCTATAGATCATGGGCTTAATAATTAGTCAATTAAGTGATTAACACATAATCAGTTAATTACTTATTATCTAACTATGAATAATTCCACTATAGATTCATAGCTGAACTCCCCTCACTATAGATGAGTTATGTCCATTTAGTTTATCTTTTATTTATATCTGTGATATATCCTTCACGTGGAACCCTCATAATTACAGAAGGATAAATTTACCGTTTTGCCCCTGTAATTACCGCTTTATCCTTGTGTTCCCGCTGATTCTCCAATGAACTTTATCTTTAGTCGAACTAGAGATAAGATACTTCTGTGATCAATAGAAGTCGTGACGTCACTTGTTCATATCTCGAATCGATACATCAAAGGAGTTTCCTAAAGTTCCTAAAATGTTTAGGTATCGCACTGATACCGTTAATTTATAGGAAAGTTACGAATTCCATCTCGTGAAAATGAGTTCCCAGCTACTTATCTAGTTATGTTCCCAAAACAGGAGTGTATTGAGCGTTCTTACTGATCGCTCTCGCAACTATGTGAATCAAAGAACATAACTCCACAAATAGGAATCCGCATTTCACTCAGGATTGAGATCTATCACGGTTGATAAACTTAGTTTGATATTCGATTATTTCTCGTAAATGGTACTAATGAGAAATTTGATCGAACATCGTGGTCCTGTCTTATACAATCAACATTGCATATGATACTTCCATTTCATGTCTCCCACATGAATGATCGGATTAGATCATTTGTCTATAAACAAAATGCGAAGCTATCAACAATGTTACCAGGATAAGGTTCCCAAACGTTATCCATTTACCGTAGACACTTTTAAGTTACTCATCTCGACTTTAATCCTCTTGTATGACTCACATACTAAGTCGTGATTTCATAAGAGTAACTTAGGGTTTACTATTTGAATGTTTTGATATTTATATATTTCCATATATTCCTAATATCGTCAATTGAATCAATCTAGATTATATAAAGAACTTATGTTTATTTATTTAATTTATTCGAAATAAATTATTATAATTAAATAATTACAAGTTCTAGGACACCATTCCTAACAGAAGGAACCTCATGTAAACGCCCATTGCCCTCATCAATTTCTTCTTCATCAGTAAACATGTCTATTTCAACATTTTCATCATTTGATGCTGGTATTGAATGAAAACGTCCAAATGGTTCACATACCCCCGTTACACTATCATCTATATCTTCCCTTCCAACATCATCATCATCATTATCTTCTACCTCTTCACTCTCACTCACTACATTTCTAGAACTACCTGACATTTGACTCCCAACACTCGGTTTTGTAATGAACAATTCTATTAGGTGTTGTGGAGAAGGTGAGCAGTTCATCATAAAAGTGAGATCATTTTCACTACGAATAAATAGAGGCATAAACCATACATTACCCGAAGGTGTTCTTGACCCATATCTATAAACAAATTCCAACCCAGGTAAACTTCTATCTAAGTCAAGATTTTGGCATACATACTCAATGAATGAATCAAACCCAATACTGCTACGAACATTCAACACTCGACTTGCCGGTTTATCATATTCAATCCCATTATTTCCTTCAATTATACTTCCATTCATATAACACAATAATGACACCAATCTATCATCCATTAAATCAATCCAAAACCTAAACACACAATAATAAATAAATTCAATAAACATACAAATTTACTAAATCACATTTTATATCACTCTTCTATCAAAAATTTCAAATTCCTAAATGACAATTTCTATCAAAAAATTGACAAAAATTCTAATATATTAATCTAAATAATATTTGAAAATCACACTTTTCTATCAAAAATTTTAATTTCCTAAAAAACATTTTCTATCAAAATCATGCTAAAATTTCAAATTCCTAAATGACAATTTCTATCAAAAAATTGACAAAAATTCTAATATATTAATCTAAATAATATTTGAAAATCATACTTTTCTATCAAAAATTTTAATTTCCTAAAAAACATTTTCTATCAAAATCATGCTAAAAATTATAATATATTTTAATTCTAAATAACATTTTCTAACATAATTTTCAAATCCCTAAATAACATTTTCTATCAAAATCATAGCAAAAATTAAATATATTACACAAAACTTACCAATATTCTTGAAATTGATTGAGATTGAAGAATAGTGCTTAGAAATAAGATGAATCTCCGCCGGAAACGAACAAAATCGACCTACAAATTGTATATCAAAATATCTCAAAATCTCAACTAAATTCAAGTTTGAGAGAAATAAATACAAAATAACTACCTACATTGTCAAAATACATGAAAAACTTACCTTTATCACTTGAAATCTGTCCAGATCTGAAGTAGAAAATGAAAAAACGTTGAGAGAAAAATCGCTGCTGCTTTTTTTTTTCTTTTCCAGCCGAGAGAATGAACGAACGCCTCTGGAAGAGGCGTTCTGTTTTGCTTAAGGGAATGCGTAGTTGAAGACTACGCATTCACTATGGATGCGTAGTCTGACTACGCATCTGGCAGACTGCCCCTTTGCCAGTCCTGCACCATGCTGCCCTTTCTGACGTACCAGCTGCCTTTTTTTTTTTTTAATTTTTCAAAGAATGCGTAGTCTTTGACTACGCATTCTATGAATGGGATGCGTAGTCCACGACTACGCATCCTACATGTATTCAAATCTGGCTAGCCAACCTGCCATGTCAGCATGCCACGTCAGATACGTAGTCTTTGACTACGTATTTGAAGTCTGACCGGTCAAAACAGGATGTTTTTACTAAATACTTTCTAGGGTAGATGTTTTTGCCAATTTTTTTTTAAATCCGGATGCTTTTACTAATTAATCCCAAACAGCAGCAGGTAGAAGTAGAATTGAAGTAAATGGTAGAAGACCTAACCAGTTATTCTACCAAGTCCCAACCGTTAAGACAGCATGAAAATATCAAATATAAAGCATATTAGAGTCAAAATTAAAAGAAGCGGCGACTAGCGGTCAAATTTTATTAGCTAATTTGCACTCATCATGAGCTGCAACAGTAAATATGACACAGTTGAACATGTACTACTTGTAAAATATGAGAACTTGAAGAAAACACTTACTTGCCCTTATTCTTATAAAACATGATGTCTTAAAAATAAACAGGAACACGATATTTGAAACGTGATGCATGGTATCATAATGCTATGACTAAAACCTAACTAAAAGTGTGCTCCGAGGTATTGTGTCTCCAAGCTACTACTTTTTCCACGACATAAAAAGCCAAGTTTTCAACCCTAATCATCCAAGCTAACACTTCCATCTTACATAGAGAATCATGCTAATTCAAGGCATGGCATTGTATATGACAAACAACAAACTGATATATGAAAAATAATAGCATACTTGAATTCACAAAGCAAGAGCATACTTGAAAAAAAACATAGTCATTTCATATCATAACAACCAAGCATGAATAGCAAACATCACCACATAGAATCTAACAAAATTAAGCGGAACTCATGGGAAAACGACTCACATGATTTAAGAGGCAGCTTCCTCCCTCCCTCCCTTAACAGACAAGGAACTCTTTTCAATGATGAAATAATTGATGTCGGAGGGATCCCATTTCTTCGGAAGAAATTTGACCTCTTTCATAATTACATTATAAGAAATCATCGTCATAGTCGAATCATTCATACTTGTAGTGTTAACGAGAATGGATATTGAGGAATTGGAACGGGGGCGATTTGTCTGTTGGTTAGGGTTAGGGTTAGGGTTAGGTCGCGTAAGAGACATTTGGTTTCTGCTTGGACTAGAAATGCGTCTGCTTCTGCCTCTTCTTCTTGTGTTTTATCAAATTTTAATATAATGTCTACTCTATCTATCGTCTTCTTCACCCACAAAGAAAACTTCACAATTTTTTTTAAAATATATAACATTAAATTGGCCAACTCGATGACTTTTTTTTTTCAATAATAATAATAATAATAATACACTTGATTGGATTTTTGTATATACTAGATTCTTACCATGTGCGTCACACGTGATATTCTATTTAATATAGAATAATTTAAAGGTTTAGCATATTTTTTCTTCTATAAATCTTTTTTTTTTAAATGATTTTTCTTTTATTAATTTTTTAATTATTAAACGTAGGGGCATTTGCAAATCCAGCAAATTTTTTAGCAATATTTGTAAAAATAAAAGCTCAAAAAAATATTTGTAAATATAACAAATTTTGATTGGATTTATTAGTGATAAACATTGAATTACATATTTTTACACTAAGTTTATCACTAATAAACACATAAATCAATGTTAATCACTGATAAACATGATAAAAATTGCTACATTTGCAAATACTTTTTTGAGTTGATATTTTTACAAACATTGCATAAAAATCTGCCACCCAACGAAATTATTATATTATATTTAAGATTTAAATTATTGTATACTTTACTAATTCAATAAATTATATGTAGTTGATTTTCTTTTTATTTAAGACAATTTTTTTTTCATATGTACTACCAAATAAAAATAAACTGTTTGTTTTAAATATATATACTTCTTTTTTTAAGTTAATTTATTAATTTCTAATTTTAATTATAATTCAAGAAATTATATTAGTTTTTCTGGTTGATTTTAAATTTATAAATATTTCTTATTAAAAAAATATAAAGTTTATTTTAATATTATAAAATAATATACCCTTACAAATTCAATAAATTAAATTTTATTGTAATTTTTTTTATATTAACTTAAAAAAAATTTAGTTATTTTTAAAATTAAATCACCATCACCTTTATTAAATCATTTAATATCTGAATACTTAAATATAATTTATTTTTAAAAATGAGTGATAAATCTAAATAATTAATAGTTATTCTAATATCACATTCAGTTTCACATGTTGTACTTAATTTTTCAACTATTTTGTAATTTGATGTTGTGAAAACAATAAAAAGCCAATGAATTTATTAAAAAAAATTGACAATTTCTTATTAATTGATTGATAAATATTTTAATATTATTATATAAAAAATGACGTAAAAAGAAAAAAAATCAAATTAGGTTAATATATGAGAAAAGTAAAATATGAAGAGAAAAAAAAAGTATCATCACTCTGCAAAAAATGTCACTTTACAATATAAATCTATTATTTTTACATCTCCAAAATTTATTTTTCTAAAAGTATATGAAATGTGGTATGCAATTGAAGATAAATAGTGGGTATAATATTCTAAAAATGTGATATTTAGTAGAAAGTGGAGTATTAATAGCAATGACATATTTAGTAATTTTGAGATTTTAAAAGGGTATATATAATGACATTGTAGTAATTTCAAGATTTTAAAAAGGATATAATTGTCCAAAAATGTTTCTCAGCCTTCTCCACTTTTATATATTAGATAGATAGATAGATAGATAAATTAGATAGATAGATAATTGGTTCAATATTTAAATATACACGAGGACAAGAAAATTATTTACTTGATTGCTAGATTGAAAAAAAAAATTATATTATATATATATATTTGTGTGTGATTGACTTGTTTACAAACCGTTTTCTTTTTTATATTTAATCTTTTTATTTATTTTTAAATGCACAAAACTTCCTTGACATAACAGAAAAATATAAATACCTTGACGAGAATTCTAACTCCAAACTTAATTTATTCCAATACAAATACTACATACCAAATTAATTAATAATATAAATAAAGGTTAGTCAAGAGTTTTTCACATGTAATTACTAATTATTTCAATTACTAATTTTGAAAAAGGAAAAAAAAAATAGCTACGTTAAGAAAAGACATACATTCTAATCATTTTTCACTATGTATTTTTTTTTTAGAATTTAGTTATTAAAATAAATCAATAGATAAAATAATGTATCTCTTCTACTTCTTACATTTTAATTTACTATATTAATTATATTTAAAATATTATTCATAATTAAAAATAATTTTATTTTTAACATTAAATATTAAGAATAGTGGATTTAAATATTAAATTAAAAATAAACTTTATAATTTAGTTATTAAAATAAATTAATAAATAAAATAATGTGTCTCTTCTACTGCTTACATTTTAATTTACTATATTAATAATAATAATTAATTATATTTAAATATTATTCATATTAAAAAATAATTTTAATTTTGACATTAAATATTAAGAATGGTGGATTTAAATATTGAATTAAAAATAAACAATGACATATTTTGTAATTTTTAAAGTTTATATAGGGAGTAAATGGTCCAAAAATGATTTCTCAACATCCCCACTTTTAAGGTACTAGGTTTTTCACACGTGCCATGCACATGGGGCACGTGGTTTGTCTTTCAAATTTTATAATAAAAATGTCAATATTACTATGAAGTTATTTTCTTAACTAATATTTTGAAAATTCTACTTTTATAATGAATTGGAAGAAATTAACGTAACTTATATTAAAAAGTATCTCTAAGATGAAAAAAACTTAAATTTCATGATTTTATATCTTGTTACTCATACCTAATATTCATTTCCTTTCCATAACTCTATCCTCAACATCTAGTTTTTTGTTTTTTAAATTGGTGTGTTAGTTCATCTCTATTTACATGTATATATATAGTAAATTAAAAGTGAAAATTTCAATAAATTTTCAATTCAATTAGTGAGTTACAAAACTTTTCTACTACTCATTTATTTGGGGTGTTACAAGATGGTATGCTATGTCCTTTTGTTTTGATCTTTTAAAAAATAATCACACTAACGTAATTATATATTTAAAATAGAGAGAAAATTGTTTTAGTGTGTGTTTTCCCCTGCTTGACCTAGTCTTAATATAATAATAAAAAAAGGAATTAGGAAGGGAAATGTTTGTTAGAGAAAATAGTAGACGAAAAGTTATTAAAAATTAATTTGATTGTTGGGTTTGATTTTAAATTTAATAAGTCTATCAAATTATTTATTGAACAAAGACAATTTTAGTTTATTGTATTTAATTAATTTAGTAATAAGAAGGTATATTTAGAAAAATTTAGATAGTATAAAATTTGTGTATTGTATATAATTAATTGGTAATAATTGGTAATAATATTCAATTATTAATAATAAAAAAGTATATTTAGAAAATTTTAGATAGTATAATTTTTTTTATTGTATTTAATTAATTTAATAATAAGAAAGTATATTTAGAAAAATTTAGATAGTATAAAATTTGTTTATTGTATTTAATTAATTGGTAATAAAATGATTATTAATTTTGAATGATGCTATTATAGAAATTTAAATGAATTATAAAGGTAAAAATGGAAATAAAAAGTTTTTCCTTTAAGCCACTTTTTAGATAGTATAGATATAAATTAAAGATGTTCAAGATACACGATAATTTGAAATCTACACTACTTAATTCAATGCAAGAGTTTGGGTTGAGTTTAAATAAATGAGAGTTTTTAGTTTAGGTTGAGTTGCATGGCTGTTTATAAAATTAAATTAATTCGGGGTTGAACTAAATCAACTGAATTTACTAGTTTAAACAAATATGTATTTATACTTTATATATGATAATATTATTTGAATCCGTATTTCATTACATAATATCTCTTTTGGAATTATTTTTCTCTTCATCAATAAACAAACCATCATTTTAAATTTTATAATAATTTTATTAAAAAGTGATTTTTTTCTTAAATTTTATGTTTAAAAATATTTACCTATTATATATATTTTTTGAAATAAACAATTCGAATCAATTCATTTTCACCGGTTTTGGGTCTTGTTAAGAATCCCACCTTAAAAAGATGAAAAAATCTAGCAAAAATTTTAAATGTTAAAAGCCTTTCGTCTCATCATCAATTAGTTTTAAGATAGAAGATCATAATTATTAAAATAACGATCAATCCTCTCCAGTGGTGGAGCCAGGATTTTAGTTGAGGGGGGCACATAGTTAAGTCGCCATTTAAAATTCTCAACCCGATAGAAATTGAATCAAAATCGTATAAAATCTATTGAAACTCAATAACTTAAGTTACTTATGAGTCAAAACTGATTCACATGTCAATTTCGATTTTGATATATAACCGGTTCATTTTCAATTTGTATTTTTTTTCATTTTTAATCGGTTTAGTGTCAATTTTAACCAAAACTGACATAAACGAACTAAAAACACCCCTAACATGAAATACTTATAATTATATAATAATTAATTATAAAAATAAAATCTATATATTCAGTAGTGGTATTTAACTTCTTGAAAATTAAGTCAACTAAAAATTAATAAATTTTAATCTATTTTGTTTTTATGTTCAAAATAATTTTATGTATCTTAATACTTATATAGATAAATGGATAATAAATAATAATAAAAATTATTGAAAATGACATTTATAACAAAAAATATATATATATATATATTTAATAATATTATGATTTCAAAATCTTGAAATTAAAGATATTAAGTATATTGAACTATTTAATTTATATAAAATTAAAATATAAAACATGAAAGGGTTTTTTTTATCTAATAATTTATGAAGTAAATAAAAATAAATATAATAAAAACAAAAGAATAGATTTTTTTATCTTGAAAATGTACAAAGTGACTGTAGTAGGTTTCGAACTTGAGCCTTTAAGGATGAATTGAGGCCCTTCTGCCAATAAACTGCAACGATACTTGTGATTAAAATTCATCCCATTTATATATTTAATACTAATCTGGGGGCACAAATTAATTTTATTTTCAAATTCATATATATATATATATATATATATAGTTAATCTAAAAATCGAGGAGGGGCACGTGCCCCCCTGGCCCCTATATAGATCCGCCCCTGATCCTCTCATTATAATTAGTTTTGAGATGAAAGTCAAGAGGTCTTAACTCTTGAATTTATAATCGAACATGATTCATTTGAGTTGACCAAATTTATAACCTAAATATTTAAAATGAGGTAAAAGAACTTTCATCAACCCAACTGATCATTAACACCCAGCTCCAGATATTTCCCAGAAAAAATCAAGAAATCAAGAATATATAATATGAACAATCTTGCATGTTCTATTGGGGATTTAAATTATGGAGAATTTTTAATGGAAGTACGTACGTTATAAGTAAAATAGTGATGATGAGGACGAATATTCTTTTGTTAGAAAAAACTATATAAAAACTTATCTTTGACCATTCAATAAAAAAAATATTTTATCAAAAACCAAAACAGCAGAGCTAGTTAAGCTTGATAAATCGGTCCAAACTGCCTTTGATTATGTCAAACTCTTCTTTAACAATATTTAATGTCCCTTTTGGTTAACTAATTATCTAGCCAAATAGCAATTAGTGAGTGTTTGATAGTCACGTGTAAGAGAGAGAACTAATTATATCTTCTTATTTTTAGGTAACTAATTATCTTGTTGATACACAATTTTCACGTTGATTGTGTAGAAAAAAGGTCTAGATATTAAGTTTAAATGTTAAAAAATTGTATTTTGGTTGTGAATATTTTTTTATAGGGATAATTACTGAAATAACATATTTTTACATACTAATTATTGAAATGTCAGAACTTCTCAAAAGTTACTCAAATAACATAATTATAATTCAATAATTTATTGAACTAAAAAAATTAATAAATTTATTGAAAATAATAATAAAAAATTATCAAATACTTCAATAAATTATTGAACTTAAACTTAAAAAACCAAAAAACAAACAAATTCATTAAAAATACCTATGAAAAATAGTTCAATAATTTATTGAATTATAGTTCAATAATTTATTAAACAATAATTATACTATTTGAGTAATTTTTAAAAAGTTATAATAAATATGCAGATTTATGCTATTTGAGACAATTTTTTTTTATGTATCTATGTCTTGATCCCTAAATTTTCAAATATTCTATATATCAACTCTAAAAGATATTTATAAATATAGTAAATTTTGATCGGTGAATCAGTGATAAATATTGAATTAAATATTACATCAAAATCTTCTACCGAGTGAAATTTTCTTATAGATAAATGTTCAAAATGATATATTAAGAACAAAATATAACAAAAATTAAAATTAAAAAACTAAAACTAGAAACCAAAATAAAATAAATATAAAACTTCAGTCAACCGTAGATTTAAACCTAGTTTAAAAGAATGATGTGTAATTATAAAGTTTCATTTTCTGGTTTTACCGTTGAGTTTGAAAGAGATTGTTAACATTATGAAATCCCAAAAAGAGACATTTTTTAATCAAATAGTTTGAAAGTCAATTATTCAATAATTTAAATTCGGTGATGTTAGACATTTACTCCCTTTCTACGAGGATGAGGTCGAAGTTTCGAGTCAATATCTAAAAAAAGAAAAAAGTTTATTAACCTTTACCCAAAAAGAGTTTATTAAACATATTATTCAACTCTCTAGAAGGTATGAGACGACTCGTTAAAGCGGCCACGTGAATAAATTTATGGATTGAACTTGGTTATTTCATAAAAAAAGAAGAAGAATCTTTCTCGTAATATTGTAATTTTTAATTGGAAAATTACCATAAATGATAATTTTTTATGAGTAATTTCAAAAGTAATAAATATTTCAAAATATTTTTAAAATGACATTTTTCAGACTGAGATTTCACAAAAATCTCGGTACGAAATGGGTGAATCTCGGTCTAAAAAATATCATTTTTAAAAGTTTTTGTCATTGTTGAAAATATTAATTCTTAAAATACCATTTTTGAAAAACCTCATTTTTAATAAGTCAACTTGTCTTTTTGTATTTTAGTTTTCCATTGAAGATTAATTGCTTAATTTGAATGGAAAACTACATCAGCATATCCTAACCACTCCCAAAAAAGAAAGAAAGAAAGGTTTATTAACCATTTTTCCTTTATTCTATAATCATTCATTGCTTCTGAGTTTGTAGTCATTTGCTGTTAAGACATTCTAATGTCCTATTTTAATTGATTTTTAATATGTTAAAAATCTCAATCAAGAACTTCAATTTTCATATATTTAATGACATTCTGACATATTGATTGCTCAATATACATTTTAATCAATTGTTTAATTATGAAATACCATTTGATGTACGTATTCGATCGAATACTTTAAAATACCATAAGACAATTATTCAAAGTATAAAATTGTTTATGTTTTTTTATCCTTAAAAGCTATTAGAAGGAGAATTTGTGTTGGAAAATGAATTTTAAATTTGTATCTAGTAGATTACTTCCAGTGTAGGTAAGGTGGTGTTGATTTTTTTAGATGTGCTAACAAACCTTCACTTTTTATCGGGAAAAAAAAATCTCAATGGTTTAAAAAATCTAAATTTGAAAGAATTAAACCTACGTAACAAACATAAGTTAGATTAGCAAAGCTCACTGTACCTCATCCCTTCTACCAAACATTCAACTTGTCTACGAGGAATAGCTCGCCTTCAACGACTTCACTTGCCCCTTGTAGACTAGTAGAAATGTGAAGTCTATATCTAATATAAAATATGGTCTAGTTTTTTTATTTAATTAATTTATTATATTATTGAAAAATTAAATAATGATATAAAAATAAATTAAATTTTATAATAATAATTTACTTAAAAAATCACTTTATAATAAATATAAAAATAATTTATTTTAATTAAAAAATGAATAATTAAAATTAAATTAAAATAAACTAAATTAATTATTTAATATTTATTTATGTGAGTTTCAAATACTATATATATATAATAATTATGAAATTTAAAAGCCCAATTCTAAATCTCCAACCAAACAACCATTATGAAATAAGTAGAAATTTTATCATAAATACCCCTTAATGAAGTGTGGTTTTCAAAACTACCCTAATAAAAAAATTAGTTTCTTTTCTACCCTTAATTGGTAGTTTTTACATAGTTAGTTATGGTATCTCACCAATCAATTGTAGCCACTTGTCAACTTTAGGGTAGTTTTGAAATGTTTAAAAAAATTGGGGTACTTTTGATAACTTAAATCATAAAAAGGATAGTTATGAAAATTACCATAATAAGTAAAACAGAGAGAGATCCACGCCTACGAACGGCCATTCGCGTCCCACGTTTGCAACGGCCTATCTTTTCATACTTTTAAAATTTAATTTAGTTTATGGATCAACGGTGAATTATGTGAGTTTGAATGTGAATTTTTTTTTTTTGAAGTAAGGCGTTAATTTGCGTTTCCCTGGCGTCTAGGAATTTGAGTTTTCTTTTCAATACTGATATAATTATCAGGATATTTCAGCTTCATAAATTCAACGAATTTGAGATTATGCAATCCAATACTTCACCGCCATTTAAAATGGAATGGTTTTTTTGGAATAATGTTCATTGAGATTTGGTTTGTTTAATATAATTAAATTTAAATTCTTAAAAATTGGGTGAAACCATACAGTGGTCTCTTAATTCCATATATATAATTTTGATGGTTTGCCGAATGGATGAACCATATTTTCGGTTAACTGTGTATACAACCTTATCAATACTGGTACGTATATGAATTCAATTATAGGTAATATGTTATTTATATGGTTTCTTAATTATATTTATTCATTTATACAAAATATATAATTATTTTGGTATTACCATTTTAAAGTTATTCAAGATTGAAATATGATGATTATGAAGTTGATTTCAATATCACTGGTCATGAAATCTATTACCATTCAATATTTTAAAGATCCTCAAAATTTGATTTATATCAAATTTTAAATTTTGATAAAATAAGATTTGATGGCCGGAAATGTTTCAGTGAATATTTGTTTAAAGTTTTGCCATGTGATATATTTCGTGTACCAAAATTGCATATTCAAATAATATTTGATAAATTCCAAATGTTTCATGTGGTACAAATTGGGTTAATACATTTGGATTAGAGATAATCCAACATATAGCCTATTTAGGTTATATCCAATGGTTTTTTAGCCCATCTATTTTTTTTTAATGTTTTTCATATCAAAATTTTGTTTCAATTTTTTAATATTCTCGATTTGCCTATTATTATTTTACTGATATAATTATTAAATTTCATATCTATTACCTTTTTTTAATTACCCAATTATGGTGACTCCTTGATTGTAGGATCTTGATTTCTATTTCATTAATATTTCATTTGTTTCTATTTTTTTTTTCCTCTTCCCTTTCATTTTCCCCTCTGACTATGACAACTATTTCTCAAATTTCCATTTTTTTCTTTTGATTTTGATTTCTCCGTTTTTGAAATATTTCTTGAAAAATTACTCTTTTCTGTTGCAAAAGACCAAACCAAACCCATAATCTTCTTTCAATTCTTCTTCCTTTGCCTTTACTTCATCATAAACCAGAAATCGAAAGGTATTTCTCAACTAAAAACCATTTCTTTCTTTCCTTTTATTAGATGAAATCCCCTCATTTGGGCCATTTCGATTCCATGGCAGGTATTTTTTGTTTTTTACTTTGTTATTTGTTCATGTTGTTTCTTTCTTTCTTTTTTTCAGTTCGAGGTTTGGAATTTTTCAATAAAAATTTGAGTTTTTTTATTATCATTTATCAAGTTTTTTAGAATGATTTTGATCCGTACAATGTCTTTTCCCTTTGTCGAAAATGATGTTGTCGCAAAAGGAGGCATTTTCTGCACTTTTATGTGTTAGTACAGTATTGTACAATACATACTTGTCTGTTCTGCACTTTTCTTCGTCCTGCAATTACGTACACTACAGTATAGTACAGTACATATTGATACAATATTTTGTACATTACATATTGTACAGAAATTGTATAGTACATGTATTGGTTCATATTATCAATATTGTACTGTACTGTACGTAATATAATATGTTTTTATGCATATATATATTGTAGCTCATCATTTTTTTCCTATAAGTTTCACATCATTGTACAATCTTATACTAGTAAATCGTTTTTCTAAAATGGAATGAGTGTAGTTTTCACATAATTGTACAATCTTATACTATACATGTTTTTTTTGGTAAATCATTTTTATAAAATGGAATGAATTTTTTTATATTAAATTATCATGTGTGTTAATTCTTTTTATTTTATTTTTAATCCTAAATTATTTTATTTTATCTTTAATGTTTTTTTAAATCACCATTCTCTCTCTTCCTTATTCATTAATTATATGATTCCTTGATTTATGCAATTCAAATCTCAATTATTTCTCTTCTTTCCTTCTTAATTAATTTTGTAAGGGTGATTCGGGTATTTTGTATATTAGGTAGGCCAAAAAGCCTTATTAATTATGGGTAGGCCAAAAAGTATTATTTTAGTTAAAAATAGGCTATCTACTAAATTAACCCTTTGGATTATGGGTGTTTGATTAAATAAATCATGAAATTTTATATTCATGATATTGTTGGAACAGAGAAGGAATTTGAACAACAACAGAACTTGTATTGATACATAACTGATTACAATAACAAAATGATCAGTAATAACAAGTAAATAATAAAACAGAAACGAAGGACAACGTTACTGTAGAATGCTTCAAAACACGAGCAAGGTCGTTGTCCTGAAGTCGATATTGCCCCGCTCAAGTTGTTTGTGGTTCGACGGCAATTCGGTTCGGCAGGATTCGATGAAGCGTTCTTGAATTCAACAACCAGAGATTCAAGAACCTGGCAGAACACCTTTAGACGAAGAACGGAAAAGAGAAAACAAAAAAAATAGAAATCAGAGTTTCAAGTTGTGAAGAATGGAGAGAATTTGTTTCCTATTTATAGTGAAACGAATCCGTAATTCCAAAACCGAAATTAATTCTGGATTAAATTCCGGAATTAATTCTGCCAATGTAATAGTTCACCGGAAACAGTAACGCTGCCTGAAACTATAACCTAAATTAGATTAGTCTTCTTCCTCCTCCTTATTTTTCTGTTTGATGTCTTCTGCATTGCCCAAATTCGACTTTCACTGTTTTTTTTATCTCCGTTCGTTAGTGCCAATAAAACCGCATGCCATTGATTCAAATTTCGTTTCACCGATTGCGAATTCGATGCCCGACCATTGTTCTTTTGCGATTCTTCTTGAAACGGGTCGTCATTTTTGTTGGAGAATTGGGTTTCGGGAAGGTACATATTTCGGGATTCTAATACCAGGATGAACCTGTTTCAAAACCTTGAATATGTAGATCTTGTAAGTTTCTACAAGTTACTTTTAATTAAATGTTTATTTTATTCAATATTTATTTTAAATTTCTATTTACGTATCTTTCAAAACTGTTACCTCTGTTCATCTGTAATTTACTAATTTTGTGCCCTATATCAATTTTAACTACACATCAATCAATGTTTACTAAAAGTAAACGGTTTATAAAAAAAATTACTTTCCAATTCTCTGGCAAACTAACTTTCTCTTTATTTGTAGAACAAGTTTCTTTTAATTAAATGTTTATTTTTATTCAATATTTATTTTAAATTTCTATTTACATATCTTTCTATTTAAATTTCTATTTACCCAATTTTTTCACTGTATTTTATAAGATGACGAGGAAGAAAGACATTTGAATTTTTGGGAAGAAGAATATTCAGAAGTCTAAAGATTTTTATTTTATTTTTTGTTTAGATTTAATTTTTCCACTAATTTTGACATTTTGTAAAATTTAAGGGATTTTATAACTTTTCTTAAATCTTGCACAAATAAAGAGAAATTAAATCGGGGTATGTTTGCCTTTTCATAATATAATTTAATTTGGCCGGTGGTGGTTTTTGGTAGTTTTGATATATATATATATATATATATATATATATAAAAGATTGTATTTTTCTGAAATAAGTAATTTGTCCATTACTAAAATTAACCCGATATATGGAATTAACAAAAATATACAAATGTATTTAGGTTATAAATAAAGAAATATTTTTTAAGTTGATAAATTCGGGTTGGTTCGATTTAACCCAAACTTATTTTAATAGAATCTTGAACCAATCCAATCTATAAAATTTTTAAATTATTTGAATCCAACTCAATTTAAACAAGTTTATAACCCAAATTAAACCATATGAGTTGGATAGGGTTGGTCGAGGTTTTTTTTCACACACCTAGATACAAGATTTGTTTAATGTTAAGCAGAAAGATTTATTTTTGGATATAAGATTGTTCAATATGAAAAATATGTAATGTGTGGAATTTAATTAATTATGACACATTTGTTATCATGAATTATTATTTAGAGATTCTGCTGTCCTGTCATGCAGCTCTTTTGGAAGAAAGCAAGTCCGAGGGCAGAAGCCTCATTTTTCAAAATAAATAAATAAATAAATAATATATATATATATATATATATATATATAAATAATATATATATATATATATTATATATATTTTTTTTTTTTATATATATATATATATAGCTAGCTGCTCTCCAATCACGCGTGATGTTAGTTCTATTTACGAGAAGAGCTGCGTGTCAGGAGAATCTCTAAATTTAGAGATTCTCCTGACACGCAGCTCTTCTCGTAAATAGAACTAATTTAGAGATTCTCCTGACAAGCAGCTCTTCTCGTAAATAGAACTAACATCACGCGTGGTTGGAGTGTTAGGTTATGTAGGAAATTAATCAATATAGTATTCGAGATTACAGACAGTTTGCACAAGTTAATTAGAGAAAATGGATTAAATTGTTTTTAGATAATCTATGTTAAATGTTCATTGTTATTTCTTTCCATTGAGTATATGCTCAGTTACTTTTATGGACAGTTTTTGGTGTCTTATTCATCAATATATATTTTTTAAATTATTCTTCTTCCATGATTCACACCAATTTGAGGAACCTTTTTGGAGGTTACTTGCCGGCCGTTGATGACTATTTTTATTAAACTTGTAATTATTTTGAGATTTCACAATGTTAATTTATGATTTTTGATCTGTCAACATAGTAAACACGATGAACAGTGAAGTCTTTAATTTTAAACCATAAAAAAAAATCACATGGTTCCTGAAATCATTCGGTTCAGATTTCTACGCCTGCTTCCTGACGTGGGCTCTACCTCTTCATGGGCTCTTTGTTTACTTAAGTCTATTTTATATTTTAGCCTTTAGTTTGGGCCCTCTTGTCTTAGGCCCTATTATATCAGCTCTTTGTCTTTAGGTCTGTTTACTTTCTTTGGTAGCCCTATATAAGTACTGTTAAGGGCAACTTTCAAGGCAACTTTTGATCATTTGAATACATCTATTTTTTTTTTTTTTTAGTTACATCAAAGTGGGGAAGGAGGGTCTCGAACCTTCGACCTCAAGGAAAGAGAGTATATGCCAAACCAGTTGAACTATGCTCATGTTGGCGAATACATCTATTTCAATGCCTCTCAAGAAATATAGTAAATATTGATATTTCTTTGAGGCCTTTCTTCTTGTCCACGCCACTTCCACATGGGCTCAGCCTGCATCATTCAGTTCTTGATAGGCGTGTTTCTTTTTCAAAGGACAGGCTAGTGTTTAATATTCCAAGGAAAAAGTTTTCAGAGTTAATAATATTCGAGATTTGAATTAATAAAGAATTCATGCAAATAATATAAATCTCATAATTAAAGCATATTCCTGTATTTCTTTTTTTATTTTAAAATATTAAATTACATCATTCAATTGATTAATTTTAATGAAATTTAGAAACATATGGCATAATCTCTAAACTATTAAAATTTTCATTTTAAGTCCCCAATTTTTACATAAAATTAGGTTTCAATTTCTTCTGCAGATGTGGATGCGTGACATCATCAAAATTCAAACCTATCTATTTAATGGTACTAGTTCTTTAATATTTTTCAGTTTAATTTTTTGAAACGTTTAAGACTATTTTTTTAATTAAATACCTTATTAGAAAATTGATATTCGTATACACTTAAATTTCTATAGATTTTTTTTTGAACCGGTTGATGGAAACTACACGAAGCCCGCTGGTTTCCAAGGCGAGGACTACTGTTTACCTTCATTTATTCAAAATTTTTTAAAAGGACATAAACACAGAACGGGTTGATGGTAACGTGCACCAAACCAAACCCATATTTGTTCTATTAATTGAATATTTAATCACTACTTATAATAATAATTTAAGTAATTTCACCATTCATTAGTTTTAATTTGCGGGTTTCACTCATTAAACATAAAAAATACATAATAATTAATATTGAGAGAGTGAAAAATATTCCTTCTAAAGTTATACAAAATCATTGAAAAAAAAAATAGTTGTATAGTTTGATGATTACAAGGTTATGAAAAGTGAAACTATTCAATTCTATTACATCCCTTGCTTCTGTGACTTGACATGATGATATTCTAGTTTGATTTTTTTTTTTTTTTTTTTTTATAACAAATAGTTAGTTAATAGACTCCTAAGTTAAAACATCACCATTTAAGGGTCCGTTCGACACAAATTTTCCTAAAAATATTTTAAGTGATATATTTTAGAATAAATATAAATTAAGGGTTTCATCTAAAAACGAGTATACTAAAGGTGTTTTTGGAAGAATCACAAATAGTGTATTTTCTCCAAAAACACATTTTAGTATACTAAAGTGTTTTAAGATGAAACACTTAATTGATATTTATTCTAAAATGTATCACTCAAAATATTTTTAGGAGAATTTGTACCAAACGGACCTTAAGAGGGTGTTTGGTGCATGAGAATAATAAAGTGATACTTGGGAATATGATATCTTAAAATGTAAAGCCTATATTATAATAGAAAGTGTGGTTTAGTTTTTTATTAATTAACTTATTATATTATTTACAATAACAATTTACTTAAAAAATCACTTCATAAGAAATTAAAAAATCAATAATTAAAATTAAAAGAAACTAAATTTATTATTTAATATTTATTTATGATGGGTTTAGATAGAATGCCATATAAATTGTAATTAGCCCCCGTTTGGTTCGCTATAATTTAAGTTACCAGTAATCTAATACCTGGGAATCTGATGCCAGAGTATTTGATTACTGAAAATCTTAGATTACCTTGTTTGTTTAAATTAATATTATTGTGAGGATGCCTGATAATTTGATGTAACAACCCCAAATTCCCAAAACATGAAAATCATATAATATCAAAAGTGGAAGCATTAAAAAATCAAATCAAAGTTATTCCCATTAAAATCAATTCAATAAATATGTTCACAACCGATCTGTTTTATTTTAAAACCATAAAATTATTAAAATCAAAGACAATCTCATACTATTGTCAAGAAAAACTCAACATAGTAAAAGTGACAACATTTATTTGGAATTAAAACGAACAAAGTCTAAACCCAAATTCCATAAATAAAGAGAAGGACAATATTCGTTGGCATGCAAATCCGTGCCAACCAGACCATCTGCTTCGAACGTCATCAGCCACCAATTTTCTTCTTTCCTTTACCTGAAAAAAATAATATAGCATCACGAGGCTACGCCCAATGAGTAGAATAATGTTAAAAATAAAATAATGCCATGAGAGGTTTCCTAAGTCTTTAAGTCCATTATCGGCCTCACCGACTTCCAAATATTCTCTCACACCAAATCAAACGGAACTTATCATAACATTCCAATACTTTTCTTAGTCTGCAAATTAAGAGATAACTCAATCGAAAAAGATTTAAACACTCTTTTCTCAATTTAAAACCTTTCGATAAAAACTTCCTATCAATACCTCTAATCTTCTCTTTGTTCGCAAACAAAGAGAGACTACGCACGATAAGGAATTTAAACACTATTTTTCACAATTTAAATCCTTATGAGAATATTCTTTTCCATTTGTACCGATGGAATGAACCTTCCCCGTTAAGTGTTATTTAAGTCATGCACAACTAAATAATCTCTCTTAACGGTATATTCTTCATTAAGCAAGGCTTTGCTTAATGCGAACCTACCACCATATTACCAAATGTTTTTTAAAGTAATATGATACACAATCATCACTACTCAAGATGCTAGATAAGCCTAAGCTTAACTCTCCACTAGAAAATTCGTTTCTCCACAAAAACGTTATTTTCTAGACGAAATTTCCCTAATTATAAATTTTAGAAAATTCACCCTAAAAACCATCTTAGAATGATCCAAAATCACTAAAAAATCCACTTTGGGTCACTTTTAACAATTTCCAACAAATCACAAGTCTAGAAATAAAACTAGCCTAAACTAGTGTAGTTTCGCTCCTTTTTGGGTCCTTCAAAGTATGGAACTTTTCTATCTAAAATCCAGCGGCATAAAGACTCTAATAGCACTCCCAAAATCGGCCCTAAACATCCAAAAATACACCACAATCGATTCAGAGTTCAATTAATGAATATTTAACCGCCTAGGCTACAATTTATCAACTTAGTGGCACTAATCATTCAATTATAATATTCACAATCAGCAAGGTTCAATCATCTTAAAACACTAAAAAATATACTTAAACTTCCAAATAAAGTCATGCAAACACGTAAAATCAGTTTCAGCATAAATCGATATCGATAGTCAAAATATAGACATTCTTTAATTTCAAATTTTTGCATGCTTTTAATCCCAATTCATATACCATACATTCAGCCCCAAAGTCCCTTTAACATGCATCTAACGACCCATTTAAATGCTCAAAATCAGAGATTAATACTATCAAAGAAAAAAAGAAAAACGTACATGATAAAATTTAATCTTTAACACAATTCTAATCACCTTTCAACTAGCCTTTTTCACAATTCAACTTTCTATCTCAAGACCGTAAGAATTTGAAACAAACCTCTAACTATTTAATATTTATACTAAAATACCACACAATTAAAAGGAAACAACTACGAACACATGCGACGAAACGAAACAAAAAGGGAGAGGCAAAACAGCCCCCCTCCTCCTTGGTGGCGTCGGGTAGCAGCAGTCTTAGGGGCTGTGTTGCCCCTTATCGTGGTGGCTCGACATGACGGGTTTTTTCGACATTCGAAAGGTAATGAGTTTTCAAGAAGAATCCATTTTAGGGTTTCTAGGGTCTGAAGGAAATTGAAAGGAATAAGGAATTTGAAGAAGAAATATAACATTTTTATAAAATTGATGGGTTTTAATCACATCTAAAACAAAATTCCAGAAACTTAAGAGAAGAAATTCCATTACCTTGAATTCGATTCTCGATGGAAAACCTTCTAATCTTCGCTAAACTTTCACCAAATGAAAGTATGACGAACCACACCTAAAAATCACAAAGAACAGAAAAGTTGATCAACCCGAAGGCCTCTTAGATCGGCGACAAGAAGAAAGAAGAAGAGGAAGAAGCCTTACCTTGATGTCTCTTTACACTGTCTTTCATGTGAATGAGATGAAGAAACCCACGTTCTTTTTTTTTTTCTCATTTACATGCCACTTTCTCTTATTTCCCTTTTTTTTTTATCCAATAAATGGCAATTAATATTTAATTCCTGAAAAGATAATTAATATTAATCACCAAAACTTATCCAAATTTCCAATAAATATTACAAAAAGGAAAGTGATATTTATTTATTTAAAAACTTACCGGGAACACGGGACGTTACAATCCTTCCATCTAAAAGGCTTTTTGTCCCCGAAAAATACTATTGCTCATGAAAAAGATGGGGATAAACCTCACACATCTCTTCCTCTTGCTCCCAAGTAGCCTCCTCATGTGTTTGATTCTTCCATAGAACTTTAACCAAATTAATGGTTTTGTTCCTCAGAATCTTTTGCTTCCTAGCCAAAATTTCAACCGGTTGCTCTTCAAAAGATAAATTGCATTCAATTGAACCGGCTCGTAGTCAATCATATGAGATGGGTCAACAATGTATTTTCGCGGTATATAGACATGAAACACATTGTGAACTCCTAATAAGGCCGGTGGCAAACTAAAAGTCTCAATCCTCTCCAAAATCTCAAATGGTCCAATGAACCTCAGACTCAATTTTCCTTTCTTTCCAAATTTCATAACTCCTTTCATTGGAGCTATCTTTAGAAACATGTGGCCACCAACAGAGAACTCAAGATCAATCCTCTTCAACTTTTCTGCCTACTCTGGGCATTTTTCATCCTTTCTCTAATCAATTCTACTGATTCATTAGTCATTTGCACCAACTCAGGTCCCAAAAGTTTCCTTTCTCCAACTTCATCCCAATGAACATGAGATCTGTATTTTCTTCTATATAGAGTTTCAAAAGGTGCCATCTTGATCGTAGCTTGAAAAATATTGTTATAAGCAAAGTCTACCAAATATAGCTTCTCATCCCAACTGCCTCCAAAATCAAACACACATGCTCTATATTAGGAATGGTGTCCTAGAACTTGTAATTATTTAATAAAGATAATTTATTTCGAATAAATTAAATAAATAAACATAAGTTCTTTATATTATCTAAATTGAATCAATGAATGATATTAGGAATATATGGAAATATATTAATATCAAACATTTAAATATAAAAATCCTAAGTCACTCTTATGAAATCATGACTTAGTATGTGAGTCATACGAGAGGATTAAAGTCGAGATAAGTAACTTAAAAGTGTCTACAGTAAATGGATAACGTTTGGGAACCTTATCCTCGTAACACTGTTGATAGCTTCACATTTTGTTTATAGACAAATGATCTAATCCTGATCATTCATGTGGGTGACATGAAATGGAAGTATCATATGCAATGCCGATTGTATAAGACAGGACCACGATGTTTGATAAAAAATTTCATTAGTACCGTTTACGAGAAATGATCGAATATCAAACTAAGTTTATCAACCGTGATAGATCTCAATCCCAAGTGAAATGTGGACTCCTATTTGTGGAGTTATATTCTTTGATTCACATCATTGAGAGCGATATGATATGAACGCTCAATACACTCCTGTTTTAGGAACATAACTAGATAAGTAGTTAGGAACGGATTTTCTCACGAGATGGAATTCATAACTTTCCTATACATTAACGATATCAGTGTGATGCCTAAACATTTTAAGAACTTTAGGAAACTCCCTTGATGTACTGATTCGAGACATGAACAAGTGGCGCCATGACTTCTACTGATCACAGAAGTATATTATCTCTAGTTCGACTAAAGATAATGTTCATTGGAGAATCAGCGGGAACACAAGGATAAAGCAGTAATTACGGGGGCAAAACAGTAAATTTAATCCGCTTGTAATTATGAGGGTTCCACGTGAAGGATATATCACAGATATAAATAAAAGATAAACTAAATGGACATAACTCATCTATAGTGAGGAGAGTTCAACTATGAATCTATAGTGGAATTATTCATAGTTATATAATAAGTAATTAACTAATTATGAGTTAATCACTTAATTGACTAATTATTAAGCTCGTGATCTATAGGTCTATCGGGTCCCTATGCTAGCCCAAATATCGTTGTAGCAAAACTAAGTTATTAATCTTACTATATTAAAAGTGGCAATGAGGGGAGAATCTTTCACTTCCAATTCTACCCTCAATTAACCATTTTAAAATCCTTCATAGTTACATGATTAGTGCAAACTTCCAGGAACCTTCTAATGGTGGGGGGGTTGTAATCGTGCAAACTTCCAAATAGTGTAATGATTAGTGCAAACTTCCAAGTGAATAAATAAAACTCTTCATAATGTGTGCATGGTTGTAATCCATAATAAATGAACATGCATGAATTTAGGGTTCAAGTGATATATCTTAATAATAATATATTAAAAGTGACAATGAGGAGAGAATCTTCCAATTCCAATTCTACCCTTTTTCACATTTAATTGGCCAAATACTATAAAAATAAAAGTTCAATGTTCAACCTCTCCACTTTATTCATCCATTTTAACAAAGTCCACATTCCAATTAAAGACGACCTCTACAATACAATCTGTGCAATTTGTCTCTCTTAAATAAATAAAAACGTTTTCTCTACCTTTGCATGTATTTTCTTGCTATAATGCTCCACCGTGTACATAACCGAAAATGGCAATTGATGGGTGTCGAAACCACCAAAAATAATTAACTTACTCTCGGGATTTAGAAATTCGTAGTAGTGGTGAGTAAGGTCGATCTCCACAGGGAAAAGAGAATTAAATTAAAGTTAACTAAAAGGGGGGTTTTGAATTTTGAAAATATGAAGAAAACAAAATTAAAAAGAATAAGAAATCAAATAAAGAAAAGCTTCCAACTAAAGGTTAATCTCGGTTATGATTCATAAATTTGATCATCGATTACTAAACATACTTCATAAATTCATCTCTAAATTGGTTGGGAGTTGCCGGAACAACAAATGCTCTTCCTTAAATTCTCGATAGCCAAGGTACGACCTAATGACTACTTCCCTAATTAATTACAGATAACCCTAGAATACGATAATAAGGTTTAATCTATTAAAAACATTAAGATGAGAAGAACCCAATTACTAACTAACAAACACAGTACGACAGATTCATTTAAGTTAGATCATAAATTCCCATAACATAAATCAAAAAGTGTCCTTTATCAATTTATGCTATCATGCTACTTGTATTAGAACAATTAAACAAGTACGGATTTAACAGTTCTAACTAATGATATGCAAAATTAACAATTGAACAACGGGCCCTATTGCACAAGAATTAACTAACAATAAAATATGCAAAGAGAAATTACGAATAAAGAGAAAATAGGAATTAAATTGAAGAACAAAACCTCACAATTTATGAATCAAACCTCGATAATCCTCTAGTTGGAATAATTAAATTAGCTAGAAAACATATTAAAAACTACCTAAAAGTTCTAAGAAAAATAGGGGAAAGAGGGATCTTGAATTAGGGTTCAAAGGGTGCTTTAAATAGCCAAAAAGAGATAGAAAATCGGATAAAAATAACAAAATCTGCTACTTTATCCGCTGAAGCCAGCCGAGCCGCCTTCATGTGTAAGGAGCCGCGCGGAAGCCGATCGAACGAGCCGATCCGTGATCTGCGAGCCTCACGCGCTTCTTCCTTGTCACGTCGCCAAGACAGAGCGACATGTCGCTCCGTCATCTGCTGCCAGCCTATATGGTTAATGCGCGCTGACGTCAGCGCGTAGCTTTTCCTTCCCTATGATGACGTCAACACAGCCTATATTCATTATTTTTAATATTTCTCGTCGCCGCGGCGACGGGTCTCACGGTCGCTGCGCCCACTCTTGGGTTTTTGGCCCGGAATTCTATTTTTGGTTGCAGGCCGCGGTCAGGAGCCGTGGCCGCGGCCGTGGGCCGTTTTCAACATTTAAATGGGCATAACTTCTCCGTTTTAAGTCTGAATTGAGCGCCGTTTTCGCCTACGTTCATGAAATTCAACGATTAACAATATTATGGAGATAAAACCACTTATAAACATGTGTAAATTACGAGTTATCAGCAATAAAGATGGATGTTCAAGTTATAAATTATTTTCGGTGGCTCTTGGTATAAATTCAATGTTTTGGTCTAAATCCAAATTAGTTCACTTGCATTGATTTCTCATAATTATCCATTCAAAGTTCAATGTTGAATGTTCAAGTTATAATTTATTTTCGGTGCCTCTTGGTTAAAATTTAGATGCTTTGGTCTAAATCCAATTTAGTTCACTTGCATTGATGTCCTATAAAGCTCCATTCAAAGTCCAATGTATTAAAGTATATATAAATAGATGTAGATAAGTCTTCCAACTTATATTATTTTTTATTCATTTTCACCCAAAATACTTGAAGAAAGTGATTATTCAAATATCAGAGAGCTTAGACATTTTATGAGAAAATGGAGAATCAAGATTCGAGTGCTTCGCAAGAGAAATAGACAAAATTTGAAACCCAAATTACAGATTATGAAAGTCATTTTCATAGATTAAGAGGTAAGTGTTGTAAAATAAATTTAATATTATTTTATTTAGATTAACATCACTTCATATTCTATTTATATTTTTCAGGGGATTAAAATTCAGGTTGCTATGTTCAATATTGAATATGTTAAATCACCAATTGACCCAAAAGCTTAAGCCAATGGGTAAAGGTAGATTTAATCATATATAATATATCTCAACACTCCCCCTCACATGTGGGCTTGGATAATTGCACAAGACCCAAACATGTGGAATTTAAATGGGGAGGAAATAAGAGCAAATGACACAACGGAGAGTCGAACTTGAGACCTCCTGCTCTGATACCATATTAATAATGTGGGCATCCATCTCAAAACCAATTGGTAATGAGAGGAGAGACCCTTAGAGTTTATAAACCTTGTGAGTTCCCTACATCTTTCCGATGTGGGATTCTCAACATGCCCCCTCAAGATGGTGCCTCTTTTGGGTTCACCATCTTGGGTCGAATCCCATTTTTTGGATCGAATGCCCGTTTGGGCCTGTTGGGCTCTGATACCATATTGAATATGTTAAATCACCAATTGAACCAAAAGCTTAAGCCAATGGGTAAAGATAGATTTAATCATATATAATATATCTCAACATTCAATGAAGTAATTGACCAAATAGGAGATTCACTAGCAAAGAACAGCCTACTACATTAAAAATGAAACTGTGATTTTGAAGCCCAAGTTACAAATTATGAAGGTCATTTTCATAGATTAAGAGGTAAGTGTTGTAAAATAAATTTAATATTGTTTTATTTAGATTAGCATCACTTCATATTCTATTTATATTTTTTAGAGGATTAAAATTTAGATTTATAAAAATTTAGGTTGCTATGTTGAATGAAGTAATTGACTAAATAGAAGATTCACTAGAAAAAGATAGCCTACTACATTAAAAATGAAACTGTGAATGTGATAAAAGAAAAATACAGTAACGTCAACGATAAGATTAACAAAAACAATACACGATCACGTGCAACGCACGTTATTTTGACTAGTTTAACTTAGGAAGAACAAATAATTTAAGTAATTGAATTTCTATATTTTTTTTTCAAGGACAAAAGCCCAGAACTGATTGATGGTTACTGCACGAAACCCGCCAGTTTCCGAGACGAGGAGTTCTATTTCCATTCATTTATTAAAAGGACAGAAATTCAGAACTGGTTGATGGTAACGTAACACGTGTACGAAACCCTGTATATTCATATTTGGTATCAATTAACTGAATAATCAATCACTACTTATAATTAATAATTTAATTACTTTCAAGATTTATTTGTTTTAATTTGCGGGTTTCACTCATTTAAAAAAAACATAATGATTTATATTGAGAGATAATGAAAAATATTCATTCTCAAGTTATACAAAATCATTAAATGCATTAAGTTTAGACCCAATGATGAATACAAGGTTATGAAATGTGAAACTTATTCTATTCTATATCGCAATCCCTTGCCTTCTCTGTGATTCGAAATGTTGATAATTCTAGTTTAATTAAAACAAACTATAGTATTATTTTTTTTATAAAGATAGTTAGTAGACTGTTGAGTTAACAATTAACCCATTAAAAGATTATTAAATAATTATAATAGAATTTACTAAAGCTACTTTGCAAAATTTAAAACTTAATTTTCATTTACGAGAGAAAAAATAAATAAAAAAGGGTGAAAAATCATTATAGCCACTTTTTGAGGTCAAAGTTAGCAAATGATCACCTTTTGAGATCTTTGGGGGTAGCCACTTTTTACTATTCAATTTTTTAAAATACCAAAACTGCCTTTTTTGTATAATAGGTATAGTCTGACACCCCCTGACATTCTGACACGTCTGTATATTGTGTATAGTCTGACACTTCTGACATTTTTCTTTTCCAATGCAATTTTTCTTTCCCAATGCATTGTTTCTTTCTAGTTTATGGTATATTTAGTATATTGTTTATAGTTCTTTAGTCTATTCAGTATATTTTGTATATTTTTTATTTTTGATTTTATACTACATATTTTGATTTTAAATCATTTTTGTAGATTCATTTTAGTATATTATTTATATTTTTTTCCTCGCATATAAAGTGTTATGCACATTTGGTATGTTGTCTATATCGTCCTTCGGTTCGTATGTGCATTTGAGAAAAAGTGAAGGATGCACGTAATACACATGTAATTTAATCTGTAAATGGAAAACAAAAAGAGTGTTAATTACATAACAATAATATACAAAAAATAATTAATATACAAACAGAATAAAAGAACTGTATTTTATGTACAGTACATATATTATATAATGTACGGCTAACAAAAAAAAGAACATAAAAGAGGGAGGAGTGTATATCACGTATAGTAAGTATATTATCAAATGTACGACTAAGAAAAAAACAGAACATAAAGGAAGGGCTGTGTACACCAACCCTCGCCATTTTTTCATATATTGTGTATATTTAAGAATGTATATTTTAGTAACCAATATAGTGGACTAAAAAAACAGACGGTTATGTATATTACGTATATTACAAAACTATACATTAAAAGAACATTAGAGAGATGATGAATATAAAAACAGACAATTATGTATAGCACGTATATTACAAGATATATATTTAAACAAACCACAGAAAAGGTATATTACGTATATTACAAACTGTATATTAAGCAAAATAGAAGTATAACGTATATTACGTATATTATAGACTGAATATTAAACAGACCAATGAAAAATATATATTGCATATATTACATACTTTATATTAAGCAAGATAGAAGCAGAACGTATATTACGTATATTACAGACTGAATATTAAACAGACTACGAAAAAGTGTATAATACGTATATTACAGACCACGAAAAATATATATTACGTATGAGAAAAACACATAGTTTATGTATATCACGTATATTACAAATAATAAATTTAAACAAACAAACAAAAAAGTGTATATTACGTGTGTTACAGACTGTATATTAAGCAAAACAGAAACAGAATGAGAACCAACAACAATTATGTATATTACGTATATCACAAAAAAGCTATATTTAAAGAAACATCACCTTAAAAAGATAAATAAAAAATGTATATTACATATATTACATGTATCACAGAAACACTATTAAGAATAATACATTTCGTCAAATCTTTGATATTTTGGTTTAGGTATGCGAGATTTGGAACAAAAACGTTGAAAAATATTTATGAAAAAACGAGAATGAGAAGAAATTAAGTAGAGAGATAGTAAATTAAAAAGTGTATGAAATTTGTGAGATAAACATTTGTAAATCCTTAATATATAAAAGTGGTGATGTTTAAGAAACTTTTTTGGACTACTATACCCCTTTTAAAATCTTAAAATTACTAACATGTCATTATATATAACCTTTTAAAACCTTCAAATTACTAAAAATGCCATTATTATTTATACTCCACTATCTATTAAATGACTATTTATATTTTAATAAAATATTTCTCTTTTTTTTATAAATAAAATATTTCTCTTCATTGAATAAGAAATTGTCAATTTTATTAAATAAATCCCTTGGTTTTTTTATTGTTTTCACAACATCAAATTATAAAATAATTGAAAAAACAAACACAACATATGAAAATGAATGTGATATTAAAATGAATTTATTGTTTAGATTTATCACCAATTTATGAAAAATAAATTATATTTAAGTATTCAAATATTAAATGATTTAATAAAGGTGACGGTGCTTTAATTTTAAAAAATATTAAAAAAAAACATAAATTGTCTAAAAAAAACAGTTAAGATTAAAAAAACAACTACAACAAAATATAATTTATTGCATTAGTAATGTTATAATATTTTATAATATTTAAATAAATTTAAATTTTTTAATTAAAAATATTTAAAAGTTTAAAAATCAAAGAAAAAAAAATATAATTTCTTAAATTTTAATTAAAATTAGAAATAAATAATCTATAAATGCAAAAATTAACTAACATATGTATATAGAACAAACAATTTATTTTTATTTGGTAGTATAAATTTTAAAAATAAAGATGTTAAAAAAATCGTCTTATATAAAAGGCCATATAATTATGTAAATTAGTAAACTATACGATAGTTTAAATATTAAATAGAACATAATAATATGTTAATAAAATCATTTCGAAAAAAATTTATAAACCATAGAAAAATCAAATAAAAAATATTTCGATCTTTTAAATATTTCTATGTTAGAAAAAATATCACGTGCGACGCACGTGGTAAAAGACTAGTGATTAAAATGATGGATATTTGAAAAAAAAAATGAAAGAATGAGGGAGAGAAGGAAGAAATTGATATGAAATGGATAAAGAAAATGAGGGAGAGAAAGAAGAAGAAATGAAATGAAAGTTTGAAAGAAAATGATATGAAATTGATAAAGAAAATGAGAGAGAGATGAAAGAAGAAATGAGAGAAAAAATGAAAAAATGAAAAAATGTAGGTGGAAGGGAGAGAATGGAATATATAAAAAAACATAGGAGGGAAAAATGGGAGGGAAATTTTTATAAAAAAATTAGAGAGAGATGAATATTAAAAAAAAAAAGACAAAAGAAAGGGACGGTGGGTGAGGGAAGGGGAGGAGAGAGGAGAGAGAAAAGAAGGAATGATGTGACATGAAGGGTTTTTTGGTCTTTTTATATTCATATGTGGCTAATCAAATTAGTTTTTGAGAGGTATGGCCATTGACTAAAAGAGGAAGGGAAAAAGTGTCATTGAAATAATTAATCCATAAAAAAAAGAAACATTATATACCTGTCATGCCTTGTAAATGAAAAACTTTCATTTACGAGGAAAATTAACATTGGATGATCTAATTTATTCTTTTTTTCAATAGTTGGTTACAATTAATGGACGAGGACCACCCAGACCTGATAACTCAATTAAATTCATATCTAACTCCCCACCAATAATTATGACACCATCTCTCTCTTTTTCATATTTTGAGTGAAGTGGACTAGCTTTAAACAAACATATCACATCAAAGTCCATTAAGATTGAAATATGAATTTATTAAAGAGATAATTATCTCAATGACAATTTTTTCCATCCACTTTTAATCATTAGCCATACATGTCAAAAATTGATTTGGTTAGCCACCATTGAATATAAAAAGACAAAAAAACCCTTAATGTCAAATCACTCACTCTCTCCCCTTCTTCCCTCACCGTCCCTTTCTTTTGTTTTTTCTTTTGTTTTTTTGTTTTTTTTTAATATTAATATCTCTCAGTCTACTTTTCATAATTTTTTTATAAAAAAAATTCTCTCCCATTTTTCCCTCTCATATCTTCTCAGGTACACTTCCCTCTTTTTTTTTTTTCCCTTTTCCTGCCACCAACTCTCTTTCTTTCTCATTTCTTTTTATTTTTCTCTCTCATCATTTCCAAACTCATATCTCTCTCCCTCTCTCTCTTGATTTCCAAAAAACCTTCTTCTTCACCCTCATTTTCTTCTATTTTTGCTTCACAAATTTTCAAAAAATGCATAAATATAGAATAGTTTTGCATAGATCTGACGAAAATCATGCCAAAAAATTTGATTTTTCCGTTTTTCTACATTTTTTCTCTCTATAAGTTCCAGATCTATGCGTTTTTTTTGAAGATCTTAAACAATAAAAGCTTAGATCTGGAAAAAAAAAATTATTATTACTTTTCCCTCCATGTTTTTCAACTTTAGAAATCTTAGATCTCGTTGGATCTTGAAAATTCAAAACAAGAAATACGTAGATCTAAATAGAATGTATGTTTTTTTTTGTTAAATTTATTTTCCTCCACATCTCTTGAGTTTTCTGAATATTTCTCTTTTTCGTGGTCTGCCGCATACGTAATATACACTTTTTCTTGGTCTGTAATACACATAATATATAGTATATGTAAGGTAGCTTTTTTGTGATATACATAATATATATAACTGTTGTTGGTTCTCGTTCTGTTTCTGTTTTGCTTAATATACAGTCTGTAACACACGTAATATACACTTTTTTGTTTGTTTGTTTAAATATATTATTTGTAATATACGTGATATACATAAACGATGTGTTTTTCTCGTACGTAATATACATTTTTCATGGTCTATAATATACGTATTATACACTTTTTCGTGGTCTATTTAATATTGAGTCTGTAATATACGTAATATACGTTCTACTTCTATCTTGCTTAATATACAGTGTGTAATATACGCAATAAACATTTTTTCGTGGTTTGTTTAATATTTAGTCTATAATATACGTAATATACGTTCTACTTCTATTTTGCTTAATATACAGTTTGTAATATACGTAATATATATTTTTTTGAGGCATGTTTAAATATAGATCTTGTAATATACGTGCTATACATAACTGTCTGTTTTTATATTCATCATCTCTCTAATGTCTTTTTAATGTATAGTTATGTAATATACGTAATATACATAACTGTCTGTTTTTTTTCTCATTTATGTCATTTGTTGTTTTATGTAATATACGTAATTCTTAATACCGTTTTATGCGATATATGTAATATATGCATTATATGTTTTTTTTTTAATATACGTAATATACATAACTGTTTTTTGTCTCTCGTTCTGTTTCTGTTTTGCTTAATATACAGTTTGTAATATACGCAATATACTTTTTATGTGGTCTGTTTAAATATATATCTTGTAATATACGTGTGATACATAACTATGTGTTTTTCTTGATATACAGTTTGTAATACACACAATATACGAAATATACGTACAATACCTATGTGTTTTTCTTGATGTACACCCCCTTTCTTTTATGTTCATTATGTAATATACATAATATAATATATATTTCGTTTTGTTTTGTTTGAATATTAAGTATTTTTTTTGTACATTTAGTAAAACTGAATTAACACTCTTTTTGTTTTTCATTTGCAGATTATATGACATGTATATTACGTATAACACGTACATTCACACTTTCTCAAATGCACTAATTGAGACGTGAAAAACGATATACTCAATATACCAGATGTACAAAACATTTTACATGAGAAGGGAAACTATAAAGAATATACTAAAATGAATCTACAAAATTGAATTAAAAATCGAAATATGTAGTATAAAATCAAAATGCAAAAACAATAAAAATGGACAACATACCCTAAATACACTGAAGAATTATGGACAATATACTGAATATACCCAAAAACTAGGGAAGAAAGAATGCATAGGGAAAGAAAAATGTCAGAAGTGTCAGACTATACGTGTCAGTGGTGTCAGACTATACCTGCCATACGAAAAGGGTAAAATATGTATATTGAAAATTTGAATAGTAAAAAGTAGCTATTAATTTTACTTTTAAAAAGTGTGGCTATTATGCTAAAAGTAGCTTCAAAAGTGGCTATATAGATTTTTCACCCTGTATTAAATTTAAATTTGTAGTGAGCTGTAGTTTTTCTTCTTCTTATTCTTATGCTTTCATTAAAAAAATAATTAAATATTTAGAACAAACTATTTATTTACTGAATATCGCAATATAAAATTTCAAAATAGAGAAATTAAAAATCAAAGAAAAAAAGAAAGCTAGATTCAACGAATCAATAATTAAAGGGGCAATTACTGAAATAACATATTTTTGCATATTAATTACTAAAATGTTTGAACTTATCAAAAATTACTCAAATAACATAATTATAGATCAATAAATTATTGAACTAAAAAAAATTAAATTTTTTAACAAATTCATTGAAAATAATAATAAAAAATGATCAAATAGTTCAATAAATTATTGACCTTGAATTTAAAAAACCAAAAAACAAGCAAAATCTTTAAAAATACTTATGAAAAATAGTTCAATAATTACTTGAATTACAGTTCAATAATTTATTGAACTATAATTATGCTATTTAAGTAATGTTTAAAAAATTCTGACATTTTAGTAATTAGTATGCAGATTTATACTATTTGAGACAAATTCTTATAATTAAACTATACTTTGGTTTAAGCAGAGATATTAATTTTTTTTTTAAAAAAACAGTTAATTTTATTAAAATGAATATTTAAGGACTAATTTTTAAAATATTTTCATGAGCTTTGAAAGTTTAAAAATGTTATTTAACCTGTAAAAATAAAATAAAAGTGAAGATTATATTTATTTTTCATAAAAAGAAAAAATTATCATCATTATCAACCATGTTATAATTACGTTAAAATAATTTTCACACTTAATAGATAATATATGTGGTAGACAAGAAATATAAAAAAAAAAATATGTGGTAGACATGAGTTTAACATCATTAAAAAAACTTATTAACATCATTAAAAAAACTTATTAATTATTATAGAATAATACTATATAGTTTAATTAACTTTTAATAAGAAAATCATCACCTACAATCATCTTTATTTACAAATAATATATATATATATATATATATATATATGAAGTTTGCTGTACATATTTTTTTTTCAATAATTAGTTAGTATTTAATCAAATTCATTCCAAACTTATTTAATCACTAAAAATATATATTATTGAGAATTTAACGTGCAACGCACGTGGTAATTATCTAGTACTATTAAGGGATGTTTGGTGCATGTGAATTTGGGGTCCGTGAACAAATCCAAACCAATTCAACTGTCCAAACTGAATCGAACCAAACCAGTTTTTAACCTCAGTCTGTTCAAACCAATAAATAATGGTTTGGTTTGGTTATGTTTTGTTTACATATTTTTATAGTGAATCCAAATCAAACCAATCCAATCGATTCTTAAAATTTAGTAATATAATATAATTAAATTTATAAATATTAACAAAAACTTGTTAGAATGAACAAAAAAGGAAGGATCTTTCAACCCTATTTTGTTATATTTGTGTAATTATAACCAAACTTTTTGAATTTTATTACGACTACATTTGTAATTATTTATTTATTTATTATATTGGACTTTTTGATAATTTGAAATTAGTTGTCCTAAAGTTTTTTAGAAGTTATTTTATTGTAATCTTTTATAAAGATGATTAATGGATTTGTGAATTAACATGACCCGTTAAAAGATTATTGATTATACAAATAAGTGTTTTTTTAAGATACTAGTAGATGAATACGTGCGCTGCACGTGTCTCACTAGCAGATGATACTTATATTAATCTTTCTCTCAAATACAATCTCTAATATTAGCTTTTAACTACTCAATAATGTATTCACCTTTCTTCCAAATATAGTCTCTAATATCAGATTTAATTACTCTTTGCATAAAATTGTACTATAATATGTGGAAGGAGGAGAACAATCAAATTCAACCCCATCATTTGAAAAATGAAATAATCATATGGAATAATGATGAAGATATTAACAATAATCATATGAAAAGTCAAATAAAAATATAGTAACAATAATTGCATTATAATCATTCATAGACTCAATAGTGATGAAGGCACACTCAGTCATCTATGGTTTCAAGTAGCAAATCATCCCAATTTCTCGTTAAATTCTTGGATTAATCAATATATATTGTTTCTCTAAAATCTCAACTTACAAATGAATTAAAAAATGAAACTTAAAGTAGTAAAAATAAAAACTAACCTAAAAAAGAAAACCAATCAAAATAAAAGACATTAAAAAAAAACTACTACAACAACTCATTTTCATATAATTATCTTGTAGAAAGTTCCTCACTCATTCTTGAAGAATCCATTAACAATTGGAGATGGTTCTGATCTCTAATTGAACTTTCACCAGCAAGGAGATCTAAAAATGAAATACTTCAACGTCTTTTCATGCTCCACAAATGATACACTTTCTTGACTATCAAGTATTTTACGAATTAAGATTTTGTGGTGGTGTCCCTATTTCAAGCTTTCATTTTAGTTATGTTTTGAGTCTTAACCATAGCGTGCAGACGAAGAGACCAACATGCAAAATCATTCTAAAGAGTAGAGGAAAAAGGAAGAGGAAGCTGGAAGGGACTTCGTTAAACTTGAGTGTTCTTTGACATATTTTTGTAATGATGGGTTGAGAAAACAAAATTTCAATTTATATTCTTATCTGAATAGAGTTAATAAAAATCATTAATTAAGATTTATTAATATAACACCGAATGAATGCTTACACAAATATCATAGGGTTTCCAAATTCAAAGAATCTTGGATGAAACAAAGAATTACATAGATGATTGACTCTTTAAAATATCATAATCAATGATTCAATGAATATACTAAGAATTTAGTGTAAATTTTTAATTAATTAAAAAAATAAAAGTAATTATATAGTTAGCCAATTATGTTTTGAGATAGGAACAACTACTTCAGAGGTAAAAAAAATGTGTTCCTCAAATTTGATCAACTGTGTATTTGACGCTGTTTATATTAAAAAAAAATTAACAGGTTAATTGAATGAAAAATTAATAATTAATAAAAAAATGTAGTCGAGGCTCACCCTTTTGCCCTTCTTCATAATCTATTAAACAAAAATATGTGAAAAAAATATAAATGATAATAAGTTCAAAATTGGAATTTGTTAGTCCACCAAAAATTGATATTGAGCAAGGTACTCACCCTCATTTAAGTTTTTTTAGTGAGATATCATTTACCATAAGTTGAACGTCAAAGTCTTTACTCGCTCCAAACCTTGAGAAATCCTGCTTAGGTAAGAAAACAAACGAACTTTATAAGGCCCAAGATTTATTAGTTAGTCAATGCAAATATAGTGAGTTATAAATTATAACTACTTGATCCATTACATACAAACTCTCATATTCATTGAATTGACTTTTAAGAGTCAAATAATTTAATTAACTTTATTTTGAATTTATTTAAATACTAATCTTAATTTCATCCCTCCGATCGGCTTCTAACGCGCAGAAAGCAGCCACGTAGCGGTTCTATCATTTAAAATCAGCTGGTTTATCTCTTCTCTTACTTCACATCGATCAGCCGTAAAATAAATAGCAATAGTACACTGATTTAATATGGAAAATGATGAAGAAATTTACTAGGGAAATGACCCGACTACCAGCCAGATCTTCTCGTAAATGGCATTTGCCAGGCATATCTTCTCGTAAATGATTTAATTACCCACACTGGCAGGCATACATTTTCCAGCAATTACTGTTCTTTCCCATATTTGGGAGTTAATTTTTTTTGTGGTTTACGAGGAAGGGCTGTTCACATCAGCGTCTCTTCTTATTCATCTTTAGAGAAACAATGAAAATTTTCCATCATCTGATATTAGAGACTATCATCAACCTTAAAACAGAAATCTCATCCACTTTATTTCTATTATCATTTCAAAATTCATCACACCTTGCAATTACAAGGACTCTTTCTATTACAAGGTCTGTTCCACTGATAAATCAAGTGGAGTGAGGGAAGAAAGATTTAGTCTATTAATAATAGAGAGGGAAGAGATAGTGTTTCCATTACACCAACTAATGGCTTCATCTTCAAACACACCTGCTGCTCTTGTGAGATGTAAGCAATGCACAGTAGAAGGTAATTTAGATCTTCATTTTGACAGCTTTAAGCCTGTGTTCTCTTCTCATCGTTTTTGCAGCAGATGTTTCCTATGTGGATTTAATTCTTTACTGGACTGGGATATCTTTTACGACGCATGGTCTTTGGGCCATGGACAGAAGTTTCAACTGGCTGAAACCGGGGGCGCCTGTGACAGATGTATTTTTATTATTATTATTATTTATTTATTTATTTTTTCCTCATACTTTTTTCTATTATTTTTTAGATCGAGGACGTTGGCAACTACTTCAAAGGGATTTACTGCAGTAACACTGCATTTCAAAAGAAGTACTTTTGTGTCGGATCTCCACATTACGCGGTCAGTTGGGTCATGACCTCACTAAAAATTACAATATCAAGAGAACTCTCACCAGTGATTATGTGAAATATAATGTTTTTAAAATGTGAAATGTCATCGAAGAAAAGCCTGGGTCACTGCTGGAATATTCTTACAGAAGTACAAAGGAGCTGATCATCTGCATCAAGTTGCATTGACATTCAAAGCATGAACTCGTCGATTACATTAATTTGAAATTTTTTAAATTAGAATAATAATGTGGCACCTGCATCCAAAAATTTTCAAATAAATAAAATAAAAATAGATATATATATATATATATATATAAGATGGGTGTATTAGTAAATACACATAATAACTTAATATGAAATAAAAACATTAATTAAAAAAACATTACATTACATAGAAACAATTTTTTGAGAACTCTCTAATATAAAGTTTAGTGTTGACTTAAAATGGGAGTGTTCCTTCTAATTCTTTTTACTTTGTATATATATAATAAGGTAAAGGTGGAATAGGTAAATAATTCAAGTTAGGAAACTTTTCTCCTCATTTATCACAAACCTATTGAGAATTTAAAAGGTAACCTACCAGTACCACCCATGATTTATTTTCAAAACGAATTTGTACATTTTCTGAAAAATGAAATTTAATTTATATTGGCAATCCTAAATTTAATAAAATAAAAGCTTTTACAAACAGTTTTAAACCTTTAAAGAAATCATTGTGTTAACCGAAAGGATGTTCATAATCAATTTTTAAGATAAACCTTTTTTTTAAAAATTTTAAAATTATATTAATAAAATATACAATACAATATAATATAATATAAATTATTTTATATAAATTATATAATATTTAAATATAATGAGTAGTTTAAGAAGGTTTTTTTTTTTAAATAACTTAAAATTGAAATTCATCAATCATTATGGGCCCACAATAATAGATGACATTTTCATGTCCTATTTTAATTGATTTTTAATATGATAAAAGTCACAATCTAGAACTTCAACTTTGACATTTGACATATTAAACCCAACCCAACTCTATATATTTGAATTGGGTTGGTTCATAGTTGTTTTGATTGTTTATTTTTAAAATTTGAAGAATAAAATATGAAATAATAATAATTTTAGAATTTAAAACCTACTTTTATATATTAAATATTAAAACTAGTAGTTTAATACTATACATTATTTAACAAAAAATTATACTTCAATAATTTAAACTAAATATTTGATAAACAAAATATAAGAAAATATCAGAGTGTCATTAAGATATATGAAATTACAATGACATACAAAAGTATTTAGGTTATAAATAAATGAATATTTTTAAGATGATAAATTCGGGTTGGTTTGGTTGAACCTAAACTTGTAGAACTCCGAACTAATCCAACTCATAAAATTTTAAGAAAAATTATATTTGGTAACTAACTATTGAGTTTTTTTTTCATATATGCCACATTTTCATGTTTATATAAGATTTATACATTTCTAGATATGTTATCTATTTAATGATATCATTTATCATTTTTAGTGACATCTTTACCCTTTAATAAAAATCAGGATTTTATTGCAATCATAAAATACTATAATAATTGAGTATTTTATGATTTTTAGACACAATTAAGTATATATAATAATTTAGTTTTTTTATATTTTTTTCAATAATATTATAATTACTTTTTTTTAATAAAACTAATATATCACGTTGTATGTCATTTTTACAAACGTAACTTAGTTCAATTTAAATTTAGAATTCTATTCATATTTTTTTTAAATTTTATTTAGTAGAATTTAAATTTAATTTTTATATAGTAAAAAAATGAAAAGTTTTCATATTTCAAAATTTTCATATATCTCTTATGGTAGATTGCTTAAATTTGGAATGAAATTCTTAATTAAAGGAGTTATTACATTTCAAAATTTCCATATATTTCCCTTCAATTTTATGAGTGCAAGTTTGAAAAGTTCTCGTATATGATTTTGCAATTATCTAAAAAAATTCACCAAGTATATTGTTTTGTTTTTTTATTTAATTTTATTTTGAAACTTGGTATCAGAAATGTAGATTTACATTTACAAGAATAATATATCAATAATATAAATTTACAACAATAATATATCAATGATATAAATTTACATTAACAATAATATATCAGTAATGTAAATTTAGAATAATAATTTACCAGTAATGTAAATTTACAATAATAATATTAAATTTACATCAACAATGTGTAAATTATAGTATTAAATTTATATCAGTAATGTACATTTACAACAATAATAAATCTATTATAATAACTTTTTTATAATAAAATTGTGCGTTAATTATGAAAGAATGATATTATGGTAATAAGATAACTTAATGTCTCCACATGCGCACATCCTGATATGTTGGGTAATTTGATATTTTTCAATATTTGTGGTGTTTTTTTTTTTAAAAACCGGGTCTCAATATTGACTATACGTGATAATAATCCAAATTTTAAATTATTTGATCCTAACTCAACTTAAATAAGTTTATAACCCGACTCAACCCATATGAATTTGGTTGGGTTGATCAAATTTTTTGGGTCATCTGAGTTTTTTTTTTTTAACTCATATCAGATTTATTTAATGTCAAGCAGAAAGATTTATTTAGGATATAAGATTATTTAATATGAAAAAAATGTAATGTGGGATTAAAAAATTATGACATATTTGTTATCATGAATTATTATTTAGAGATTCTCGTGTCCTGTCATGCAGCTTTTTTGTAAGAAAGCAAATTGAGACTTCACATGGTTTCTGATTTTCTATCTCTGAAACACACAATTCTCCTTTATACCCTTGCTTCCGCATGGCTAAGCCTGCATCATTCAGTTCTTGATAGGCGTGCATGTCTCTTTTTTCATGAATGACAGAACTTGTTGATGCTAACGTGCACCAAACCAAACCCATATTTTAGATCTATTAATTGAATATTCAATCACTACTTATAATAATAATGAGGGAAAAAATCAATTTACACCCCTGAACTTTATTTGTTGTGTCGATTAAAATCCTAAATTTTCAATTGAATCAATTTACACCCTGAACTTTTTTAAGTGAATCAATTTAAACCCATGTAATGCTAAAACTATAAAATTAATCAAAATTCAATTACCAAATCACCGAAAGATAAAAATAACAAAACGTCTATGACCACATCATAAAAACGCCCAACCTCAACTATAAAAAAACTCAAATCCTGGTTATCAATTTAAACGGTACAAAAATGTTCAAACCCGACACCAAAACGGTCAAATTTAACCATAAAAAATGTTTAACATAAACTTAAAATTAATTTTCAAAAAATTAACTTTATTTCGATATAAAAACGCCTATGTCTAATTAAAAAATTTCAAAAATAATAGTAAGTTTATTAACAATGGGTGTAAATTGATTCATTTATTAAAGTTCAGGGTGTAAATTGATTCAATTGAAAGTTTAGGGTTTAAATTGACACACCATGTAAAGTTCAGGGGTGTAAATTGATTTTTTCCCTAATAATAATGATTTAAGTAATTTTACCATTCATTAGTTTTAATTTGCCATTAAATAAAAAAAATACATAATAATTAATATTGAGAGAATGTGAATAATATTCATTCTAAAGTTATACAAATTACAAAATCATTAAAATAAAATAAAATTAGTTGTATAGTTTGATGAATACAAAGTTATGAAGAGTGAAACTATTCTATTCTATTACATCCCCTCCTCCTTTTACTTGAAATGTTGATATTCTAGTTTAATTAAAACAAGTTATAGTAATTTTTTCTTTTATAAAGATAGTTAGCTTAAGTTTTTTAAATATGACTATTAAATGGGTGTTTAGTGTATGAGAATGAGAATGTGATACTTAAAAATACGACGTCTAAGAATGTGAAGCCTATATTTGATTGGTAGAAATGAAAATATAAAATGTGGTCTGGTTTTTTTATTTAATTAATTTATTATATTATTGAAAAATTAAATAATGATATAAAAATAAATTAAATTTTACAATAATAATTAACTTAAAAAAATCACTTCATAATAAATATAAAAAAAAATAAATCAAATTTATTATTTAATATTTATTTATGATAAGGTTGAAATGCTGTATAAATAGTAATTATGAAATTTTAAAGCAAGACAATTTCAAATCCCCAACCAATTAAGAAATAAGTGAAACAGAGAGGGATCCACGTGTCACGGGTACAATTCCCAGGTAAATTTTTCGTTACACCGTGATGGCACTAGGAGGTCCTCCTAGTCAGCCCTTACTCAAATCCTCGGCGACTCGAGTAACCAGCGGAAGTCTTTTAATAAACAGAGTACGTAATCACACTAAGCATTCACCAATGAACACTAGGACATGCCAAATGAAAGCATCTTCATTATATTTACAAAAGCATAAAGCAATTACAAGACATAAGCGTTTGCCACAACCTTGGCAACTAGCTTCATTCACAATAGATAAACTCTCAATACAATGTTTCTCTTGGCCTCACAACACAAAGACACTCTAAGTGCTTTCCACTACTCGATTCTCTCTAATCAAGTGTGATGCCTACACCTCCCGAATGAAGCATTGGCTTCCTTTTTATAGAGAAGCCAGGGTAGTTTTCGTAACTACCCACTAAGACATGTGGTTAACATTTACGTGGGAGTTATCTCTAAAACTACCCACTAACCAAGCCTTCCACTTTCCATTTCGCCCCTCCCCCACTATCCATAAACTTTAGGAAGTAACTACCCACTCATAGGTAACTTACATGTAGTGGGGAGGTAGTTACAGGGAGTTACCATAATTCTAGGAAGAGTGTAGATTATGGGTAAAGCTTAGAATATACTAACCACCCACTACTTCCTTGATTTTAGGTAACTATATAGATCATGGGTACATGGTAGTTATCCTTGTAAAGTAACCACCCATGATCTCCCATAATTTTAGGAAAGTGCTTGGTAACCGCATGTAACCACCACTATGTCTTCGACCATGCCCATCGTGGGCCTAGGCCGTGTGCCTGTCTAGTACCAGCGCTCCTCGCGCTGTCTCGCGCCCAACGTCCTGTCCGGCATCATGCGCTCCGCGCGCTGTCTCGTCCCCAGCGTCCTGTCCGGCGTCATACGCTTCTCGCGTTGTCTCTCCCCCAGCGTCCTGTCGGCGTCATGCGTTCCACGCGCTGTCTTGCCCCCAGCGCCCTGCTTAGCACGCTGCCTATGTCATTCGCCTCGAGTGTTCCCTCGCACACGCCTATCTGCGTCGACCACTCAACGCCCAGCATCACGAACTATTGCAGTCTGCTGCCCATGTGCGTCTATCTACGCACATCAATGCCATTTTCCCATGTCCTGACTTACCCGCCTTACGCGTCCTTCTCCAACGCGTGTCGTGTTTGCGCCCATCGCTAAACGCCCAACACCTTGGTGTCGACATGCTGGCCAGGCACGTTTCCTCATATGCGTGCCTAATAGCGCCTCTACGCTAACTGGTAAATGCTTCGTATATGTCCACCCACATATACTTGCGGCTTGGTTTGTCGCACACCCATCTGCCTATTGATGCTCACAATGCACCCAGTAATGCACGTGCTAGTGATGCTATGAGCGCCTACCTACGCTCACCAAGCCAAATGCACTTTGCGCCTCATTCTAGCCCCCGTCCCCGAGCTAGTGAGTTTGCCTCGAACTCAGGGTCTCGATGTACACTCTACGCACACCCCCGTTACTCCTACGACATGTGGTCAAGGCGATCTCCATGCCAATGGCGCTTCCGCATGAACGTCGGTTCCCGTCCACTACTCGCCCAACATATCCCACGTTGATTGCCCATCAAGGCTCTGCCTATCGCCTTGTGGGGTGACCTTGTTCTTAGTCTTAGTGCAATTTCTTGGTTTGCACTACTGACTTACCTTGCGCATGGCCCAAGGTCCATGTCCATGCCAAGGCCATGTGTGTCTTATAGACAGGGGTGTGACAACACGCCTATATGAACGGCCATTCGCGTCCCACGTTTGCAACCTATACTTTCATACTTTAAAATTTAATTTAGTTTGAATTCAAAAAAAAAAAATTAGTTTAAGGTTTTGAAGAGTTGGTTGCTCTGTAACCACCAGACTTGAATTTGATATTATAACTCAATTAAATTTCCCACATTTGGGAGTTAACAGTCTGGTCAATAATTAATTATTATTTTTTGTGGTTTACGAGGAAGGGCTTAGCGGGAAACGGGAAAATTTCCCTCTCTCTTCTAAAACAGAAATCTCCTCCACTTTATTTCTATTATCATTTCAAAATGCATCACACCTTGCTTTTACAAGGACTCTTTCTATTACAAGGTCTGCAACGTCTGCAAATAATGAGAAATCTAAAAACTTTGGGTGTAACAGAGAAATCAAGTGGAGTGAGGTAAGAAAGATTTAGTCTATTAATAGAGGGAAGAGTAATAGAGAGAGAAATGAATAATGAAAAGCTTACTTTCATTAATGAATAATATTAGTATTTATACAAGAGTATGTAGTTAATATCTAACTAACTAACTATTAACAATTCTAATACTCCTCCTCAAGATGGGAGAAAAATATTGGAAACACCCATCTTGCCCAATAAGCCAAAGAAAGTAGAGCTTGCTAAAGCTTTGGTAAACAAATCTGCCAATTGTAGATGAGAACGAATAAGAAGCAGCTTTATTGAACCATCTGAAACCTTATCGCGTACAAAATGACAATCAAGCTCGATGTGTTTCGTCCGCTCATGAAAGGCAGAAGTAGAAGCAATTTGGATTGCTGCCAAATTGTCACAATAAACCAAAGCCGGAGTATGAATAGGAATCTGCAAATCCTTTAGTAAATGAAACAGCCAAGTTAATTCACTTGTAACAGCAGCCAAGGCTCGATATTCTGCTTCAGCCGATGAATGAGAGACGGTTGTTTGTTTCTTGGATTTCCATGAAATCATAGAATTGCCCAAAAAAATACAAAAACCAGTGACGGACCGACGAGTATCGAGACAAGCTCCCCAATCCGCATCCACAAATGCCTTTAAAGTCAAATGAGGATGAATGGAGCTAGAATGAAATGTAATACCTTGGCCTGGAGTAGATTTCAGATATCGTAACAAGTAATGGGCTGCATCCAAATGATTTCTAGTTGGCTTAGAAATGAATTGACTCAACCGATGAACACAAAATGTAATATCAGGCCGAGAGATAGTCAAATACAAAAGTCTGCCAACTAAACGTCTGTATTCATGAACTGCTTCCGGTTTTAAAAATTCTCCAACTATTGCCGAAAGCTTTACATTAGGATCCATAGGCAATAATTGTGGTTTACATGACAAAAAACCTGTATCCTCCAACAATTGCAGACAATATTTCCGTTGAGATAGAAAAAGAGAAGAAGAAGTACGAGAAATCTCAAGGCCAAGGAAATATTTTAGCTTCCCAAGATCCTTCAACTTGAAATTGGAGTGTAGAAAAGCCTTCACCTGTTGGGTACAAGTTGGAGACGGAACCGTGATGATAATATCATCCACGTAAACAAGTAGAGCAACAAAAGACGACCCTATGCCTTTAGTGAATAAAGAATAGTCAGACTGTGATTGCTTAAAACCAAAAGTTATCAATGTTGCTGAGAATTTCATAAACCATTGTCTACTAGCCTGCTTAAGCCCATAAATGGACTTGTTGAGTTTACAAACTAATGGCTCCTTCTGAGATTGAACATCTATTTGTGGTGTGAAACCAAGAGGTAATTGCATATACACCTCCTCAAATAAATCCCCATTGAGGAATGCATTATTCACATCTAATTGTGCAAGAGACCATGAATAATGCGTTGCCAAAGAGAGAAGTGTTTTAACAGAAACAATTTTTGCTACGGGGGAAAAAGTCTCAAAGAAATCAAGTCCTTCCTGTTGGTTATATCCTTTAGCAACCAAACGAGCTTTATAACGATCAATAGTTCCATCCGGATGATATTTGATTCTATAAACCCATTTTGTGCCAATGGCATGTGACCCCTTTGGTAATGGAACTAAAGTCCAAGTCTTGGTCCTTTCCATGGCCTGAATTTCATCTGCCATAGCTGCCTGCCAATGAGGGAAATGCTTGGCTTGATGATAAAACTGAGGTTCAAAAGGGACTGAGACATTGAGGATAAAAGATTTATGAGTAGGGGAAAGGTAATCATAGGTGAGAAAGTTGTGAATAGGATATTTTGGAGAAGAATGGGGGGATTGGGAAATTTGGTTGCAGTGAAAATCTTGTAAATATGTGGGCTGTTTTGAAATTCAGGTTGATTTTCTAGGTGGTATGGAGTTAGAGGGGATAGGAGAATCAATGGGAATGAGACTGTTAATTGGATGGATAGGAGCAGGAATGATGGGCTGTAAAACAGTAGGTATAGAAACAGAATTAGGTGGATGAGGTGAAGAAACAGATGGAGGTATGGAAACAGCAAGAATTAACGAAGGTGACAAAGGCAAAGGTAGCACAACATCAGTAAATAAATCAGGCAAAATTGTATCTGTAGATAACGTATGAAAAGGAAAAGAATTTTCATGAAAGACAACATCCCTGGAAATGAATATTTGCTTGGTGTTAAGATCATATAACCTATAGCCTTTGACCCCAGTAGGATACCCAATGAAAGCACATTTTCTGGCTCTTGGTGCAAACTTGCTTCTATTGGCAGTAAGGGTGGAAGCAAAACAAAGGCATCCAAAAACCTTAAAAGAAGCATAATCAATAGATTGTTTGTACAACAATTCAAATGGAGTTTGATTCTTCAAGATAGGAGAAGGGGTTCTATTTATTAAAAATGTTGCTGTTAACAAGCATTCTCCCCAAAATCTGATGGGTACCTTGGATTGAAAGAACAATGCCCTTGCTACATTCAACAAATGCTGGTGCTTTCTCTCGCAACAGAGTTCTGCTGAGGTGTTTCTACACAACTATAATGATGAATGATTCCTTTAGACAAGAATAAATCTGTAAATCTTAATTCAGGGGCATTGTCTGACCGAAACACCCTGATAGTTTTGTGGAATTGAGTTTGCACCATAGATAAAAAACGTGGAACAATATGTAAAGCATCTGATTTATTTCTCATAAGAAAGGTCCAAGTGAACCTTGTACAATCATCAACAAGAGTTAAAAAAATATGAAAATCCTTGATAAGTGGGTGTATGGTAGGGTCCCCAAGTATCACAATGGATGATATCAAAAGCAGACTTAGACAAATTGTTATTGGAAGGAAAAGACAATCTCTTTTGCTTAGCAAGAGGACAAATAGAGCAAGGGTCTAATCTAGTAGTATTAGGACTAGTAAAGGCTAGTTTATTCTGTAAAAGAGATAGTCTTTGAAAAGACAAATGGCCTAAACGATTGTGCCATAATTGAGGAGACACAATGGTGGTAAGAGTGCTGCAAACAGTGGGGGAGAGGTTGCCAGGATGTAAGATGTAGAGATCATGTTCAACATTAGCCCTGCCAATCATCTTCCAATTGGACTTGTCCTGAAGGAGGCAATAATCAGCATGAAAATGAATGAGAATGGAAGAATACTTCAATAAACATCTAATAGAGAGTAGATTGAACTTGAATTCTGGCAAATAAAAGACCCCATGAATTGATATGTTATCAATCATCACATCTCCAACTGCTTGAACCTGCAATCTTTGGTTATTTGGAAGAGATACAAAAGTACCCTGCAATGGAGTAAGTTTGACAAAACAAGAAGAATTGCAACATATATGGTTTATTGCTCCAGAGTCTATAATCCAACTTGTGAAAGAAGACAGAGAAGTAGTATCAGTCACAGAAAAACATATACCTGCTACATGTGTATTAACCAATGGAGAATCTGTTTTGGGTGAATTCTGGAAAGTGTTGAACATATTCACCAACTGTTGATATTGAACAGCATTGAAACCAATTGTTGCATCAGAGGAAGATGAAGTGACAACATTGACAATGGGAGATCCAGCTGAAATAGTATTTGAACCAGTATTTGAGATGGAACCTCTCTGTTTAAACTTATATCCAGGAGGATACCCGTGCAATTTGTAACATTTCTCAATTGTGTGCCCAACATGGTTACAATGAGTACAAATTGGTCTATCCTTTTGAGCATTTCGCATCTGATTAGAGGAAGATTTGGCAGACTGATTAATGGCCATAAATGCTAAGGATTCAGAAACAGATTGTGTGGCTGGTTTAATACTTCTCTTGCGTTCTTCTTGAACAAGCAAAGCAAATGCCTTATTGATTGGTGGTAAAGGTTCCATGAGGAGAATTTGAGAAATAGTCTGAGCATAAGACTCATTAATTCCCATGAGAAAGCTCAATAGATATTCATCTCGATAGAATTCATCCAAATGCTTTAATCCACCACATTTACAGGCAAATTTAGGACGATATTCCAGAAGTTCTTGCCAAATTGTTTTCAATTTGGTAAAATAACAGCTAACAGTAAGATCGCCCTGAGTCATATTGATCAATTCTTGACGTAACTGAAATAGACGAGGGCCATTACCTTGCTGATAACGATCACGAAGATCACTCCAAATATCTGTTGCAAAATCCGTATAAAGAAGACTCGCAGAGATCTCCTTGGAAGTTGAATTAAGCAACCACGAAACAACAACATCATTGTTTCGTAACCAAGCGGAAACAAGATTTCCTTCCTCAGGACAAATGAGAGATCCATCAATAAATCCAAGCTTGTTTTTCACAGATAAGGCTAGACGCATAGAACGACTCCATGAATGATAGTTGTTCTCAGTAAGAAGAGGCGAAACCAGAACAGTATGTGAACCATCAGAATGATGTAAATAATATGGACTGTCTTGATGATTTTCAGCCATTGTTGAATGAGAAGAAGCGTTAGAAGTAGCAGCATTTACCTCTAAATTGATTTCTGGATTCGTGGCAGCCATTGATGAAAAAGAAAAGCTTGAAATGATTGATAGCATTTGAAGATTGAAGAAGAAAAGAGCGCGAAATTTAGGGCGCAAATTTGGGGAAAAGGAAGAGAGAGAGAGAGTGCCGAAGTTTTATAAATCTGATACCATAATAGAGAGAGAAATGAATAATGAAAAGCTTACTTTCATTAGTGAATAATATTCGTATTTATACAAGAGTATGTAGTTAATATCTAACTAACTAACTATTAACAATTCTAATAAAGAGATAGTGTTTCCATTGCACCAACTAATGGCTTCATCTTCAAACACACCCTGCTGTTGTGAGATGTAAGAAATGCCCAGAAGAAGGTAATTTAGATCTTCATTCTCATCATCTCTCCTCATCGTTCTTGTAGCGTTTGAAGTAGATATTTCCTATGTGAATTTAATTCTTTACTGGACTGTGATATCTTTTACCACGCATGATCTTTGTTTAATGGACAGAAATTTCAAAAGGGTGAAACCGGGGGCAGGTGCCCGGACAAATACTCTCAACTGAAAATATTTCTCCGGGCACCTGCCCCCGGTTTCACCCTTTTGAAATTTCTGTCCATTAAACAAAGACCATGCGTCGTAAAAGATATCCCAGTCATCCACATATGAAACATCTGCTTCAAACGCTACAAAAACGATGAGAAGTTATGATGAGAAGATCTGTAAAAATGAAAATCTAAATTACCTTCTACTGTGTATTTCTTACATCTCATCACACCCAGTGATACTGTGAAGTATAATGTTTATAAAATGTCATCAAAGAGAAGCATGGGTTCACTGTTGGAATGTTCTTGCAGGAGTTAATCATCTGCATCTAGTTGCATTGACATTCAAAGCAGATTCTTATGAACCCATCGATTACCATGATCCTCAGGCTCATATTTTTCCGGATACTGTCGCTTTATGGCCCATTGATGTAATTTCTTTTCTCTTTATTATTTCTTCTCTAAAATGTTGTGAAATGACATATCAAATATCACCGTTTTTTTTAGGTTAAATTTTAGGTATTGAGATGTGCATGGTGCTGTGCCTAAGTGGTTGATGTCTTTTACCCATTTTCTCTAACTGTCTGTAATATTGAATTCTCTTCTCTGGATATCAAAATGAATTTTATTTAAATTTATGTTAATGGGTAATTTTTTTTTTTTTTTGAGATTACATCAAAGTGTGAAGGGGAGACAAAGTGTAAAGGGAAAAATAGTATATGCCAAGCCAATTGAGCTATGCTCTTCCGATATGCCCAATGCTATATTTGACTTCAGTTGGCAGTTGGCTTTGACATTAGTTAACTATATTTATTGCCTGAAACTGTGCCTTTAAATTGAATCCACTCTACTCCCAACTAGCTAAAGAATTAGTTTTAGTTTTAAAAACCAATCAACTAACTTAATTTTGTTTTCATGTTTTGTTCAAAGAATTATTTTATAAACTATTTCATATTAGATGAGATTATATATGCTTTCAAAATTCAATAACTCCTTTGGATTTTTATATTTCTCCAACATTTTTCTACCCACTAGCAAATCTTATTTTTATTGTCCATTCTTTTTTAAGAAGTTGAAATTTTTTCAATTAGAATAATAATGTGGCACCTGCATCCAATATTTTTCAAATAAATAAAATAAAAGGAGATATATATATAAGATGGGTGTATTAGTAAATACACATAATAACTTAATATGAAATAAAAACATTACATTACATAAAAACAATTTTTTGAAAACTCTCTAACATAAAGTCTGGTGTTGACTTAAAATGGGAGTGTTCCTTCTAATTCTTTTTACTTGTATATATATAATAAGGTAAAGGTGGAATAGGTAAATAATTCAAGTTAGGATAATTTTCTTCTCATTTATTTACTATATCACAAACCTATTGAGAATTTAAAAGGTAACCTACCAGTACCACCCATGATTTATTTTCAAAACGAATTTGTACATTTTCTGAAAAATGTAATTTTATTTATTTTGTAATCCTAAATTTAATAAAATAAAAGCTTTTACAAACAATTTTAAACCTTTAAAAAAATCATTGTGTTAACTGAAAGGATGTTCATAATCAATTTTTAAGATAAACCTTTTTTTTAAAATTAATAAAATATACAATATAATATAATATAAATTATTTTATATAAAGTATATAATATTTAAATATAATGAGGAGTTTAAGATGTTTTTTTATTTTTAAATAACTGAAAATTGAAATTCATCCATCATTATGGGTCCACAATAAATCTGATGGGTAAATCCCAACCATCTGATTTTTAAATGGCTATTCTTTTTAAAAAAACAAAACAAAACTCATCACCCTTTTCATGGCTAAGATGGTGACGAAATCAAACTTTGATAAATGGAAACCCTAAATCTTTGCTATAAGTCAATAATATCTAATAAAAAACAAAAAAAATAAAAATATGATTTAGAGATTCTCTTGTCATGCAGCTCTTCTCGTAAATAGAACTAACATCATGCGTGGTTTAATGGTCTTAGTTCTTCATTTCAATATTTTGAAATGTTTAAAACTATTTTGTTTTTGCCACTAAACTAACTAATATTTTATATAAAAATTGTGACATTTTTCATTTTTTCAAGGTGAGATTCTCAATTTTACCCCTTTAAAAGGATGTCTCTTTTATGTTTATCATTCTTGAGTCAGATCTCAGTTTTAGACCGAATGTCCATTTGGGCTTGTTGGACTCAGATACTATAAAGTTGAGTCTAAACATTCAGTTTCAAGCTCTGTGATTTTACCATTTTATCCTTAATGAAATAAAAGAGGAGAAATGATAATTTAGTCAGTCTAACCAACTGATTCTGGTTATCATCTTCCTTGCAATAAGATTAGTTTTTTTTTAGCCGTTGCTTGAAGACTCGTTTTGTGTGCCTAAGCAGTTTTGTTGTTCAGTACATATAAAAGGAGAGAATGTGAGATTGAGTTTGTAATGATTCATTGATTACTTCTTGATTAATAAGAGAGATTAACCTTGTGAGAGAGGACTTAGGATATTCGACGAACCTCTATAATTCCGTTGTTGATTCTTCCCTTGATTCTCTGTTCTTACTTTTCTGTTTGATGATTAGTTGTTTGTTTTGAATTTCTATTTTGATTGTTACTTAGATTTCTGGAAATAGTGAGTTTATTCTTGAGTTTGTTTAACAAATTTGGTATCAGAGTTTTGTTTCAAGACCCAATCCTCGCGAATTTTCAGAATCAAGAAGATGAGCATCACGCTAAAGAAATGTTTCATTTAATCATTTATCAACTTAAAATGAAGTAAGTAATAGAGATTAAAATGAGCGGGGTTACGACCATTGATTGAACAATATTAGAATTTAAGAAAATTCCACCTTAAGAAATTGAGGTTTTTGCTTCTCAAAATCTATCACAGGAATTACATTTATATTTTAAAATGTTTAATTTTTATTTAAAATACTTTCCTTTTATTTTTGAAATAATATATGTAATGTTATTTATTTTTTCATAATTTTTCTATTCTATATTTTTAGAGTTTTCGTATATGAGAACCTCGACAAGCGCATTACGCAGTCTTCACAAACGTGATGATTTCCACGCACTCATCGAGATCGAATAAATGTATTATTTTTGTAACTTTGTTTTAAAATCAATGGGTCATTATAATAAATATGTTAAACGTAATGAAAGGATAATTATAAGGTAACATAATGATTGTATAGGCAGTATACTCAAATTGGACGGCATATTAATACAAACATTAAAACCAAATTTTGTTCTATATATATAGAATAAGATGAATAAAAATTAGAAAATAAAAAATAAAATAATAAGAAACATAATCCAAATGATGGAATATTTGAATATGCAGACGAAAAACTCATGTTTAGATAGTAATTTTTAAAATAAAAATAATCATGGAAAGATGTGGTAGAATTCCACCTACTTTAATACTTAATGACAGAATATTAAAGAGATTATGATTTAATAAGAACAAAAATTTTACCAGAGGATAATATAAAATTTTTGGATGAACTTGCACCGATTCTTCTTCGTAAATATCTAAGCTTTATTATCTTTATCTTTGGGCTGAGATCAAATTTTTTTGTGGGTAGAAAGGAGGTGTTTTATGATTAATAGACAGTAGTAAATATAAGATATGGGTTAGGGTTTCTCGACAAAAATATGAAGTTGTGAGGTTATGATTATGAGGTTATGTGATTGTGTGAGAGATGGAAAAAAAAAGAGAGAAAAAGATTGTTGGGTTTCAATCCAAACGTCTTTACCCCCAATTAAGTTTTTTGTTCCAATTTATAGACTTGGAATAAAATAAGGAAATGGCTTTTTAATTAATCAGAAATTAAATCATTCCTAAATCAACCCAAATAAACATTAAATTAAAAAAAACATTAAATCAATATTTTCCTCCCAAATCATGCTCAAAATTAATGCCTAAAATGCTCTTCTTCCAAAATTGTTAAAAAAAAAAAAGATAAAAATTATTTGACTGAGTTGTATTTTCCCCACTATTTAGAAAGTTTGAATTTAATAAATCAAGTTACACGTTAATGAAAGAATTCTCTTATAACTTGTGTGCTCAATCTATAATACCTCTAAAAGGGGCTTAAGGGGAGAAACTTTTGATTTCTCTTTTTGCCCCTCTCTATAATATTAAATTTTATTTTAGTTATTTTTTAATTAATGAATTTTCTTTATAATATTTATAATATAATCTATAGATTAAATATATAGTCAGAATCAATACGCACGACACCAGGAGAATTGAATGTCAAAAGTAAATTTATGATCAAAACATGCACTACACTCGGTGAACGCCCGCATTGATTTTATTAATTAATTTATTCAAGTCCAATTGATTGAACAGCCCCCATACTTTGCTTCTGAAAAGATAAAAGGTCAGATTCATGCTTTTATTATTATATTAAGTTCATCCATCCTCAAAATTGTAAAAGACAAAACTTTTAAAAGTTCCACCTATCTTCACTACTATAAATATCAAACATCACAACCCTTACAAATTAGTTCTTCTTAAATTAATTAGAAATTAAAAAATTGACTTCAAGAATGTATTCCAATTCCAATTAACAAGCTTGAAATTGGTTCAACTGAGTGGACAATCAAAAGTCTTGGTATTAAGAAAAACTAGAGTGGAGGTATCAAAGAAGAATAATGGCAATGGTGAGGAAACTCGGATTTTGAAAGTCATATTATTAGGCGAAGAGGTAAATCACTTTATTTCTCATTGAAAATTCTTCCCCCGTCTCTCTCTCTCCGTCTTTTAGTGTTCAATAGTTAAACCTATGACCTTTTGGCATCCCAAATTTCATTCCTTCTCTTATTTATTAATTCCCCCATCAAATTCATATCCCTTAAATCCAAGTTTTATGGCTCTAAAAAAATCCAAATTTTATTCCTTCTCTTCTATCCATATATCTATCAAATAGAAAGAGGTATTTGGGACTTGGGAGAAAGATGTATTTAGCTTCACCCACATATCATTGGATACAATCGAGATGTTCTCGCTCATGCGTTGTTTAGGATATGGCGGCAATTGGGGGTGTGAAGAGCTATTGTGCTATGAGACTTTGTGGAAGAGGGTGAAAGTCTAACCTCACCTCAAGTGCTGGTTTTATTTTTAAGTATTTCATTTTTTTTTACTAAAATGTTATATATTATATAGTTCTATTCTTTTATTTAATTATTTGAATGTTCTGATTTTGTTTTTTTTAATATAATATTTTGGTAATCGAAGTTAATTTATTTATTAATATAATTTATATGTAATTTATGTTAGGTAGCCTTTTACCATTCGATTTCAATTTATAAAAAATACATATTTTATTTGATTTCATTAAAAAAATATATATTACCTAAGGGATGACGATGGGATTGAAAATACTTAAAATATGTAATTTTCTATGTGTGATATGCATTTTGATAGGGTGTTGATATGAATGAGGAAATATCTTAATAAAAAAAAATACTTTGTAAAATTTAAATTTAAGAAATAAGATTTATGGAATCAGAATATCTAAAATAAAATAAAATGGCTATTTTCATAATTAGATTGTTATTTTAAATTACTCGAGAATAAAATAAGATCTATCTATTATCTAAAATCTTCATAATACTATCTCTAAAATGGATTTTAGTGACTTAAAAAAAAATTAGTGAAAAGCTTTTGATTTATTTTAAATCTTTTATAATATCAATTAAAGTATATAATACTCTCTCTCGCCTAATTTCTATTTTAATATCAATCCTTATAAATATTTTAGTAAGTTTATTTAGTATATAATACATAAATAGTTATAATTATGTTTAAAATTATTAAATCACCAAAGGTTAAAAGAAATGTATGTCTGTATACATTATTTAAATATTAAAAAGCTTATATTAAATCGAAGGTAGTATCATAATTTCTTTATTATTTTATTTAGAAATTTAATAATGAAAGGATCTTTTAAATTAAAAAATTAAAAAATTATTATAGAAATAAAAATTTAATTTAGTAAAATTTAATCAAATTTAATTGAAATTATATCTTATTATAAAGTGAAACCAACTCAAAATGTCACGTGCATCGCACGTTTTAAAAAACTAGTTTGTTTTAAAAGAGGGAAAAGAAAATGATTAGTAAATGAGAGCAACGGTGAGGAGAAAAGGGGATCCAAACTAGAAAAAAGATAGAAGATGAACAATTACAACTTAGACAACCGGTAATCTTAGCTCACAAATCGCAGGCCCCAGTCAACTCTGTCTCAAACTTCCTCCTCCACATGAGCAACATCAGCTTCCTCCTCCACAAGTAAAATTTCCAGTCTCTTGATCACCTGAAGGGTTGGGGAGGAGCGGTGTGAGTACGAGGCCGAGAGAAGGAGTGCATAGTAAATGATGAGAGAACCTCAATCACAAACAATCAAACATAACTTACCAATCTTGAAAATCATATAACGTGAAGCAAGCATATCTTCATTAGTCATCTTGACTTGCTAAACCATATATAGAATAACCTTGGATAACTAACATACTTGAGTTGACATGGCATGCAACCGACTTGACCGGATTGGTTCTTGATCATAGCTTAGTGTCTATACATGCTTGACACAGTTGAACAAACATGTACTACTTGTAAAACAGGGGAACGTGAAGAAAACACTTGCACTTATTCTTATAAAACATGATATCTTAAAAAATAAACAGGAATACTTGGTAACTCGATATTTGAAATGTGATGCATGGTATCGTGATGATATGACTCTGTTAAAGATCCCACATCGGAAAGATGAAGGGACCTAACAACATTTATAAAGTATAAGGGTCATTCCTCTAATTACCAATTAGTTTTGAGATGGATGCCCACATTATTAATAGACTCAACCTAACTAAAAATGTGCTCCGAGGTATTGTGTCTCCAAGCTAGTACTGTTTCCATGACATAAAAAGCGAAGTTTAATCATCCAAGCTAACACTTCCATCTTACATAGAGAATCAGGCTAATTCAAGGCATGGAATTGTATATGACAAACAACAAACTGATATATGAATAATAATAGCATACTTGAATTCACAAAGCAAGAGCATACTTGAAAAAAAACATAGTCATTTCATATCATAACAACCAAGCAAGAATAACAAACATCACCACATAGAATCTAACAAAATTATGCAGAACTCAATGGAAAAACGACTCACATGATTTAAGAGGCAACCTCCTGCCTCCCTCCTTTAACAGACAAGGAACTCTTTTCAATGATGAAACAATTGATGTCGGAGGGATCCCATTTCTTCGGAAGAAATTTGAACTCTTTCATAATTACATTATAAGAAATCATCGACATAGTCGAATCATTGGGGACCAGAAGAAGTTCATCAGAGTTAACAAAGAGTAATGGTGTACAAAATACCGGAAGAGAAATGATTGTGAAAAGATTTGACCAAAAAATATCACCGGATTCATTGTTGTTCATCCCCCAAATGTCGCATTTTCCCTCACCATCGATCCAACTGGATTGAAACAGAACAATTGATCCGTTCAAAACCCCAAATCGTCCAATTGAAAAATCATGTCCAGAAGACCAGAAACTTTCTAGCGACACATTGAAACTTTCTGGGAGTGGAACCTGACGAAAGATCTCTTGGGTCATATCGAATGATATGAGAATAAACTCGTAGTTATGATTTAGAGACAAGGAGTAATAGAACCCGTTGTGAGAAATCTCTAATACACGATCCAAGACAAAATAGCCGGGGACAACTGTGTTGATTTCTCTCCACTGATCTGTACTCAAATCGTATAATTCAACTCTAGAAGGGTGATAATGGTAAGGAGGATCGACGAAAGTAACGACCCTAACGACCTTAAAATCATTAGACTTGGGATCGTAGCCGAATCCCAGAGCAATTGGGCGAGAATAATCATTAAGGAGAATCGATGAGGGAAGTTTGCGAAACTCACCGATGTTTGGATTACACAAGAAGACATCCCTTCGAGCATCAGAGAGGCAAATTAGGCCGTGACTATGACCGATGATAGTCAAATGAAAAAGTTCTGGCAAATCAATGACAATAGTTCGATCGTCGAAGTTGGGATATCTGCAAAGGGATAATATGTTTCTCTTCTTACAAGAATCATCACCACCTCTAGTGTTAACGAGAATGGATATTGAGGAATTGAAATTGGAAAGGGAACGGGGGCGATTTGTCTGTTGGTGAGGGTTAGGGTTAGGGTTAGGGTTAGGGTTAGGTCGCTTAAGAGACATTTGGTTTCTGCTTGGACTAGAAATGCGTCTGCTTCTGCCTCTTCTTCTTGTGTTTTCTCAAATTTTAATATAATGTCTACTCTATCTATCGTATTCTTCACCCACAAAGAAAACTTCACAATTTTTTTAAAAAAATATATAACATTAACTTGGCTAACTCGATGACTTTTTTTTTTCAATAATAATAATAATAATAATACACTTGATTGGATTTTTGTATATACTATATTCTTACCACGTGCTTCGCACATGATATTCTATCTAATATAAAATAATTTAAAGGTTTAGCATATTTTTTCTTCTATAAATCTTTTTTTTGAAATGATTTTTATTTTTCCCTTAAACGTATTATTATATTCTATTTAAGATTTAAATTATTGTATATTTTACTAATTCAATAAATTATATGTAGTTGATTTTCTTTTTATTTAAGACATTTTTTTTTCATATGTAGTACCAAATAAAAATAAACCGTTTATTCTAAATATATATACTTCTTTTTTTAAGTTAATTTATTAATTTCTAATTTTAATTATAATTCAAGAAATTATATTAGTTTTTCTGGTTGATTTTAAATTTATAAATATTTCTTATTAAAAAATAGAAAGTTTATTTTAATATTATAAAATAATATACCCTTACAAATTCAATAAATTATATTTTGTTCTAATTTTTTTTATATTAACTTAAAAAACAATTTTTTTAGTTATTTTTAAAATTAAATCACCCATCACCTTTATTAAATCATTTAATATCTGAATACTTAAATATAATTTATTTTTAAAAATGAGTGATAAATCTAAATAATTAATAGTTATTCTAATATCACATTTAGTTTCACATGTTGTACTTAATTTTTCAACTATTTTGTAATTTGAGGTCTTGAAAACAATAAAAAGCCAATGAATTTCTTAAAAAACTTGACAATTTCTTATTAATTGATTGATAAATATTTTAATATTATTATATAAAAAATGACGTAAAAAGAAAAAAAATCAAATTAGGTTAATATATGAGAAAAGTAAAATATGAAGAGAAAAAAAAAGGTATCATCACTTTGCAAAAAAATGTCACTTTACAATGTATATCTATTATTTTTACATCTCCAAAATTTATTTTTCTAAAAGTATATGAAATGTGGTATGCAATTGAAGATAAATAGTGGGTATAATAATCTAAAAATGTGATATTTAGTAGAAAGTGGAGTATTAATAGCAATGACATATTTAGTAATTTTGAGATTTTAAAAGGGTATATATAATGACATTGTAGTAATTTCAAGATTTTAAAAAGGATATAATTGTCAAAAAAATGTTTCCCAACCTTCCCCACTTTTATATATTAGATAGATAGATAGATAGATAGATTAGATTAGATAGATAGATAGATAATTGTTTCAATATTTAAATATACACGAGGACAAGAAATTATTTACTTGATTGCTAGATTGAAATTATATATATATATATATATATATTTGTGTGTGATTGACTTGTTTACAAACCGTTTTCTTTTTTATATTTAATTTTAAATGCACAAAACTTCCTTTACATAACAGAAAAATATAAATACCTTGACGAGAATTCTAACTTCAAACTTAATTTATTCCAATACAAACACTACATTCCAAATTAATTAATAATATAAATAAAGGTTAGTCAAGAGTTTTTCACATGTAATTACTAATTATTTCAATTACTAATTTTGAAAAAGGAAAAAAAAATAGCTACGTTAAGAAAAGACATACATTCTAATCATTTTTCACTATGTATTTTTTTAGAATATAGTTATTAAAATAAATTAATAGATAAAATAATGTGTCTCTTCTACTTCTTACATTTTAATTTACTATATTAATAATAATTAATTATATTTAAAATATTATTCATAATTAAAAATAATTTTATTTTTAACATTAAATATTAAGAATGGTGGACTTAAATATTAAATTAAAAATAAACTTTATAATTTAGTTATTAATAAATAAAATAATGTGTCTCTTCTACTTCTTACATTTTAATTTACTATAAGTATAATAATAATTAATTATATTTAAATATTATTCATATTAAAAAATAAATTTAATTTTGACATTAAATATTAAGAATGGTGGATTTAAATATTGAACTAAAAATAAACAATGACATATTTTGTAATTTTTAAAGTTTATATAGGGAGTAAATGGTCCAAAAATGATTTCCCAACATCCCCACTTTTAGGTACTAGGTTTTTCACACGTGTCATGCACATGGGTCACGTGGTTTGTCTTTCAAATTTTATAATAAAAATGTCAATATTATTATGACGTTATTTTTTTAACTAATATTTTGAAAATTCTAATTTTATAATGAAATGGAAGAATTAACGTAACCTATATTAAAAAATATCTCTTAGATAGTATAAAATTTGTGTATTGTATTTAATTAATTGGTAATAATTGGTAATAATATTCAATTACTAATAATAAAAAAGTATATTTAGAAAATTTTAGGTAGTATAAAATTTGTTTATTGTATTTAATTAATTTAATAATAAGAAAGTATATTTAGAAAAATTTAGATAGTATAAAATTTGTTTATTGTATTTAATTAATTGGTAATAAAATGATTATTAATTTTGAATGATGCTATTATAGAAATTTAAATGAATTATAAGGGTAAAAATGGAAATCAAAAGTTTTTTCTCTAAGCCACTTTTTAGATAGTGTAGATGTAGATTAAAGATGTTCAAGATACACGATAATTTGAAATCTACACTACTTAATCCAATGCAAGAGTTTGGGTTGAGTTTAAATAAATGAGAGTTTTTAGTTTAGGTTGAGTTGCATGGGTGTTTATAAAATTAAATTAATTCGGGGGTTGAACTAAATCAACTGAATTTACTAGTTTAAAAAAAATATGTATTTATACTTTATATATGATAATATGATTTGAATCCGTATTTCATTACATAATAACTCTTTTGGAATTATTTTTCTCTTCATCAATAAATAAATTTTATGTAGGGGTGAAATAAAAACCGCCAAACCGAACCGAACCGAACCAAACCAATAATAGATTGGTTTGGTTCGGTTGGAAATACTTTAGTCGGTTTTTAACCGATCCAAACCAATTAGGCAAAGTCTTTTATGGGAGTGAATAGACATTAGAGAATTTTACATTTAAGCTTCATATTTTCGATGTTTAGAACTTTAGATTAACATTAAAATTTAAATTTATGCTTTGAAATTATTTAATTGTATGGATTTCCATGAAAATGTTGCTTTTTTTATAACTAAACTCTTTTCATAAGAACAAAATGTGTGCGAAACAAAACCGATTAAAACCGATCTATCCAAACCAATCCAAACCAATTGGTTTGGTTTGGTTTTACTTTATGTTTGGTTTGGTTCGGTTCTAAAAAATATATAACCAAACCAATCGGTTTTTTAGGTTTGGTTTAAAACCGAACCAAACCAAACCAACTTTCACCCCTAAAACAAACCATCATTTTAAATTTTATAATAATAATTTTATTCAAAAGTGAATTTTTTTCTTCTTAAATTTTATGTTTAAAAATATTTACCTATTATATATATTTTTTGAAATAAACAATTCGAATCAATTCATTTTCACCGGTTTTGGGTCTTGTTAAGAATCCCACCTTAAAAAGATGAAGAAATCTAGCAAAAATTTTAAATGTTAAAAGCCTTTCGTCTCAACATCAATTAGTTTTAAGATAGACTATCATAATTATTAAGATAACGATCAATCCTCTCATTATAATTAGTTTTGAGATGAAAATCCAGAGGTCTTAACTCTTGAATTCATAATCGAACAGGATTCATTTGAGTTGACCAAATTTATAACCTAAATATTTAAAATGAGGTAAAAGAACTTTCATCAACCCAACTGATCATTAACACCCAGCTCCATATGTCCCAGAAAAAATCAAGAAATTAAGAATATATAATATGAACAATCTTGCGTGTTCTATTGGGGATTTAAATGATGGAGATTTTTTAATGGAAGTACGTACATTATAAGTAAAATATTGATGATGAGGACGAATATTCTTTTGTTAGAAAAAACTATATAAAAACTTATCTTTGGCCATTCAATAAAAATTATATTTTATCAAAAACCAAAACAGCAGCAGCTAGCTAAGCTTGATAAATCGATCCAAACTGCCTTTGATTATGTCAAACTCTTCTTTAACAATATTTAATGTCCTTTTTGGTTAACTAATTATCTAGCCAAATAGCAATTAGTGAGTGTTTGATAGTCACGTGTAAGAGAGAGAACTAATTATATCTTCTTTTTTTACGTAACTAATTATCTTGTTGATGCACAATTTTCACGTTGATTGTGTAAAAAAAGGTCTAGATATTAAGTTTAAATGTTAAAAATCGTATTCTCGTTGTGAATATTTGTAACGACCCGTTACCAAGTAAGGGTATTTTGGTAATTTCCCAAACCTCAAAATTAAAACCACAAGTTTACTTTAATATTTTTACATTATTTTGATCGTATTCTTATTACGATTCCAACGCAATTGGCGGATCATCATTCGGAATCCCGGTGAATGAGTTATGATCATTTTAGTGTAGTGGTATTTTCGTAATTATCATAACTCGGGATTAAACCCTAAAAATTCATCTTCTTCCTTCATTCAGCCGAAATCACGCTCCATTAATCTTCTTTTCTCCAATTTTCGATCAAATAAAATTCTCCAGAGTATTTTGGCCATAACTTCCTCATCCGGACTCCGATTTACGCAAGTAGGCTGTCTATTTCGATTGATTTTTCGTTCTCTTTCCATTGATCTTAGTTTCATAGTAATCAGACTTATGTAGAAAATATTATGAGCCAAAACCAGTTCGGATTCATTAGGTTTTTATCCGATTTTGATCGATTTATTTTGTAAATTTTTCGTATAGATGTAGAAAGGCTTTTCCTTGCAGTGAGGATGAGATTTGAGAAAGGTTTATTCAACTTACAAGAGAGGTTGTAAGTTTTCTTGGAAAGAAGATTTTTAATTCTGGAAAAAAATTCAAGAATCTAAGGTGAGTAGCTAGTTTTGTTAAACTTTGATCGAAATCATGCGCTATTTTCTTTTTCTTTATAAGAACTCTTAAATCTGATTTTGTGAGAATTTGGAGACTTTTTAAGATGATTTTTACATGGTTTGGGCTGAACCAATATTTACATCAAATTGGAGTTTAATGAGAGTACTAAAGTGATTTGCATGCATGCCTTTGGATTTGTTGTTACCTATAAATTCTATTATATGTTTTGTTGGATTATTTGATGATTGTACGATATTTTATACCCTATTTTGGATGTTTTAAGGCCTAGAAAAGCTGCTGGATTTTTATGTTGAAAAGTAGGAACGATAGAGCCTTATGTGGAAATTAGTCCAGTCAAACCCCTTTTCTTGGGAGTTTAGGTGGGGGATTAATTTTTGATGATTCTTAAGTGTGTCTAGATGATTTAGGGGCTTTTTAGAGGCCTAAAAAGCTGCTGGAAAAATTTATTAAATTTCCCTATCGATTAGGTGCCGAAAAAGAAGTAAAACCACACTAGTTAGGCTAGTTTGGCTTTTTCGAGTGGGTTTTCTTTGAGGGACCTTCTTGTGAGTTATGGATCTAATTTTGGGTGTTTTTAGACCATATTAACGCTGAAAATATAATAAATTTCCAGATTTTGGAATTTTAAGTTTTAGCCTATTTAAGGTCAGTTTTAGGAGGAAACGAGTTTTTCTTGGCTAGAAACTGGACCTAGGATTTGTCAAGCATTCTGGTAGTGATGCTTTCTTCAAAATCACATTATTCGATGCCTTAGATAATGTGGTTGTAGGTTCGCATTAAGTAAGGTCATACTTAATGAAGAATAAACCGTTAAGGGGTTAATTAGAGTTGTGCATAACTTAATTACACTAGCGGGGTAGGTTCATTCCATTTGATCAATGGGAGAGAATAAACTTTAGGTTCGCTATGAGTCTTGCAAACTCATAAGAAGAATAACTCAAAAGTCGAATCGTGGTAACATTGGTTGATGCTTTGATGTGCGGCTCACTTTAATTGCGAATAAAGTGGAGCTAAGGCATTGGGTAACAAAAAATAAAAAGAATAAGATTTTCTCTAGAGTTGAGATTATGCCTTGGAAGTTGAGAGTCATTTGGAAGTTGTGAGGCCGAGTATGGACTTAAGGAATTTAGAAAATTTCTCATGGCATTGCTCATCTTTTAACATAACTACTCATTGGGCGTAGCCTCATGATGCTACACTGTTTTTTTTCAGGTAATAAAAAGAAGTCTGGCAAATGATGGGTTGTGGGCGGTGACTGGTTGGGCTTGGATTTACAAGCCGGCAACATTTATTTCTTTCGTATCGTAGATGGATATTTGGAATTTAATGATCCTTAGTTTTTTTTATTATCATTCATGTTTTACTTGCATTTGGATTTTTCTTTGATTTGGTTCAAGTTGATACAATAAGTTTTTCTTTTTAAATCGAGCTCACTCAAACTGTGTTGAAGTGTCTTGTTTATTTTGAGAATTTTATTCTGAACAGAAGTGAAGAACTGTTTCGTTTTGATTTCAATAAGAAAGATTTGTTTTAGAATTGATGTTTATGATTATTCCGATGCGTATTTGTTATTTTCCATGTTTTTGGGAAAATTGGGTTATTACAATATTTTTTTATAGGGATAATTACTTAAAAGTGAAATAACATATTTTTACATACTAATTACTGAAATGTCAGAGCTTTTCAAAAGTTACTCAAATATCATAATTATAGTTCAATAATTTTTTTTTTGACTTACACAAAGGCAGGAGCAGAAAAACAAAAAGAAAAGCTCAGAACAAATCTCCACTGACCCAAGGAGGAAGACAATCCCTCCAAAGACCAGAATGACCAACTTCAGCCGCGTTCTTTGCCAGAAAGTGAGCTAAACGATTGCATCTTCTATTCGCATGTTGAAATTTTGATAACCGAAGAGCTTCAGCTTGATTAAGAATCTCCGAAATGATAGACCCAACCTCAGTGAGATCAAAAGCTAAATTATTTAGAAGGCTGATGATGTTCAAACAATCAGATTCAACAACTACTTCTTCATTTTGCTGGTTTAGATTTTTAATCCATTCTTTAATCGCCAAAGCCTCAAGGAGTTTAGGAGAATTTGAGAAGAAGATTTCCTTGCAACCCGACATTTTGACAACACCATTATAGTCTCTTAGGACCCAACCAATCCCCCCTCGTCTTCTTGAATTGCTGATGGCAGCGTCAACATTAAGTTTAAGTTGGTGCCTTTTGGGGGGAAGCCAAGAAGAAGAGATGCAAACTTGATTACCCAGATTTTTGGATAATTGTGGGCAACGAGGAGATGAGCGAAATTCTTCTTCCCAACCGATGATTTTATCAGTTGAGTCTTGAGGATTCAGCTTGGAAGCATGGAAAGTCCAGGTATTCCTGTTGTTCCATATATGCCATATGGAAATTAGAACTCTTTCTTCGGAACCATTACAATTTACTAACATCCAAGCTAAACTTTCTGCCGGATTCCAGTGATCTTTAATTTCAAGTTTTAGAAACGGAAAGAGTCCCCTCCAAATATGTCTGGCAGAATCGCAGCTCCATATGGCGTGAGTAGCGATTTCCGGGAATTTTTTGCAGACAGGGCACCAAGGTTCCATAGACACCCATTTTTTACACAGATTGGAGACACAAGCCAGAGAGTTGGAAAACAGTTTCCATGATAAGATTTTAATTTTTGAGGGCACTTTAATCTTCTAGAAATTCTTCCACCATAAAGTTAACTTATGAGGGTCAGAAGAAGAAGCCTGTGAGGCTTGAGATAATTGATGACCCAAGGGATAGACACTTTTCACTATAAAATGGCCATTAGTCGTGTGCTTCCAGATAATTTTATCAGGGATTTCCTTATTACCCACTGGGATACTAAGGATCTTCTCTGAATCACTTTCATTAAAGGATTGTTGAATTAGCTGTTCATCCCATTGACCATCATTTAACATAAGAGCAGTAACATATCGGCCTCGAAGAAATTCTGGAGTCCGTATCGGTTGGTTGTTCTGCGCATCAAGGATCCAAGGATCATTATCAATATTGACAGAAAGCCCGTTTCCAATCTTCCATCGATGACCCTTTATAAAGAGATCTCTTCCCCAGATGATACTTCTCCATATAAAAGAGGGGTTGCTTCCTAATTTTGCTTTAAGGAAGTTACCCGATTTGAAGTAACGACCTTTCAGAATCTTGACCATCAAGCTTTGAGGATTATTAAGAATTCGCCAGCTCCGTTTAGCTAGAAGAGCTTGGTTAAAAATTCCCAAGTCACGAAAGCCCAGACCACCCTCTTTTTTATTCTTACACATCTTCTGCCATCTATGCCAATGAATCTTCCTCTTACCTTCTGTGGATCCCCACCAGAATTTTGCAAATATAGAGTACAATTCATCACAAAGAGAGGTAGGAAATTGGAAGCAACTCATAGTATATGTGGGGATAGCCTGTGCCACTGCTTTAATTAGAATTTCTTTTCCTCCCAATGAAAAAAATTTCTCCTTCCAGCTTTGTAGTGTTTTCCAGACTTTGTCTTTTATGCTTCTAAAAATTTTCTTCTTATTCTTAGCATTCTGAGAGGGAAGACCAAGATATCTGCCCAGAGAGCTTGTTTTAGTGAGATGCAATTCTCTACCGATAAAATCATTCATCTCCTGACTTGTGTTCTTGCTTGTCATGAAGACGGATTTGTTATAATTGATCATTTGTCCCGATGCCTTCTCATATGTGGAGAGAATTCTCTTAATTGCACAACATTCATCCTTGGAAGCTTTGAAAAAAATAAGGTTGTCATCTGCAAAAAAACAAATGAGAAATGGGGGGACAGGATTTAGTAATATACAAACTCGTGACGTGCTTGTTTTTCTCAGCATCTTGCAGCAAAGCAGAGGACCCTTCAGCACAGATTAAGAATAGGTAAGGGGAGATGGGATCCCCTTGACGCAGGTCTCTTTTACTTTGGAAAGCTCATTTTGGTTTTCTGTTAACAAGAACTGAGAACGAAGGAGATTCGATGCAGCTCATGATTAGAGAAATCCAGCGAGAATCAAGCCCCATTTTCTCCATCACTTTGCGAATGAAAGCCCATTCCACTCTATCATATGCTTTACTCATGTCCAGTTTCATAGCCAAGGTCCCTGTTTTCCCATTATTCCTACTTTTAATTGCGTGGATACATTCAAAGCCAATTATGGCATTGTCAGTTATCAAACGATTAGGAACGAAAGCACTTTGAGAGGGAGAAATGATTTGATCCAAGACTTTTTTAAATCTGTTTGCTCTTGTCTTTGTTACAAGCTTATAGATGACATTACAAAGACTAATTGGTTTGAATTCAGACATGTACTGGGGTTTGTTGATCTTGGGAATGAGTGCTATAAATGTGTCATTTAGATCAGCAATGGAAGAAGAACCATTAAGCACTTCTAAGCAGGTGGTCACCGTATCATCACCCACTGTATCCCAGTAATTCTGAAAGAAAATGGCATGAGTACCATCCGGTCCTGGAGCTTTAGAAGGATGCATTCCTTTTAGAGAAGCCTTAACATCAGCTTTAGTATACTGTTTAAGTAGATAAGAATTCATTTCCGGAGTGACTGTGTTGGGGATACAACGAATGACCTCTTCTATGGCTTTATCACTGGGTTGGGAAGAAGTGAACAGGGTTTGAAAGTAATCAACAACCACTCTTGCTATGTCTTATTCTTCAGTTTGCCAAATACCGTTAGCATCAAAGATACGATCAATCTGGTTTTGGCATTTCCGGTGAGAAGCTCTTTGATGAAACCACTTAGTATTGCGATCACCCTAGGTCAGCCAATTTTCTCTAGCTCTCATTTTCCAATACATTTCTTCTTCTTCAAAAAGGCTCTCCAATTCTTTTTCTAATTTTCTAATAATTACAGCATGCCCTGATTGTCTGCGTGAAAGGAACTCTTCAATCTGCTTCTTCTTCTCTTCTATTGCTTTTGAAAGGCTTCCTTTAAGTCTCTTTTTATTCCAGCAAGCCAATTCTTTCACAAATAATTTGATTTTTGAGTTTATGTCCCTTGAGGAGCATTTCCAAATATTTTTAATTATCTCCTTGCTTTCAGCAAATTTTGTCCACCCCTCTTCAAGTCTGAGGATTTCATGTTTCTCAAACCGACTCTGATTTTGTCCACTAGACCTCAGATGAATGAGAATAAACCTATGATCCGATGCTAAAAAATCCAAATGTTCTATCTTGCTGTTTGAAAACCTGCATTTGAAATTATCTGTCCAGCAAAATCGATCTAAACGTTCCCAGATTAGGGTACCATCAAAAATTTTATTTGTCCAAGTGAAGAGATCTCCTTGAAATCCTGCATCTGACAGAGTGCAATCATCAAGAGCTTCCCTAAAGTTAGAGATGAGATTTGCATTTCTGTCCAATCCTCCCAGCTTCTCCGAATCCTCCAAAATTTTGTTGAAATCACCCCCCACAATCCACGGAAGCCCCGAAAGACTATGAAGCCTTTTAAGCAATTCCCATGAATCCTTTCTCTTTTCTGATGCTGGGTTACCATAGAACCCTGTAAATCTCCATCTGAAACCATCACTTTCCACCTCTGCATCAATGTGGCCAAGGGAATAAGATTTTATGACCACCTTTATTCCATATTTCCACATTAGTATCAGTCCACCACTTTTACCTCTGCTGTTTACCATTAAACAATTCTCCATGTTCATTGTCTGTTTAATTCTATCTTCCCAGTTTCTTCCACATTTAGTTTCCATTAAGAAAACCAATTGGGGGGATTTTGTTTGCCTTAGATGGTGCAAGGCTCTTAATGTTCGAGGATTCCCCGTTCCTCGAACATTCCAGCATAGGATTTTCATGGCGACTGGCGAGGTTGTCCTGCAACCTCCGTCAATGAGTTCTCATTTGAATCAATGAGTGTTTTGCTTTTCTTCCATGGCTGATCACCAAGAGAAAAATTGCATTGGTGTTTTCCTCCACTAAGCTGCTTAGGTTCATTTGAAGTCATTTTAATCCTGCTTTCTTTAAAGATATCCTCGCCTTGTGCTTTATGCCTTGCTAATTTTTTCCAAAGTTTTCCCTCAGTTTTATTACCATTCTCATTGTGATGTTGCTCTAAATTGTGTTGAGAATTGGGTGAGATATTTGGGCCAGTGGAAATTTTAAGCCCAATTGGTATTTGAAGAGATTTATAACTGGGCCCATCCGATAAGGTAATATGCTTAGCTGTTGAATTTGAAATCTTTTCAGTAACTCCATTTTCATCATTAATGACTGCTTCGAATCCGCCTCATTCATTCCTTCAATCACGTCTCTCTTATCTGGCACTGGGATACTTTCCTTTCTTGGGGCTGAATTTTCGTGATTCCCGTTTTTTGGCGAAATGGAAGTTTTTCCGATCGTCGCCGGATTGTTGTTCCTCGATCGGAATTTTTCTGGCGAATATCCTTCCTCCGTAATCTCTTTGTCTTTTCCCTTATCAGCAGTCTCCTTCTCAGTAGCAGAGGAGGCATTTTTCCCCAATTTGCCTGATTTGATTTGAGACCTGCAAAAGTATGTCTCATCCAAGGACCATACTGAGAAGTTTCTTCATTCTGGGAGTTGATTTTAATATTGCAGTCCTTCTGAGTATGTCCCAAACAGCCACACGAGTAGCAGAAATCGGGAAGCTTTTCGTAGGTTATTGGGATCCATGTCTCTTTTGCCATTACTCCTAGTTTAATCTTCAGCTCTCTCCGCAATGGTTTACGAATATCGATATGAATCCTTATTCGTAGTGTTTCCCCCCAGCATTTTCCGTATTCATCAGTCTCGACATCTTCCACCACTCCAATTTTATTTCCTAGCATGAATGCCATCTTCTTGGAAAAACAAGCTATCGGTGGTTCGTGCAAATGAACCCAGAAGGTTGCCCAGTAGAATTCCATCAGAGTAAAATGGATATTGCCTCTAGGTTCTTCAAAAAGTAGTAAAGATTTGTCAAAGAACCAAGGTCCTCGTTTTAGAATTCGAATCTTTTCCTCTTCCGATGAAAATGTGCGGAGATATAGATTGTTTCCCACATTCTCAATTGCTACCCTGTTCTCCAAGTTCCATATTTTCGGCATGATTGTCTTGAACGCTTCCTCGTTGATTTTCTTGTTGAACTAATAATTTATTGAACTAATAAAATTAAAAAATTTAATAAATTCATTGAAAATAATAATAATAAATGATCAAATAGTTCAATAAATTATTGAACTTAACCTTAAAAAACCAAAGAACAAACAAATTCATTAAAAATACCTATAAAAATAGTTCAATAATTTATTGAATTATAGTTCAATAATTTATTAAACAATAATTATGCTATTTGAGTAATTTTTAAAAAGTTCTAATAAGTATGCAAATTTATGCTATTTGAGACAATTTTTTTTTTTATATATCTATGTCCTGATCCCTAAATTTTCAAATATTCTATATATCAACTCTAAAAAATATTTATAAATATAGTAAATTTTCATCGGTGAATCAGTGATAAATATTGAATTAAATATTACATCAAAATCTACCACTGAGTGAAATTTTCTTATAGATAAATGTTCAAAATGATATATTAAGAACAAAATATAACAAAAATTAAAATTAAAAAACTAAAACTAAAACTAGAAACCAAAATAAAATAAATATAAAACTTCAGTCAACCGTAGATTTAAACCTAGTTTAAAAGAATGATGTGTAATTGTAAAGTTTCATTTTCTGGTTTTACCGTTGAGTTTGAAAGAGATCGTTAACATTATGAAATCCCAAAAAGAGACGTTTTTTAATCAAATACTTTGAAAGTCAATTATTCAATAATTTAAATTCGGTGATGTTAGACATTTACTCCCTTCTACGAGGATGAGGTCGAAGATTCGAGTCAATATCTAAAAAAAAAAGAAAAAAAGTTTATTAACCTTTAGCCAAAAAAAGTTTATAAAACATATTATTCAACTATCTTGTAATCCTCTTTAATCTTTTATAAAGAATATCTTTGGAAAAAAAAACAAACTTGGTTATTTCATAAAAAAAGAAGAAGAAAAAATCCAATCTTTCTCGTAATATCGTAATTTTTAATTGGAAAATTACAATAGATGACAATTTTTTATGAATAATTTCAAAAGTAATAAATATTTCAAGATATTTTTAAAATGACATTTTTCAGATTGAGATTTCACACAAATCTCGGTACGAAATGGGTGAATCTCAGTTTAAAAAATATCATTTTAAAAAGTTTTTGTCATTGTTGAAAATATTAATTCTTAAAATACCATTTTTGAAAAACCTCATTTTTAATAAGTCAACTTGTCTTTTTGTATTTTAATTTTCCATTGAAGATTAATTGCTTAATTTGAATGGAAAACTACATCAGCATATCCTAACCAGTCCCAAAAAAGAAAGAAAGAAAGGTTTATTAACCATTTTTTCCCAAGTCCAAATTTACTACTGTGGAAATCTATGAAACATCCAATGATTGTTGTTTCGGTTATTTATTTGTCTAAATTCCCAAGTCCAAATTTACTACTATGGAAATAATGACCGGTGGATGAATAATCCAACTTCATTCCTTCCGGGAACTTCAGATTGAATCTTAAATCACATGCAAACAAAATACAATTTCATAATGTTGCCCTGCCAAATTAACTCATCAACCCCTCCATTCTCCTTCACAAGTGAGAGCTCAAAAGAGAGAAAAAAAAAGTTAACTATTAGTTTATTACACCCTCTATACAATAACATATATACATATGACATAATTAAGAATAATGGCTTCTTTTACTTGGTACACGATATATCAATCAATACCGAAGGACAACTTACTTGCCCCTAGTAGAAATGTGAAGTCGATATTTGATTGACAGAAATGAAAATATAAAATGTGGTCTAGTTTTTTTTATTTAATTAAAATTTATAATAATAATTTATTTTAATTAAAAATGAATAATTAAAATTAAAATAAAATTATTATTTAATATTTAAATACTATATAAATAGTAATTATGAAATTTAAAAGCCAAATTCTAAATCTCCAATCAAACAACCATTATGAAATAAGTAAAACAGAGAGAGATCCACGCCTATGAACGGCCATTAGCGTCCCACGTTTGCAACCTATCTTTTCATACTTTTAAATTTTAATTTAGTTTAAAGTTTTCAATGCCATCACCATGACTTGAAGTTGATATGATGCCTCAATTAAATTCATATCTAATCTCCACCAATAAATCTGACACTATCTTAAAAAAAAAAAATCTTTTATATTCAATTACTATTTATAATTAATAATTCAATTACTTTCACAATTCATTTTTTTATAATGATGTTTTTCTTTAAGTACTTGGTGTATTTTTAATATTCTATATATATTTTTCTGATCTATTCGTACCGATAAAGATCAACCATTATGGTTTTGGGATGAATTTTATTTTAATATATGTTAAATTTCTAATATAGATATCTAATCCCTTGAGTGTTTGAGTAATGAACTTTTTAACCATTTGTACTTCTAATTAAAGAAAATATTTCCATTGATTCAAATATATTTACTTGATTTCGCATGATGATTTTCTTGACCAATAAAGAGTGCAGTAATGCCAATTTATAAAATATGTCTCAATTGGATACAAAACATGTAGAACAATAGAGGATAATATTCAGTAAATTTGAATTAAAACAAACCATAAAATCCCCAATCAGATAAGAAAAATCTCAAGCTGCATTATTGACATTGAAAATAAACTGAAGTTTAATTGGTTTAACATGCTTAATTAAATTTTGGAATATGGTTTTGGATTGATTAATAGAATTCAAACTAATACTCTTTATTTGATGAATTTGACACTGCTTCTAATGTAATGGTAATGTCTGTATTTTTTTGGATGACCTAATGAAGTTGAAAAAAATTTAAACCAAAATTTGAAATCAGAATCAAACTGTCATATTTCCTATCTTTTATTCCTAAAAATTTTTACACCAATTTATCTTACCGATAACTGCGAATAAAATCTGATCTATAAATCCGTCTTGAAGTAATTAATTTCTTATTAACCTCAATTTAACTTGAAGTTTAAAAATCTATAAATAAATAAAAAAACTAAAATAACATAATTAATACATAAGTGTAATGACATATAATATTAAAACATATAAAATTTTCATTTTAAGTCCTCAACTTTTACTTTTACATAGAAAATTGTTATTCGTTTAAACTTAAATTTCTACTTTTTTTTTTTAAATGACAGAATTAGGGATGGCAACGGGGCGGGGCGGGGCGGGGTCGGGGATGCACTTCCCATCCCCTAACCCGCGGGGATTTTTAATCCCCATACCCTACCCTATCCTCTAATCAAAAAATCGGGGTCGGGTTCGGGGATTCCCCATTAGAGGATCGGGTTCCCCGCGGGGAAAATTCCCCGTTTTACATTTTAATTATTATTTAAAAATGAAATATACATTTAAAATATACATTTTTAAGTAAAAAAGAAAACATAATACTTACCATTTTATATTGTATTAGTAAATATAATCATATTTCACATATATTTTTCAATAAATAAAGATAAAAGTAAACAAAATATATAAGATATTCTTTAAAAATCGGGTTCGGGTTCGGGGTCGGGGACGGGGGATGTATTCCCATACCCTTACCCTATAACAAATCGGGGAAATTTCTCACCCTAACCCTAACCTTATAAAACGGGGATTCCCTACTCCTATAGGGTTGGGGCCCCCACGGGGAATTTTGCCATGCCTAGACAGAATTCAGGTTTTGATCGCGGGTTTCCGAGGCGTGGAAAACTGTTTCCCTTCATTTATTCAGTTTTTTTTTTTTTTAAAGGACAGAAGCCGAAAACTGATTTGATGGTAACGTGCACCAAACCGAATCCATATTCTATCACTACTTATAATAATAATTAAAAAACAAATTAGTTGTATAATTTGATGATTAGAAGGTTATGAAAAGGGAAACTATTCTATTCTCTTCTAATTCCAACCCTGGCTTCTGTGACTCCAAATGTTGTTATTCTAGTTTAATTAAAACAAGCTGAAAATTTTAATATAAAGATAGTTAGTTAATAGACTTCTGAGTTAAAACATGACCATTAAAGGGGTGTTTGGTATATAAGAATGCAAATGTGATATATGAAATTGTAAATGAAAGTGATGTGGGGCGAGGCCGAGTCCACGACCTCAACAAGCAAATCCATGCTTGATTGGGAAATCCATCCCAAGAACAAAGGGTTAAAACCCAAAGAAGAGGGGAAAACTCTCTCTATTTGATTGATATTCAAATTGATAAAAGATAAGATATGAGATGTCCTCAAATGAACCCTAAGATGGCTATTTATAGCCTTACAATAAAAACCCTAATTTTAACCTAAAGTAACTAGAATTAATACTAAGGGAAAACTGGGTATATAGCCCAAATTCAAAAAACATAAAGCATAATAGCCCCAAAGAAAAAAATAAAACAAAATGGACCAAGAGAATTTTCAAATGAGAATGAAAATACAATAATGCCCTTCTAAAATTAAGGAAAAAAATAAAGAAGAAAGAGAAAAAGATTTGAATATACTAAAATCAAGGAAACATTAAATATGAAAAAACCATATAAGAAAATAAGAGAGAAAATTGAAATTAAAGGGAAAAAATCTTGGCAGATTTATAGGAAAAATTAAACCTGTACTGTAGGAAAACAACAAAGAAAACAAAAATTGCAGGAAAACAACAAATGACAACGAAGAAGATGAGAGTATTAATAAAAAATACTATACATTAATAAAAAAGACAAACACAAAAAAAAAAAAAAAATTACAATATATTAAAAGAACTAATAATATACATTAAAAACATTTTGTAAATAATAAATATAAATAAAGTACAGTACAGTATTCTAAACAAAACTGTACAATAAGGAATAACGAAAAAACAAACTATACAATCAACAAAGAGAAGAAAACACATATAATAACAACAACAAAATTACAAAATATATTAAATAACCAAATACTATATAAATATAAATAAGGTATAGTATACTAAAAATAAAAGTACTTTAATAAAAAAAAACTTTAAAAAAAAATGACAGATGAAAAATAGTACAATATAATAGTACAATATAAAAAGGAGAAGAACCATATTCATGTACAGTATAATAAAAAAACTAGTACTGTACAGTGAACGCTTGAAAAAACAATAAGAAGAAAAAGAACCATATTCATGTACAGTATAATAAATAAACGTATACTGTACAGCGAACCCAGAAAAAAAAACAAGAAAAAGAAGAAGAGAAGAATAAGAAGAAGAAGAAAGATCTTCGACCTTGGCTGTAACGATAAGGGCGAGATTGAAGATGGAAGAGAAGATTTGAAAATATAAACCTTAGATCTTGAAAGGCGATGAAAATACGAATTGAGATGAAGTAGATCTAAAAGAAAATACGGACGAGTAAGAACAACTTGAGAGTTGAGGGGAGCAACGCCATGGAGGAGAAACATTTTAAGGAGAAGTTGGAAGAGAAGATGGTTATTTGGTGGGGTGGGGATCGATGGAGATGATGGTCGCTTGGTTGGGCGGTGAGATGATTGTTAACAGAATTTTAGGGTTTTGATTTTTATTTGACTTAAAAGATAATTATTTAAAGACTTTTGAGATTTGTGGAAGAGATATATACGATTTTATATCATATAAATATTGAGGGAAAGTAAATGCTAGATTTAGAAAACTTAATGGAAAAGAAAGGAAAAAAAAAGGAGAAGGGCAAATCAGGTATATTCGAAATTATCATATCATAATTGGGCCAAAAACTCTTAAAAAAAATGGAGGGCTAAAAAAACATAGTAAATAGCTAAAATAGGCTATATACTGGATTATCTCTAATACTAATTAATTATACTAATTAATCACATCAAAGTAAACTAATAACTCTATACTAATTATACTATTCTGATCCCCATTAGAAAGAGTTTGTTTTAAATACTTATAAAAGTTGAGGGTGTGTTATTTATCACAACTCATATTGTTCAAGAGAGTATTTACTTGAAAAAATAATTCAGAAGGCATTTATTTTAAGTTACATAGTTTGGTGGTTTAAAGAATATATGTAGGGGGTGTTTGGTTGGGGAGTTTGGCATCTCATTCTCAGACATCTTAACATCTTAAACCTATCATAAATAAATATTAAATATTAAATGTAGTTTCCTTTAATTTTAATTATTTATTTTTAAATTAAAAAATTATTTTTAAATTTATTATGAAGTGATTTTTTATATAAAATATTATTGTAAATTTTAATTTTTTTTAAAAAAATATAATAAATTAATTAAATAAAAAACTAAATAACTTTTTCTATTACTATTACTGCATCACATTCTTATTCTCATACACCAAAAACCCTTATAAAATAATAGAAATCTGATAATTAATTAAAAGGGTTATGTTCTGTTTTTGTTGTCCAAGTCGGAGGGTCATTTTCAGAAAAAAATAAAATAAAAGATAATGGTATAGACAGAAATCCCACATCGATTAGAGAAGGGTTCGGTCATGTGCCAACCCTTTGTTACCAATCTCTTTATGAAATTTTTAATTAATTTATGCATCATGTATGTATTATGATGTTCTAGTTATTTCTCTCCTTTGTTAATCACATATTTACCCGATTGCTTCTTTCCTTCTCTTTACGTTCCATTCCTATGGATATCTAGGCTGGATTGTTTTCTTTCAAACATGTAGTTTTATTTTTCCTATCTAAGATCTCTGCTTTTCTTCTATCACGTCCCCTTGAAACTTTTGCCTTTTATCGCATTCTTTAGGTCGGTTTGGTACAACTATTTTTAAAATTATTTTAAGTGAAACCTTTTTAAAAAAATATTAATTAAATGTTTCATCTAAAAACATATTAAACGACGGTTTAAGAGAAAACACTTGATTTGTGATTCTTTTAAAAATGTTTATTAACAGATATTTCATTTAAAAAAATATCTATAAGTGTTTTTAGATAAAACACTTAATTAATATTTTTTTTAAATGTTTAACTTAAAATATTTTCTAGGGAATTTATACCCTCCGTCTCTAAACTGCTTAACTATGAGAAAATTGAGTTTAAATTGTTACCTTATTGTTAAAAAAAACAGTAAAATTAAAAACAAATTAAATTTCCTAATTCTAACAAAAATATTGAATATTTGATGAGCCAATAATATGTACACTTGTGGGTTTTACACATGCTTATGATAAGTAATGATTATTAGTAATATATATATATATTTAGATAATTAATCAGAGACTCCACAATTTTTGCTGATTGGATCTTGGTACAAAACTAAAAGGATTGCAAAATTTAATCACAAAATTTTTCTCAAAAAAAAAAATCACATCTTTTTAATTAAAAAAGTCTTTTTTTTAAAAAAGAAAAAGAAAAAGTGGCACAAGAAAAGTCAGCAGTCCTTTTTTACTTGAGGGATGACATGCTCATGTCTTATCAAGGATTAAAAATAAAAATAAAATAGTGTTTCCATTTAAAGGTTTTGGAATGAGATTTGAATGTGGGAATGAGTTTGTGATGTCATTCCCATGTTTGTTTCACTCTCTTTTTCATTTGGGTTTGGCATCACATTCCCAAGTTACTATTGGATTTGACATTTTTATTCCAACACACTCACATTATTTCTACTATTCATTCTCATTCACATACAATTCTTTTTCTTTTTCCATTTCAAACAAACACCCCCACGTTTGGTGGGATGTATTTAGTTTTGGATTAGAAAAAATATTATGCGGTTTAAAAATCAATTTAATCATTTAGCTCTTGGGGAGGACAGTCTATAAGTGCATGACACCAAAATAAAGTAATACTCTTTAAATGTTGTCTTTTGATGGAAACCTAGACATCCATTTTTTTTTTATTTTTTCCAATCCCAAACCCCCAACCAAACACCCCCTAAGTGGACGTTTGTTTTCGAATTTATATGGGGTAATGAGATACCCCCCCCCCCCCCCCCCCCCCTCTCTTTTTTTTGGTTTTTTTTTGAAGGTTTTTTTATGTTTAGTGAAAATCAGACTAAAACATGGGATTATCGTTTGTATTAATTCAAAGTCTTACATTGGATAGGAAGAGAATAATAAAATTATAATATAAAATAAATTTTCTCTCTCACTCTTCTCTTCCTATTTCTCTCTCATCTTTTTTTATGGGGTGATGAGATCCACATGTATTTTGGAGGTGTTCTAAACCTCATGGAGGAGGTTATGAGAATCCCATAGAGTTTCAATCCCCTTCCCTATTGACAAAATAAATATGGGGCTAGAGATAAAATCATTATCATGGGTTCGGATCTCCATTTCTAAACATTACAAATAAACACCCCCAAAGAAGTGTTTTAAGGGAAAAAAAAGAAAGCAGATTTTAAATGTTTCTTTGAAAAGCACAACACTTTCAAGTGTTTCATTCTATATTTTTGAAGCACTATTTTTTTATCAAAAATATTTTTGGCCCTCCTTAAAAACCATGTATAAGAGGCCTTTGGGCCATCCCTTCTATATATCTAAGGGATGAAAGGGTAAAATGATTTTGTGGTCCGCCAATCAAGTTGAAGCTTCATAACTACTAGTTAGGTGCATTTACAAATTTAGAATTTTTTTTAGTAATATTTGTAAAAATATAAGTTTAAACGATATTTGTTATATAATAATTTTTTATCGGTTGAATTAGTGATAAACATTAAATCATATATTTTTTTATATTAATTTTATCACTGTTACACATTAATTACTTATTAACATAGTAAAAGATTTTCATATATACAAATACGTTTTAGAATTAATATTTTTAAAAATATTACATCAAAATCAGCTACCCAATAAACTTCCCTATTAGTTAATATTTTGGTGTTCTAATCATAGAGAAATTCATATCCATTCACCACAAACTTTGTGGTTAAACTCTGACAATAACGTTGGAGATGTTAAGATGATAAAAAGGCTTAACACCTTAAATACTAATTAAATTTCAATATTTCATACTCAAAAGATTGAAAAAGGCCATCTTATTCAAAACAAAACCCTAATCATGAAATAATCCCTTGTCAATATTTCGTTCTTATTCATAGTTTTACTAATAATATGAAGGAATGAGGAATGAGGAAAGAGTAAATATAAATAACCAAGAAAACTAAAATAGTGGCTGCTCAATTGTTGATTTAGTGAACTGAAAACAATGATAGATTTGGGGGAAGGAAATCATGCTCTAATAGTCTCACTCTAATTTTACCTTATTTCTCATCCCAAATAATAGTAAACAACATCATCAATGATATTTTTGCTTTCATTCCGATTCCAATTCTAAAAAATATTTGGTAAACACGATTTTCAAATTTATATTCCGATTCTAGCTATAATTTATTATTACGATTTTTTTTCATTCTCATTAAGTATACGAGGCTGTAAAGAAAGAATATAGAGGATTAGAGAATTAGAGCATATGTATATCAGGATATGGAGCACCCAATATCAAATGAATTGAAAAATAAGAAATGTTTACTAACACGATTTTATTTTCTAAAAGAAAAAAAAAACAAGAAACATAAAATGAAATTATTATCAAAACGATTTGCACAATCGTAGAATTTATATGAACATTACACAAAAATACTCAAGAGAAATTAAAATTGAACATAATACTATTCCCATTTACAACAAAAACTAAATATAGATTTTTAAAGAACATGATTCCACAACACACACAAAACATGCAAGAAACGAAAAGGAAAATTACAACAAATTACACACACAACATCAAAATAAATCTTAGTCACTACTTCATGAAAACCCTAAAATAATTAAGATCTTCATGAGAGTGAAAAGTCTAACAATATCTTAAAGGTTTAGGGGATGTTTGGTAGGAAGCCTTTGTAAAAACCCGAGTTTATGTAGTTTAGGGTTGTGACGCCTGTGTCTGAATATATAAGGGATTATTAAATCCACCAAACAAACAGGTACGTACGAGTAGGCTAACGAATTCACCTGCACCCCTGACCAAACGCCCCTTAAGTTTCCTTACATAGCCCTCACAGCTTGGAACCTTGGTTCCTTGGGCAGGAACTTTTGCTCAACATAGACTGACATGTAATCCCCAAACACAAACTTGGGATAGCTTTGTTCCATTTCATGATTTTCTCTCTCCACCAACTGTGGAGCTGGAGCTATGGTGGCTTCTAGTGATGGATTATAAAATGAAGCTATTGATCTCCTGTTCCCATCTGGGGTTGCCAAAACCCGGTGCCAAACACTCTTGTATCTTCCATTGCTAAGGACCTCAATTTGGTCACCTGTGTTGATGACAATGGAGTTGGTCAATGGCTGGACATCTATCCACTGCCCATCTTTCAGGATTTGAAGGCCTCCCACTTGGTCATCTTGGTAGAGTAAGATGACTCCCCCGGCATCGGTGTGGGCGCGAAGGCCGTTTACAAGTTCGGGCTGAGGGCACGGTGGGTAGTGGCTGACTTTGGTGCCAAAGAAGGCCTTTTCTTGTCCTTCGCCGCCGTTGAAGGCGGCTTTTATGTATCCCTCTGGCAAACCTAAGTTCTCATCCATCACTGCCATCACATTTTCAGCTAGTTTCCTCAGCTCTGATCTGTATTCAGTCATTGTTTCCCTGTCAATAGTTTAGGAATGACGTTAAATCCCGTTAGACCTATAAATTTAAATTATTGAAATAAAGTAAATTTAATATCTTAGCATGAGATCCAAACACACATACTATCAATAAATGAAAAGGAAAATCAACTATACCAAGATTTGAATTTCGATTACATATTAAATCATCAGGAGACTCAAAATCTCAAAAGACTAGATGAATTAGGGTAAATTAATCAATCATTATTTTTAGTGACGATTCAAAAAATATCAAATTATACAAAGATTTGAACCCAGAACCTCATACTCTCATACAACTAGACTTGAAAGAAAGTTAGAGTTAAGTTAAATTTAATCTTTTCACTATATATTAAACAAAGGATGATTTTATTTCACTGGCAGTAAAAAAAATATGAAACAAAAAGAACTAGAATATTGATTAGTAACATATTGTTTGAGTGAATTTTGAAGCTTACTTGAATCCAAGAACATTAGAAGGCCATTCATTATCATCAAGGAGAGTGAAGACGTCTTCCCAATCAACGTCTTCAAGTTTGCTACCGCTGTTGTTTTCCACTAAATCATTAAAAAGCTTAACGAGATTTGAGCTTTTGAAATTTTCTTCTCTTTCTTTGTTGTAACACTCACAACAAATCTTCTTCACCCTCTCCAAAAGCTCCTCAGATATCCCATGGTTCACCAGCTGAAAATTAAACCTAAATTAGTATGGATGATATATAATTTTTTTTTTTAATTTAGAAAAAAAAAACTATTTTAAATGGGAAATAATAGATTTTAATGCAATATTTATAAAAATATAAATTCTAAAAAGTATTTGTAAATATTAGTAATTTTTACTACGTTAATAAGTGGTCAACAGTGATTCATATGTGTATCAATGATAAACTTAGTGTAAAAATATGTAATTCAATGTTTATCACTAATTCATCCGATCAAAATTTATTATATTTATAAATAGTTTTTAGAGTTGCTTTTTTTATAAATATTATTGAAAAATGACTAGATTTACAAATACCCATTTTTTACAGTAAAATTATAGATCTGTGAATAGTGATTCTAAAGATATAAGTTATATATATAGATTTGTTTAGAAAGGTGTTTCGAAAACGAAGTAACTTTTTTAATAAAATCGTGACATCAATTTTAAAAGATTATTTTTGTGGACATAAAATTTCCAACGAGATATTTTTCAAGAACTCTCTCTATTTTAATTAAGTCAATTAATATATATATATATATATATATATATATATATATATATATATATATATATATATATATATATATATATTTTGCATGTCCAGGAAAAATGATATATGAAACATTGCATGCTGGAATGACCTAGCTAGGCTAGAGAAGATAAAATTATATAAATAATAATAATAGTTTTGTTTATGATTGATATAGATGGTGTACGTACGTTAATATATATTTTTCTTTTATAAGATAAGATCATGATACAATTATTATTACAAATAAATAAATAAATAAGAATATTGAATATTTTATTAGAAAAAATTCAATTACAAATGTTTTATAATAATATTTATTGTTTTCATAAGAGAGGAGGATAGAGGTAGCTTTATTAAGAAGAACTTATTCTTGCATATAGAGTTAGATCAATGATATAATATGATGATATTGATCTTTTGAAAAAAAGTTTATTCAGGTATTATTAAATATGTCTTAAAATCATTTTTAGTTTTTCAATGTTAAATATTATTTTTTTAAAACTAAAAATAATACATTGAAACCGAAAATTTTAGAGAATAAATCACTTATAGTGTATTTCATAATCTCAAAGTAATTACAAAGAAAACAAGATTCTTAATAAACACGACTCTAAAATATACTACTTCATCGTTTTTTTTAACAGATATCTTAGCTCGAACCTTCAATCCAACGGATGACTCAAATCTTTATTTTGATTTTTATGATATTTTTAATAGAGTGGGTATATGATAATGCATGCATGAATATAGAGAAATAAATACCTGAAAGAATCCCCATTCTTCACAGCAATTAGCTATCTGAGCCAATGTTTTGGCTCTCTCTTCTCCATTAAGCTTTGAGAAATCAATCACTGGGATTGCCATTATAAATTGAAGAGAATTCAGTGTTTTTAAGAGAAAGAAAGAGAGAGAGATGGGTTTACAAAAGTAAGCTTAATTGTGTTTAAGAAAGTTTGATGATTTAAAAAGGAAGGCTCTAAGACCCTATTTATAGGACAGGTACCCTCCAATTAGAGATGTCAACCCTTTAATAATTTAATCCTTCTTTTTTCTTTCTCACATTTGGCTTTCTTTTTAAAGAAGTATATCCTTGAGGTGGAGAATAGGTATATGGGACGGTGACATTTTGATTTTTTAATTAAAAAATTGGAATAAAAATATATAAATAATTAAAAAAAACTCCAAAAGTCAATGCCCCCTGAGAAGGACTGCTAATATATATTATTAATTAATTAATTACTATATTAATTAACACTGACCCATTTCATTAGCTGTAAAAAAAAAACCTAAATATGGGGAGGTCATCAATCATTATGGGTCCACAATCATTTCAGAATGATCTGATGGGTAAATCCCAACTATCTAATTTTCAAACTAATTTGAGATAATTTGAGGTTATTCTTAAAAATAAAAAATAGGAGAGATGAGAGAAAAGAAAAGAAAAGGAAATAAAACTCATTACCATTCTCGGGGTCGTTTGGTTGTCAGGTTTGGGTTGTTAAACAGGGTGTTATTAAGCAGGGAGTTGTTAAGCAGAAGTTTGTTAAACAGAGGTTTTGTTAACACTGTGTTTGGTAGGTACAAAATAGTGAGTTTGTTAAGTATAAAATGTGTTAAAATTGTGAAAATTGGATAGGTTTGTTAAGAGGGGATTAACAAACCCATCATATTTGGTTTCAAAACTAGGAAACAAACACAGGTTAGGGTTGTTTAATCCCAATTCACTACCCAAACCTGACAACCAAATCAAATAACATTTTTTCTACCTCAATTTACAAAATAATAAAGAATTGATTTATTTTAAAAATAACAATTTTACACTTGAATTTATTTTCATTTTTTTTATCTTTTTAATGTTGAATGATCAATCTTATTTTTTTAATGTTTTTAATCGGAATGTAATAAATTTTAAACTTTTCTTAGTTTTTATGATTTTGATATATTCATCACATAATTAATTTATTACATAGTGAAAGTTTTAAAAATTGTTATTTTGAAATTTTTTTTAAAAATGTTAATTTTGTAAAGATTTCTAATTTCTATGAGATATAATATTAAATTTGGAGAGAAGAGACTCAAACTTTCAAATTTATATGACTAATGTTAATGGCCAATTGATCAATTATAGTTTATTTTATCTATATATATAGTTGAACATTAATAAAAGAAAAAAAAAAGATGTAGCTTTTAATTACGTATAATACAAAAGATTTGTTGATTAAAACATAAATCTCTGCCGACTACTACCGTTGATCATGTTGACTTTTAATGTTGGAGTCATATACCATTTGACTAATTTGGTTTACATTAATACACACTGATTAAGGCATTGTTTATGGGTTAAGAAAGGCATTGCATATTAAAATTTCATGATTACTTTACATTAATGTATACATTATCAAAGCTATTTTATCAATACATAATATAATACAAAAAAATTAAATGAAAAAAATCATATAATTTATAGAAGTCCAAGTCATGAGATGTCAGCTTAATTAATCTGATTTGCATTATTTTCTAAAATATTTCATGAATGTCCCATCAACAGATTACATCTAACAGATAATAATATGTGATTTATATAATATAAATTTTATATAAGAAAGCTAAATAATTGAAGGTCACCATCATCATCCGGCTCGCTGCCTAAAGGCCGGCCCAAACTCGACCTGAGCTCGGCCCGAAAGTAAACGTTTGAAGGGCGGTTTCGGCTCGGCTCGACTCGTTAAATGTTTGAATTGGATATGAGCCTCTTTTTTTTTTTTTTAAATGAGCCGGCTACGAACCTCTAAAGGGCCGATCCAATGAGCCGGCTCGACCTCGGCCCAAATAAAGCTCGCAAATATTTATTTATTATTTAAATAGAATTTTATATTATCACCAATGCATATGATTGACAAATGAGTGAGTGTCAACCTAGTTGGGATGTACTTCTATTGTAGTGATGCATTTTATTCTCAAATATTCAAGTATGAAAATAATTAAAAAAAATATCTATTTTTTAAAATTGATACTTTTTTGTAATTACTAAATAGGATAAAATAAAATAATTAAATTACTTAATGGATAAATTGAACAATTTTTTGCTCTCTTGCTGTTCAAAATAATAAGTTTAATATATTGATTTTTTCACTCTTTGATTTTTTTAAAAAAGAGTTATTCGAAGTTATGCATCATTGGTTTTTTAGATAATGTAATACAAAAATGAATTCATATGATAGGCCAGAGTTGCTTGCTCCAACGAGCCAGACCCAAACTCGATTCGAAAAGTCTAGCCCATGAGCCAAGCTATAAGCTTTAAAATTTGGGCTCGAGTTCAAGCCGAACCTGAACCTTCTAATTTTTGGACTAAGTGGCTCCGTTCGACCATCGATGATGGTGAATTGAAGGTGACTAAGAGTTAAGACCCTTTCAGTTTTTAGCAATTTAAGAAAGAAATTATCTGTAAACTCAACTTGATGTGTTTTAATGCATTACTTGGCAAATCCACAGACCTCTGGATTTATTCTAAGAAGGTTTGAATGTTAAAGATTAAATAACAATAATAATATAACAATAATAAAGGCCGTATATGTCATTCTTTAATTACCTTTATGAGTATGATAGATAAGAGGGTTAGGAGGGTGTTAGGCTCATGAGTTCGGGTAAAGAGGTTTGGGGGTTACTCTAATTTAACTAGCGTTTGTCTCCTAATTTTAAAACCTAAGAAACTCATAATGTTTAATAAATTCATTTTTACGATTTTAACACATTGTACACGATACAACTTAATAAACCTGTTGTTTTTTATACAATTCAAGCATAATTTTAAAATAACTCTTGCTTAACAACCAACAACTCTATCCAAATTTGCAAGATAAACGCACCTTCTTAATAATACCCAATGACCCATAAAATATTTTTGTAACTTGAAAGGGAAAAAAGTTAATAATGTAGTCGTTTACTAATTTAAAATTTAATTCTTATGAGATGAGTTCAAACTATAATGAAATTATTATTATTATTTAGCCACTTAGTTCATTTCTTTAAAATGAAATAAATGAATAAATAAAACTAAAAATACAAATACAAATTAATGAAAGTGATCTAATTAAATTAAGATGAGAGTAAAGAAATCTATAGTAAAAAATGCTTATAAAAATTCTATAATTAACTAAGTTGTGCAAATTAATATCAAATAAGTTTCTTAGATAGGAATATGAAAAAAATTAATAAGTTTAATATTACTAATTGAATTTGATATTTATATTAAGAGAAATTTATAAGCACATTTGGAAGGAAAATAGAATCTTTTCTAGGAAAAGGCTTTACCTCAATTATTATTTTTAAATAATACAACAATTTCATGCTGAAATGTAAGGTTGGGTAGCAAGTAATTGTGAAAATAAACTAATCATAATTAAAAAAAAAATCTTTTTCTTTTCTCATTATATTGCAAATTCAAATATTGACTCTCTAGTCGTCTAATTGGCTGGTTGAACCCAGAATCTTAATATTTAAAAGTCCCTCAAATTTTTCATCATCACGGGAGTGTGTTTTCTTTTTCTTTTTTTTTTTTTTTTTAAATTAAAATAAGGAAAAATATTTATTATTATATTTTTATGAAATCAATAAATAATTAACATAAAGTTTTTGACGTAATTATAATATCATTAGAGAAAGTGCAGGCTGGTTTTCTTGTGGTGTAATTGGTTAAATCATATATTTGGTGATTATTGAATATGTTAAATCACCCAATTAAACCAAAAACTTAAGCCAATGGTTCAGGGTAAACTTAATCATATATCTCAACACTCCCCCAAATGATATAATGGAGGTTTGATCCCAAGACCTAAACATGTGGAATATTTAAATGGGGAGGAATTAGAAATGATAATGGGGTTTGATCCCAAGACCTCCTGCTCTAATACCATATTGAATATGTTAAATCACCAATTGAACCAAAAGCTTAAACCAATGGTTCAAGGTAAATTTAAACATATATCTCAACAGTGATTGTATATTAATACTTTGTCAACTTGATATACTTAGTTTAAAAGATTCATTTTAATATCTATATTCTTTTAAAACAAAAATTAGAAGACAGTCCATATTATTAGTAAAATTGTATCAATTTTTATAGAAAAATGGATTTGATTCAATGGAGAATTATTTTCCACCACCCATAAATGGGTCAAAACTCATTAATTTCTTATTAACTTCAATTTAACATATAAAGTTTGAAACCTATTTAAGTCATATACAGACTGTTGTATTGTTCTTATATTTATCCCTAAACTGTTAAAATTTTCATTTTTGGTCCTCAAGTTTTGCATAAAATTCAGTTTCAATTTCTTCTATTATCTATATGTTTATTTTTTTAATAACAAAAAACTCATGTAACTATTTTTCATTTACTTTCTAACAGACAACAAGATCAACATAAAAAAAAGAGTTTTTTTTTTATTAAAAAAAGATTCATGAGTTATAATGGGAAGGGCTATAAAACGAAATATTATGCCCAAAATTTCTTAGGTAAAACATAACTTTTAAAAAATTAGAGATAAAATAGGTGTCAAAATTTGTGAAAAAAAACAGACAATTAAAAAATGGACAAAATGCAAAAAAACACTAATGTAGTTTTGGTCAAAGACAAACATACCTCTTATAGTTTGAAAATGAATATTTATACCCTTATAGTTTCACAACTGTACAAATTGATCTCTCTCCTCTACGCCGTTGATTTTCTTTTAGTCATAATTTTTTCGTTTCAACTCCGATTTGAATGATTCAAAATGTTATGGAATCCTCGTTTCGAGCTCTACTTAGTAATCACTTATAAACTTAAAAATCATCAATGTATAAAATTGTTATTATCATCAACATATTCGATTGGGTTGAAGTCGTAAACACTTTTATATATTGATGATTTAGAAATTTTTTTGACTATAACATAAAGCTTGAAATGAGGATTATATAACATCTTAAATCATTCAAATCGAGGTTTAAACGAAAAAGTTATGACTAAAAGAAAATCAATAACGTAGAGGATGAGTAAATTTGGACAATTTTAAAATTGTAATGGAATAAATATTCATTTTCAAACGCAAGAGTGTGTTTGTCTTTGACCAAAATCACATGGGTGTTTTTGCATTTTACCTTTAAAAAATCTAATAAAATTGACTTTAAAGTACATCCAATTATTATATATGATTAACTAATCATAAATTAATTAATAAGTGTTTGGTTTAGAAGTTGGTTAGATCTAATTTAAGAACACAAGACTCCCCTCTCATGGCATTGTCCTTGGCAAGATGCCCTAAGAGTTTATCTTGGGATGGCTGCTAAATTCATTTGCCCTAAGTTCATGCATAGTATGAATATTTCATTTGGTCAATGATGGCAATATGCCTCACCCTTCCTTGAATTTCTCTCTCTCTCTAAAAATACAGACACACATGGTTGCTGAGTTAATGTTGTCTCTTACAAGGCACCCCATGATCATGAAGGTGACAAGATTTTGTCTATGTTGCCTGCACCTACCCATAGATTTGGTTATATATATTTTTATATTTGTACACTTCAAATTATGTAATAATATAATGTTCTTTAATTGAGACGTTTAGTTTGTTTGTAAATTAAGTAAACCCATAAATATAGTTAACATCAAACTGAAAAAACTTCGTTTCAAATGGTCGGCATCTCTCATTTTAAAATTAGGATATTTTTAGGGGTGTTCAAGAAACTCGATAAATTAAAAACTGAAATACTTAGGGCAATATAAAAGTTTAGGTTGAGTTTAAATAAATGAGAGTTTTTTAGCTAGGTTTGAGTTATGTGGTGTTTATAAAATCAATCTAGGTCGAATTAAATCAATTGAAATTACTAGTTTAAAAAAAAAAAAGTAGTGATACTTTATATATGATAATATTATTTGAATCCGTATTTTATTACATAATATCACTTTTGGACTTATCTTTCTTTTCATCAAGAAATAACTCATCATTTTAAATTTTATAATAATAATTTTATTAAAAAGTGTATTTGTTTTTAAAATTTATGTCTAAAAATATTTACTTATTATTTATATATACTAAAATAAACAATTCGAATCAATCCATTTTCATCCGGTTGAGATCTTGTTAAGGAAGAAACCTAGTAAAAATTTTAAATGTTAAAAGTCAATCATTTCATTATCGATTGGTTTTTTTAGATGAAAGTTCATGATTATCAAAATAAGGGTCAATCCTCTCATTACTAATTGATTTTGAGAAGATAGCTAGTTTGATTCTTGAGTTCATAATCGAGTTCATAATCGAACTGGGTTCATTTGAGTTGACCAAATTTATAACCTAAACATTTAAAATGAGGTAAAAAAAACTTTCATCAACCCAACTGATCATTAACACCCAGCCCCAAAAAATCAAGAAATTAAGAATATATAATATGAACAATCTTGCATGTTCTATTGGGGATTTAAATGATGGAGAATTTTTAATGGAAAGTACGTACATTATAAGTAAAATATTGATGATGAGTACGAATATTCTTTTGTTGGAAAAACTATATAAAAACTTATCTTTGACCATTCAATAAAAAAATATTTTTTCAAAAACCAAAACAGCAGCAGCTAGCTAAGCTTCATAAACCGGTCCAAACTGCCTTTGATTATGTCAAACTTTTATTTAACAATATTTAATGTCCTTTTTAGTTGACTAATTATCTAGCCAATTAGCAATTAGTGAGTGTTTAATAGTCACGTGTAAGAGAGATAACTAATTATCTTTTGTTGCACAATTTTCATGTTGATTGTGTAAAAAAAGGGTTTAGATATTAAGTTTAAATGTTAAAAATCGTATTCTCAATCCTTAAACTTTTAAATATTCTATTTTAATATGAATTTTAAAAAGAAAAATATTTTAATCATTTTTTTTTTATAAATTATTTAATGAAATCTGTTATGGCCTTTTTCCTTCTCATTTACTTGATAAGTAGATGTCTATATATAGATAAATGTTCGATATGAAATATTAAGATCAAAATATAACAAAAAAATAAAATTCAAAAACTAAGACTGAATATTCTAAAATTGAGAAACCAACATAAAATAAATATAAAACTTCACAATCAACAGATGCTTTAAACCTAGTTTAAAAGAATGATGTGTAATCGTTAAGTTTCATTTTGTGACTTTACCGTTGAGTTTGAAAGAGATTGTTAAACATTATGAAATCCCAGAAAAAGACGTTTTTTAATCAAAAAGTTTGCAAGTCAATTATTCAACAATTTAAATCTGGTTTATTAACCTTTGATTTGCCAAAAATTAAAAAGGTTTATTAAACATTGACGCCACTCTCTAGAAGGATTGAGACGTCTCGTTAAAGAAAACCATGTTTCTAAATTTATGAAGTTATATAGATTTGAATTTGGGAATTTCATATTTATCGAAATTGTAAAAAATAATAATAATAAATTATTCTCTTAATATTGTAATTTTTAATAGGAAAATTTTAGTAGATGATATTTTTTTAGGAGTAATTTCTAAAGAAGTAAATATTTTAAAATTATAAAAAAAAAATGATGAAATCTCGGTCCAAGATGAGCGGATCTGCAAAAATGTCATTTTTAAATTTTTTTCAAAACTTTTGTTATTTTTAATAAAATATCAATTCTTAAAAATACTATTTTTTTTCCCAACTAAAATATTATTTTTAAAAACCTCATTTTTAACAAGTCACCGAGTCCTTCTGTATTTTTGGTTTTTCATTGAAGATTAATTGCTTAATTTGAATGGAAAACTACATCAGCATATCCTAATTACTCCCAAAAAAGAAAGGAAGAAATGTTTATTCACCATTTTTTTTCCTTTCTAAATCATCATTATTTCATTCTCCCATTCTATAATCATTTATTGCTTGTGAGTTTGTAGTCGTTATCTATACTATATAATAGAAGACATTCTAATGTACTATTTTAATTGATTAAATATGATAAAAATCTCATTCAAGAACTTCAACTTTCATATATTTAATGACATTCTGACATATTGATGGCTCAATTTACATTTTAATCAATTGTTTAATTATGACATACAATTTCATGTACGTCTTCCATCCTTACTTAAAAATACTAGAAGACAATTATTCGAAATATAAAATTTGTATGGTGTTTTCTAAACCTTAAAATATATTATAAGGAGATTTTCTATAGCTCGAGATTATAAAACCTAATTTATATAGTGTTTGGATGTGTTGGAAAATGAATTTTAAATTTGTATTTAGTAGATGACTTTCAACATAGTTTAAATGAATTTTTAATAAGAACTAATAACCCCTCACTTTTTATTGAAAAAAAAAACTTATTGGTTTACAAAAACCAAATCTGAAGTAATTAAACCTATGTAACAAACATGAGTTAGACTAGCGAAACTTGCCATACTATACCTCTTCTACCAAACATCCCATGACTGTATTTTCGGTTATTTGTTTGTCTGAATTCCTAAGTCCAAATGTACTACTGTGGAAACAATGACTAGGGAGGATAAATACAACGGAAAAATCTTTAAATAATAAAACCAACTTCATTGCTTCAGGGAACTTCCTATCAACTCAGGTTGAATCTGAAATCACATATAAACAATATACAATTTGACTTCAAATAGAAGTTTTCTTCTCTTTGTTTTGAACAAAGAAATATAAAAAAGCCAAATTAACTCATTAACCCCACCATTCTCCTTCACAAGTGATATTACACCCCAGCCCAGAAGAGAGAAAATAAGTGAACTATTACTGTTTATTACCAGCTCCATACAACAACATGCATATGACATAATTAAGAATAATGGCTTCTTTTACTTAGTAACTCGTTCCAGTACATGACGTATCAATCAATACCGAACGACGACTACTTGTCTATGAGGAATAGCTCGCCTTCAATGGCTTCACTTGCCCCAGTAGGTGATAAATTAGTAGACAAACATCTTCAGAAGTCCTACTTCAAAACCTAGTATCACCAAAATGCAAGCTGCTATTTAGATATGGTGCAAGAGTAAGACTTTCAGAGGGACAAGGCTGGGACAGTAACGTTTGACCTTCTCTCCGAAGAAAAATCTGCCGCAACTCAACCATCACTTGGTTTTGATTATAGAGGAGGAAGAATGTTTGGCTTCCAAGCACATGGTAGGCAGATTAGGAGTCAGAAGGTCAATGTTATATCAGCATGAAATCTTGTGGACCATCATAGAAATATTTCTTGAGATTCCATTGGGGATGACCAATAACGCATGAGAGATTCCACAGTTAACCTTCTAGTTGCACTGAGCATTGAGATGAAAAATCGACAGCCATCAATCTTGTATTCTTCAAGAGGATTCCTATGCCCGAAGCTTCTCACATTTACCTGTCATATTTTCCATGTAAGACTATAAAGTACTAAAAAGACGTAGAGAGAGCGAGAATTACGTATACCGCTGAACTGAGTCTGTTCATGTTTATGAGGTGATCCCTCCAAAAACAATCTAAAGTCTTCACAAGAACTGCTCTCTGTGATACATACAACAGAAAATGACAGGCATAAGAAAAGAGAATTAAGATTTAATGGAACATTCAGCACCATCTAATCAGATAACATCACAAGAAGAAATGTTGTTCACTTGTTAATCTCTTTCAAAAGAACTTCACTCAACAACTTCCAGAATAACTAACATACTGGTATATTTACCCCTCCAGTAATTTGATCCCTTTTAACCTTAGTCATAATAACCCACCCAGAAAAGGGGAGAGATAGAGAGAGAGAGAAGAAGCAGAGAGAAACCATCTCCTCAATTGAATAAAAATAAAAATTCAATGCACATGGAAAATCTAATTACTTGCATTTGTCAAACTATCTTTTCTTGAATTCAAGCCTATCAAAGCAAATTGTAAATTTTCACGGGAACTGGAAGCATATCATGGTGACAAATGATACCAAAATGAACGGTAAGCCAAAGGCAATCCAATTCGATAATGCTATTCCAGGTAGAATTACTGAAATGAACTCCCGCATGGACACGAATTAAAATAATATTAATCAGTCCTAAGAAACATTCTGTTTTAATCATAAGAGTTGGAAAACTTTAAGTGCTTTTTCAGAGTCAGAAGTAGCCATAGCCACCATGCAAACTTGCAACATTTTTTTTTATGCAGAATTTACTCTATGCTGCTAGTCTACCACCCAATGGCACCAAAACAGAAATGAGAAAAAATGGAAGGGAACAAAAAATCATTAACTCAGTACCATCATAAGACAGTTGGCCGGTAAATACAGAAACTACATTGTGACGGGAAAAAATATCATTGACACAAGACCATCAAGAGAAAGATGGTATGTAATTAACAATTTTTTAAGAGCAAAATATCTTGCAACTTAAAGCTAAGCAGATATAAACAACGAAACCCTGCCAGGAAAATAAGTAAATAGACCAAATAATTCATTTCTTTGGCAAATTATAATACTGCTGGATGGGTGCATTTATAAAATTTATGCTAGGGAGTTACCTCAATTTCCTTCACATATAAATCATCATAACCAGATTCTTGAACAGCATTTAAATATGAAGCAATTAGAAAATCCCCGAGATACTTGCGAAGAAGGTTAGCAATTATTCTGTACCTGCCATTTCTGCATTTGAAATTCAACAGTAATGCAATTCTGAAGTAGGAAGGAGAAAAACAAAATTAGAAAACTGAAATTGTTTTAAAAAGCCCGTGTAGTATACTCACTGAGTCAAGTCATCAGAGCAGATCGAAAGCCAGCGTTTTAACGAAGAATTTTTCATGCGAATTCCTCTGAAGGTATTAGGAGGTGTTGGCATATCAGGAAGGTTAAAGTTACTTGAATCTGTAGAGATCATTTCATGTAATCTCATGATTGCTTTTAATAATCCTCCCTCGGTGATTTCTGTGCCCAAGTCTTCAGAAGAATATCTCAAAAGCTTTATGTGGAACTCAACAGCAAAACAAAATAAAAAAATCCAACAATGGTTAGACAAGATTACCATCCAATATCTTCCCGCCAATTGTCTTAAACTCTTGCACAAGTTTACCCAAACTCCAGCTTCTGGGATGCTACGACACAACGCAACTCAATTAAAAGAAGAAATTCAGTAGACAAAATATGTAGAGCTTTGAGAAAAAATATAAAAAGAAACATACCTTCATCGGATCCACATGATTAAAGACAATCTCATCTACCACAGCTTGCATGTACCTATAAACAACATCCACTCATTGTTCAAGGAAAAATTGGCAAAAAAAAAGAGTCCAATTTCAAACTACTACATAAAAAATTACATTTTTTTTTGGGTGGAGTATTGATGAGTTAGTTTTAGGAAAATATATGTTCTCATCTCCAACTTTTAATTCATTTTTCAATTAAATCTTATCATGTAAATAAAAAAAATAGGTCCTTAGTTTTAGGAAAATACACGTTCTCAACATTTTTGTAACTACGAACTTCCCTTGATCTATACCAATTGGTGGAATTTTCCTAATTCCTTGGTTTTGGTGACCTTGTGGCATGTGTCTTGTAACTACTGAAATATTTCTTATCCAAATTAAATGTTGTGCACATGACTACATTTTAATGAAAAATGAACAGTTAAAATAGAAGATTAAATTTGCATTAACCAGAATGTTAAGAATCTAAATTTTAAATTAGGACATTTAAGCTCAACCTAAAATATAGTATCAGTTGTAAATGCAATCTTGGGCCAGCTTACATCTAATCCCATGGGACAACTGACCCTACAATACTTCGAAGTGGGAAACTTGTAGGATAATATTCTAGGTAGGTAGTCACTAGCCACCATAGTTTTACCTATGACCTAAAAGGCATCTCTGACTATACAACTCTCCCCTAACCAACCCGTAGTGGTTAAGATGCAAATTTATAGTTTTCTATGCCTCTGTCACTTAATCAAAGCTACAAGTTTTCTATAACTCCCATCAATAGAAAACCCCCAATAGTACAGAGGATAAGAAATCTACCTTATGAGGACTAATTTTTTTTTTTAAATAAAAGAAATTTCATTGATAATATGAAATTTACAAAAGGGCCTTTAAGAGTTGCAAAGAATTAGACCAATTGAGGGCAATAAGAGAAGAAATATAATTACAAAAAGCCTTATCAAGAGAGCTCCAAAGTGAAGCATGCCACAACATCAAATCCCAAATAGAATGAGATTGGGAAATCTTCCTTATGACGAGTTTTGAAATAATTAATTTAACAAACAGCTAAAATTCATTCATGATTGAGTTCATTTTCTAAGTGAGTTGGCTGATTAGTCACCATGTCGAAAGTATAGTCAGTCCCCTTCAAAATTACACTTACTGGAACACGTGTTCAGTACAACTTTCATTATTGCCAGTCAAAATTGACTGTCTAAGGTTATAGACATGCCGACGTTGCACCTGGTGCAAGGAAACCAAACATTTCATGAGTTACAATTACAAAGAGATTATCAAGTAGTAAAAGGGTTCATTTAATAACCATTTTGCTTATAGTTTTCTATTCTATTTAAAGTTCATTTACTAACAATTACTTTTCGTAATTTACTTTTTAAAAGGTTTTTAAAATTACAGGAAAATTTATTTTCATGCAGAAAAAAAAAAGAGAAAACAGTCTTATTTTCTAAAAACAAAGTTTTAATCAAACAGGAGCCAAAAGCACTTTTCTACAAATATTGTGAAAATCAACAATATTTGGCTAATTGAAAATAATGAAAGAATTGATTACTTAATGCTGAACCCTTGAAGGTGGTTTGATTTGGAATATCTATCCTACACACAATGATTAATTATATATAAATGATCTGTCAAACAATAAATCAAAATTCACAACTGACCTCTAACACTTCATCAAATTCAACCAGGCTCTTTCTAATGCCAAAGAAGTACTTCTCTGCATTAATTTGTAGGGCCAGAAGCTAGTAATAATAACAATACAAAGTATCAACAGCAGGATAATTTATTTTGACCAATAAAAAAGGATGACTACAAAAATTGGAGCAGCTGTTACCTGTTTCACAATAGCATCGCCTTCAATTGGTATATCTTCATCATTAGTAATTCTAGAAATAAGTCTCACAGCCCATTCTGTATCAAAATTAAATTTTTGAAACATCTCATCCTGCAAGCTGTCATAATTTTTAGCACATAATTAGCAAAAGCAAGCTCATCACCATTGAAATAATGTGCATTATTTTTATTTTTTTTTGATAATAAACAAAGCTATTTCATTGATGTATGAAAGAGCCCAAAAAGGCCAAGTATTACAAAAAAGCCTTCCAATTTAAGGCAAAAAATTATTTTGCTAGAGTAAAAGATATCTGCAACTTAAGGCCATATTTTCAACTGCATTATTATCTCAAAAAAGAAAAAGAAAAATAAATGTATCTGCATATTGAAAAATCATACATGTGTAGACCCCCTAAAAAAGGAAAAGGCATTTGATGAGATGATACCAACTAGTTAGATCTTTCTACATGTGACCCAGCTATGAAAGATGCTAATTGAGATTTCTATTTAACACTTTCAGCCAAGAATCTAAAATAATGCTACATTTGTTTTTGATACGAAATAATTAAAGCTTACCAAAGCAAGTATCAATCAAAGAACAATCCAATGTTCATTTGTTCATAGAATTAAATGTATTAATCAGCATCAGATTTATGCAATAAATAATAAATTGCTTATATTATCACAGAAAGCGAAAAGAAATGGAAGAAAAAAGTGACCCACGCCAGGGATACTAGGGGTTTCAGTCTCAAGCTGAATGTTACTATGTTACCACATCCTCTGAGTTATGTATTTTTCAAGTTCAAAAGATGAATACATTTCAAGGGGGTGGTAGTGTGCACGTGCTTCGTCTATCATGAGATAGTATTCTACCTGACCATAAACCGGGTTGATCCAGGATCTCCTTGTCTTCCTGCTCTCCCACGAAGCTACAAGATATTGTGAACATTTACACTATGAATGTGTCCAATACGTAATTTGAAGTATTCAAATTTTTATTTTTATTTTTAAATCTTGGACATGTGTGAAACACTCAAGGGACATGGTAGCAGAATGAAATTCAAGAGAAAGGCGTGAAAAAACCAACCTGGTTATCTATTCTCCGAGACTCGTGCAAAGATGTCCCTATGACGTGAAGACCTCCAAGGTTTTTTACTTCAGCCCCTTCTTTCAAACAGTGCATCTCACAATCCTCTAGAACTGAGAGATAAGCAAGTGCTATAGTGGCGCCAAGAGGGTATGTCTCAAGCTGTTCATCAGCCAGCCTCTCTAGCTCTTTAAAATTCATTGACTGACTCATTTCCACTGACTCTAAGATTATGGTTTTTGCCTCTTTATATTTCCAGCTTTTACCTTCACTTTTGCATACATATTTAGCTGAAATTCATAAGAAAAAATATCAGGATTCTGTATATTCTCATCACCTGCAGTAAAATGTAGAAGCATACTCATTTAAAACAATTTTTTAGAAGAGTATTTCAAGAGGAGATCACAAACCCATTAAAGCTGTCTTAGCTAGCAGTGCTAGTGACGATGGTCCAACCTTTACCTTTGATAACACCTAGAGAACAAGACGGAAGAAATTCATGCTGCAGCTTCGCACAAAACATCACATAATCAAAGTTAAATACCTTCTTTGAAACCTCTTCATCAATTTCATAATCAGGAGATTCTTTTGTGAGGAATGAAAGCAAGCTGTCTTCTATTATCTCTTTTGCAAGCATCTTCAAGAATTAGACGATATAAAAAAGTTTAATCAATCAACTTGTCTTCATAAGATATCTCAGATGTCACAATGAAGGAATTATGGAAACAAAGAAAAATGCAGCAAACAAGTCTATTGCATTAGGTAGACCGAAAGGGAGACAGTTCCCAGGCTGTATAGAAAAACTGATTTAACTTGTAGACCTACTTTTGGATTTCCTCCTAGAATTATGTCGGTGCCTCTACCAGCCATGTTTGTTGAAATGGTGATGGCATATTTCCTTCCAGCTTGTGCGACAGTTTCAGCTTCCCTAGCAGCATACTGTGTAAAATACAAGGAAAAGAAAAATTAAATAAAGCTAAAACTCTGAAGCGAAATACTTAAGGCACATCCATCAGTAAGATCTTTGTCAGTTTAATATTAACCTTGGGGCGTGCATTCAATATATTGTGGGGAATCTTTCGTTCCTTCAGTAAATCAGATAAATATTCAGAATTTTCAACACTGCATCAAGAAAATGAGAGATCGTTGTGGTAGATATGCTCATAATACTTCAAAAATTAAAAAGGAACATGTAATTCTCTTCTATAAACAAGAGGAAAATGAAAATTTTCAATTATTTTCTAAAAAAGAAAAGTTCAACTTGTTATAAATACAATCTAGTAACAAGCTAGAACTACAAACAACATAAATAATTGGTTGCCTTATCAATTATTCCATGCTTAGGCAGAAGTATTTTTTAAAAGAAAAATGATCAAGAGAATCATAACTTGGCAGAAGTCCTTTTTTTTAAAAAAATGTTGATTAAAAGAATAAAACAATCAAGAGGATGAGGACTTGGCAGAAGTCCTTCATTCTACTATATCAACTTTTCAGTTACCAATTTTTCCATTTCCCACATTAAATGATGATTGATGAGAAAGATAAGCATGCAAACTATTGAGACCATTAGGTCATCAGGTTACGTATTATGCACAACTGTTTTATCTCTTTTTTTCTGAGTTCTTTATGATAAGAAAAATAAAGTAAGATTCTTACCAATGAAAAAGATACTTTAGGTAGTCATGCAAATGGGATGTTGACTATTTATCTTACTAATGAATAAGATTTTTTATCAACTGTTTAATGAATATTTTCTAGAAAATTTTGCACATGAGATTATAAAAATAAAATGGAAAGCTTCGTTCTCCAGTCTAAGATCTGGCTATTGTACCCTGCAACCTTTCATAGTTAATAAATTCTTTACTCCCCCACCCTTCCCCCACAAAAAGGGGCAGTTTAAGTCATGTTGGTAATGGTAACTCTGTGGTCAGTGGTCACCACTTAATATTGATTTAAAAAAAGACCAATTTAAGATAATAATTGGTTGGCACGTGTAGCTCTATACTAGTAGGATGGACATCAGGTCAACCTTACAGTAGTAAATGAAATTTCTTTAAGATAAGAGAACATTTGCTTGATAAACAGTATATGCAATCCAGTTAGGATCAAAATTTACAGGGCATGTGGGTTACAATAAAAAGACGAGGAAAAAAAATACCTTGTTGTACCTACTAAAACAGGACGACCTTGTCTAAACATGTATTCAACTTCCTGGCGGGCATATTCCCATTTTCCTCTAGCAGTCTAACCAACAGAGACAGAGAAGGTAAAGTTGAAAAATTGAACTATAAGGGAATGTGGAATACAGATATTTTGACCAAATAAGATTAAAGCCCTACAGCAAAAGCTTGGATGGGTAAATCTTTACGTATGTTTGGCAGGTTTGTGGGAACTTCAATTACAGGTGTCTGAAACATTTTCAAGAACTCTTTCTCCTGAAATGATATATGCAAGAATATTTCATGATGACACATCAAATAACAAATAAGTCTTCATAGCCAACATGACGATAAAAGAACATATTACATCAAATTCAATTCATCCTCATCAGTACACACCTCAGTTTTTGCAGTTCCAGTCATTCCTGACAACTTTGGATAGAGCTTAAACAGTGATTGATAAGTAATTTGGGCAACTATAACTGAATCAGCCTGAAAAGTACACAAAAATAGATGGTTTCTTGCCTTTCTACTAGTTAATTCTTTAAACAAAATTCAGGAAAATGAATCAAATGTGAATATGTACCTGAATCTTAAGGCCTTCTTTGGCCTCTACTGCCTGATGAATTCCCTCAGACCATCTTCTTTTTTCTTCCACTCGGCCTGTTAGCTACAGAAATTTCTTCACATTGTTAAACCCCCTCCCCAATCAAGTCTTTTCAAATTGTTCTTGCAGTCAATATGCTTTTACAAGATTTCTTCTACTTCTACTATGGAAAAGAAGCCTCCTTTTTAGAATCTAAATGGAATTATAAGTTTATTATAAAATATGTCAGGTTAAAAATTAACTAGGCTAAAATTTCCTGGGCAGGGATCAACTGTGATCATGACAAACTCAAACTTTGGGCAAATCGGGTTGGCTGTGATTTGATCTCGAATTCACCTACTTGGGCCTACCTCTCAGAAAAGTTGTCGTTTTGGGACCTCATAATTTACAAGGTTAAAAAAGATTGGCTTCATGGAAGAAAGACTATTTTTATAACGGAGGAAGGCTAACACTAATTCAGTCTGTACTACGTGCTACACCGCTATACTTTCTCTCTTTGTTCAAAGTACCAGTTTTAGTTTCCAAAAACTCGAGATGGCCATGAGGAACTTCTTATGGGAAGGAGAGGATGGGAGGCCTCACCTGGTCAATTAAAACTGATGTCTCTATTAAAAACAGGGGGTTTAGTCATTGGGAATATTAGGCACAAAAACTCGGCTTATAGTAAGTAAATATGCTCTTCAAACCAACCTTTGGAATGCTAATTCAGTTGGATATGGATCTGAGAGAAAACTTTTTCATAGAGAGATGAGATCCCTGATCTTTCCTCCCTCTTATCTTCTTTGGAGGGGCGGGTGGTGTTATCTTAGAGTCGTGACAAACATGTTTGGACACTTGAGTCTTTCAATTTTTTTTTCTTGTAAATCACTTTTCTACCATTTATCTATTTCTTCCTATCTTGTAAATCATTTTCTACCATTTTTTACCTAGAGTCTTTAAGCATTAGAATTAATTGAAAATCGCTAAATCAAATAGCTTCAGCTATCCAATCTCTATTCCATTTGATTTGGGGATTTTTCTAATGGTGTTTCCCACTCTTAAGCTAAGGTTAAAGGTGATAGCTAGAAGTTTGCATATGACAAACAGGCAACAGAATGCAACCACTAGCTTGTTATTCTTCTCAGTTAGCCACCCAAAATCTTCTTTACCATACTTACTTGTGATGACCTAATGCCACAAGGGCTCAGACTCCATGGTATACCTCCAAAGCCATGTGAAGGAGTGTACTATTCTCTTACTTTTCCAAACCCCTACTTACTAAGAAACAATCAAACCATCTTATAAGATGAGAACCTCCATCTTCCTCTGCACATTCATAGAGGAAATCACTCAACATTTTATCCATGTCTCTAGCCATACTAATTGAAGCCATGAAAATGAGAAATATGACAAAGTTCTCAAATTATTATTTGAATGCAGGATTTTGATCTTCTACTCCATTCTTATTTGCTTCGGCACCAACACACCAAATAGGTGATCACTTCTTTATAAATAGCTTTGAAAGAGAGAATGCAACCAACTTTTTAGCAAGTTAACAAGAATAGCTTAGGTCAAGTCAAGGTGAGGCTTCCCACCTTAGAGACTAAGATCTACTTCCATTTAAGAAGCTTTATTTAAATTTTTCCATAACCAAGACCCAAAACTCCCTAACTCCCTGCTTCTAGAATTGCAACATAGAAGAAGGCCAAGTATTTTAGACGTCAAGCTCCTAGCGGGCACAAGAAAGCATTGGCAATCAAAGCAACCTCCTTTTAAACAAACATGAAAAATACCTCATATATCCAGCCTTAAGCTCTCAATGCACCAAATTTAAAACTAGAAATTACTAACTCAACAAAGTTTTTTTTTTTTTTTTTTTTTTGATAATAAACAACAGATTTTCATTGATGAATGAAAAGCCAAAAGAGGCCAAACAAGTTACAAAATAGCCATCCAAAAGGAAGCGAAAAAAAAAGGGGGCAAAACTACAACATACTGTTTTAAATAGATTTCTAACAACAGAATTCAACTAAGATTCTTGGAACACCACAAAAACTGGGACTTGACAACAGATCAGATCTTGGAAGAGGCTCCTATTAGCCACAGCCCCAAGCCCTCTCACAAACCAGCAGAGAAATTACATCAACAACCTTTGGAACCCTGTTGAGAGGAACTCTGAGTTGTAGACCTCTCATAATTGACACTACTTTTAAGTCTTAGCAGCTCCTTTTTACCTTTAGAGTCCAAGGCTGGAGTTTTGGGAAGCATAACCACTAATTTTTCCTTAGCAGGAACAATAGTGGCCTTGTTAATTCTTAGCCAATTGGCTAGTCTAATACTCCTTTCCTCCCCATTCACAACAAAAGATATAAAAGAGCCCTCGGAATCCCCAATCACCTCATACCAGTCTTCTAAGGAGTCGGAATGGCCTCTTAGCTTTGCTTTTAGTTTTCTTCTTCTTTATTGGAGCAATAGATGCCATGAGGATTTTGACGTAACTCAACAAAGTTTAATATCCACATAAGTGCCTTGAGGATTTTGAAGTAATGGTCATTGGTTGAAACCAAGGCCTTTACCATTGGTGATTAAACGAATGGATACCCTTTTTTATGGAAAGGTGAAACTTTTTTTTTGTGGAGAAAAAAAAAGGTAAAAAATATGTACAAAGATCCTCAAGAGAGATGAAAATAAACTACATAAAAGAATTCCATTTATAGAACAAACAAAGGGACTTTATAGCTTTAGCCCAACAAAAAGTACGAAACAAAATCAATTCTCAAACCAAAGAATACCTTGAAACGTGTATTTCTAATAACTACAGCCTACAGATCATCCTCTCCACTACATTATTCTAAAGCCATCTAATCTTACAACCTTTTTGTATACTTTTTGGATTAAGCCGAATTCTCTAAGATTTAAAAAAAACATTTTGGCTCTGAGGAAGTCACCAAAGAATTTGAGAATACATAATATGCATCTCTCAGTTATTTACAATGAGAAATTAAACACATAATATGAACATTACCACACAATAATCAACACTTACATTTGTGATAGTAGAATGGAAAGGAAGTGAAATTTGCAATCATATAAAAGTTGACAATACCTCATTTATTATGAGAGCTTTCCCATTCCTAACAATATATTGGACATCCCGTCGATAAAATTCTTTAGCTTTTAATGCATTCAAAACAAATCTGCATTTGCCAAAAAAATGTTGATCTAAAGAACAAAGATACAAATGAAAATTTAAATTGGATAATCAACCTATGCAAAAGCCTATAAAAAATATTAAAAGCATACAGCATAATGAAATCTGGGGAAAGAAACCCAAACAATTACAATGAGGAGAATGTTATGTACAATACAACTAAAAAAAATTGCACATGTACCTAGCCCATGGATCATTTTCGTCCCATAAATCATTTGTTTCAAGAGCCATCTCTGCCATCTCTATCCCTTCTTCAGTCAACTCCACTGAATTGTCTTTCAGTTCCGCTTTATAATGCTGATAACAAGATATACAATTTCAAAGTAGTAATAACATTTGAGTATGTGTACCTTTGGATGGGTAAGTATTAAAAAAAACTAACTACACTCAAAATTATAAACTGAAGAGGAGAGATATAGATTAAATGACCAAACTCACAATTCCATTCACAAGCAGCTCAGCTACCTTAGCCGCAACTGGATATCGAGCAGCATCTTTGCTAGCCTAAGAAAAAAAATTACAGAAATATTTTTTTATAGGAGAGACCAGCTTCCAATGAATTAAAATGAATACAAAAAGGTAGAAAAGGAATCCACCCAGTCACCCAAAGGAGATTATTAAAAAGAGCTCTACAATAAGACATATATGATATGATTGGAATTGGAAGTGTTTGAAAAGAATTGTATCCTAAGAGTCCTCCCAATTGTTCTCTAAGTCTTGGAATAAGCTTCAATGTCTTACAATTCAAACTTCTTTAAGAGTAAATTTAGAGTGGCATCTGGTAGAGTGGCAAAAGCCCACTCCTTGTAATTTTTAGAATGGATGTTCGACCCCATCCTTGTCAAAATCCCCTCCCTTTGTCGATTGTAAAAAAAAATAGTAAAATTCAAGTAAACTATAATAAGTTAAGTATCATTGCACTACACAGCTATTGACAAGATTTCTATATGCACCGCCTGAATACTTGACTTCCAAATAATCAACATAATAAACACACAAAGATGCGAAAAAATATTTACCTCACCGCTTATTAATAAAGGATTTCTTCCTTCATCGATTAGAACAGAGTCGACTTCATCAACTATGGCAAAATGGAATGGCTTTGGCCTGTTCATTTACATCATACTGCTGGAAGTCAAATAAAGCAGATATTAACTAACATCAATATACACTATGACATACCATCTCATCACAAGTTGTCCATTATTTCCAGCCAGATTGTCTCGTAGATAATCAAAACCAAGTTCCTGAGAATACCCAAGATTTCTACTATGTGAGAAACAAGAAAAGAATATTTCCTAATCTTGCAGGGTGTTGGATGAAGGACTGCAGTCAGTTCACTGATTCTAATCATTTAGATGAATATAATAGCAAGAACACTGTCAAGTAGCAAGTACTTTGAACCACAACATCAAATGTGATTCAAGCGATGATGGATTTAGAGTGAATTAAGTGCAACAATAAATCAAAATCAGACTTACTGAGTTATTGGTGTAAGTAATATCACATCTGTAGTTGGATCTCCTCTCGTCAGTTGCCATCCCCCTCTGCATGTTTAGTGAAGAACATAAAATGAAGTGAAGGTTAAATATAATAGTAATAATAAGGGTTAAATGCATGAATGACCCCTGCACTTTGAGAGTTTTTCAATTTACACCCCTACACTTCTAATTTGAAAATTTTCACCCCTGCACTTTCATAAGCCATCAAACTTAACTTTTCCATCCAAATTAACATCATTTCTATTTTTTTAATAATAAATTCTAACCAAGGGTTAGATTTAACCCCACAAAATGTCAAAAAAATAATTTTACCTCAACTTTGACTATTTACCTAGGATAACATATACTATTTGTACTTCCTGACAAAAAAAAAAATCATCTCTCTCTCTCGGCGACTACCTCCATAGACAAGAAACTAAAGCTTGCGACTTCATCTTTCTCCACGAACAAATCCAGACCGCTACATCATCTTCTTTCCAATTCATGCGAAAATCTTCCTTATTTCTCCACGAGAAAATCTGCGTTTTCATCTTCCTTCAAATCCAGGTGATTTGACCAAATCCAGTCCAGATTCACAAATTCTAGGCGAGATTGAAGAGTGGTGAACGAACTAGAAATTTGGGTTTTGATAACTTCTTCTTGTTGTATGGTGAAAAACGTACATTGTTTGTTTTTTTATTGGAAATGGTGGAATTCTTGAGTGCATTTGTTTTCTCATTGGAAATGGTGGATTATTTTATTTGATTTCATAAAACCTGTAAGGGTAATACAAACAATAGTTGAGATTTTATAGTAATAAATTCTGCAAACAAATGCACTCACAAACATTCACAACAAAATTTATCTATAAAAGATTCTAAACTCATCAAACTTCACAGTAGAAACTATATACGAAAATAGAGCCCCAATACCCAATACCCAATACCAGATGCACCAATATAATGAAAAAGGGAAGTAATTTGTAAATGAATACTCAAATACTATCAAAACCCAAATTTCTGATTTCGTTCACCGCTAGTTAATCTTGCCTATAATTCACGAATTTGGCCTAGATTTGGTGAAGTCTCTTCTCTTGGATTCAAAGGAATATGAAGACGCCGCCTCAATTTGCTCGTGGAGAAATAAGGAAGATTTTCCCATGGATTGGAAGGAAGATGAAGTCGCCCTTTAGATTTGCTCCAGGAAAAAGATGATGTCGCAAGCTTTAATTTCTTGTCTATGGGGGTAATCGCCGAGAGAGAGAGATGATTTTTCTTTTTGTCAAGAATTGCAAAAAATTATATATTATCCTATTCCTAGGTAAATAGTCAAAGTTGAGGTAAAATTAAAATTTTGACATTTTGTGGGGTTAAATCTAACCCTTGGTTGGAATTTATTATTAAAGAAATAGAATGATGTTAATTTGGATGGAAAAGTTAAGTTTGATGGCTTATGAAAGTGCAGGGGTGAAAATTTTCAAATTAGAAGTGTAGGGGTGTAAATTGAAAAACTCTCAAAGTGTAGGGGTCATTCATGCATTTAACCCTAATAATAATAATAAACATGATAAAAAAAATCTTGTGCTATAAGTACAAGTTCAGATGGTGACTAAATATATTAACCATTGCATATTCAAAAGAGCACCATATAAAATACAGCCTACAAGCAAATCACCTGTATTAAACCCACCGACAGACCTAAAAAGCGATGAACTCGACCCATCCATTCAGCATCACGTTGAGCCAGATAGTCATTCACAGTAACAACTGAAGAGTGGGGTTATTATTAGAGCTTGACCAAAAAAAAATCACAGAGAAAGAAGTCCCCATACACTTTTGTTTCAATTTGAGGGCAAGAGCTTGAGATTTCCACAAAACCAACTCCATGAGCCACAGGACTACAAGCTAAGAATTGATAAAAAGCAAATAACTTAATACAACTACCCGTAACAAAAGGGAACTTGGATACTTTATGCTCTATATATTTGGAAAAACAAAATGAAATGTTTCAAACTTTTCCAGAATGGATCTAAGTATCCAAGGTAATTGATCCTACAGGTTCTAAGGTGTTTTCCTACTATCTTTAGTTCCCCCATCATCCCGAACAATGGCCAGCTAGGATCCTTCGTGTAAATCACCAAGGGGACCTTGGTAAATGTATTTATCATATTCACATACTAATAGTTTTGTCTCAACAAACAATAAAATATTTTTTTTTAATAAAGAAGCTATTTCATGATGTATGAAAAAGCCAAAAGGCCAAAGATTAAAAAAGCCTTCCAAATAGAGGCTATGGTAGAAGGCTTATAATAACAAAAAAAAAAAAACTTTACAATTTGCACTCCAATTTTCAATTTATAATTACAATAAAAGAAATTCATAATGATAGAAACAGATGCAAATAAAAATCTTGTGATTTGTTTGAGACCTCCTTGGGGGGTGGGGGGTTGTTTATTCATGCACACTTGATCAAAGCTTCAAAAACAGAAACCTTTTAAAAGTGTCTTCTATTCTTTTCTAACCACAACCCTGAAATAATAGTTTTCAAGATGCTGCACCATAAAACTTGGGTCCTAAGAAAAATTATCTAAAAATTGAAAGCATAAGTCTTCAAATGTTGCAGGCCAATAATAACCACATTTTAGATCGTTTCACATGACCCCATAAAATTATTACAAAATCAGATTAGAAATAACATGTAAAATGTAACTAGCTTAGTAAAAAGGAGAAAGTAAGAGCTTGAATTACAAAATACCACATTATATAATGAGTAACAGTTATATTGCAAGATAGATAGAAAAGAAAAACAGAGTATTTGACACAATATCCCATTGAAATTCTACAACAACTTCAATTAATTTGCTAGAAGCATAGCACCTCACACACAAAACGATTCGACTTCTTACCATGAACACCTTCACCCGTCAGGGCATTAAGATATGCTGCAAGTGTGGAAACCAGCGTTTTCCCTTCACCAGTCTTCATTTCCGCTATGGAACCATCATGAAGCACTGCCCCACCAATAATCTATATCAAACATAAGTAAACATCCACACTGATTACCATAATAACCTCCTGCATTTCAAGTTACAAAAAGTTTCTATCCGCAAGTGCATGAATGAAGTAGATACACTAAGAAAAAAACAGAGACCTGCACATCAAAATGGCGCATTCCAAGCTTTCTTTTTGCAGCTTCACGAACCACCGCAAAAGCCTCTAAGAAAAATATTAATAATAAGAAGTAGAAAGATTATAAATGAACTTCTAAAATTTAGGCAGCTTTTGACAGTAATCACTTAATTAAAAAATGGCGTTGATTATAATTACTTTTTAAAAAGTGCTACACACTGAAATTTCTCAAAATTAGATTGTAAGCTATGAAATTCAGAAAGATAGAGGAAAAATGAATCATGAATGTCCCAACCAGCTTGAATGTCTGCCAAAGTCTCCCCCGCTTCGAGCCTTCTCCGAAACTCGAATGTCTTTGCTGTAAGCTGAACATTAACCAACTCAATTATACTTTTAGAGCACTCAATAAATAGAGAAAATGAAAAACAAAAAACACCAGATTAACAAACCTGCTCATCAGTGAGGCTCTGTATCGGCAGCTCGAAATCATTAACGGAGTTCACAAGACGATTGTAATCACGAACAACCCAATAATTCAAGCTAGTAAAATCAGTCAAACTTTTTCTAACAGAACCTAAATTTTCCTGAATCAACAACCAGAAGGCAAGGCAAAGGATGAAAATGAAAAAGCTGAAACAAGGTAATTGAGAAATAAGAAACACAAAAAGAAAGTCACATACTTTCAAAGATGCTGCAACGGGAGTGACGGTAACTGCTGACGAGGAAGCGAGAGCGGAACGATGGCGCCGGAGACGGTGGAATAAGAAAGAGGAAGGTCGGGAAGAAATGGGGATGGGGAAGTTAATAGAAGGATGCGGAGAGAGGCGGAGGGAAGAGGGATTAAGAAGAGCTTGAGCTGTTGAAGCCATGGCGGGGGTGGGTTTATCAGTGGTTTTGGTTTTGCCTGCGCGCCACTCTGGCTAAGTTGAAGGATGAGTGGTTCTATTGGGAATTTTTGAAAGATATATATATTATTAAGAATAATGAAATCAAAATATAGTTTTGCAATTTTGGTCTTAGTATTTTATTTGTTGTGATTTCTATTTTTATTTTACTTTTACATATTATATCATATTGGGAAGGAATTAACGAATCTTATGAAATAGAGTATTTGATGTGTTTAACCAGTTTAGCTATATATTCATGTCGGAAATTTTGATTTATAATTTGGTTAATCAACTTATAAAAAATTAAATTTAGTGCCTCATATTTTCTAAAATTTCCCGTTACAATTTTCTATTGATAGGATCGTCAAAATTTAATGTAACGGTGAAATTATTTATCTTATTAATAAATAACTTGTAGGTTAGTGATTAAAACATTAAATTTATGTATGTAAATAAATATATATATTTGTTTTTTCATTTTATTTTAACTCAAAATTAAACGGTGATGACTCCATTTAATATATACTAAAACTTGAAGGAGTAAAATATGACTTTTATATATTAAAGGACCAAGATTATAAATATTATGAAACTTTATTATTCAAAACTATATTTTAACACAATGATAACAACGATAAATCGAAATTTAAGTCATTTTCAAACTAATTTCAAGATTTTTTTTCCTCTTAATGCAAAGCATAATCCATATGAAATAAATATCCAGAGACATCCTTCTACGTTTTTAAATTTAATGTATCTTTTAGCATTTGACTTTATGAAATATTATCAGAAAATTATCTTATATCTGGAATAAAATAAGTTGTTTTAGATATATAATTATATATATTTTTAATAAACGATTTTAGATGAATAATCAAACATATACAAAAAAAAGGCAACAAAAACATGTTATTTTCCATCATTACGTTAAATGATAGCATGTTTAACTAATCAAGCTTAAATTATTGAATCCGATTATTTTTTTTTACATTAATAATATTTTTTTATGTTTAACTAATCAAGCTTAAATTACTGAATCCGATTATTTTTTTTTACATTAACAATATTTTTTTGAGATATTACGTTCAGTTGAGGGAGAGGATACTGAACTTTCGACCTTAAGAAAGAGTACTAATGTATAATCAATTAAGTTCATGTCAGCACTAATAAATTTTACAAAAGAAACAATATCAAACTTTTCCACCCTGCTAAGATTAAGATGGTTCAAAAAAGAATGAAGGTAGAAAATTGTTCATTATGGTGCTTGTAATCATCACTGCTGCAATTCAAGGTGTAAAAATACTACCTGTTAAAATATATACTTTGCAAATAATCATCTGATCCAGCAAATCTGTACAAGCTTTCAGATAGTAAAATAACCATTTATTTATAACATACAGGTCCCTTTACACATTCTGAATTATTAACAAGAAACATATGGAAGCTCTGTTTCTGTTTCTATACATCAGCATGATTTGTTGTCTAGAATGAAAATTTGAGTTATGTATACCACTTGTAGTTTCAACAGATCACTATTCGGTGCAGCGCAGAAAAACGCAACACACCATCAGAATGTTGAATGCCGATAGCATCTGAACAGCAGGCAAGCAAATCTTGATTTCTGTCGAAAATTCTCCAAAATGATGGGAACTGGCACAAGTAGCATTGCATACCCTTTTGGTACACATCACTTCCCATAGTAAAACACCTGAACATCAGATGAAGAATTCACAGAATCAGTGTTTGAAAAACAGGGGCAAGCACGTGGCAGCGAAAACAGATTGGCAACCCTTTTAAAGAGAGATCGTCTATATAGATGCAAACAATTGGTTTGCATGCAGACCATCTTGCCAGAGAAATGAGCAGCAGGCATCTTATATTTTCCGTTCTGACTAGTCAAAGATTACAGTTTATGACTATAAAATATGTGATATTACTGTATGTCGTTCACAGATGATTTCTTTTATTTTTTGTTTCCATTGTCTAACATACTTTTACTGTCACCGAGTATCGGCACGTGCTTAATAATTAAGAAATCCAACGCCATCTGATACATCATACCTTAACAAGCCTATCTGCATATCCAACATAAACTTTTCCTTGCCAGCACAATAAAGCAGTGATGGTAGAAGTTGAAGGGATAGATCCAAAATGTCTGCAATCAATCTGAAATTCATCTCCTGATAACTCCTACAGATCAATGTCTTGGTTAGTTGAAAGGGAAGAAGCTACATTTTAAATTTGACCCAAATATCTCAAATCAACTATCCACTTTTCTGCCACGAATTACCTATAAGAAAATATTTTACCATTTTCTTCATAATCAGAAAGGACGACTGCAAGCAGCAGAAAGAAACAATTTCATGACCAGCTTATTTCAATATAACCTCTAGAAAAATTATCTCAAGAATAAATAAACTCTCATGCCTCCTTAACTATCGAATGAATTATAATATCAGCCTTAACTCCAAAGGAAGTTCAAAATTACATCCTTGACAATTTTAATACCCGTCTAATATAATCCTTACTGCCATTATCGACAACCACTGATGGTAAAGACTAGATTACACATTTATTTAAAGACGGGAGACCCGATTGAAACTTTAAAATCTTGAATGATAACAATATAATTCATCAATTTAAGGAAAACAATATTTAACTAAATATCAATAACGCCAACGTACAGAGATGTCAAAATTTCACAGATAACATGGTTTCGCCCATGTCAGCCTAACTAAAGATTAACTAACATTTGCTATTGCATTAAAAGTAAACAACAATCATTGATGATAAAAACTAGATTGCACATTTAGTTAAAAACAGGAAAAAAAATATTTAACAATGACAACAATGGAATTCAATCAATTCAAGATTTTTTTTAAAACTAAATATCAACTTCTGAATATGTACCTGGACATTTAGGGTTTTATCCCAACCCCCTGTGAAGAGCCACTTGCCCTGCATGCTGGTGGCAAATATGGCACCATTATGCAACTTTACAGTTTTTATAAATACATCATTCCTCCAAACCTGAAGTGAATGAAACACGATGGTTCTTTACTATATTGAAAATGCTGACTAGCAAAGGAAACAGAACTAAAAGGGAATCAAAATTCATATTACTTGAAGGAAATGCATGGGAGGGGAAGAAAGTAAGAAGAACTATATTTTTTTTTTAATAAGAAACAATTTCATTGATAAATGAAAGTAATACAAAAAGGCCTCCCAAGGATTACAAAAAATTCCTTCAATTGGGGGCCTATAAGTGACGGAGAGTAATTACAAAAAAGATTTGTCCCTAGCTGACCATAACGAAAGTAAGAACTATATTGAGAATAGGCAAAGAGATGAAGTAGGCTTGAAATAAAAACCCAGTGATTTTATACTACTTAAAATTTTAAATTTGAAGGAAAAGGAAATCCAATGAGAAAGAAAAGGAGCAAACAAATAATTTCCTTACTAAAAGGTAGAAGTGACACGGGAAGAACTAAGCATAGCTAAAGCAGAGTTAAAAATTGAAACCTTTATGGATCCATTTTCATAAGTTGCAACAAGCAAATGCATGTCAGCTGCAAGAGAGAGGATAGAACTCAAGCTTCCAGATGAGTCTTCTCCCAGTACAGTCAACAGATTGTGATCAGAGAGACTCCATAATCGAACAGTTCCATCCCAACTGCCACTGTAAAGAACACCATCACATACTACAAGAGCAGAAACGACTGATTTATGACCATTCATAGAGCATGATAAGGTGCCATCCTAAAAGACATGAGGGAAAAAGGTGGAACTTTCACATTTCAATCAAAAGAATTAAATGTGGACAAATTACACAATCACTAGAATTAAGAAGGTAATTACCTTCAATGACCATGCTTTAATAGATTTATCGCCTCCGCCAGTGTAAAGGTGACCATTTCCTGAGTACGTCAAAGCATGAATACCACTATAGCGCCAATCCTTCTCATCGTACCATTTCTTTACTGGATCTTGTTTCAGAGGAACAGTAATGCTCCAAACAAATATACCGCCTCCATTATCAGCACTAACACATAATGGTTGTTCTTCGTCAATAAAAACCAGATCCATTACTCGATGCTCATGACCAATAAATGTGTGTACGTGAGAGAAGTCCTACAAGAAATGTGCACGATAATCAATGGGAGGGCTTAACAATAACCAGAAATAATGTGAAAAGAAAGTGTCCAAATCCCCTAGTATCCCTTTCTACAATATGTTGTCATTAACAAATGCATCCTTCCTAGAGCAGAGTTTGTTCTATTTCTAGGTAGTAGTACAGAAATAATCTAGGAAAATTAATTAGTAGTGAGTGCTATTACTATTTTTCAGATCAGACACAATGATAGTAGCACTGTTGTTTCAATTAAAAAAAACATAAACGATCTATAATGAATGAAAAATAATAAGGGTGCCCTCAAATCCTGCCCAAAAAGATCAAACATAAAGGTGCTAGAGATTAGTAACCAATTAAATATCTTTATGGTTGCAATATTCCAACTAACAGGCCAGTTTTTTACTCCACAATGAAGTAACTAAACCATAAAAACGGAAGATAATCCGTATACAATTTCAATCAACATCTTCCTTCTGCCTAAAGCTATGTTCTGAATCTGCTAACTAATATGAATATCATAGAGTAAATCTTCATGCTAAATTCCATCCAATTGCTCTGAAACCAGACCACAAATGCGGAACCAAAAAAAAAGTAGCAGAGCCATATTACTTTAAGCCTTACAGGAAAGAATAAATCAGGTCATTCAATCAAGATAGAATATGATTAAGGTACTGCCTGAAATCTTTTTTTTTTCTTAAGAGAGAGAAACACTTTTCACTGATTGGTGAAAATTACAAAGGTCCCATAAAGCTAGAAACCTCCCATAAGAGTTTAACAAAAAGCTCTCCACTCTTAATTAATTACATACAAAAGGAACCTGCCTGAAATGTTTTTTAACAAAAGAAAATTATAGTAAAGATGTATACCTGCAACGACCATGCTTGGACAGTTTTATCATATGACGAGCTAAAAAGAAAATCCCCTGCTAAAAAGAGAAGATATGTTTAGAAAAATGCAGTAAAGTCAGTGCACATCATAGTGAAAGGTTTTGCACAGGCTTCATCATGTAGGGTGTTATCTGACACTTTCCAACATTACAATAATAAACTACTGGCGTACTTTAGATGAACTATATTAATTGTTGCATTCATTTCAGTCATATGAAACTAAACAAATTTTCACCAGCTGAGAGGTTCAAATAAAATTTTGCACCATAAGAAAAAAAAAATTGCCAATGAAACAGTAAATTATAACATCGTACTGATTATATCATAGTTGAGAGATAAATGATATAAAAGATAAAGGAGACTCCATTGTCCATACCCCCAACTACTAAACGAGAAACACAATCACGATGGCCCAGCATATCCTTAGATTTCACCATTCCCGCTGATAACCCATCAACAAAACCTTTTGCAATCTCCCCCTCCCGAATTGTATCAGTATCATCTATCTGCGGTTCTACCAATTCCTTTTTAAGTTGCACAAGGTCCCCCAAAACCAAGCAATAATCAATATCATACTCATTAACTGTAAGTTTCAAACTAGCCATAGCGTCCAACTCGTAACTAATAATCAATTCCCTGATGCATCTCCATAATTCAGTAATACATGGACGGTTTTCTGGATCGAAATTTAGAGACTTGCACAATGCCTGTCTCAGCAATATATATTCTAAACCTAACTTGATTTCCAAACAAGAATTAATTTTATCCACACAACTCGTGTACAAATCAGAACAATCAGAATATATTTCTTCAAGAGCTCCCTGTACCTCTTCAAGGCATTCCTTTCCAAGTAGCAGGCTCAGCAAAACAAAAGCTACTGACCAAACATCGCTCTTATACCCAATTGAACTTATAGTAGTGCCACATTGCAACATGACTCCTTCATTCTGCAATAACTTGAGCAAAACCTCCGGGCTAACAAATGCCTCCCGTTTTATCAGCTTACTAATAAGAATTCCCAATTCTTTGGTGTCAATTTTTGATCTCGCACAAACGGTTTCCACCACTATCTCGCGAACCGTTCTTCCCATCAACAAAACCCCATTTATATCAACACAAATGCTACCAAATTCACCAACACTAAAACATGAAAGACCCAGGAAGCCTGTACATAACCTTGAAGAATGCAGAGCCATAACTGCTTCACATATCTCAATGGCAATCATGGCAAAACTGCGCATCTCATTATTGTTCAAGCCAACAACCTTATTTCCCACATCAAGTTTCTTCATCCAATTATCAATCTTCTCCACCAAGTTCCCATCTTTTCTCTCGCAAACCAAATACAGAAACCCCTCCTCTAAATCACCCCATAACCCAAAAGTTTTACACACTTTTCCATTATTCATAACACCAGCTCTCAAAATCAAACCCAGCTCATTCCTCTCCTCCTCCTTCAACTCACTCAAACATTTCATAACCCTAGTAACATAACCAAATCTAAGCATCGAATTGCTATTCAAACAAGGCAGTGAAACAACTTGAACAAGACTTACAGTTTGATTCTCTTTGACCCAAATCGGAGCAGAAGAACCCGAAACTGAACCAATTCTTCCCAGCACCACTTTCTCAACCCCATCATCACAATTTTTCTTTTCAATAGAAACAGAGTCATGGGGAAGAACCCAATAAGCCCAAGTTTTGTATAATTCATCAGACCAAAGCTGAGGATAAAAATCAAAGCTTTGAATAAGGGGTTGTTTGTTAGGTTTCTGGGAAATTTGGGAATCAGGGTTTAGCTGAAGGCAGAGTCTAAGGATTTCGATATTTTTAGGAAGAGCTTTGGCCCCATGAGCTGGGAATTTCACGAGCACAGTGCAAGCGGGACAATTAATGGTTTCGGGAAATCGGAGAGGAAGATTATCCAGGCAAGCTTCGCAAGCTGAATGGCCGCAAGCGAGAACGCGAGGAATCGCGTCATCGCCGTCGTAAGTTTGTAGGCAGACGGGGCACTCCGGCAACTCCATCGCCGTACATGCCCAGTGGCAGTCAAGCGGGGAAGAAATAATAACATTTTTTCTAATCTTAATTTAAAAAATAATAGAAATTTGATTTATTTTTAAAATAACATATTTACTTTTATTTAATTAATGAATTTATTTTCAAAAATGTTTTTTTTTTTTTAATCGTAAGATGACGAATCTTGTTACTATGCTAATTATTGATCCATTTTAATCAAATTCAATAAAAAAATCAATTTCTTTTTTCTAATTTATTGTACAATAAAAAAAATTCATTAATGTCAACCTGAGCATATCGCCACCGACCCACCACCCCACCCACCCCACCCCACCAAATTGATGTAATAACATATTATCTTTAAAAATCTGGTTTTTTTTAATTAGCTATATCTAAAAGAATTAATTACACTGATAGCCGGTTTAATTAGTTTAATTAACTCAATTACAATAATGCTAGAGGTTATGATTTTATTCATTGTTATCGAAAAAACACCATTTATGGTGGTGATCTGGTGGTTTCCGATTTTATTTTTTACCATCTTACCCTTTTATCTCTCCTGATAACCATATTTTATTAATTACATATAATTTAAATTTAATATTTATTTTGATTTTAAATCATTCTACCTTGATTTTAGGAATTGTTATTTAATGAAAAAGAAATTTAACCTAAATATCTCTCATCTTCATATTCTTCCTCATCCTTCGTCGACCACGTTGAAATCAATGGCGTAGAAGTTTCTAACCGTTTCGTCTTTCCCAATTCCATAATTTCATTCTTTCAAAACGAGGGTTTCGATTGCAATTCTTTTCTTTTCCATGATCTTCAATTCCTTTTAATCATCCCACTTTTCAATTACGTTTCTCGTAGTCGTCGTGCGGCTTTGGAATTACTGAATTTCAAGGGTTTTGATTTTGACTGTGTTTTTTGTCTTACACCAACAAAAAATCGTCTGATTAGATAAAGTTTTGAAATTTGCCTAATTTATACCCTGTATTGATTGTTTTCATTCATGGTTCTCGATTTCGTTTGCAACTTTCCCTTGTAAGCCCATTTCGTTTGCAATATCATCGTTGGATCTAGTTAGAATGAGGGTTAGGGTTTGAATGTGAGATTCGATTGTAGAACAAGGTACTTTTAATCAAATGTTTATTTTTATTCAATATTTATTTTAATTTTCTATTTACATATCCTTATAAACTGTTACCTCTTTTTCATCTTCAATTTTGTGTCTTCTATCAATTTTAAGTACACATCAAGAAACGTTTACAAAATTGTACCTTTCAATTCTGCGTCGCTTTCTCTGTATTTTGTAGAATAAGTTACTTTTAATTAAATGTTTATTTTTATTCAATATTTATTTTAAAAACCTATTTACATATGTTTTCAAAACTGTTTCCTCAATTTGTGTCCGATATCAATTTTAAGTACACATCAATAAACTGTTTACTTTTTACCTCTGCATTTTGAAGGATGACGAACAAGAAAGATATTCGAATTTTCCTGGAAGAATAAGTGAGAATTTTGAAGATTTTTCTTTTATTTTCTGTTATAGGTTTATTTTTGTTTAGATTTGATTTGATTTTTCCATTAATTTTGTAAAATTTAAGGGATTTTATAAATTTGCTTAAATTTTGCACAAATTAAGGAGAAATTAAATCAGGTATGTTTTGTCTTTTCACAATGTAATTTAATTTGGCCGATGGCGGTTTTGGGTACTATTGATATTTAATAAAAACGTCCGGTATATTTGATATATCCCTATATTTTTTTATTATTAGTGAAATTAACTCTATTTGAAAATACCCACAATAAATAATGAGATGTTCCATAGCTGACACTTTTATAAGTAATTTAAAAAATAGTGAAAGTTTTGAAATATTTCAAAAATGATATATTGTGAGATTGAGATTCCAATCTTAGTATGAGAATAGACCAATCTCCGTCTAAGATTTAAATCATAATTTTTTTTTAATTTTCAATTTTTTTTATTATTTTTGAAAATATAAATTCTTAAATTGTCATTTTTTGAAAACCTCCACTAAATAATTCATCAAAACGATAGTCTAGCTCTAGTCATGAACTACTTTATCTTTTACTAATTGAAAGTTGGGAAACTTTGATGATTCAAGTTGTTTTTCTTGTTCTTGTAATTTTATGTTCAGTTTGAATATTGTAAAACATAAACAAGCATTCTAGGGTGGTAATACCCAGAAATTGAAGTTTGAACTTTTGAGGGGACGTTTAGATTACAAGTTTATTCCATGAATTTGTTACACTATATCATTTTAATTTTTTAAATCATAAGATTGCTTCAATACAATAATTTTCCATCCAATTTTTATAAATATGGGTTTCTACCGTGCTTAATTCCACACATCAAATATAAATTATATAAATTTAGATTTCACAGCCTCAAGTTACACAAACTCAGATTTCTCAACCCGCAATCCAAACGTCCCAAAATTGTGTAGCAGAAATTCATTGTGAGTTCTCAACGCATAAAAAAGTCAAATATTTTAACTTTAAAAAAATGGGAGATATTTGCATTTTTCATTCCTTCGATGCAGATCCTGATTAGTTGAAACTTGGGAAAGTTTGAAGCAAATCTTCAAAGTTTGGCAGCTTGAAATGGATCTCTATTGCAATTTGCAAATTGGTTATCTTCTTGAGTTGTTATGAGTCACTTTTTTGCCTACTTGACATATTAAAATAGTAGTAGTTAAAGTTTGGATTATCCCTTTGATCAATCTAGATGCAAAACCTTTATTGCAAAATTCAAAACTTCAAATAGAAGATCATAAAAATATAAATCATACAAGGAGAGTTGGCATTATTCGATTCAAGAAGCAATCACATTTTCACATAAATTAGAGCAATCAATTTTTTTTTTAATAATAATAATATTAAGGTCTTTTGACACAATTTTTAAAAGTCGATTTCAATCACTATTTTTAAAAAATGAAGAATAGTTTATTTTAACTATATATTTCAAGTCCGATTTTACATAATAATTAATTTAAGACAAAAATAACTGTAATTTTTAGAAAAATAGGTTTCTCGAGGAAAAAAAAAACTTCACATTATTCAAACATGCTTTTACTTGATTTTCTAGAAAACAACATCATCCAAACTAGCGTCGAGGCATTTGAATTACAAGTGTGATTCAAAGGTTTCTATTGTTTTTAAAGTGAATCACGATATCTCCTCAAACCCATGAGTTTGTTATAGTGTAACAATTTATCAACTTGAATTTATACCGTATATAAATCTGTACATTAAACACAAGTTACACAAATTCATACTTCTACCTAGACTACACAAACCCAAGTTTTTTAGACCCGGGAACTGAATTGCCCGGTTTTACTCATCTATACAACAGCCTTGAACTCTCAGACCCTGAACCAAATTGCAAAGAAACCTTGAAAGACTCATGACTAAGAGGCAATGGCCTATCAGGTAAATTGGGAATATCAATATCACCTTCCAACATCTTCACTGCCTCAGCAATTGTTGGTCTAAACCCCACCATTACATGAGCACAAAGCATCCCCACAAGCACAAATCTCTCCATCACACTTTTCGCTCCTTCTTCCCTTATCACACCATCAAAAACCTCCTCCACATTCCCTGCTTTCACCAACATCCAAGCCCAATCTGTGATCAACACCACTGAGGAATTCGCCGTGTCCAACACTTTTCTCCCACTCATGATTTCCAGAATCAAGATGCCGAAACTATAAACATCACTCTTCTCCGTCAACTGCCCGTAAAGAGCGTATTCCGGAGCCAAATAGCCATGAGTTCCAGCCACTCTAGTGGTTAGATGAGACTGGCCTTCTTTGCTTTGCTTTGCCAACCCAAAATCCGCCATTCGGGCTCTATTTTCCGAGTCCAAAAGTATGTTCGTAGCCTTGATGTCGCGGTGATAGATCGCTGGTTTGATTCCATAGTGCAAATAAGCCAATCCTTTAGCTACATCAAGTATTATATTCTTTCTCTGTGGCCAAGTTAGAGGTTTCTTTCTACTATTACAATACAAATGATCACTGAGATTTCCATTAGACATGAAATCATAGACTAAAAATCTCCTCTTTTGGCCTTTAAAATGGCTATCATTTACAACACAACAACCTCTAAGAGAAAGAAGATTTCTATGTCTAACTTTACTAATAATCTCAACCTCATTGGTGAAATCCTCATCTCTCTCAGAATCCAAATCAATAATTTGCTTCACAGCAACCAAACTCCCATCAAAAAGAGTTCCTTTATAAACAATCCCATAAGCTCCTTGACCAAGCAAATTCCTCTGTGAAAACCCATTTGTAGCTTTCTCAAGCTCAGTTATATCAAACCATTTCGCACCGAAATTACGAAACTCTTCGCCATTAAAAACGTCCCCTTTTCGCTGCAATTTCTCAACCCTTTTCCTATAAACTAAAATCACCAAAAGAGATAGAAAAAGAACAAACCCCATGAAGCTAAAACTCAACCCCAAAACCAAAACCAAATGTTTTCTCCTAGTTCTATTTCCATCTTCAGAAGATAAAGGCAACTGCAGAATACAAGAAACGGCCCTACTATCTTTAGGACCAAATTCATTAACAAGTCCAGCAGCATACAAAACAGTAAAATAAAAACATTTAGTTGAATTTGGATCAAACCCCACAAGCTGAGAAGTGATTTTCAAGCCAGCATCAGCACAAGCCCCACATTTAGTCAACCCTGTCAAATCCCCATGGCAGAAATCATCAAGCTCAGTTTTGAGACCAATTTTGGAAACCCAATCATGGGTTGTGAAGATCCCATCACAATTTGAAGAATTGGAAACGAATTGAGAAGAATCCGGGAAACATTGAGAGATGAGAGAAGAAGGAAGGGAGAGAGAAGAGAGTTTGGTTTGGAAAAGGGAAAGACAAGAAGAAGAAACGGTTTTGTTGGAGAGATGGAAAAAGGAAGTGTCTTTGAGGTGTTGAGAAAGACCCATACCGAAGAGGCTGAGAAGGGTTTGACAGCAATGGGGGTTGCTTGGTTGGAGACAAGAGGAAGTGTCCCATGGGAAAGTTTCGATGTAGTTAAGGTTTATGGGACATGAGGAAGACGAAGAAGAAGAAGATGAAGAAATGGTGGGGAAGAAGATGATAGAGAAAATGAAGAGGAAGAAGATAGACATGGTGGGTTCATTGAAAAGAAAATTGAAGAGGATTACAGGGATGTAGTATTGCAGGAGAGAGGGGTTGTGTACGAAGTTTCCGATATGGCGGCGCCGGCGAGGTGGATAGTCAAAGATGCTTTAGTTCGAGAAATCTATTATTATTTTTTTTAGATTACATAAAAGTGGGGAGAGGAGACTCGAACTACCTCTAAGAAAATGAAGTATATACCTAATCCCTTGAACTATATTCATGTTGACTTGTTACGAGAAATTTTAAAGAATAAAACTCACTATTTATGACACTTATGAGCATTATGACCGTGAGTAAATAAGTTAGGGGAGAAGCTTTTCTTTTGTTTTTTTTTTTTCTAATCAAGGGGAGAAGTTTTATCCAAATCTCAATTAAAAAGTGAATTATCAACATAAACTTTTAAGTAAACATAAACATAGTTATAGTTTAACGGATTAAACAAGAATTTCATAAGGTTGTAGTTGTAGGTTCAAATTTAATAAGAATGTAAAAACCGAAATTGTTATTACAATTAATCATTACATTGACACATGTATTAATAGACAGATAGTAAAAATACTAACTAATTTGAGCTTACATACAATATTTTTAAGTATATCCCTAATACCCCTAGATTGGAAAAAACCACCTTGCTTAACAAAGAATGAAAAAGAAAGAGAAGGGAGAGTTTTTGTAAATAAATCAACAGGTTGTAAATAGCTACAAATTGGTATCAATTTTATCATTCCAGCAGCAGCCTTATCCCTCACAAAGTGATAGTCTATTTCTAAGTGCTCGGTGCGCTCGTAAAAGGTAGGATTGGTAGCAATCTGAATAACAGCATCATTGTCACAAAACACCAAAGCAAGAATAGAAATAGGTACTTGAAAATCAGCCAAAATATACAACAACCATGTGATTTAACTAGAAACAACAGCAAGATCCCTATGCTTAATTAGCTTATGCGGATGAACGAGAGACAACAGTCTGCTTTTTGGCTTTCCAAAAGATCATTGAATCTCTTAAGAATATACAAAAACTAGTAACAAAGCGGTTAGTATCAATGCAAGGCCCCCAATCAGCATCCAAGGCTTTGAGAGTCAATCACTTGATTGAAGCATTGTGTATAGTATAATAAAAGCAATTAAAGTAATGCCCCGTCCTGGAGTGCCTCCCAATCAACGAAGCAGAGCTTGTTCTTGACAGAGAGGGCTAGACGCGTGGATTTACACCATGAGTGATAGTTATCACCATTAAAAGGTGGAGAAATTAGAATCGCAAGGTATCCATCAAGAATGATGATAATAATAAGGATTTGAAGCTTGTTTTGCTTGATTAACAGCAAAATATGATGAAGGAGGAGAAGGATTCATCGTCGAAGTTTCGCTTGTAGCCATGAAGCTCAAGAACGAAGGACGAAAAATCTGACAGCTGAAGAATCGAGAAGAATTCCACTTCCATCGATACCATAATAAGAATGTAAAAAACTGAATTTGACACATGTATTTATAGACAGCTAGTGAGATAGTAACTAGCTAACTTGAGCTTAAATACAATATTTATAAGTATATCCCTAATAAAATTTCCCCTCTCCAAATTGATATAACATTAAAAGAAAATATTATACCAATTTTCCCTCTCCAAATTGGTTAATTTTTATTGAATTTGTCTCAAATAGCATAAATCTACATACAAATTACTAAAATGTAAAAAAAAAATTAAAAATTACTTAAATAGCATAATTATAGATCAATAAATTTATTAAAACTATTTTTCATAGGTATTTTTAATGAATTTGTTTGTTTTTGCTTTTTTTTAAGTTCAAGTTCAATAATTTATTGAACTATTCAACTATTTTTCATTATTATTTTCAATGATTGGTCATCTCCAAACAAGCGATTGCGTTATCTGCGAACGCTAAGTAAGGAGAAACGTTTTGCAAAATTTCCCCCATCAATAGGTGATGATTTTTGGAAAAAAAAAAATCAAGCTAGGGTTCGATTTGGTTAGATTTTTTTTTATAAAAAAAAACTAAAAAAATCGAACCATGGAACTCTTTTTTTTCTCTAGAAAACGTTACCTATGATAGGGATTTGGGTAAAATACCATTTTGGTCCATGAACTTTCGCTTAGAGTTTATTTTCGTCTCTAAACTTTCAAAAGTTACATTTTCATCCCTAAACTTTACGATTCATTCCATTTTACTCCTTCAACCTGCGTTTTTCCATCTAAGACATTACCAGAGGGCTTATGTGTATAATTCATGATGTGACATTATATAACTATACAATGAGATTAAATGACGTGGAAAAACAAATATACAGTGAAATTTTAGACTAAAATTAAGAAGGAAAAGATGAGATTAGTCTTCTTTTATATTCGTTTTTCTATGGTATTTAACCTCACAATATATTTCTATAATATCACATCATCAATTACATGTCATATAAGCCCTCCATTAGTGTCCTAGACAAAAAAAAAATCTGAAGGACCAAAACGGAACGAATCAGAAAGTTTAGGGACGTAAATGAAATTTGAGTGAAAGTTCAGGGACCAAAATGATATTTTACCCAAGGGATTTTTTACACAACGCTTCTCCTTCCTTTGTGTTCGCAGATGAGCCCAATCGTGATGGTAAAAAAAAATTTTTGGTGATGGTGTACACAGAGAAGAAAAGCTTGATGGAGAATGAACTGGAGGTGAGTTTTTTAATTACCCTAGTGAAAAATCCATAAGCTAAAACTTAAAATTTGTTGACTATGTTAAATGAGGTCTAAAGAGACTTTTCCAACCACTTTTATAAAATAATATTAAAAAAATACAATTATGTTACGTTTGGATGGAATTTTAAACGGCAATTGGACTTTGTATAGTGTACGGTGAAAATTACTAAATTGATAGTGCAGATGTATAAATTGACAAAACCCGAAAATGGAAGGGTGATTAATGCATTTAACTTTTCTTTTTTTTTTTTAGTTTTACCACTCTACAAAAGTGAAAAAGGTAGAGAAGGAGTTGAAGATAGATGTATAAAGATTGAAATTTAAAGGGGAGAATGTGATTTGGACTTTCGACTAGAGAGAAACATGGGATTGGGAAGTAATTTATTTATATCAACCAATTCTAGACTTCTATTTTAAATTAATATAAATTTTAGTATTATCTAATATCTTTTTTTTTATACATATCCTCAAAATTAAAATTTAATTCTAATCACCCAATGTAATTACAATACAAATCAAAACTCTTATTAAATTAACAAATTTATATTTTAAAAACAAGTCTTTATCCGGTATTAAAAGATAATTTTAGATATATTTTAAATTTTTTTCATTAAATTAAAACGAATTTAATCTTTGAAATTAAAATTTGATAAATCAATCGTAAACTAACTGTAAAGATGGAAGAATTTGAAATTTAAGAAACTTGGTAATTTGTTTAATATAGGAAAGCAAATAAATAAGGAAGCAGATTAAATTAGATTAGATTGCGTTTAGTTTTTTCAAACTCCTTTTCTTTATAAACTCTCTCTCGGCTTCGTCAGATTCTCATTCTCTTTCCTTTCGATTTTTTCACTTTCTTTTGCAGAGATATGTCAAAATCAACGGATTGGGGTGGGCTACCTTTAGACATTGTAGATGTTATTTTGAGTAAATTATTAACTCTGTCTGACTATTTACGGTTCAGTATTGTCTGCAAGGAATGGTTTTACATTTGTGAAAAACAAAAGCACTTTCGTTTTGATCCTTACAATAAACAACTCCCACTACTCTTTATTCCAGCTGGCCATGAAAAAAAACCAAGTTTATATAATGCCATTACTAATCAAATATATCACACACAAATTCAATGGCATTACAATACACGTTGTCGTGGGTCTTGTTTTGGATGGTTAGCTACTGTTGATAAAGATCATTCAGTTTCTATAACCAATCCTTTTTTGGGTAAGACCATCAAATTTCCACCGGTTTCGAAGCAGCTCAAGGTCCACGACGACTATGATAGTGATCACGATGAGGATGAGGATGAGGATGACGATGATAGTGATCACGATGAGGAAGATGGCCCGTATGCGTGGTATAAAAATCAGATTCGGAAAGTTATATTGACGAAAGATCCTATCTTGTTTCCAAATGATTTTGTGGTGGTGGCAATTCATTACCATTTCTTGACATTCTCTTGCATTAAGGTCGGTGATGATTCTTTGGTTGAAGTAGACGATAAGGGATTAAGACCCTTTTCAGATGTTATTATTCACAATGATTTACTCTATGCGGTAGGCCTTCGTGGCGGAGTTGGATCGCTTGATATTACGGGCAATATGTTCGATATTAGTCTCGGAACTAAATTACAAGTGATTATACCAAACAAGATGAAATTTGCTGAAATCGCTTATCTTGTAGAATCATCTCAAGGTGAACTATTACAAATTCGACGTTTCTCGACGACCTTGGCACTAAATATAAGACTCACAAATTCGATATTTTCAAGCTATTAACTGATGATGATGATGATGATGGTGGTAAAAAGATCATGAAATGGTCTCAGGTGGTGAATTTAGGAGATCAAGACTCATTATTTGTAGGTGATAACTATTCAACATCAATCTCGATGGCTAATTTTCCCAACGGCAGGTCTAATTGTATATACTTTACTGATAACTATCATGACAATGGATACCCGCCACCTTCGGAATCCTTTGACAACGGAATCTACGATGTCGCAAATGGAAGCTTTGCAACACACTATATCATTCCTTCTTCTCATAAATATTTGCCACCTCCCATTTGGATTTTGCCAACTTAGAAAACGGATTAAAAGATTGGTTCCACTTTGCCAGAAGTTTTGTTAGGAAATAAGATGGAAAGATTTCTTTGTTTGGAACCGATCGATGCCATAAAAATGTTGTCTAACTTCTCATTTACTTTTGTGTTTGATTATCTATATATTTTAGTTTACATGTGACGACCCGGCACTTTTAAATAAATTTATTTCAGAAAACACAGCGGAAGTCTTTTATTTTAAGAAAATTTGCGTGGTTATGTTTGAAAATTGGCATGCCAAAAACCTGTTTACATCCTAATTTTCAAATCTAATAAATCCACAAGGAACATCAAGTCCCATTTCAGGAGTTCAAAGATGTATATCATAAAAACATCAACATTAAGCTCTTATGAGCTAAATACAAAGTACAAATCATTAAAGTTCTTAAAGTTCATCAAAATAAAGACATAAACTTTACAACAAAAGAGTCCATCTCGAGGTCAAGATCCCTCGATCACGCAACACCATCTCCCTTCCACGGCCTCTAGCCAGGGCATTACCTGAAATTTTTGTAATATCATGAGCTAACAAACTAAGCCCAGTGAGAATAATAAGCATAAAAAGTAAAGATAGACCTCAAACTCGTATTCCGATTTGTGTCCAATTTACCTGACACAATCAATCCTAAAGTTCTCCAAACTTTAGGTAAATTCATTCTAAATTTTCCAAAGGATGATATTACTAACACTCGTAGTCAAAACCTCATCCATTAACTTGTTACGACATAAATAAGAAAAGTAAATAAACTTACATAAATATAAAACATCTCGATTCTCTATTTCATTGATCATAAACATGAATGCATGAGAGCATCCCGTAGGACTTCGCATTTGCCCTTATGCATGAATGAAGATAATAGGTACATCTCGTAGGATACCCATTCAACCTTATGCATGAGAAGTAACGAGTACATCCCGTAGGATACCCATTCAACCTTCTTTCTTAGTTTTACTTTCTTTTCTTTTTCTGAAGGTGATGCGGACACTACCCGTAGGCTCCAACATTCTTCCCTTCCTTTCTTTTTCAATGAATGATGCGAACATGTTATGGTGCAATATGATGCCCGCATATCCTTGTAAAAGTAAATAAGTAAAGTGCGGAATTAAAGTAGTCGATGCAAGCATAAAGTAGAGGGGCATAAAATAAAAGACATAAAGTAAAATAGATAGGAAACTCCGGACGAACGATATGTCAATCGAACTCCGCTAACAATAATAAAAGTAAAACCATAACTTAAACGATTAATCTAAACCTTCCAGGATTCTAAACTTCCAATATAATCCGAGGTTCTATTAACCGTTCTAAATACAAGTTGGATCTTTTAACTTCCAATGATCCAACCTAAGCTTCGAAACGAATCTAACGTAGAATCTTCTAAGATTCAATACTTTTCTCGAGAACTCCTAAGTTCTCACTTAAAGGATTAACTTATAATCCTAAGGGCACTAACTCACAACCCTCTAATCTTAGATTCGGATTCTAGTCTTAGTTTCAAACTCTACAAACCTTCACACTTATTTGATTTCTATAATTACTTTAAATCCTAACTATTCTCGCCTTAAAAGAGATGACTTCGCTCCTAAGTCCGGAAGAGCGATCAAGCGAGTGGTTCGAAAACACCTACAATTGAATTATCTTACACAATCAATAAAAATTACTAACTATCGATCAAACAACAACCTAACATACAAAACGACGAAAATCCAACAAACCCCCATAAAGAGGCTCTCGGCCTTCACAAAGAAATTAGGCCTCGGGTTTGGTTTTCCGGCTTTTAGGCAATCTAAAAGTGTTTCGAGTTGGTTTTAAGCAAATTCGATATTCCCGATTTCAATGGGTATCGATAAATAAGATTTTTGAACAATATGCCCTTTCCCGAAATGAATTTAAATAAACATTATTTCATTAAATTCTAACCCATAATCAAACCCAAAAAGGTAAAATTCAAACGGGAAGTGTTTCGACTGAAACTCGGTTTTAGGGTTATGGGAAAGTTTCCAAAAACTCTTAAAACTACTCCCGTATTTACAAACACCGAGTTTCACTGCAAGAAATCGAAAGGAAACAAAGAAAACTCCATTAAAACACTATTTGGAGCTTAGCGTTTGAAACTTTACTTACCGAGATCTCCGTATAACACGAGTGGCAAGTACGGTGGTTAGGTGGAAAAGGATCGTAGGACCGATACCTTTCCAATGGAACGAGAATCGAAGCGATCCGGCAAGAAACGAACGAAACCCGAAAAATCCCCTTTTGGCTTTGAGACCCACGGCCTTGAGAGATAAATTGGAAGTGTTTTTGGTCAAATTTTGGGTCAAAGGCATTCTAAAGAGATGAAGTGAATAGTGTTTAGATATTTAGGAATTTTGGAAATGACGGTTACGTTCTTTTATGACTTTTGACTTATAAAACGAAACCAGATGATCTTAAACTATCCCAATGGTGATTAATAATTATTAATTGGCCCGTTAATAATTATTAATACCATTAAAATGAAAATAAACTAAAAAGGTAATTAAAAGGACTTAAACCGAAATAAACTACTAAATTCTAATTTATCGATAAATAAATAAACTTTAATTACTTAAATTAAAATAAAATAAATAAAAGTTTTTTTTTATCACAAAATAACGGGACGTTACATTACATTACTTTATTTTAAATATTAAAAGTATGAGTTTGTTCTCCCATCAACTCCATTAGCATTAAGCCTCATCAATGGGTCGAGTTGAACCGATCTGACCCTTAAATGAGTAGGTAAGAGCCGGGCTTACAAAACCTGGTTAATGAGCGAGCCGGGCTAGTCTCGAATTTAACTTAAAATGGTTATTCCAAACTCAGTCTACGGGCTTAGACCCATGAGATAAAATACAAGTTGAGCCCAATCCGTTCAAGTTTTTAAATTATTTTTTAATGTCAAGGTTGGTGAGCCGCTATTGATGAACACCACTGGAGATGGGAGAAAAATTGCAAAATAAGATTAATGGATACTTGAGAGACAAATTGCAAAATGTTAATGCTCACCCAATATAGCTTTAGTTTTTGGATTCCTCCTATTATAACCTAAATAAATGGTATTTTTGCTTAATTTTAGGAGGCCCTATTTTAGATTTTTTTTCCGCGTTCCTACTTTTTATTTAAAGAACTAATATTTATAATTTTTTCAATCTTGATAAAAAAATGGGTGAAAGGGGCAAGCGACATCAGTGCTTTCTGTTTCTTTTTAAATTCATATCTCATTTGACCTCTGTCTTTTTTATCTCTTTCTCTATTAAAATATGATGAATTTGCATATGCATGATGCATCTCCGTTAAACTATTTTTAAGAAATAATTCATTCGCATTTATTCAAAGCTATTTATCAGTTAAATAATGATGATAAATTCATTGATACATTGTTAAAATTAAAATTAAATATGTAGATTCATATAAACTTGACGGTTCCAAAGTGTTTTATTTATTACATGAATCCAAAGGACACATTCGAGCCCAATGATTTTTAAAAAGGGATGCTTCCGAGCCATTATGAAAATGATAAATATGCTTAAAATTTGATGAAATAGCTAGAAAATGCCCGACCTGGATAGCTTTTTAGCCACTTTGAATCTATTGGTGATTTTTTTTTAGTCTATTTTCAAAATCACTTGATATACAATATTCTTAATAGATTCCAACGAAAATACAGAATACATCTTTCTCATTTTTTTATTACTATTTCTATTTGTTTACTGTTTATGTATGGTAGAAGATTCAAATAACAGGTGAATCTTTTGACAAAGAGAAGGAAGTTATTTTAGAAGAGAGATTTGTAAACGTAATTACTATGGGAGAATTATGAGTTATTTTTAGAAGTTTAAGAACGACTATCTATCTAAATTTATTACCTCGTGGTCAACTTTCCCATATTTTAAAAGCTACACGGATTGAAAGTTTGCCTTTGTTGGGAATCGTTAATACGGGACTAACCTCTTGTAGACACGCAGCGGAAAAATCACGAAAACCCGATGTTCAAGTATCGATCATCGAAAAGCGAATCACCGATGGACGTGCTTTATAATTTCATAGCCTAGATCCTTTCTTTATAAACTGGGTTATTAATTGATTGAGAGAATTTTTTTTATAAGAGATTTATCTGATATCTCTTATTTCTCCATGTCTTTTTTTCTCTATGTATTTCTTTTTCACGTATTTGGGAAAATCATCATATCTCCCTTGATATGGAATTGCCTATGGAACTGCCATGGGCAGTTCCAAAAACTGCATTAGGCAGTTGCTAAATCAACTGCCTACATCTCCCACTCACACATAATGGGTTACCCATCATGGGCGTACCTTTTTACATTAATCCCTTTTGAACGTGAAATTCTCTCACTTCTCAATCAATGAGAAACACATTCTCTTTCATCATCATCTAATTCATACAAGAAAATAGGCAGTGTCATACTTTCAATTCGAGAGCTTGTTACTTTACAACGGTTAAGTATGTAAGGTAACTCAATTGTGTATTTAAGTAGAGTGTATGATGTAGTTCCCTAGATCATTTAGTCACATTTGTAATTCCAAATCTCTTTTAAAATATTACCTTTGTATTCACAATTATATTATAAAAATACAATTGGTCGACCGGTGAATACAATATGATGTGACATTTAAAATACTCTTCTCTTTTCCTCAAAAAATTTCCATCCCAAAACGATTGCTCTCTAGATAAGTCCCATTAGATCGAATCTTTCATGACCATTGGTAACTTTCCAAGATAGCTAAATCGTAGAGAAACTTCAAGATTTTAGTCAAAGATCTTAAGGTTACTTGTAAGACTTCTTAGTCTCATGGGTCTCACATTATTAAGAAGTAGAGATCTAACTTCTGTTACCCATTTAGGTCATTTATAGCACATGTGGTATGAAACACATAATACAGTATTATTCTCCATTCTCATTGGAGTGTATGTCTCACTTTATACTGTACAGATGATAGTTCAGATATACTTAATATCTAACTTGAGTCCATAACTCTACTTTATCAACTTATGACTGTAGGACTTCCATCTGGCTCATAGACAGTTAGGTGAATAGTGAGATCTATTCACCTTCGATTATAAATATAATCTCATCTTGATTCTTTATCAAGGTGATATCTAGGTTAAGCATTTGCTCTCATAGTGCTGTTATCAATTAACAACAATATTGCTTAAAATATCTCATTTCTATTTGACACTAAGTCATAGAAGTGATTTCCTATGTGAGAAGGCCAATCTACTGTCTGACATACTTTTAATTTAATGTACTGAACACTATTGTGTGTATGCAATTTAAAAGTACAAAAACTTTATTTCATAACAAAAATAGAAATACAATTTTCATTTCATGTGAAATCGAAATCTATGCAGGCCTAGAGATTTAACATGTCTATTAAAAATATCTCTACAGTATGGATTTTATAAAAAAATTTACAACCATATCCCGCGTAGATATATATTGCACATTCACTTCTTTCTGTGCAACCATGTTTATCACAAAAATGTATTTAGTATCAATGCGCTTTGTCTTAGAGTGATATTTGGAATCATTTTGTAAATGTAATAGCAGCATGACTATCACAGTTTACTAACACAGAGTTAGACATATTTTGTAAATGTAATAGCAGCATGATTTAAGAACCTCTTAAGCCATACTGATTAAGATAGATTCTCTTTAATCTTTTTCTCTTGGAGGGCACAATGAATGATCCATGGTTCCCACACAAGGTACCTAGATATTTCTTTTACAACATTCCAATGGGGTTGATCAGGGTTTGACTAATTTTTAATTACCATACTCACGATAAAACATATGTCTGGTTTTGTACACATCATGACATACACGAGGCTACCAATAGCACTCGAGTAAGGAATTTTTCTCATTTGCACTATTTTCTTGGAGTCTTTGGACACAATCTTTGACAAGCTTTCGCCTTTTGCGATGAGAGTATCAATTGGTTTGCAGTCTTGCATTTTAAATCTCTTAAGGATTTTCTTGATGTACTGCCTTGTGACAACGCTAACATCCTTTTGGAGTGATCTCTTTTTAATATTTACTCCAAATATATAAACTGCTTCACCCATATCTTTCATTTGAAAGTTTGATGATAACCATTCCTTAATGGCTAATATATATATATATATATATATATATATATACTCTCTGTCTTTCCTAGCCAACAGTATGTCATCCACATATAATGAAAGAATCACAAACTTATCTTTATGTAATTTGACATATACACAGTGGTCTTTATCAATCATATGGAAATCATATGAACTGATAACTTGATGAAAACTCATATACCACTGTCAGGAAGAATGTTTAAAGCCATAAATTGACCTCATTAATTTATACACTTTATGTTCTTACCCTTCGGTAACAAAACCAATGGGTTGTTGCATGTATATTTATTCTTCCAATTCACCGTTTAGAAATATTGTTTTAACATCCATTTGATGTAATTTTAAATCTAAACAAGCAACTATTGTTAGGATGAGACATGAAAGGTATGTTAGGAATGGTGTCCTAGAACTTGTAATTATTTAATAATAATAATTTATTAAGAATAAATTAAATAAATAAACATAAGTTCTTTATATTATCTAGATTGATTCAATTAATGATATTAGGAATATATGGAAATATATAAATATCAAACATTCAAATAGTAAACCCTAAGTTACTCTTATGAAATCACGACTTAGTATGTGAGTCATACAAGAGGATTAAAGTCGAGATGGGTAACTTAAACGTGTCTACAGTAAACGGATAACGTTTGAGAACCTTATCCTGATAACACTGTTGATAGCTTCGCATTTTGTTTATAGACAAATGATCGAATCCTGATCATTCATGTGGGAGACATGAAATGGAAGTATCATATGCAATGTTGATTGTATAAGACAGGACCACGGTGTTCGATCAAATTTCTCATTAGTATCGCTTACGAGAAATAATCGAATATCAAACTAAGTTTATCAACCGGTGATAGATCTCAATCCTGAGTGAAATGCGGACTCCTATTTGTGGAGTTATGTTCTTTGATTCACATAGTTGAGAGCGCTCTGTAAGAACGCTCAATACACTCCTGTTTTAGGAACATGACTAGATAAGTAGTGAGAACTCATTTTCACGAGATGGAATTCATAACTTTCCTATAAATTAACCAGGTATCGGTGCGATACCTAAACATTTTAGGAACTTTAGGAAACTCCCTTGATGTCTTGATTCGAGATATGAACAAGTGACGTCACGACATCTATTGATCACGAAATATCTTATCTCTAGTTCGACTAAAGATAAAGTTCATTGGAGAATCGGCGGGAACACAAGGATAAAGCGGTAATTACAAGGGGAAAAAGCGGTAAATTTATCCACCTGTAATTATGAGGTTCCACGTGAAGGATAATATCACAGATATAAATAATGATAAACTAAATGGACAATAACTCATCTATAGTGAGGGGAGTTCAGCTATGAATCTATAGTGGAATCATTCATAGTTAGATAATATGTAATTAACTGATTGTGTGTTAATCACTTAATTGACTAATTATTAAGCCCATGATCTATAGGTCCATCGGGTCCCTATGCTAGCCCAAATATCGTAGTCGCGAAATCAAGTAGAAGAAATGGAAATTTTAAGTAAAATGAATTACTTAAAATAGGCAATATTAATTGTTTAAATATTGAGTATATTTAAACGGTAATTAATATAAACATTATTAATTGTTTAAATAATGAGTTTATTTAAACATGAAATTAATAATGAAATATTATTAATTATACATTATTAATTATTTAAATATTGAGTATATTTAAATGGTAATTAATAATTTGAAATTAATTAACAATTATTAATTGTTTAAATAATTAATTATATTTAAACGGAAATTAATAATTAAAATTAATTAAATTAATAATAAAATATTGTCAATAAAATTATTAATTTATGGAAATTAATAATTATAATATTTATTATTAATTATTTAAATAATGAAAATTATTTAAATGGAAATTAATAATTAAATATAAATTGGATAATATTTAGTCTGGAGAAAATATTAATATTATTAATTGTTTAAATAAAATGTTTTATTTAAATGGTAATTAATAAATAAATTAATCAAGTTGGACTTATTAATTTAAGAGAGAATTTCAAGCCCAATTGGATTAATGAACCCAATTGGAATTGGCCCAAAATAATTAATTAAATAAATTGTATTTATTTATTATTTTATGATGGTAAAATCGGCCATGACATGTATTTTGAGGAGATAATTGCTTGAATTATATCCTAAAATAATTACATAGATTTATTTACCCAAGATAAATAAAAATAAAGAAAATAAAATAATCTCCTATTTATCCATGGCATTTTCGAAATTGCTAGATAAAGGAAAGAGATAATCTTTTTTCTTTTTGTGTTTATCTCTATAGATTAATCCTAATGTGATTAGGATTCCTATTTTTCTATAAATAGGAGGGTTGGGTTATTCATAAATCACACAATTTAATTCCATAGAATGTTGGAACTCTCTCTTCTTCTCCTTCTCCCCCCTATAGCCGAAATTCCCTAGTCATTATTGGGAAGAAAATATTTTTCTTCTTCCCAATTTCTTCTTAAGTTCGATCCCACAATCGGGTTTCGTTTGATCGATCGGGATATAGCATAGAAGATCCGGTGTTGCTGAGGATTGATGTTGTAAAGAAACCTCCAACCGATTCTCCATTAATCAGTCAATGTAAGTTCCGGTTTTAATTTTCGAAAATAAAGCATGAATCTACATGTTCTTCGTGTTTTTATCACAAATTGCATGATATTAATAGATCCTAAATTAAGTGTTAATTTGTGTTACTAAATAAATTCCGCTAATTTAGTAAATCATCCCTTCAAGGTAAACTTTACAACAGGTGATAACAACTCTTCATAGTCATTTTCTTCCTGTTGTGTGTAACCTTTTGCTACAAGTTTGGTCTTAAATATTTCGATAGAGCCATCAACTTTACGTTTGATTTAAGAATGAACTTTTTACCAATCATTTTGTGTCCTTTGGGAGGATCAACTAATTAACAAACACTATTTGACTTCATTGACTCTATTTCTTCTTCCATTGCATTTATCCATTTATCTTTATTAGAACTTTGAAGAGATTCTTGAACATTATTCGACTCTTCATTGTCTAGAGGCGTAATCATAAATATTTCATCATTGTAATGATGTCTTGTAATTCAACCACGATTACTACGCCTTATTTGTGGTTATAACGATTCTTGTCTATGTGTCAATCGTTGTATTGAATCACGAGTTATTTGTGGTTCTTCTGAATCACACAGAGTGTTCAAATTTCTCCCACTTGGATGAGATACTGTTGATAACTGATTAGGAGTATCACTCAATTTGTTTGATTGAATCAAACTATTTAGAATATTTAATTCATATAGAGTTATTTGTGCCAATGTTGGGAATCGTTAATACGGGACTAACCTCTTGTAGACACGCAGCGGAAAAATCACGAAACCCGATGTTCAAGTATCGATTGTCGAAAAGCCAATCACCGACGGACGTGCTTTATAATTTCACAGCCTAGATCCTTAATTGATTGAGAGAATTTTTCTTTATAAGAGATTTCTCTGATATCTCTTATTTCTCCATGTCTTTTTTTTCTCTCTGTATTTCTTTTTCACGTATTCGGGAAAGTCACCATATCTCCCTTGATATGGAATTGCCTGAACTGCCATTTGGGCAGTTCCAAAAACTGCATTACAGCCTTCAATTATCATGTTTTATGCATGATCATAATTTTCTTTAAGCAATTATAAATTTTGGATACATTTGACACCATAATTTTATTTTTTAATTATATACCATTGACATTTTTAATATGAATTTATGGTGTAAGAATAAGATTATGGTTTTTTTCGCTGATGACGTAAACCAATCAACCAGTTTGGGGACTCCTAATTAACATGTTTTAATAATTCACTTAAAAATACAAATTAAATTAATTAAAAATTGATTCGAACATATATTTGAATTGTACAATTAAAAATGCGAGACACGTGCAACGTTGGTGCATTCAATTTCAACTAGTGCATCTAATAATTTTCAAAAGAGTATTTCTTTTAACGTAACTTTTTTTTTAAATAAATTCTAAATTATTTATTTATATTTTTTTTTGAGATTAATTCTAAATTATTTTGTTTCAGCTTGTTCATTCGCGTTGCCTTCATTCAGGAAAATCTAGGTTATGTTAGAAAGAGTTGGACTGATTTAACTAGCTTGAATTACTATTAATGATTTCGAGCTGCCGATACAGAGCCTCACTGATGAGCAGATCAGGTTTCATTTTCTCTATTTAATGAGTGCTGTAAATGGAGAATTAGCGTACGGCAAAGAAATCCGAGTTTCGGTGAAGGCTCGAATTCGGGGGAGATTCAAGCTGGTTGGGACATTCATTTTCTCTTGTCTTTCTGAATTTCATATCTTTTTCAGCACTTTAAAAAAAAATGATGACTTTTTAATTACTTTCATAGAGGCTTTTGCGGTGTTGCAAAGCAAAAAGAAGGTATCTGTTTTTATCTTAGTGTATTCATGCATTTGAGGATGGGAACTCTTTGTAACTTGAAGTGCAGATTTACGCAGTGCTTCATGATGGTTCCATAGCGGAAAATGAAGACGGTGTTCGTCGAATTGTTTTATGTCTAGAGATGCTATTCTACTAGCAAATTAATTGAAAAAGTTGTAGAATTTCAATGGGATATTGTGTGTTTTATTCTTGCAATTTATCTGTTGTTCATTATATAATGTCGTATTTTGTAATTCAAGCTTTTACTTTCTCATTTTTACTAAACTAGTTACATTTACATGTTATTTCTAATCTGTTTTTGTAATTTTTTATGGGGTCGATCTAAAATGCGGTTATTATTAGCCTGCAACATTTGAAGACTCATGCTTTCAAGACCCAAGTTTTATGATGCAGCATCATGAAAACTATTCTTTCAGAGTTGTGGTTAAAAAAGAATAGAAGACACTTTTAAAAGGTTTCTGTTTTGAAGCTTTGATCTGAGTGTGCATGAATAAAATTCATCTCGCCATCTCACAATGTATCCAATTGGAATGTTTTTTACTCCCTTTGGCTAGCTTGGATAGATGTCTCATCTACTCTTCTTTGATACCCCCCCTCCCTGGGTGGTCAAGTTGCACACATCTCAAATCACAAGATTTTTATTTGCATCTGTTTCTATCATTATGATTTTTTTTAATTATTTGATGAGAAAACTATTAGTACGTGAATATAATAAATACATTTCCACTGACTCTAAGGGGGATGGGAGCTGAAGGGAGGAGATCCCACTACATTACACCGATAACTCAGTAAGTCTTATTTTGATTTATTGTTGCACTTAATTCACTCTAAATCAATCATCGCTTGAATCACATTTCATGTTGTGGTTCAAAGTACTTGCTACTTGACAGTGTTCTTGCTATTATATTCATCTAAATGATTAGAATCAGTGAACTGACTGCAGTCCTTCATCCAACTCCCTGCGGGATTAGGAAATATTCTTTTCTTGTTTCTGACATAGTAGAAATGTTGGGTATTCTCAGGAGCTTGGTTTTGATTATCTACGTGACAATCTGGCTGGAGATATTGGACAGCTTGTGATAAGATGGTATGTCATATCATAGAGTATATTGAAGTTAGTTAATATCTGCTTTATTTGACTGGCAGCAGTATGATGTAAATGAACTGGCCAAAGCGATTCCAGTTTGCCATAGTTGATGAAGTTGACTCTGTTCTAATTGATGAAGGAAGAAATCTGATAGAAACCGAACTATATTAACACGGAAATAGAACAATTATAAGAACTTGCTAAGCATTCAAGAGGCTTAGCTCTCTCCCCTCAATAGTCTCAAGACTACTATATCATAATAATTGGATACCTTCACACCCTTACATTCACTCTATTTATAACCCCAATACCCCTAACTAACTACCACAATTATTTACTAATATGCCCTTTCCCCTTCCCTAACAAAATCCTTTATTAATAAGTGGTGAGGTAAATATTTTTTTGCATCTTTGTGTGTATATTATGTTAATTATTTGGAAGTCAAGTATTCAGGTGTGCATATAGAAATAGAAATCTTGTCAATAGCCGTGAAGATTATTCCAAGACTTAGAGAACATTTGGGAGGACTCTTAGGATACAATTCTTTTCAAACTCTTCCAATCATATTAATTCTCTCTGACTTTGTCTTATTGTAGAGCTTTTTTTTAATAATCTCCTTTGGGTGACTGAGTGGATTCCTTTTCTACCTTTTTGTATTCATTTTATTTCATTGGAAGTTGGTCTCTCCTATTAAAAAAATATTTCTGTAATTTTCTTTCTTAGGCTAGCAAAGATGCTGCTCGATATCCAGTTGCGGCTAAGGTAGCTGAGCTGCTTGTGAATGGAATTGTGAGTTTGGTCATTTAATCTATATCTCTCCTCTTCAGTTTATAGTTTCGAGTGTATAGTTTTTCTTTAATACTTACCCATCCAAAGGTACATATACTCGTATGTTCTTACTACTTTGAAATTGTATATCTTGTTATCAGCATTATAAAGCGGAACTGAAAGACAATTCAGTGGAGTTGACTGAAGAAGGGATAGAGATGGCAGAACTGAAAGACAATTCAGTTATAGTTGCTCAAATTACTTATCAATCACTGTTCAAGCTCTATCCGAAGTTGTCAGGAATGACTGGAACTGCAAAAACTGAGGTGAGCCCAATCGTGATGGTAAAAAAAAAATGGTGATGGTTGTACGCAGAGAATAAAAGCTTGATGGAGAATGAACTGGAGGTGAGTTTTTTTAATTACCCTAGTGAAAAATCCAAAAGCTAAAGTTAAAATTTGTTGACTATGTTAAATGAGGTACTCTAAAGAGACTTTTCTAACCACTTTTACAAAATAATATTAAAAAATACAATTATGTTACGTTTGGATGGAAATTTTAGATGGAAATTGGACTTTGTAAAGTGTATGGTGAAAATTATTAAATTGATAGTGTAAGAATATAAATTGACAAAGCCTAAAAATGCAAGGGTCATTAATGCATTTAACCTTTTTTTTTTCCTTCAGTTTTACCACTCTTCAAAAGTGAAAAAGGTTGCGAAAGAGTTGAAGATAGATATATAAAGATTGAAATTTAAAGGAGAGAATGGGATTTGGACTTTTGACTAGAGAGAAACATGGGATTGGGAAGCCATTCATATCAACCAATTATAGACTTCTATTTTAAATTAATATAAATTTTGATATTAACTATAAGTTATATCTTTTTTTTTATACATATCCTCAAACTTAAAATCTAATTATAATCACCCCTTGATGTAATTAGAAAACAAATCAAAACTCTTATTAAATTAACAAATTTATATTTTAAAAACAAAAGTCTTTATCCGTTTAAAAGATAATTTTAGATATTTTAAATTAAAAATTATAATCTTTTTTTTTTTTTGTTAAATTAGAACACTTATCCTAATTAAAACGAATTTAATCTTTGAAATTAAAATTTGATAAATCAATTGTAAACTAACTGTAAAGATGGAAGAATTTGGAATTTAAGAAAATTGGTAATTTGTTTAATTTAGGAAAGCAAATTGATAAGGAAGCAGATTAGATTGCGCATAGTTTTTTCAAACTTCTTTTCTTTATAAACTTTCTCTCGGTTTTGTCAGATTCTCATCCTCTTCCTTTCGATTTTTTCATTCTTTTTTTGGCAGAGATATGGCAAAGTCAGCAGATTGGGGTGGGCTACCGTTAGATGTAGTAGATGTTATTTTGAGTAAATTATTAACTCTGTCTGACTATTTACGGTTCAGTATTGTGTGCAAGGAATGGTTTTATATTTGTGAAAAACAGAAGCACTTTCGTTTGGATCATTACAATAAACAACTCCCTCTACTCTTTATTCCAGGCCCTGAAAAAAAACCAAGTTTATATAATGCCATTACTAATCAAATATATCACACAGAAATTCAATGGGATTACAATACACGTTGTCGCGGGTCTTGTTTTGGATGGTTAGCTACTGTTGATAAAGATCATTCCCTTTCTATAACCAATCCTTTTTTGGGTAAGACCATCAAATTTCCACCGGTTTCTAAGCGCCTCGAGGTCCACCATGACGACGACTACTATGATAGTGATCACGATGAGGATGACGATGATAGTGATCACGATGAGGAAGATGGCCCGTCCGCGTGGTATAAAAATCAGATTTGGAAAGTTATATTGACGAAAGATCCTATCTTGTTTCCAAATGATTTTGTGGTGGTGGCAATTCATTACCATTTATTGACATTCTCTTGCATTAAGGTCGGTGATGATTCTTGGGTTGAAGTAGACGATAAGGGATTAAGACCCTTTTCAGATGTTATTATTCACAATGATTTACTCTATGCTGTAGGCCTTCGTGGCGGAGTTGGATCGCTTGATATTACGGGCAATATGTTCGATATTAGTCTCGGAACTAAATTACAAGTGATTATACCAAAAAAGATGAAATTTGCTGAAATCGCTTATCTTGTAGAATCATCTCAAGGTGAACTATTACAAATTCGACGGTTTCTCGACGACCTTGGCACTAAGTATAAAACTCACAAATTCGATATTTTCAAGCTCGTAAATGATGATGGTGGTGGTGGTAAAAAGATCATGAAATGGTCTCAGGTGATGAATTTAGGAGAAGATTCATTATTTGTAGGTGATAACTATTCAACATCAATCTCGATGGCAAATTTTCCCAACGATAGGTCTAATTGTATATACTTTACTGATAACCATCATGACGATGGATATCTGTATCCTTCGGAATCCTTTGACAACGGAATCTACAATGTCGCAAATGGAAGCTTTGCATCACACTATATCATTCCTTCTTCTCATAAATATTTGCCACCTCCCATTTGGATTTTGCCAACTTAGAAAACGGATTAAAAGATTGGTTCCACTTTGCCAGAAGTTTTGTTAGGAAATAAGATAGAAAGATCTCTTTGTTTGGAACCGATCGATGCCATAAAAATGTTGTCTAACTTCTCATTTACTTTTGCATTTGATTATCTATATATTGTAGTTTTGATTACTTTATTTTAAAGATTAAAAGTATGAGTTTGTTCTCCCATCAACTCCATTTGCACTAAACCTCATCAATGGGTCGAGTTGAACTGATCCGACCCTTAAATGAGTAGGTAAGAGTCGGGCTTACAAAACCTGGTTAATGAGCGAGTCGGGCTAGGCTCGAATTTAACTTAAAATGGTTATTCCAAACTCAGTCCACAGGCTTAGACCCATGAGATAAAATACGAGTTGAGCCCGATCCGTTCAAGTTTTTAAATTATCTAATTACATTTTTTAAAACTTATTTTTAACTTATGAAACTAAAACTTAACTCTAAAGTGATGAAAAAAAAAATTAATTTAATTTTTCACCATTCTGTTTTTTTTATACTTTTTGTGTTTTATGTATTGTTTATTCAGCTTTTAAATTAACTTTATTTATTTGTAAGTTAGTTTGTTTCATTAAATTTTTAATTACATCTTTTAAAACTTTTGTTTTTAAATTATGATTATTAAGGTAATCAATTGGTAATTGCATATATATTTTTTATTTGATATTCATAATAATTTAATCATGACGGAAATTAACTAAGTAATTTAAATGTGATATGAGTAATCCCCGTTACCAGTACAAGCGTAAAACTAATTTATCTTATCTTATCTTACTTCTTATCTTATCTTATCTTATCTTACTATATTAAAAGTTTGAATAAGGGAGAATCCTTTGATTCCATTTTTACCCTCATATTTTTTCTTTATACCTATATTATCCCTCACATACAACTTTGCAGTTTGCATCACTTATTGCTAGAACTATCTATCGTTAAATTCATTGAATTCAATATTGCTTTTCATTATGGCCTATTACATGAACTTGGAAGTTGAAACAAAAGAATTATTTGGATCTCATCGACTTCTAGAGCAAAACATTATCATTTTTCTTAAATAAAATGAGAGTATAAATATTATCACAAAATTGCAAGAGATTGGAACTACAAAACCTACCACTCATAGAAGAAAGAAACGACAAGCAGTTGGAGAATTCTCATGTACATCTGGTAAATCACCAAAATGGAGAATCTAAATTGAATGTCAAAGAAGACAAACTGATCAATCAACGTTGAGGATTGAGGTTGGTCAATAATACTTAATTTTCTATATTATTTAAACTTGCAATCCATATCTTTTTTTTTAAAGAGGGGGATATTGTCTAATTTGAAAGCTTATGTTGATTCCTTTAATATGTTTTTAATTAATTTTCAATGTCAAAGGTTGGTGAGGCGCTATTGATGAACACCACCGGAGATGAGAAAAGTGGGAGTTTTTAATTAATTTTTAATGTCAAAGTTGGTGAGGCGCTATTGATGAACACCACTGGAGATGGGAGAAAATCGGGAGGAGGTCAAGCCACAACGCTCCAGACCGCATTTTGGTTTTTATTTTTTGGTGAGGGTGTCAGTGCATAATAAGATTAATGGATACTTGAGAGATAAATTGCACAATGTTAATGCTCACCCAATATAGCTTTAGTTTTTGGATTTCTCCTATTATAACTTAAAATAAATGGTATTTTTGCTTAATTTTATGAAGCTCTATTTTAGATTTATTTTTCCGCGTTCCTACTTTTTATTTAAAGAACTAATATTTATAATTTTTTCAATCTTGATATAAAAAATGGGTAAAAGGGGCAAGGACATCAGTGCTTTCTGTTTCTTTTTAAATCCATTTCCCATTTTACCTCTGTTTTTTTAATCTCTTTCTCTATTAGAATATATGAGGAATTTGCATATGCATGATGCATCTCCGTTAAACTATTTTTAAGAAATAATTCATTCTCATTTATTGAAAGCAATTTATCAGATTAGTAATGATGATAAGTTCATTGATACACTTGAATATATGCACATTCATTTGTATATTGTTAAAATTAAAATTAAAATTAAATACGTACATTCATATAAATTTGACGGTTCCAAAGTGTTTTATTTATTACATGAATCCAAAGGACACATTCGAGTCCAATGATTTTTAAAGAGGGATGCTTCCGAGCCATTATGAAAATGATAAATATGCTTAAAATTTGATGAAATAGCTTGAAAATGCTCGACCTAAATAGCTTTTTGGTCACTTTGAATCTATTGGTGATTTTTTTAGTCTCTTTCTTTGGGATGAATTATCAACAGTGCCATCTTTAATAAAATTGATGCATCATTCAAAATCACTCGATATACAATATTCTTAATAGATTCCAACGAAAATACAAAATACATCTTTCTCATTTTTCATTACTATTTATATTTGTTTACTGTTCATGTATGGCAGAAGATTCAAATGACAGGTGAATCTTTTGACATAGAGAAGGAAGTTATTTTAGAAGAGAAATTTGTAAACGGTAATTACTATGAGAGAATTATGAGTTTTTTTTAGAAGTTTATCTATCTAAATTTATCACCCTCTGGTCAACTTTCCCATATTTTAAAAGCTACAACGGATTGAAAGTTTGCCTTCAACTATCATGATCTATGCATGATCATAATTTTTTTAAGCAATTATAAATTTTGGATACATTCACACCTTAATTTTATTTTTTAATTATATACCATTGGCATTTTTAATATGAATTTATGGTGTAAGAATAAGATTATGGTTTTTTTCCAACAAGTTGATGACCTAAACCAATCAACCAGTTTGGAGACTCTTAAACATGTTTCAATAATTCACCTAAAAGTAAGCCTCATCATATGGATAAAGTCCGTGGGCCGGCCTAAGCCCGACCCGTAAGTCAACGGTTGACGGGCCAGGCCCGGCCTGTAAATCTTTGAGTTGGATATGAATCATGCATTTGAGCTCAATCCCGGCCAGCGAGCTTTATCCATAGGTCCCCATCAGGCCTGGCCCGAAGCTCGGTTTGAGGCCCGTTAAAAAATTATTAATATATATAAATTTAAAATATATAATTATAAAATATAATGTTAATATTTTATTTTATTTTTTATATTTAAATATAATCTTATATATAATTATAAAATATATTATATTATATTTAAAAAAAATATTAATATAGTCAAATTAAGCTAAAAGAATGATAAATAAATTTAGTTTAAAAGTTTAATAAACTATATAAAATAAAGTATAAATAAAAAAATATATAGTAGTAAAATAATAAATTAACTTCATCACTTTAGAGTTAAGTTTAAGAACAAATATAAATAAATAAAGAATAAGATAGTAAAAATTTAAATTAACTTTTTTTTCATCACTTTAGAGTTAAGTTTAAAAAGGTAAACTTAATTTTTTTTTAAATACAATTAAAAATTTAATGTCTATTTGATCCCCGTGTTTTCAATTTGTATCTAAGTGATCTCTAATTTTTAGACGTTGTGTCTAATCGGTCCTCGCGTTTTCAATTTTGTGTATATGGTTCTTGTGTTTTAGACATTGTGTCTATATAGTCCATGAGTTTTCAATTTATGCCTAAATGTACGGTGAATTATTAAAAATAACTTTAATTTGTTCTTAATTTGTAACTTCTGAACAGAATGTCAACTTAACGTTGACATAAAATGTATAATTGATCAAGATAGAAAATTAGAAGTAAGTGATGCTTTAAAAAAAAAAAGATAGCAAATTATGCATAATAGAAACATGCTATATTTAGATTTCATATAAAATGTAAATATATATTACATAGAAGCAAACATGACGTTCATTATACGATATGACCATAAACATATAAACCAAGACCATTAAGTTGCAGGATTGCTTTATTATTTATATATATATATATATATAATATAATATATATATATCATATCATATTATCAGTTATCACTGAGAACTTGTGATTAGGCAGTCTGGCTTTTAGTGCTGAGATGGTGGTGGTTTAGGGTAGTTGTGCCGGGGACCGGGATGATGGCGAGGACTGGGATGATGGCGAGGGCCGGGATGATGGCTAGGAGGATGGTGAGGGCCAAATCGAGGATGATGTCCATGGTGGTTCCGGGGAGGGAGCTTGAAGGGGGGAATGTGAATGGGTGGGAAGTAAACTGGGGGAAAGTGGATTCGACAATGAGCTTGGGGGGCAAGAAGCAGCACTCCAAGAGATAGAAGAACCAAATATTTCAGAGACATTGGGACTCTTTAGGGTTTCAGAGTTTATTGGGTTTAGGGTATTGCAAAACTAAAACTAAATGGGTGCCTTTTTATAGCAAAAAAACTAAGCTCTTATCTTAAAATTCTTTTGATACTTATGCATGGATGTTACATTTCACAGTTGATTTTTATTTTTTTTACTTGTTTTTTACGAAAGAAACTTATTTTTTTTTTAAAAAAAGAGAGAGAAAAATAGTAATCAAATGAATTTTAAAATTTTAAAAAAATATATATGTTTTTTTTAAGAATTTGTTTCAAATTCAACAATACTAGGTGGGATGAAATATATATATTTTTTAAAATTAAATTATACTTCTTAAAAAATGAAAACCGATCTAAATAAATTGAATTAAAAAATCATGACTCTAATATAATAAAATAAATAGGAGCTCCACCTTACTTTGTGTAGCTGATTTTATTCATTAGGAAAAAAAATCAATTTACACCCCTGAATTTTACATGTTGTGTCAATTTAAACCCTAAACTTTCAATTGAATCAATTTACACCCTGAACTTTTTGAAGTGAATCAATTTAAACCCATGTAATACTAAAACTATAAAATTAATCAAAATTCAATTATCAAATCACCGAAAGATAAAAATAACAAAATGTCTATGACCTCAACATAAAAACGCCCAACCTCAACTATGAAAAAACTCAAATCCTAGTTACCAATTTAAACGGTACAAAAATGTTCAAACCCGACACCAAACGGTCAAATTTAACCATAATATAAATATTTAACATAAACTTAAAATTAATTTTCAAAAAATTAACTTTATTTCTATATAAAAACGCCTATATCTAATTAAAAAATTTCACAAATAATAGTAAGTTTAATAACAATGGGTGTAAATTGATTCATTTATTAAAGTTCAGGGTGTAAATTGATTCAATTGAAAGTTTAGGGTTTAAATTGACACACCATGTAAAGTTTAGGGGTGTAAATTGATTTTTTCCCTATTCATTATTATGCTAACAATGCATGGCACATAATCGTCATTAGTTCACATCCAAGTCTAGACTTTTACTTTCTTGAAAAAAGAAAAGTAAAACAAAACAAAAAAACGACTAGACATTTTCTATAGATCATTGTTATAAGTTTTCCATGAGAGACCCACCAGAAATGGCTCTAATTGATTTTTCTCGTCTAATTTGTCTAACTCGAAGTCTTCTCTGATTTTGACGTGTGTGAGAAAAAAATGCAATTCTACGGTCAACAGTGAAAGAACTCTAATTGGAATTTGGAAACTCATAGTTTGGTGGAAAAATGAGGCTAATTTCACTGCTTCTGCCCCCAAATTGGGTTAATTTCTTACTTACATAGACTATCAATATATATATTAATTTGTACTTACATAGACTAAAAAACACTCTATAAGGAGAAATTATTGAGTGCTCCTGGACTATGGTCCCTTACTTAATTAAATAATCAAAATATAATTATATTTTAATAAAATATTGACTTATAAGTTAAGAAATGATTTTTATTATATTATATTTGATTGCCCAACTTTCCATGTTGCCTTTAACACCTAAAGAGATCTTAATAGGATATTTTAATTTAATTTTTACTTCACATTCCGTCTACTGCCGTTCATGTCCGTTTGTTTCTTCCTTTTTATATTAAATATGATTATTTAATTGAGTAAGGGACCATGGTCCTTATTCAAAAAAAAAAAAAAAAAAGAAGACCATGGTCCAGGAGCACCCAATATTTTCTCATTCTATAAGGTCGCAATCAGAGATGACAATTTTCTAAATTGTAGCGTAGGGTAGACAATTCTCTAAATTGTAGCGTAGGGTAGACAATTCTCATCGTTTTAATTTGGAATAAAAACAGGTCATCAATTTATTTAGTGCCTGTTTGGGTTGAATTTTGGAAATGTTTAAAGTGTTTTTTATAACCATTAAAAAAAGGGTAAAATCTGAAATAAGGCGCGTAGTTTTGAAAATGCGTGAACACCGCATTCTTTAAAAAATGGCAATCGCGACTTATGGTTAATTTTTTTTCAATCGGGCATAAAAGCCATATCGATAATTTTCTTTTAGCCACAACTTCTTCGTTTGAACTCCGATTTGGACGATTGAAGATGTTATGGAATCCTCATTTTAGGCTCTACATATATGTCACTTCGAAACTTTGAAAGCATTAATAAATAAAAGATTTTATTAACATCGAAATACTAAGTATGATTGACATCGTTAACTCTTTTGATAATTGATCATTTCAAAGTTTCGAAGCAACGATTATGTAAAGCCGGAAATGAAGATTCCAAATCATCTTGAATCATCAAAATCGGAGTTCAAACGAAGAAGTTATGGCTAAAAGAAAATTATTGACATTGAAGGGAGGTTCGATTGAAAAAAATTGGAACCACGAGGTGCGATTTGCCATTTTCAAAGTACAGGGGGTGTTCATGCATTTTGAAAAGACCACAGGGGTCTTATTTGCATTTTACCCTTAAAAAAATAATTTTAAACACTTTCAAAAGTCATCGGAAATGGACTCTTAGTGTGTGTACTACTCATAGCTCACCTAGGCTAGGATTCAAGACTACATGACGTTACTTTTACTCTCTCAATTGAAATTTAAAAAGAAAAAAAAATCAAACTATAAGATCATTGAAATTACATTGAAAGAGTGTCCATTAAAGAAGAACTCGTCATTGATGAAATGAAAAAAGCTTAGTCTTTTATGGTTGTGTGGCTAATACCCAGATGAGATTTTGTACTCGAATTGCATAATTGATTAGAGATATGAGGAAGAAAGGTGATGACAAAATTGAATGAAGTGTGAAAAACGAAGTTTTTGGTTTTGGTTTTGGGTAATTGAGAGAAGAATATTATTTAAGGGTAAAATGCAATAATGACCCCTATACTTTCACCCAAATTTAAGAATGACTCTTACATTTTTACTTTTACAAAATACACCCCTGGAGTATCAAGAAGCCAATTTAAGAATGACCCCTATACTTTCACCTAAATTTAAGAATGACTCTTACATTTTTACTTTTACAATATACACCCCTGGAGTATCAAGAAGCCAATTTCCGTTATATTTTCCATCCATTTTAACAGTGATGTAATATTTTATAAATTTTTTAACTTCTTAACCCTGTTGACTAACTATGGTAAAAAAACGATGGTTAAGTTTTATGCGACCCATGTTTTTTAACATCCATATGGCAAATTTTCTTTCCTATGGCTTCTCCTTATATTTTCCGCCATAGCCACCAAAGCTCAAGTTCCTTATAACAAAACATTTCAGTCCTTAACTAAGGCGAGTTTGGAGATCGAATCATCGAGTAAGATGCCATTTTTTGTTTTATCGAAACTAAAGATCCAAACAATCAAGCGTGATTCCTTCCCTTCTTTTCAATCGTTTGTCCAATTTTCTATTTTTTTAAATCCTTCGTTTTTATCTTTTTGATTTTCTTTTAATTATTAAACATGTTTGCGGTTCTTATGCTTTCTGGGTATCTATTTCATTAGGTAACAAAGACAGTTTCAGTAAATATTCCATATTCCTCCAACTGTTTGATTAAATTACCTATAGAATAATTAACCAATAGAACGTTGATCAATCCGATTAATAGTAATGTTTTAATACTGAGATGAGGGATGTTATATGAACTTATTATTGGGGAGATTTCTAGATTTTGAGGACTCTACTTATGAGATGGATGATGTTATTGGAGTCGATAAATTTTGTAAGGGTCTGTTTCCGGCCGAGCTCCGATCGGTATGTCGATTTCCGAGGGAGGCAAGTTGGGCTGTTGTGGTACAAACACACTGGCTAACCTAATACTTGAATGGTGGAGTTCTCAAATTAGCTATGGTTAGCTAGGAGAGTTAAGTAAATATGATTGTTTTATTTAAAAAAATTTAAAAGTAATAAAATACTACATCACCATTAAAATAGATGGAAAATATAACGGAAATTGGCTTCTTTATAATGCAGGGGTGTATTTTGTAAAAATAAAAGTGTAAGAGTCATTCTTAAAATTGGGTGAAAATGTAGGGATCATTCTTGCATTTTATCCATTATTTAAATGTAGAAGATGGAAGAAGATAATAGAAGATTGTAAAATTTAAGGTATAATATCTTAAATCAAATAGATGTTTTATTATTATTTTTTTTTTAAAAAAAGATATGCTAACTAATTTAAGGAGATATCATTTGAAGGGTATGTTAGAAATAAAAATCTGAAAAAATGGTTAGTTTTGAATTAATTTTTTTTTTTTTACTATTTTTATAATTAATTAGATGGTTCAAAAGTTATTTTTTATGAAATTAATCCATAAACATAACTACATATTCGTAAGCTATTAATCTCCTTAATAAAGAATAAATTTAAAATTATGAGATCTTCACATAAATTCTATATCCAGTGACTTTTTTTCATATATTTTTTTTAAAATTATTTAATCCAACCAAACTCACATAACATAGACATGATGTTGTGAAAAAAAAAATTGAGTTGGATTTTGATTTGTTATCTTATTTTAATCCTATTCTCGCAATTTTATAAATTTTGTTAGGGTCACTCGTCTTTGATATCAACAATATATGCTTTATAGCAACTACAATGGAAATATTACCTATTAGGTTGCATGATCATATCATATAGATATAGAATATTTATCATTGATAATTAAATACATATATATGAAAGATAAACACATTTTTCTTTCCGGTATGTTTCTCATCCTTCGGGTTTTTTCTGGCAAAGAATGGCATGGTGGTGGCCCTATTGGACGACGAACACGACCAAGCTGAGCCTCACATTCACTGCTAAGATTAAGAAGCACCACTCCTATTGCAATTAGCACCAACAATTTTTTTGACATTGTTTTTAGGGCTATTATCACATATACCCAATATCGAGTCTCAGTTTTCAAAAAAACCACAAACATTGAAAAATATCAAAATTACCCAACACATGATTAACCCATAATTTTTTTATGAAGATTTGATTATAATTGATATATTATTTTTGTAAATTTATATTATTGATATAAATTTAATACTAGAATTTACATTACTGATAAATTATTATTGTAAAATTATATCAATGATATATCATTAAATTAATAGAATAAATAAAAATAGGTAAATCTGATATAAACATGAAAGTGTGGCATATATGAAAACAAAACTCAAAAGTTGGCTACCACGCATAATTTTCCTTGTTTTTAGCTCTTTGGTTGGCTTCCTCTTTCCAAGTTAGATCTTTTATTGACTTCATTTCCTTGGCTTTTATAGAGGAAGAAACTTACCTTCTCATTATTAAATAGGAGCTCCTCATTCTTTTGCTTTTCTATTTGATCTATTTATATTATATATTATTGTATTTTCTTTTAAAAATTAAAAAGAGTAGGACTTATGTTATTTCTTAAAAACTAATAAAGATTATCAAAAAATATTTGTCTATTTATCAGTGAGTACAATCTATTCATAACTATCATACGTCTCATATTTATTTTGAATAAATAAACACTTAAGTCTTACTAATTAATATATAAGTCATACTAAGGGTCCATTTGGTACAACTTCCCCTAAAAGTGTTTTGAGTGAAACTTTTTAGAATAAATATTATTTAAGTGTTTAATCTAAAAACACTTGAGTATACTAAAATGTGTTTTTGGAGAAAATACTTCATTTGTGATTCTTCCTATAGGGGGTGGTGGTTAGGTGAAATAAAACTAATTGAGAATTTCTGACTTTTCTCATACGAGAAGGATGCATCTCTCTTTCACGTATATATAGTAAATTAAATAGAATTTAACTCAAATAGCATAAATATGCATACTATTTATAAATAGTATGCATATTTATGCTATTTGAGTTAAATTCTATTTTAGTAATTACTAAAATGTCAGAACTATTTAAAAATTATTTAAATAGCATAATTATAGTTCAAAAAATTATTGAACTATTTTTCATGGGTATCTTTTTAAAGAATTTGTGTGTTTTTTGCTTTTTTAAATTCAAGTTCAATAATTTATTAAACTATTTATCGTTTTTTTTAATTATTTTTTAATAAATTTATTAGTTTTTTTTTTACTTTTTGTGTAGTTCAATAAATTATTGAACTAAAATTATGCTACATAATTAATTTTTGAAAAGTTCAGACATTTCAGTAAATAGTATGCAAAAATATGTTATTTGAGTACGTCACAACGTGTTTGTGACACGGAGCACCAACGTCCAATTTATAGGCCTCTTTGTAAAAAGAAAATTTTTGGAGTCGCCACAAACCAAATTCAGGTGTGACTGGTCACCTTATTAATAAAAATAGTCTACGGAAAACTAGATTGAGTTCGAGAGACATTTATGTGTAGGAAAGGTACTAGCACCCTACAACATCCATTAAAAAATGTTACCATATTCTTATCTTATATAGTATCTAATTTTAAATTATTGGTCCTTAATTTAACTAATTTGTGAAAGATTGATTTTAATTTATGAAACTAAATGTCTCAATTAATCTTCTCTTAATATCAAGTGAAGTAAGTTCAAAGATTAATTGAGCGGGGTTACGACCATTAATTTTTTTTTTGGCATAATGTGTTTGTATTGCAATTAAAAAATAGTCTTACTGCCGAAGACCAAGGCTCACAGACATCCTCCTAAGAAACAAGAAAGGACACAAGATAAGGCAACAAGCCACACGAAAAAACAAATAAAAGCAAAGGCACTAGGCCACAACAATCAAAAGAAAAAAAAAGCAAAAAAGCCAAAAAACAACAAGAAGACTCCTAATCTAGCACCTAAGCACCACGATCACGAGCCTTCTTCTTAAAATTCTTAAGCTTCTTCTTTTCCTTAGCAGATAAAGAGAAGCTAGAACTATCAAAAATCCGATTGGACATGGCATCGTAAGAAGACTGGAAATATGAAGACTCCTCACAAAAGTCACTATCGCCAGACTCAGGAGCATAACCAACTGGGTCAAAAGCAGAACCACCACGACGAGGAACAACAAATGGAACCCTAACCCCAACAGTAGTAGCAGTCTTCAAAGCAGAAGTAGAAGACTTGCCAATAGCACGACCCTTATAATCCTGGATGTGATATTAATCCAGATAAGGCATGCAGATCCTCGGATTTGGATTCCAAGAGGTAGGGTAGTTTTGGCCTCCAGGAGCATGGTTTCTTTTGAAACTTTGGCTCTCTTGGACATGAAAGTAGTTAGGTGCCTCAAAATTACTTACATTGTAACAAACGAAGTGTAAGAATCAACATAAATTTGAACTACTAACATATCATCATTTTTTATTTTAATAAAAAGAGTAGTATCAATTTTACCCATCTTAAAATCATTATCAATCAAGAATTTACTTAACCTTTCATACCAAGCTCTTGGAGCTTGTTTCAAACCATAAAGTGTCTTTTTCAATTTAAAAACATGATTAGGAAATTCAAAATTTTCAAAACGGGAGGTTGATCAACATAAACTTCTTCCATAATATAACCATTTAGAAAAGCACTTTTTACATCCATTTGATATAAAATAAAAAAATTTTGAGCAGCAAAAGCAAGTAACATTCTAATAGCTTCTAATCTAGCAACCGGTGAAAAAGTCTCATCATAATCAATCCTTCTTCTTGGCAATAACCTTTTGCAACCAACCTAGCTTTATTTCTTATAATATTTCCATTTTCATCAAGTTTATTTCTAAAAACCCATTTAGTACCAATAATAGAAATATTTTGAGGTCTATGGACTAATTCCCAAACTTTATTTCTTTCAAATTGATTTAATTCTTCTTGCATAGAAAATAACCAAGATTCATCAAATTGAGCATCTTCAAAACTTTTTGGTTCAATTTGAGGAACAAAAGCAAGATTATTAAACATATTAAGAGAGGAACGAGTTCTTACACCTTGAGTTGGATCACCAATAATCAAATCCATTGGGTGGTTTGTAGCATATCTCCATTCCTTAGGTAAAGATTGTGAAGCACTTTCATCCAATCTTTCATTTGAATTTTCAACTTGCTCACTTGAAGTAGCTTCAATGCCTTTATCACTAATTTGCAAATCATCAAGACTTTTTTTCTAAAGTATTAGTATCAAGAGAATCATTAATAATATTAATATCACCATGAAGAGATTCATCAAATACTATATTCATGGATTCCTCAATAACCAAAGTTCTTTTATTGAAAACTCTATAAGCTTTACTAGAAGAGGAATAACCAAGGAAAATACCAACATCGGTTTTAGAATCAAATTTACCAAGATTTTCCTTATTATTTAAAATAAAACATTTGCAACCAAAAACTTTAAAATAACTCACAATAGGACTTTTTCCATTCCATAATTCATAAGGAGTTTTGTCAAAAAAAATTCTTATTAAAACTCTATTTAAAACATAACAAGCGGTGTTAACGGCTTCCGCCAAAAAATACTTAGGAAGTCCATATTCATTCAACATAGATCTTGCTAATTATTGCAAAGAACGATTTTTCCTTTCAACTACACCGTTTTGTTGAGGTGTTCTAGGAGATGAGAAATTATGAGTGAAACCATTTTCATTACAAAAATTTTCAAAAGCAATATTTTCAAATTCTCCACCATGATCACTTCTAATTTGAGATTAAAAATCTTTTTTCATTTTGAACTCTTTTTGTAAAATTAATAAAAATTTTCAAAGCTTCATCTTTATGCTTTAAAAATAAAACCATGTAAAACGTGAGTAATCGTCAACAATTACAAAAGCATAATAATTTCCTCCAAAACTAGAAGTTCTAGAAGGACAAAATAAATCCATAGAAGTAGAAATATCATTTTTAGATTTAAAAGAAGACTTTGTTTATTTACCCATTTGACAAGCATCACAAATTTTATCTTTTTCAAATTTTAGTTTTGGCAAGCCTCTTACCAAACACTTTTTAGAAATATTTGAAATCAATTTCATGCTTGTGTGACCTAATCTTCTATGCCATAGCCAAGAATCATCATTTTGAACTGATAAACATTTTTCATTCATGGAACATGCATTAATATCAATGGTGTAAACATTTGCATCTCTATTTCCAACAAATAAAACTTTGTTATCTCAAACATCTTTTATAAAACAATGTTTTTTTGTTAAAAGATCTTCATAACCTTCATCACACAATTGGCTAATACTTAATAAATTATGTTTAAGACCATCAACCAATAAAACATTTTCGATTAAAGAGGAGGAATTGTTACCGACACTTCCTTTACCAATGATTTTTCTTTTCTTGTTATCACCAAAAGTCACTAAACCACCTTCTTTCTTGGTAAGAGCGGAAAACTTAGAATGATCACCTGTCATGTGTCTTGAATATCCACTGTCCAAGTACCACTTACTCTTCTTTGAGTTTTTCGAAATACCCTACAAAAAATAAGAATTCATGTTTGATCCTTTGGTACCCATACTTGTTTGGGTCCATTTTGGTTAGCATTTTCATACTTTGGAATCCAAATTCTTTTTCTTTTCAAAGCATTTTATCTTGAAATATTTGAACCATTAGATTTATGAAAATGACATGAATATGCTTTATGTCCATAATTGCCACAAGAAAAGCAAACAACATCATGTAATGATGGATCTTTTATAAAGAATCTATGCACATGCTTTTTCTTATAATAATCTTTTTTATAATTTTGGAACTTTGATCTATGATGAGTAGTATGACCATTTTTCAATTTAAAACACTTAGGTCTAATATGACCTTTCATACCACAATAATGATAAATAGGTACAAACTTTGATTTAGGAAAATCAACCTTAGCATTTTTAACATTTTGTACCAAAGATGTAATATTAGCCTTTTTATCATTATGCATAAGATATGTAGCATTTTCAAGTTTAGGCATAATAGACAATTTATCATTTTTCATACAAGGGGATTCTTTAACAAAATTAGATTTTGAAGATGAAGGAGTTGAAACTTCATCCATATATCCAATAGCCTTTTTCTCTTTATGAGGTTTACCCATATTAATCATTTTATCAAGAGTTTGAGCTCCAATGGTAAACTTTTTAATATTGTCATTAGCTTCATCAAGTTCTTTCAAAATTTTAGACTTCAAAAACATCTTGTTCAAGAAATTTGATTTTATCAAACAAAGCATTCTTTTCTTCACATGAAACATGAATTTGATCACTAGATGCATTATTCAAACAATCAACTTTTTCAATGAAGGATTTATTTTCATTTAATAAATCTCCATGTTTCTTTGAAAGCACACTATACTTTTTAATTATTTTCTCAAAACTTTGTTGCATGCATTCAAATTCATTCAATAATTCGACATAAGAAGAAGAGTTAAGATGTACCTCATTTTCATCTTCTTCATCAATATCACTATGTTCCATAAAACACATATTTGCAACTTCTTCCTCTTTTTCACTTTCACTATCACTATCATCCCATGTAGCCTTCATAGCTTTCTTTAATTTCTTGGATGGTTTGAGAAGAGGACAATCGGTCCTAATGTGACCGGGTTTCTTGCATTCATAACAAATAATTTCTTCTTTCTTTCTCTTTTCACCATTTGAATCTTTTTGATTGGTGAAATTCTTTTTGAATTGCTTCTTCTTCTTTAAGAAGCTTTTGAATCTTCTAGAGAGATAAGCCATGTCTTCATCATCAATATTATCATCATCAGAATCATCATCCAAAGATGTAGATTTAAGAGCAATGCTTCTTTCTTTCTTCTTTTTGTCATCTTCCATGTTCTTCTTGATTTTGATCTCATGAGTCATAAGAGATCCAATTAATTCATCCATGGAAAGTACTTTCAAGTCTTTAGCTTCTTGGATGGCAGTGACTTTAGGTTCCCATTTCTTTGGTTAAGCCCAAAGTATTTTCTTCACCTTCTCAATATTTGGATATGATTTTCCAAGACCTTCCAAAGAATTTACAATGTTAGTAAATCTAATGAACATATCCGAAATAGATTCATTATCATCAATTTTAAATAATTCATAACTATGTACTAACATGTTGATTTTAGTTTCTTTGACTTGATCGGATCTCTCATGAATAATTTTAAGTTTTTGCCAGATTTCCTTAGCGGTTTTACAAATTGAAACTCTGTTATACTCAATTTCATTCAAAGTACAAAACAAACAATTTATAGCTTTAGCATTCAACCCATATACTTTCTTTTCTTCCTTAGACCATTTGGCCATAGGCTTTGGGGAACTAACATTTTCAACATTTTTAAGAGGATGATTAAAACTTTGTTCTATTATATCCCATAATTCAACATCAATAAAAATCAAGAAAAATTGCATTCTATTTTTCCAATAACTATAATTAGAACCAATAAAATAAGGAGGCTTATTAATTGATTGACTATCACCAAAAGGATTAAAATTATGTGTTGTCATAGCTCAAGCAATTAAGCTGTTTTAAAATAATTTTGAGCATCTTGCTCTGATACCAATTGTTAGGATCCAAGGCAACTCTAGAGAGAGAGGGGTGAATAGGGTTTTAAATAAATTTATAAAACTTTTCAATCAATTCAAAGATTAAATCAATCAATTTAGAAATTTAAAGAGCAAATAAAATAAAGAGTTTAAGGATAGAAATGACTCCCGTATTTTATAGTGGTTCGACCACAACTCGGGCTTTACATCCACTCATCGAGCGCTTCGAAAATTTTTGAATCCACTAATTCAAATGATCCTTTCCATGGTTGAGGATCTAACTGTCACAACGATCTTTTCCACGGAGCAAGGACAACCGTTTATAATCACTCTTTTTAACTAAGGTTCAAGAGTAAACCTTTACGCTTTGTAAATCATCTCTAAGGATAAATAATACAAGAATTTTGCTCACAAACAGAGATTAAATCTCTAATAAAATTAGCCCTTAAAATTGGCTAGAAATACACAAGTTTTAACTCACAAAAAGCTCAAATAAAGATGGAAAAATGAAAGATTTGAGAGCTTCAAAAATCTGATATTTTGCCTCTGTTTCTTGGTTTATAATCTGCCATTTTCGTGCATATTTATAAGTAATAAAAAATATCACCGTTATTGTTCATCATGAGCATCTATAAGCATGGTTTCATCTTCTTCTTCTTCAATAAAAAGCTTCAACACTTTGCATGGAGGAGAGATAGTCTTCAAATAATTGTTAATACATGCATGAAGGAGAGAGGAATTGAATTTTCGGATTTAAATAAATTCATAGATAAATTGTGATGGCAAAAGTCCAATATAACCTCAAAATAGTCAAATAAGTCCAAAGAAGTGAAGGGCTTAATTGTAATCTCCAATGAGTAATTAATGCTCCAGAAAAGTACATGATGATGTGTCGCAAGGTGAATGGGTGACCAAAAAGGTGCTGGACCCACTTGTCATAAAAAGCAAATTTGACTTTATGAAGTTTGGACAAAGCCCACTTGCGCGACTAGAGAAATCACCTTACTCTCCTTACTAACCATCGGATGCCTTTGATCGTGTGGATGAGAAGAATTAAATATGTGGAAGCCTTAGGAACGTCGGATTGGTGAGATCGAACGGCTGAGATGGAGGGTTACGTCATCCGAGAGTGCAACAGATATATTTTGAATTTTCCATTTCTTTTTTATTTAATTTATGCTAAAAAATCAAAGATTGTTGGATGTAGACTTTAACCGATCGAACGACTAAGAGAATTACTTACATTTCTCTTTTTCTTTAATTTAAAAATGTAAATTAATCTGAGCCACTGATTTGAAATCCAATCTGATTTGACGGTTCAGAAGAAGAGCGCACAAATGTTTACAATGAGCTTGCTGCATACGATCCAAAGAAATTAATTAAATTAATTCCAATCTTCTAAATTCAACATCTTGCTCGTTTGAAGTCTGATTGAGTCGATTCAAATTGCGTTGGACTCGTTGCATTTTTATCTACACATTGGACTATCAAAACATAGAAAATTGATTAATAAAAAAAAACCCGTTTGTTATCATCAAAATAAGAAATAAGATTAATTGACTTTAAATGTCAACAAACAAAACATAAAAAAGTACAAAATATACTTAATACACTAAAGAACTATGAATAATTATTGGGTGAAACGGTGTTCAAACTAAGTGGTGTGTGATGGATGGCATGTAAGTGCACATGGTCAACAACTAATAGTAGTGGTAAGTGAGTGTCGTGTCCCACAACAACTAATAGTAGTGGTAAGTGAGTGTCGTGTCCCACGAGGATGGTTGTTTCAAACTAAAATTAGAAATTAAGAAGATTGCTACCACAACAATATGAATGAGTGATAAAACTAGAGGAAAGTATGCGCAAGTTAAATGGATCAACACGAAGTGTAGATCAAAGGATGAGGATGTGATGATGTGTTAGGGATCTGGACAGATTGGTATCAACAAGTGATAAACTTGCTATTAGACTTCACATATGGATGGAGTTATGAGACAATCAACACATAGGAAAATAAGAGCAAGGTTGAGTTTGAAAACTCAACCTAATGCATCACTTTACCCTAGATCTTATCTCTAACACCTTAAGTAAAGTCTGCTTCTTTTGAATCCCCTTATATTGTTCTTTATTCCTCTTAATCTTTCCCTTATTTCTAAGTTGTGATTAAAATGAACATGTAATATCTTATATGAAATTGGCATACAAATTATCTTCCAATATTTGCATATACACTCTTCTGACTATATTTTCATACAACATTAAAGAAGAATAGGAATGATAAGAATATTACATCACAATTCCATGAATAGATGAGTCTCAAAATAATGGTTCTTGTCCATCCATCTCCATTAACACTTCATCACAAAAGAGTTTAGCCTCTCATGGCTATCAATAGCATGCAAATAAACATAAACTTAAAACTAGAATCCATACTAAATATAAAACTGAAATTGCTAAACACTGAACTACAGATTAACTCTGTTGGCAACACTTTCTTGCTTGTTGCACTCTTCCTTCCTTTCTGCTCTTGCCTTCACTGTCTCTTCTTTTTATATTTTTCTTTTTCTTCTTTTATATCTCTCGCTTCTTTCTCTTTGTTTTTCCATTTTTACATTTTCCCGCAAAAAAAATAGTTGGTACAGTACTGGAGAGCTCGCGTGGCTCGAGAACTGTAGCACGAACTGACTGCCGCATGTCCCATCGAACAGCTCATCAACGAAGATAATATCTCTTTGTCTCCTGAGTGCTTTGCTTCAGCAGCATTACAGTATGTTCTTTTCCACGCTTTGCCCTGCATCAGTAAAGAATTACCAAAAGCACCCACTAGAAACTATGCTCGCAAGGGCTATATTAAAATGTTCAGAAAGTAATCAAATAATGAGAGAAAATTGATAAAAAGGCCAAAGTGAACCAGAGGGCTCATTTCGAATTTGAAATTACAAAAGTGACTTAGATAAGTGCAAAAGCTCGACATTCTACCAATTGCTTGGTCTTTTTACCTAGCCTTATCCAAGTTTAACTATGTGAATACCCCTTTCTAAGGACTTATCAATAATATACTAAATATACCATAAACTGTAGGAATAAAGAATACATCGGGAAATAAAAATTATATTGGAAAAGAAAAAATGTCAGAAATGTCAGACTATACGTAATATACAGACGTGTCAGAATGTCAGGGGTGTCAGACTATACCCGACATACGAAAAGGGTAGGTTTGGTATATTACAAAATTTAATAGTAAAAAGTGGCTATCTTCATAAATTTCCAAAATTATGGCTATTTGGTTAAATATGATCTCAAAAGTGGCTATTGTGAATCCCCCTTTATACAAATAACAGCCCAAAAAGTTATTTGTAAAAGTAGTAAAAAAACATAAATCCGCACCTAAAATATTACGAAATTGTCACTAGTTTCGCACAAATAATTATTGATTTGCGTATAAGTAATCACTGATTTTAACGATTCACTATATCAAGTGATATTTTATATTTTGTGCATGTAACTAATAGGTTAATTACTTTACAAATTATCATTTATTTCTTTGATTCACATGAATGAATGTTTTTTTAACATTATGTTTATAAATATTTTTTTAAATATGCTATATTTATAAACACTGAAAAAAATTATATTACCAAATAAAATATCTCTTGAAGTAAGGTTGATATTAACTATTTGTTACGAAATTATTTTATGGGTAAAATATAAACAAGGTTTCTTAGGTAGAATCCAGAAAGTAGTAATAAATTTAAATAATTTAGAGAAAGAGGTATAATTGTAGATTCTGATATCATATAGTTGTGATTAGTGAGATTTAGGTGTGATAATGGTATTTTGTTTATTTTTTCGGATAAAATAGTTGTTTTTATAATTTTATGGTTCAAAATTTCTTAAATTTTAGAAAACTAATGAAATTTGATATGAATATTATATAGTTTAAGGTTTGACATTGGTAATGTGAAGTTTATGATTTAAATTGATAATACTCTAAAAATTTAATTGGTAATATAATCAATCAAATGCTTAAATGATTTTTACCATTTCTTCAAATAATTATATATATATGTAACTTTACAATTATATATTTATAATTAATTTATGATTGAAGCCATTTACCCCATTGTTTATAATGATTTAAAAGTTTTCAAGTGACTGTAACGCAGATTTCGAAATAAGGATTCCAAAACATATTGAATCATTCAAATCGGAGTTCAAACGAAGAAAGTTAAGGCTAAAAGAACGTTTACAACGTTGGAGGCGAGGAGTCTTGTTGGCATAAATTGAAACTACAGGGGTATGATTTGTCATTTTTAAATTATAGGGGCTATGCAAGAATTTGACTGAAACCGCATGGGTTTTATTTGTAATTTACTCTTATTTTTAGTTGAAGGGATTGCTTTACTAAATTAGCGGGATTTCATTTAGTAAACTAATTAACGATCTATTAATATCATGCAATTTGTGATAAAAACATGAAGAACATGTAGATTCATGCTCAATTTTGAAAATTAAAGGCCTTTACTTACATTGACTAATTAATGGAGAATCGGTTGGAGGTTTTTTTACAGCATCAATCCTCAGCAACACCAGATCTTCTACGTTATATCCCGATCGAACAAGCAAAAACCGATTGTGGGATTGAACTTTAGAAGAAATTAAGAAGAATAAAAAGAATTCTTCTTCCCAATTTTAATAGCTAAAATCGGCAAAGGCAAGGGGAGAGGAGAATAGGGAATTGAATTGTGTGATTTATGAATGACCCAAGCCTCCTATTTATAGACTAATGGAAATTCTAATCTCATTAAAATATTTCATAGAGATAAATACAAAAAGAAAAAGATATTCTCTTTCCATTATCTTGGTATTTTCGAAAAATACCATAGATAAATAAGAGGATATTTTCTTTTCTTTTATTTGATTTATCTTGGGTAAATAAATCTATATAATTATTTTAGGATATAATTCAAACAATTATCTCCTACAAATTATATATGTTGGCCGGAAATTTGATGATTAATAATTAATAAATCAAATTCATTTAATTAATTATTTTGGGTCAATTTTAATTGGGTTCATTAATCCAATTGGGCTTGAAAACTCTCTCTTAAATTAATAAGTCTAAGTTAATTAATTAATTTATTAATTACCATTTAAATAAAATATTTTATTTAAATAATTAATAATATTAATATTTTCTCCCGACTAAATATTATCAAATGATATTTAATTATTAATTTCCATTTAAATAATTTTCATTATTTAAACAATTAATAATAAATATGTTAATTATTAATTTCCATTAAATAAACTCATTATTTCATTAATTAACAATTCTAATTGATAATATTTTATTATTAATGAATTAATTTTAATTATTAATTTTCGTTTAAATAAATTATTTATTTAAACAATTAATAATTATCAATTAATTTCAAATTATTAATTACCATTTAAATATACTCAATATTTAAATAATTAATAATGTCTAATTAATAATATTTCATTATTAATTTCTTGTTTAAATAAACTCATTATTTAAACATTTAATAATATTTATATTAATTACCGTTTAAATATACTCAATATTTAAACAATTAATATTGCCTATTTAAGTAATTCAATTTACTTAAAATTTCCATTTCTTCTACTTTACTTCGTGACTACGATATTTGGGCTAGCATAGGGACCCGATGGACCTATAGATCATGGGCTTAATAATTAGTCAATTATGTTATTAACTCATAATCAATTAATTACTTATTATCTAACTATGAATAATTCTACTATAGATTCATAGCTGAACTCCCCTCACTATAGATGAGTTATGTCCATTTAGTTTATCTTTATTTATATTTGTTATATATCCTTCACATGGAACTCTCATAATTACAGCGGATAAATTTACCGTTTTGCCCCTGTAATTACCGCTTTATCATTGTATTCCCGCTGATTCTCCAATGAACATTATCTTTAGTCGAACTAGAGATAATATACTTCTGTGATCAATAGAAGTCGTGGCGCCACTTGTTCATGTCTCGAATCAGTACCTCAAGGGAGTTTCCTAAAGTTCCTAAAATATTTAGGTATCGCACTAATACCGTTAATTTATAGGAAAATTATGAATTTCATATCTTGTAAATATGTTCCCAGCTACTTATCTAGTTATGTTCCCAAAGCAGAAGTTTATCGAGCGTTCTTACAGATCGTTCTCAACCATATGAATCAAAAAGCATAGGAGTCCACATTTCACTCAGGATTGAGATTTATCATGGTTGATAAACTTAGTTTGATATTCAATAATTTCTCGTAAACGGTACTAATAAGAAATTTGATCAAACATCATGGTCTTGTCTTATACAATCAACATTGCATATGATACTTCCATTTCAAGTCACCCATATGAATGATCAGGATTAGATCATTTGTCTATAAACAAAATGCGAAGCTATCAACAATGTTACCAGGATAAGGTTCCCAAACGTTATCCATTTACTGTAGACATTTTTAAGTTACTCATCTCAACTTTAATCCTCACGTATGACTCACATACTAAGTCGTGATTTCATAAGAGTGACTTAGGGTTTTACTATTTGAATGTTTGATATTTATATATTTCCATATATTCCTAATATCGTCAATTGAATCAATATAGATAATAGAAAGAACTTATATTTATTTATTTAATTTATTCAAAATAAATTATCTTTATTAAATAATTACAAGTTCCAGGACACCATTCCTAACATTAGTATCATTATATATACTTGCTTTGCAATTATATATATATATATATATATATAATAAAATGTGTTAATTTAAATTTTAGTTATAAGGATATTTCTAATTAAAATATCTCAAATTATAATATTCAATGAAATTCTTAATTGATAACTAACTGATATTTATAAATATGTCATTATTATTGGATATTGACTATCATTATTGATAATAATATCTAAGCTCTCATTGAAATTTGAAAATTGATAGTTATCGTGTGAAATAATAAAATATATCACATTTTTAGTTATGAAATAATATAATGGGACAATTACTGAAATAACATATTATTACACACTAAAAACTGAAATGTCAGAACTTTTTAAAAAGTACTTAAAGCATTATTATAGTTAATAAATTTATTGAACTAAAAAAGTAAAAAAAAAGTAAGAAAAAAAAACTAAAAATTCATTGAAAATAATAATGAAAAATAATCAAATAGTTTGATAAATTATTAAACTTTAACTTTAAAAAAATGTAAATTCATTAAAAATAACCATGAAAAATAGTTCAATAAATTTATTGAACTATAATTATGCTATTTGAGTAATTTTTAAAAAGTTATGAAATTTTAATAACTAGTATACAAATTTATGCTATTTGAGACCAATTCTTTAAGGGTGAAAAATCAAAGTAGCCACTTTTTGGATCCAAAATATCAAAATAGCCACTTTTTGGATCCAAAATATCAAAATAGCCACATTTTTTTAAAAAAGTTTTAGGTAGCCACCTTTACTATTCAATTTTTTAATATACCAGTTTTACCCTTTTCATATGGCAGATATACTCTGACACCTTTGACATGTATAGTACATGTAGTCTGACATTTCTGACATTTTTTCTTTTCCAATGCAATTTTTCTTTCCTAATGTATTTTTCTTCCACCAGTTTTTAGTATATTTGGTATAGTGTTCATAGTTCATTAGTATATTTAGTATTTTTTGTAACTTTTTTATGTTTTGATTATATACTACATACTTCGATTTTAATTCAATTTTTTAAATTCATTTTAGTATTATTTATAGTTTCCCTTCTCATGACAAGTGTTTTGTACATCCGGTGTATTGGGTATATCGTCTCTCGCATCGTAAGTGCATTTGAGAAAGGTGTGGATGCATGTAATGTACGTAATCTGCAAATGAAAAACGAAAGAGTGTTAATTACATATACTTAATATACAAAAAAAAAACTTAATGTGCAAACAGAAAAAAAAAAAAAGTATATTATATTACGTATATTACAGAATGTACATCAAACCTCTCATCATTTCATATATCGCATGTATTGCATAATATACATTTAGTAAAACAATATAATAAACTGAAGAAAAACACATGGTTATAGATATCACGTATTGTAACAACCCGGAAAATTCCCAAATACATTGAGACACATAATCACAGCGGAAGCAAATAAATATCATCAAATAGTTCTCTTTATTGAAATCAAATTCAGAAATAGTTCATAACCGATCGGTTTTATTAAAATTAATAAACATCAAAGAAAAAGGCAAACTCATTTATTGGCTAAAAATTTTCTAATGAACATTAACAGTTACTCTTATTTGAAATAAAAAAAAACATGAAGAAAAGCAACTAAGGTTTTCACCCTCCCAATAAAATAAAAGACAAAAAGATTCGCTAGCGAGCAAATCCACGCCAACCGGTCACCACCTCGAACCGCATCAGCCACCCAGTTTCTTCTTTCCTTTACCTGAAAAAAAATAAGTGTAGCATCATGAGGCTACGCCCAATGAGTAGAAAAATGTTAAATTAAAAATCACGCCATGAGAGATTTTTCTAAGACTTTAAGTCCTTTATCGGTATCACAACTTCCGAAAAACACTCTTTCACTCAAAGCTCTCTTAATTAATACATCCCTCCACAATATCTTTTAATCCTCAAATTAAAAGAATATAACTTTCGAAACAGTTCTAAACTCCCGTTCTCAATTTAAAACCTTTCGATCATTAACTTTACTAATACCTCTAATCTCCTTTTTGTCCGCAAACAAAAAGAGACTATACTCAACAAGGCATTTAAAAAACTGTTTTCACATATTTAAATCCTTAAGAGTTTTAAAATATTCTTTTCCATTGTACATATGTAATGAACCTACCCTGTTAAGTGCTATAAAGTCGTGCACAACCGTATAATCTCCCTTAACGACAAATATTCTTCTTTAAGCAAGGCCTTTGCTTAAAGCGAACCTGCTACCATATTTCTCGAGGTATTTAAGTAATATGATCCTATACATCACTACTATGATGTTTATACAAGTCTAAACTCACACTTTTCGAAAATCACTCGTTCTAGGCCAGAAATTCCTTAATCTTAAATTCTGGAAATTCCTCCTTTTAAACACTCCAAAATGACCCAAAATCACCCAACATAACAATCTTGGGTCACCTTCAGCAACTCCCAAAGGTTTACAAGTCTAGAAGCGAAACTAGCCTAAACTAGTGTAGTTTCGCTCTTTTTTCGGGCAATTTAAAGTTTCTAATAAGCTAACTAAATTTCGGCAGCATAACGCCTATAATATGCCTCCCAAAACAGTACCTATACATAGCGAATAAAGATCCAAGTTCAAAACACAACAATTAAAAAAGGTAATTAACCACCTAGGCTAAATTTTCGACTTAAGGGCACTAATCTCCAAAAGGCATTAACAAGTCCAGCAATAATAGATCATCTTTAAACACCCAAATCATGCATGAAAATCCAATTTCAAGGGCAAGAAGCAAAGGAAACATCAATAGACAAAATCTGATGCCAATAGTCACTTTAATCATACAATTTCTCTAATTTTTGCTTCCTAAAGTCCATGTTTTATTTCCAATGTAAAACAGCCCCAAAATGATCTTATTATGCATATAAACATCCAACTTCACGCTTAGAAATTCAAAGTTTAACTTTTAAAGAAAAAGTAAAATTCAATCATTCATAATTTAAAACTTAACAAATTTCTACTCACCTTTTTGAGCTAAGTTTCCAACCCTTTGAACTCTTTTCCAAAATAATTTAAGAACCTGAAAAGGCGCTCAAACTACTCAAAACTACATCCTAAATAACAAAATTTACAAGGGAAAAATACCACGAAGTGACACACGAAGCGACGGGCTTAATCGCAAGCAGAACAACCCTTAAAAGGGGTGCCATTCTTCTTATAAGCGGCCGACACGGCGGCCTCTTTCGTGGCTACTCGGCGTGTCGTTTGGCGGTAGGTTTAATCGGTAGGTGGGTTTTTCAAGAGGGGAGAAAGTTAGGGTTTCTAGGTTTTGAAAAAGTTGAAGAAAAGTGAAGAATAACACTTCAAAAACAAGGTTTTGGAAGGGTTTTAATTTCAATTACAAATAAGAAATTTCCATAAGACAAGAGAGAATTCCAATTACCTTGAATTTTTCTTGGTAGAAAACCCTAGCTCTTCTAAACTCCACCACCTCAAGATCCTATTACCAAGACAAAGAGGAATTAAAAAGATGATTAGGAATTTAATCCCAAGGTCTCCATTAACGATAATGAGAAGGAGGAGAAGATGGAGAAGAGGAATTTGCCTACCTTTTTTTGTCTCTGCCTCTGTTTTCACCTGAAGGAGAAAAAGAATGAATGACCTATTTTTTTTCTTTTTCCTTCCCCCTTGCTTTCACGCCACCTTCCCTTTTTTTTTTCTTTTTCTTTTTTTTTTTAATTTCCTTTTGCTTTATCTCCAAATTGGAAATAGTAATTATATTTATTCCTGAAAAAGAATAATTAATTATAATTACTAAAGCTTATCCAAAAATTCAAATAAATATTAAAAAGGGAAAATTAATATTTATTTAATTACTTACCGGAAATTCGGGACGTTACACGTATATTACGAAATATATATTTAAATAGACCACAAAAAAGTGTATATTACAGACTGTATATTAAGCAAACAGAAGCGTAACGAACAACAAAACGGTTGTGTATAATACAAAAAAGTTATATTTAGAGAAACACTACCTTGAAGGATAAACAAAAAAACATATATTGCATATATTACATGTATCACAAAAAACACTATTAAGAAATTACGTATATTACATGAAACAACAAATGACAAAAATGAGAAAAAAATATAAAAAACTAAAAAAAAAAATCTTTCGTCAAATCCATGCTTATTTTGGTTTAGATCTCCAAGATTCGGAACCAAAAACGGCGAAAAATATTTATGAAAAAACGAGAATGAGAAGAAATTAAGGAGAAAGATAGTAAATTAAAAAAGTGTAGGAAATATGTGAGATGAACATTTGTAGAAGATAAAAATGGTAAATTTTTGAAAAAGAAAGAAATGAGGGAGAAATGAAAGAAGAAATGAGTGAAAAATGAGGGATGAAGTGAGAAAATCTAATATATAGAAGAAAAAGGGGGGGGGGGGATGGGAGGGAAATGTTTTTAAAATAAGGGTAAAATGCAAATAAGACCCCTGTGGTCTTTTCAAAATGCATGAGCACCCCCTGTACTTTGAAAATAGCAAATTGCACCCCTGTGGTTTCAATGTTTTTCAATCAGACCTCTCTCCTTCAATGTCAATAATTTTCTTTTAGCCATAACTTCTTCGTTTGAACTCCGATTTTGATGATTCAAGATGTTTTGGAATCTTCATTTTCGGCTTTACATAATTGTTGCTTCGAAACTTTGAAATCATCAATAACCAAAAGAGTTAACGATGTCAATCATTCTTAGTGTTTCGATGTTAATAAAATCTTTTATTTATTAATGATTTCAAAGTTTCGAAGTGACGATTATGTAGAGCCTAAAATGAGGATTCCAAAACATTTTGAATCGTTCAAATCGGAGTTCAAACGAAGAAGTTGTGGCTAAAAGAAAATTATTGACATTTAAGGGGAAGGGTCTGATTGAAAAAAATTGGAACCACAAGGGTGCGATTTGCTATTTTCAAAGTACAAGGGGTGCTCATGCATTTTGAAAAGACCACAGGGGTCTTATTTGCATTTTACCCTTAAAATAAATATGTAAAGTAGAGAGAGAGGAGAGAGACTCTTAGTATTTAAAAAAAATGGACGGTAAAGTGAAGAAGGAGAGAGAGGAGAGAGAATGTGATTTGACATTAAGGGCATTTCTGTCTTTCTACATGTAGAGGTGGCTAAAAAAAATGAAATAAAAATCATGGCAATAGGGAAAAAGGAGGAGGAAAATGTGGCCATTTTGATATTTTTACTCATTCTTTAATATAATTCCACCTAAAGGCAATAAAATGAAACAACATGTGATAGCCCGACTTATAGGCCTGATGGCCGACTATATATTTATATATTTTTAGTTAGGGGGTTTTCTTCGATTCAAATTTTTTTCTTTCCCCTCTCAAATATTATTTCATTTTGAACTTGAAACCATTTGATCATATTTTTCATTAAAAAAAATTATATTTTCTTTGAAACCGGGCCTCGAAAACTCGTTTATAAATGCTTCACCTGTATTTACAATTTTTATGTTTTTTTTTTTACGGTCCATTAGACCAAAATTGGTTTTAAAATTTTTATTACAAGTAAAAAGAAAAGAGTTATTACTATTTATTTTTATGGGCACGGTTGAAATGCTCACGCCTTTCAAATCGGGTCCTAAAAATTCATTTAGACTTGTTTTTAAAACACATGTATTTACAATTCTTATGTATTTTTGATGCTCCAATAATCCATAATCCGTTTTCAGTTCTTCATTACATATATTACAAACGGTTTAATTGATATATTCCTTTTCTTCAATTGTATCCAAAATACATTTTCCAATGTGAAATTTTATTGGGTAGCAGAATTTTCTGCATTATTTATAAATATATTATTAAAAAAGTTTACAAATATCGTTTCTTGTTTTTTGATTTTTTGAAATGCAAATGTTATTGGTGAACATTTTGAGCAGTCTGTTGCAATTGAAGACTTGACATAACATTATAAGTAGGTTCCTTTTTTTTTTCTTTTTCTTGTTTTTGTTTTTAGTTTTTTAAAAGCAAAGGTTGTTGGAGAATATTTTCAATTTATGGCTTAACATTATATTACAGTAGGTTCTTTTTTTTCTTTTTCTTATTTTTGTTTTTTGTTTTTGTGATTTTAGTTTTTTCGAAAAGCAAAGGCTGTTGGAGTGCAATTCAATACTTCACATTACATTACAAGTATGTTCATTTATTATTATTTTTCTGTTTTTGTTTTCGAGATTTTAGTTTTTTTTGAAAAGCAAAAGCTGTTGGAGAATATTTTGAGCAGTCTGGTGCAATTCAAAACTTCACATTACATTACACATACTACAAGAGTAGAAACGACTGATGCTCATAAATCAGTCGTTCTGCCACTAATATGGCAGGTCAAAGTGGTCTTCACAAAGGGTTATGATAAAACCCTAAATGCCCAGATATATATCCTGAAGTTGATATTTAGTTTAAAATTAAAATTCTTATGGGATGGTAGAAAAGGCACACACAAAAGTTGAAGCAGACTAAAACCAAAGATAAAAAAAAAAGTAAAAAAAGACTGATTATTATTATTTATCTTTTATGGGCCCGGTTGAAATGCTCGCGCCTTTCACAGGTCCTAAAAAGTCGTTTACATGTGTTTTTAAAACACTTGTATTTACAGTCTTTATGAGCTTTTTGATGATCCCATAATGCAGAGATTTTTTTGAATCCTGCATTACTTATATGACATTCTGTTGAATTAATCTCTTCGTCATTCTCTTCAACAATTACAGTTTCCATCTCTGCCATACCTGTACAATATATATAAGGGTTAATTTCACTAATAACCATTTAATAAATAGAAATTTCAAGAAAACTGTATCTTTTATATATATATCAAAACTACCCAAAAGCCGCCGCCGGCCACATTAAATTACATGTGAAAAGACAAAACATACCCCCGATTTAATTTCTCCTTAATTTATGCAAAATTTAAGGAAATTTTTAAAATCCCTTAAATTTTACAAAATTAATAGAAAAATCAAATCTAAACAGAAAATAAAACTACAACAAAATGTAAAATAAAAACTAAATCTAAAAAGAAAATAAAATAAAATAAAAATCTTCAAGCTTCTGACTTTCTTTCATAAAATATCGAATGCTTTCTTTTTCGATCATCTTCTAACTGTAAAACCGTCATGGAAACTGTATATATTTAATAAACGTTTATTAGTGATAAACAAACCTGATGTGATGACTATTAACATTTGTAACATAGCGACAAACATATATATAAATGTTTATATTTAATAAAAGGTGTATTATAGATAAACAAACCTGTAAAAGAAGCCAAAAAAATCCAGAATCGATGTTGTTTTTCAGCTCCGGAAAACCGTCGATAAAGCAGATCAAGTAAAACCGCCATGGAAACTGTATCTATTTAATAAACATTTATTATTGATAAACAAACCTAACATAGCAGCAACCATATATAAAAATGTATCTATTTAATAAACATTTATTATTGATAAACAAACCTGTAGCAGTGATTATTGACCTTTGTAACATAGCAGCAACCATATATAAAAATGTTTATATTTAATAAACAGTGATTGTATATCAACAAACCTGTAGCAACAGCCATGATATTACCATGTCTTCGTAGAATCTCGCAACGACGATATTTTTCTCTCCTTCATATCAAAGCTTTCTTCTTTCTCCTAATCTACATCTTCTCTCTCCATTCCACCATTATCACCGTCTCCTCCACCGTCCAAAACAATGAGTCCGATGAAAAAACTATCCAAAACAACTCAAGAATTTCGATCTACGGCGAGCAAAAACCCGAATCCAGGTAAGGTTTGATGGTGCTCGTGGTTGTGGTTCAAGGCACCGGTTTGAGCACGATGTGGATCCCGATAAAACAAATTCCGACGAAAGAAAAAGAGAGAAAAGAAAACGTATATAGGAGATGGAGAAAACGAAGAAGAAGGGGATGAAGCAAAACGGCGGCAGAAGAATAATAATACGTTGAACTTAGGGTTAGAGTTTCTTATTCATAAATAGTGATCTCCCAAATCAAAGGAGATTGATTTTAAATTCAAAATAAAAAAAATATTAAATTATAAATTAATTGATATGTAATTAATAGATAAAAATGGTTATCAGGAGAGATAAAAAGGGTAAGATAGTAAACAACAAAATCGAAAACCACCAGATCACCACCATAAATGGTGTTTCTTGGGTAGTTTTGATAATAATAGAAAACCACCGTCAAAAATGGATTAAGGTGATTTAAATAGGATATAGGTGTAATTATTTCAAAAATTATTTTAGGGTAGGTGGAGGAGGATGGCCGTGTCGAAAGGGGGTAGATTAACGCTTGTCCAATCGGTGCTTAGTTGTCTGCCAATTTATTTCCTATCAGTCTTCTCTATTCCAAAGAAAATTGCGAAAAATATTGATAAAATTCTGAGGGATTTTTTTTGGAGAGGCAGCGATGGGAGTAGGGGATCGAATCTTGTGAAATGGGAGGTGGTTGGTAATCCTCTTTCTTATGGTGGTTTGGCTTTTGGCAACATGGTAAACCGGAATAAATCCCTCCTTCTTAAATGGTTGTGGAGATTCCCTCTGGAAGAAGAGGCATTATGGCATAAAGTGATCTCTGCTATTCATGGGATCGATGGTTTTGGGTGGAAGGCAGGCACAAATTCTTATTGCTCTAATCGGAGCCCTTGGAAGCAAATTGCTAATCTTGACAGTTTGATCAATTCTCTTACTTCTTTTGATTTAGGGAATGGGCGAAGAATCTCTTTTTGGAACCACCCTTGGGTTTCTAATGCTACCCTCAGGGAGGTTTTCCCTAGATTGTACAATTTGTCTATTCGTCAGACTAGCTCTGTTGCTGATAATTGGGATGGTTATCTTAGAACTTGGAATATGCTTTTTAGAAGGAACCTGAAGGATGAGGAGGTGGAAGATTTTGTTAGATTGCTTTCTACTTTAGAAGGCTGCTCTATTAGTCCCAATGCGGATTCCAGAATTTGGAAAGGAATTGGTACGAAGTTCTCTTGCAAAAATGCCATGCTATCTCTTTCTTCCAACAACAATGCTTTTCTGGAGGACCTCTTTAATGCTCTATGGGGTGGTAAATATCCAATTAAGGTGAAGGTCTTCATGTGGTCTCTCCTTCGAGAGGGACTCAACACTTATGATAAGTTGCAGAGAAGGATTCCCTCTATGGCTTTGTCTCCCAATGTTTGTAGTCTTTGTACTTCTGCTAGCGAGAGTTCGGGCCATCTCTTTATTCATTGCTCCTTTACCTGGGAGCTGTGGACTAAACTGTTTCAGGTTTTTAATGTGCAAGGGCCTCTTCATCACTCAGTTTCGAAGGCTCTCCATGGTCTGCTGTGTGGTCAGAAAGTTAAAGGGAAGGCTAACATTATTTGGTGTAATGCAATCCGTGCTATCTGTTGGCTTGTCTGGTGGGAAAGAAATAGTCGTATTTTTTGTTCTAATTTTGCTTCTTCTTCTGTGTCTATTTTGTGGGATAAGGTGGTGTGGTATGCTTCTCTTTGGAGCTCTCTTGTAAAGGATTTTTGTAATTATAGTCCTTCCCAGATCGCCCTTAATTGGTCTAGTTTTTTATAATCTTTTAGGGGCTTTTTTGTATACACCATATTTCATATTATCAATGAAATCGTTTCTTATTAAAAAAAAAAATTATTTCAAAAATTATTTTATTTTAAAAAAAATTAAAACCCAACAAATCATATTTCTTTATTAAATGCTCTCGCCTTTCAAACCAGGTCCTAAAAAGCCGTTTACATGTGTTTTTAAAACACGTGTATTTATAGTTTTTATGAGTTTTTTGATGATCCCATAGAGCAGAGATTGTTTTGAATCCTGCATTACTTATATGACATTCCGTTGAATTAATCTCTTCTTCATTCTCTTCAACAATTACAGTTTCCATATCTGCCATACCTGTATATATATATATATATATATATATATATATATATATATATATATATATATATAAGTAAATGAAAGAAAAAAAAAGAACCTACTTATAATGTAATGGGAAGTCTTAAATTGCACCTAAAAAATTATCCAACATCATTTACTTTAAAAAAAAAGGTCTAAAAACAAAAACAACAAAAGCAAAAAAGGTAACCTACTTGTAATGTAATGTGAAGTCTTTAATTGCACATGTTGCCATGAATATTCTCCAACGGCCTTTGCTTTTCAAAAAAACTAAAATCAACAAAAACAAAAAATAAAAACAACGAAAACAAGAAAAAAAAAAAAAGAACCTACTTGTAATGTAATGTTAGGTCCTCAATGGCACCAGGCTGCTCAAAATGTTCTCCAACAACTTTGCATTTCAAAAAATAAAACATCAAAACACAAAAAAGAAGAAACAATAAACGAAAAACAAGAAAATAAAACATTGCTTTTCATAAATAAAAAATGAAAAAAAAAAAACAAAAAATGAAAAAAAAACAAAAAATGAAAAATCAAGAAAAAGAATTCGAGAAGCTTTTTTTTCAACTGCATTAAAAAGAATAACAAAAAAACAAGAACCTTTTTTTACTAAATCTTACACGTAGTACGCATGGAATCAAATTTCCTCTACATTATCGAAATTTCCATCGAAACGTCTCTCAAATTGAACCTCGACATCGAAAATATGTATGAGATTTTTTTTCTCTCTGTTTCTAGAAATGTCGAAATGTCGACCCAAAGTACACGTGGGAGGATCTACATAAGGGCCGGGGGGCCCGTGCCCCCCTCAATTTTTGGATTAATATTAAATATATAAGAGGTTTACTAGTAGCTCGTTGGTCGTGTTTCCCTCCATAACTACTCAAAACCGAAGTTCGAAACCTTCCTTGCTTAGATAAGAATGCATAATATATATATATATATTATATTTATTCTTTATAAATTATAAATTAGATAAGAAAAAGACCCTTTTAATTTTTATTATTATATTTTAATTTCATATAAATAAAATAGTTCAATATATTTAATATCTCTAATTTCTAGATTTTGAAATTATCAAATTATCAAATATTTTTTTATATACTAAATATTATTTCCAATAAAAAAATTTCATTCTTTATTATCCACAAATCTATATAATTATCGATATAAATAAAATAATTTTGAACATTAAAAAAAGTAAAATTTATTAATATTTACTTGATTTAATTTTCAAAAAATTAAATACCACTAATGAATATATAGATTTTATTTTCATAGTTATTAATATTATAATCAATAATTATATAATTGTATGTTAGAGGTGTTTTTAGTTTGGTTTATGTCAGTATTGATTAAATCGACACTAAACCGATTAAAAAAACAATTACAAGTCGAATATGAACCACTTACATGTCAAAATTAAAATTGACAAGTGAATAACTTCTGACACATAAACAACTTAAGTTATTGAATTTCAATAGATTTAGTCAGTTTCGATTTAATTTCTATCGAGTTGAGAATTTTAAGTTGCAATGCAGCTGCGTGCCCCTCTCAACACAAATCCTGTCACCGCCATTGCGTCAGCCAATTATGATATTAGACATTTTCTCCAATTTGATGGAAATGTCAACAATATCGTAGAAATTTCATAATGTCAGTGGAAATTTCTACATTGCAAGCCATATGACACTTTTTTGTCGATTTTCAATTTATTTTACTAATCTCTTATCCAACTCCAAGTTATTTATTTTAGTTATGGTATTTTAACGTAATAAACGTATTTAAACATTAAATTTCGATATATTATATTGTAATTTTTACATTTTTTTATGTTTGTAGGCATATAATTTTATTATATGATAGATTATGAATTAATTAAGCTATTATGAAAGTTCCATTCATAAAGTAAAAAAAAAAACCACCTATATTTCTATCATTTCCGTGATTTTTCAGGATGATATTTCTATCGAAATTTCCGTAAATTTGAACCTCGACATTTTCGTCGACATCGACATCTTAGTCCTTGGTAGTACGTAATGTGCGAGAAATCAATGATGAATCTTCCCTTCTAAACTCGTCTAGTTATCTTGAATGTCCGTAAGCTTTCTTTAATGTCGAGAGGATTATTTTAAAAAATGGGCTTTTATAGAAGACAGACTTGGTTGTGTTTTTGTGATGTTGGATACTTGTGTTTAAATTTTTACTATACATTTCAACTAATAGTAAGAATTATTTTACCAAATCAGGAGAGATTAAATTGAAATTTTTAAATGTGTAAGCTTTCTTTAAATGTGTAAGCCTTCTTTAAAATGTAGAAAAAGAAATAATTGGTTCAGAAAAAAGAAAAATTAAAATCAAAATGACAAAACGAAAAACAAGTTGAATTGCATTAAAAAGAATACAAAAAAAAAAGAACTAACCAGGTAGTACGTATTGAGCGATTCTTGAATCTTCCCTTCTAAATTGTCTTCTTCAATGTATATGTAAGCCTTATTTAAGATGTAAAAAAAGAAAACGTTGGTTGAGAAAAAATAAAAACTTAAATCAAAATTACGAAACGAAAAAACAAGTTGAATTGAATTAAAAAGAATATAAAAAAACTAGAAATAAGAACTAACTAGGTAGTACGTATTGAGCGATTGTTGAATCTTCCCTTCTAAAATGTCTTCTTCAATGTATGTGTTAGCCTTCTTTAAAATGTAAAAAAAGAAAACATTGGTTAAAAAAAAGAAAAACTAAAATCAAAATGACAAAACGGAAAACAAGTTGAATTGCATTAAAAAGAATACAAAAAAACAAGAAAGAAGAACTAACCAGGTAGTACGTATTGAGCGATTGTTGAATCTTCCCTTCTAAATTATCTTCTTCAATGTTTGTGTATGCCGTCTTTAAAATATAAAAAAAAAGAAAACATTGGTTCAGAAAAATGAAAAAATGGAAAGAAAGGAGGCACGTGTTGCCAAGAATGAACAAGAATTGCATGTGTTTGGGAATGTAGGATTGTATTTCTTTCTTGTCGCTACGATTGAAGGGCGTAGCCATTGGTCCCTGGATATAAGTGAGGCTGAGGATGTGTTCCGAAGCTAGGATGTGTTCTGTTCACTAACAAGTTCTTAGGCTAAATAGGTCGACGTCTTGTTATATTATTATTGGGCCACGATCTAGGATGTGTTGCTATTTCGATGGACCCAAGCAAGAAAGAATACAACACCGCATTTCATGTTATTGTTTGTTTGGAGTCACCTCAAAGGAGAGGTGACATGTTTGCTCACGATCTTAAAAGAAGATTATTAAAATGGAAGAAAGTTTATTTATAAGACATTTATTTTACCCAAGTAAAGGTCGTCGTCGTCATCTCTAAGTTTTCTTTTATTTAACATTCTTTTCTCACTTAGTGTCACAACCCAAATTCCCAAAACATGGAAATAAACTAAACACAGCGGAAACTTAATTTACATCATCTCAAAATTCAACACTTTTCATTTAGAGTTAAAACTAACATAACTTTATTCCATTCTCAGAAAAATTTCCATAAATCCAAATCCAACAAAATGGTTTATTTGAGCTCAGTTTAAAACAAAACAGTTCAAATCAATTATTCAAAGTTTTGGAATAACTAAACATAAAAAAAAAAATCAACATAACAAATAAAAATATAATCCCAATATTCGACTAACACGAACAAGATAAAGTAGCCGGCTTGTAAATCCAAGCCCAACCAATCACCGCCCACGACCCCATCATTTGCCAGATTTCTTCTTTTTATTACCTGAAAAAAAAAAAAAAAAAAAAAAAAAAAAAACATTGTAGCATCATGAGGCTACGCCCAGTGAGAATAAAGTTAAATTAAGAGCAACGCCATGAGAAACTTTCTAAATTCCTTAAGTCCATATTCGACCTCACAACTCCCGATAACTCTCAACTTCCAAGGCATGATCTCATCCCTAGAGAAAATCCCATCCTTTTGAGTTTTATCATCCAATGCCTTAGCTCCACTTATTCACAATTAAAGTGAGCCGCACACTCAAGGTATTGAACCCGTGTCACCACGATTCGACCTTTGAGTTATTCTTCTTATGAGTTTTCAAGACTCACAAGCGAACCTACAAGTTTATTCTCTCCCATTGATCAAATGGAATGAACCTACCTCGTTAAGTGTAATTAAGTTGTGCACAACTCTAATTCACCCCTTAACGGTTTATTCTTCATTAAGTATGGCCCTACTTAATGCGAACCTACAACTACATTATCTAAGGCATCAAATAATGTGATTTAAAATAAAGCATCACTAACAGAATGCTTGACAAAGCCTAGGCCCAGTTTCTAGCTCAGAAAACCCGTTTCCTTCTAAAACTGACCTTAATATGGCTAATTCTCAAAAATTCCAAATTCTGGAAAATCATTGTATTTACAGCATTTAAACGTTCTAAAAATGCCTAAAATTAGACCTTTAACTCACGAGATGAATCCCCGAAGAAAACCCACCCTAAAAAGCTAAACTAGCTTAACTAGTGCGGTTTTGCTTCTTTTTCGGCGACAATCGGTAAGGGAATTTTATAAAAATCTCCAGCAGCTTTTTAGGCCTCTAATCAGTCCCAAAATCACCTAGACACACCCAAGAATGAACTAAAAATAATTCCCCACCTAAACTCCCAAGAAAAGGCCTTCGACCGAACTAATCTCTACCTAAGACTCCATTGATCCTGCTACACCCTGTCAAATTCCAGCAGCTTTTTCTAAGTCTTAAAACACCCAAAAGTGGCTAGAATTTATATAAATATCACTCTAAAATCAATCAACAAAGGAATCCAATAGTAACATTAGTTTATAACACTCAAAAGCATGCATGCCATTAACTTTCATAATCTTAACTCCAATTCAAACCAATATAGGATCATTCAAATCATGCTCAAATCAACACCCAAAATTACTCCAAACACACAAATCAGAATAAAACATGCTTATAAAGAAAAAGAAAATTAAACTTGACCCTGATCAAAGCTTAACTAAATTCTCACCTTATTGTTAAAAGTAATTCAAATCACAAGTTGGTCTTCTTTTCCAATGGTTACAAGCACCTGAAAAGTGACCTATAACAAATTAAATCCCTTGCTAAAAATTTACCTAACATAAAATACCAAAAAGGGGTCGAAACGGAGCGGCGAAACGGCGCAAATAACACAAAGCAACCCCCCTAAAGGGGCTGCTTTGCCGCCGACCAGCAGCAGCCCTGCTGCTGCTGCGTTTTCAAGACGTGGCGGCGGCTGTCCTTGGTGTTTTCGGGTTTGATTTTTGATAAATTAAAAGGTGGGGTGAATGTTTTTTTTTCAAGAATCAAGGTTAGGGTTTTTAGGGTTTGAATGAAATTGGGAAAATTGAAAAGAAAAGATTGAAATTAATTGGAATTGGTAGGTTTTCATCACAATCAAAACAAAAGTCAGAATTTAAAGGAAGAATTTTCCAATACCTTGGTCTCAATTCTCAAAGATGACTTCTCCAATCTCCACCTCTCCTTCACCAAAAGCAAAGCTATGAAACTTCACCTAATTCACAAAGGGAGATCAATTGATCAAACCCTAAAATCCTTTAGAAAAAGAAGCAAGAAGGAAGAAGATGATGGAGAAGAAAAGGAACCCTACCTTTTCCTTTTTCTCTCGTACGTTCGATCTCGAAGCAAAAACCTCCTTTCTCTCTTCTCTTCCTCCCTCCCTTTACACGTTAAAACCAACCCTTTTTTTTTCCCCCCAAAGAATAGATATTAATTAATTTATCTTTAAAAGAAAAATCATTAAATATCTATTTTCTTAAAAGAAAACTTAATAATTATTAAAATAAATTTAATAATTATCAAAATTTAAAACTTACCGGGAACGGGTCGTTACACTTAGCGAGTTTAGCTAATGGTGTTACACACCAAAACATTTCAGGTAATGGGAGGGGATCGGGAACTTGACGATTATTGGTGACGGCGCTCTCATGGACTATTACTACTTTGTCATGTCATTTTGGATTTATAGACTTTGTGTCTTTTTCTTTTCAATTCAGGATTATTGTTTAACTCTATGACTTTTGGATCTCTTTATTTACGTTTTGAATGACTTTGTTTATCAAATTTATGAATCCCTGGATTCTTTTGAAATAAATTTTAACGATGAACTATTTGAAATCAAGTCTTCTGCTGCTTTATCATGCTTTAGCATATTTTTATTACCGTTTTAGGATCGGGTAGTCACAGTTTAGAAAAAAGAAAAACTAAAATCAAAATGACAAAACGTAAAACAAGTTGAATTGCAATAAAATGAATACAAAAAAACAGGTAAGAAGAACTAACAAGGTAGTACGTATTGAGCGAATGTTGAATCTTCCCTTCAAAATTATCTTGTCCAATAAATGTGTAAGCCTTCATTAAAATGTAGAAAAAGAAATAATTGGTTCAGAAAAAAGAAAAACTAAAATCAAAATGACAAAACGAAAAACAAGTTGAATTGCATTAAAAAGAATACAAAAAAAACAAGAAAGAAGAACTAACCATGTAGTACGTATTGAGCGATTGTTGAATCTTCCCTTCTAAATTGTATTCTTCAATGTATGTGTAAGCCTTCTTTAAAATGCAAAAAAGGAAAACATTGGTTTAGAAAAAAGAAAAACTAAAATCAAAATGACAAAACGAAGAATAAGTTGAATTGCATTAAAAAGAATACAAAAAATCAAGAAAGAAGAACTAACCAGGTAGTATGTATTGAGCGATTGTTGAATCTTCCCTTCTAAATTATCTTCTTCAATGTATGTGTAAGCCTTATTTAAAATGTAAAAAAAGAAAACATTCGTTCAGAAAAAATAAAAACTAAAATCAAAATGACAAAACGAAAAACAAGTTGAATTGCATTACCATATATAAAAAAAAAAACAAGAAAGAAGAACTAACCAGGTAGTACGTATTGAGCGATTGTTGAATCTTCCCTTCTAAAATGTCTTCTTTAATGTATGTGTAAGCCTTCTTTAAAATGTAAAAAAAGAAAACATTGGTTCAAACAAAAGAAAAACTAAAATCAAAATGACAAAACGAAATACAAGTTGAATTGCATTAAAATTAATACAAAAAAAAAGTAAGAAGAACTAACCAGGTAGTACGTATTGAGCGATTGTTGAATCTTCCCTTCTAAATTATCTTGTCCAATAAATGTGTAAGCCTTCTTTAAAATGTAGAAAAAGAAATTATTGGTTCAGAAAAAAAGAAAAATTAAAATCAAAATGACAAAACGAAAAACAAGTTGAATTGCATTAAAAAGAATACAAAAAAAAACAAGAAAGAAGAACTAACCACGTAGTACGTATTGAGCGATTGTTGAATCTTCCCTTCTAAATTGTATTCTTCAATGTATGTGTAAGCCTTCTTTAAAATGCAAAAAAAGAAAACATTGGTTTAGAAAAAAGATTAACTAAAATCAAAATGACAAAACGAAAAACAAGTTGAATTGCATTATAAAGAATACAAAAAAACAAGAAAGAATAACTAACTAGGTAGTACGTATTGAATGATTGTTGAATCTTCCCTTCTAAATTGTCTTCTTCAATGTATGTGCAAGCCTTCTTTAATATGTAAAAAAAGAAAACATTGGTTCAGAAAAAAAAAAAACTAAAATCAAAATGACAAAATGAAAAACAAGTTGAATTGCATTAAAAAGAATACAAAAGAAACAAGAAAGAAGAACTAACCAGGTAGTACGTATTGAGCGATTGTTGAATCTTCCCTTCTAAATTGTCTTCTTCAATGTGTAAGCCTTATTTAAAATGTAAAAGAAGAAAACATTGGTTGAGAAAAAAGAAAAACTAAAATCAAAATTACAAAACGAAAAAACAAGTTGAATTGAATTAAAAAGAATATAAAAAAAACAAGAAAGAAGAACTAGCTAGGTAGTACGTATTGAGCGATTGTTGAATCTTCCCTTCTAAAATGTCTTCTTCAATGTATGTGTTAGCCTTCTTTAAAATGTGAAAAAAGAAAACATTGGTTCAAAAAAAAGAAAAACTAAAATCAAAATGACAAAACGGAAAACAAGTTGAATTGCATTAAAAAGAATACAAAAAAACAAGAAAGAAGAACTAACAAGGTAGTAAGTACGTATTGAGCGATTGTTGAATCTTCCCTTCTAAATTATCTTCTTCAATGTTTGTGTATGCCGTCTTTAAAATATAAAAAAAGAAAACATTGGTTCAGAAAAATGAAAAACAAAAATCAAAACGACAATACAAAAAACAAGTTGAATTGCATTAAAAAGAATACAAAAAAAAAACAAGAAAAAAGAATTAACCTGGTAGCGCGTATTGAGCGATTGTTGAATCTTCCCTTCTAAATTGTCTTCTTCAATGTATGTGTAAGCCTTCTTTAAAATGTTAAAAAAGAAAACATTGGTTAAGAAAAAAGAAAAACTAAAACCAAAATGACAAAACGAAAAACAAGTTTAATTGCATTAAAAAGTATACAAAAAAAAAAGAATAACTAACCAGGTAGTACGTATTGAGCGATTGGTTAATCTTCCCTTCTAAATTGGCTTCTTCAATGTATGTGTAAGCCTTCTTTAAAATGTAAAAAAAGAAAACATTGGTTCAGAAAAAAGAAAAACTAAAATCAGAATGACAAAACGAAAAACAAGTTGAATTGCATTAAAAAGAATACAAAAAAAAAGAACTAACCAGGTAGTACGTATTGAGCGATTGTTGAATCTTCCCTTCGAAATTATCTTCTTCAATGTATGTGTAAGCCTTATTTAAAATGTAAAAAAAGAAAACATTTGTTCAGAAAAAAGAAAAACTAAAATCTAAATGACAAAACGAAAAACAAGTTGAATTGCATTAAAAAGAATACAAAAAAAAAGAAGAACTAACCAGGTAGTACGTATTGAGCGATTGTTGAATCTTCCCTTCTAAAATGTCCTCTTTAATGTATGTGTAAGCCTTCTTTAAAATGTATAAAAAGAAAACATTGGTTCAGAAAAAAGAAAAACTGAAGTCAAAATGACAAAACGAAAAACAAGTTGAATTGCATTAAAAAGAATACAAAAAAACAAGAAAGAATAACTAACCAGGTAGTACGTATTGAGCGATTGTTGAATCTTCCATTCTAAATTATCTTCTTCAATATGTGTAAGCCTTCTATAAAATGTAGAAAAATAAAACATTGGTTCAGAAAAATGAAAAACGAAAATCAAAACGACAATACGAAAAACAAGTTGAATTGCATTAAAAAGAATACAAAAAAAAAAAACAAGAAAGAAGAATTAACCTGGTAGTACATATTGAGCGATTGTTGAATCTTCCCTTCTAAATTGTCTTCTTCAGTGTATGTGTGAGCCTTCTTTAAAATGTAAAAAAATAAAACATTGGTTCAGAAAAAATAAAAACTAAAATCAAAATGATAAAACGAAAAACAAGTTGAATTGCATTAAAAAGAATACAAAAAAAGAAGAAAGAAGAACTAACCAGGTAGTACCTATTGGGCGATTGTTTAATTTTCCCTTCTAAATTGTCTTCTTCAATGTATGTGTAAGCCTTCTTTAATATGTAAAAAAAGAAAATATTGGTTCAGAGAAAAGAAAAACTAAAATCAAAAGTACAAAATGAAAAACAAGTTGAATTGCATTAAAAAGAATACAAAAAAACAAGAAAGAAGAACTAACCAGGTAGTATGTATTGAGCGATTGTTGAATCTTCCCTTCTAAATTGTCTTCTTCAATGTATGTTTAAGCCTTCTTTAAAATGTAAAAAAAGAAAACATTGGTTCAGAAAAAAGAAAAACTAAATTTAAAATGACCAAACGAAAAACAAGTTGAATTGCATTAAAAAGAATACGAAAAAAAAGAAAGAAGAATTAACCAGGTAGTACGTATTGTGCGATTGTTGAATCTTCCCTTCTAAATTGTTTTCTTTAATGTATGTGTTGGTTCTTTAAAGTGTAAAAAAAAGAAACGTTGGTTCAGAAAAAGGAAAAACTAAAATCAAAATGATAAAACGAAAAACAAGTTGATTTGCATTAAAAAGAATAAAAAAATAAGAAAGAAGAACTAACTAGGTAGTACGTATTGAGCGATTGTTGAATCTTGCTTTCTAACTTGTCATCTTCAATGTATGTAAGCCTTCTTTAAAATGTTGAGCGAGAAGATTATTTTAGAAAACGGGGTTTTTATAGAAGAGTGTTTTTGTGGTGTTGTTTTTTTTTATTATTATTACTAGTGTTTTTGTAGGAAAAATTAAATTGAAAATTTTAAAATTAAAACTACTAAATCAAAACAAAACTAATATCATATAATTAAATTTTTTAATACATAATTTTTCTTTTACCATCGATAAAAGATAAGAATTTTTTATTTTAACTTTTAAACTTATGTTCTTTCCAATTATTTAACATGTTTGTATTTTTTTAGCTAATAATTAAATGTAAATACATTTGTTCATAATGTGAAGTTTATGAATATACTTTTAATTTTTCACCTTCAATAAACATGATGATATAAATTAGTATCAACCATGTATATGTATTATAAATTGTTGGGAATTTGAAGGGTTCCACTATCCTAAACTCCCACTAACACAAGAACGATGAATATTATAATGCAACAAAGAATATAATAATAGGGTAAGAGAAAATACGACACCAGAGATTTTATACAGTGCGTCGCCTGTCTTCCTGAGACTGCCAGGTTCCCACTATGAAGTTGAAGATTACATCAATGAGACAAATATAAAGAGTGTATAATTACTCCCAATTATACATAACCCCGAGAATCACTCAAATGGTTGCCCCCTCTCTATTTTCTCTCAATATGAACAAACCCTAATATTCTCCCGGTGGGAGGCAAAGCCACCACACACTTGTCTTGGCTGTTGATCATCTATTTATATAAAGAATTAGGTTTAATGAATGAAATAAACACCACCGTCATTCACACTTTCCTAATTGATCTCATACAGCCCATACAATTCGTTCAAATAAGAGAAAGCTTGGTCAAAGAAAAATTAACAAGTCAATTGGGTTTTGACTTTGGGCTTTTAGTTTGCAATGGGCCAAATGCCTCAATTTGGTTTCAGCCCAAACATTGGATTAGCAATTGATTTGGGTCCATTCAATTAATGGGCTTTATGATCAAATAGATTAATACTTCACTAATTTGATTTGGGTCCAAAACCCAACATAAATAATATGTTTTTTTGAATTATAATGAATTATTGATAAATTGATCTATAATTTAAAAAAATAATAATTAAAATCAACATAATTGATACATAACATAAGTGGTAATTAAATGGTAATGGCATATTTTTTGTAAATTGATTGTTTGATAAAGTGTAAATTAAAAGTAAATAATGGCATATTTTGTAGTTTTAAAAAATCATGTAGGTATAAAATAATCCCAAAATGTTCCTTAAATGTCTCTTCTTTTATATACTAGTATTTTACCATATGCGATGCACGTGTGAATTTCTCTACTTAATTTGATAGAGGAATTTATTTTAACAAAAAAAATATTAATGAATATAATTATATTATAAATAACATACACACCAAATTTTTTATAATATTTTTTGTATTGTTTTAATTTTATGAAATGGATTTTTTTTATTGAATTTAAAAATTAATTAAGCAGAGTCTCATAATGAATATAAACTGTAATAAATAAACTATTTTAAAATTTAAAGTCTTTAACTTTGTTTTATACTTAAACAAATATAATTTTTTGTATAAAAAATATTATATACAATACAATTAATAGAATATTGAGTTTGAAAAGTATAAAATAAAATAATTATTAAGTAATATTTTGGGAACTAATAAATTTTTTAATATTTTATTAACCCTAATAATTGTTTTGTTGAATAATTCTATCTAACAAATTACATTATCAAAAAAATTTGGAGGTTTCAATTGTTGGAACTTTTAAAACACATGTGAATTTCATAATTAGAAATAAAGATGGAAGTTCTAAGAAAATTTACATTCAGTTTATTGATCATTAAACTAGTTATAGCATTAAACTTTTGAAGCATATATACATTTCATAAGTTGGGTGGTAAGTTCTAAAGACTTACATTAAATTTAATTGCTAACTTTGTTTATATTTTTAAATATTCTAATATAGAGTTATATTTTATCTAAAATTGAAAAAAAAAATATTTATTCAATTTGTATAATATAAATATTTTTTTCATATGAATATATAAATACTAAAAAAAAAAGTTATGCACGACATCTGATTTAATTGTCTGTTTTTACGTTTTATTTGATTAAATTACTTATTTTATAAGTAATATATTCATTATTGTAATGAGTTATTATTAAATAGTAATTCTTTTTTATTAAAAAAATTCCTTCAGACACGGTTACAATTTGATTCCCAAATTTTGATTAAAACTTTTGAACACCCCTTACTCCACGCCATCAACCCTATCCCCTCTCTTCATCTTGCTATTTATAATAAATTTGGTTATCATAGGAAAATAATTTATAGGAAATTGAAGCTCAAGGAAGATGAAAAGAGTAGGCCACACCATTTTTAAGTTTCTTAATTAAAAGTTGTTTTAAGTTTTTTTTTTTAAAGGCAACATTTATTTGTTTTTTTCCAATGTCATATGCATTTTTTCACCCCTCCTACTTAGAGTTAAATTATTTTGTCTAATTGGTATTCTTTTTTTTTTTTTCATTTTGTCTAATTGGTATTCTTAATCGGATGTTTTAACTTGGTATAATTTTTTCTAACTTACCTTTGATAAATCTCTTCCACTTCTATATTCTTCATTTAATAAAATTTTATAATTTATAGAAGTTTTTACTTATTAAATCAAATCGGAGCCCTTATTTACAAGTATATTGATGTTTCATTTTTAATTACAACAGTATCCATTCTAGGTCACTTTTGGTGGTTTTTTTTCTCATGTAAACTCCCTATTATACCCTTTTTTTCTCTCTCTAATTATTTGATTATTAATTATGGCCGATTTTAATTTATCTTTGATTTACTCTCTATGATTATATATTTATTAATTTTGATCTTGTTTTCAAAATTTATTCCGATTTATATTCATAATTTTTGAATTATTAATTTTGATTTTGTTTTCAAAATTTCTTATTTATATTTTCAAAATTTCCATATCTTATTATTCCATATCTTCTTATTCCTTTACGTTTTTTTTCCTTTTTATGTTCCTTTTGTTTCGTTAATTCCTTATTTTATGTAGAATTAGGGTTTTACTTTTCATTCCTCTCACATTCATCATTTCATTTCTTTCGTTCATGAGTTTTTTCTTCATCCTCTCATTTCTGTGTTTGTCGTAAAAGATGGGTAGATATGTTGACGTCAAGCTTTTTCATGGTGGGAGTTTTTATATTTCTCTCTCATTATTAGATTTTTTTTAGAGAGAATATGGTGATAGGATTTTAGTCTTGAAGAAGAAGAAGACGGAAATGGAGAAATAAAACATGTTCGGTGGAAGCTTTCCAGATTTATGTCGAATACAGTAATGTACAAGATTGGATCGAAGACAAATCTTGATGTTAATGTTCATGTGATATTCAGGTTAGATTTTGTTTAATAATGTTAAACTATGGATTTTTATAAGTATTTAACAAATATAAACATGTGGTCTTGTTTAGACTAAAATCATCCAAAGGTTTGGTTTGTTTCTACGTGTTTTGTTCTCTGGTTTAACAAATATAAACATTTTTTTTGTTTAATATTGTTAAACTATGGATTTTTAATGGTATTTAACAAATATTGTAACGTCCCGTTATTTTGAAGTGAAATTATTTATTTTATTTTATTTTATTTTATGTTATTTATTTATTTATTTATTTCAATTTAAGTATTTAGATTAATTATTATTTTTGTAATTTCGATTTTAGTAGTTAATTTCGCCCGAAATTCTTTTTAATCATTTTAAAACTTTAAATTTTGTTTTGGTGACATTAATAATCATTAATAGGCCAATTAATAATTATTAATCACCTTTAGATTTATTTAAGAGCATCGGGTTTCGATTTAGAAGTCAAAAGTCATAAAAGGACGCAACCGTCATTTCCGATTTCTTAAAAATATCCAAACACTATTCATAATCTTCTTTAAATTGCCATTGACCAAAAGTTGACTCATTTTGCTTCATTTTTCTTCCCAAAACCGTGGGTACCAAGAGGGGGAGGGAAATTTTTGGGTTTTTGCTCGTTTCACGACGGATCGGCTCGATTTCAGTTGCATCGAAAAGCCATCGAGCCTAGGATCCTTTTCCACCTAACCATAGTGCTTTTCTCTCGAGATCCACGGAGTTCTCGGTGGTTTGAACTTTGCATTGACCGCGTTATCAAAGGTTTGGATTGAAATCTTCTTTTGCAAAGGTGAGAATAGTTAGGATTTAAATAAATTTAGAAAGCAAATAAGTATGATGGTTTGTAGAATTGGAAACTAAGAGTAGAATTCAAATCTAAGATTAGAGGGACGTGAGTTAGTGCTGTAGGATTTGAAGTTAATCCTTTAAGCGAGAACTTAGGATTTCTCGAAGAAAGCTTTGAACCTTAGAAAGTTTTAAGTTAGATTCGTTTCGAAGTTTAGGATGGATCATTGGAAGTTAAAAGATCCAAACTTGTATATAGAACGATTAATAGAACCTCGAATTATTATTGGAAGTTTAAAATCCTGGAAGGTATAAGTTAATCGTTTAAGATAGGATTTACTCGTATTAATGTACCGGAGTTCGATTTACATATCGTACGTCCGGAGTTTCCTATCTATTTTACTTTATGTCTTTTATTTTATACCCCTCTACTCTATGCTTGCATTGACTACTTTAATTTCGTACTTTACTTATTTACTTTTACAAGGATATGCAGACATATGCATATCATATTGCACCATAACATTTTCGCATTATGCATTGAAAAAGAAAAGAAGGGGAGAATGTTGGAGCCTACGGGTAGTGTCCGCATTGTTAGGAATGGTGTCCTAGAACTTGTAATCATTTAATAATAATAATTTATTAAGAATAAATTAAATAAATAAACATAAGTTCTTTATATTATCTAGATTGATTCAATTAATGATATTAGGAATATATGGAAATATATAAATATCAAACATTCAAATAGTAAACCCTAAGTTACTCCTATGAAATCACGACTTAGTATGTGAGTCATACGAGAGGATTAAAGTCGAGATGAGTAACTTAAAAGTGTCTACAGTAAATGGATAACGTTTAGGAACCTTATCCTGGTAACACGTTGATAGCTTCGCATTTTGTTTATAGACAAATGATCTAATCCCGATCATTCATGTGGGAGACATGAAATGGAAGTATCATATGCAATGTTGATTGTATAAGACAGGACCACGATGTTCGATCAAATTTCTCATTAGTACCTGGTTTACGAGAAATGATCGAATATCAAACTAAGTTTATCAACCGTGATAGATCTCAATCCTGAGTGAAATGCGGACTCCTTTGTGGAGTTATGTTCTTTGATTCACATGGTTGAGAGCGATCTGTAAGAACGCTCAATACACTCCTGTTTTGGGAACTTGACTAGATAAGTAGTCTGGGAACTCATTTTCACGAGATGGAATTCATAACTTTCCTATAAATTAACTAGTATCGAGTGTGATACCTAAACATTTTAGGAACTTTAGGAAACTCCCTTGATGTACTGATTCGAGACATGAACAAGTGGCGCCACGACTTCTATTGATCACAGAAGTACCTTATCTCTAGTTCGACTAAAGATAAAGTTCATTGGAGAATCAGCGGGAATACAAGGATAAAGCGGTAATTACAGGGGCAAAACGGTAAATTTATCCGTCTGTAATTATGAGTCCACGTGAGGATATATCACAGATATAAATAAGATAAACTAAATGGACATAACTCATCTATAGTGAGGGGAGTTCAGCTATGAATCTATAGTGGAATTATTCATAGTTAGATAATAAGTAATTAACTGATTATGAGTTAATCAATTAATTGACTAATTATTAAGCCCATGATCTATAGGTCCATCGGGTCCCTATGCTAGCCCAAATATCGTAGTCGCGAAATCAAGTAGAAGAAATGAAAATTTTAAGTAAAGTGAATTACTTAAAATAGGCAATATTAATTGTTTAAATATTGAGTATATTTAAACGATAATTAATATAAACATGAAATTAATAATGAAATATTATTAATTATACATTATTAATTATTTAAATATTGAGTATATTTAAATGGTAATTAATTATATTTAAACGGAAATTAATAATTGAAATTAATTAAATTAATAATAAAATATTGTCAATAAAATTATTAATTTATGGAAATTAATAATTATAATATTTATTATTAATTATTTAAATAATGAAAATTATTTAAATGGAAATTAATAATTAAATATAAATTGGATAATATTTAGTCGGGAGAAAATATTAATATTATTAATTGTTTAAATAAAATATTTTATTTAAATGGTAATTAATAAATAAATTAATTAAGTTGGACTTATTAATTTAAGAGAGAGTTTCAAGCCCAATTGGATTAATGAACCCAATTGAAATTGGCCCAAAATAATTAATTAAATAAATTTGATTTATTAATTATTTATTATTAATTTTGGTCTTCATAGATAATTTGTAGGAGATAATTATTTGAATTATATCCTATAATAATTATATAGATTTATTTACCCAAGATAAATAAAATAAAGAAAAGAAAATAATCTCCTATTTATCTATGGCATTTTCGAAATTGCAAGATAAAGGAAAGAGATAATCTTTATTCTTTTTGTATTTATCTCTATAGATTAATCCTAATGTGATTAGGATTCCTATTTTTCTATAAATAGGAGGGTTGGGTCATTCATAAATCACACAATTAAATTCCTTAGAAATTCGGAATTCTCTCTTCCTTCTCCCTCCCCCCTTAGCCGATTTTCCCTAGTCCATTGGGAAGAAAATATTTTTCTTCTTCCCAATTTCTTCTAAAGTTCGATCCCACAATCGGGTTTCGTTTGATCGATCGGGATATAGCGTAGAAGATCCGATGTTGCTGAGGATTTGATGCTGTAAAGAAACCTCCAACCGATTCTCCATTTATTACTCAATGTAAGTTTTGATTTTAATTTTCGAAATTTAAAGCATGAATCTACATGTTTTTTCACAAATTGCATGATATTAATAGATCCATAATTAAATGTTAATTAGTTTACTAAATCAAATTCCGCTAGTTTAGTAAATCATTCCTTCACGCATCACCTTCAGAAAAAGAAAAGAAAGTAAAACAAGGAAAGAAGTTGAATGGTAAGTTACGGGACGTACACATTACTTCTCATGCATAGGAAGTTGAATGGTAAGTTACGGGATGTACACATTACTTCTCATGCATAGGGAGTTGAATGGTAAGTTACGGGACGTACGCATTACTTCCTCATGCATAAGGGCAAATGCGAAATCCTACGGGATGACCTCATGCATTCATGCTTATGATTGATGATATAGAGAATCGAGATGTTATATTTTATACAAAGTTTATTTACTTTACTTATTCTATGTCATAACAAGTTAATGGATGAGGATTGACTACGAGTGTAGTAATATCATATTTTGGAGAAAAATGGAATAGAATTACCTAGATTTTGGAGAATTCTAGGAAAGAATGTGTCAGTTTAATTGGACACCAATCAGAAATGCGAGTTTGAGGTCTACCTTTACTTTTTATTCTTATTATTCTCATTGGGCTTAGTTTGTTAGCTCATGATATTACAAACATTTCAGGTAATGTTTGGGATCGTGGAAGAGGAGCTGGTGCGCGCTTGATCGAGATGATGATGATTTCGAGATGGACTAGGTGTTATGTAAAAATCCATGTACATGGTTTTGTGAATTTTATATCATTTATGAGATTTGCAATTGTATATAGCTCTTAAGAGCTTTTGTCTTTATGTTTATGATTATAATCATTTTGAACTCCTGGATAGGAACTTAATGTTCCTTGTGTATTTTAGATTTTGAAATTAAGATGTAAACAGGTTTTGGCCAGCAAATTTTCAAACATAACCACGCCAAATTTTCTTAAAATAAAAGACTTCCGGTGTGTTTTCTAATTTAATTTATTTAAAAGTGTCGGGTCGTCACAAATATAAATATGTGTAAACTAACCGTGGTTTTGTTTAGACTAAAATCATCACAGCTTTGGTTTGTTTCTATATTTTTTGTTCTCTGGTTTAACAAATATAAACATATTTTTTTTTTGTTTAATATTGTTAAACTATGGATTTTTAATGGTATTTAACAAATATAAACATGTGTAAACTAACAGTGGTTTTGTTTAAACTAAAATCATAAGAGCTTTGGTTTGTTTATACGTTTTTTTTTTCACCGATTTAACAAATATAAACCTGTTTTTATTGGTTTAATATAAACCACCATAACTTTGTTTAACTAACCATTGTTTTTTTGTTTTTTAAATTTTGTAGCTTGAAGAAGCATAAATGGTGGTTTTATGGCACTTGGAGAAAGATTGGGAGTTTGAAGGAAGATTTATTTTAGTTATTAGATAGAACAGAATTAGATTTCCCTTTTATTTAGTTTTTAATTTATCTTAAATCATGCACAATTTAAGGGATTTAATAAATTCTTTAAATATTGCATGATTTAAGGAAAATTAAATCAAGGGTTTTTTCGTCATTTTAACCTTTCCGACGGATGGTTTTATCTAGTTTTGTAATTATTTTGGAACATCCAATATAATTGTAATTTATATGCTATATTTGATTATTAATGTTAATAGCCCTAATTTATATTTATAATTAACATTCATAAATGGTAGCAATTATAATTATTTATGTAGGGAAACTATTATAACTTTATCATTATAATTAACAATTACCATTTGTAACTTATACTTTTTTTTTTTTTTGAGATTACATCAAAGTGGGGGAGGGGACTCGAACCTTCGACCTTAAGGGATAGGGAGTATATGCCAAACCAATTGATGCGACAGCGCGCACAATAGACAATGTGTTTCGTCGGCATTGCCCATGTGACTTAACCCCCACCCGAGAGCCCTCAATTGCTACAGCTCTCACAATTTTTTTTTCCTTTTCATTTTCTCTCCTCTCTCGATGGCAGCGCATTCTGGCGCGGTGATGGGCGGTTTTTAGTTGAGTTTTCTTCAATTTTTCTTTGTAGATTTCATATTTGGATCTAATTAAATAGTTTGAATAGTTTTTTTTTCAATTTCAAGGGTTTTAACAAAAGTTACGGCTTGAAAAGAAAATTGAGTTTTTTCAATTTTTAGTTTAGTCTTTGATTTAAATGAACAATAAGTATTTAAATAAATGAAATTTGATTGTATTGATATATTGATATGTTTTATGTGTTTAATTTGAGTCATGATCACTATAAGTCTCCAAATTTTCTAAAAATGGCTTCAGTGATAAATGAGTTTACCGATACAAAAAATTATTTAGTTTTTTTTTATAAAGATTCAAATGAGGGTGAGCGGGTTTAAAGGGGCAATTACTGAAATAACATATTTTTACATATTAATTACTGAAATGTTTGAACTTTTCAAAAATTACTCAAATAGCATAATTATAGTTCAATAGTTTATTGACCTGTAGTTCAATAATTTATTGAACTAAAAAAGTTAAAATTTTTAATAAATTCATTGAAAATAATAATAAAAAATGATCAAATAGTCAATAAATTATTGACCTTGAACTTAAAAAACCAAAAAACAAACAAATTCGTTAAAAATACCTATGAAAAATAGTTCAATAATTAATTGAATTATAGTTCAATAATTTATTGAACTATAATTATGCTATTTGAGTTATTTTTAAAAAGTTCTGACATATTAGTAATTAGTATGCATATTTATGCTATTTGAGACAAATTCTTTTAAATTAAATATAAGACGGATATTAACGATTGGATTTTGGCAGTTTAACTATTACTAATAAAGATATAGTTTATCTACACCTTTTTGAAAACTTACTCTTATTATTAATAAGGGTAAAATGCAAATAAGACCCCTGTGGTCTTTTCAAAATGCATGAACACCCCCTGTACTTTGAAAATGGCAAATCGCACCCCTGTGATTCAATTTTTTCAATCAGGCCTCCCTTCAATGTATCGATAATTTTCTTTTAGCCACAACTTCTTCGTTTGAACTCCGATTTGGACGATTAAAGATGTTTTGGAATCCTCATTTTAGGCTCTACATAAATGTCACTTCGAAACTTTGAAATCATTAATAAATAAAAGATTTTACTAACATCGAAACACTAGGTATGATTGACATCGTTAACTCTTTTGGTTATGGATGATTTTAAAGTTTCGAAGTGACGATTATGTAAAGCCGGAAATGAAGATTCCAAAACATCTTGAATCATCCAAATCGGAGTTCAAACGAAGAAGTTATGGCTAAAAGAAAATTATTGACATTGAAGGGGAGGTCCTATTGAAAAAATTGAACCACGAAGTGCGATTTGCCATTTTCAAAGATGCGGTCTTCATGCATTTTGAAAAGACCACAGGGGTCTTATTTGCATTTTACCCTATTAATAATAATGAAGGGGCTTCTTTCTTCAATATCCCATAACACATAGGGGGGGCTTCATAGCTTTTAGTTTCCGAGAGGTTAAGCATGCAATGGCTCTCTCTCGTAGGGGCTCGCGTCTTCAAGCGGAGCTTGCTGATAGGAGTAGGTACTTACCGCTCTACTCGTCAAAACCGTGCTGTCTACTAAACGAGCCTTCATTGCTCGGCCGGAACAATTGATGATCTCAACATTACAGGAAGCAGAACAGAGGGGGGAAAGAGTAAAACAATGACTAAAAGATGAACTTTCAATATGAATACTCCAATTTCCTTATGGAAATAGGCAAAGTTACATACATTCATGGGATTGAAACCCGGATCTCTTTGATTTTACCATATACAAACTCTCTTTCTTAAGGACTACTACTAGAAAACAGTTAAAAACCATTACAAAAGTTACTGAAAAAGAAGAGAAAGCAGTAAGCATTTGCAGCCTGTTTTGAAAACTTCTTCAGTAGGTGGTCTGGAAAGGCTTGATGGCCTTAGCATCTTGAATGACCCCGGCTATAGACCCCGCTGCAGCTGCTATGGTGATGATGAGAGATGCAACACTAAGAATTTGGAGGCAGATCCATTTTGAGCTCCATTTTGCTATCTTCTTCTGTGAAATGTACATTTTAACTGGGAAGTAAACCGTAAGAGGCCAGAATCCTAGAGCTCCGAGCAGTCCAACTATGTCGTTGAAGAACGGTAACAGCATCGAAATTACAGTCGTTAGGATCACGAAGACTGTCCTCCAAACCAGCCGGAAGAGGTTCAGCTTGAAGGGGCGGAGACCCGGGATCGGGATCTTGATTTCTTCGGTGATGAATTTGCTATCTGGGAATCGACTAGATGCGAATTTCTCGATGAAGGCGAAGAGGGGTTGGCAAAAGACTTGGTATGCACCAATAAGGTGGATTACTATGGCAGCATTGGCGATATCGACAAGCCAAAACGGGTTGTAGAAGCCAAAACCGGTGAGGAGGTTGCCCGGGGAGAAGTCTCCAAAGGCAGCATACCCCATGCAACCACAGAGCATGTAGAAAAGGGTTGTCACACCAACACTAAGTAGACTAGCTTTCTTCATTGTCTTGGATTCTGCTGGTGGGGATCTAACTGTGTCCTGTATAAAATAAAAGATTACATTTTAAACTCATAAATCATGAAAAAAAATGCAGATTTTGAGAAATATGTCAATTTGGTTCTTGAGTTTTCAATTTGTGTCTATTTCGTCCCGAGATTTGAGAAATAAAGTATATTTAGTCCTTGTAGTTAGTTTTGCAAGCAGCACTAAACGAATTTCGTTACACTACTGAATGAAAAAATTAATAGGAGGGACTGAATTGACCTATTTCTCAAAACTCAGAGACGAAGTAGACACGTATTGAAAGTGCAAGTACCAAATAAAAAAAAAAATCACAGATTTTGAGCTGTCGAAAAAGGTTTATACCTGAATTTCAATGAGGATGATGGAGAAAGAGTAAGCAAAAGCTATATCACCTAGTGCTTGAAAACTCCTCCATATCTTCTGAGTTTCAGTCACAGTGCCAATACTTATTCCTGTAAGACTTCCCTTGAGCTTTCCATTAGCTGGGAATTGAGCAAAAAGATGAATTGTTATTAAGCTACCCGTTAATATAATTTTGATAACGGTTTTGCTTTCATCTCTTGCTTTCCACTTTTCAAGAAGCCTTTTAACATCTTACCAAATTAAACAAAAACCAGTTTCCCAAAAACAACCACTTCTCTAGTTTTCAAAACTTTGGTGAATTACAAGATAAAGAAACAGTAAACGAAAAATCGTTATCAAACGAAACGAAAGCTAGGAAGGGCCGAAATTGTACCTGCAACTTGAACAATTCCAAGGATCAATCCAATAATAGAGTAAGTAAAAGACATGACAGCAGCAACCAAGGAGAGCCACCAGAGCTGATCAAAGTCTGGAATTTGAGAGAGAAGAATTTCCACAACACCAAATGCAATCATGTAAGGATTACTATTCATATGACAAGGATTTTTTCCTCCACTACTGTGAAAACAATTAGACCTTTTAATTGCCCTGTAAAAAAATTTAAAATAAAATCTCAAAAACCATTTAATCTTCCAAATAAAAAAAACAAATTTGAAACATAATTCCACACTTACATCATGCTTATAGATGAAGCAATTGTGTATCCAATGGCTACTCCAAACAAGTTCAAATATTGAACTAACCCACATATCTTTACCATAAATCCACCTGGAAAAAAAAAACCCCAAAAAACAAAAAACAAGTTAAAAAAAATCTCATTGTCTCGTTAGATAACCATTTCATTTTCTGTATTTAAATTTCGGTTTTTAATTTTAAAAAAAATATATATAATTATTAAAATACCAGTTGATTTCTTGGTTCTTAAATTTTTCAAAAAATTACTAGTTTAAGTTTTTGGTCTTTTATAATAAAAAACCAAAAAAGGAAAAAACTTAAACAATTATCAAACGATTCTTTAAAAAAATAAAATAAAAAACGAAATGGTTATCAAACGGGATCAAACTTTTCTAAATCTAACACGAAAAAAATGCGTTTTTTTTTTAATTTGTTACCAAGATTAGCTCGAACAGCATCCATATAAGTATAGTTTCTCTTTCCATAAAGAGGATCTCCAGAACGGTAGCAATCGGCGAGAAGGGTAGAAGTGTAATAAGTCACAATTGAAAATAAAAACATGACGGCTGGACCTGCCACCCATCCTAGCTGAGCCGTTGCCCATGCCAACGACAGAACCCCTGACCCGATCACCGCTGTTATTATATGAGCACTGGCTGTCCAAACAGTCCCTGTTCCAACCCAACAACAACAAAAAATTCAACAACCTCATATTAAAAAATATTTTTTCCCATAAATTAAGAATCGAACTCACACCCTTTTTATGATAAGACTTTTAAACAACAATTACGACATTAAACTATGTTTTTAGTGCTAAAAATGTCACCTTTTCTTTACAGAGGTGACTGTTGAGCTAAAATTATGCCATAAAACTCTCTTATTAGTGACCATTTTTACATATAAAGACAGTTAGAGTTATAATTATGTGACTAAACTATCTTATGGGTACTTAAAAATGCAATCTTTACCGGTTCGCTTAACGCGGCCGTCGTCGTCGAAGCACTCGGAGACGGTGCCGCCGTTAGCCGGGGCTGCTTCAGCTGAAACATTCAAGGCATGGTGATGGGGGAGTGGAAATTGGTTAGAAGAATTAGTGTTCCTACTCATTTTTCTCTCTTCAATTCTTGAGAAGAAGAATAAAAGAAAAACACAGAAATTTGAAGGATTCAAGGACAATAAAAAAGAGACAGCTCTGTCTTTAATTTTTTATTTTTTTAAGAAAGATGGGTTTTTCTTAAATTCTCTGTCGTGAAATTACAGGATGGTTAAAAGTCTGACACTGATATATACTGTTAACATTTACACACACCCTTTTCAAAGATCAGTAGCAGAAACCCAAATGGATTCAGAACCAGTATTTAGAGAGAGAGAAAAAAAAACAGAGGAGAGAGAAGTGAAAATGGAGGTGATGAAGGAGACATGGAAATGGGGAAATATATAACTGGCGAGAGAGAAGAAAGCGGGAATAGAATCAACACGTGGTTTCAAAAAGGGTCCATTTTTTTGTTTTCCCCATTTTCAAAGTCAAATAATCGATCAAGGAAAAAAGAAAGAAAGAAAAAAAAGTCATAAACTTTCTTTTTGCATTTTCTCTGCTCCCAAACACTCGGCTTTCTCTAGTTAGAGTTTCACTTTTTTCGGTTGAATTTTTTAGAATCTTTCTTTTTTGAGTCTTGAATTTCAACCATTACATTAAGATTTGAACTTATCAGTTTTTAATTAATATCCTCTATCTTATTGAGAATGCAAAAATTTATGAAATTAGTTGTCCTGATTTATGTGGGAGATGTAGATGGAGTTATAATAAATTTTTCATTAATATTACAGTTTGATTTTTGCATATTCATATTTATGTTGTTTTGGTCATTGAACTCTATATAATTATTGTCTTATTAAAATTTTGCCTAATATTTTAACTAATCTCATATCCACATGAGTTTGTGTTTTAAAGTATGTTTATAGGTTTTAGTAGCTAGTTTGAAATTTATATTAATTCACAATATGAAAATCCAATAGTGAAGATTAGAGAATAGTTCAATGTATCTATGAATTTTTTTATTTTTTTAGATTACATCAAAGTAGGGAGGGGGACTCGAACCTTCGACTTCAAAAGAAAGGGAGTATATGCCTAACCAGGTGAGCTATACTCATGTTGGCAATGTATCTATGAATTTAGTACGATATATCAATTGATTAATTAATATGTTTGTTAATTAAATTACTATTATTTTTAGAGATTTTTAGTCATTTGTTAGTGCTTTTTGTAGCATGATGACATCATTTTTGTGGATATTTATTTTTATGTTTGTGCTGAATATTTTTTATAGCTACTTTTTAGTTTTTGTGGTTGATATTGAACGTTTATATGATTATGTTATAGATGTTTTGTTTACTTGTTTTGGGGGGGAGTTTTTAGGTCAGTACTAAAATAGTTTTATTTTGATTTAGTTATAGGTATAAATTGCACCACTTATAAAAGTTAGGAGATCAAATTGACTAATTTAAAAGCTCAAGGTTTAATTTAACACACTCTCTTTAAAGGTATAAATTGAACTTTTCCCTAAATATTAAAATAAACATATATGTGTAGCTTAATTGATTAGATATTAGTGTTCCGGTTCAAGGTTTAAGTCTCTACCCTTTTAATTTGAAATATAATATCTCAAAATATATAAATTAAAAAAAAAATTGAAAGTAAAAATAAAGTGTTCTATAAATTCAACTAGTTACATATATTTAGTGCTTAATTTTATTCGATTATAAGTTTGAGTTATTTTAATGTAGTTTTAAAAAAAATTACAAATGTTAAACGTAAAAATTAAATCTAGCTCAAAATTACTCTAGAATCAAAATGAGAATGAATAAAAATGGAAATGAAGTGAAGATTAATAAAGAAGAAAAGAGAGAGGAAAAAGCCAAAGATCATACCAATACATGACTAAGACTCAAAACTGGTTTCCAAAAAAACTCCTCTCCCATCTGATTAAAGAAGAAAGATTACAGAATCGTTACCAATTTTTTTTTTATATTTATTTTTAATTTGAGAGAATAAATACTTAATTTTAAAATTTAAAAAAAAAAATGTAAGAAGCGGTAAAGCCACGTCAGTAGACAGAGTATATGGAAGCCACACGGTTTGACCATCCTTCCTAGTTTTCATCGGTGTTGCTGTTTGTCAAAATTAGCAATGTCTTTAATGTTATTTACTATCCCCTTGTAAAATGTAAAGTTTAAAACGTTCATTTATTATAATTAGTGGGATACTCTAATTTATTCAATTAAATATAATTTCAATTGATTCATTGAAGTAGATTTTAGTGAGAGGCTTTCCTTATTGCTTGGCTACAAAGTTTTTTTTTTTTCTTTTGAAAAATATTTTATAGATATGGAGGGTACACCTAGAGTATTAACTTCTAATTATTATTGTTAATATCAACATATTTCAATAGGGTTAGGTATCGACGTTCCTTCCATAAATTTGAGGGTTCAACTTCATTTCTTCCTATTCGATGTAATATTTCGAAATAAAAAATTTCTAACCACTGCTTAAGTACAAAATTTATTCCTTCATAATTTTTTATTTTTCATTTGATTCAATATATGATCATATAGAAAAATAATATATCATTTAAGATGAATTCTTTAAAAAGGTGTTTTGATATATTTTAGCATTTGATCTTCTTATTAAATGACTTTTCAGATTAAAATTAGAAAATATAATTAGAATAAGAAAATAATCTAAGTATCCAACCATGCAATAGCCTAAGATATATAATTTCACCTGTAAGATTCTCACCTCAACATTTTATATATAAAAAAATGAGTTTAAACATTTAATATCTATTATTTTTTAGATTTACATCAAATTAAGGTAGAGAAGACTCAAATAATGAAAAAAAAAATTGGTATATAACCAGTCAAGCTATACTCCGATTGAAAAAAAAAATCTTACAATTAATTGCAAATCACAGTCTCACCTAAATAAATGGGCATCCTTAATTAAATTTTTTTAACATGGGTAGATTATACTTTTAATGGATGATTTTTTTTTCATAAAGATTAATTGATAATCCATGGCCTTATAATTGCATAAGAAATGTAATAGTGAAGCCTCCATCGTTAGTAGACAACCTTTGACCATAAAATTCCAGTGCCAATTGCCCTTTTCCATTTCAAACGTATAATCACAAAGAACAATAGAATATGGTTCCCACTCGATCGGCTACTTCTCCTCTTTCACACAATCTTCATTAATTCTCTACGTCTCTCCTTTCTCACTCATTAATTTTGTATGGTGTGTGGTGAGAAGAAGTAGATGGAAACTAAATACAATATCTTTGGCATTGTCTCAATATTCTCTTAAATATATGGATAATAGGTTGCGTGAATAATTATCCGTTTATTAAGGGTCTATTTGGAATAATTTTAAGAGAGTTTGAAAATATTTTTGAGTTAAAAAAGTTTAAAAAAATCACCCATAAACGCTTTTGGATCCTTATAATTAAAAGCTTCCAAATGGATGCTAAGAGTGAGTTTGCGATAAATTTTGAGACACCTGTTTTTAATAAATTATTTACGCTTCGAAAAATATATTTGCTCTAAAAGCACTTTTTAAGTGATTTTAATTATTTTTAGATTTTCAAATATTTTTATGATATAATCAAGGGTAAAATGCAAATGAAACCCCATTTTGAATCATTCAAATGAGGATTTCAAAATATCTTGAATCATCCAAATCGAAATTCAAACGAAAAAATTATGACTGAAATAAAGTTAATGACGTTGGAGGGGAGAGATCTTATTGAAATAATTTGAAACTATAAGGGTATGATTTTTCATTTTAAAACCATAAGGTCTGTTCATACATTTAGTAAAAACCAGTGAAGTTTTATTTGCATTTTACCCTATAATCAAATATCATAAAAAAGTTATTGAAATTTTGTATAACGGAAAAACATTTCAAAATTCACCGAAATTCACCTAGACATTTTGTTATCTTCTTTCTACTCCCATAAAAGTTGTAATCTTAATTTTTTGAAATTTTTTCGAGATTGGTCACTTTTGAACTTTTCATGTTCCATAAGAAGAGAAAACTTTGGATTAATGACGTTTTAATAAAATCATGATACGCGTCATACTCATATGATCTAGATATTTGTAAATTGTATTATATGTATCTAGTCTTATAATAAATACAAATATTTACCATTTTTTATAATTTAATTTAAGCCAACAAAATTAGGTGTAGCATCCATTGTTATGATATTAGGTTGCAATATAGCTCGCCTATTTATATAACAAAAAAAAAATACCCCAATCCTTAGGTATAAGAATACCTATGAATTCTCTCTGATTTCCTATTAGAAAATGGTCACCCATTAAATTCTTTTGATTGGCTACCTTCTAATTTGGTTAAAATATTCTTTATCTTTAGATTCTATAGTAATATTCCATTAATTTAAAACCAATAATAATGTTTAACTTCACAATTTGACGTGTAAAAAAAAAGAAGAAGAAGAAGAAAAACAACCGTCCATATTGGATATAAAAGGTAAGATTATTGACTGTCCCACTCAATTAGTTTTTTTTTTTTTTGTTAATGATACTCGATTAGATTCTTAAATCTTAATTTTGTAATTTTTCAAAGACAAACACGTGGCATAAACCAATACAACAATCACGTGGCACGTATTAAATTTTATTTTTATTTTTTTTGAGAAAAAAATAACTTAATTATTAATATATGATTTATAATAACTTTTTTAGACCTAACTATTTGTAATTAAGTGTATTTTATTTTTATTTTTCTTTGAGATAGATGGGAACTTTTGTGCCCCTTTGTTGAAGAAATTGAACTACCAAAAATTAAGAGATATGAACCGATGAGAAGAAATATATTATTTCCGTAATTTTTTTAAAAAAATATTATACATAAATAGTTACATTTTTTTTTTAATTATTTTAATAATTTCCTTCATTAGAAAAACCTAAAAAGGGACATTTAAGGAATAAAACCAACCTTTCTTACATTCATTTGATTGTATCAAATTCACAATCAAAACTAAATATTCTGATCATATTCTTAAAAACTGCTGCAAAATTATGCTAAATAAAGAGAGAATATTGTAATATTAAGAATATTTTGATGCACTGGATTTGATAACATATAATAAGTTAGTTGTTTAGGATTTATGTTCTAATAATACTTATCCTTTGGAGAAAATTTGATTAAAATATTTTACAGACAATAAGAATGGCTTTTTTTAATCCTTAAATTATATAATCCTTATATAATTAATATAATAATGCATCTTTGTCATATATATCCATGTTAATTTTAATATTTGACAGCTAAGCTCAGCTTCTAGGCTTACTTTCAAATATTTTGGATCATGACAATAAATATTCGATATCTTTTTTTGTCGGTTATTTTGATCCTAATTTTTTTAATTTCTGACATGCATGATCGATATTCACAATGAAGTTATATATATATATATATATATATATCGGAGGTAAAAAATAAATAAATACAATTTCACTTCTAATCAATTGAATTATATTTAAATTAATAAAATTTTATATTTTACCATTAATAAGATATAGAATTATTTGAGAGAGGAAAAGGACAAATTTGATAAAATAAATAATTCAAATATGAATTTTTTAATTGATTGATTTTTAAAAGGACGACCCGTGAACCCAATTATATTCCATGAGGTTTAAAATTTGATTTTAAAAACCAGCATTCTTTTTTTGTTTTGACATCAACTGGTTTAAGAACAATTTTGGATCGCTTACAACTAGTAAGATTATTGTGTTCTTAAAATCAATATTCACATAAATTTATCATTTAAAAAAATGTCATCTAGAGAAGGAAAAAGAATAGTAATCCAGATATATCTTCTCTATAATTCTACTTAAAATAACCTAATTTTCTAAAAACTTCTAAACAACTCATAATTTTTTACATTTCTATCTTGTTTTAGATATTAAGTCCTTTTTAGGTAAGAGAAAAGATATTTTTTCACAATACCAACAAAATATATCCATGACTAAGATGTACAAACTCTTGGACTACCCTCTTTCCAAAATAAATAAATAAAAGAAAAAAAAAACCTTTTGGATTACTCTCATGAAATAGTGCACATGATTCCCTTCATTACTTTTTCAACTTCTTAATAATGTTGAAGATGATCATGTCATCATTTTTTTACCCATTTGGATAGGATAATTCTATAATAATTGAAGAGCCATTCATCATTGTGTCATATCATTTGGCTAGTTTCTATCTTTTGAATGAATTACAAGAAAAATATATATCAAGAACCATTGTTATTTCAACTTCTCCTCAATTAACTTTTTGTTACGTTGAAGATAATTTTTAAAAGTGTTTTTAGTATTAAACATTTTTTATTTAAAAAAACACTTCTAAACATCTTAAAAAATTATTTCAAACATATATTTTCTCTCTCTTGATATATAGAGAAAGTATTAAGGGAGGGTGAATTTGCATCTTGTTAATTATAAATCAAGGTGATTTTATCCTTTTATCACTATATGGGTAAAATTAATGACGTTATTATCTAAAATCTTATAAGCAAAAATCAGAATAACAATCTTTTGGTGGGTTTTCATCAAAACAACACTTATTGTTAAAAACTAATCAAAACTAAGGATGGCAAAATTCCCCGCGGGTTAGAGGCCCCTCGGGGCCCCGACCCTATAGGAGCGGGGAATCCCCGTTTTATAGGGTTAGGGTGAGAAAATTTCCCCCAATTTGTTATAGGATACGAGTATGTGAATACATCCCCCCCGCCCCGTCCCCAACCCCGAACCCGATTTTTTAAAAATATCTTATGTGTTTTATTTACTTTTATCTTTATTTATTGAAAAATATATGTAAAATATGATTATATTGACTAATAAAATATAAAATGTTTAGTATTATGTTTTTTTTTTACTTAAAATGTATATTTTAAATTTATATTTCATTTTTATATTTATTTTTAAATAAAAATTAGAATGTAAAACGGGGAATTTTCCTCTCGGGGAACCCGATCCCCGAACCTGACCCCAATTTTTTGATTAGGGGATAGGGTAGGGTATGAGGATTAAAAATTCTCGCGGGTTAGGGGATGAGAAGTGCATCCCCGACCCCGCCCCGCCTCGTTGTCATCCATAATCAAAACAGCCACTTTGTCTACGGTTCATCCTCATTTTGCCCCTCTCGTATACTGTGTATATTCTGACATGTTTGACATTTCTGATTTTTTTCTTTCCCAATACAGGAAAAATATTATTTTCTCTTTTTTTTTTATTTTATAAAATTTGAAATTCATTTTGCCCCTCATTTATTATCTCTCTTTTATTTCTTTTTTTTCAATGTCCATTCGTTTTTTTCTTCTTCTTTTTTTATTTCTCTTTGCTTTATTATTGTGTTTTAGTATAATATTCTCAGTTTTGTGGTATATTCCATATATTTTAATTTTTATATTTGATTTTAATTGAATTTCGTACATTCTTTCCAATTTCTATATAATGTTTTGTACATTGGTATATCGTCCTCCACTTTACAATGACATTTGAGGAAAAAAAAGATATACGTGATATGCATAATATACATGTCATTTTATCTGGAATAAAAATAAAAAATGTTAACAAACTTTAAAATCAATATATAATTTACACAATACTTAATATACAAAATATACTTATATAGGCACATAACTGTACAACACACGAACTACTTAATATGGACACATAAACACTATTTTGCAAAAACAGGCAAGGATGCTATTGAGACCTCATTATGCATAATATACATAACATACATGTAGTTTTAACAAACTTTAAAATCAATATATAATTTACAATGTATATTGATAGACATGATATATTTGATATGAATACATAACAGTGCAACACATATGATCAGAATCATGGAAGCTCTATCATCCTACCACAAGGCCCCCATCACAAGATCAAGGGCTAGGAAGCTTCAATCCAACCTCAAATCTACATGTCCAAACATTAGTGCATTCGGCCAAGGACTATTTTGCAAATATAGATTCCTCCAAGGGCTTTCTTACAAGAAAAGGAGTTCATTTTGAAGAGGCATACAATGTATTCAAAATAGAAGTCCAATTTGAAGATGCATTTAATGCAAGCCCGATTACATTAATGACACAACTCAAGTTGCATTAAATGCAACACAAGACATCAATGCAACTCAAGGCTTCTTCAAGACAACTTAAGGATTCAATCAAGACTTTCATAAGCACATGTGATCAAAGAGTTTCAGTTACAATGAATCTCAAAATCAGAATTGTAACTCTTTACTTATCGGTTACATTTTGACATTTCAATAGGCTAGTTAATTGTCTTTATTTCTGTCTTTATTATGGCTGGCTGTCTTGTGGCCTTTTTTATTCCTTTATATCAGTTCATTTTCGTGGGTTTGGAAGGCTATAAAGCCATGAGACTTGCTTGTAAGAAATCTGTGTCGACCCGACACTTTTAAATAAATTTATTTCAGAAAACACAGCTGAAGTCTTTTATTTTAAAAAAAATTGCATGGTTATGTTTGAAAATTGGCAAAATCTATTAAATCCACAAGGAACATCAAGTCCCATTCAGGAGTTCAAAGATGTATATCATAAAAACATCAACATTAAGCTCTTATGAGCTAGATACAAAGTACAAATCATCAAAATGATATAAAGTTCACAAAACCATGTACATGGATTTTTACATAACACATAGTCCATCTCGAAATCATCATCTTCTCGATCAAGCGCGCACCAGCTCCTCTTCCACGATCTCAAACATTACCTGAAATGTTTGTAATATCATGAGCTAACAACTTAAGCCCAGTGAGAATAATAAGAATAAAAAGTAAGAATATACCTTAAACTCGCATTTCGATTTGTGTCCAATAACATACTTACTCTTTGCTATCCATCCATTCAAAGAGTTTATAACGAAGTGTTCCACTTTTACTTACCAATTCTTCAATATAATTGTGGAACTACATTCCAATATTTCTGATATGGTTTCATAAATGCATATAGCATTTATATCTCATTTTCCATATATATCTTATACTATATACAAGGTTTACTTTAAATTCTTATTCTCCCAAAGGATGATAGTAATTAGCACACTTAGTCTAATTGTTCATCCATAAATTTGTTATAACATAAATGAGAAAAATAAATAAACTTTGCATAATTATAACATCTCGATTCTCTTTCTCATCTATCATATGCATAAAAGTAATGAGTACATCCCGTAAGATACACATTCGCCATTTATACATGAAATGAAGGTAACGTGGGTATTCAACTCATCCACCATTCCTTTCATTCTTTTCTTTTTCTCTTTTCAATGATGCGAGATGTTATGGTACAATAAATAATGGTGCAAAATGTTATGCATATGCTTGCATATGCTTGTAAAAGTAAATAAAGTAAAGTACGAATATTAAAGAAATCACAACCCACATAAAGTAAATGACATAATGATAAACATAGATAAGAATCTCGGACAAACGATCTATAAATCGAACTCCGGTATCAATAATAAAAGTAAAGATCAAACATAACGATTAACCTAAACCTTCAAGGATTCTAAACTTCCAATAATCCGAGGTTCTATCAATCGTTCTTTAAAGTCTTGGATCTTTTAACTTCCAATGATCCATCTTAAACTCCGAAACTAATCTATCTTAGAATCTTCTAAGATTCGGGGCTTTCATCGAGAAATCCTAAGTTTCTCGCTTAAAGGATTAACTTCGAATCCTAAGGCACTAACTCACTCCCTCTAATCTTAGATTGGATTCTAATCTTAGTTTCCGATTCTACAAATCATCATACTTATTCGTTTTCTATAAATACTTTAAATCCTAACTATTCTCACCTTTGCCAAATAAGATTTTCTCCAAATCTCCGATTTCCCACAAATCAACAACTGAGCAATCGCACCTACAATTCACCAATTGCACAACATATTACAACTCATAACTAATATGCGAACAAGTTTGCATTTTCGGATGAATAGTGATTTCAGATGAATAGTGTTTTTCAAAAATTCGGGTTCAAAATCGTCAAATTCCATGATAGAAATTCATGATTTCAACTTCAAAACTCATTTACAATAAAAAACGAACAAAACCACCTAAAAAGTTTTGAAAACTTACTTTTTGGAACTTCCCTTAGGGAACGAGAAACTTCGAAAAGTTAGGTTGGATAGGTAGCCCTCATCCCTACCAATCCAACGCAACCGAAAACACGACGATCCGCCGAGAAACGAATGAGAAACGAAGAAAAGAAAATTCCATCCATGGTAGAAAGAAAGCCACGGCAAGGAGAAAGGAGAAGGAAGAAGATGAAGTCAATTCTTTGGTCAAATGGCTATTTAAAAAGAAAGTGAATAGTAATTGGATATTTTTAAGAATTTGGGAAATGACGGTTGCGTCCTTTTATGACTTTTGACTTCTAAATCGAAACCCGAAGCTCTTAAATAAATCTAAAGGTGATTAATAATTATTAATTGGCCTATTAATAATTATTAATGTCACCGAAACGAATTTAGAGCATTAAAACGATTAAAACGAATTTCGGTCGAAATTAACTACTAAAATCGAAATTACAAAATAATAATTAAACTAAATACTTAAATTGAAATAAATAAATAATTAAATAACATTAAATAAAAAAAATAAAAAAAATTCACTTCAAAATAATGGGACGTTACAAAATCAGTTATTGAAGTTAAAAAAAAAAAAACAAAGTCTCATTGAGAGCTTTTTGGTTGAATTGTTGTGAGCCGTGCTTACCTATTTATCTTGTCATTCCTTGTGTTTAGGGTGGCTATAGAATCGAGCCATTAGGATTGATCATTCTAATTTGGTGGATTGATTCGAATCTAGAACAAGAAATCCAATTCTTGTCTTTAGATCATTGACCATAAGGATAATCTTTTCTAGCCTTTTTCCTTGAGTTGTGTCAAATGGCATATGTGGGTTCTTTGGTTTTGAACTTTTAGGATCCTTAGTTAAGTTTAAGGGTTCTAAGAGCATTTCGAAAGGGTTTTCGTATCAACATAACAACTTGGTATGGACACATAATAATGCAGTGCAAAAACTGACAGAGAATGGTTATTAGGTCTCATATGCATAATATACATAATTTACATGTCATCTTATCAGTACACTACGAATCATGTCATATTATGGTTACTAGGCCCCATATGCATAATATACTTCATATGGACACATAACATTACAATAACAACAAAAACAACAACAAAAGCACTTGATATGGACACATAATAGTACACTGCGAACAGACAATAATGACTATTAAGGCCTTGTATACATAATATACATAATATACATTTACCAAATTGACAACGAATACATAAATAAAAAATTCTGTATTACGAATGTTATGTATATTATGTGTATTACATACTTTACTTCTAGTAAAACAAACATAACATATATAACTGTAACAACCCGAAATTTCCCAAAACATGGAAATCATAAAATAACAATAGCGGAAGCATTTAATTATCAAATCAGAGTTTTTCTCATTTAAATCAATCATTAAAGCGTTCACAACCGATCGGTTTAATTTAAAACATAAAGTCATTTAAACCAAAAACAATCTTTAAAGCGTTATCAAAGAAAATGCTCAAACTAAAATGAGCTACTTCACTTAGTTTAACAAAACAAAACATGATTCATATCAAATCCCAAAAAATAAATAGAAAGAAAGGTAAATCTTGCCGGCGTGCAAATCCATGCCAACCGAACACCACCTCGAACCACATCAGCCACCGAGATTCTTCTTTCCTTTACCTGAAAAAAATAGTTGTAGCATCATGAGGCTACGCCCAATGAGTAGAAAAATGTTAAAATAAAAATTATGCCATGAGAGATTCTTCTAAGACTTTAAGTCCTTAATCGGCCTCACCGACTTCCGAAAATACTCTTTCACCCAAAGCTCTCATAGTTAAATCGTTCCTCCACACTATCTTTTAATCCGCAAATTAAAAGAATCAAACTTTCGAAATAGTTTTAAACTCTCTTTCTCATTTTAAAACTTTTCGATTTTCAACTTTCCCTAATACCTCTAGTCTACTCTTTGACCGCAACCAAAGAGAGACTATACTCAACAAGGCATTTAAAAACTGTTTTCACATTTTAAATCCTTAAGAGTTTAAAATATTCTTTTCCATTGTACATATGGAATGAACCTGCCCCGTTAAGTGCTATAGAGTTGTGCACAACCGTATAATCTCCCTTAACGGCAAATATTCTTCTTTAAGCAAGGCCTTTGCTTAAAGCGAACCTACTACCATATTACTCGAGGTATTTAAGTAATATGATCCTACACATCACTACTATGATGTTCAAACGAGTCTAAACTCAAACTTCTCGAAATACCCTCGTTCTAGGCCGAAAATTCCCTAATCTTAAATTCTGGAAAATTCCCCTTTAAACCACTCTAAAACGTCCCAAAATCACCCAACATATCACTTTTGGGTTACTTCCAACAACTCTCAATGGTTTACAAGTCTAGAAGCGAAACTAGTCTAAACTAGTGTAGTTTCGCTCCTTTTTCGGACAATCTAAAACTACTAACAATCTAACTAAAATTCAGCGGCATAACGCCTATAATATGCCTCCCAAAACAGCCCCTAAACATAAAGAAAACAATTCAAAGATCTAGAGCACAATATTCGTGAAAGCAATTAACCACCTAGGCTATTCTTTCGACTTAAGGGCACTAATCTCCAAAAAAAAGATATTCATGGACAACAACTTAGAAACATCTTTAAACATCCAAAACATGCATCAATATCCAATTTCAAGTTCAATAAACATAACGAAGTAGTATGGGCAAAACCCGATATCGATTGATGTTATAAACATACAAAAACTCTCTTTTTCACTTCCTAAAACCCATACTTTACTTCCAATATAAAACAGCCTCAAAACCCTCTTAACATGCATATCATCACCCAACAAGCATGCTTAAATAATTGGGGTTTAACTATTAAAGAAAAAGAAAAATTCAAACATACACAATTTAAAGTTTAACAAATTTCTACTCACCTTGAATTGTATTTTCAGAAGCTTACTTATCTTTTAAAAATATGAGGAAATAATCCCCACCTTTTGAAACTTATCTAATTTCAAGAACATCGATACAAAAACAACCTACAACGATGAATTAGAAAATACAAATCGATCAAAGTCGAAAAATCATATCAAACCCGCAGGGTTTTTAAGTCATAACTTTTTCTACAGAACTGATCTTGCTATGAAATTAGCGTTAATGGAAAGATAACGGAAAAACGGTCAGAATGGACTACTTACTTGCGTAAATCGGAGTCCGGATGATGAAGTTATGGAGAATTCAATCCAGGAGATGTCATTTAGGCGAAAATGGGAGAAAATTTGATAAATGGGGGCTGATTTCGGATTAAGGAGGAGGAAGAAGAAGAATTTAGGTTTTAATCCCGATTTTCGTTAATTACGAAAATGCCACTATGCAAAAACAGTCATAACTCATTCATCGGGACTCAGAACGACGAGCCGTCAGTTGCGTTGGAATCGTAATGACGAGACGATCCACATCATCAACTTGTGGTTTTAATTTGGAGGTTTGAGAAATTACTAAAATACGCTTACTTGGTAACGGGTCGTTACAATAACATATATTACATTACATTTCAACAAAATTTACATATATTACAATAATCATCTAGGAACGAAAAAATCCAAAAATGGTGAAAACATAAGAAAATTTTCAAAAAAAAATGGAGGAAATGATTTCAACAATAAAAAGAAACAAACCTTTTGTTAATTCCGGGAAAAAAAAAACATCAATTTTTTTTTTCCAGATCTATACTTTTTTATTTTGGATCTTCAATAAAAAAAACATAGATTTGAGATATATGAAATACTTCTAAACATCTTCAAAAATTATCCCATGAAGATTTTCTTTATCTCTTATATATAGAGAGTATTGAGGATGAATTTGCATCTTGACCCTTTCAATTATAAATCAAGATGATTTTATCCTTTTATCACTATATGGACAAAATTAATAAAAATTATTATCTGAAATGTTAAGATATATGTATTATATGTTTAGTTTCTTTACACGATCATATATATGATATGACAACTATTCAGATTAGTTTTATTTTTTGTCTATTTAAAATCGATATTCTAACTAAATTAGGGGCTCTTGCGAAAATAGCAAAAATAGGTTCAATATTTGTAAAAATAGCAGGAAAAAAACATATTTGCAAAAATAGCAGGAAAATTTAATTCACATCTAAAAAATTACAAAATTGCCACTAGTAATCAGTGATTAGTAATCACTGATTATTGATATCCTGATATTTTGTGCAGTAATCACTGATTACCACTGATTATTTTATAAGTTATCACTGATATCTCTGATAACATTAATGAGGGTTTTTAAAAATCTGCTATATTTGCAAATACTTTTTAAAACTGCTATATTTATAAATATTGCTTAAAAATTCTGCTACCCAATGAAATTTTCCACTAAAATTAAATGGATCAACTGATACCAAATCAAAATTGATTCTTTTTTCCTTTTATTGAAAATTATATAAAATCGAACTGACCAACTCGATTCAATCCAAACTAATCAATGGATTTAATCAATAATGAATTGAACAAAGGCATAAGAAGATGAATAAAGTGTTGAAAAACTAATGGAGAGTATTACTCGCATTATATATTTGTATTATCTCTAAAGCACGTGTTTATGATCATTAAGAACCCTACCCACTATACACAATATAAACCATTCAAAGAAAAATTCAATTTCAGAATATATTCAAAATTGTACTTTTTTATTGGAATATATAATAAATATAAGAAAGAAAATATTGTAGCCGAACGAGGAGATTATCTTAGAATGGCATGGCTGAAATGTTTGAATTATTCTGAGTGAAATGCTTCTTTTTTAAAAGGAATATTAATCCTATTTTTTCTCTCTCTCTAAGCATGGCCACAATTTGGTGAGTGGGTTGTTCGATTGATGGATATCGTTTTTTCAAAAGGTCATACGTTATAATAATGGTATAATTCAAATTCATAGGCTATCATATTATTTTATAAATTAAAATTGATCTGGATATTTATAGATTTATTAAAAAAATTATAACGAAATAAAAAAAAAATTGTGAAGTCAGGAATTTGATGCATGCAAAAAGGAAACGGGGCTTGGCTTAAAACGTCAGAATATTTTTGCTGTTTGTCACTTCAAATGGAGTAAAATAAAAGGTTCCATATTGATATATATATTTATATATAATTTATTTATTTTTCTAAAATATTAATAAATAAATATAACCATTTTAACATAATTCTAAATAAAATAAAATACAAATAAGACCCATGTGATTTTTACCAAATATTTGAACATCTCCTATGATTTAAAAATTACAAATCATACTTCTGTAGTTCCAAATTATTCCAATGAGACATCTCTCCTTTAATGCCATTAATTTTCTTTTAGCCATAAGTTTTCTCGTTTGAACTCCGATTTGGATGATTTAACATATTTTGAAATTTTCATTTCGGGATCTACGTTATGGTCAATTCAAAACTTCTAAATCATTAGAAACCAAAAGCGTTATTGGTGTAAATCATACCTAGTATTTTGATGATAATAAACTCTTTTATTTATTAACAATTTTGAAGTGACCATAACATATAGATTGAAACGAGGATTCTAAAATATCTTGAATCATCCAAATCGGACTTCAAACGAAAAAGTTACGGCTAAAAGAAAATTTATGGCGTTGGAGAGCAGATGTTTCATTAGAATAATTTTAAAGTATAAAGGTATGATTTGCTATTTTCAAACCACAAGGGAGTATTCATACATTTGAAAAAACAACTTATTTACATTTTACTCTTATAAATATAATATTTTTTTTAAACACACACGTTAATTATTTGAATGATTAAAGATACAGAATAATTATGAATATAAGACACATATAAATCAATAATCATTACTTAAAGTGATCCCTTTACTATTGTGAATCAGTTATTTATTATCGTCAAGAAAAGAATAATTTGTTTTTATTTTTTAATATTATATTTAAAAATACTAATTCACGATTTTTTTTTCCTAAATTATTATTTATAATATTTGATCTGAATTTAAAAAAAAAATAATAGAAACCACTCCAATAAATATGCGGTTGGATTTTATTTTCCCTTTAGTTCAGTCGTCCCGCCACCAAAAAAAAAAAAAACCATTAATTAAGGCTTAGATGAGAATCTTTAGGGAATGTCTGTCTATATAAGCTTTTCTTTCAAAGGGTTGTCTTTCAATTGAATTGTCCCTTTATTATTCTTGGACCGACCTATATAAAACCTTGGGGGAGCCCTGCCCTAACCCAACTAAAACCAAAATATATAGTCGTATCAATTTTCATAATTTCTATTTTAGTTTTATTTATTTTTTCTAGTCTACAAAATATGGCATTAGACCTTTCGATGATAGTTTTTTTTTTTAATAAAGATAATTGAGGATGAGAAATTTAATTCTCAGATGAATTTTTCTTAAAATATAACATTAAAAATGGGAGAGGGAGATGGAGAGGGAGATTCATACATTCGATCTCAAGAGAAAATAGCAGGTATCTGACCACTTGAATTATATTCTTATTGATATTTTTATATGAGTACACTACAAAAAAACTGTCAATTTGCGACCAGGAAATTGCGACCAAATGGTCGTTTTTTACCTAAATTGCGACCAAAAATGCGACCAACTGAGTGGTTGCTAAAAAGGCTGGTCGGATTTCAATTGTCGATCGCATGGTCACAAAAATTCGACCATATGGTCGCAAAAAATTTTGGTAGCAAAAAAGTCAAACTTTTGAAAATGCGACCAAATGGTCGCATTAAAAGGGACCATATGGTCGCATTTTATCTTCAATAAAGTGACCATTTGGTCACATAAAAAGTGACCAAATGGTCGCATTTTTGCGACCAAATGGTCACTTTTAGGCTTCGATTAAAATGCGACCAGGATGGTCACCTAAAAAGTGACCATCCTGGTCGCATTTCATGTGAAAGATAAGTGACCAATTGGTCACATAAAAAAGTGACCAAATGGTCGCATTTTTGCGACCAAATGGTCACTTTTATTCTCAGTTAAAATGCGACCAGATGGTCACCTAAAAAGTGACCATCTGGTCGCATTTTATGTGAAAGATAAGTGACCAATTGGTCACATAAAAAAGTGACCAAATGGTCGCATTTTATGCGACCAAATGGTCACTTTTAGGCTCAGTTAAAATGCGACCAGATGGTCGCCTAAAAAGTGACCATCTGGTCGCATTTAAGAATTTTTTTTTTAAATTTAAATTTCAATAATTAGTTAATTAATTATTAATTATTAATTATTTATTAATTATTTATTTAATTATATTAATTGAACTAAAATTAATTGAATTAAACTCAAATTAATTTTAGTTTCAATTAATCTAATTTTAATTTACTTTATTTCAAATTAATTGATTAGAATACTTAAACAAAATTATTCTAATTAATTAATCTAATTGTACTTTACTTTAATCAAATTTTAACTAAAATTAAGTAATTAAACAATTTTTATTTATTCATTAAATTAAAATTAATTAATTAAATTAGTGTAATTAATTAATTTAAACTACTTAAGTATAATTGAAGTTAAACTATTTGAATTAATTACCCTACTTTAAATTAATTGATTTAATTAAAGTAATCTAAATTACATTAATTAAACTAAAATTAAAATTTAAACTAGTGTAATTATAAATTAATTTAGTTTAATTTTATTAAATTAAAGTAAACTATCTTAAATAAACTAAATTAGATTAAGTAATTAAATTAATTACTACTTAAATTGAATTAAAGTAAACTAAGTTAGATTAATTAAACTATTAGATTAATTAAACTAAAATTACTTAAAGTAACAAAATTAAACTAAACTAATTAATTAGTTAATGTAAACTAAAATGCTATGAATTAAACAAAAGTAAACTAAGTAATTGATTACACAAATTTAGATTCATTAAACTAAAACTAATTAAATTAACAAAACTAAACTAAACTACTAAATTGAAAACTAAAAACTAAAACTAAGTAAAATAAATTCTTAAACTAAACTTCAATTTTATACGAAAACTAACCTCGTAATAGAAACCGGGATTGGGGTTTGAGGGTTTTAGATTTAGAGTAAGAACCAGGAACCAGGAACCAGGAAGAAATAATGGGGAACGGGAGAGGGAAAGAGAGAAAAGAACAAAAAGAGAGGAAGAAAAAGAGAAAGGAAGAAAAGCGAAACGGGGGAAAGGAAAACCGATGGGAATTTAAATTAGATTTTGCGACCAAATGGTCGCAAATATGTAATTATGACAAGAAAGCAAAGCGCGCGTCTTTGGGGAAAATGGCGACCAACTGGTCGCATTTCTTGAGATATTTGCGACCATATGGTAGCATTTCATGAAAAAGCGACCATATGGTCACCACTTTACCATGATCCATAACAGCTGTCATATCACGAGTCCCATCAATAATTGCGACCATCTGGTCGCAATAATGAAATTCACCGCCAAATATTGCGACCAGATGGTCGTAATCTTTAAATTCACCGCCATAAATTTCATGGAAATTTAAATTTACCGCTCATTTTTGCGACCATATGGTAGCCCACGCCAAATATTGCGACCAGGATGGTCGTAATTTTTAAATTCACCGCCATAAATTTCATGGAAATTTAAATTTTCCGCTCATTTTTGCGACCAGGATGGTAGCCATTTTACTTATATTTTTTAAAAATATAATTATAAAAATCGACCAACCTGGTCGCATTTCACTTCTAAATTACTACCATGTGGTCACCTTTTTGTGTGAAATTGCGACCACTTGGTCGCAAATATAATTTTTTTTTTTTTTTTTTTTTTTTTTTTTTTTTAAATCTTTCCTTAAAAGAAATAGTTTTAATTAATTAAACACATACACACACATTTGAATAATCAAGTTAACGAAATATCTCATTCATCATCGTCTCCAAGAAGTCCGTCACATACGTCTTCTTCTTCTTCGTTTCTTCATCGATTCATCGTCTCGAATAAATTCAAGATCAATGTCACGTGCGTGAGAAGTGGAAGCATGTATATCATCATCATCATGCAATGTTATCGTTCCATCGTTCAAAGGGACGAACAGATTCGCATCCCGACCATCGTCGATTGCACGAGATCGTATCTCATCTTCTTGAAAAGCAACGACTTCCTCTGCGTGGTCGTCTTTCTCGGACAAGTTTTCTTCTACCTGGCGTGGTTTAACTTTACAAACAACTAACCAATCTGCCCGGATCTCGTCTATTAATCGGATAGTTCAGGTAATAAACTTGAATCGCTTGTGAAGCCAGGGACGAACCTATCGGTGCGTGCGATATGCTTAGACTTCTTTACCTCAACGATTTGTAAATGATCAATCTTACGGACTCGCCTCGTCTGGTTGTCTCGAACCAAGTGCGGTTGAACAGAACAATGCGTTTTAGCGTCGGACTTGCGTATTGAATCTCAAGAATCTCATCGATTACTCCAGTAATCGTCTTCGTTTGTCTAGAACACGTGACCTTTTATGCAAACACCACCGTTGTTTGTTGCCCTGCTTCACCGAATGCGCCTTCGTTTGAAATCAGAATCGCTTTCCGACGTATCCACCATACGACCTTGCTATCCGTCCAGGTCCCTTTGCTAAAGAAATGATGCGAGGATCATCCACCAGGTAATGTAGGGGAGTCAACCTGTGTCATTGTCCACATACGGTAATGTTAGGAAGATAGTAATTGTTTCAACATAATGCAACAGTTGTTTGAAAATTTAAAATAACTCACGTATGCACTGAACCAAGAACGAAACTCTTTGTCGATTATTGACCCCTCCTCGGCGTCGTAAGACCAACTCGTGTCATTCGAACGTATACGTTTAGAAATAATCAGTATGTTACAAAAATAGTTAGCAAATAGTTTGTAATTGTTTATGCTATGGAATAATGTTAAGTTACAAACTCACTCTATGTAAGGCTCGATCTCTGGCGATTGCATAACACGTATGTCCGCATTACGTGATACTCGAGAATCGGTCAACGGCCTTGCACCGATCTTCCAACTGTCATGCCAGGTTCCGTAAAAATCGGCAAGTCGTTCATGTCAACACCTTCAAGTAAATTATCGACAACGTTTCGTTTTGACGGTCGAAATCGCTCTGCAATGTGTTGATCAAAGTAGTATGAACAAAATGTGGTAGTCTCTTGCGTCAGTGCGCACTACGGATAGATCCTTCTACTCGTGATCTATTTCCAACCATCTTTTTCAACCGGCGTAAGTACTGTGGGTACAAAACATTATTAACATTCGATGATCAACATGTCTTGATTCATACGCGTACATTACAAAATAACTGTGCTTACCTTTCAAATGGGTACATCCAGCGATAATGTACGGGACCCCCTAAGAATGCCTCGTATGGAAGATGCCTGGAAGATGCTCCATGGAGTCAAAAAAGCCAGGTGGGAACATTCGCTCCAACTTACAAATAATAACGGCGATCTCTGAACTCATTGAAGCGACAGTAGCTTCCGTCAGCTCTGTACATGTCAAGTCCCTGAAAAAAACACTCAACTGGGCAAGCGGCTCCCAATGTCTATTCTCTAGGAACGGTCTGAACGCGACGGGCATCAATCGTTGCATGAATATATGACAGTCGTGGCTTTTCATCCCGAACATGATATGTTTTTGACTGTCTATACACCGACTCAAATTAAACGTGTCCGGTCCGGAATTTGATGGATTTGATCCACTCAAATAATGTTTTCTTTTCATCGATCGTCAACATGTACTTTGCTTTTGCGTAATTATCATTGTCGTCAGGCTCCAACTCAGGACGGTCACATATCTCCCGTATATCATAACGTGCCTTCAGATTGTCCTTCGTTTTTCCCAGAACGTTCAAAATCGTATTGAAAATGTTGTCAAAGAAATTCTTCTCGATATACATTACATCAAGATTGTGTCTAATCGGTAGATCTTCCCAATACGGTAGATCCCAAAAAATACTTCGTTTCTTCCAACCCGTGTTTTTTCCAATCGCATTGTTTGCACTCTCTCACCTTCCACCGGTAATCTTACGCATCCCTATAGTATCTATACCGTGCAGAACTGTCTTCCACTATACATGGTCGGGGGGTTTGTTTTCTTACTCGTCGACCCTTCTTCCGATCCACGCCGTTTGAACCGGCGTGTGATTCAAAGGCAAGAATCGACGGTGACAGTCAAACCAACAAGTTTTCCGACCGTTTCTGAGATAAAATGCATCTGTGTCTAGCATGCAATGCGGACATACGTATGTCCCCGCCGTACTCCATCCTTTAAGAGGAGGAGATTGAGGTTCACACAATTAACTATAATGACTAAGGAAAGCAATAACAAAAGCTAAACACCGACTCAAAAATGTATATGAAAGCAATTAAATATCAACATACCTGACAGCATTGAATACGCAGGGAAGTCACTGATCGTCCAGATTAACGCGGCGCGCATCAAGAAATTTTGTTTCTTCGAAATGTCGTGCGTCATAACACCGTCACTCCACAACCTTTTCAACTCGCAATAAGTGGTTGCAAATACACATCCGGTTTGCTTTTGGACTTTTCGCCCAGGTACGATCACCGTTAGAAAAATCACCGGGTCTCGCTGCGACATCGAGGGAGGCAAGTTATACGGGGTTACCATGACCGCCAAACCGAATATTGTGCCCAGGATGCCCCGACCCGGTTGAAGCCATCTGTGCATAAGCCCAATCGACGTTTCTCGGATCTTGTGCAAAATCCGGATGACAATTATTTAAATGCTTCCATGCCGCAAAGATCTCGAGGGATGTCTCATAACACCTTCATCCTGTGAATGCTCGTGATGCCATCTCATGTGCGAGGTCATCACATCCGATGCATACAACCGCTGGCGTGGGGTCGGGATAAATAGAACATGCGGGCATTCGAATCAGCTGCGTTTCCCTTGTTTGTATCTTGGAAGAAAACAGGATTTGCAATGATGCAGTCCTCATCCACATCCCAAAATCATGCATCCGTTTTGACACGAATCTATTTTCTCCACGGGTAATCCAAGTCCCTCCACAAGCTTTTTCGTGTCGTACAAACCGTGGGGCATATTATTTTCTTCCTGGAGCGCATCGACGAAACCACGATGCAATCGCATCAAATCCTCTACCCAGGTATGTTGTCATGCGCCTTTATATTTAAAAGTTCAGTAGCGGCAGACAAGTTGACTTACCTCACACCCATCGTACAATGGTCGGTTGTCGTCTTTAGCATCTCGTGCATCTTACGTGCTTCCTGGATTCATTTCCTCTTCTACAACCCGTTCATCTTCGTCTTACGTTTAAACTTTCACGGAAATTTTCATTGCCCCCATACCCCGCACCATCAATTATCATTTCTTGCATCCGACAATCCGTAGTTCATCATTCCGTTCGTCTTGAACAACCTCTACATTCGAGCCGCTACCTTCGTATCGTCTCGATTCCTGTAATGCAAGTCGAACATTTCCTGTGTTTCCCCAAAAACACCCAGGTGATAATAATTCGCACAAACCCCCAAGTATAAAGATGCACCTTCAACTCAGAATCCTAGGTTGATTCTCCTATTGTCGCATTTCCTGCACGGCAGGCGTAGCTTTCCACCATACTTTTCATAATAGACGGTTGTCATGCAAAACTCAACAAACTGTTCAACCCCCGCCACGAACTCATCGTTCAAATACCCGTCTATCAAACGAACATACATCCACTCTCTCATTTTCTTTTTACTTAATGCTAAGAAACAATGGGTGGAGGGGTTTTTATAATGGACTCCTCTGCTCATTTGCGACCAGATGGTAGTATTTTTGCTACCACCTGGTCGCAATTTCCCGCCAAATTTTCCCGCTATTTTCCTCACTGCCCCGGGTCACATCAAGTCAGAATTTACGACCACATGGTCACTTTTTGGGTGACCACTTGGTAGCTTTTATCCCACCAAATTCTTTATCAATTATTGGTCCCATAAAAATCACATAATTGCGACCATCTGGTCACTTTTTATTGCGACCACTTGGTAGCTTTCTTCCCTCCAATTATAAGCTACCACTGCTCACTTTTGGTCACCAAAATTGCGACCATCTGGTCACTTTTTATTGCGACCACTTGGTAGCTTTCTTCCCTCCAATTATAAGCTACCACTGCTCACTTTTGGTCACCAAATTTGCGACCATATGGTCACTTTTTATTGCGACCACTTGGTAGCTTTCTTCCCTCCAATTATAAGCTACCACTCTCACTTTTGGTCACCAAATTTGCGACCATATGGTCACTTTTTATTGCGACCACTTGGTAGCTTTCTTCCCTCCAATTATAAGCTACCACTGCTCACTTTTGGTCACCAAATTTGCGACCATATGGTCACTTTTTATTGCGACCACTTGGTAGCTTTCTTCAATCCAATTATAAGCTACCACTGCTCACTTTTGGTCACCAAAATTGCGACCATTTGGTCACTTTTTATTGCGACCATTTGGTAGCTTTCTTCCCTCCAAAATTACGCGCCATTTTTTGCTACCAAGGAACATTTTAGTCACAAAAATGCGACCATATGGTCGCAAAAAAACACTTTTTATTGTGACCATTTGGTAGCTTTCTTCCCTCCAAAATTACGCGCCATTTTTTGCTACCAAGGAACATTTTAGTCACAAAAATGCGACCATATGGTAGCAAAAAAGTGACCAAATGGTCACTTAGAGTCAACCTTCAAAGAAAGTGATCAGGTGGTCACCAAAAAGCTACCATATTTTTTTGGTCGCAAATTTCTGGTCGCATTTTGACAGTTTTTTTGTAGTGGTATTTGATATATCACCTATTTATTTTATAAATTTAGTTGTCTATTATAAAAGTAAGATCGATATAAAAAAAAACTGTCAATAAAGCTTCCAAATCTTGTTAAAAGGTGCATAGATTAGGTATGCATAGGTGCTATTTACGGTATGATACTAAAAAATTATGAAACATTTTTTTTTCTAATTTATTTTAAAAATAATAAAAATTTGATTTATTTTTTAAAAATAGTCCGTTTTTACCTTCATAATTAATGAATTATTGAACTTAATTTTATTGCTTTTATATGGTTGAATGGTTAATCTTATTGTATTTTTTTATGTTTATAGTTGATATATTTAAATTATAATTTAATAATTTTTTAAGTTTGATTCATTTTTAAGATTTTAATAAATTTATTATATAACGAAAGAAATATTACTCTATAAAGTTTAAATGGTATAAAAATTTTATGAAGTTATTTTTTTAAATATATATTCTTCATAATTTATCCTAAATTTGAGAAAAAAAAAGTCTAATGTTCTCCTCAATCAATGTTATAGAAAGAATAACTTCCCAAATTTCTTTTTCTAAAACATTCAATCCCCTTTTTCTTTTTTCTTTAAATTACTAGATTCATCATTTCTTTTAATTAAGTTTAGATATGATCAACTTTATAAAGATCCAAATTCGAGATATCTCTCGATCATGATAAACACTATATTAAATTGATTAAAAAATAGAATTGAATTAAGATTAATTTCCTAATTAATTTATAATTAATTAACACCCTTTTCAATTTTCATATCAATTTTTAAACATTTTAACAATTATTTTATTCCCAAAGAATAATATGCCCATTGAGAGAGAGAGATGTACGGGTAGATATTTTAATTCCTCCTCCACTCGGGTATATTTGGATAAGCATGCTTGGGAATTCGGTCAGTGGCCAATTGAATTTGAAAGCAGCTTAAATTAACATTATGAATAGAGAGAGAGAGAGAGAGAGAGAGAGAGAGAGAGAGAGAGAGAGAGAGAGAGAGAGAGAGAGAGAGAGAGAGAGAGAATGAAATCAGCATATATTAACCTTTGAAATCAGCATATATTAACATTATGAATATTATATTAATGTTTCATTTTGGAAAATTTTATTGAGTACCAGATTTTGATGTAATATTTATAAAAATAGCAACTTTAAAAAATATTTATAAATATAATAATTTTTTAATATGTTAATCAGTGATTAATGTGTGTACCGGTGATAAATTTAATATTAAATTAAAATTATATAATTCAATGTTTATTACTGATTCACTTAATTAAAATTTGATATATTTATAAATATTTTTAGAGCTGTTATTTTATAAATATTATTAAAAGAAATGTTTAGATTTACAAATCCACCCTATTGTAAAACCACCATATTATTATTAATTGATTCTGTTCCAAAAATAAAATAAAAAAGCATCATATTGATTCTTCTTCTTCACAATCACATCTTATCCCGAGGCAATGGCTTGGACAGTCGGATATTATCGGTCTTATTTGAAGTCTTATCTACGTGTGCGACTAAGCTATTTGTTTTTTCTCTCTTTTTTTTTTAATAAAAAATAAAAGATAAATATATTTTATATTTTATTTTTGATCATTTTATATATATTTAGTTGCTATATATTTTATTTCAATGCTATATTTTTTTTAAGATTTTACATTAAATTAAAGGAGAAAAAACTTGAGCATTTGATCTTATAAAAGAGAGCATGAATGTCTAGCCAATTTAATTATATTCATATTGATTATTTTAATATCATTATTGTACCTTAAAATAGACATCACATGTCAAGACTTGTTACTATTAAGAATTCATCAAAATTTAAAATCTCTCACATTTAATTGTTTTTTAAGATGTTAAAATGCTTATTTATACCTAAATTTAAATATCATTTAAAACTATATTTGTATAAAAAAAATCCATTAAATTTAAAAAAAAAAACATGTATTTTATCAAATTACATTAAATTGAGAGAGAGGAGACTCGAATGGAAGGGAGCAGATGACATGCCTGACGATTTGTGTTATACTCTAATTAACATATATTTTGCATTTTTCTATCCTATGTCTACATAGTTTTAAAATAATCTATAAACTATATATTTTTTTCCTTTATCTTCTTCTCTGATGACAATTTTTTTTAAAATGAAGTCTATTAAGTTGTGGTTACATTTTGACTTTATTTCAAAAGGAAGACATTAGGTCGAGAAGAGAAATCACATGAGGACTCAAACCAAAAAAAAACTCCAATTAGTCATTGAATTATGATTAGTATGTATTAATTATGATCAAATTGCTCAATGTAAAAGGAACAAAAATAGGTCCTTCCATACCCGAAAATCAATATCTAAGACCCCTTTGTCAACAGACAAGAAAACAAAAACCCTGAGGGGACGTTTGGAAGACGGATTAGGGTTTGGTTTGGTGGGCTTCAATAGCTTACCCCATGTTTATTATTATGGATTTTGAACGGTAATATTGATGAGTTTACTAACCCCTCATAAAATAATTAAACAACACAAAATTCAAACTAAAACATCCCTAACAAACCCAAGTTTATATAACCCCAAATTTATATAATCCATAGCCCCTACACATCCAAACATAGACTATCTAAACCTACCCCACCCCACCTTCCAAACACCCCTAAAGAGGTAAATAAATATAGTTGAGAAACTAATTAGGCTAATTGTCAAGGATTGAATATGAAAAATCTCTCGCTAACGCATATATTATTGTCAATCCATTAATTTTATTATAATAACTCGAATACGTCAAAACTTATTTTCTTGATTCGATATATTTATTAATATTTCTCTTACACGTAAAGTCTTACTCACATCCCTACATACATTGAATAACAATATATCAAGGTCTGTAAATATGTACAACAAATTTATATTATATATCATAATATCATAATAATACTTTCTTATAAAATAAACTTTTAAACATTTCCTTTTAATAATATCTAAAAAAATTTATATATATATATATATATATAGCATTTGCAAATCTAATAAATTTTTGGGTAATATTTATAAACATACAAAGTTCTAAAAAATATTTGTAAATATGACAATTTTGATCCAATAAATCAGTGATAAACACCCAATTACAAATTTTTACACTAAATTTATCAATGATACACACATTAATCACCCATTAACATAGTAAAAATTACCATATTTGTAAAAAAAATCAGAATTGCTATTTTTATAAATATTGCATCAAAATTTAGGGGCATTTTCAAATATGTTAGAAATTTTGATAATATTTACAAATTTGTTAGGAAAAAAAAAATATTTACAAAAATGTTAGAATTTTAAAAATTCTGAGTATATCAGTCAATCATTATTAGTATATCAGTGAACTTTTAGTATATCAATGGTAGTTTATCAGTCGATCATTAATATTCTATCATTGATATACTATTATATATCACTGATATACTATTAATTATTTACTGATATACTAATAGATTGACTGATATACTTGACTTTTGAAATTATAACATTTTTGTAAATTTTTTTTTTCCTAACATTTTTGTAAATATTTCACTCAATTATAACATTCATGTAAATTTTCCCAAAATTTACTGCCTAATGAAATTTCCCACACACACATATATATATATATATATATATATATATACTATTTAATAAATTTTTTTTTTGATAAATACTATTTAATAAATATGAATATAGATATAGATATAGTTTAAATTTGAAAATATAGTATTAACATTAAAGCTTTTCACCTTTCCACAAAAGTAATGGTAGAAAGATTCAACCTATAATTATACTTTAAAATAAATTACTTTTCACTCATTGAGTTATTTTATGGACTATTTCACTTAATTAGCATTAAAAACCAAATTTTATGTATGGTAGTGACAGAAGGAGATGATTTATAATGAAATAAGAGGGAACATTAACCCCTAATTATTTATATTAAATATTAATATCACGAGTATCTCAATTATTAAAAATTAACAAAGAAACGAAAAACCAAACATAGAAAAAGAGGGACTTGGTAAATTAATATAAAAATGTGTCCCGTCCCATTAGAAAAGAGGACTTAGGTAGCGGACCACCCAAAAAGGTGAACTATAGGTTTGACCCTTGAAATCAAATCAGGGAACAAAATAAAGTTGCCTCTTGTCATTAGGCATTAATCCTAGCTTCATTTTAGAGCTTTCACTTCATAATCGTCAAAGCCCTATTCTTTATGCCTAACAAACCCTTTTTCTATTTGTTTTTTATTCATAGAACTCCAATGTTGAATTAAAATACTTCTACTCGACCTATCTCTTCGTTTCCTACATCAGTTGAGAAAAATCCTATTGCACAAAATGATATATCACTCATCTTTATATTGAATTATATTACATTTTCAAGAGAAAAAAAATATTATCAGATGAGATTGTTAATAGAACATATTTGTTTTTTTTTATTTGATTATTAATGCGAAAAAAATAAAAGAGTCATGGATTGAACTCAAAAGATTTTTCTACATTAGAAAAGTTGTTTGAGTTAATTTTTTTTTATCTAATATGAGTAGTTCGAACTAAGTAATGAACTAACTCATCTTTCGATTATGTAATATTTAAATTATAATAGTTTGCGTTGGTTAAATTATTTATTTTAAAATATGACAAAATAAATATGGTTGGTATTTTAAGGATCTATTTTTCTTGTTTTCACTTATTAAATTAAAGAGAATGGTTTAATATCATATTTATTTTATAAAAATAATAACAAAGATTCAAACCAATTATTTTTTTTAAATCATTAGAGAGTAAAAAAAAAAGTTAATAATAGTTGTTTTAGTGATATGAAATTAATATATTTTGATCAGTTCTATTTAATCCTAACAAATTATAGAGCTCTTATATATATATAATTAGGGGAGTGAAGACTCGAAACTTTTAACTTCAACAAAAAAAGAGTATTTACTTAAGTAGTTGAGCTATGTTCATATTGATTAGTAAAACTTGTATCAATTCATATATCTAAATGTCCAAGTCAAAATAATAGAAAATTATAATCTCGAAATCGACACGAATAGTAGGTCTAAATGTAAGATTTTAAGAAATGAAATGCACTACAATTATTGGCATATGGTTAATGATACGATTTTATATTTTATGTATTAGGTAGGGACTTGATTGAGAGGATAACATGGAATCAGAAACGCCCACAGTTGAAAAGTTGAACTTGATAAAGATTTGCTTCTACTCATTGAAAACTTGACTTCTTTTTTTTTCCAAATATATTTGGTCAAGCTAATTGGAATATAAAATTGTTGCATAAGAAAATAAGAAGTAAGAAAACCAATTGCCCTTTTTGCCGACACTTTTCATTTTATTACAATGGAAAAATATAATTTTAATCCTTAAAAATTAATCATATTTTAAATATGATTTTTTATTTTTTTAAAACATTATTTAAAATTCTTAAGGTTTTTTTTTATATATAAATCTAGCCTTTGTATTAAAATTTAAAATAGGATTTAGCCAGAAAATTATAGGATTCGCTTAATGGTTTAAGTTATTGACTTAAATGAAATTTATGTTTACAATAAATAGCTTATTTTATTTTTACATAAATATTAGTTCAAGCTTTAATAATAATGACTTAATTTAAAAGATATTATAATAATGTAAAAACTAAAATAGAAAGATAGACAAACCTACGATTAAACTTAAACTTTTGAAGGGTCAAATTAGAAACAATGATACATCATAAATATCTGAACCTTATTATCACTATTCTAATTTAATCTAAATTATTCTCAATATTAAAATTAATTAATTAAAATATTATATATATTTTTTAAATAATAATAAAAAGAGCTAATATCACATATACCCAATATCGAGTCTCAGTTTTCAAAAAAACCACAAACATTGAAAAATATCAAAATTACCCAACACATAATTAACCCATAATTGTTTTATGAAAATTTGATTATAATTGATATATTATTTTTGTAAATTTATATTATTGATATAAATTTAATACTAGAATTTACATTACTGATAAATTATTGTTGTAAAATTACATCTATGATATATCATTAAATTAATAGAATATATAAAAATGGGTAAATCTGATATAAACATAAAAATATGGCATATGTGAAAACAAAACTCAAAAGTTGGCTATCACGCATAATTTTCCTAATAAAAATAATAATAAGTGGAAGGCTCCCGAGGGGCCTCGTTGGATGGTAAACAAAAAAGTCAAATTATGCATCAACTGGGACCCATGAAATGACTTGAATGGAGTTTAATGACGGTCAGTTTTGGCTGCCCGTCCCGTCCAACTAATTTAGGCTTTTTCTTCTTTTATTTTCCGCGTCTCATTTCTTTTTCTCCCTGCGTCGACGTCGTTTTATTGCGCCAAATTCAATTCCATGTGGTATCTATGTCGTTGACCTTCGCGTCAAATTTATCGATTGTAATTCAAGTGGTTTGATATTAATACTTTATACTAATTGAGTTTTGGGTTAACAAGCCATATAGCTTCTTTTTTCAGGAAATAAGAGTGTATAGTCAGCCCTCTTATTTTTAGCGTACATGGCCCCGATTCAATAGCCACTTACCGTGAATTTACGTATATGCCAATGGAAGGGGGTGCCACGTGTCAGAAGAGGTTATATGTTAAAAAGAGAAAGACAGCTAGAGTACATGTCCCATCATGTTAAAAAGAGGAAGATAGCTAGAGTACATATCCCATCACTTCAATATTGAAAATAGTTTTCCCCCATTTTTTTCTTGTCTAAAATTTGAAAATACATTATTTCCAAAAACGTTTTTGGCCATCCCTGCTTCTCTCTCTTAGGTTTCATCTTCTTCCCAAAATCAGGTTAGTAAGTTAAACAGTTCATTTCATCATTTGATCTGTTTAAGAAGGTTAACTATTTTAACATGCATCATCCTGCCTTCCTTCAAAACATTATCAGTGCGGGTTATCAATGGCGAATTCAGGGGATAAATCAAACGAAACACCAGTTGAAAATCAAGATGCAACAGAGGTAGTGTTCAACTTTGTACTCAAATCGTGATTACTTTTGTTTTACGTCTAATATTTTCATACTTTGAAGTAACCCCAATATATTTTCGTTCTTCTTTGAAAAGAAAACAAGAGGATCCACTACTCCCCGAGAACGTCATGTGAAGCATCTCGCTGTAAAGGTGCGACATCCACAATAAAAAAGACAAAGAAAAAAGCTACATGAAACGATGATGAGTATTGGAAGTGTTTTATGTTTGTTGACACATTCTGTTAAATACTTTGTTTCATTTTGTAACATGAATTATGGTTAGACTTGTACTTATAAATGGTTTATGTTTGTTATGTGTGCATTTGGATATATGTGTTCATTTAAAAAATACTATCGTGTTATTTTAAATTCTTCTAAATTAAATGTTCAACCAATTACTAATATACAATTGCGGTACTCACTGTACCATGTAGTTTCAGTTGCTAAATATATTATAGTTACACTGAAACACTTCACACGGAAATACTCGTATTTTTTAAAATATTCATACTCAACTAAATGGTTCGTTTGTTGGTGCATGTGCAGAGGTACCAACTGTAATATCGTGATTTTGGTACATCGTATACATCTGCAAATGATGAACATTTACTAATAAACTATTCGATACTCACTGTACCAAATAATTTAATGTACCTCATATATTTGGTGCAATGTGTAACACAAGACTCCTAACAATCTTAAACACATAACTACTCATGTTTTCTTAAACGGTCATGCTCAAAATATTCTGGAAAAGGTGCAAACCCGAAACCATAAACACACAGAAATACTCGTATTTTCTAAAATATTCATACTTAACTAAATGGTTCGTTTGTTGGTGCATGTGCACATATATCAACTGTACTATTGTGATTTTGGTACGTCGTATACATCTGCAAATGATGAACATTTACTAATAAACTATTCGGTACTCATTGTACCAAATAATTTAATGTACTTCATATATTTGGTGCAATGCGTAACACAAGACTCCTAACAATCTTAAACACATAACTACTCGTGTTTTCTTAAACAGTCGTGCTCAAAATATTTTGGAAAAAAGTGCATAACTTCAAACTCAGATTTTAGAAACATTTTGGAAAAATGTGCATAACTTCCTAAGAAAGACTCACCAATAGTATTGGAATAAACAAAAAGGTACAAATCAGTCCTAGATTCCCGTGTATCTCACCTACCAGCCACTATAGCCTTGTCAAATCAAACTTAGACAAATCATTTCATTTCTAGGGGGTATATATGGTATGAAATCAGACGAAAAAGCATTAAGGAGGCCATCTACTCTAAAATTCAGTATGGTGGCTATACATTGAAATTAGGGATGCAAATGTGGCCATATGCTCAATTAACTCTTGAGTTTTTTTATATAACTAGACATCAGTACTGAGCTCGAGTCTTCTCTCCCATTTTATATTCTTTTGTTAAAAAGGTATATTGTTTTTTTGATACTATCTTGATAAATAAAATAAAATATTTTATTTGATATAATTTCACATCTTCCCCCTCTTGATTTAATATTATAACACTGAAAAACGACCCTACATCATACTTTCAAATATTAAAAAAAACTTAAAATATTAATTGTGATAAGATTATTGCTATCATTGTATTGACAATTAAATGTTAATTCAAAATTTAGAATAATGGTTTATTTCTTCCCGAAATTGTTATCTACCCCATTTATGATAATATTTTATCAAAATATATAAAATACCCTAAACTATGAGAAATACTTGACTACTTAAAGTAACTAACGGTATTTATGTAAAACTTTAATTTTAATAACATGAAACGATAAATCCCGTGATGTTTGGAAGTCATGATTTTCACTATAAGAATAATAGAACATAAATAAAACATACCGTTCTTCAAGAAAACTCGATAATCACAGTAGATGAATTTGGTGTAGATGAGTCCTAATTTCTCTCTCATTACCCACTTTAATTGCACAACATCGATGGAGCAACGTACACATAAAGAATGTTAATTTTGGGTTGGGTTGAGAGAGGACCAAGACTCGTATTTATAGATGCTAAAAGTTATGTCTATTCACGAATAGACAATGACCACAATGAATGGTTATGTCTTTTCCATCAAAAGACATAACTATTTAAAGAGTCATTACCTTTCATTTTAGTGTCAATGGACACTTTAAAGAGACGTGTCCTTACACCAATAGCTAAATGGATATAATCATTAATTAATTATTAAACCGCTATTAATTATCATTTGGGTCACAATAATTTCTTACAATTTAAAAGCCATTGGAAAATTGCCACCTAAATAAAATTTGCAACTTTTTTTTTTCAATTTTTGTGCATGTGTAATTCAAATTTATTTTAAACATTTTTGGCTGCTTAAATTTCCCTAAACAACACTATGTATTTCAACTTTACCTTTGCTAATATTTTAAAAAGTTTTGATCGTATCCTCCAAAAAAACAATTTATGTTGATTTTACCTTCTTTTTTTGTGTGTTTTTTCCATTAAAATGTCAGTAGAAAGTTGACGTGTTATTTATGTTCTAAACAAAGATTGATGTGTGTTTGAACAATAGTGGATTAAAGAAATAATTTGAAATTTTACTTATATTTTCAAATTGTTTAATTTAATTATAAAAAATTTATACGATTTAAATAGACGACATAATTGGTGGATTTACTATGAAAATAAAGTTTATGAAGAAAAAATTATTCTCCAATTAAATCTCATTGTTGATGTCAAAAATGTTAATAACAAATATAAAATTTATTTCATATTTATTTCTCTTTGAATCGAGTTTAAATTTAAACTTTTTTTTTTATTTCCAAACTTTATTTAATATTTGTATCTCCTCTTTGTGATTATCACCTATATATTTTATAATTAAAAACTAATGTAACTACTTTCACTTACTTATAAAATAAATGAAAATATCATAACTAATATTCACCTATTTAATTATTCTTCCCATTTTTAAAAATTATATTCAACTGTTTTTACTTTTCTTCTCTTGATCTAATTATTTAAGTTTCAATTTAAATATGAGCTATATCGTCTTATTTAATTACAATTCCAACTCATTTATTCAGTACTATTATACATCAAAAGATTTTTTTTCCCAAAGTAAAATAATACCAATGATTGAAATAAAATATAAGATCAAATTTTAAAATTAAAATAGAATTTTTAAAAGAATACAAAAATTTTGAGAAAAAAATATGTAACAATATAGATTATAAACCTAACAATAATAATAAATGAGTTGGAAAAACGAGATATTTTGAAGTTGGCGTTACCACGAAACGAATCCGGTGGGGGGGGACCATCTGAGAAGAGATGTCGTTTTAAAACCGATAACGACGTGTCGTCTTCAACTTTAAGTCACCGAGTAGAGGAGAGCTCTAGTCCTAGACGATAGTGGGAAATTTCAGTTCCAATTGCCATCTTCATACTATAGTCGGTTTTTTCTTTTCTTTTTTTTTCTTTTCTTTTTTTGTTTTTTATAGGGAAATTATTTTCAAATTTCAATTCTTCAGAAAAATTAAGGGTAAAATAGAGTTCTACTCCCAATATTTTACATTACTCATAATTTTAGTTTCTACATGTTGAAAACCCACGAATTTAATCCGTTTTGTGCTATTCACGGTTATAGTCCCTACTTTTTAAAAACTCGCGAATTTAATCTTTACGTTTTACACTGTTATAGTCCCTACTTTTTTAGATTAGGACTAAATTTGAGGGTTTTTAAAATGTCTAAAACGTCATGACCAAATTCAAGGTTTTCAAAACGTGGGGATTAAGGATCAGTTTGGTATAACTTCCCCTAAAAATATTTTTAGTTAGACATTTTTTAGATATTTACAGCCTAACTACACATCAACATGTTATGATAATTAACAAATAATATGATGATTTTTTTTTTATATATTACATTAAATTAGGAAAAAGAGACTTTAAATCTTCAACCTCATAAAAAATAGAGTATATGTCTAATCAATTGAGTTGTATTAATATTGACCATAACAAAAAATAATAAATTAATTCCAAAAAAAAATCATTAATTAGAAGTTAAATTGACACAAACAAATAAGTAAATTGTAACATAAAAATGGGTAGGTTTTTTCTTTAATACTAGTATGCAATTACTCTCTACATTGCTGGCATGTTTATGAACAAATTGACATCTAACCTTTTTTTTCTTTCTATAATCTCATAACCCTTTAGTTGCAATTCAAAACTAGTATTCAAGATGCTTTCTTCTTCCCTAAATCACTCATAGTTCTTTACTAGGAAATGAGGGATTGAGACATGCTACTAAATTTTATAACACATTATTTATGAAGTAACATATTAATCCACACTTTCTTTCCTACCCTCTCTTGATCGATAAAAAAATTATGTACATACAATATTAGTTTTAATCGACCATTTATTGATGAAGTTTTCACTCTAAATACTCTTTATTATATATGTATGTATATAATTTTCACGATACAATCATGATATGATCATGAAAACTATTTGTGTGATTCCACCCAAGTGAAAAATATTTTCAAATATATATATTTGAGCAATAAATAATAAGGATTTTGAAATTTTATCCTGTATTTAATATCAAATTAATTATTTTTTTAATTAATATTTTAGAGAATGTTGATACAATCATGGATTCAGGTGGAACATTATATAATAGTTGGATTCAATTTTAATGTGCAAAAATTGAGAAGAGAAGAAAATACCAATAAAAAGAATTACAATTAAAAATGTTTTCTCATTGAAAAGTAATTTTGATCAATATGTAGTAGTCAAATAAAACGTTGTAAGAAAATCAAAGAAGAAAACAAAAATGCCTAATGAATGCTTATAAGTAAACTAATTTAGATATGAATACTTTAGATCATTCACGAAATGAGCATGGAGATAAAGCAAAAAATATTTTTATAAGAAAAATGTTCATCGATTTAAAAGTCATTTTCACATAGCAAACCTTAGTTTTTCAAAAGAGTGAGAAAATGTCAATAAATTACAAAAAGTTGTTCTAAAAGTATAATTTAACACCTAAAAAGTTGATATTTTGTTTAATTTACCTACTTAATTAGGAAAGAACATTATTAATTATGAACTTATGTATGCATTTCAAAAAGATAAAAGATCATTTGCTCTAATTATTGAAGATATTGAATATTAAAATGAATAGGGAATAATAGTAATATAATACATATAATACCTAACTATTCTTTTTAGCACATGGTGGTTATTTCAACCCATCAATGCCAATTATGACCATTGTCCATTTGACTTTGAAAGTTCCATATTTGCACACATGCGACATAGTTCTTTAGATATAAAACACCTCCCCCTCCCATTGACTTTGTTAGGGATAATTCAAATTTTATATGTTCGAATTTAATGGAGTATGTCAATTTAAACCCTAAAATTTTAATGTTGTTAATTTAAATTTTAAATTAATTAAGGGATTCAATTTATATTCTCAACATTAATAAATAGTTTAATTAATACCACTGGTTAGTTAAACTACTGTTATTTTGAGAGATTTATTGTTAAATGTGTGCAATTTTCGTAGTTTTTATTTTTAAGTTTGTATTGGATATTATTTTAAGATTGAATTGAGGTATTTTGATATGAGTTTAAAGATATTATATCAAATTGAGAGAAGAGACTCGAACTTTGATCTTAAATGAATGAAGCACATGCCTAATTAGTTGAGTTATGCTTATTGATTGATCTTTAAATGAAAAATTAATAATTATTCTCAAATGATTATTTATTATATTTAAAAAATCATTAATTGATTGATATTATGAAAATATTTTTAAAACATTATAATTTTAAAAACATTAAATTAAGTTGTCTTTTTAAAAATATAATAAAAAAAACAACCTTCCACTATAAATTCTCATATTCTATGATTTATGGAGATTGATAGGCAAGAATCCCATATTAAAGAGGCCCAACCTCAATACCAGTAGGAAATGGGCTTTTTTAAACATAAGCCCAGACCATAATATGAATTTAGGGCCTATTCTTTGGCAATAATTTAGGAAAAAGAGGGATTTAAATAACTTTAAATATTTTTTACAAGTTTGAAAATGATAAAATTATGAACACTTATATTATTAAATAAAAATAACTTAAAAAAGCTGTTTAATACTTGTTATTTTAATTTTTTTGTCATATGTTAAATAATTTTCATTTAAATGAGTTTTTATGAATTAAGACTCTCACTTTATTATAAATTAGTTGTGCTATAATTTTAACAACTCATTCATAGTTTTAATAAAAACATATTGTTTTAATTTTATCAAAATATTAAAAATTAAATTCGTTATTTGGGTAAAAAAAATTAAAAATAATGATATAAATATAAATAGAAATAAATATTTATATGTCATGAAACATTTTCTTAAAGAAAAATATTATGGCAACCTAAGCATGACGCAATTATAAATCTAGCAATTATTTTTTATAATATTTGTAAGAATATCAACTTTTAAAAATATTTATAAATATAACTAATTTTGATTGGGTGAATAAGTGATAAACATTGAAACACTAAGTTTATCACTGATACACATTAATCACGGTTAATAATTGATTAATATAAAAAAATTGTTATATTTACAAATAGTTTCAAATGATGATTTATTTATGAAGATTGCATCAAAATCTATTACCTAGTGAAATTTCCCAAAAAATATTATCCTTTGAATTGAATATATTTTCATAATTTTTTTAAAATATTATATTTAAAACTATTTTTAAAAAAGACTTTATTTAAGGAAAAAGAAAAATCGGGTTTTCTTTCTCTTAAGTGGACGCGGGAAAAAGGAAACCCTACTCTATTTAGAAGGAGAGTTGGATTCGCGAAGGTGAAAGAAATGGCGCCATTGTTGCAGAGCTCTCAACCATGGGTAGAGAAATAGTAAGTTTTCATTTCGCTATCTTTCTTTCATTTTCTCACTCATTTCTCGCAATCCATTTCTTATTTTCTTCATGAAATTCTGTATTAAAGTCGGCCGAAGCAAGTCAAAGATGTGGCTCATCAGGATGAAGTTGTCCGTGTCCTCACCAACACTCTCGAGACTTCTAATGTATGATTCATCTTCTTTCATTCTAGGGTTTCTGAATTCCCCTTTTTTCTCTACTTGGATTGATTTTCCTCTTCCATTGTTTGTTTTGTTAGTGTCCTCATATGCTTTTCTATGGCCCGCCTGGTACTGGAAAAACCACCACCGCTCTCGCCATTGCTCATCAACTTTTCGGGTTCTTATCTACTCCCAAATTTGTGATTTTTTTTTTAAATTTTGTTGATGCTTTTTTCAATTGTTTGTTTTTTTATAAGAGTATTTTGGATTCAATGCATTAAGGAGGAAGTTAAATGGGGAATTAGGTTTTTATTGCTTAGTTTGTGTATCGTATTGTTTTGAATTTTATTAATCATGTTTTTTTTTTGTCTGAATTGCATATTTATGATGTTTAATTCTCAAGAAATTTAAAAATTGAATCTAAGAAATTACTGAAGCTACAAAGTATCATGACCTCATTATCAATGGTCGTTAAATGTAATTATTCAGAGTTGGGGGGTTTTTGCTCAAAGCATTCTTGATTTTCTTGTTAGACGATTTATATCCCTTGAAATGCGTTATTTGAAGAAAATAAATCTCATTTAAACACTGTTATTTTTGTAGTCCTGAACTTTACAAGTCCAGAGTTTTGGAGCTGAATGCTAGTGATGACCGTGGGATCAATGTTGTTCGGACTAAGATCAAAGGTTTTGCTGCTGTTGCAGTAGGCTCTGGCCAGCGTCAAGGGTATTTTTTTTTCAGTATAGCTACCACCTCCATAATACTCCTAATATGATTGACATTGTAAGCTATTTTAAATTTAGGGGTTATCCTTGTCCACCCTTCAAGATAATCATTCTGGATGAGGCTGATTCAATGACTGAAGATGCTCAGGTGCGATAGTATTCTGCATTCAATTTGTTTCCTTAATTAGAAATACCATAAATTTGGCTTTTTGCTAATATGGAACATTATGCAGAATGCCCTGAGGCGTACCATGGAAACTTATTCAAAAGTCACAAGATTCTTTTTTATATGCAACTATATCAGCAGGTGAAGCTTTATTCTGGTTCTATTATGTTTTGTGTTCTAATATCTTTCTATTGATTACTGTTATGTTTCTTTTTGGACTTTTCCTTTTGATATGCTGTGATGGGCTCCTTCCTTTCATGGAGTAATTCACAATCATAGCTTGTTAGATGTTTGCGTTTTGAATCTGCTAATGAAAGAGCATTTGAGGAGTTTGTTGTAATTTGCTTTTGGAAAACTCATTGAGAGAGAGAGAGAGAGAGAGGAAAATAATATTCAGTTTACATCCTTAATTGCTATAAAAGTTTTAAATTCACAGAGTATGAGGGTCAAATCTCTGTAAACAATTTCGGTGAGCATGATAACATTGAAATAGGTCACTACTAAATTACAAGTCTTTATGAATAATGGTGTGTGCATAAATATATGTCATGTTTGTTGTCTTCTTTACTATTTTTGAAAAAACTGTGTTCTGTTTGTCTTATGCATCTACCTAAATGGTCTACATTCAAATTATTAGAATACAGGATTATGATTTCTTAATTTTTTTCTTACTTCTATAATGGTATATTTTTTCACCATCTTGATAGGATTATAGAGCCCCTTGCTTCCAGGTGTGCTAAGTTCAGGTTTAAGCCACTCTCTGAAGAGGTTTTGAGCAACCGCGTATTGCATATTTGTGGTGAAGAAGGTCTAAATCTAGATGGAGAGGTTTGCTCATATTTGCACAATCTTGGAAATTGTGGTTTTTTAATACAGTTACTAGGTATGACTGACGTCTTTTGAACTTACAATCCGTACAGGCTCTTTGTACCTTAAGTTCAATCTCACAAGGTGATCTACGACGGGCCATCACATACTTGCAGGTATGATTTAGTCTGCAGTATAATACTTGATGAAAATTTTGATACTCTATTGACGAAAATTTCGATACTCTATTAAATGCTAAAGATGATTGAATTGAAAATCTTGATGATTAGGAAGAAGAAAACCAACACGACCTTAATCTATTTTATAGGTTTACATCTGTGTCCTTGAGTACTAAGGGGGAAGAAAACCAACCAGTCTGTTTCTACTGGTTTATGTCAAGTTCTGGCCAGCCTCTTTTATGAAACCAACCTATTGTTTATCAATACTTCTGCCTCTTTTAATTTGTATTTGGAAATCTTTTGGGTTGGGAATTGTTGACCCGTCAATTGCCGCTAAACCACTCTTGAACCATCTTCTTTCCATTATAACTTACAGTGCTTATAAAGTAGAAAAGGTTTAAGTGACTTTAGCATGGTAAATATTCTTGCAGCCCAGTACCCTTGCTTATGTGCGTGCATATTGAAAAAGGAACTTCTTTGGAGTCTAGAATTTTTATAGGGCATTTTAATACATTGGAATATATTTATATAAGTAAGAACTACAAACAATTTCCAATTTTTATTTTAATGACCAAGAATAACTCTATTATCCCTTGTAGTGGAAGTTTATAATGAAGGAGCAGCTTCTGTTGTCTTAATACATGGAATTGGATTGATATTATGAGAGAATTAATTGGGTAATAATGAAAGGACTCATTGCTAATTGTCAAGAAGCTCGATTATTATAGGTTTTTGTCTGGCTCTCTAAAAATGAATTTGGTTCAAGAATTCATGACTGTTGCTCTCATATAATTTACTTGGAAGTGTTTCATTTTTATATAAGAAGATAGTTTGGCCTGAATATTACAACCTTGGTTAGCTCTATATTTACTTGTTGAAAATAATATAATCTCCCTCTTTTCTTAGTTCTAATGGCTTTTTACATATTCCACTCGTCAATGCAAAACTAAATATTTAACTTCCTGATGAAGCTTTATCTTGTAAACCATTTCATTATTATTATATTTCAATCCTTTTTGCAGTCAGCAGCACGCTTATTTGGATCAACAATTTCTTCCAAGGATCTGATTAGCGTGTCCAGTGTAAGTTATGTAAAACTTTGCTGGGTCTTTTCATCGCATGATTGCTGATAATAGCTAATAATTTAAAAATAATGCTGACATTCTCCATGGCAGAGTAAAGTGAAATTATGCCAAGGCACTTGGAAGATGAATCTTTCATCACTTCACGTTGCAACCTTGTTGAATGTTGATACAAAAACACATAATTTGGATTTGTGTCCCTTTTTGTCCATGTTTCAACTTCTCTTCTAAAAAAGATAATATTTTTGGAACTGTAGCATTGGAGAATGACTGTACTGCATAAGCTTCTATTATTAAAATATTTTTTTTCTTTTGGATGGTTGTCAATTCTATCTGGATGATGTTTTAAATTTTAGGGTTGAGAGGAGTTTGAGTGTCCTGTATACTAATATGTTCAACTATTGACATATGTTAGCTTCTTCTGCAATCTGGCCATTTTATAATTGATAGGATAGATTTTCTTATTCTCAGAAGTATGATTAATAGTTTGCTTGAGAGAATTTTCCTGGTGAATTATTCGGACAAGTAGTAGTGTTTGACTTCTTATCAACCACAGGTTATACCTCAGGAGGTTGTTGAGGCACTTTTTGCTGCTTGTAAAAGTGGTAATTTTGATCTTGCGAACAAGGAAGTCAATAATGTAATTGCAGAGGGATATCCAGTGGCTCAGATGCTTACACAGGTTTCATTCTTGCTAAATCTATTTTTATGTTATTATATTCATAATAAATGGACAGTACAGTTATTGTTTCCTACAGTTGTTTGAGGTGGTTGTTGAAGCCCATGATCTGCAAGACGTACAAAAGGCCAGAATATGCAAGAAGTTGGCTGAAGCGGATAAGGTTACTTTCATCAATTTCCCTAGTTGAATTGCATATTTTCTGCCCAAAAGTTCATGTGTATTAGTACAAGGCTGGATATGTTAGTAGTTTTAGACTACTTGTAATTGACTGTGTATAGTGAGAATTGATAATTTCTGCTAGTCAATTAATCGACCAGGTCAGATATATTATTACATTAATTTAAGTTGTAATTTGAAGTGTAAGGAAAAGTATGTGTTATTTTTACATTAATCATCCTGTTCACCTATTCTATCGAGGGGCATTTGATATGCAGGAATGAGAACGTTTAGGGGATTATGATGCATTGGAATGAGTTGATTGAGAATAAAATCGATGTGAATGTGATATGTGTTTGGATTGTATAGGAATGAGATGTCATTAACAATAGAAAACTAGAGAAAAAGATGTCGTTACCAATAGTAAATGTGGTATTAATTAAACACCACACAAACTCATCCCCAAATCTCATTTCAGTGTATCAAACCCCTATAGTGTCAATTAACTATTGTGATTACTTTTGTTTTGCTTTTAATTGTAAATTATTTATTTATTTTTAGTGGCAATTGTTTCATTGGTGAACTGACATTTTTTTATCATTGTGAATCTGCAGTGTCTTGTTGACGGTGCCGATGAATATTTGCAACTGCTTGATGTGGTAAGTCAAACAATGCAAGCTATGTGTAGTATGCAACAGTAAATCTTTGATTACATTCAGGACAGTTTTGAGAATCCAACGGATGTACGTGTACCATTCTGTATAGAAACAAGTTAGTGGACTTATTTAAATTGTTTAAACTTAGTTATGGCTGACGCTTGCCTTTCTAATTGCTTAATCGTTGTGTCACTTCAATTGACATTTTTAATCTTATATTTTCTGGATTCAGATTGTCAAAACTGCCTTTTGATTATAAAAAGAATTATTGACCTAAACCCGAGCTGAACTAGTTCAATGGTCATCTCTACTGCATAATGTTTGGAATTTATAGGTTATTTTGACTCAAAGAACGAAGCCTCTTCCCGATTTGGTACGATTTTGATCTTTGGACTTGTAATAATCCAAGTTACTGGAAAAATAATTAGTTTTGATTTGATGTTGAAGGACAAACAAATTAGAATTCTCACGTTTTACATGATGAACCCCCAACCCTGCTCCATATGTGGGGTTCTATTCTATGACTGCAAACATTATTGCAGTTTCATGTGAGACTTGTGAAGACAGAAATGAAATTATTAGAACTAGTTTTATTGCAGAAGCAGAATATGGATTCTACAAATAAAGTGATTTCTGAGACGTCTTCAGATTTACTCATTCTAGGAATTTCACTACTGTTTTGGCATGTAACTCGATTTTAACGGAGTTATGAGAGGTTCAATTTTAGGGATTTTCCTAAGATTGAGTACGAGAACTGTGTTCATATACATTTGAATGGCAATCATTGTAGTTATATTATTATCCTCCAACTTAGGTAGAAGCATACAACTTCGGTGTTTAAGTCATTGAGCCTCCCCTCCCCTCCCCATCGTAGGTTCGAAACTTTACCCCGATATCTTATATTTAAAAATAGATTATTCTCCAACTCTGAAGTTTTAATCAAGATTTATCTCTATTCCAATTTGTATGTCAAAAAAAAGTTTCTTAATTTAAAAAAAAAAAACCGTTTTAATAACCATGCTGGCTCTTATTGAAATGAGTATGAGAGTATTCTTGACATTCTTCTAGAAAGGAATGCAAAATAATAGCTAATAAAAAGCATGGCTTTGACTACATTATTTTGTCAGGAATGATCACATCGACGAAGATTTGAAACCGAAACTGAAGATTGACAACAGAATAGACCCCACTCGTCATTAAAGAAAATTAAACCGGATCGATTGAATTTGACATCATGTTTAAACCTGGTTTTTTTTTTTTTTCAATTTCAGAAGAGAAAACTTCCCCCTATTTATTGTCCAATTTGGGATAATTTAAAAAAAAAAAAGTTTTTAATGGTAATAAAAAAAACTATTTTTAAAACTTTCAAAAATTATCTCAAACGAATAGTTAATGTAGTAGAGAAGGATACGTACTTAAAAATAATAATGATAATAATAACTTACTTTTTGTGTGACTTAGTGTTAACGACAATAAATCTAAATTCATTTAAAAGCCATATAAATCAATCATAATGGTATTCAGTATCAAATTCATTCAATCTATTTTGTACTTAAAAGCTACTTGAAACATGTATCTCATATGATCTGCATAAATTAAAATCAATTTTTGATACAATATGTAGTGAAAGAGGATTCAAACTTCTATCACTAACAAGTGTTTGGCTCACGGGTTCAGATAAAAAATTTGAGTCACACCATCTTATCTGACTTTTGTCTCACAGTTTTGAAATAAAAAATACTCGTTTATTTTCATAATTTCAATACATTTTACACTAATTCATATTTAATAAAATCACTAATTTGCACAATTCAAACATAGTCACAACCCCACTTTAATATCTCTCTCTAAACCCACGAATCAAACACGTCCTTAAAGTTTAATAATAAAATTGATTTCCCATAAAATTCAAAATTGAGTAACCTTTTGTCATTTTGATGATATGATGATGTTCCCAATCTCGATGAAAAAAGCAAAAACATGCCTAACTACATCAAAAACCTCTATTCCTGAAGTAAACTCTAGTCGCTCACTCCGCTCATATACTATTTGAAATCGAGGAAACGATAAAAATCTTCTCTTATGAGAGCTCATATGCCTTATTTTGCAGAGCAAAGAGCGATGTAATTCCCCCGAAGTAGTATTCTAATATAGAACAGAGGCATTCTGAGTCAACTACTACGATTACATGCGCATCTAGTGCAGTGGCTTGGAAGCAAGCTACCTTGACCATCTTTCGAAGAGAAAAAGACTCGACTGATCAAACACTGTAGGGGCGGACTGCTCTACATTCAGCCACGCCACTGTGACCCCTGAAGCGATCTTCTTCTAGTTTTATATATGATTTTTTTTAATCCTATAACACTTAAAAGTGATTTTGTTTTTCTTGTTATTGAAGTGAACTCAATAAAAAAAATTGTAGAAATCTAAATATTTTTAAATCAGACAATTTTTTTTTTTAAAAATAAAAATATTAAGGGTTGGTAAAAAATGAAAAGATTTAATTAAAAAAAGTTGAAAAAAATTGGACATTTGCAAATCTAACAATTTTTGTAATAATATTTATTAAAAAAAAACACTAAAAATATTTGTAAATATAAAAAATTTGATTAAGTGAATTAGGGATAAATATTGCAATTTTTACACTAAGTTTATAACTAAATTTAAATTCTTATATGATAGGGTTTTATGACAAATCAAAATGTTAGCCTCGTCAATGTACCTGGCTCACCCAAAAATTTATCCACAGCTAGGTTTAGGAGTAGTGAGGCTTTGGAAATTTGGGTAAAATGACCTCCAAAATCTACAATAAATGTTTTTGGGAAAAATTCAATTTACACCCCTAAACTTTAGGGGTTGTGTCAATTTAAACCCTAAACTTTTAATTGAATCAATTTACACCGTGAACTTTTTTAAGTGAATCAATTTAAACCCACATAACAATAAAATTATAAAATTAATCAAAATTAAATTACTCAATCACCAAAAGATTAAAATAACAAAACATGTATGACCTAATCATAAAAACGCCCAACCTCGACTATGAAAAAACTTAAATCCTAGTTACCAATTTAAACGGTACAAATATGTTCAAACCCGACACCAAAACGGTCAAATTTAGCCATAAAAAATATTTAATATAAATATAAAATTAATTTTGAAAAAATTAACTTTATTTGGATATAAAAACACTTACGTGTAAATAAAAAATTTCAAAATAATAGTAAGTTTATTAAGAAAGGGTGTAAATTGATTCATTTATTAAAGTTCAGGGTGCAAATTGATTATATTGAAAGTTTAGGGTTTAAATTGACACACCATGTAAAGTTCAGGGGTGTAAATTGATTTTTTCCCAATGTTTTTTTACCCACATTCTCATATTAACCTTTTTTGATCTTATGATGATGTCATAATGTTGTGAAAGTTCTAATATACCCTCTTCTCAACTATCCTCTCCTCTCTCATTCCAAAAAGAAGAAAAAAATCTCCTCTCAACTTCCATTGATCTTTAAGCTCCATTGATCTTTCATTTCACTTCTCATCCTTCAATCTCTAGCAACGGAAAGAAAACTACACGGTGAAAGAAAAGATACAACAACTTAGAATTCGAAAATCCCGAAACCTCGGATCTATGGATTTCCAACGGATTTTGAAGAGGATTCGAATTTCGAAGGAAAGTTCCTTTGAAATCCGGAGATCGCCTCCGGAGTTCCCCCACTTTTTAAATTTTTTTTTTCCGGATTCCGGGGTTCCTCCGGATTTCCTTGCGAAATCCATAGGGATTTTCGAAATATCTTTCATTCGAGTAACTTTCGTCGTACCTTGTCGCCGTATTCTTTCGTTAAGATCAATGGAGAAATTGAGATGAATGAGAGATCAATGGAGAAAGTGAAATAAATGAAAGATCAATGGAGAAGAGAAAAGTTGAGTGGAAAGTTGGAGAAGAGAGAAGTGGAGTGGAAATTTGGAGAAGGTAAGTGAAGGGTATTTTTGATATTTCATACTAAAGTGACATCATCAAAAGGTCAAAAAAAGGTTAATTTAATATTAGAGGTCAATAAACATTTATCGTGGATTTTGGAGGTCAATTTACCCAAATTCCCTGAGGCTCTCGTTTCAAGATTGCTGCATAAAGGGCGAAGCTTCCCCTTTTCAAGATTAAGAAGAAAAGCTGATGAGAAACAACGGCAATGGAAACGGAAATTGACAGATTGAGCTCTCTACCAGATAAGTTCTTCATCACATTTTCTCATTCTTAAACTTTAAACTTCTGCACTAGAACGTTTTATCGAAAGGATGGAGACATCTCTGGCATTCTATGCCCTACTTAAACTTCACCAGTTTTGATAGAGAAACAAGTTTTGGTCTCGATAAAAGTTCGAGCTTCTACATTTTCTGGTCTGTTAACTTAAAAGACATTTCCGGATTCATTCTAAAAGTTCTAATGCGTCGTAGCTCATCTCCTATCAAGCAATTGACCATCAAAGACTCTTCAAAATGGAATCTGGATAGTACTTTCTTGAAAGATTTATTACATTTTCTGAAATTGTACCAGGTTCAAAAACTTATCATCAATATAGATTGGTTTGACGGTACATTTTTTCAGACTTTGCTATCTGTAAGATTAGAATGGGTTGAGAATATTTTCAACCTCCCTTTGATTGTATCAACTTTAGAAAGACCAAAATGAATTGATCAAAGTGATTGAGATTTTCATTATTGAGAAAGATAAAAAATACAAGCTTTATATAGCAAGTATGAAAAGAATAACTAATTAACAATAAATGGTTAAGGTTGTTTAAACTGAAAGTAATAGATTTTGAACTTCAATGAGCTGGAACCATCTCCAAACTATGAGCTGCCTTCACACCCCCTCGCAAACCGAGCTCTGTGGAAGAGAAAACTTTCAGTTTTAAACGCCATTTTAGAAAAGATTGAGCAGAGAGCGGTTTGGTAAGAATATCAGCAAATTGAGCAGTGGTAGGTAAATGTTGGACTGCTATTCTTCTCTGATGAACTAGATCACGCACAAAGTATATATCTAACTCCACATGTTTTGCTTTGGAATGAAGAACCGGATTAGCACTTAAATGAACTGCGCTTAGGTTATCACACCACAAAATTGGACAAGAATCAGAGACAATGTGGAGTTCATGAAGAAGGGATTTTAACCACACAATTTCTGTTGCAGAATTTGCCAGACTTCTGTATTCAGCTTCCATGCTTGATCTAGAGATGGTATGCTGTTTCTTGGAGCTCCAGGATATAAGATTGCCACCAAAGAAGATGCAAAAACCTGATGTAGACCTTCTGTCATCCGGATCCGAGGCCCATTCTGCATCAGCAAAGGCTTGAAGTGACAGATTTTGTGGCTTTGACAGAAGTAGTCCATGAGTAATTGTACCCTTTAGATACCTGAGAATTCTCTTCACTGCTTTCCAGTGAGTATCTCTTGGATTATGCATGAATTGACATACTTTATGGACAGCAAAGGCAATTTCAGGTCTGGTTATAGTTGTGTATTGAAGTGCACCAACTATACTTCTATATAAATGGGGATCATCAAAGGTTGTTCCATCATAAGCTGAAAGAAGAGAACCACTCACCATAGGGGTAGAAATAGGATTTGCATCCTGTAATTTTGCTCTGTGAAGTAAATCAGTAATATATTTTGATTGAGACAGGAACAAGGATCCATCAGCTGTAGTTGTGACTTCAATTCCCAAAAAATAGTTGAGAGAACCAAGATCTTTGAGAGAAAAAGTTTTGTTAAGATCTGAAATGAGGTTGCTGATTTCTGCATTAGAGCTGCCAGTTATCAAAATATCATCTACATAGATCAAGATGTATATGCAGGAATTAGAAGTAATTCTGAATAGTAGTGAAGTATCAGATTTGGAGTTGCAAAAACCCAGAGAATAGAGATAGTTGCTTAATCGATCAAACCAAGCTCTTGGAGCTTGTTTCAAGCCATATAATGCTTTCTTGAGTTTGCAAACTAGTGGTAGTCGATCGTCGAAAAGCAACGAAAGCCGGTTGGGGTCTTCCATTAGCACTTCTTCATTCAAAATACCATGAAGGAAAGCATTATTGATATCAATCGTCGTATAGGCCAATTATTTGCAATAGAGAAAGTGAACGAGACACGTATGGTTGCAGGTTTGACCACAGGGCTAAAGGTTTCTGTATAGTCAATATCAGCTTGTTGATGGTAGCCTTTAGCCACTAATCTGGCTTTATAACGAGCAATGGAACCATCTGAGTTTTTCTTAATTTTAAACACCCACTTGCAGCCAATAATTTTCTTATTAGAAGGTCTGGGTATCAAGGTCCAAGTGACATTCTTCATTAGAGCCTGATATTCTTCTGTCATGGCCTGTTTCCAATGACTGGACTGTAGAGCTGCCTTCACACTTGTTGGTTCATAATATACAAGATCAACAACAAGAACTTTTGGTTTGAAAATGCCATTTTGGCTCTAGTAATCATGGAATGCTCATTTTGAGGAACAATGATAGGAGAAGGAATAATATTTGGAGCTGGAGAAGAGGATGTTGGTGAATGATGGGAGGGAATTGGACTGGAATTGGACGAAGGGAGATGATTATCAATTGGAGACAAAATTGTATCAGGTTGAGGAGATAAAGGAAGAGATGATTGCAAGGGAGAGGGATTTGGACTGGGACTTGGCACATTGGATTTTAAAACAATAGGAATAGAGGTAGAAAATGTATGAGAACAGGTAGGAGGCTGCTGAGATTTAAACAAGTCAAGGTAGGGAAAAGAGTGTTCATTAAAAACAACATGTCTTGAGATATAAACTCTACCAGTGGGAGAAAGACACTTGTATCCTCTATGCTGATGACTATAACCAAGAAATAGACATTGTTTAGATCTAGGATCCATTTTGTGTTTAGTATATGGTCTCAAGTAAGGGTAACATGAGCAGCCAAAAGTTTTTAAAAATGAGTAATCAGGGAAAGTTCCAAAAAGCTTCTCGAGGGGACTGATACCTTGAAGGGCAGATGTAGGAAGTCTGTTCATTACAAAAACTGTTGTACAGAAGGCATCATCCCAGAATTCTTGTGGCATGGAGGCTTGATTTAGAATGGATAAGCCTAGTTCTACAATTTGTCTATGCTTTCTTTCTACAATACCGTTTTGTTGAGAGGTGTGTGGACAAGACAATCTGTGAATTATGCCCAGAGATTTAAGAAGAGAAGAAAGTGGTCTATATTCACCACCCCAATCAGTTTGGATGGATTGAATTGATGTATTCAATTGTTTTTCAGCTTGAGATTTGAAAAGGAGAAAAGCTTTATATGTTTCAGATTTGGTTCTTAAAAAATATATCCAGGTATATCTAGAGAAAGCATCAACAAATGTAACATAATATTTGAAGCCATTATTGGAGTAAGATGGAGAAGGTCCCCAAAGATCAGAGAATATGAGCTGTAATGGACTAGTATATTCAGTTAAAGAAGGAGAAAAAGGAAGTTGATGACTCTTTGCTATTTGACATGAATGACAGAAAGAAAATTTTTTATTTGATGTAGAAGCAATATTACATTGTTGGAGAATTTTAGAAATAGTAGAAACATTGGCATGACACAAACGCCTATGCCATATATCAAACAAAGTACAATCTTTAGGTAAGGTAGCAGGGCAAGGATGAGTAATGACAGATTGAAGATGACAAGCCTCAGGAGGTGATTTGGAAGATTGAGAAGAATGATGCTTCTGTAAATTGAATTTGTAAAGTCCATCATGTACAGTCCCTTCAAGAAGAATTTTGCCAGTTTCCTGTGATTTGACAAGGCAAAAATTTGGATGGAATTCAAAGAAAATGTGATTATCCTTTGCAAATTGATGAACACTAATAAGATTTTTGGTAATGTGAGGAACATGAAGTAAGTTTTTAAGTTCAAAGGTATTACATGTAGAAGGAGAGTAGAAGAACCAAAATGAGCAATTGGGAGATTCATACCATTTCCAACCTGAATTCTGTTGTTGCCTTGATATTCTGATCCAATGTTTAGATTGCTAAGATCATTTGTAACGTGGTTTGTAGCTCCAGAATCTGGATACCAGTTGCTGTCAAACTAATCACCACCAGAATTTGTTGCAACATAGGCAGTCAGATTTGCATTAGGTTGTTGAGAAGAAGTGGATCCATGATTATATGACTGTGATTGCTGAGTGTTATGTTGATTCACACCATGAAAATTTGGATCAAAACGCATGTAGCATTTGAGTCCAGTATGCCCAATTTTGCTGCAAAGTTGACATTGAGGGCGATTTCCATTTCCTTGCCAGTTTCTTCCTCTATTTCCATTTCCTCTATTTCGATTACCATTTCCTTGTTGTTGATATTGATTTCTCTGACCACCATTATTAGGTTTGAATTGATTTTGTTGGCCTCTATTGGATTGATTTCTCTGTTCAGTTGTAGTTTGAGAGGTAAAGTTAACAGAAGGAAGAGTAATATCAGAAACTCCATTCTTTCTTTCTAAACGAGCTTCATGTGAAAGAAGAAGAGCATAAATGCTCTGTATTGATTGTTTCTTGGATTTTGAGGTTATCACAGATACAATGGCATCATATTCAGAACTCAAACCTTCAAGAATTGTCATGATGAAATCTTGATCTGTTAGTTTATTTCCCACAGAGGCTAGGGCATCATAGCAATTCTTCATCTTGCTCAAGTATTCTTTCATTGATAATCTGTCTTTCTTGAGATTCTGCATCTTGGATTTGAATTGCATAATTTTTGCCATATTCTGAGTTGAATACAGATCTTCCAATGTTTTCCAAATTTCTCGTGCAGTCTTGCAACTGATGATTTCAGACAGGATTGATTCCGTCATTGAGCTTAATAGCCAAGATGAGAGTAATTTGTCTTGCTTTCTCCAATGTAGATACTCAGGATATACTCCATTTGAATCTGTTAATGGATCTGGTGCAGATCTTGATCCATCGATATACATTTCTAGCTCATAGCCTTCAATTGCTGTTAATACTTCAAACTTCCATAGGAGATAGTTATCATCTTTCAGTTTCACTGTGGATTGATGTTGCTTTCCAATCTTGACAACAGATTGAACGAATGAAGATTCAGATGATCTAATTGGAGTAGGATTTTGATTTTCTGTTGCTGTTGAGGAAGAGGCAGCCATTAATGAAGAGTTAGCTTTGCGGAAGAGAAGGAAATTCAGAGGCCTCTTTTATGGCAGTTAGCCCGAAGCTCTGATACCATATCAACTTTAGAAAGAGCAAAATGAATTGACTAAAGTGATTGAGATTTTCATTATTGAGAAAGATAAAAAATACAAGCTTTATATAGCAAGTATGAAAAGAATAACTAATTAACAATAAATGGTTAAGGTTGTTTAAACTGAAAGTAACAGATTTTGAACTTCAATGAGCCGGAACCATCTCCAAAATATGAGCTGCCTTCACAGATTGGAATATTGGAGAAATATTTGAAAGTTAGTCCAAATCTTGAATATTTTTCAATCAAGGGTAACTTTTCAATCACTTCGGTAAATCTCAAGTACTTAGAATTGTCTTGTAATACTCGTTACAAAAAGGATCAAGAGATCAAATTATTGACACCAACACTGAACTTTGAAGTTGGAAGATGTTTTACCGGTCTTGAAATGGGGAGAAGAGGGTTTTTCAGATTTAAAAGAAGTTCAATTATATTTCGGTAGGTCAAAAATTTTAAATGATCAAGATAAGTTGCATTTTAGGAAACCATTCATGGCCTTGCTCAATCAGGTTCAGAATGTCAAGTATCTTACTGTTGAGAATCCCACATCGGAAAGATGCAGGGAACTCATATGGTTTATAAATATAAGGACCCATCCTCTCATTACTAATTGGTTTTGAGATAGATGCCCACATTATTAATACTTACGATATCTTCATTTTATGCCGAGGTAAAATGTTATTTGATGAAGTGTAATTTGTTATTGTTTTCGCTGAACCTGATAGATTGCTTATGTTATTGGATCAATTATTATTATTATTATTATTATGCAAAATCGAGATCAAAGTTTTATTGGTTCAAATTCAACTGCATTATCGATTATTTCTTTTCATTTTGGTCAGGTGGTTACTCATGATGTTCTAAGTAATTTGAGGCATTTGGAGTAGATTACAGACGAAAACAAGTATAATGAGATTACCATTAGTGAACTATCTGTTTAAGGGCCCTTCTCTTAAAACAAGTATAATTAGATATAGATCATCAAAATTAAATTGAAAATTAATATATAGTGAAATGAGAATTCACAAACATATTTTAAAAAAAAAGAAGATGGTATACATAATTTTTTACCGTGAAAAAAAAAACAAAGGGACAAAAAAAAACACAATGGAATAAAATATGTATTTTATTTTAAATAAAAAATAGAGAAAAAACCAAAACCAAAAATAAATATTAATTTATAATAATAAAATGAAAAAATAAAGTAAATAAAAATGTAAGTGTATCGCACGTTGTAAAAACTAGTTAAAACAAAATTAATTCCAATGTAATGCAAACATTTGAAATTCATTATCGCTCATATTCATTAACATTATAATTCTAAATATGGTTGTATAAAGTAAAGCACCATTTTAATACAAAAGAACACTAATATATTTTGAAAGACAAACAATAAAATTACGACTACACGGATTAAAACTAGTTTCATGAGAGATATTTGTAGTTAGGTTCATCAAAGCATAATCTGTTATATAGAAAAATAAAAAATGATGTTAAAAAGAAGAGCACATACTGATTCTATTCCTGGTATTGATACAAATCAGTAGTAGTAGATTCCAATCAAACATCTTCAACACAACCCTGTAAGAAATAAGATTTATGTCTGCAAAAATGCATAGTACAACTTGTTACAAGAATGAAGACAATGTATATCAAACAAGCTAAGTTTAACGGACAAGAAACTTCAAAGATTGAACAACAATGGAGAAGGATCACGGAATCAAGAACAGTAACTGCTTGCTTTTCTTTATTACTCGAAAATGGAGTTTCTATGAGAGTAGATTACAATGAAAAACTGAACTAAGAAGATGAAGTTTCCTCTTAGATCTATTCTATTTATACAAGCTGTAATTAGAAACTAATTTCAATTAACAAACTCTAACAGAATCTGATTTCCAAACTAACTTCATCCACTTGACAGCTTTCTCTTCTTTTATCTTTTAATCCATTTCCAGCTCATCATTTGACTTTCCTTGCAGCTGATTAATATCTTCAAATCTCCACCTTGATTAGCATACAAGGAACAATATGTGCTTTGATGTTTCAGCTCTAACCCCCATTGAACTTAATCAGTTTCATCTTGCTAAGACAGTGATTGAATTTGGCCAGAGTTACAGACTTTGTCAAGACATCAGCAACATTTTCAATTGTATGAACCTTCTTGATCTTCACTTCTCTCTTTTCAACAATCTCCCTCACGAAGTGCAACTTGATATCAACATGTTTGGTTCTCTCATGATATTGTTGATATCTGGATAAGTGAATAACACTCTGATTGTCACAGTAGATGGTCACTGGTCCCAAATTGAAACCCAAATCTGTCAAAACACCTTTCAGCCAGACTGCCTCTTTCACTGCCTCTGAGATTGCTATGAATTCTGCTTCAGTAGTGGACAATGCTACCACTGACTGAAGGTTTACTTTCCAGCTTATCAGATTTCCTCCCAAGAAGAATGTATAACCTGTCAAGGATCTTCTTTTATCAAGATCTCCAGCAAAATCTGAATCAACATAACCTGTCAGCTCTATTTCTGCTCCACCTTGGAGATTATACATCAGAGCATTGTTTAAGGATCCCCATAGATACCTTAGTATCCATTTTACTACCTCTCAATGCTTCATTCCTGGATTTGCCATATATCTAGACACTAGGCTAGCTTCATATGCCAAATCCGGCTTAGTACACACCATTAGATACATTAGGCTGCCCACTATGTTAGAGTATGGAACTTTCTCCATTTCAGCTTCTTTTCCTTCATCTTTTGGACAATCAGCAGCTGATACTTTGAAATGTTGTGCAACTGGAGTTGTCATTGTCTTTGCTTGATCCATTTTGAACTTCTCTGGAATCTTTTCTGCATAACTTTTCTGATGTAGCAGTAGAGTTCCTTCTTGGATGACTATATCCATGCCAAGAATTCTTCTAGCAGCCCCTAGATCGTTCATTTCAAATTCTTTTCCAAGCAAGTTCTTGATTTCATTCAGCTCATCTAAGTTATGCCCTGCCAATAGCATATCATCTATATAAAGTAGAAGATATATCATTCCTGCAACCTTGGCCTTCTTGTAGTACACACATGAGTCATAGGAACTTCTCAGAAAATTGATCTTGACTACATACTCATCAAATCTTCTGTACCAACACCTTGAAGACTGTTTTAGATCATATAGAGACTTCTTTAGCAAGCATACAAAGTCCTCTTTGCCCTTTTGTACATACCCCTCAGGTTGTTTCATTAAGATTTCCTCTTCTAGATGTTCATGTAAGAGTGCAGTTCTTACATCCATTTGTTCCAGATTCAGACCATGACATGCTACAATCACTAAGAGAATTCGAATAGAGGTGTGTTTCACCACAGGAGAGAGTACCTCATTGAAGTCTATGCCTTCCCTCTGTGTGAATCCCTTGGCTACCAATCTTGTTTTATGCTTGATCTTTCCACCTTCTTCAGCCAATCCATGCTTTCTTTTGAAAATCCATTTGCAGGTTACCAGTTTCTATTTTTCTGATGGTGGAACAAGAATCCAAGTTTGATTCTTGTGAAGAGAGTTCATCTCATCATCCATTGCTTCCTTCCATTTCTAAGCATCAGAACTATTTACTGCTTCTTGGACTGTTTTTGGCTCTTCTTCACAAAAGTCAGTGGTTGAATTTAGTGCATAGGCAATGATATCTGCATCAGCATATCTGCTAGGCACTCTCTTGGTTCTTATTTCCCTGTCTCTAACCAAAAAGTAGTCAGAAAGACTATCTCCTTGGCTTTGTGGTACTTCTTCAGTTTGACCCTCAATGATGTCTTGCACTGACACTTCTCCTTGAGTCTGCTCCACCTCAAATTGAGTTACCTGCTTTTCTGGTTTATCTGCTACATCATGTGTCTGATCTGTGTGAGTCATGAATTGCTCTCCTTCACAAAAAACAACATCTCTACTGATTATACACCTTTTTGAGATTGGATCCCACAGCCTTGAAACCCTTTACTCCATCAATGTAGCCTAGGAACATGCATTTGACTGCTCTAAGCTCCAATTTCCCTTGTTTTGCATGTGCATATGCTACACATCCAAACACCTTCAAGTGTTCTAGTTTAGGTGGATGGCCACTCCACTTTTCTTCAGGGGTTTTAAGTGCAATTGCAGTGCTATGACTTATATTTATCACATGTACAACAGTTGATGTAGCTTCTGCCGAGAACTTAGGATTCATTTTTTACTGTGAGAGCATGCACCTAACCCTATCCATTATGGTTCTTTTCATACGTTCAGCAACTCCATTTTGCTGTGGAGTGTGCCTAAATATCTTATGCCTGATTATGCCTTCCTGGTAGCAGTAACCATTGAAGTCTGAGCCACAAAATTCCATCCCATTGTCAGTTCTCAAATATTTCAGCCTCCTTCCCTGCTGATTCTCCACCATGTTCTTCCATAGTTTAAACCACTGATAACTCTATAAAATAGAGTTATTTGGTCCTATTTTAATGCCTAAGTGATAATGATTTGATTGAAATTTGCTTATATTTTGTGCACTTTGAACTCATTTAGAATCATTCTTTATTAAAGTGTATTTTGGAAAAATTCGGGTTTTTAGCACTTTAAAGTATATTTAGGATTGTTCTTGGCTCTTGGTATTTAATTTTGTCAATTTGAATGAAAGAAAGTCCTAAAAGAATTGCAAATTTCATGCAGGAAATAGGAAAAAAGTGCAGAATTTTGAAAAGTGCTGTGGCAGTGCTGCAGCACAGCTGCAGCACACTGAGCAGAAACTGGGCAGCAGCTTAGTCACGATTTTCAGCCCAAAAATATCAGTTTTTTTGGCCCGCTTCAGCAGATTCTTCTCAAATAAAATAAGCCCATGATAGGGGTCCAACTTAGAAGCAAATTTGGAGGAGATTTAAGAAAAGCCCAAGCCCAAAACAAAGAAAAATAGAAGATTAACCTAGATCTAAAAAGAAAGAAGAGGAGGCAGATTTGGAAGAGGGGCTGAACGTGAAAGACAGATTTGGAGGCAGAGGAAAAACGCAGGAGACTTCTCTTCATTTGGGACTTTGTTTGGATCTCTTCTCCTCCATTTATTTATTCTTGCTATTCTTCTTCTTCTTCTCCATTATTAGATTATGCTAGGTTTAGTTTTGATTTTGTTAAACTCTTTTGTTAATTTAGGTTTTGTTATGAACTAAATTTTATTTGGTTGGAATTGATAGATGAACCCTAAAAGGGATTAGTTTTCACAAGCTTTAATGAATTCAATTTTTATGCTCAATCAATAGTTCAATAATTTTTATCTCTTTGCTTATGCTTGATAAACCTAAGTAAATTGCTTAGTTTAGTTTTAATTCTGAAAAGGTTAAAATTGAATGGAAGAATATTGATTGATAGGGGTTAACGATTCTAGAAATTGTTTTTGGTAATGCATAGACATATGTGTTTACACCTTAAGGCTTAAACCGGAACATTGAAAACATATTTCTTAATTCAATTTTACCTAGACATAGGATTTAAATTGAATTAGGAATTAAAATCATGTTGGGCTTGACAAAGTCACTTGAATAATTGGGTTAGCTTGCATAGAAAGTGTATTTATTAATGCAGTTTGCTGCAGCACAGCCACAGCACTGTTGCAGAATTATGAATTCTAAGACTTTTTAGGGGGATTCTTGACTTTCCAACCATTCATCTCTACATAGTTTAATCACTTTAATATTCTTGCATACTTTAGGAGTAATTTCAGCCACTTTAATCCATCTTACTTATTTTCCATATTTAATTTAGAATTTTGTCATTTAGTTTTGCATAATTTCACAATTTTAGTTATTTAGTTTCATAAATCAAATCACCCCAATTTATCATTGTTTTTATTTTCTTTAAGCTATTTGTTAAACACCTATTTAATCTACTAATCCTCGTGGAAACGATATCTTTCTTATCACTTTATTACTTGTTTGACTGCGTGCACTTGCGTATCACGATTTCACACAACAAGTTTTTGTCAAATGTCTGGTCTTTGGATTTCAGGAAGAATATCCATGTTTTTCTTGAAAAATCATCAATGATTGACAGGAAATATCTTGAGCCACTAATGGATTCTGTCTTGCTGGGTCCCCACAGATCTGCATGAACATAGTCTAAAATCTGTCTTGTAATGTGTTTACCTTTGGGAAAGCTCTTCCTTGTAGACTTGCCAAGAACACAATGCTCACATAATTTGAGTTTTGTGTTTTGTTTGATTGATATCAGACCCTGATTGGACAATTCTTGTAGACCTCCTTCACTGATGTGTGCCATTCTGTCATGCCATAAATCAATTTCATCACTGCCAGACATGTCTTTCTCACTGCGTGCCTTATTTGTTGCTGAAGCACACACTGGTGGTGTCACCCCTTTTATTAGATAGAGACCATTTACTTTCTCCCCAACAAAGATGATTTTGTCCCATTTGATTACTTCCAAGAAACCTCCCTTACCATTATAAGAACACCCTTGATTATCCAAAGTTCTAAGGGATATCAGATTTCTTCGTAGGGTTGGAACATACCTCACATCTTGAAGCAAAATCAAATTCCCATTTTGCAGTTTCATTCTTATGTTTCCAATTCCAGAAACCTCACATGTGTGGTTGTTGTTAGGAATGGTGTCCTAGAACTTGTAATTATTTAATAATAATAATTTATTAAGAATAAATTAAATAAATAAACATAAGTTCTTTATATTATCTAGATTGATTCAATTAATGATATTAGGAATATATGGAAATATATAAATATCAAAACATTCAAATAGTAAACCCTAAGTTACTCTTATGAAATCACGACTTAGTATGTGAGTCATACAAGAGGATTAAAGTCGTGATGAGTAACTTAAACGTGTCTCGATAAACGGATAACGTTTGGGAACCTTATCCTGGTAACACGTTGATAGCTTCGCATTTTGTTTATAGACAAATGATCGAATCCTGATCATTCATGTGGGAGACATGAAATGGAAGTATCATATGCAATGTTGATTGTATAAGACAGGACCACGATGTTCGATCAAATTTCTCATTAGTACCGGTTTACGAGAAATAATCGAATATCAAACTAAGTTTATCAACCGTGATAGATCTCAATCCCGAGTGAAATGCGGACTCCTATTTGTGGAGTTATGTTCTTTGATTCACATGGTTGAGAGTGATCCGTAAGAACGCTCAATACACTTCTTTTTGGGAACATGACTAGACAAGTAGCTGGGAACTCATTTTCACGAGATGGAATTCATAACTTTCCTATAAATTAACGGTATCGGTTACGATACCTAAACATTTTAGGAACTTTAGGAAACTCCTTGATGTACTGATTCGAGACATGAACAAGTGACGTCACGACTTCTATTGATCACAGAAGTATCTTATCTCTAGTTCGACTAAAGATAAAGTTCATTGGAGAATCAGCGGGAACACAAGGATAAAGCGGTAATTACAGGGGCAAAACGGTAAATTTATCCGCCTGTAATTATGAGGGTTCCACGTGAAGGATATATCACAGATATAAATAAAGATAAACTAAATGGACATAACTCATCTATAGTGAGGGGAGTTCAACTATGAATCTATAGTGGAATTATTCATAGTTAGATAATAAGTAATTAACTGATTATGAGTTAATCACTTAATTGACTAATTATTAAGCCCATGATCTATAGGTCCATCAGGTCCCTGTGCTAGCCCAAATATCGTTGTAGCAAAACTAAGTTATTAATTTAACGTAGGAAGAACAAATAATTTAAGTAATTGTATTTACTTAAAATTAGGTAATATTAATTATTTAAATAATGAGATTATTTAAATGAAAATTAATATTGATACAAAATTAATTGTTTAAATAAAGAGTTTATTTAAATGGAAATTAATTATAATATTATAAGGCAAAATTAATTGTTTAAATAAATAAATTATTTAAACGGGAATTAATGTTAATATTATTAATTATTTAAATAATGAGTTTATTTAAATGGAAATTAATAATTAATATTATTAATTAAATAATGAGTTTATTTAATTTAATAATAAATATTAGAGAGAATTAAATACAATTGGTTTAAGAAACAAATTGGTTATGGCCCAAAATAATTAATTAGTTGAATAAGATTCAATGGTAATTAATATATTATTTTTTGGCTTAATATATTTAATTAGAAATTATTATTTGAATTTTTCTAATTTTAAATACATAAAAATAAATAATTATTAAATAAAGAAAAGTATAAATAAATAAATATATATAAATATATTGGTGGGCCTTCTTTTTGTCGTTGGTGGCGTCATTGTGCATACATATATGTGTGTAATTGACATTGAAATTTTATATAATGTATATATTGATTTTGTTTCGTCCAGCGTGCCCCTAAATCAATTTATATATATAATTTTTATTTATTCTATTTATTTTAATAATTAGGAGATAAGCATATCTATAGAGATTAGATATCATATTTTCCTATAAATATGACCATTGGGATTCATATTTGACACACTTCTCACTTTAATTAGAAAAGTGAAAATTCTCTCTCAAGTTTTTGCCCAATTGCCGATTTTCCTTAGGAAAAATTTAGAAGAAATTTCTTCTTCTATTGTTCTTCCGGTTCGATTCCCACAAGTCGGTTTTGCTTTCGATCGGGATATAGCATAGAAGATCCGGTGTTGCTGAGGATTTGATGCTGTAAAGAAACCTCCAACCGATTCTCCATTAATTACTCAATGTAAGTAAAAGGCTTTTAATTTTCGAAATTTAAGCATGAATCTACATGTTCTTCATGTTTTTATCACAAATTGCATGATATTAATAGATCCGTTATTAAATGTTAATAAGTTTACTAAATAAATTTCCGCTAATTTAGTAAATCATCCCTTCAATTGGTATCAGAGCTAATTTTAATTATCATGCAAAATTGTGAGTTTTCGAAAATTTTGGTGGGTTGCATAAAAATCGTTTTATGTATGTTTATATAAATTGTGCTATATAAATTGTGGAGGTTTGCTAATTGACTGTTTAGGTATTCTTGAGGCACTTAGGATTTTAAATTTTAGTAGAAAATTTGTAAACCCTAATTTTAGGGTATAGGAAAAAGTTGTAATTTTCCCATATCAAAGGAGGCAAAAATCGGCTACAGCAAAGGGAGAAGAGAAGAAAATTGTTCTCCACCATTCCATGAGGTCCACGCCTAAGGAGAGAGAAAAGGTAAGATATGGTAAGATATTTTAACATAATTATCTTGTTATCTCAATTTAAAAATTTAAATATTTAAGATAAGGATAAAATCTTTTTAAAGATTATATCTCTATCTTAAATTATGAATTTAGAAATTGATATAAGATTACATGGAAAATATTTTCTTTATTTTTCCATATAATTAAAAGATAATTATTTTAAAACAAGTATTTATGGAAATATTAAGGAGATAATATTTGCCCCATAAATACCCATGCCCACGCCTACACCATGGAGGAGAGAGAAAGATGAAGCCTCAAAATTCTAGAATGGAAGATTTAATTAAGTTGTAATTTTAATTTTCCGTTTTAGAAATAGTGCCAAGAATACCGGTCAATTTAGCTATTTATTATTTAAATTGTTTATATGTATGATATAATTGCTTTTAAATAATATTCATGCATAAGAGTATGTCATGTAGAAAATCCCACCATAGGTTGTATGATTTTAATTAATTGTACATACATGCATCATGATATAATATGTGTTATTATATGCTAATGTATGTGAAGCATGCTATAATTTTATTTTATAAATGTTATTATCGAAAATTATATTCTAATTGTTTTAGAATTAAAAGCATGCTTATTTAGTTAAAATTCAAAAGTTAAATCTAGTTTAAAAGTTGAATAGAAACTAAATGAATTATTTGTAATATGGAATTATTGTTTAAACAATTGGGCCAAAATCCATATAAGATAAACAAATAGAAACTTTTAATTAAGGGTTAATTAAAAATTAATAATTGAGATTAATTAAATTGAACGGATCTCCAGAGAAAGCTCGCCTGGCGATGAGGTTTCATAAAGTTCCCCTAACACGGAGCGCCTCTAACTGGGAGCGATCTGGGAGAAAAGTTCAAATTAATAAATCAAAATTATTAAGACGGCTCATAATGTGATTAGTTTTTAATTAGGAAAACTTGAACAATCACTTTATAAAATTAATCTAACCAATTTAAGAGTTAAAGTTGATTAGGTTAATTAAAACTTGGATTAATGAGTTAGCCTGAATTAGTCTAAGTTATGAAACCCTAACTCAAAATATTAAGTGGGAGAAGGAAACATGTCAATGAATCCTATGGTCTCCACTAATGGGCTCGAAATGTGAGATTTATACATGGCCTCTAACAACACTGCTGCGGTGTTCATTCCCATAGGAAGGTTTATTGTATAAATCAATATCAAGTTGGGTCTCCTGAAAGGGATAAAGAATTTTAAATGAGATTGATTGAAGACTGAATCTACACTTCGTAGACACTCTTCAATTTTATTTAAAAGACTAAATTAGTGGGTCACACTTAAAAAGAAATTTGATAAAGTTTGTCATCAAAATTCTTGACCAAATACACGGTAAACAATGACATAGGAATATGAGTTATTCTGGAGTTGTCAATTGTTCGAGTGGCATCTCGTTTTAATGATGGTAACTGACCTATCATTCGACGGCACTTCACCGGTATCATTAAAATATCGTGACATAGTAACATGTTTTAGGGCTTTTCTGTTCATTAATATGTTCGCATTCATGCATCATATTTAATTATATGTCGAAACTTTGAGTATTTGAATGTTGAAAGCATGTTAGATTACTAAGATAAGGTTTATTTAAATTTTCAGTAAAATGGCATCTGCTTTAGTCACTATACTTGGAAATAACAAACTGAACGATGAGAACTATGTTTCCTAGAAAAGGAAATGAATAATTTAAGTAAAATAGTTTACTTAAATAAACTAACAATATTAATTATTTAAATAATGAGTTTATTTAAATGGAAATTAATATCATTGTTATTAATTATTTAAATAATGTGTTTATTTAAATGGTAATTAATAATAAAATATTATTGATAAATAATTATTAATTATTTAGATAATGTGTTTACCTAAATGGAAATTAATAATTAAACATTTATTATTAATTTTAAATAATAGCGATTATTTAAAAGGATAATAGTAAATAACATATTTATTATTGATTTAAATAATGTCGATTATTTAAATAGAAAATAATAAATATTTATTAATGATAAAGTATAAAATCGGAATATGATATTTGAATAATTGATTTATTGAAATAAATATCAAGAGTTAATAAATAAGATTTATTAATAAGGAAGAATATAGAATTGAATTAATGAATTCAATGGATTTTGGTTCAAATGGTTAAATACCAAAATCGGTACATATATAATGTTTTAGGAAATAATTGTTGAATTATTTTGTCTAAAATAAATATATAAAAGAATGTTTAACCAAAGACAAATTAAACAAAGAAAAAATTGGTTTTTCTTATTGATTTTATTCACATAAAATCGGCACGTAAGATAAAATAAGGAATAAAATTTGATTTTATTCTTGGCATTTATCTTGTATTTATTTTGATAGTATTTCCTAATTCGATTGGAAAACTGTTTTGCGTATAAATACAAACGTCTTGGTTGTTCATTCAAAAGCTTCTAATTTCAATTTTCGAAATTGAAAACTCTTCTTCTTCCTATTCTCCTTGTAACCGATTTTACAATAGTCTAAAAGGGAAGAAAATATTTCTCTTCTCAAAACCATAGTTTTCTAATTTAGTTATCAATTTGTTTTTTATTTTGAAATATGTAATAACTATTGGTTCTCATTTCGTATGAACCAAGTATGGGAATATTTTAAATAAGAGTTATTTAGGTAGATATTCCTTTACAATTATATTACAAAGTTCCAAAGTGTGATTGGATGGTTATTCAAAATACTCAAGATAAAAAACAAATAAATTCCAAACCAAATTCTAAACTCCGAAATATCTAAATGAGTTATAAAGGTTTAAAAAATGTTTAAATACTTAAGTCTAAAATTACTTAAATAAGTTAGAGGGATTAATCTCTTAAAGATGGTTCTCAAGGAATTTGAGATGATAACCATATTAATCCACGAACTTATGGGATAAGTAAAATCGAATATCTTTGATTTATCAAAGATAACTAGACTTAAATATCACTAAAACTTGAACATTCAGATGTTAGAAATTAAGTGATAAGTAAACATTAAATCGATTTCTTATATTCCAAACATTCAGTTATTTAAAAGGATGTTTTAAAGGTAATAACTGATATGGAATAAACATAATAGAAATTGAAAAGTAATAATTAGTGGATAATTGAATTCACAAATTATTAAAGAAAAGTTCAGTAAATCAGTGATACTGAAGGCTTTAAACCTTACTTAAGATATAAAAGAATTACAATGATTTTATGAATTTTCAATAGTTGAGTTGAAAAGGGTCACTTATACTTATACATTATTTTTGAAATAATAACAAGTATAAAATTGTAATCATTAAACAAATGAAAGTAATGGAGAATTACTTTGTAGTGGGAGCTTAAGAATTTCGAGAATCCTAGAACCAATGTGACTAAAATAAAATTTACAAATAGTATGTTAGTGCACATAGATAAAATGGGAGATTTTATGAGATGCATGGGATCAAATTCGAACATGGATTTACTTCCATGTAAGAATTCGACAAAAGACCTTTGCGAATTAATCATTAAAAGAGTTAAGTATAAGTAAAATGAGTTTTTACTAACTAAACTCTAAATTCGCGTAATTGCTAAGTCGTTAGTAAATGAAAGGTGTATGAGCATGATAGTTTCAAATCAAAAGTTAATAGAGTTTATTTTATGGCGATAAAATATGGAATCTATTACACTTAATGAAACTAACATCGACAAAAGAAATACATACTAAACAGGATGAAAACGTTATCGATAAAGTATTAAAATGACTACCATGGCTAAGTAGTTGATAGTCATCCAGGTTGGACTGAATTACAAGTCAAATCTCCAAAGATCTAGGACAAGTGGGAGATTGTTAGGAATGGTGTCCTAGAACTTGTAATTATTTAATAATAATAATTTATTAAGAATAAATTAAATAAATAAACATAAGTTCTTTATATTATCTAGATTGATTCAATTAATGATATTAGGAATATATGGAAATATATAAATATCAAAACATTCAAATAGTAAACCCTAAGTTACTCTTATGAAATCACGACTTAGTATGTGAGTCATACAAGAGGATTAAAGTCGTGATGAGTAACTTAAACGTGTCTACGATAACGGATAACGTTTGGGAACCTTATCCTGGTAACATCGTTGATAGCTTCGCATTTTGTTTATAGACAAATGATCGAATCCCCGATCATTCATGTGGGAGACATGAAATGGAAGTATCATATGCAATGTTGATTGTATAAGACAGGACCACGATGTTCGATCAAATTTCTCATTAGTACCGGTTTACGAGAAATAATCGAATATCAAACTAAGTTTATCAACCGTGATAGATCTCAATCCTGAGTGAAATGCGGACTCCTATTTGTGGAGTTATGTTCTTTGATTCACATGGTTGAGAGTGATCCGTAAGAACGCTCAATACACTTCTTTTGGGAACATGACTAGACAAGTAGTCTGGAACTCATTTTCACGAGATGGAATTCATAACTTTCCTATAAATTAACGGTATCGGTCACGATACCTAAACATTTTAGGAACTTTAGGAAACTCCCTTGATGTCCCGATTCGAGACATGAACAAGTGACGTCACGACTTCTATTGATCACAAGTATCTTATCTCTAGTTCGACTAAAGATAAAGTTCATTGGAGAATCAGGGGAACACAAGGATAAAGCGGTAATTACAGGGGCAAAACGGTAAATTTATCCGCCTGTAATTATGAGGGTTCCACGTGAAGGATATATCACAGATATAAATAAAGATAAACTAAATGGACATAACTCATCTATAGTGAGGGGAGTTCAGCTATGAATCTATAGTGGAATTATTCATAGTTAGATAATAAGTAATTAACTGATTATGAGTTAATCACTTAATTGACTAATTATTAAGCCCATGATCTATAGGTCCATCGGTCCCTGTGCTAGCCCAAATATCGTTGTAGCAAAACTAAGTTATTAATTTAACGTAGGAAGAACAAATAATTTAAGTAATTGTATTTACTTAAAATTAGGTAATATTAATTATTTAAATAATGAGATTATTTAAATGAAAATTAATATTGATACAAAATTAATTGTTTAAATAAAGAGTTTATTTAAATGGAAATTAATTATAATATTATAAGGCAAAATTAATTGTTTAAATAAATAAATTATTTAAACGGGAATTAATGTTAATATTATTAATTATTTAAATAATGAGTTTATTTAAATGGAAATTAATAATTAATATTATTAATTAAATAATGAGTTTATTTAATTTAATAATAAATATTAGAGAGAATTAAATACAATTGGTTTAAGAAACAAATTGGTTATGGCCCAAAATAATTAATTAGTTGAATAAGATTCAATGGTAATTAATATATTATTTTTTGGCTTAATATATTTAATTAGAAATTATTATTTGAATTTTTCTAATTTTAAATACATAAAAATAAATAATTATTAAATAAAGAAAAGTATAAATAAATAAATATATATAAATATATTGGTGGGCCTTCTTTTTGTCGTTGGTGGCGTCATTGTGCATACATATATGTGTGTAATTGACATTGAAATTTTATATAATGTATATATTGATTTTGTTTCGTCCAGGTGCCCCTAAATCAATTTATATATATAATTTTTATTTATTCTATTTATTTTAATAATTAGGAGATAAGCATATCTATAGAGATTAGATATCATATTTTCCTATAAATATGACCATTGGGATTCATATTTGACACACTTCTCACTTTAATTAGAAAAGTGAAAATTCTCTCTCAAGTTTTTGCCCAATTGCCGATTTTCCTTAGGAAAAATTTAGAAGAAATTTCTTCTTCTATTGTTCTTCCGGTTCGATTCCCACAAGTCGGTTTTGCTTTCGATCGGGATATAGCATAGAAGATCCGGTGTTGCTGAGGATTTGATGCTGTAAAGAAACCTCCAACCGATTCTCCATTAATTACTCAATGTAAGTAAAAGGCTTTTAATTTTCGAAATTTAAGCATGAATCTACATGTTCTTCATGTTTTTATCACAAATTGCATGATATTAATAGATCCGTTATTAAATGTTAATAAGTTTACTAAATAAATTTCCGCTAATTTAGTAAATCATCCCTTCAGTTGTCTCCCACGTATACAAATCCCCCATTCCAGGCTTTGAATGACACAAACCAATGCTTGTTTGGTGTCATATGGTAGGTGCACCCTGAGTCCATGACCCAGTCTTCCTCCTTGTCATGCCTCTGTGTTTCTCCCTTGTTATCTGCTGCAGCAAGAACTTCATGATAGTCAAAACCATCTTCTCCCACAGATGCATTTGCTTTGGTTGCCTTTTTTGCTTTGCTATTTTCATTCTTGAATCTCTCTGGACAATCCTTTTTGAAGTGCCCTTCCTTATGACAGATGCAGCACTTCCATTTCCCCTTATTCTTGGAGTTTGATTGTCCTTTCCAATTCTTATTGGATCTTCTGTTTGTCCCTCCTTTGCCCTTAACAAACAGCCCATCTGAGTTTCCTCCATGGCTGCTCTCTGATCTTGTTTCAAGAGTCTTTGTCCTGATTGCAGCAATCACCATGCTCAATGTCAAAGCATCCCTTCCATACTTCATTGCTGATTTGACATCTTTGAACGATTCATGCAAAGAGTTTAGAAGAATCACAGCTTCACTTTCATCTCCCAATTTCTCTCCAGTTTGCACGTAGTCAAGAGTGAGTTTCTTGAAATCATCCAGGTTTTCTTCAATTCCTTTTCCAGGATTCATTTGAAAGTGAATAATCTTTCTTTCAAAAGAATCTTGTTAGGAAGATCTTGCTTCGAGTACGTGGATTGCAATTCCTCCCAGATCTCATTTGCAATGTTCAATTCAATCACCTGCCTTAATACATTGTCTGTAAGATTCAAGATCAATGTACTGTAGGCTGTTTCTTGCATTACTTGAAGTTCTTCTAGTTTCAGAGTTGCAGGAAGCTTGCTCAGTTCTTCAATGGCTTTTATCGATTTCTGTTGTATCAGGATGCCTCTAATCTTCTTCATCCACAGACTAAAATCGTTCGCGCCATTGTACTTCTCTATTTCATACTTATACGTCATTTCTCCCTTGTAAATGCTCTGATACCAATTTGTTACAAGAATGAAGACAATGTATATCAAACAAGCTAAGTTTAACAGACAAGAAACTTCAAAGATTGAACAACAATGGAGAATGACCATGGAATCAAGAACAGTAACTGCTTGCTTTTCTTTATTGCTCGAAAATGGAGTTTCTATGAGAGTAGATTACAATGAAAGACTAAACTAAGAAGATGAAATTTCCTCTCAGATCTATTCTATTTATACAAGCTGTAATTAGAAACTAATATCAATTAACAAACTCTAACAGAATCTGATTTCCAAACTAACTTTATCCACTTGACAGCTTTCTCTTCTTTTCTCTTTTAATCCATTTCCAGCTCATCATTTTGTTAGGATCTAAGGCAACCCTAGAGGGGGGGGGGGGTGAATAGGGTTTATAAAAAAATTTATAAAACTTTTTCAATCAATTCAAAGTTTAAGATTAACAAAACAAACACTTTTTAAATTCAATCAATATAAATAAATTTTATACTTAGAATTCTTTTTAGCAAAGTAAACAAATATGATATGATAATAGAAAATTTTGTATCATAAATAATTTCTAACCATTTAATTATGCTTTAGTAAATTATGAAGATAAATATGTAAAGCAAAAATTAAAGAGTAAGGGTTAGAGAAAGTGACACCAAAATTTATAGTGGTTCGGCCAAAAATGCGGCCTAGTCCACTCCCCGAGCCTCTCGGGAATTTGTATTCACTTTTTACCGGAGCAAGTGCAACCCAATCCTTTTAGCGGGATCAAGATCAAACCCGAACAACGACCCTTTCCACGGAGCAAGGACAACCGATATCTATCACTCTTTTTACTAAGGTTTAAGAATAAACCTTTTACAATGGTAAATCCTCACAAAGGATGGATATTACAAGAAATTTGCTCACAATAAGAGATAAAACTCTTAATAAAATAGCCCTCAAGAATGGCTAGAATTACACAAATTTTGGCTCACAAGAAGGCTAAAAAAAAAGATTAAAGATGGAGAACTTTCTGATTTAGCAATGAAAATTAGCCTCTGAAATTCGTTGGTATGTAAATCTGTCCAAATCGAGCTCTATTTATAGGTAAAAAAAAATTTACTATTTCATCCACCTTCTTAAATAAAAATTGACTTCATTGGTGTGAATGGGGAAAGGAGGAGGCTCCATTGTTGACAAAAATGAGGTTGAGGGAAGCCATTTTCGGTGCTTCAAATTTCCAGAAATGGGCTAATGAAGAAGGGCATGAAATGACGATAATATCCTTTGGAGGTTTTCATGTAAATTCAAATCAGGAAGGGCATAATTGTAATCAACCAATATAGTGTAGTAAATGCTTCCAGAACAGTCAATGAGAAGTTCACGTGTCAAAGCGTCATTGGTTGAGCAAAATCTGAATTTAAAATTAATAATAATAATATTATTAATAAAAATCCGGGCAGCAGGGGTAAATTGGGCAGATGACCGTTGAGAAAGAAGTTCAAATTTCGGTCAGCCAACTCAAATAATAATGGTCAGGACATATGAGGCATTAACCAAAAGCTGAGGGGCAAATAGGTCATTTCACGTGTATTAGAAAAAGTAACAACGCATTGGGAAGACACCGTGACACGTGTCGCATTGTGAGTGGCGAGACAACGTTAGTGGGGGACACCGTGGGGCCCGCATGTCGGCCAGGCGGACGGCGGCGTCGGCGGTGAAGATGCACGCGCGTACGTGGCGAATCGACGGGCGTAGGATGCGAGTGGAGGCGCGATCGAGCGGCTGGAAACGAATCAGCTATTTCTTTTTCTTTTAATTCGAATATATATAATTTGTAAATCTGAGAAGATCGAGCCACCGATTCAAAAAGTAAGGAGATCGACCGGTTGGAATAAAGTCCGACTTTTCCTTTTTATTTAATTCAAAATTATGAATTAATCCGGGCCTTTCATCTCATCTACCTTCGATCGGCCGGTGAGAAAACGAGCGCATGAAATATAATATGAACTTGCCATATACGATCCGGTTTTGATAATTAATTAATTCCAATCTTCTAAAATTAATATCTCGCTCGTTTGAAGTCCGATTGAGTCGATTCCAATTGCGTTGGACTCGTTATATTTTTCTCTACACATTGGACTATCAAAACACAGAAAATTGATTAGTAACAAAAACATGTTTGTTATCATCAAAATAAGAAATAAGATTAATTGGCTTAGAAAGTCAACAATCTCCCCCTTTTTGATGATGACAAACCATAAAGGAAAATGAAAGAGTAAGAGTATAAATATTCAAATGATGTTCAATATAGTATATGAAATACTCCCCCTAAATAAGTTCTTCCCCTTATTTAAATATTATTAATTTAAGCACAAGAGAAATATCATTATCCTTATCAATTTTCTCCCCCTTTTGGAATCAATAAAAAAAGAATAATATTCAATAAGTACACTTAATTCCAAAAGTTTAATTTTCTCCCCTTTTGGTAACTAAATTTAATTCCAAAAGTTTCATCAAAATAAGATTTAGATTTGAATTTCAAAACCCCCCCTAAATAATTGCATAAAATTCAAATTATTTAGAAGTATCATACCTTAGAATTCCGAGAGCAAGCCTATTTTTGCAAAAGCTTTCTTCATTCAAAGGCTTAGTAAAAATATCCGCAAATTGATCACAAGAGTTAACAAAATTGAGAATAATAGATCCATTTTGCACATGTTCTCTTATGAAATGATGTCTAATATCAATATGCTTTGTTCTAGAATGATGTATTGGATTTTTAGTTAAATTTATAGCACTTGAGTTGTCACAAAGAATGGGTACTTTTTCAAATGATAAACCATAATCACATAAAGTTTGTTTCATCCATAGAATTTGTGCACAACAACTAGCAACGGCTATATATTCTGCTTTGGTAGTAGATAAAGCTACGGAGTTTTGCTTTTTACTAAACCACGAAACTAAAGAACTACCGAGAAATTGACAAGTGTCACTAGTACTTTTTCTATCAAGTAAACTTCCAGCATAATCGGCATCGGAATATCCAATTAAATTAAATTCAACATGTCTAGGATACCATAAGCCTAAATTATATGTTCCAAGCAAATATTTAAATATTCTTTTTACGGCATGCAAGTGTGATTCTTTAGGACAAGATTGAAATCTAGCACATAAACAGACACTAAACATAATATCGGGTCTACTTGCCGTTAAATAAAGTAAAGAACCAATCATACCTCGATAAGATTTGACATCAACATTTTTACCTTTTTCATCTTTGTCAAGCTTGGTTGTTGTACTCATATGAGTCTTTGCAATTTTTCCCTCATTAAGCTTGAATCTTTTCAATAATTCCTTTGTGTATTTTTCTTGATTTATGAAAATTCCATCTTTGAGTTATTTGATTTGAAGTCCAAGAAAGAAACTAAGTTCTCCCATCATACTCATTTCAAACTCATTATGCATAACTTTGTAAAATTCTTCACACAAAGAAGGATTAGTAGAACCAAAAATAATATCGTCAACATAGATTTGAACTACTAACATATCATTATCTTTGATTTTAATGAAAAGAGTAGTATCAATTTTACCCATTTTAAAATCATTATCAATCAAGAATTTACTTAATCTTTCATACCAAGCTCTTGGAGCTTGTTTTAAACCATAAAGTGCCTTTTTCAATTTAAAAACATGATTTGGAAATTCAAAGTTTTCAAAACCGGGAGGTTGATCAACATAAACTTCTTCCATAATATAACCATTTAGAAAAGCACTTTTCACATCCATTTGATATAAAATGAAATTTTTATGAGAAGCAAAAGCAAGTAACATTCGAATTGCTTCTAATCTAGCAACTGGTGCAAAAGTTTCATCATAATCAATTCCTTCTTCTTGACAATAACCTTTTGCAACTAATCTAGCTTTATTTCTAATAATATTTCCATTTTCATCAAGTTTATTTCTAAAAACCCATTTAGTACCAATAATAGAATTATTTTGAGGTCTAGGGACTAATTCCCAAACTTTATTTCTTTCAAATTGATTTAATTCTTCTTGCATAGCAAATAACCAAGATTCATCAAATTGAGCATCTTCAAAACTTTTTGGTTCAATTTGAGAAACAAACGCAAGATTATTAAACATATTAAGAGAGGAACGAGTTCTTACACCTTGTGTTGGATCACCAATAATTAAATCGGTTGGATGGTGTGTAGCATATCTCCATTCCTTAGGCAAAGATTGTGAAGCATTTTCATCCAATCTTTCATTTGAATTTTCAACTTGCTCACTTGAAGTAGCTTCAATGCTTTTATCACTAATTTGCAAATCATTAAGATTCTTTTCTAAAGCATTAGTATCAAGAGAATCATTAATAACATTAACATCACCATGAAGAGATTCATCAAATACTATATGCATGGATTCCTCAATAACTAAAGTTCTTTTATTAAAAACTCTATAAGCTTTACTAGTTGAGGAATAACCAAGGAAAATACCAATATCGGTTTTAGAATCAAATTTACCAAGATTTTCCTTATTATTTAGAATAAAACATTTGCAACCAAAAACTTTAAAATAGCTAACAATAGGACTTTTTCCATTCCATAATTCATAGGGAGTTTTATCCAAAAATTTTCTTATTAAAACTCTATTTAAAACATAATAAGCGGTGTTAACGGCTTCCGCCCAAAAATATTTAGGAAGACCATATTCATTTAACATAGATCTAGCTAATTCTTGCAAAGAGCTATTTTTCCGTTCAACTACACCGTTTTGTTGAGGAGTTCTAGGAGAGGAGAAATTATGAGTGTAACCATTTTCATTACAAAAATTTTCAAAAGCAATATTTTCAAATTCTCCACCATGATCACTTCTTATTTGAGAAATCACAAATCCTTTTTCATTTTGAACTCTTTTTGTAAAGTTAATAAACTTTTTCAAAGCTTCATCTTTATGCTTTAAAAACAAAACCCATGTAAAACGAGAATAATCATCAACAATTACAAAAGCATAATAATTTCCTCCAAAACTAGAAGTTCTAGAAGGACCAAATAAATCCATGTGTAAAAGTTGTAAGGGTCTAGTAGTAGAAATATCATTTTTAGATTTAAAAGAAGATTTTATTTGTTTACCCATTTGACAAGCATCACAAATTTTATCTTTTTCAAATTTTAATTTTGGCAAACCTCTTACCAAACACTTTTTAGAAATATTTGAAATTAATTTCATGCTTGTATGACCTAATCTTCTATGCCATAGCCAAGAATCATCATTTAAAACGGATAGACATTTTTCATTTAAAGAGCATGCATTTATATCAATAGTGTAAACATTTGCATCTCTATTTCCAACAAATAAAACTTTGTTATCACAAACATCTTTTATAAAACAATGCTTTTTATTAAATGATACTTCATAACCTTTATCACACAATTGGCTAATACTTAGTAAATCATGTTTAAGACCATCTACTAATAAAACATTTTCTATTAAGGAAGAGGAATCGTTATCGACACTTCCTTTACCGATGATTTTTCCTTTCTTATTATCACCGAAGGTTACTAGTCCACCTTCTTTCTTGGTAAGTGTGGAAAACTTGGAATGATCACCCGTCATATGTCTTGAGCATCCACTATCCAAGTACCACTTGTTCTTCTTTGATATTTTCGAACATTCCTACATAGAATAGGAATTCATGTTTGATCTTTTGGTACCCATACTTGTTTGGGTCCATATCGGTTAGAATTTTCATATTTTGGAATCCAAATTCTTTTTATTTTCAAATCATTTGATCTTGAAATATTTGAACCATTAAATTTATGAAAATGACATGAATAGGCTTTATGTCCATAATTGCCACAAGAAAAGCAAATAACATCATGCAATGATGGATCTTTTACAAAGAATTTATGCACATGCTTTTTCTTATAATTATTTTGGAACTTTGATTTATGATGTGTGTTTCTCCTAGAATATGTAGTATGACCATTTTTCAATTTAAAACATTTTGGTCTAATATGACCTTTCATACCACAATAATGACAAGTAGGTACAAACTTTGATTTAGAAAAATCAATCTTAGCATTTTTAACATTTTGTACCATACATGTAACATTAGCCTTTTTATCCTTATGCACAAAAGATTTAGCATTTTCAAGTTTAGGCATCATAGGCAATTTATCATTTTTCATGCAAGGGGTTTCTTTAACAAAAATGGATTTAGAAGATGAAGGAGTTGAAATTTCATCCATGTATCCAATACCCTTTTTCTCTTTATTAGGTTTACCCATATTGATCATTTTATCAAGAGTTTGAGCACCTATGGTAAACTTTTTAATATTGTCATTAGCTTCATCAAGTTGTTTCAAAAGATTAGTCTCTTTTTCTTTAATGACAACAATGAGCTCATTCTTTTCAAAAATGTCATGTTCAAGAAATTTAATTTTATCAAGTAAGACATTCTTTTCTTCACATGAAATATGAATTTGATTACTAGATGCATTTTCCAAAGAAACAACCTTTTCAATTAAAGATTTGTTTTCATTTGATAAATCAATATGTTTCTTTGAAAGCACACTATACTTTTTAGTAATTTTCTCAAAACTTTGTTGCATGCATTCAAATCCATTCAATAATTCAATGTAAGAAGAAGAATTAAGATGTACCTCATTTTCATCTTCTTCATCATTGTCACTATGTGCCATAAAGCACATATTTGCAACTTCTTCTTCTTTTTCATTTTCACTTTCATCACTATCATCCCATGTAGCTTTCATAGCTTTCTTTAATTTCTTGGATGATTTGAGAAGAGGACAATCGGTCCTAATGTGACCGGGCTTCTTGCATTCATAACAAATGATTTCATCTTTCTTGCTCTTTTCACCATTTGATTCTCTTTGATTGGTGAAATTCTTTTTGAATTGCTTCTTCTTCTTTAAGAAGTTTTTGAATCTTCTTGAGAGATAGGCCATATCTTCATCATCGATACTTTCATCATTTTTGGAATCTTCTTCCATAAAGGTTGACTTGAGAGCAATGCTTCTTTCTTTCTTCTTTTTATCATCTTCCATGTTTTTCTTGATTTTGATCTCATGAGTCATAAGAGACCCAATTAATTCATCCATGGAGAGAATTTTCAAATCTTTGGCTTCTTGGATGGCGGTGACTTTTGGTTCCCATTGCTTTGGTAGAGCCCAAAGAATTTTCTTCACCTTTTCAATGTTAGAATAAGATTTTCCAAGTCCTTCCAAAGAATTCACAATGTTAGTAAATCTAATGAACATATCCGAAATTGACTCATTATCATCAATTTTAAATAATTCATAACTATGTACTAACATGTCAATTTTAGTTTCTTTGACTTGATCGGTTCCCTCATGAGTAATTTCAAGTTTATGCCAAATTTCCTTAGCGGTTTTACAAATAGAAACTCTATTGTATTCAATTTCATTCAAGGCACAAAATAAGCAATTTATAGCTTTAGCATTCAAACCATATGCTTTCTTTTCTTCTTTAGACCATTCGGCCATAGGCTTAGGAGAACTAACACAACATTTGTAACCGGATTATTAAAACCTTGTTCTATTATATCCCATAATTCAACATCAACAGAAATTAAGAAAAATTGCATTCTATTCTTCCAATAACTATAATTAGAACCATTAAAATAAGGAGGCTTATTAATTGATTGACTATCACCAAAGGGATTAAAATTATGTGTTGCCATAGCTCAAGCAATTAAGCTTTTTAAAACAAATTTTCAATAAAAATTTTGAGCACCTTGCTCTGATACCAATTGTTAGGATCTAAGGCAACCCTAGAGGGGGGGTGAATAGGGTTTATAAAAAAATTTATAATGGTTAGGACATAGGAGGCATTAACCAAAAGATGAGGGGCAAATAGGTCATTTCGCGTGTATTAGAAAAAGTAAACAGCTGCATTGGGAAGACACCGTGACACGTGTCGCGTTGTGAGTGGCGGAGACAGCATTAGTGGGGGACAGCTGGGGCCCGCGTGTCAGCGAGGCAGCAGGCGCGTCAGGCAGTGAAGATGCACGCGCGTACTTGGCGAATCGACGGCCGTAGGATGCGAGTGGAGGCGCGATCGAGCGGCTGGAAACGAATCAGCTATTTCTTTTTCTTTTAATTCGAATATATATAATTTGTAAATCTGAGAAGATCTGAGCCACTGATTCAAAAAGTAAGGAGATCTGACGGTTGGAATAAAGTCTGACTTTTCCTTTTTATTTAATTCAAAATTATGAATTAATCTGGGCCTTTCATCTCATCTACCTTCTGATCTGACGGCTGAGAAAACGAGCGCATGAAATATAATATGAACTTGCCATATACGATCCGGTTTTGATAATTAATTAATTCCAATCTTCTAAAATTAATATCTCGCTTGTTTGAAGTCCGATTGAGTCGATTCCAATTGCGTTGGACTCGTTATATTTTTCTCTACACATTGGACTATCAAAACACAGAAAATTGATTAGTAACAAAAACATGTTTGTTATCATCAAAATAAGAAATAAGATTAATTGGCTTAGAAAGTTAACACATTTGACTTTCCTTGCAGCTGATCAATATCTTCACAACTCAATCTTAACCATAACTCAAACGAGAATCTGAAGGTCGACGAGAAGGATTCCAATTTCACAAGCATTCACCCTGGAAGCAAATCGAAGAGAACAGAGCGACTCATTGACAGATGATGGTTTCGGGGAGATATGAACAAACATCAAATGAGCATGCTGCATGCGATCCGAACAAATTAATTAAATTAATTCTCATCTTCGAAAAAATCAAGCATTGTCGTGTAAGGCATTAAATAGTCATTTATATAATAAACACCAACGTCTATATATTATTGTAATTAGCTATTCAGATGAGGCTTAACATGTAAATAATCCGTAGTTTTATATATTATTTTTTTAATCATATAACACTTAAAAGTGATTTTTTTTTTCTTGTTATTGGGGTGAATTCAATAAAAAAAAATGTAGAAATCTAAATATTTTTAAATCATACAATTTTTTAAGGGTTGGTAAAAAATTAAAAGACTTAATTAAAAAAAATTTAAAAAAATGGGACATTTGCAAATCTAGCAATTTTTGTAATAATATTTATAAAAAAAAAGTCTAAAAATAGCATCATAAGAAAATTGATAAAATGGCTCTCTTATAATAAATTCATATAATTTATTTAAAGTACTTCAATGTAATTAAAAATTACATACTCTTTCAATAATAATAAATCTAAATTTTTATTTTTATTTAGAAATTACAAATTTTAAATTCAAAAATTGCTATAGCTTAAAAATCGTGCTAAACTAAATGATGAAAGAGAGGAAAATCAATTCAAAACATTAATCATCACAGTTTAATAATAAAGTTGATTACCAAAAAAAATTCAAAATTGAGTAACTTTTTTTTGTCCTTTTGATGATATGATGATGTTCCAAATCCAAATCCAAATCCAAATCCAAAGTCAAAAAGGACCCACCAATGACTAATGACTCCAAACCAATCCATGCCTCTGATTCCGCCGCGATTTCCAACATTTAAATCAGTCCCCTTCTCCTACTTAACCAATTCTCTGAATTCACTTCCCTTTAAACTTTGATTTTCTTCCATCAATTTTTGCTCTCTTTTCAATAATGGATATTGATTTCGATTTCGATTTTGATGAACCTTTCGGGCTACAAGGATCTGTTCCTTTCAAATGGGAAATCAAACCCGGCGTCCCTAAAAACACCCATCCCCGTTGCCATTGCCGCCTCTCTCCGCCGCCTAAACTCAATCCTCCGCCCTCCGCAGCCGTTGGATCCCCTTTTTCCCGGTCCGTTCATTCTTCTCCTCGAACCCGGTCTGATCGCTGGCGGTTTTCTCCTTCCACCCTTGCCCAACCCGAGCGGGTTTCTCCCGGATCCGGATGCTTTCCCTCTCCATTACTGAAGCGAAAACCTAGCAAGAATTCAATCCAGAAGAAGTCTGGGTCAGGATTCTTACCCGAACCCGATTACCGCTCCGAATTCGAGATCCGTTCCCGGTGGTCCGTATCGAGCAGGAAATCTGTTTCGCCGTTCAGGGAGTCTTTATCTTCGTCGCCGTCGTCGTTCTCGTCGTATCAATCGTCTCCTCGTCCGACAAGTGATAGTGAATGGGCCGGGTTTGGGCTCTTTTGAATCAGCCCATTTAGAGAGGGAAAATGGTCTTGGGCTTTGGAGATGTTGGGCTTAATACTGTGAGGAAGGCCCAATGGGGCACAGATGATGATTTTGTTAATACCTTTTCATGTGTTTTTAAAGTGTGGCTAGCGCATAAAGTAAATGTGAGGTGGAGGTTCAAATTTCACCCTTATCAAAATCTCGGATATGAAAAAAATGTTCGTAATACTATACTATAATTATGAAAATTGGCTATTACATAATAAATAGCCTTCTTTTGTTTTTTTATCTAGTATTTGATATATATTTCAGTTTAACATATCTTTAAAAACAAAAAGGCAAATGATATGTGAGAAGGGGGTTTTATTCACATTATAATCTAAACCCATTTTTATTGGAAATCATGAGCTAAGCTTTCTTTTAAGGAAATTAAAATTCAATTGATTGACTTGGTTGTAGTTAGAATAATATGACTATTTGCTATACTTAGATGATAATAACTTTTGGGCCTCATATTTATTAATGTGATTAATGAGTTATGATTTATTATTTGATAAAGATTTTTAAGTATGAACAATTATTCATTTAGAATCATGGTTGAATTAATTGTTTAGAATAAGACTCCAATTTATCTATGGTGGAATGTATTGTGATGCGTCTAATAATATGAAGGAATGCAGTTGTCTTACCTTGATAAGAACACAAGTCCATCATTCAAAACCAATCATGTTAATAAAAAATATTTTCAAGGAGATAATTTTCTAGTACCACTGGTTTAACAAAAAAAAATATTATAGACTCCTTCATTTAATAACTTATCGTGTGTATTGATTATCAATAATAAAGAGCATAATAGGGGTATATCACTTTCACTATTTTTACATGGCTAATAGATTATTTGGAGGAATCTTAAAGTATTAGAAAATTTCTAATAAATAAGGATATCTCAATCTCTTCTAAATAAGTGACAAGTAGATGGTCAAACTTGACTAATAAAATTTCACACTATCCTCACGAACACAACTGTAGAGGCACGTCAAATTGGGTGCCCTTCACAATTCACATTTATTTGCTAAATATGACGGTCTTGATCCGAGTTTCTTTCGAATTGCATATGATATGATGTGATCGTGTAGTCAATATATACATATTACACATAATTTAAAGGGTAAAATACTCGTTTGATCCCTGAGTTTTAATGGTTATGTCTATTCAGTCCCTAGGTCTTGATTTTACCCTTTTTATTATTTTTGATAATTGTAATTACAATAGGTCTAAAATATTATTTTTAAAATTCTTTTAAATTTTCCGTTTAAAAAATGTTCATTTTCATCATATGTTCATTAATATATTATAGAAATATTATCAAGAATATCCACATTAATTCACATTTATTCACTAATACCGGTTGTGGTTGTGTTTTTTTAATATCAAATTTGCCCAAAAAACACCATAAATGGCGGTGATCCCATGTTTTCTGTTTTGAACAATTATCATCATGTCATTTCCTTAAATATTGTAGACCATAATAAATAAAGGGCAGAAAACGTCTTTTCATTGTTCCCTTAAACGGCGCGTGGAGTTAAAGTGGGTAAGTTTGCTAATTTATAAAACATATAAGTATTAATGCTATTATACCTATTTATTATAGTCTGATATGAAATTAACCCTATATTATATGTATTTTATTTTAAAAAAAATTGTCTCGATATCGATGGTGTGCCTTCCGAAAGTAACTCCGGAGTTCCGCTCCTTCTTCTTCTTCAGTAAGAATTCACACTCAAAAATTGAGTGTTTAATTCCAAACCCAATGAGAAAATATTAAAATTCCCAATATCTATATAACTGATATGATTGTTTTTCTTTGTTTCCAATTCTTGAAACCGTCTATCTGAAAGTGAAAATTCATCAATGGGACAGCTCAAAACTCTTCGTCTCAACAATTCCCATCTTGTAGATCAAATCTTAGCAGCTATTCTTCATAACCGACCTTTCGAAATCCAAACCCACATCGACCCTTCATCCCAAACCTCACCATGGAATTCCAATTCTGTCTCTGATGTTTTAAGATCAATACCCCATTTCTTTTTCCAATCAACCCAATCCATTGGCCACCAAAATGGTTTCCGTCACCGTTCTCCTCTTAAGCAGAGGAGATTAAAGGAGGAAACTTTCAAATTTCGAAATGATTTGCTTGTTCTTGGCCCTGCTGCTCATAGGGATCCTTCAAAAGTGGAACTTGGATTGAATAAAGCATTGGAGTTTTACTATTGGGTCGAAACCCGATTCGGGTTTTCGCACGATGAGATTACGTGCCGGGAAATGGCTTGTGTATTGGCTAAAGGGAATAGATTGATGGGTCTTTGGAATTTTCTCAAGGAAATGTCTTTGAGGGGTAATGGTGAGCTTGTAACGACATCGACCGTTACGTGTTTGATAAAAGTTCTAGGAGAACAAGGATTAGTTAATGAAGCTTTAACTGCATTTTATAGGATGAAACAGTTTCATTGTAAACCTGATGTTTATGCTTATAATACTATTATTAATGCTTTATGTAGAGTTGGGAATTTCAAGAAGGCTAGGTTTTTGTTTGAGCAAATGGAATTGCCTGGATTTAGTTGCCCGCCTGATATTTTCACGTATACGATTTTGATTAGTTCTTATTGTAAATATGGCTTGCAAACTGGGTGCAGGAAAGCTATCAGAAGGAGGTTGTGGGAAGCTAACCATTTATTTAGAATTATGTTGTTTAAGGGCTTTGTTCCCGATGTGGTTACTTACAATTCTTTGATTGATGGATGTTGCAAAACTTATCGAATTGAGCGGGCGTTGGAATTGTTCGAGGATATGGGCAAGAGGGGTTGTACTCCTAACCGAATTACTTATAATTCTTTCATTAGGTACTATAGTGCTGTAAACGAGATTGACCAAGCAATCAAGATGCTGAGAATGATGCAAAATATGAACCATGGAAATGCCACATCAAGTTCTTATACTCCTATTATTCATGCTCTATGTGAAGCAGGAAAAATGTTGGAGGCCCGCGATTTTCTTCTTGAGTTGATTGATGGAGGCTCTGTCCCCAGAGAATATACTTATCAGTTGGTATGTGATTTGCTGAACTCAGCAGGTGAAGCAAGTTTACTAGACGATAAAATGCATAAAAGAATAAGACATGGAATAGAGAATAGATATAGGGAAGTAAAGAAAGTAAAGCTAGTTATGTCCAGGAAAGGATATTGCTCTTTGAATTGAACAAAAAACAATGGCTTGACTTTCCACAATGAGATAAAGAAGGGGTTGTGAACTTTTGCCTCTCCTACCCACGGCAGTCGTTTGTGATAATTACTATCTGACTGTAAACAACTCATATTTTCTATTCTTTTTTTTTCATTTTTTTTTCCAGATATTACATCAAATTAGGGGAGGGGAAATTTGAAGCTTCGAACTTGTGAAAGAGAATACAAATACCTTGCCAATTTAGTCATACTCACATTTACTACGTTTTCTTCTCAAAGATAAAAAGTTACCGATCTCCTTGAAATTGAAGAATGTGTTTGTAGCAAGCTATTTCATGTGATAATGATTGACGGGTCCTGAATTTCGGCATATTACAACATCATGAGCTATTTTCTTGATTGATAATTATTATCTTCAATTTTAAGATACTACTGACTAATTTGTCAACTTAAATATATGCTTTTTTTAAAGGACAATTATTGAAATAACATGTTTATACTAATTACTGAAATATCATAACTTTTTAAAAATTATTCAAAGAGCATAATTATAATTCAATTATTTGAGACAATTTATTTCTTTAATTTGAATAATAAATTGATGATTACTCAAATTAACTTTTGCCAATCTAAATCTCTCAGATTCTTCATTCGATACGGACTTCGAAACATAGGTTTCCCAATTCAAACTATCCATTCTCAAAATAATCAATCACCCCTTGGTAGCATATGGTGCTCATGATATTACTTCTCTTCGTTTGGCTTTCTAGTTTGAACATTGCAGAGTAGGTCTTCTACTAACATAACATCTGAAGAGATTTCCTGTGAATGCGATACTGAATAAACACGAATGGCATTGGCAATGGTGGTTTGAGAGAATCGCGAGAGAGAGCTCATCCAAAGAAACTTAAGTATAAATGAAACCATTTTCATAAATGGTTTACTAGAAACTAATTTTCTTTTTTTACATCTAATTGAATGCGATTATAATCCCTACAATTGCCTCGGTTAATTTCCCATTTTGCCCACAAAAAAAGAAAAAGTTAGCCAAATGAAAACTCTCTCATGGAATGTCGTCATTTTTCTTTTACCTGCTCTCTTCACAACTACACAAATCAAATCATATAACTTCAGGTCGTCAGATATCTTCATTTCAGCCTAATCCAGAGCTTGATCCAGTAACAGGCCTCATCATTGGATGATTGAGAGAAGGCTGGCTATTGCCTGGACCATTGAACATGGCGTTCGATGAAGTTGGCGAGGATTGCTGCTGCTGCTGTATTGCTGCTAAGGGCAGCCTTTGCCCCAAACCGAACATTGCCTGTCGGGGCATATATGACATGTGGGGATGCATTGATTGGTTGTTGCTGTATCCAGAAACGCTTGGCTGTGAATGTGGAGGTGAGATCATACTCGGATTCGGCCTGCTGTTTGCACTGTTATTGTTGACCATAGAAGGGCCAACACCAGGTAGACTCGCTGGTGAGGTAACTCCAGCAGGAGGTCCAAATTGGACACCCAACATTCGCGCTCGCTCAGCGACAAATCTTTGCCTTGTCCTCTCAACTTGTTCACATTCCTTCATCAAGAAGGTTTCTACCTCTGCAAACTGCTTCAGCTTCAACTCCAATCTTTTTAACTGTCACATAAATTTTTACAAAACACAGAACATTAACTTCTTTACACGTGAAATAGAAAATTTTGTATATTAACTTCCAACAAACAAAAAAACAGTTAATGTCCCCAGAATTGGAAATTCGATTACTTTTATCATTTAGAGTTTAATGACAATAATTTATACCAATTACTTGCAAATCCAAATTAAAGAGAGAAACCAGGCAATCATCAACCTAAAAGCTCATTGTTCAATCTCCTTTTTTAACACAAAAAAACACCCTTCAAGGCCTAAATCATGATTAGGCCTCAAGCAGTAGTACAGCACACGTGAAGTTATTTAAACTCCTAATATCATGGGACATAAATTGGAAATCATATTTGACATGGATTGAAGACAAATGGTCGCCACATTAGTGTCTGAATCAAAAGGTAAAGAACACAGAAGTAAGAAAATAGACATATGATGTATGCGAGTTCAAAATCCTTCCTAGTCATTTCGAGTTTCGAACTGTCCTAAATGCACCATGACACAAGCTGTTATCAGCCATGTGCCAACAAATAGTAGTGTTCTTATAAATGTACAAATCTGAATGATTACAAGGCCACTCATACCTGATGGTTTATAATATTAGCAGACAACCGTTGAATTTCTCGTTCCTCATGGTCTGCAAACAATTTTGCCTTTGTTGCGGCAGCAGCGAGGCCTGCTTTCGCAGCAACTTTAACTTTTTCAGCAGATAATGGTGTTACTTCCGTCTCTATCTTATTCTCATCTGTATTTGTCCACATATATTGAATAAAATTGAGGTAATTCTAAACATTAATTAAGAAATAGATCAAGAAGAACAAAGAGATCTCAAAGCAAACCTTTTTGCTTAACTGAATTTGGAAGTTCCCCGTAAGAGCCACCCTCTCTGCCATGTGTGCTCTCCACGTTAGTCCTTAATATTTGGAAACGGAAATTAAAAATAGGAGCAATCTAATTGTCTTTAAATTTCTTAATAATATCCACAATACGAATTTGGAGAAGTTTGAACTTGATTCATCTTGTAAATGTCCCACATATTTGACATTAAATTATTTAGATGCCAAAATGTGACATCAGAACTCCCTTCAATAATACAAACACACACCCACACTACACAAAAAATAACTCCTTTTCATGAATGTTGTGTTTCCTTTTCTTTTCCCACTTGCCAATGGGCTTGGGGGGCATGAAGGTCTGTTATCCACACTGAAACAAAGCTATATTACATGCTATGAAACAATGTTGCAAATATAGTAAATCCCTTCCAATTGGGATGGGATCAATTGCATAACATCAAATATAAGCTTTGGAGAAGGTTAAAACCAACCAACGAGTCTCTTTACCCTTTGCAGTTGAGAAATTAGTCATTGAACATATAGGAGGATTTAGGAACAAAAAGCCTCTCAGATGAATCTTTTAGTTCTTCGGACATTAAATTTATTTTTAAAATTGAAAAATTCAACAGTCAGCATCCTTAAAAACTTATCTATGAGACTATCATTTTCACCAACACCAGAATGAGCACTTGAACAATAGCTGATCACAGGGAACTAAGCACCTATTTAATTGACAGGATATTGAAATATTTTGCGCTCGCTGAAAAAGAAATGCTAAAAGTTATATAATTAACTTCATTTGTTAAAGAGTGGTTAAAATTTGAAAATTAGTACACTTTAAATCAGTAAGAAAATAAACTTACCTATAAGCGTTTCCCGAACCTTCCATTTGAAATATGCTCCCAGAAGAAGCTACACTGTCATCAGATAATGCAGCTAAGGATGCATGAGCGCAGGACGCAGCAACTCTTGGTCCAACAGCAGATGCCAGAAAAGCAACCTTGTAAATTTCCAAAAAATTACATCAATTACAACCCCATTTACCAAATGGAATCTCTTTTTTAAACTCTGACCTATATATCTAAATAGAAAATCTTAATCAGAGCTCTTTCAGTCAGATGTAATGTAAGTCAGCAGTATCATTTAAATCACCAATAGACTCAAAAGGTAAGAAAAGAAAGAAAGAGTACATCATTCTCTTTCTCCTTTTCCTTTCCTTTTGTAATAATAGTGTGTGGGGATAGGTTATGCACATTTCGACTAATCTTAGTGCATAACCACCTTGTTAATAACTGTGAGTGTGGGGCAAGTTATACACAATTCGACTAATCTTCCTGGACAATCACCTCACCTACAAAACTATATTTTAAATTCGAAGTAGGAGCCACCAAACCTTGATCCTATGATCTTAAGAGGCACCCAGAATTAGTCTGCCTACTTGGCTGACACAAAAGCCAACCCGTGGTGATTTCACAGCATTCTCTCTATCTTTGTGCATCTTCATTCCTCTCACACCAATAAAAAATACTAGTCAACTACAAGTCTCCAACAACTGTGAACTGGTTAAATTTTCCAATGCTCTCCTTCTCCACCTATTTGTCTTATTCTTCTTGCTTTTTACTCACCATTCCAAACCATTAATCAGGTCATTCTTTTTCAAAGGTGAACACAGCATGCATGCTTCTGTAATGGTTGAGTTCAGAATCATATGGCACGGTTCTCCAAGACTCCAATTAATTTACAAGCATCTAATTTTCTAAATTCAAAAGTCTACTAAACCCCACAAAAAATAGTGCTGCAATCCTTAATGCTTCCATGTTTTAGATAAATTACATCACACATATCAAGAAAAGCACCTAAAAATGTTTTAAATTGGTGGTTCAAAAACTAATGAACATTTAGATAAGAAATCTCGATACGTTTTCGGCCCAAAGATGATGTGTATTGAGTGAATGTTTGGAGAGAGATAATGACCACCTGTTTCATCCACTGCTTTTTTCAAGACCAATTGGGGAAAACATCTTCAACTTTTCTTATTTGGCTTGAGTTCCCACCAAACATATGCCCAGGGTTAAAATATAAAGAAAATTTAGATAAACATTGTTACAAGGCTTTAAAAAGATTTGGAGTGAGAGGAATGGAATAACGTTTAAAGGAAAATATGGTGATATAGATGTGTATTGGGTGGCTATTCAGTAGCCAAATTTTTTTTGATATGAAACTGTGTAACTTTTCATTAAAAAGAAAGATAATTACAAAAGAGGGTGAGGAGAGATCACCCGAGCCAAAAAGGATTACAAATTATGATCCTTTATTTAAAAAGGATTTAATTTTGACAAATTGAGATCCTTTTATAATCTTCAACTTTCTTTTGCATGGAACAGCTCCCCAACCATGTTTTTATATTACAACGAGAATGAAAGTGTATTTCTCATAACCAAAACGTGCATTTAAAAGCCAAATAATCAAATAAACATTTTTTATAACTAATATGGTCAGAGCATTTCATGCTATATCAAAAAGATCTGTTTCTGCTTGCCATTTTAGATTAGCCCAATCATTTAATGCACTGAGCATTGACTATTGAGTTAAATATGGTATTTTTTCACTGAAGGTCAATGTAATATTACTTTAACAATATTCAATTCAACCTTCAACTGTCTGTACTCAATGAACTAGAAGGAAAGACGTGTTGAGCATCAAATAAATGGTCACATACCAATGCCATGACCGGGTTCCCAGAATTAGCAAAAGGGAGCCTGTCATCCACATCTTTATCTTGACGGGAAGATCCTAAATAAACAAACAGATCTTTAGAAAGAAAATGTCAAGAAGTCATCTGACTAAAGTAAACATTAGTTAAAAATTAACAAATAACCTGCCATGTCTCCATTCATATTTGAATGCGACTTCTTGTGATCAACAGCACTTGAATTATTGGATGACAGAGAGACGCTTGGCACTTGAACATTTTCTAAAAGGCCATCCGCCACTGATAGACGAAGAAAATGTAAAATGCATTGAGCTTTAGACTTGGACCCAACATGTTCTGTAATTTCATTCCAATTCTCATGATATATTTCTATTGCCTCTAAAAGCAGTAGAGTTTCTTGATCAGTCCAGTTTTCACTATCTAATTCACCATAATCTTTTGTCAGGTCCACCCTAAGAAAATCAATGCTCGAGTGACCAGCAACATATTTTCCCTCATGAAAGCAATCGGAGCAAAGTAATACATCAACCTGTTACAATGATGCTAATCAGCCATCACAGAACAAAGATCATGATTACAGAATTTAAAGAGCTTTTATCAAGAATGCATCAGAACTACGAAGCAACAATCTTTGCATGTCAGTGGCCCACTATCAGGAGTTGCTCCAAAACTTTTGTTGTTTTGAAACTTCCTATTTTCTTTTTTACACAACATTATGAAGATTCAGACATACTAATATAATTCTGCACCAAAGATTATCAAATCTAATATCATCAAAGGTGGTGCAGAAGTATTGAATGCTTTGTATCTCATCACCATCAAACTAAAACTTAAGATAGAGCAATAAAATTAAAAACTATCCATAAGATATTAAAACTACAAGTGATTATGGTATGGGTAGCAAAAGGATATTCAATAAAAAAAAAAGCAAAAGATCAATAGGATCCTGGCCACTTTTTAAGCACAAGGCCAGCAATCGGTCTAGAACTAAATATCTTCAAAGAACTTAGATGCCACCTAACAACAACAGAAAGGTCCGAAACACTTTTTCCAGATGAATAAAATAGGTAATCTAAGTCTTCCCCTGGTTGCTCACATAACACACATCTTTTGAGAATTAGGGTCACGGAGGGGGTTTGCAATAATTGACGTTCTGCATACCTGCCATCCATACAAAATCCTCAACCTTCTTGTCTAAGGATTGAAACTAGAAAACAGCTAAACCTCCGTGGAACTAAAACACCAAACTCGAAAATCGAAAAGGCACGCATCCAAAATTTTATTTGTCAGTCTCATGGGGTGCAAGGTTGCCTCTTCCAAGATTCTAGAAAGAAAATACTCTCTGAAACCTCCTGATTATTAAGATTCCCTCTAAAAAGTGAATTCTCAAATTGTTTTATCCTATAAAAATGCTTAGCTGCATATCTTTGGTGAGCACTTGAGTCAGTGTTTTAAAAGGCACAAGGCGCAAAAAAGCGATGAGGTCCCCCGGGGGCTTAAGCGCGAGGGCTTTTTTTTAAGGCGCACTATATAATAATATTAGTTTATATATATTTAGAAGAACAAAAGTTACCTTCATTTCACCAAAAACAATTCAAAACACAAAACAAATCATAATTCTTAACAAACATAAGCAAACATTGATCTATGAAATCATAAAAACGCATAATAAGATACAGAAAAAAAAAAGCCCCAAAAGCCCTCGCCTTTTTGCTCGCGCCTCAGGAAAAAAGCCCTAAAAAGCGGGGCTTTATATTTGCGCCTCGCTTCATTTGAAGCGAGGCGCAAAAGCTGAGCCTCTCGCCTAGAGGGCTTTTCTCGCTTTTTAAAACACTGACTTGAGTGAAGGGGAAAAGAGGCCTAGTAAACAAAGAAGCCAACAATCTTCCCAAAATATTGTCCCAACTCCATTTCCAATCTTGAAAGAAGACGAAGGGTAGAATAGAAGTATGGATTCTTCTTTGAGATGAAAGTTCAAGGACTTATATTGCTAACTCTTTAAACCTCTTTTCTGCCCCATACCTCACAATCAATTCTGTAATTACCAGCAATGACGGAGTACACCACAAGAAGGAACCTTCAATTCAAGTAATTTTCGGTGGAAGAAACATAAACCCAAATATTACATAGTAGATAACAAAAATGTATAAGACATAGTAGATCAAAATATGATAACACTAGTAAGAATAAAGGTAAATATCTGGAAAAATCTTTCATCTGACCAAGAGTATAGAAAATGTTCACAAAACAGAGGAGTGACGACACGTGAATGTGCTTAAATAAAAACTATGCATGGTCATTCCTAAATCCACTTATCCTCTCTTCTTCTCCCTATGGAAAATCTGAGAGCCAATACCCAGAGTTCAATAGAATTTCCTACTCTATCAGAACAGTCCACACTACTGTTCAATAATATAGCAATAATGACAGCACATGATACACTACATGCTGCCATTCTGAGTTACTCTCCACCGAAATTTTTTCACATAATATCTTCTTGAATTTATTATCTGAAACTGAAGATATCTTTGCCCTCAAAGTAATTTCAAGCAATTTTAAACTTCAAGCAAAGTTATTCAAAGAAGAAATGATGAACAATATGGTGATAAAACTAACCTCTTTCTGTGACTGGTAGTATACAATGGGAACAGACCGAGAACAGCAGCTACAATGATTTTCAGCTAAACGCTCGCGAATCCTGTTGTCCAAATCAGACATACCATCATTATCATCATGGAATGATGGTGTCGAATAAACATCAGCTGCCTTGAGCCTACTTTTTGGTTTGTCAAATTTGATTAAGCTATCAATAGGCTTCAAAGAAGCTGATGGCACATGAATTTCACCATTTGGATCTTCTCTCAAGTATGTACTACTATTCCATGATTCACAACTAGGTATCACAGCACAATAATTTATAATACCCCAATGATCAAGAAACCGAACAACCCGAGCTACATCTTCATTACTGACGCCATCAACAAGTCCTTGGCAATCTGAAACTGTGACCCTGTTCTCGGGATTCTCCATGTATTTGGAAACAACATAATTTCGAAATTCCATATACTTTTCTGGGGTACGGTCAGGCAATTTCCCAGAGAAAAAATGTGGTACCACTTGTCTCTCAAGTCGATGCACTGTAGCGGGTGAAAACCAATCTGTTTACATTGGAATCACAAAGAAAACCAAATCAACATTCACATTATTGAAATTTGTTACATGCATGGCGTGGTACATAGCATCTCTGTTGCATTTTTTAAAATGGGAAATGTGTCCCCGAGGTGTGAGGACTAAATCGAGTGCACACTGCAGATGTAACAAAATTTCTACATTACCATAAGATGAGAAATTCTAGTTTCACCTTTTTACCTGTGAGTCATTGGCTACATTTACACAATTCACCTCATAATTTCACTTCACCTCCACACAGATACTGACTGATATTTCACCACACTAATAGTTGCAAAACTCAAAAGGTAAATTAATATATGAATTCAACCATATCTTTCACATTGGGAGCTACGGTTATGTTTGGGAAAAGCAAGCATTGAAATCCTTTGTTCATAACTGTGAATTTCATTTTCCATAAGAATAACAACTTAATTCATTGATTCTCATCATGCTAACACGAATCAAATCTATCAACATACCACTATAAATGTAAGTTGCAAATAGTAATACAATTTTGTATTCTCCAAAAAATCATAAATATGATAGACTTGAAGAGACCTCAGACCTGAGTGCATAGGAACAACATGAACCCTACTCCCAAACCTCTTAACAACACCACGTCCTTCCATTATTGACGGTGGAGTTATTACATACGCTGCATTCCCAGCCTCAGCCCTTTCCTGATCCATCAAAGCTGGACTATCCACAGGCATAGCAGACAACACCTGAAGCTGCCCATAAGACACATTCTCCAAAAGCAAAGAATTTCCCAACACCCCTTTACTCTCTCCACATTGATTCGCTCTCTCTAACGCCACAATCGCCAGTACCGACGAATGCGGCCGGCCAACTCCACGCTTAACCACTGGAGGAAAATCAGAGACTCGAATGGCATCATCCGACACGATTTCAGTCTCATGAAGGCTCGAATTGGGCATGGAGTAAATATTAGGCTGAGGATCCTCGGAATCGTCGTTATTGTCACGGTCTATATCCTCATTTTCGGCGGCAGCCAGGTCTTCATCTTCGTCTTCTTCATCGTTTTTATTGCTGCCGCTATTGTTATTGTTGCTGAAATTGTTTCTGCGACCAATCTGGGGTTCCCTCTTCTTCTTCCTCCATTTTCCACGAGTGCCTGAGAAAAGGGTTTTTGTTAAAATCGAAAAATTAATTCAATTTCAATCCTAATAGGAATCATATATCATAATTGAACTATGAAGAGAGAGAAGGAAAAAAAGGTAGAATTTTTAGGGTTTAGAGAAATTACCAGAGGGAAAGGAAGGGGAAGCTGGCATTGTTGATCGTTGTTAACTTAAACTCTATGAAATTGAAAGCATGGGAATTTGAATGAGGAGGAGAGAGAATAGGGTTTTACTTTCTCTCTCTAAAAACTCTCTCTCCTCTTGCGCCTCAGCTTTGGTTCCTGAAGGGAAAATGTCATTGATTTTTTTTTTTTTTTTTATCATTCTTCCTTTTTTTGCCTTTTTGTTTTAGACTTCTTTGGTCCTCCTCATTACCTCACGCGCGGTTGCGCACGTGACTTTCACTTGAGTATCGCAAAGCTTTGTTCAATAAATTATCTAGTCAACTTTCCTCTAGTGACTATTTTTTGAAGTATGTGTTAAATCGATAAAAAAAAATTCTTTTTATTTTAAGTGATAGACGGAAGTTTGGAAACAATAGTTATACAATATTGTTTCTTTCTATAAGGGTAGGGCTTTTTCTACTCTAATTTAATGTGATATGTGTAAAAGAAGTATAATTCTTTTGTGTTAATTTCACTCAGCCCATTTAAAAGTGATTATTTCAAATAAACATTGTTTTTTAATTATATATCTAAACTCAACTCCACAGGCCACTTTCTCAAAATTAAATTACTGATTCTGCCCTTTAAATTAAATCATTTGTCAGTCCTTTAATTGTGGCGATAATAATTCAAAACCGTAACTGCCTTAAATACATCATCAAATGTGGGAAGGTAATCATTAATTTTTGGGTTAAATGCATAAATGACCCCTACACTTTAAGGTTTTTTCAATTTACATCCCTAGCACTTCTAATTTGAAAATTTTCACCCTTACACTTTCATAAGTCATCAAAAGTTATCTTTTCCATCCAAACTAACAGCAAACTCATTTTTAATATTTTATTTATATTTTTCTAACCCGGGGTTAGAAATAAACCCAATGAAAAAAAACTTACCTTTGATTATTTGACCCAACACTTTACCAATATACGTATCTTTGATTTTTTTTCTTCTTCCACGAGCAGAAGCAACCATTTCACTAGTAGAAGCAGACATTTGTAAACTCCATCTAATTCAAGGTATCCCTACTTTGATTTGAAAAAACCCTAAATATACAAAAGTTTTAGATTCAATCAGATTTGTTAAAACTAACAATCCTCCGTAAAATTACTTCCTGAAGCGATTGTGAATAAAAGAAAGGAGTAGAGCAATTTCGAAGCAAACAGTTGACTCACTGATTTCTTGTCATTCGACATTGAAGACCATACCGATGAGCTTGATTCCTTTGTGAATTTCTTCCCCACGATTTATTGTCATTCGCCATTTAAAACCCTAAACGATTTCTCCTAAAATAGATTATGTTTTATAATTTTTTTTGTGATTTTTCCGCTTCTTCTCCACAATTTCCTGTGACTGGTTCCATTTAGTCCATGATTTCTCCTCAAATTGATTAATCCACTATTTCTACTTAAATTAATTTGTCCCTCACTTCCATCGCATTTATGTGACTGATTATTATGAATTGAAAGACTTATGATAGTTCTTATGAAATTGGTTATTCTCTAATTGTCTTCTTACAGTGAAATACAAAGTTTGATATTATTCTCTAAAACTGTAATGACTAACACGAAAGGGAAACGTCAGGCTGCTAATGAAATCCCGAAAGGATTTGCTCGACCATTGAAGGGGATGGATTGAGTTTCACTTTCCCCTGGGTTTCGCAACCTCGGCAGGACTCTGGGCTGGAATACGCAAGATGTACAGTGTTCAATCTTGATCATTGGCCAACTAGGATCGAAGAAGTTATTGCAATTAGATAGATTAAGTAGTTGAAGGAAGAATGTTTTGATGTTTCTAAGAATTCTCAATCTCTCAATTACACTTATCAAATGTCTTCATCATGTAAGACTGTTTTGATGTTTCTAAGAATTATCAGATGTCTTCATCATTGACTGTTTCTTCAAACTTTGTAATTATGTTGCCAAAACTAAAAACTATTATATTCTACTATCAGATGTCTTCATCATTGCTGGAACTTATACTTTGATATTTTCCAAGAAGTATTCAACTCAGCATTAATGGGTACATTTCTAAGGAAATACTGATTGGAGATTGAATCAAGATTTTAATGCACTTTATGGAATTGAATTTGAAGCTTTCTAAACAAAGTTATGACTCAAATAGTGCAGATTGGTCGAGCTTCCTTTTCTATTTGGCCTAACAATGATTGGAAGTATACTCAGTTGAACAACTTAGCAAGGTCTTAGAGGTAGGTTTAGTGATTTATGCAACTCTGAAATCACTTTGCATTTCTTATAAAGAGAAAAATGATCCCAAATAAGAACAGTTAAACAGAGCTTATAAACTTACAGAAACATGTTAACTATAAATGACTGATTGAAATAGCATAGGGAAAAAAATGTAGCAGCTTCCCAAATCTTAAAAGCACCACTTCATCATATGACTGATTGAAATAACACATCAAAACCACAAAACCTATTTCACGTAATCAATATCATCAATCTCACAATCCTGTTGGGTATTTATGAAGACAAATAAAATAATTAAGCTCAAAGGCCATTGACAAGTATAAAAGCCCAAAGTTTTTATAAGCCCATTTATGAAGTTGCATTCCTTTTTGTTTCAGACGTGGACCAAGATTTGATTTTAAAAGGTAGGTCAATATTGGTGGCTTATATATTGTGATTGGCCGTGAGGTTCCAAAATTGAGAGTTGCTCAATTTGTGAGGCGGTGACTTTGGTGATTTACTGTGCAGCCGAGAAGAAAAAAGAAAAGGGGGCGATTTCTTTTTGGGATTTCGTGGTTCTCGACGGCAGTGGGGGTTGTGAGTTTTGTGAGAAATATTGTATAAGAAAGTGCTTTCTTTCTTGAGGGTTTTTTTGACGGGGTTAATATACCTGGTTTAGTGTATTGAGAATATTTCTCCATTAGAACTCTGTTTCATCATAGTGAATTCGCAATGGTAAGAACCTGACGCGTAAATTTGGGTGAACCAAGTATAAATTCTTGTGTCTTCTCTGATTGTGTTTATTCTTTAATTTCTCGATTGTTTATTTTTATTCCTAACGAGGAACGTGGGAAGGTGATTTTTCCCAACAAATCCAACACATCAATATAACTTTGCAAATGAAATGATAGCAGCAACTCCAACAAGAACCAATCCATTAATAATAGCAGCAATCCTGTATATTTCACCAACATCATTACAAGTAGAAGAAAGGCCACCACCATTCAATTCATCCAATTCAATTCATCCAAAGTACGAATTCAATAAAGATATAATGAAATTAAAGCTACTGATCAACAGAGAGAGAGGTTAGTATGATTCTGATTCGTTTTGGTGAGATGGGTCTTCGTTTTCCATTTTTGGTCCTTCTGAGCTTGCTGCCATGAAAGTCTGGAAGCCATCACGTTTTAAAAGGAGACTAAAGATGTAATGAAATTAAAGCTACTGACAGATTTTAAAAAAATGTCATTTGAGGAATTTTTTTAAAATTTAAGCTATTTAAGACATTAACCCTAATAAAAGTGTTATTATAGGCAAATTCTCTTTTTAAAATGTACTGAAAATTAAATAAAGTAATTGTTAGCATAATGAGTAATTTTTAAAAATCAAAAGGCAGAAATCGTATCAAAGGTTGGTAAGATCCCTCATCCAAAAGATTAAAAAAAAAACTTACAAAATTTATAAATAGTAAGGTTCACTTCTCTCATTATCAATTGATTTTGAGATGGAAATATAGACTTATTAAAATAGTATTAAAATCTAACTAACTCAAACGATGAAAATTGGATCCCGCCATTAAAAAAAATTGTCGTTTTAACGGGGCATAATAAAGATCTCATATCGAAAAGATAAAAAAAACTTGAAAATATTAAACGTCGCTACTCTATACTTATAAAGAAATAGCACCCAATATAAAAATGATATGTGTTAAAAAAAAGTCACAGCATTGGCTTAAAAAAAATATCACACCATTTAAATTTCAATAAATACCAAGGAGTTAGATGTCGATGGAAATGTCGAAGTTCAATTTTACGGAAATATCGATGGAAATGTCGATGTCGACGGATATTCCCTGAAAAATCATGGAAATGATGGAATCATATATGAATTTTTCGATTTATGGAATGAAACTTTCATTATAGCTTAATTAAGTCATGATCTATCATATAATGAACTTATACACTTAGAAATGTGCTTAACCTAACAAAATATATAAAGTATAATAAAATAAGTAGATATATAATATTAAAAAAATATTTATTACAATAAAATTGATCAAAAGATAATACTTAAAACGACACGAGACTATATGTAATATAAAATGAGATTTTTAAAAAACTATTTTACATTACACATACATGAAAAGGTAATCAAATTTTAAGCAAAATAAAAACTTAATAAAAAATATAATCAAAATTACATTAGGATTCAAACCTATTAACTAAAATTAAAATTATAATAATTTAAAAAAAAAACATTTAACCATTCTACTAATACGATGCCATAAAATTATAGAATCAAAATAGATGAATTGAAGTTGAAGAGATTAGTAAAATAAATTGAAAAATGAAAGAAAAATTCAATGTGGAAATTTCCACTAAAATCACAAAATTTCTACGACATTACAGACATTTCCATCACATTAGAGAGATGATGTTTGTTTGACATCGTAGCATGTATATTGGCTCGAAATAGAATCGACATTTCTATAGAAAATGAAATTTCGACGATTTTGGGGGAAGAAATAAATTTATTTATTATTTATAATTTATTAATTATTAATTATTTGAATTAAAAATAAAATCGATTATATTTATCTTAAAAGAGCTAAAATAATTGTCAGGCAATGATGTTTTTATTCTCAAAATATAATTTGATGGTAATTTTTATTATAATAAGAGGAAATATAAATATTTAAGGAAACAAATTATCCCACATCGAAAACAATCAGGAATTTGAAGTTGGGAAAAGTTTATAAATAAGGCTCTCAGCCATTGAAAAAGACCAAGTCAAACTTGGAATTTGACTATTGGGATTTAAAAAATGAATGGTTAAAATTATAGGTTCATCGAAATCTGAGTGATATTATGATGAAATTTCTTGATATGGTCGACATATTTAATAATCCACAATATTTTAAAGATATGGTGGAAGAAATATTTTCATTGACCGGTCCCATCAGCGAAATGTGGCCGACATCTAAGGGGACAAAGTCATATTCGACATTTCTCTGCAATCTCCACGAAAGTGTAGACGACATTTCGCTGCTATCGAAGATATTTGACACCTACCCAATAATAGAAGGTTATAAATGGCTTGGTTTTCGATTACTTTTTGACAAAGATAGTCATTAAAAGCTCTTAATTAAAATCTTGTTTGAAAATAATTTTAATTTGGGTTAAATGCAAGAATGACCTCTGCATTTTGAGGTTTTTTCAATTTACACTTCTGCACTTCTAATTTGAAAATTTTCACCCCTACACTTTCATAAGCCATTAGAAGTTATCTTTTCCATCCAAACTAACAGCAAACTAATTTTTTAATATTTTTATTCATATTTTTTTAACCAAGGTTTAGATTTAACCCAATGAAATTTCTTTGACTTTAACTTTAACTTTACCTCTACAAAGAAAAAGAAAAAAAATATAGTTCATCCTTTTTCAATTTTCACGAGTAGAGAGAGACGCCTAAACTATCTTCATGCGAAAGTCAAGAAGAAATTCTTCAAGATTGAATTTGAATCCAGGCTAATGACGAGTTCGTTTGAAAAATCCATCTCTTATTCAAGGTACCCTTCTCTTTGATTTGAAAAAACCTAGATTTTAAAATTTTGAAAAAATCAAATTCTTTGACCATTGCTTTATGTAGTTTCACGGTAAATGCTTTGAGAAATTTTCCAAAGGATGACACTGAATGCTTATCCATTTAACTTTTGAGGCGAAAGATAATAAATAGTAAAGGAAATAGCATAACTACGAAAAAACTTATAAATGTTAATAGCAAGAAAGATGTTTTTATGTTAAACAAAAATCATTTTTGGCGTGTACAAGTTTTGTGTCCATGCTTCATAGCTTGGCATTTTACACATATTGGAGTTAGTTTTTATTGCCATATAATTGAATATTGTAATCTAGAGATGTTAGTTTGCATCTGATTGTTTGTCATAGATTAAATTGGATTTCTACTTAAATTAATTTGTCCCTCACTTCCATTGCATTTTTGTGACTGGTTGTAATGAATTGAAAATCTTGTGAACTTTAGTTTTTATGAAATTTGGTTATTCTCTTATTGTCTTCTTACAGTGAAATACAAAGGTTGATTTTATTCTCTCAAACTGTAATGGCTAACATCAAAGGGAAAGCTCAGGTTGCTGATGAAATCTCGGAAGGATGTACGGTGTTCAATCTCGATCGTTGGCCTACTAGAATCGAAGAAGTTATTGCAATTAGATATAGATTAAGTAGTTGAAAAATGTTTTGAGATCATTTCGAGTAGTTTAAGAATGTTTTAAGGTAGTTGAAGATATCAATGTCAGTTTGTTACATCAATATAGTCTTCTTCTTTGTGTTTTAAGACATGATTCCAAATGTTTCATCTTTCTCTCAATCTGTAGCAGTGATTTAACACTATCCTCTATAAGAATATGCACATTTAGTTCTTTTGGTATTGCAATTCACTTTCAATAGTCAGGTGTAATTGTTTAATATTCCTTTCTGATGTTGATTGTATCAATCTACTCTATTCTTCACCTTGCTTGCAATTTTTTTCATGTTATCAAGTCAAGCCTGTTCTGGGCAATCTTGCAGTGTTTATTATTTTAAAGTTTCAATATGTAAGGAGGTATTTCCTTTACAAGCTGATGACATTTCGTCATTGCATTCAAAAGTTTTTTCATTCTATGTACTTGTGGCCATGTTGATTGCATTCCTTACTGACATCATGGGTCCATTGTTATTAAACTTTCCAAACAATGGGGAAGTTTACTCCCAAACCCCATCTCCAACTCCATCTTCGAAGGTAAAAAAAAAAAAAAAATTCTAATTTTTCTCTTCTATGGAAATGAAGCATTGAGATTTTTAATTTGAATGACTTGCTATTGGATCCATTCTAGGAGGATGAATTGACCATGATCTCATTCTTCAGTATTTTTATTAAATTTGTAGAATTGAATGAATTTGATCTTGATAATTTTTATTTTAGTTGTTATGTCGTCAAAAAAAATATATATGTCCATTGTTATGCTCTTTTGTGACTTGAAGAAGTCTTCTACCCTGTTCTTCCTGAATTTTTCTGCTTCATGTGTTTGAGGCAATGATCAAGGGATGATAAAAAAATAACAATGATGTGACCAAATTCTTTGAATATCATCCTGGTGGAGATGATGTTTTATTATCACCTACAGGTATGTGGATTTTCAAATCTAACTGCCATCAGTGATATCTTTCACTATTAATAAGGCTTGAAGTTTACAAAATAATAAATTCATCCATAAACTTAAAAAGAATGGGTGGTTCCCCTCCTTAATGAGTATAATGTGGTTTATCAACACCGTGCACGCAATACAGTTGAATTCTATCACCTCCCATGGTGTTTAATCTATTCAGCAACTCATGAAGATCATAATCATTTATAAGAGCCTTCATACCGGAATCAAAATTTGATCCTGGGAACTTATACCAAAAGCATCCAACGTTATAATATCCTAAATGCCTAGCACAATCATTGAACACGGGTATAGTTAGATAGTCCATATCGACACCATTTGCAACATGATGCTTCCCATTCATATGCCTAATAACCGGTTCAAAGACAGAGTAACCACCATGATAAAACTCAATCGTCACAAATTCACTCATGCCTACAAGAGAAAAAAAATTCAGGGATCACAACCATGTTAATAATTAATGAAAAGACAAAAAATAAAATATTGAAAACCTGACATGTTGCTAAAATTGAATACAATATTATAAAGTGAATTGGGGTTGGGGACCACAACCCACAACTTACAATCTACTTTTAAAACACAACAAACAAGGACAAGACAAAAAAAAAAAAACACAGGAGCGCCACTGTAAAATTCACAGTTTTCAAAAAATCGAAAACTCTATATATATATATATATGGAAAATTCTACAGTACAGGGACTAAAAATCCCTGTATGGTACCGGGAGTCAGTTACAAGTGGTTAATTTCTTTTACAGTGTATTTATTTTAATTATTTAAATAAATTAAAATTTTAAAAATATAACTGTAATCAATAGAAATCTTACGTAAGATTTTTTTGGGTTTCCCTCAATCAATTGACTCCTTTTTTTTCTAATTGTCAACTCTACCATCCCCTTCCAAATTTTCACAATCATTTGAAGATGCAGGTATGTCATGATTGATTTTTTATTTTTAAATTTGGTGTTAAATCACACAATCACAAATATAATGTTTACTGATTTTACGATCACATACACAACAGCATCGATCACAACATTATATTTATAAGAATATAGGATCACACATGTATAAATGATTTGATCACACATATAAATTTTGAATAAGTATGTGATCACATATATAGGATAGTGATCACAAAAAGTTTCACCAAATAGACAATATGACACACATATCTAATTTTATATATGAATTGAATCAATCTAACGATCACATTTTAAATACAATTAAAAAAGAACGATTACATTTATAAGGGAACGATCGCATTCTAAAAACGACAAACATATTTAATCACATTAAAAAAAATTACAAACAAATATAAAGAATGACGATCACATCATAAAATATACGATCAAGAACGATCACGTTTAAAAAATAACGATCTCATTCAAAAGACAACGACTACATTTAATCACATCAAAGAAAATCAATTACGAACAAGATCATATTTAAATAATATTAAGAACGATCACATTTAAAAGATAAAATGACAATCAAACATTGGAATAGCAACGATCACAATGAAAGAGCTGTGATCACAGTGAATCAGGAATCTCAATATTTCAGAGTATGAAGTTTCATAATCTAAATATTTGTATGTTAGATTTAACAAACAAAAAAAAAACTAAATGTGTTTATTTGTAATTGAAAATTAATGGTTGAGATTTAATATTATAATCTAATGGTTAAAATTAAATTAGATTTCATAAAATAGTTAAAGTAAAAAGGGTAAAAAAAATAAAGGGATGAGATCAATTGAGTTAGATCTAAGGGTTTATAAAAGTCTCTGTACCATACAGAGACTTTTATTCCCTGTATTATAGTTTGACCCATATATATATATATGCTATCAATTTCATTTATTCAACAAGAAACTGTTTCACAAACAGAGTTTAAGTGATTTTTTCAATTTTGTATGGAGACATTGACTTTTTCAAAAACAAAAAAGGCATTCAAATAACTGAACGATGACATTGTTAAATGGATAAGCATTCAATGTCATCCTTTGGAAAAAAATTCAAAGCATTTGTCGTGATACTACAAAAATTTGATTTTTTTTCAAAATTTTAAAATCTAGGGTTTTTTTTTTCAAATCAAAGAAAAAGAGATACCTTGAATCAGAGATAGAGTTTACAATAGCCTGGATTCAAATTCAATAATTTCTTTTTGACTTTTGTATGAAGATGGAATTTAGTCGCCTCTCTCTGCTCGTGAAAATTGAAAAGAATGTAAAGGTAGAATTAAAGTCAAAGAAGTTTCATTGGGTTAAATCTAACCCTTGGTTAAAAAAATATGAATAATTGAATATAAATATTAAAAAATGAGTTTGCTGTTAGTTTGGATGGAAAAGATAATTTTTGATGGTTTGTGAAAGTGTAGTGGTGAAAATTTTCAAATTAAAAGTGCAGGGGTGTAAATTGAAAAAGCCTCAAAGTGCAGGGGTTATTCTTGCATTTAACCCTTTTAATTTTCTATCTTTGAAAATCAAGCATATTTTAGTAACAATTTCTTTCAATTTTTAATCTAGTCTTTATTAACATTTTTAAAGAACCTAACTACTTTTTTGAAACTACAAAAAGTCAAATTTTGTTTTCTATTTTTAAAATTTTTGCTTTGAATTCAAAAGTATTTTTTAAAATATAACTGGGAATTAAATTATAGTTACGATTAGTAAAATAAGTTTAATTTTAAAAATTATAAACAAAAAGCTTATCAAAATGGCACCCAAAATATAAATGATTTTCTAAATATGCAGCAAATAAAACTTAATATTTTTTAACTTCAAAAAAAAAAAAGAAAAAAAAAACCTTAAGGACCTGTTTGGTTTATGATCCAGATCCATTATGGATCTGGATTCAAAGAATAAAATGGTTTTAGCTTAAATGATGTTTGGTTTACAATTCTTGAAAAAATATTCTGAATTCAACTCATTTTTTAAGCTAAATTCTGAATTCTTCTTTTTAATGAATCCAAAAAATCCTATCCATTTCACCCCAAATGAAAACACGGGATTTGCATTTTATGAAATGCAATCCTGTCAAAAACTCTCAGAAATAACACGGATTCATAACCATTCTTATTGAAGAGATGAAGTCATTCTGCCAAATTGAGAAGAGATATCAATATTTCTTTACATAACGATTCTTATTTTCATTTGCCAAGAATTTCCTATTTACAAGCTTGGATTACCACTTTGAGATGTATTTTCTTCTATTTTTCAACACCTACGTATTCTTCTTCCTCTCCTATTTACAAGCTTGGATTACCACTTTGATATATCAATCTAATATCCTTGGATATTAGATTGACATATGCGTTGTTGTGTTTTCTCTTTTCCTCATCTCTTCTAATTATTATGAAGGGTGCATCAAAAGTCTATTATCACTCCTTTTAAAATTCATTGTTAATTTTTTTTTTTGTAATTTTTGTCTTGAGAAATGGATTTGGAGATTAAGAAGAGCATTTATTCTCACTTTTGGTCATTCGGAGCAATGAACGATTATGAAGCAAACTTTTTTTTTTGTTCTTACTTGCCCTCTTTGCAATTCACAATTTAAATCCCACAATTTATTTTGCATTTTAATCATATTTCATTTATGTAAGGGATTGTTCGTGACTATGTAAATATGTTCTTATTCAAACCATGAATAAATTGGGATGGTTTTGTCAAACATGTTTTTTTATAAGTTTTCTTTATTTAGGGTAAAATACCATTTTCGTCCCTGAACTTTACATCTGGTTTCGTTTTCGTCCCTGAACTTTCAAAAAAGATCAAAATCATCCCTGAACTTTCCAAATCGTGTCATTTTCGTCCTTCCGTCCATTTTTCCGTCTGGTCATTAACGGAGGCTGATGTGGCATGCTGACGTGGTCTTTTTTAACAATATTTTAATATATTTTTTCTCTCTCCTCCATTAATTCCCCCCCTCTCTCCTCCTCATTTCTCTCTCTTCTTCTCCATCGTCTTCTCTGTTCAGAAGCAAAGACGATCAATTTGAAGAACAAGAACAAGAACAAGATGCTTTGGCTTATGAGATTATCTGGGTTTTTCTCAGCTACAATGATAATGATCATTCTTTCACCGGCTCTTCAATCGTTTCCTCCTGTTGAAGCCATTCGATCTTCTCATCTCGATTATTACTTTCCTTTACCTCTTGATTCCGCTTCTTCCAAATCTTTGAACCGATTCTCTTTTCGGAAAGTATCTACATTTCGCAATGCCGGTCGATGCGGTAATGGGGATTCGAGTTTTTCTAGAAAATTAGGTGTTTGCGATCCGAATTTGGTTCATGTTGCGATTACTCTTGATGTGGAGTATCTCCGTGGTTCAGTCGCTGCTGTGAATTCGATTCTTCAGAATTCGCTCTGTCCAGAGAGTGTTTTCTTCCATTTCCTCGTTTCCGATACGAATCTTGAAGGCTTTGTAAGATCCACTTTCTCCATCGTCTTCTCTCTCCTCCAGTAATCCGTAACGATTTGTATCGTTTTCAGCAAGCTGCTGAATAAACTGCTCGAGACCTGGACCGAAGAAATAATCGCCAAGATTGAAATTAGAAGGAGGATGAAACGCCTCCCCCCGAAGCATTTTGGATTACCAATTGAACATTAGCGCTCTGGAGATAGTTTTGAAGGAAAAGCAAGGGATTGAAACCGTCTGAATCTTGCAACGATGAAGATCGAAAAGAACCACCTCCTAATAACGGCGATAAATCATTCATCATCGAACCCCCACCGCCACCTCCACCTCCAATTCCACCGGAAGATGAGGTTGTGGAGAATATAATCGGAAAACCAAACCGTCTGGATCTGATGCATATTTTGATCGTCTTTGCTTCTGAACAGAGAAGACGATGGAGAAGAAGAGAGAGAAATGAGGAGGAGAGAGGGGGGGAATTAATGGAGGAGAGAGAAAAAATATATTAAAATATTGTTAAAAAAGGCTACGTCAGCATGCCACATCAGCCTCCGTTAATGACCAGACGGAAAAATGGACGGAAGGACGAAAATGACACGATTTGGAAAGTTTAGGGACGATTTTGATCTTTTTTGAAAGTTCAGGGACGAAAACGAAACCAGATGTAAAGTTCAGGGACGAAAATGGTATTTTACCCCTTTATTTATTATCACATTTCCCCCAATATGACAATGACTTTGAAGCTAAACTTGGACTCAAGGATTAAGATTAGTGATGTCGTTTATATCCAATTAACTAGAGGAGGTGCATATTGTATTTCATAACTTTCTTCTTCTTCTCAATGTTTTTCTTCTCCTACTTTTGTTTTCTTTGTTTTTCTTCCACCTTTTTTTTTGTTATCAATGTTTCTCTTCCACTAGTTAAAAGTAATCTGGACTTGGATCTATTAGCAGTTATAGAATGGTAAATGGTGTTTATGTTTAAGTTAGTATGAAGGAGAGTTTTTATTGATATAAAGCTTATTTGAGTTCATTTATGCTCATATTTCTAGTCAATGGTTTGGTGAGAAGAATTTTTCTTTCAAGTGAGATGAGGTAACCAAAGATGATAACCAAATTTTGTGGTTGAATTATATGTTAATTCTAACTTCAATTTTTCTCTTTGCCTAGAAAATTTCAACCATTGGCAATTGTAGACAAAACTAAGGGAAACAATGATATGCTTTTCCAATCTATCACGTGTGAGGATGTTCAAACGATTGTTAAAGAAGACCCTGGATTGATGTTTCTTCAAACAAGAATTTTGTTTTGTGTTTGTGCTAGTAACTGAGTTAAGAGGTCTACCGCTGAGCAATATTGGATAGTATATTTTGAAATTTTTTAATTTTTGTATTATAATTTTTGAAGGTATTTAATTTGTTTAAGGTAAATCTTGTAAGAATCTCCCTCTACCCTAATCTTATTTATCACTCATATTATGTCAAAAAGGTGAGAACTCATATCAACTAACTTGAGTCTTATTAACATTTTTATTAACTTTAAATACTTATCTAAATTTATACTACGTATTAATGATGATTTATCAATGATTATAGATATTATTATTTATATTTAATAAAAATTATAAGAATTAAAAAATATATAGATTAATTTGATATGAGTAATAAAATATAGGGCTTAAAATAAGACTTTTAGAAATATAGGTCTTACGTAATAATTGATATAAATAGTAAATTTGTGGAGATAAAATATATAATATATTTTAATAAATATTTATATTTTAAACAATGACACTATTTGAAATTTGGATCATAAACCAAACACATATTCCAATTCACAATCTTATTTCTAAATTTCTGAATATCAAACCAAACACATATTTTAAATTTCTGGATCTCAACTCTAAATTCTGAATCTGTTACCAAACACAGTTTCGAAAACAACAAATTTATAAACTACAATTCTGAATTCATTAGAATCCCCTGAATTTGAATCATGTTTTTCAGATTGCGAACCCAACTGGGCCTAATATTTTTAAGATTACTTCTTATATAAATATAGTTATTAAAGCTCTTTTACCAAAATGGCCCATAAAATATAAATGGTTTAAATACTAAAAACGCGGCAACTAAAACTTAATATTTTAAGATTACTTGTTAAACAAATAGAGTCATTAATTAAAAAATATTTTCTTTAAAAAAAATTATTTTTTATCTTGTCTATATAATCGTTTTTGAAATTCCAGCTCAATTTTTGAAACTAAAAAATTTCTATTTTTTAAATTTTAGTTTTGATTTAAAAATAATAATAACAACATAATCATTTTGGCTCCCAAAATTTACCAAACAAAACTTAATATTTTAAGGTCAAATCAATCAATTCTAACATAAGGTAATGGTCAATTATTTAATGTGGTGAGATAAACCTTACTTGTGGTTTTATGTATACCAAACTTTTTATTCTTTGACTAGAGGAGGAAAGGTGATAATTTAAAAAACTCATTCATTACCCAAAAGCAAACTTAATCTTGAAGCTCTATAAATTAGAAGAGCTATTTCATTGGTGAATCAAACACTTTTCTTTTCAAAAAATTTCTTTGTTTTGTAAAAGGAAAAGAAAAAAAAAAGATGGCCAATTCTAAGAGTTTTCTCCTTCTTGGCCTCCTCGTTGTTCTTCTTCTCATTTACTCTCAAGTCTCAGCTCGTTCTCTTGGTGAGTCTGCTCAAAGCTCTACTCTCTATCTCTTTTTCGTTGTTGTTTTTAAAAGTAACTTTTACGGAAAAATATATATTATAGTTGTCAAATGCTAAACGTAAAAGGTAAATTTGACCCCGGTACTTTCATGTAACTTTAAAGTATAATTTTAAAAAAATTTGAAAAAAAATCACCCTTACACTTTAGTGTTTGGCTGATATTTATTAAAAATATATATGTTAATTTCAAACAGACTTTAATATTTTTTATTAATCAAATATAATTTGATCATTTTTCACTCACCTTCCCCTCTCTTTTCTTCTCTCATCTCTCTTCAAATTCGTCAATGGAGTTTGGAAGAAATGATTTCATCTGGTTTTATTCAATTTTGTTAAATCACAATTAGACCCGAAAACTTTTATTAATGGGTACAGGTAAATTTAATCATATATCAATAAAAAAAAATCAACGGATGTCAGTCGAACTAAAGTATAGGGGTGATTTTTATTGAAAAATTAATGTAGGGGTGTATTTTGAAATTACATAAAATTGTGGGGGTCAAATTTTCATTTTATGATTTTTTAAGTAAATACATGTTTATATAATTTTCTTTTAAAAGCTATTTTCTCTCATTATTATTTTTTCACAGATAACCCATTTTGTAGAAAACCAATAGTTGTTTTATTATTAAATTTCGTTTTTAATTACTAAATTATAAATAGTATTTACAAATATAACAATTTTTTACTATAATTGCCTATATTTGAAAAAAAAAACAACTCTAAAAAGTATTTACAAATATATCAATTTTTACTATGTTAATCAGTGATTAATGTGTGTATCGGTGATAACTTAGAGTAAAAATATGTAATTCAATATTTATAACTTATTCACCCGATCAAAATATACTATATTTATAAATATTTTTTAGAGTTGCTATTTTAACAAATATTACTAAAAAATTACTAGATTTGTAAATTCCCCAAATTGTTATGAAAACAATTAACAGGTCATAACTTTTAAAAAATCCGAAATCAAACGTGCATTTTTTTCCTCGAAAAAAATCAAGTAATTAGACATTTTATTGTGTTAACGTTCAATAAAGAGTTAAATGTAAAATACACCATATATTTTAGATTGTTGCTAAATCATACTCCTATATTTTATTTTTATTTTTTAAAATACACGTGTACTTTAGTAAAATTGTAAATCACATCATTCTATCAGTTATTTTAACGAAATTGAATACATATTTTCCGCATGTCATGTATTCTAATTTCATGAAAAATAACAAAAAAAACAAAATTAATAGATTGGATAGAAATTTCATAATAAAATATAATTTTACTAAGATGTAAAATCTATAAATCACACACTCAATATGTTCAAATTTTTCATTATTTTTAACGGTATTGGAAGACGTTGCAAGCGTAAAATATGTATGTGTCTTAATTTCGTTAAAATTAACTGATAGAATGATGTGATTTACAATTTTTTTAAAGTACATGTGTGTTTTAAAAATATATATATGGATATGATTTAGCAATTATTTAAAGTATAAGAGTGTATTTTGCCTTTTAACTCTTCAAATAAATGGTTCCTACTTCCTATTATAATAATCATGAATTTGTTGAGTGAGTGGTTTCCTTTTAGTTTTAGGGATTCTATGTAATAGTAGCATGTTTTATATATTTAAATGATGAATTTGATCCAAACTAAACTGATATTAATTTGAAAAAAAAAAAAATATAAATATTAAGTGATTCAAGTGGTTAAATATTATCTCTATTTTGGTATCCTTAACCCCCTTTCTATTTACTTTATTTACAATTGTACTATCATTAGGATCCAATAATATAAACATATGGAGCCACATTATGACCATCATAATAAATAATCTCTACTACAACCCCTAATTTAAAGATGGTTCCTAAAATAAGCCTTGCTATTATACTTTTTTTATACATCATGTCTCCATACAAGTAATTATTAAAAACCATCTCATTTTTGTTCATTGATATTTAAAACAGATGAAAAGAAAAGTGAGGTAAAGAAGGATCATCATGATCATGATGATGACCATGACGATCACCATGATCATGACCATGACGACCACGACCATGATCATGATGATGACGATCACCATGACCATGACGACCATGACGATCACCATGACGACCATGATCATGATGATGACGATCACCATGACCATGACGACCATGACGATCACCATGACCATGACCATAAAGATGATCATAAAGATGACAATAAGGATGACCATAAAGATGATCATAAAGATGACGATAAGGATGACCATAAAGATGACCATGATGATGATCATGGACACTACTAAGCAGCAGCAGGGAATCAAAATTAGTCCAAACCAACTCTCTCTAAAATAAAATAAGCCGTGATTGTGTTATCTGAGAAGTGATTGTGTGATCTGAGATAAAGAAGTTTGAGAATAAATTTTATAAGTCTATGTGTGTGTTTTTCAGAAGCAAAGTTATAATATTTGAGTATTTGAGTAATTTTATATATGCTTTGTTGTTATTTCTAATCCTTTGTTATGTAATGTTCAACGAAAGAGAGTTGATGTCTATGTTGCTAATGTTTATTTTAGCAGAAGAGCTAATGTCTAATAAATTCTAGTTTTTTTCTTCTTCTTCTAATTTTTTTTTTAATTTGCATTTAATATCAACGATTACATTACATCTAAACGGATATTTACTTAAACGGGAATAAGAATTATTGTTGTTTAATTTGGAAACAAAATTAAATCAATAAATATGTATAGAATGAGAAAATTCAATCAATTATAAATTATTCATAATTATTTAAGTCAATAATAAAATTAAAAATTGTAAAAACACATCAATCTTATTCTCATTTCCTATTTTCTTGTTTTTATTCATCAATAACTTTTTTTTAGGGCATTTGCAAATCTAGTAATATTTTTAGTAATATTTGTAAAAATAAAAGCTCAAAAAAATATTTGCAAATATAGCAAATTTTGATCGAGTTTATCAGTAATAAACATTCAATTACATATTTTTACAGTATGTTTATCACCAATAAACACATAAATCATTGTTAATCATTGATAAACATGATAAAAATTGCTATATTTGTAAATATTTTTTTGAGTTGATATTTTTACAAATATTGCATAAAAATCTGTCACCCAATGAAATTTTCCATTTTTTTGGTCTCGCCATCAATTTAACTATCATTCTTATTTCAAGCATTATTAAACAATAAGTTCAATAAAAATAATTTTTAGAAAATGTATTCTCATAACTTAGAGCTCTTTTGGTAACCTTCATTCTTTCCATTTCTTGTTTCTTATTTCTTATTTCTTGTTCCTGTTTTTTTAAAAGGAGAAATAGAAACATGTTTGGTAACTGTTTCTTATTTCTTATTTCTGGAAGAAAAAAGAAACAGAAATGTGTTTGGTAACTATTTATTGTTTCTATTTCTCATTTAAAAAATAAAAATATTTTATATTTAAAAATATTATATCAATATAATTTTTAGATATTTATAAGTCAAAACGGGACAACGTAATAATTTATCAATGTGTTGAAAATTTTGGAAATAAGAAACTAGAATTTGTTGTTTCTAAAATTTCTACACAATTTTGGAAAGTGTTTCTAAAAAAAAGAGAAACAAGAAACAAGAAGAGGTACCAAACAACTTCATTTCTTAAAAAATAAGAAATAGAAACAAAAAAACAGAAACTAAGAAGGTTACCAAACAGCCATTGATTATTCATTCTAATTTTTTTCTCCATCTCAATCCATTCATCTACACTACACGACTGAAGAGTCTAAGTATTGCTTGCTTGGAAACAACTTTAAAGAAAAGAATTTTTAATGGTTAAATTTATGATTTTGGGAGGAAAATACTTAAAATCCGAACATCTATTTCAAGACTTTCTAAAACTATTTTTCTCTTAATCCTAAATTTATGAATAATAACTCTATATAAATATTTAAGAAAAAAACCGCTTATCACAGATAAAAATAAATGGATTAATATAAATTTCACCCACGTGATTTTTCTAATATGAAAATCAACCCATACTGAAAAATGGTTTTAAATATTCATTTGGTTAAATATTGCAAATCATACCCCCTCAGTTGGTTAGTTTTAACGAATTTCAGACACGTGTTTACACTATGTTGTTGGGAAAAAGCACATTCCCACATTCACTGCTAGAAATAAAAGAGAAATAACCGAGAAAAATAAAGAAACAAACACAATCAAACGACACAATGATTTATAATACTGGTTCACCTAAATTGGCTACGTCCAGTTGCTACCACTGCGGATTTCACTATGATGAATCAAGAGTTACAGTGAAAAATACCCAATACACTTAACCGTGTATTACGCTCAAAAAGCCCTTAAGAAAGTAAACTCTTTCTTTTACAATATTTCTCACACTCTCACCAAAGTCCTCCCTGAACCTAATACAAATACACTCTTAGTATTTTTGGGATACATTTGTCAACAAAGGGTTGCCTCTATTTATAATACAAATAGTCTTGGTCACCAAGTAAAATCCAATGGTCATAATTCATCCTTGCCCACGAAGCAAATCCTATGGCCATTATTAAGCCTTGGTCACCAAGCAAACTTGTTGAGCAAGTTTAAGGCTTTATCAATCATTTCATATACTTGCCAAATCCCAACAAATTCCACCTTGACAAGATAGATGAAGAATCCATAGCTTCTGCTACCATCATTGTCTTCACTGACAATCACAATTCTCAAACTAGAGAGATATCCTACTTCACCATATAAGTAAACCACTTGAAATATCACCTTTCAAAATTTTTCCTTTTTCGACACATGTCGATAAACCTTGCTGAAATTATGGTGCAACTTCCACCTACTTGACTTCTCCAGATGTTCTTTAGCCATCGACATCATTTCCACCACACGCCTTGCATAACTACCAAGTCAATGCTCATGTGCATTTGCTAACAACACATCCTCTATCATGGTAAAGAGATCATACCATGAAGATGAATTTCTTCTCTCTTCAAACGAAGTCGTCATCACCCATGACATGAGAGACAATGTTAGCCTCCGACCCAGAGCCCTTTGCCGAATCTGCTCTGATTGGACATTCTATTTTCAGTTGACCACCACCGAAACCACTTTCATCTGATTTCGTTGATTCACCATCACCACTTAACTGATTTAGAGCACCACCGCTCGGTCTTCCTTTGAAAGCCTTGTGTAACCCCGATTGTATCAATACATCCTTGACTTGTACTTGCCACAAGCCAAAATTGACCATTCCATCAAATTTCTCCACATCAAACTTCACCGGACTCATAAAGTTTGACATACTTACGTTTTACTCCTAGCTTGAATCAGCAGACAGTTATAACTCGTTCCAAGAAATCTTTTTCTGATGTGGAAGATCAGAAAAAGCTGCAACCACAGAGCATACGAAGAATTTCAAGAAACTACTAACCTAAAGCTCTGATACTAGTTGTTAGGAAAAAACACCTTCCCACATTTACCGCTAGAAATAAAAGAGAAATAACCGAGAAAAATAAAGAAACAAACACAATCAAAGGACACAATGATTTATACTGGTTCACCTAAATTGGCTACGTTCAGTTGCTACCACTTCGGATTTCACTATGATGAATCAAGAGTTACAGTGAAAAATACCCAATACACTTAACCGTGTATTACGCTCAAAAAGCCCTTAAGAAAGTAAACCCTTTCTTTTACAATATTTCTCACACTCTCACCAAAGCCCTCCCTGAACCCAATACAAATACACTCTTAGTATTTTTGGGATACATTTGTCAACAAAGGGTTGCCTCTATTTATAATACAAATAGTCTTGGTCACCAAGTAAAATCCAATGGTCATAATTCATCCTTGCCCACGAAGCAAATCCTATGGCCATTATTAAGCCTTGGTCACCAAGAAAACTTGTTGAGCAAGTTTAAGGCTTTATCAATCATTTCATATACTTGCCAAATCCCAACATATGTGTGTCACATTTTCTGATTCCATTAAAAATATCTAAAAATGTGTAATATATGAATGCAATTTATAGAATATATCATTATTAACAAAATGTAAAATCTAAAATTAGCACACATCTATTAAAAAAATTTAGATTATTTCAATGGAATTAAAACACGTGACATACGTAGAATAAAGATGTATCTTAAATTTGTTAAAATTAATAGGAAGAGGCATGTGATTTTCCATTTTAAAAATCGCATGGGTGTTTTAAAACTATTTTTGAACTAAAGCACATGGGTGTGATTTGTATATTAGACAAACAATAGAAGTGTGATTTATATTAGAGTAATTTTCATAACCACCCTTTTAGCCAACCAGGGCAAAGCCCATTTGGTTAAGGCATGTAGGGCGTTTGTTTCCGGGTTTGCATGGTATTGAGATGCTTGGTGATGAGATGCATGAGACGAGATGCCCGAGGACGAGATTACTGTGTTTAGTTTTGGATGGGATGTGAATAATAAAATTATAATATAAAATTAAATTTCTCTCTATCATCTCTTCTCTTCCTTTCTCTCTCATCTATTCCATGGGATTGATGAGACACTACAAAAAAGATTAGTATTAGCGGCGAAATTTTGCCAGCGAAATACCAAGCATTTCTTTGGCGCCAAGTCCCGCCATTACTATTACCAGCGAAATGGTATTTTTCGCTGGTAAAGCCTAAACAATTAGCGGCGAAATTAAATTTTTCGCCGCTATAAATCGTCCAAAAATAATAATAATAAATAAATAAATGTGTTAAAAATACTTCCACGTAGGATATTTGGCAGCAAAATGACTATAGTAAAGGCGGCGAAAATTTCGCTGCTAATACCCTTTTAAAAAAAACATAACCCTTCCTTCTCATTTCAGCCGTCCGCGTTTCTGTCTGTCTCTCCCCCTACCAGCGCGATCCCTTCACCATTTTTGACGTTTTCAAGCTTTTTCGGTGAGTTTTGCTTCGTTTTCTTTTATTTTTCTTCCTAGATTTCGTAAATACATGATATTTTAGTGTTCTTAAGAGTTATTTTAATATTTTTTTGTTAGATTTACTTAGATTGAAACTAGGTTAGGGTTTTTTTGTTCTTATCAAAATTTGGGGTTTTTTTTTCTTTTATAATCTAATATTTGGTTTCATTGATTTGGAAAATTTGATTGAACCTTGTGAAAAATAACACACTTGTTTGTGGTGATTTTGCACAATTTCATACTTGTATGAGGTTGGAATCAGAATTTTGAAGCTAATTTTTGGGGATTTTATTCAATTTCTCACTGATTTATATAAGAAACTTATATATAAATATGTAACTCTTCTAGGTTTATTCAATTCTAAATTAACACAATTTAATTTTGATTTATCCCAAATTATTATGTATTAAAGTGAAACTTTTTTAAATTGATAGTTTTCTTAAACTGATATTTGGTTAATCACAAAGAGACAATCAAAACCACAAAAGTGATAGTTTTTTTTTATATATTATTTTGTATTATTCTAACACAACAACTTTGATTTTGTTATAGGAATATATTGTATTCAATCATACATGTCAAACATTGAAAGGTACATATGTTTACATTTGTTTTTTATATTGATGGTTCTATTTTCAATTTAAGTATGCTTTTTTTGTTAGCCATAATTAGGATTTGTTTTTTTTATATATGGTCTATGGCTAACCTGCAGCAAAGTTAGCCATAGCTAAGATAGATGTTTATTTGTTTTTTTATATATGGTCTATGGCTAACCTGCAGCAAAGTTAGCCATAGTTAGGATAAACGTTTATTTGTTTTTTTATATATGGTCTATGTGTAACCTGCAGCAAAGTTAACCATAGTTTAATAAATTTTGAATATTTTAAAGGATTGTGGGCTAAGTTAAAGTATCATTTTCACTATTTAGTTTGAACACAATTTGAACTACAATTACTAAGTCTAATACATAACTAGAAGATTTAGTACCTTAAATATTGTGTTGTTAAACTTCAATTCAACTTATGAACTTATTGAAATATTTTTCCAGGTTCTAGATAAGATAATCATTTTTCTATACAATGGATAGAAGTTGGATTAGATTGAGTGACAGGTTTTGTTTGGAGTACATTGATGGGGTTAAATCTTTTTTAGAGGTAGCAAAGGGTGTTGTGAATGAAAATGGAGAAACACGTTGTCCTTGTAGAATTTGTTTAAACACACAGTTTGAGAGAATTGATAACATAGAGAGACATTTGATCATTAATGGGATATCATCGACTTATGCTCGATGGGTATTCCATGGGGAGGAAACAGATCTCTCGCAGTTCACGAGCCAAACAATTCCATCTAACGAGGAAATGAATATATTACATGAAAGTTTTGAGGGGGGGGAAAGACGATGGAATGTTTGAGATACTGAATGAGTTGCAAGGTGGTACAATAAATGATAATGAGAGTGGCCATTATGTTGAAAATGTGGGAAGTTCAGAGAGTGATTTCACAAGGTTGATGAGTGAAGAAGGAAGAGAATTATATTCGGAGTGTACACGTTTCTCTACTCTAAACTTTTTGGTAAAGCTGATGCACATCAAGGTGTTGAATGGTTGGAGTAACAAATCATTTAATATGTTAGTTCAATTGTTGAAAGAAGCTTTACCAATGGATTCTATATTACCAGATTCATATTATGATAGTAAGAAGACGTTACGTAGCCTAGGTCTAGGTTACCAATCAATACATGCATGCAAATATGACTGTGTTTTGTTTAGGAAGGAGTATGCAGAGTTTGATCATTGTCCAGTTTGTGGGGAATCGCGATATAAGGTTAGTGATGGGAAGCGTAAAAAAGTTGCTCAGAAAGTCCTTCGCCATTTTCCTCTAAAGTCAAGGTTACAACGTTTGTTTGTATCCAAGCACACTGCCACTGATATGAGATGACATAAAGATAAAAGGGTAGAAACAGAAGGTGTTTTACGTCATCTGGCTGACGCCCTAGGTTGGAAACATTTTGATGAACAATATCCTTCATTTGCATCTGATCCTAGAAACGTGCGTTTGGCACTCGCATCAGATGGGTTTAACCCATACAGAAATATGAGTACTTCTTACAGTATGTGGCCAGTCATATTGATTCCTTATAATTTACAACCTTGGAAATGCATGAAAGAATCAACATTCTTCATGTCATTGCTTATATAGGGGCCGAAATCACCTGGACAAGATATCGATGTTTTTTTAGCCCCACGAATTGAAGAGTTGAATAAGTTGTGGAGCGAGGGCGTTAGAACTTTTGATAGTTCAAAGTCTGAGTATTTTCAATTACATGCTGCCTTGTTATGGACTATAAATGATTTTCCTGCGTATGGTGACTTGTCTGGTTGAAGTACTAAGGGTTATAAGGCTTGTCCTTTGTGTTTAGAAGATACTACGTCACTGGGATTGCGAAGTAAAATATGTTATATGGGTCATCGTCGCTATTTATCATTGGATCATAGATGGCGTAGAAGCAAACTTCATGATGGAAAAGTTGAGATGAGAGAGAAACCAAAGATTAAATCTGGGGCTGAGATCTTAGAACAAGTGAGTGGTCTACAATTTGAAAAGTTTGGTAAGAACCAAACTATGCAAAATAAGAAGCGAAAACGTCTTTTATCGAATCTAAATTGGAAAAAAAAGAGTGTGTTCTTTAGTCTTCCTTATTGGTCGAAACTATTGCTACGACATAAATTAGATGTCATGCACATTGAAAAGAACATTTGTGATAACTTCATTGGAATATTATTTTCGATAGAGGGTAAAAATAAAGACACATTGAAGGCACGTCTTGATTTAAAAGATTTGAAATTTCGATCAGAGTTACATGTGTATAAGGTGGGGAATAAGTATGTAAAACCTCCAGCTTGTTACACATTAACTACGAAGGAGCGGATTGAGGCATGTACATCTTTGAAGGGGGTGAAATTTCCTGATGGATTTGCCTCAAATATATCTCGATGTGTTAAAGTGGAGTCAGGAAAAATATTTAGTCTTAAAAGTCACGATTCTCATGTTTTGTTGCAGCGTCTCCTCCTTATAGCCCTACGCAGTTTCAACCATAAGGACATATGTACGGTTATTTCAGAATTAAGTAACTTTTTTCGCTCAATTTGTGCTAAAGTTGTTCGTATTGATGAATTAAAAAGGTTAGAAAGAGATATATGTCTTATTCTTTGCAAACTTGAGAGAATATTTCCACCCGCATTTTTCGATATCATGATTCATTTATCGGTGCATTTACCTCTTGAAGCAAGAATAGTGGGGCCCGTGTCATACAGTTGGATGTATCCTATTGAAAGAAGTCTCAAAACATTTAAACAATATGTTAAAAACAGGGCATGAGCTGAAGGTTCAATTGCAGAGGCATACATTATAAACGAGTCTCTCACATTCTGTTCTATGTATTTGAACGACATTGAGACAAGACATAATAGAAGTGATCATAATGATGAAGGAATGGTAGTGGGGCGTATGGATAGTGATATTTCAGTTTTCAAGGGAAATGCCCGACCTTTTGGGAATTATGTTCTACGGCAACTAACACGAGAAAAGATGGATAAAGCACATTGGTATATACTTAACAATTGTGAAGAAGTACGACAATTCAGACGGTATGCACATCATAATAAGGTCTTTTCAATTGATTCAATTGATATTGATGTGAAAATTATTAGTATGATTACTAAAGTGTGTTTATTGATGAATTAGGTTGCACAAAAATTTACTTCGTGCAGAAAGATCAAACATTAGTATATACAAAAGACAAGAAGCACAATTTCCATCTTGGTTTAGAACTCATGTAAGATAGTTTTACATTTGTATAATACGTCATTATATTTTAGTTCTCTACTTAATATGAGATGTCCTCCCTACTGTAGGCTCAAGAATTACGTTCTCGAGGTCAAATAAGTGAGGACTTATATGCACTTGCATTAGGGCCAGATTTACGTGCACGTTCATATTCTGGATGTTGTGTGAATGAGATGCATTTCCACACTCTAGATCGAGCTAGTGGTCGTAGTACTCATAGTAGTGGATTATCCGTGCCTGGTGAGCATGATACCGGTTCCATTAGCTTCTGTGGATTTCTAATTGATATGATAGAATGTAAGTACATTAAAGAAAATCGAGTGATTGTATCCAAATGTGAATGGATAGATACTTCTCCAAATAGAGTTCATAATGACTACGGTTGTCTATCAATTAATACATCTCGTAAATGGTACAAGGATGAATCTTTTATTCTTGCTGAATAAGCTGAGCAAGTGTTGTACTTAGAAGATCTCAAGTATGGGAAGGATTGGAGAGTGGTGCAACCATTGCAGCATAAAAAAGTGTGGGACATTCCTGAAGTAGAAGATATCAATTATGAGAATGATGACAGTTTTCACGTCATACCACAAGAAATTCAAGTGGTGGATACTTTGGATATTGAGATGATCGATAGATCAGACACTGGACCAGACATTATAAATGATGAAGTTATGGAACAAGCAGTGGGTAATGTGAATGAGGTGGGAGATGATGTGGTGGACGATGATGATATTCGTGAAGATGAGATGGGTGATGAGTTCTTTGATGATGAATTAGAAGATTCTAATGAATTAGTTTCTTCTGAAAGTGATGATAGTGACTAATATATTGATCGGTAATTTTTTATTTAAAAGTTTAATATCATTTCCATATATATTTTAATAACTGAACAATTCATTATATACGCAGGTCGACTGGTCCTGGTCCTAGGGATAATGATGATGATGACGACTTGCAGCTGACACTTCCTCCCACTTCGGCTGCATCCGGTAAACTATTATTGTCATTTTCATTTTTTAAAAACTAATACTGTCATTAATCCTAATTGGATAATACAACACAGGTTCACAGTCTATACGAAGGAGGGGACCCACAACTGGTGCGGCCACCGAAAAAGCCGTGCGCGCTAATGGAGGCAAATTACCGATCACATTTGAGGAAAGAATGATGATTCCCACAGGTGATAACGCGTCTGAATTTGTGAACAGTATCGGAGTTTTTGTGCAACACCACATACCAACTACATACAAAAACTGGAAGTCTGTGCCAAAAGATACTCGAGAAGCCATTGTACATAGGCTGCACGTAAGAAAAAACTTAGTTCAAATAATGTTAAATTTAATTACTAAACTTTCATACATATAATCAGTACTTTATCTTTTGGATTTCATAGGAACAATATGCTTTTGACATGAGTAATCCTGTTGTTGCCGACTTTGTAATAAAGAAGATGAAAAAATTGTATAATTATTTTCGCTTTTCCCTAAGTAAGTATTACAAAGCAGTCAAAAGTGAGAAAGGCTTAGAGGTAGCTCGTGCAACAAAACATCATCATGTGTCGAGTATGACTGAATGGCATCGCTTGTGTGATCAGTGGGAGACACCGCAGTTCAAGGTAACATATGGATATACAAGTACAACTTTGAGTGTGTATAGTTTTTTCATTTGATTTATTTGTAATTTAAATTGTATTTTTTTTCCATTATTTTATCAGAAGCTTTCGACTACCAACTCTGAAAATAGATTGAAAATGAAATATAACCACAAGTTTGGATCAAAGCCATTTGCTCGTAAGCATGCAGAAATGGTAAGCAAAAATGTTTATTTTTTATTAAAGTATTATTCTTATAACAATACATTATTATTAAACACTTGTACAATCATATTATTGTTTATTCAAAAAAAAATCCAAAAGGATGGTGAACCCGAAATAACGGGGATTGATGTTTTCAGAGCTACACATGCAGATAAGAATGATAAATGGATCAATGATGAAGCTAAAAAGGACTATGTGAGTATTACACGTTTATGTATATTGATTACATGTGTAGATAGTAAATGAAGTAATTTTTAACCTTATTTTGTTTTTCATATTCATGCAGACATATATGGTCGCACTGTTGAATCGACCGACTCACGTGGATGGTGTTGACCATCCAGTCCTCACCCCGGAAGAAGTGATGGTGTCAGTTCGTGGTTATCGATTGGGCTACGTTAAGGGGGTAGGAGAAGTAAAAACATCAAAGACATCCTCTTCATCTTCATCTTCTCGGCGCTCTAGAGATAGTACACATGTGGAAGAGATGAGACAGATGATGGAGTCTTAAAAGGTAGCACTTGATGCGTTAGTTGTACGGGAACAAGAGATGCAAGCTAAGTATGACACTGACATGCAACGTAGAGATGAAGACATGGCTGAATTACGCTCCATGTTACGTACTCAACAACATCAGATAGATAGTCTTTTACATGCTAGAGATGTAGTCAGCCAGCCTCATGTATCTCGACAACATAGGCATCAGATTCAAGACAACCCCGCGAGCGATGTTGACAGTGTCGAGGACTATGACTGATATGACCTAGATTTTCAAGACTTTTTTTCATTAAGTTAGTTTTATTGTAATCTTATATATACTTTAAGTAAACGTACTTGAACTCTATATTGTGCCCTTTTTGTTTTGATCAAGTTTAGGCATTTGAATGTGAAATTCCTGATTGTGAAATTCTGATTGTGTAATGGTAATTGTTAGCAGGGAGAGAAATTGATGTTTTAATGTAACTTTTTTTTTCCCAAAATATATTTACCAGCGAAAATTACATATATTTCGCCGGTAAAGCTACTGCCGTAAAATCACATGCAACATTTGGCGGCGATATATTCTTAGATATATCGCCGCTAAAACAATTACCAGCGAAACTTTGTTTTTTGCTGGTAAAGGTATTGCCAGCGAAATTTAGTTATTTCGCTGGTAATACCTATTGCAGCGTTTTATAAAATTTTGCCGCTATAGGTAAGAATTACCAGCGAAACTATGAAATCGCCACCCATTCCCTATGCTGGCGGTGCTATGCCGGAGAAATTGCCATCGATTTTTTTTCGCTGGTGATACGCTTTTGCAGCGATAAAGTGGGTATTAGCAGCGAAATATTTCGCTAGTAATACCCTCTTATCTTGTAGTGAGAACCCCATGTGTTTTGAAGCGGATCTAAACCCCATGGAGGGAAGCTATGGGATCCTTGGGGTTTAGATCCCCTTCCTTATTGTCAAAACAAACATGGGGATGAGGATGAAATTATCATGGGTTTAGATCCCCATCCCCAAACACTTGAAACAAACATTAGAGTAATTTTCATAACTACTCTTTTAATAATGTAAATTTTCAAAAATGCCTCCATATTATTAGACATTTCAAAACTACCTTGACCTCTATTAACTAGTGAGATAATACTACAAACTATATGAAAACCGTCAATTTAAGATTTTTTTTATATAAAAAAAATTAAATGTTTAATAATGTTCGATAATTTTGAGGGTAGTTGCCCCACAAATGGAGGCACTGTACCCTTTTTATTTTTATGCCATTGCCATATAAAGCCAACTTGTTTCCTTAGACCAATTTGTCAATATTACAGCAGCCTTACCTTAATATTATGAGTCCCCAAGTGCTTGGAAATGACAACAAGTAAAGGAAGTAGAAAAAAATAAATTTATACAATAAATAATTCATCATCATACAGCTTCGACAAAACTAAGTGGCTATTATATCAATATGGCCTTAATTCAAATGTACCTACCCCAAAACACATTTCTCTTTTCCATTTTACTACCAAATTGGCTTAGCTAGCACCTCCTACTTGACTCTTACGTCTTCATCTTAGCTAGCTAGCACCTCCTAATTGGCTTAGCTACCCAATTGGCTTAGGGTTGTGCCTTTCGTTGTTGTTGCTGGAAAAATTACTGACCGGGTTGGACCCGACCTAGATCCGCTTCTCTTAACTGTTGGATTGAAGGCAGTAACTCTTTTAGCTGATTTCTTCCCTCATCAAGGCAATCTCCTTCCCAATTTCTACTTAAGCATTTGTGAGTCTCTCTAGTTGCGCTTATATCGTCTCTGTTTTAGAACTTGTATCTCCTCTGGTTTCCATTTTTTTCTTTACTATCATTCCCAAGTTGAACTACTATAATACCACTCTTAGAACATCAAAAGCATTTCATATAGAATTCCAATAAAAGGGAAATTCGAGAATCCCTATTTTCTCCTTTTTTACACTAAAATACTATTCAAGATGATATCTAAACAGCCCACCTACTAAATATACAATACTATATGCCTTGCTTATTTACTCAAATATCGCTAGACGGTTACAAGGAATAATCGATCCACCTCAACACCTTACTCCTTACTCACATTCTCTTTCTTCTTATTCTTTCCTCTTACGTAAAACCTGTGTATTAGGGGTCTATCATACAACTATACGATTCTACACTTGACTAGGCATTGGTCAAACATAGTTTAAACCAATAATCTCAAAATTTAAAAAGAAAATTATTTGACTATTATAGTGACTCCTGATTGGTTAAGATAAATATTTCACTTTCGGTTTATTCAGGAGCCGCTCTTTATATGTGTTTATAAATATAATTACAATAGCGATCATTACCAACCCTGTTCGACCTTAGTATCACATTCGTTTATTAAATTTAGTCCGTGTAATTTGAGTATCAATAATTATGGTATAATAAAAAATATCAATTTCAACATCCAATGCTTGAAAATTTCCATAATGCAATTATAAGCGATGGCGAATCAGTTATTGAAATCCTGAGTTATATGTTAACTCACATGTGACTGTGAGATGAGATAAATGTAATTAAATTCCTGATTTTTCAACGGAATATAATAGGCAACTTTTATTTAAATCAAAATTTCCATAATGCAATTATACAACCAAAATATAATTATATTAGTGATCTGTGCCATTTTATTTTCCCCTAAATTTTTTTATTTTAGTTATTTTTCCCATAATTTTAAAATGTATGCTAATTCCTTATAAATAAATAAAAAAAAACAAAAACAAAAACAAAACTTGATACAAATTGAAATTCTTTCACTCTCTGTGTTGGAAATTTGGGAAAATTGACGTCCAAAATCCACAATAAATGTTTATTAACCTCAAATATCAAATTAACCTTTTTTGACCCTTTGATGATGTCACTTTGGTATGAAATATCAAAAATACTCTTCACTTATCTTCTCCAAAGTTCCATTCCACTTGTCTCTTCTCCAACTCTCCCTCAACATTCCAACTTCCATTGATCTTCATCTCCATTGATCTTTAATCTCTATTGATCCTTCATTTCACTTCTCATCCTTCAATCTCTAAAAACGGAAAGGAGACTACACGGTGAAAGAAAAGATACAACAACTTAGAATTTTATTTTCTCACTCTAAAATTTCTCTCTCTCTCTAAAATTCTCAACTCTCTCAATCATTCCTCTTCTCAATCTCTCCATTAAACATTTGATATGTGTTCAACCATCAACTCTCTTTTTAATTTCTCCATCATTCAAGTCTTTGATCATTACTTTCAAATAATTTTTTTGAAAAAAAAAAAATTCGGGTTGCTCCGGAATTTGACAATTTTCACCGGAATCCGAAGGACACCTCCGGAATTCAGAAAAAAAAATTATTATAAACAATGATAGATATGTTTAATTATTATAAAAAATTAAAAAAAAATCACCGGAATTCGGAGGTATCCTCCGGAATCCGCTCCGGAATTCGAAAAAAAAATTATTATTATAAGGAATGATAGTTATTGTGATTTAATTGGCTCTACTAATTCATAAATTGATTTTCATTTTAAATAATATTAATAAATTGATTTAAACTAAGGGATTTTTTTTATTTAAAATAATAATAATAATTTGGGGGGCTAGCCCCCCCCCCCTCTCCGGCCCTCCGGATTTGACACCAGGAGGGGGGCTGGCCCCCCAATTTTTTTTTTTTCAGATTCCGGAGATCCCCACATTTTTTTTAAAATTTTTTTCCAAGATTTCAATTAAATTAAAAAAAAAATTGTGAGGGATCTCCGAAATTTTTTTTTAAATAAAAAAAAATTCCCTTAGTTTAAATCAATTTATTAATATTATTTAAAATGAAAATCAATTTATGAATTAGTAGAGCCAATTAAATCACAATAACTATCATTCCTTATAATAATAAAAAAAAAATTTCGAATTCCGGAGGTGTGTCCTCCGGATTCCGGTGAAATTTTTTTTTTAAATTTAATTTTTTATAATAATTAAACATATCTATCATTCTTTATAATAATTTTTTTTTCCGAATTCCAGAGGTATCCTCCGGATTCCGGTGAAAATTGTCAAATTCCGGAGAAAATTGTCAAATTCCGGAGCAATCCGGATTTTTTTTTTCAAAAAAATTGTTTGAAAGTAATGATCAAAAACTTGAATGATGGAGAAATTAAAAAGAGAGTTGATGGTTGAACACTTATCAAATGTTTAATGGAGAGATTGAGAAGAGGAATGATTGAGAGAGTTGAGAATTTTAGAGAGAGAGAGAAATTTTAGAGTGAGAAAATAAAATTCTAAGTTGTTGTATCTTTTCTTTCACCGTGTAGTCTTCTTTCCGTTGTTAGAGATTGAAGGATGAGAAGTGAAATGAAAGATCAATGGAGATTAAAGATCAATGGAGATGAAGATCAATGGAAGTTGGAAAGTTGAGGGAGAGTTGGAGAAGAGACAAGTGGAATGGAAATTTGGAGAAGATAAGTGAAGGGTATTTTTGATATTTCATACCAAACTGACATCATCAAAGGGTCAAAAAAGGTTAATTTGATATTAGAGGTCAATAAACATTTATTGTGGATTTTGAAGGTCAATTTTCCCAATTTTCCCTCTATTTTACGGTTTTCTCCGTCTGTCATATCATAACCATCTCTTTCATGGCTGATTAATCTTTGCTTTCTCCATATTACCGATTCTTCATAGAAAAAGAAAATCATTTGCCTAGGATTCGATTAATTTCTCGAGTGAAGAACCAGACTGATTATTTGTAGATTACAGAAACACAAGTAGAAAATAGAAATTTTGATCTTCCGATGCGATTAAAACTGTAAGTTATGCTTAATCTTCTTCACGTTATTGAATTGGGAATCACATTTCGTGGGTTTCTTTCAATTAACTGAATTTTCAATTCAAAATTTGGTTGTTTTAGACAAGGTTATCAAAACGTAAATCGAATCGTGAATCGTTTTCTTAAAAAAGTAAATCATGGATCGTATCGAATCGTGAATCGTAAGATTCAATTTTTATTTATTTATTTTTACTTAAATATTATATATTGAGAAAATATAGATGAAATATGGATAAATAACCTTAATATTCATATCTATACTACCTAAAAGAATTTAAAGGGGAAAAACTTTTGAATTCTCATTTTGCCCCCTTTTTATTTTATTTATGAATATTCAATTTTTATTTATTTATTATTAATTAAATATTATATATTGAGAAAATATAAATAAATAACCTTAATATTCAAATCTATACTACCTCTAAAATGGGCTTAAGAGGAAAAACTTTTGAATTCCCTTTTTCCCCCCTTTTTATTTTATTTATGAAGATTCAATTTTTATTTATTTATTATTTATATATTGAGAAAATATAGATGAAATATGGATAAATAACTTTAATATTCATATCTATACTACCTCTAAAAGGAGCTGAAGGGAAAAAGCTTTTGAATTCCCCTTTTGCCCTCTTTTTATTATATTTATGAAGATTCAATTTTTATTTATTTATTATTAATTAAATATTATATATTGAGAAAATATAGATGAAATATGGATAAATAACCTTAATATTCATATCTATACTACCTCTAAAAGGGGCTTAAGGGAAAAAACTTTTGAATTCCCCTTTTGCCCCCTTTTTTATTTTATTTATGAAGATTCAATTTTTATTTATTTATTATTAATTAAATATTATATATTGAGAAAATATAGATGAAATATTGATAAATAACCTTAATATTAATATCTATACTACCTCTAAAAGGGGCTTAAGGGGAAAAACTTTTGAATTCCCCTTTTTCCTTCTTTTTATTTTATTTATGATTTTTTTGAATGAAAATGAATTTTTAGTTTAAAAATTTCCATGAAGTAGGAATCTGTGTGTACACTCTACCTTCCCCTACAACTTCAATATATTATATGAGGATTTCTACACTAGGTCTAAAGAGGAGAAACTTTTGAATTTCCCTTTTGCCCTTTTTATTATATATATATATATATATATATATATATATATATATATATATATATATATATATTTGAATTATTGATTTTTTTGAATAATAATGAATTTTTAGTTTGAAAATTTTCATGAAGTAGAAATCTGTGTATACACTCTACCTTCTCTATAACTTCAATATATTAAATGAGGATTTAAATCCAACGATTCATTGTGCATAGGGGGCTTTAAAGGAGAAACTTTTGACTTCCCTCCTATTTAAGTTATTAAACTAAATTTTATAAATTTAAATTCTATTTTATAAACTAATTATAATAGGTTTTAAATAAAATTAAATGAACGTAATGTAATACCCATTTGAATATTTTAATTCATAAATGAATTAATTTTAAAAGCATTGAAAAATGCACATTCATGAACCAATTTCTTGAAAATTTCTCATTCGTATTAAAATGAATTGATTCATAATGCATGTATCTTTCAAAATAAATGGTTTTGTTGTTTTCTATACTTGCAATTTCTATTATAAATTTGTGTTCTGGAGATGGACATTGAGGACAAGAGGATTAAGAGGTAATTTTCAAGTTAACGACCTCAAGTTTAGTGTCTGAGTGAGGATTAATGAATTTCAAGGTGTTTATTAGTCATTCTCTTTACTTTTGTGTTCCATTATTTTATGTTATGATTGTTACTATAAAGTGAATTTTGTTCTTATTGACGTCATTGTATTTCAACGAGTTCAGAATTCTAGCAGAAGATTGGTTTATTTTTAGACAATCTCTACATGGACAAAGTGAAGTCAAACAATGAAAATAGAAAAATAGGTTTTCATTTGATCAAACCAAATATGAGAGAGAGTTGCGTTCTCAGACAAGTTCAACCACAAACAAGGGTCTCTAAGGTTTGGAAGAAATGAAAATGGAAAGGCTAAAGAGATTATCAACCACGAAATCAGTATCATCCTGAATATTATTTTTAATTATAAATTGGGATTAATGATTGCCCTTTGCATAAAAGTTTTGAGGGGGGGAGAGACGATCGGTTCGATTTTCTTCGGTTCGTCGGTTCGGTTTTTCGATTTGGACCTTTACCCCTTTTTTTAAATCTGTTCCATATTATAAAAAAAAAAACCATTTTTTAATAAAAATTCATGCATATATTATTAAATGAAATCCAATTTTACATCTATTATAATTTATGCCTATATTATTAAATAAATTTAATTTCAATTAACACAAATTCACATCAAATTAAAATTTCCACACCTAATAGTTTTCACAATAACATCCAATTACAAATTTCACATGTTATATAACTCAATTAATATTAAATTTCAATTTCCACACCTAATATGATTAAATTAATATAGAACAAAAGAAGGAAAACGAATTATTTTTTTTTTAAATATATATTCAGTTCGGTTAAATAACCTCACCTCACCTCCCAAACCGAAGAAATTCAATTTTCTTCAAAAGCAAACTGAGAAAACTAATTGAACCGATAAAACCAGCCCGAATTGCTCGGATTGGGTCGGCCCGGGTCGGTTTCTTGGTTTGGCCAGTTTTGTGCTCAACCCTACTTATAATTAGCATTGGCATTGACACTAATATTGGTATTGACATTGACATTTAATTAAATCATATTTCTTCTTACAAAACACAACAATCATATTTCCATAAATCCAAATTCCAATACACTCCAAACATAGGCGTCATATTCCCAGACATTTGATTCCCATTCCAGCACACTCCAAACAAAGGCATTAAATTCCCATCAATTTTATTCCCATGTATCTATTTTCTAGATATTTAATTCTGATTCTCGCATACCAAACGCCCTCTAAAAGTTGCGGGACACAACATATTGACAGCCCATAAACTGATTTTCTATTAAATTATTATTAAAAAAGGCTTTCAAAAGTTTGAGTGATTATTCGAGAGGCCGCCCCGAATGCAGGACGGTGTGATTTTGAATGTTTTTTTTTTATATTCGTTCAGCAGGATTTAACGGAAGGAAACAGAGTGAAATATTTATTTCAAAATATGTTTCATTTTTACTTTTTCCTCGGAACCGTCAAAATGTGGAAGTCTTTTTACGTAACTTGTTTTCTTTTTAATTCAAAAAATGGAAAAATTCTAAAACTGTTACCAGAGAAAGAAACAAATTTATGTAATGTATTTTAATATAAAATTATTTCAACATTATAATAATAATATGGTATGAGCCTATTTTTTTTTACATCTACAATATATATTTTATCTCATAAATATAGTATACAATTGAAATGATCAAGTATCTTTTTAAATTAAAAAATATATTTTATAATAAAACTGATGTAAACTTCAAAAAAATTATATGTGAATCATTTTTTTATAAGTTATTTCATATTATTAAAAATATGATATTAGAAAGAACTGAATGATTTTTCTTAAAATGAACAAGTAAAAAAGGGACGGTTTCACAACTTCATCTACCCACGGGCTTTAAAAAAATCTCAGATCTCAAGACTCTCAACCATGCCGCCGTCTTCTTCAGTTCGTGATTCCAAGCATCAAATTCAAGTATCAGATCTCAGATCTATGATTCGTTAGGGTTGTCATCTTCATTTCAACAATCAGGTTTTCAATTCATTCTCCCATCTTCTGAAACGAAAAAAAAAAAGTCTTACGATTCAAGACATGAATCGACCGATTCATCCCATTTACGAGTCAAACAAGCGATCTGAATCGAAACCCTAGCGTTTCGATTCGAATCGCGAATCGTACGTTTTTGATAACCTTGGTTTTAGAGACAGCAGAATCTACTGATTTAATGGGCAGTGTAGTCAGTTCTTTTGGTTCAGGTCTTGTTTCAGCCATTGGCAAGATTTTCGGTTCCCCTTTAGAGTTTCTTTCTGGAAAATCATGCAGGTTTGTCATTGATTGTGCTTTGCTTCTTTTGGTATTATATGCTTTTATTGGATTTTTGCAAACCTAATTTTGTCATTTTTCACAGTTCAGTATGTGGACCAACATGGGATTTCATCTGTTACATAGAAAATTTTTGTGTTGCCAATTTGATGAAGATGGGCATGGTTTTGGTCCTTTGTTACTTTGGTGAGTGTTTGTCATTGATTTGTATTTCTAGTATGTTGAGATTTTCCTTTTTCTCATATGGTTGGCTGAAGCATCTCTATATAGATTGAATACTTGAATTTCAGGCCTAAAGTTATTAAGTAAGATAACCCATTAGCCGAACCCTTTTTGGGGTGTTTGGTTGGGGGTTTGAGAATGTAGTGTCTAAGAATATGATATATGGGAATGTGATGTCTCGAAATGAATAGTGTGAAACCCATTCCCATAGGAAAATAGGTGGGAAACAGATATGGGAATGAGTTTGTGAAACCCATTCCCATTCTCATACCCTCAACCACCCCTGTATCTGTTAGTTCAGTTTATTTATATTTTTAGTATGTTGAGATATTTTCTTTCTCATATGGTTGGCTGAAGAATCTCTATATAGATTGAAAGCTTGAATTTTCCGGCCTAAATTTTTTAAGTAATATAACCTATTACCCGAACCCTTTTGGAATTGTTTCGTTGGGTGTTTGGGAATGTGATGCCTAAGAATATGATATTTTGGAATGTGATGTTTCAGAATGAATAAAAAGAATGACGTGATTGTGAAACTCATTCCCATAGGCAAACAGGTGGGAAGCAAATCTGGGAATGAGTTTGTGAAACTTATTCTCATTCCCATCTCCAAACCCCCAACCCCTGTACTTGTAAGTTGAGTTCTATCAACATACTAAGGAACCTCTAGATTAGATTTGATTACAACTGTTGGCACATGATTAACTTTATCAAATGTTAGGCCTAGTTCTTTTATTGAGAAAAAAGTAGTTTCAAATCTAATTTGGTTCCTTGTAAAAAAACTATTTTAGTCATTCTAGTTTTATTGAGTTTCCATATATAGTTCTTTCCATTTACTCTTATGGTTAGAATTTATTGAAAAATGACAAGACCCATTTTATTATTGATTCACATGAGTTGCTAACTTATATACAAAATATATGTTCGTAATAATCACACCATTTCCTTGCCAAATCTTAACTCAGTTTGATGGTAAAGACTACGTTTAGATTTTTTTAAAACTTGATGAATGAAAATAGAAATTTTAAAAATCAGGATACCGAATTAGAGATGAAACAAACTTTTTAGTAAAAAAAAAAGGATCTCTAAAACATAGATAGTATAATAGTTTTAACTCATGTAATAGGGTGGTAAAATGCAATAGTTTCCTCTCTATTATAATTGTGTTATCCAGATTTTGCAACTTTTTTGTTTATGAATTCAAAATTAAAGTTTTAGGACATCAGCTTTATGTAAAATTTTAATATGAATGACTTGCTGATGTAATGGTAGGAAATAAACATGTCGTTTATCGATGTTTTTTAGCCATTTATTGCTATGAGTGAGTTTCTCTCTAAATCATGCTCACTGTCACAAGAAAATCATAAGAGAAACTCTTAAGTGAGGGGATCCAAAGTCAACTTATAAGTTTGATTTTCAAGTGAGAATGAGAATTATTAATCAACTTGTATATGGTTACTTGTGTTAAATTGCATATTAAACATTAAATTCATCTCTTGAATTTACTTTTTTTCTTCTTGGAATTTGCATGCAGTTCTTTTACTCTTGTATATATTGCATAAAATTGGCATCTTTGGGTGCATCTGCCGGGGATTCTGCAGAATGATATGGACATGTTTAGCTTCCTATGTCTATGCATGGGAGTATTGTTGCTTGTTCATGTGGAGCAAGCTTCGTAGTGTCAAAAGAACTAGAAGACACAATAGAAGAAGAGACTTGGAAGAAGAACTTGACAATGGAAGAGGAGGAGGTAAACATCATAACCGATCTTCGAGCAATTCGAGTAATGAGCGTGAACATGTAGAGTTTAGAAGTAGTAGAAAGGTGTCTAGTAGATGGAGGAGGAATTCCAGAGGTTATCAGATGAGAAAGGCTTTGAGGCCAAAGAGTCATAGAATTCGAATAAGGAGTGGCAGAGAGTTAGTGTATGGAAAGCATAGAAGAAAATCCAGAGAAGTTGGAAATCATTTACATGATTTTGGGGTTCATAGATCATCCAAATTTGTGCATAGAGGCAGAAAGTCTAGAGTTGGAAAGCACAGGTGACAGCAGTTGGTTGGAACAAAAGATTGTATATTTATGAACAAAAATGGTTTGATAATGTCTAAATTTATGTGGTCAAAGGTTTTTTTTCCTCTCATCATTGTTTGTTTTTAAGAAACAATTGGTTAACCCTAACTCATTATCCAAACCGAAGAACCAAACGCACTCTAAAAGTCTATTTGATAGTAATTTTATAAGCTGTTTTTAACTCTTATTAATATTTATTTATTAACCTTTTCATTCCATAGTAATGAATTTTAAATAAAAAAATTTACTAACCTAGTATGTTATAATTGTAAATAATTAAAAGATATATTCCGGATTATGTTTTATCTATTTCACTTATTACATATTAATAGGGGTAATTATCATAACTACCCTTTTTATGATTTAAGTTATCAAAAGTACCCTAATGTTTTTAAACTTTTCAAAACTACCCTAAAATTGACAAGTGGCTACAATTGATTGGTGAGATACTATAACTAACTATATAAAAACTACCAATTAAGGGTAGAAAAGAAACTATTTTTTTTCTTAGGGTAGTTTTGAAAACCACACTTCATTAAGGGGTATTTATGATAAAATTTCTATTAATAGTATGAAAATGCAATGACTCGATTTATGAAAAAAAACACAAAAGAAACAATCTACCCAATAAACCTTAAATAATTTTTATAAAAAAATATTTTTAAAAATAAAAAGAGGTAAAATAAATAGAATTAATTACACTAATAACCGATTTAATTAACTCAATTACAATAATGCTGGAGGTTATGATATTATTTCATTTTTACCCAAAAAACACTGGTGATATGGTGGATTCCGATTTTATTTTTTACCATTTTTCTCTCTTTATCTCTCATGGTTACTATATCTTATTAATTGCAAACATTTATATATATATATATATATATATATATATATATATATATATATATATATATATATATATATATATATATATATATATATATATATATTTTAAATTCAGATCAATCTCCATTGATTTTTGAAACCTTTTTTTTTAAAAACTAAACCTAGTCATCTACCTTCTTCAATCTTGCCGCCGCACCCCCTCTGACAATTGCCCAATTTCATGGATTTTTTTCCAACCATATATGTTTGACCCTCAGCTATGGAATGGAAATCTTTATAGTTTTTTTTTTTATTATTATTTATCTCATCTGTTCTTTAGTCCCAACCATCCCACCCTATTGAAGATGGGAAAACATATTTTTCAGCCATCCAATCTCTTTTTTTTTTCCAGCCATGTTCATTGTTGCCGAAATAGCCCTTCTTCAAGATCTGCATGATACATTTCATCAATTCTCTCTTTCAAGATCTTAAACTGATCAGCAGTCAATGGATCCGACACACACGTATAGATATCAGTCTCGTTTTTAAACATTTTAAACTGATAAGACGAGTTCTCGATCCGATCACCCATCAATTGCAATCTCTGTTTCACCACGTCTATTGGCGTCACTCGTCATGATACGGTTGATTTCTTCTCCGACGATGTAGATCGTGTAAGTTTTTATGCCTGAAGATGTAGATCTTGAAAGTTTCCACGCTTTTTTTTTATCCAGATTTGTAGGATTTTGTTAAAATGTTTATTTTTGTTCAACATTTATTTTTATTTTCTATTTACATATCTTTAAAAACGATTACCTCTTTTTCATCTTCAGTTTTGTGTGTTCACTCTATCCAATGAACGTTTTTTCTTTCAGTTCTATTTGTTTTTTTTATCTTGCTAGTGATTTTTCTTCCGGATGAGTCGGATCTAGGGTTCTGGTGTTAGATCTATCGTTTATTCACTTATATATTTGATGATTTCTTTGATTTTTTTATCCAGATTTGAAGGATTTTATTAAAATGTTTATTTTTGTTTAATATTTATTTTAATTTTCTATTTAAATATCTTTAAAAATTGTTACCTCTTTTTCATCTTCAATTTTGTGCTCTCTATCAATTTTGAGTATACATCAATAAATATTTACTATTTATAAAAATTTGTACCTTTCAATTCTCCGGCGAACTCGCTTTCTCTGTATTTTGTAGAATAAGTTACTTTTAATTAAATGTTTAGTTTTTATCTCTGTATTTTGTAGGAGGACGAACAAGAAGACATTCGAATTTTCCTGGAAGAAGAAGATTTTTTGTTATACTTTTATTTTTATTTTAGATTTGATTTTTCCATTAATTTTGTAAAATTTAAGGGATTTTAAAAATTTCCTTAAATTTTGCACAAATTAAGGAGAAATTAAATAAGGGGTATGTTTTGTCTTTTCACAGTGTAATTTAATTTGACCGTCGGACTTTTGGGTAGTTTTGATATTTAATAAAAACGTCAGTTATATTTGATATATTCATATTTATTTTGATAACTCAAATAAATAAAATATATTACATATTCAATTTTCACATAATAATAACTCGGTTCTACATTTAAAAAAAAAAAAAAAAACTAATAGTAATAATTTGCCCTCCTCTCCCTTTCGTAGATCCGCCCATGTTTTCAATAAAGAACGGGCAGAGCAAGTTTAGCAGCCTCCCTTGACAAAGACTTTAGTTTTGACTTATTTGGTCTTCCATTCAATTATATGGAAATTTGGTTCATTGTTTTCCTTTTGTGACTTTAGTGGATTGGATTTTTTGAAAACATAAAATGAAGATTTCAGAATTTAGTCTGAAAAATGAGTTATATCCAAATCTCATTTTCAATAATTTACGATCAGTCATCAACTCAGCTCGATCCAATTCATATTCTTTGAATTTAGATCCATAAAATTCTTAGAATATTCTAACTACTCTAGAAATTTTTTATGTATTAATTTGACACAATTCAAATTTTTGATTCAGTGAATTTTGATGTCTATTTATATAATTTCCATGTCTGTCGATTATTTAGATATTTTACATGTATTCTTGATATATTTATTTAACTTTTTATCATTATTCTAATTATAGGACATTTTCCCATTTCAATGTTTTAATGATGACATCAATAATTGTTGTTATCTCCCAAAAGACTATCCCGACTCACTGATTGGCTAACCTTCTATTACATAGAATATTCTCTCATCCTTAATTTATTTGTACTCCCCCAAGCCTACTATACTCATCAAACTATATGAGCCATGGTCAAGTCAAGGCTCTTAATTAATTCAGTCAAAGTTTTTTACTCTAAAATAATTGATTATGTAATTGAATCTGATTGTAGTAAAGACTACCCAACATTTTTATAAAAGTCCCCTTCAATAATAATTGAGCATGACATGTTTTTCACATTTTCTCAAATCTACACCCATTAAATATATTACAATAAAAGTATGATTTATATACTTAAACCTACCATTGACAAAATGTATGATGCTTCGGTTGCTCATGAGAAATTAGTGGATATAAATTTATTTTTTTCGATTTCAAAATTTTAAATTATATTTGAGCGAACTATATTTCACAACTCTACATCAACACCTAACTACTTTTTTAGTCTTGAAAATTGATTACATCAATAAAATTGGTGGGATGACATCAGTACAGTAAAAATATATATGGATAAAATACAACTTTAGTCTCTGAACTTTCATTAGAGTTTCATTTTTGTCCCTATACAAATTTTTAAAAGTGATCTTTTTCATCCCTTAATTTAACAATTGGTACCGTTTTAATCTTTTCATCTGAGTTTCTCTGTCAGGGACACTAACGGAGAGCTTACGTGGTATTATATAAATATACACTGAGTTTAAATGACGTGTAAAAACGAATGTACAGTGAGATTAAAAACTGCAAATAAGGAAAAATGATGAGATTAACCCCACTGTACATTTGTTTTTTCATATCATTAACCTCACTGCATATTTCTATGATGTTATATCATCAATTACATGCCACATAAGTCTCCATTAGTGTTTCAAGCGGAAAAAAACAGATAGAATGACTAAAACGGACCAAACTGCAAAGTTCAGGTATGAAAAATTTAACTTTTGAAAGTTTAGGGACAAAAATGAAACCAGAGTGAAAAAATTGTGTTTAAGTGGTCCATCAGTTTTGAATGTTGTGTTTATTTGGTCCATACGTTTTCAATTTGTGGGTAAGTGGTCTATGAGTTTTGTATATTGTGTCTATTTGGTCCCTGAGTTTTTTTATTTGTGTCTAAAATGGTCCCTGGACTATTAGAAATAAGTTTAATTGTTTCTTAATTTGTTAACTCATTAACTTAATTAGGGGTGAAAGCAAAACCCTCCGCCCCAACTCCGCCAAACCCGCTTTGTAAATGGGGGGGGGGGGGAATTCCCCCATTTACTAAACGGGGCGGGACAATCAGGTTTTTTTAAAAAAAAAAAATACATACATTATGTTTGAACTTGGATTAATTATGTTTATTGTGAGTTTGAAATACCAAATTTGAATTTGGATTTAATTTGATAATATTGAAATCGAATGAAAATTGATTATGTATGTTTATGAAAATTGTGTTTGAATTGTTACTTAAGACTTTATAATGGAAATATAGATTATGTTTGAGACTTTTAGTTTATTGTTAAATGTATTGTATATGGAATGAAATAAAATAAAAATATATGTATTATATAATATTTATATTTGAAAATATTAAAATTTAAAATAAAGTTATGTAATTTTTTTTTAAATTATTCCCCCCGCCCCACCCCTATCCCATAAACGGGGTGGGGACATAGGCGAGGAAAGGTTAATAGGGGCAGGGGCAGGAGTGGAGATTTCTCCCTTAAACAGGGCGAGGGATAAACGGGGGACCCCGCCCCATTTTTTACACCCCTAAACTTAATATCGACTTAAGGCTAACATAAAATGTTTAATTGACCAAAATACTGACATGAAATTAATATGAAATATTTTAAATAATATTAAATTAAGAACCAATTAAACTTATTTCTAATAGTTCTTGAAAACCTAAGAACCAAATAATAGACACAATATCCAAAACTCATAGATCATAGATCATTTAGACACAAATTAAAAATTCAGGTACCAAATAGACACAACAACCAAAACTCAGTTATCACTTAGACACAAATTGAAAATGCATGGACCAAATAGACACCACATCCACAACTCAGAGATCACTTATACACAAATTGAAAATGCATGGACCAAATAGACACGGTGTCCAAAACTCAGGAACCAAATGAATACTTTACCTAATAAAATTTTATACTAACACTATAAGAATTTCGGGAATAGGTGACATCCTTTTGGCGTCACCTATTCGAATAGGTGACGGTTTTTTGACCGTCACCTATGGCAGTGTCACCTATTTAAATAGGTGACGCCAAAAGAACGTCACCTATTCGAATAGGTGACGGTTTTTACCCGAAATAGGTGACACTGCCATAGGTGACGGTCAAAAAACCGTCACCTATTCAAATAGGTGATGCCAAAAGAGCGTCACCTATTGTCTAAAATTTGAGAAAAAAAAATATTTTTTTATTAGTTGATTTCAAATAATATTTATAATGCACCTATCAAATTTAAATAAAATATTACAATAAAAATATCACTAAATGGCTACATGAATTACAATATTTTTAAACAAAAAATTAAATTACATCATACTTAGACAATAAATCAAGAATTGCTAAAAGAACTTCAATCACCCTTCCAAAAATTAAATCAAACAGAACAACACAAAAAAAAAACTCGCTCTCCTACAAGCTTCTCGCCTTTATCTCGGAGATTGGCCAAACCATAGGGATACACAAACCTGAAGAAGTTGAAATGTAATCAATTTTCTTCTAACTCATCAATTAAAAACAACATAACTTGTGTTCACAAAAAAATTTAAGGACAAAAAACTAAAAAATTTATGTACAATGTAGGGACATTAAATAAATAACGATAGTCAATGCTACCATAACTGCAGGATAGTCATGACAATCAATATACACAATAAATATAAAAACCATAGTCAAGGCTACCATAACTGCAGGATAGCCATGACACTCGATATATACAAGATAGACACAATAAATATAAAACCATAGTCAATGTTACCATAACTTCAGGATAGCCATGACACTCGATATGTACAAGATAGACACGATAAATAAATAACCATAGTAAATCAAAGTTTTACCTGGTTATGTTTCATGTCAGGGGCTGCAATATCAGTAGTTTTTTATAAGCTTCTTCTTCACTTTATCTGCTCCTAAACCTTGCTTATTATTATTTAGAGATGTCTTTATAGGTTCCAACCTACCCTGCTTGCATGAGAATCCAATAGTTATTTTCTGAGAAGCAAAGATGGGAGAATAGCAAGAAAACCACAAAACAATAACAAAAGTTACATCATAAGATGAATAAACAACTAGTCAATTCGTAATGGGCAGTGACTCCTAATCTCATATTTCTTATAGCTAGCTATGATGATAATCAGTCATATATTTAAAAGTCATCATAGAAACATCAATAAGTAAATAAGAAAAAGTAAAACATTACAAACATCAATAACTTGCATTTTATTTAAGTACCACAATGACACAAGCCTTGTTCCATATAGTAGGATTCCCTTGCAACTCTTTGTCTCACCACTACAAAATTTAAGAAACTATACTTATGTTACTAAAAAAAAGACTACAAACACACAAACAAAAAGAAAAACATAGTGGTCTTGATCCTACGTTTTTTTTATTTTTTTTGGAGAAGATCAACAAAAACCATCTCTAATGTATATTCAATCATCTCGAGTACCTTAAGAGGGGGATTATCAGGAGCCAATGCCTCAGCAACAAACTGTGGACCAAGAGCTGATCCTTCTATCCCGACAGAAACATAACAAATAAGACAGATAATATTATATACATTCACCAAATTAGAAGCAGATCTAAAATATAGTAACATGTATTCATTCAACTCTTTAGCCCTTGAGTTGAATAACAGTTAGTTTACATTACAAACGCTACATATATCCATTTAACAGTTAAATATCTAATCTACTCTTACTATCTCAAAACCTAAAAGCGATACGAGATCAAGATACGCTTTCCATAAGCAAATTCTACATGTCTCATGGCACAAAACTTACTAACACCAAATTTTAGCTCCTAAACATCTCTAATATGGTTGTTTGGTTATAGATAATCTTATAAATGAAAATACTTGAGTAAATATACATGCAGGAAACAAAATTAGATTTATATGATGATATCCCTGCCCAGGTAGCATTCCACACATGATTTATATGATGAGGGATGTGGCAATGAAAAGGAAATAGTAACGAACATGATGAAAAAACATACGCAAGTGCACCAAAAGTTCCAGTAAAAACAATAACAGCAGAGTTCTTAAGTTCATTAAAAGACTGAAAAAACCTACTGCATGAATTTTCCTAATCAAAAGCTAGGATTAATACCTATTCACGAATGGAAACCTGCAATTAAAAGTCTAGCAAAATGGTTCCAATATGTTAAATAATGCCAAAGTTACAGGAATAAAATTATTAAAATTCATTAACAATTGTGCATGAACTATTATATGTTTAATCAATAATTTTGAGCAACTCTAGAGAATAACAAATACGTAGCTGATAAAACCTTTTCAAGAAAAATAAACAAGTAACATCCATAGGCTTCGTAAGCAAACTTAAACTTTAAGGCGACGGTGCTCCCAACCTCCGAAAAAATGCACACCACCGAGATTTTATTAATTCAAGTAACAACAAATTACAAAAACTTTCCCCTATCCCCAATAAATCATTGACAACAATAACAAATAACAATCTCAATTCAATAGTAAAAACATTAAAATTGCATCTTACCTTTGCTAATCCCTGCTCATGTTTAGGAATAAATGCATTATCCATCTTGTAGTTCTAAAATCCTATAACAAAACATAAGTGGTAGTAGTTATCAATTTTTTTCTTGCTACATCTATCAGAACACTTCTAATTGGTGCATTTGAGCAGTTTGGAGGAATTACGAAAAGGAAAAGATTATTACTCGGGGAAAATAGAAGGCAACAATCTCATCCTATTCCTAACAGTACAATTTGATTAAAAAACACTCACATGGAAGCAAAAGAGACAAGCCATTTGAAGAAAAATGTACTCGGACCCTTTCCACCAAACTTGGCTGCAATGTTTAATAAGTTTTGTGGCTGCAACTTTAAACTCAATGAAATCAGAATCTATCAACCCTATGAAATGGTATGAGATTGTATTCAAACTTGAACTAAAAAAAAACAATCACCAATCTCGATCAGTTAAAGGTTTAATAAAACAATATAACAGAGATGCAGAAGCTGATACTTACACAACAATATAGCAACTCAATAGAGTGTCGAACCTTACAAGTTTGATCCTCAGAAGCTGAGATAAGGATAGCATTGGATCCTTCATAACCAACAACAATACCAGTTACATATAGATTGAGCCTCGTGAAAAAAATCTGAAGGATAAGATGGGTAGTTAATAAAACCAGTTAATGGCCTTGTAAGCTATATTAGGAAAGGAATCATACCAGCGAATTACAAGTCAAATAAAAGAAAAGTTAAGTATGGTAAGTTGATCAATATATTAACACGAGATGAATTGCAGTCAAATATGAATTGCAACCTTAATATTCCTAAAGAAAAATAGTACTCTTAAAAGAAACTCACTAGAGTAAGTGAAATAGCAGACACCTAAAAAACACAAAGATCCCATGTTGTCATAGTATCTCATTTTTTAAATGAAAATAAAGATTTCAAACAACTTTACTTGAAGTTAATTAAATAAAATTTCAAATACAACCACACCACAGTGAGTGTGCACATACAGAATAGTTACTTAATTTCTCAATGGGCTTGTTAAAGAAGATAAACAAAATATCACAAAAAATGCTAAGTAACAAGATGAAAGGAAACCATTGGAAAACCAGACCAAAGGGCAAGCATGATTCACAAATCAACTATAAAGAGACTTGCGAAATATAGAGAGAACGTTGTTCTTTATTAATCTATAAAATCGAGAGAGAACATGAAATAGCCCTTCTTTAAGAGCTAAAACTTAGTCAAATAATTTTTCATCAGTTCCAGAAAATATAAACAAACAAGAAAAACGATGCATAAATGAAGTATTATACCCTAGGGGGAACTCCACCAAATAGAATCTTTGCTCCTTCACTCTCAGCAGCTGAGACAAACTTCAATACTTTCTCAAACTGAATAAGGTGACCAAGAATTAGTAAGTCTTAAAGTTCAAAAGTGATTTCACTATTTTCAAAAAATATATTTAATGGTGCAATAAAAAACAATGAAAACTGAAGAAAGAAGATACTTAATAGATAAGAATTATACATTTCTCTTTATAAAAATTATAAAAGAACTAAGAAACAAAAAGGAAAAGATGTCCTTATTTAGAAAATTAATTTAAAAGAAACTAATATTATTTCATCTAACTTTACCCAAAAGTATCCAAGGATCCTTGAAACCATAATAGACATTTTGATAATGCTTCACCACTTCATCAACTTCAAAAGAAAAAGATAACTTTTATTTGTGCTATTCAATTAAATTTAGACATGAAATGATAAGTGCTGAGTACTAGTTCAATAAGTTTTTCAAGGATCCTTGAGTAAAGAAACCAATAAATTCAGCAAAAAAAAATTGATTGAGAAATGGATTATTAAAAAAGCTGTAAGTGTTGGTTCTTAAAATCAATACCAAATGGAAAGCTTGTATTAACCAAATTAACAATTTAACCAAATAGAGTTAAAAATGTTAAAATATAAAATTTGAGGGGTCAATAAACAATACCAATCAAAGCCTTAGAAGCTTAACATCGGAAAAAAGAATGAGTGAAAGAGCAATACATAGAAAATTTAAAATACAACAAGAACTTTCTTGAAATGAGCTGCATACCAATCAAAGCCTTAGAAGCTTGTATCTCCAGGAACTTTTTTAGCGAGTAACAACCTCAAATTGCCTTCCATGTTTAGCCACGAAACTTGCTAGCTTATCAAGAAATTTCGTAGCACTTGGGGAAGAATGGAGTGCATATCACTTATAAATATCATTACCAAGAGCATAAACAAGTGAAAGCAAATTACTCTTACTGCAAGCAACTACATAATCCAATTAACATCTCTTCCACTTGTATTCATAAGACAAAAAAATTTCAAGAGTGCTCAGACTCTACACCGATTCACCCAAAAGTTTAGAAGATTCAAACTCACGATTGAGACAAAAATAATGCAATGAATTAAGGATAAATTGGGGCATACAAAGTAATTTTATGTAAATAGGCAAAAATTACACCCTGAACCCACCAATACAGCTATTATATTTTCTAGAAAGCCAAGGAAAAAAAGTACAATTGTGTGTTAAAATAATATAAATGGGAAATTTGGACTTAGACTATTAAGCAGATCAAGTGTCTAAAGATAAAATCTTCTCTCTAAAAGAAACAAGATCAAATAAAAAACATATTAATGAAACTTTACACATCAATTTTCTAAAGACAAAATCCAAAAAACAAATTGCAAGAACCTTATTGAAATTGCCAAACATATTGACTTTAATTTTGGCTATCATCACTTAACATTTATATTCCATAATCAGTGTTTTAAAAAGCCCATTAGGCGCACGCCTAGGCGCAAGGCTCAAGGCCTGCGCTTCGCTTCAGTCGAGGCGAGGCGTTATGAAAAGGCGCACGCCTAGGTCCTGAGGCGCACGCTTTTCCTGCGCCTCGAGGCGCGCGCCTATCTCGCTTTTTGTGTTTCTTGACTTTTCAGTCAGTTTTCAGACTTTTCAGTCAAAAAAATTAAACTTTTCAGTCATGTACTCTACTTTTCAGTCAGTTTTCAGACTTTTAAGTCAAAAAAATTAATCTTTTCAGTCATTTTCCAGATTTTTATGACATTTTCTTGACTTCTCAGTCCTCTTATGTCTTTTCAATCCTTTTTCTCAGTACTCTATGTCTTTTCAGTCATTTTTTCTATTCATTAATGTTATAGAATAACTTATTGTTTAAAGTTAATTATGTTATTTTTTATTTTTGGTGAAATGAAGGTAACTTTTGTTCTTCTAAATATATATAAACTAATATTATTATATAGTGCGCCTTAAAAAAAAGCCCTCGCTTTTTTTGCGCCTCGCGCTTAAGCCCCCGGAAGACCTCATCGCTTTTGTGCGCCTTGCGCCTTTTAAAACACTGTTCCATAATACTAAGAAGAAAAAATTTAGTATTTGATAAGATCTCGTGCAGGATGGCGGATGTGGTTTGATTTATGCTTTTTTTAGGCCATTACCATCCCTGCCAATCTCAAATTCATGGTAAAGGGGAGCAAACAAAAATTCAAAATACCTTAAGAATATCCATTGATAGAGCCATCAATTCAAGTCTTCTAAGTGAATTAAACAACACTGAATCAAACTACAGAAGAAAGAAAACACATTGATTTTAGAGAATTAATTAGTAATCACAATCAAGTATAAACCAGTCTTTAAGATCCTGAAATTATATGTTAAAAAAAGGGAAGATGAGGCAATTTGAACAAACAAAATATAGTATGGTACATAATGAAATAACTAAGTATAAGTTCATTTTAATAAAGAACTAAGTAATGGTTGCCATAGATGAAAAAGGCTATGACATGACAATGATCAAGTTTAATAGAACATAAAAATTTCTTCAATAATAGTCGAGTGTATTTACAGCGAGTAGTTTAATTTTCTCCAAGTGCAAACATGTAACATTCTTCCAAAAGAACAAGCAAAGAAGCCACAAAATTCTTACAAGGCTTATCTTACTGTCACATGAAAAAGATGGAAACAAAAAAGGAACAATAATAATGCCTCAATGCCAGTTCCAAAAGGGCCATAGAAATAATGAAAAGCAATAGAAAAATTCATACCCAAGATTAGACCATGGGAGAATTCTCATAGATTGAGTAGAAAGAAGGAGTATACCTCGTCTTCTTGATGAACAATAAATAAAGATAGCTTGTTCTGCTCAAGTGACTGCAATTCACAAAGTCAAGTGGTGGAAACCTCAACAGTTTAGATATATTCATTTGGTTAATAAATAAATGAAAAAACAGACTACTCACAAGTGGTTTGCCAAGAGTAGGAGGTATAGGACCAGAGAACTTGTTTAAATTTAAAGCCTTGAGAGAGAATGATGAGAGTTTCAATTTAATTTAATTTACAAAACAAACAAAGAAATAAGTTTTTGAGTAAAAAAATCTTACATGAGCCTAAATTTTCTTCACTTGCAAATATCACTTCCAGAACCAAGACACATCGATATTTTCTTTTCCTTGCATAATCACACAATGTGAAGTTGAATGCTATTAACTGAAAAAATAGATCAAGTAGACAACTAAAAATATAAAAACACATCTACAGAAAACTAGTAACATAAATACCAACACAAGTATGTTTGTTGCATACACACCATTTATACATTCCAAAGTTTGTCTCTATTTATATAAAAACCAAATTTTTATGGGTGTTGTTCACTATCTAAAAAGGGCCAGTGAAAGAAAAAGCATAGGCAAAACTAATAAAAAGACATTATAAACATTGGCAAACTAAACGAAAAGGCTACATGGATGACATTATACAATCATCTTACACTTTAAGAATCATAAATGTACTCTCATACCACCACGATCTCATAAATGTACTCTGAACAATCACAGTCACGATCTCATACCACCAACATGGATAACCAGCCAACACAGCAATCTCATACCACCACCACTCCAAACATATCCCCAAACAACTTGGCACAACCAATTTCAACATAGGCCATAAACTTCCACAAACCTCTTCCATCTTAACTCCCCATCTCATCTCCCCATTCCTTCCCCAAACCAAAACATATCCTGACATCAAACAGAAAAAAAAAATCACATTTGAAAAGCCAATGAGGAGGGGGGGGGGGAAGTGTAAAACATCAAAGTAAAACAAGAAAATATTAGGGTTAGGGCATGAAACAGAAAAAAAAAATCACATTTCAATTGCTGAGCCGAAGGAAAGTTTTACTTTGAACATCTAATAACGAGGCTTCTTGCAATCGTTTGAAAATCTTTTGTAAAACGAAGAAAGTTAGGGCAGAGAAGAAGAGAGTGCTACCTTGATGAGAATCAAGTGGCAGAGAAGAAGTTGAAGATTAAGACTTCGAGACATCCGGAGACTGAGAATCGAAGTCTCAATATACAGCCTGACTTCAATTTAATTTCAAGATGAAGTCACGATGAACTGAGATTTCCGGAGACTGAGAATCGAAGGACTAAGATTGATTTCGCTGAGATTGATTTCACTGAGATTGATGATTATGGCTTGATGAACGATTTCGTTTGAGAGCAAGGGTTGAGAGAGAGAGGGTTGAGTTAAGCGAGCGTTGCGTTGGAAAAAAATGGACGGGCTTTTTTCATTAAAACAAGAGGTGACGGGCTTTTTTTTTTCCTTACCATTACCTCCGTTTTTTCTAATACTTGCGTCACCTATTAAAATGTCTACTGTGTCCTATTGTCATTTTTCTTATAGTGTAATTATATATATAATTCTTGTTCCCGATCAAAAGCTCTTATTATTCTTGCTCATGTTCTTTTGGATAAATGGTAAGATCCTTCTCTAAACTAAACTATGATATATATATATATTTTAAAGTTCTAATTAATTCAATCATATCCTTAAATTCTTAAATCTATTACAATGTAACTCTCTCAAAATTTATTTTACCATAACCGTCATCACCAATCTCATTAACTATATTTTTATGTTTAAAAACCAATAATTCATTAAAAAAAATAAACAATGAGCTTACACATTTGAAAAATCAACTATATAAATAATTAGTGATTCAAAAACTTTAAACTTATCATTGATTCAATTAAAACTTAACATTTACAACCATAATACTGATTGTTCTCAAGAGGATTTTGCAATCTCCCCTTCTATTTTAGTACAAAATTGTCGAAAAAGCAAATTTAGTCACATGGGCCATATTTGTATAATTATTATTATTTTTTTTAAATTATGTAGAAATTAAAATGAATATCAAGATTCAATCAAGTGACATGAACTCCAAACCAACATATTCTGACAGGGTATTTTTTTTTTAACTTTGTACGGATGACATTTATTAATTATAGGAACCAATAAAATCATGCCACGATTATAGTAGGTCTGAAACTTTAGTAGGGAGGGTTCGTATTAAATCACTGTCATTGCAGGTTGTGCAGGTCACCGTCATCCTAATCATCGACCACGTGTCGATCAAAAGAAAATGGAAACCAGATTTGCATTATCTCGTGGTTGAATTGTGCCTGTGAACGCCACTTGGTGATTTTAGATAAAAAAAAGTAAAAACGTGGAGAGATTTCATTGGTTGATTTTATCAACGGGAACGATTTCACGACGGTGCATGTAACGGCCACGGAAAGAGAGTTCTATCGTGCCACGTAAGGCACTCACAGTCACAGGTCCACGTGTTCTCTTCTTTTTTGTTTTTCTTTTTAATATTTAAAGAGATATGCTAATTTTATTTTATTTTTTTAAAGAAAAGGAGGATTTGATTGGTACATCTACATGGGATTAAAATCAGAGATCTGAAAAATCTTAAAATATTCAAGTACCATTTGATATTGACATCATAAACAATCATTAATAAAATTGATTAGATTATACAAAATGCTCATAACCTTTATGATTTGTTTTAATTTTACCTCTAACGTTTTTAAAGTTTTAATTTTGCCTTCATTTTTTTTAATTTATTTTAAAAATATCATTTTTAGCGATTTTTGTTTAGTTTTATGGAAATTAAAATGTTGGAGGCAAAATATATCAAACATGATTGGTATCAGTTATACCTCTGAATGTTTTAAAAAATTTAGTTTTTCTCTTAATATTTAAATTTTCGTAAAAGCTTGAGGAAAATTACTAACAAATGTTATTTTTGAAACAAATTAAAAGATTGAAGGTGAAATTAAAAAAAACTTCAAAAGTTATGGGTATTTTATATAATTTTACCTAAAATTACATTGTGAATGAAATTCTATTATTTTAATTATACATTTTTATTTATGAATAATTACTTTAAATTTACTATGAAGTATTTTTTAATAAAATATCACTGATAAATTTTGTATATATTTATTTACTTTGTACAAATTTAATAAGGATTTTAGAAAATAATTAAATAAAAATTTAGAGTATATATTTCAATCTCATTCACGTATATCAAATACACACATTATAATCTTAGTTATTACAATCTCATATCTACGTATCAAACACTCTTTTGACAATCAAATAGATGAGAATATGATAATGTATTTGACTTGTACTATAAATCAGATTCATACGGGCTGTCGTTGGCATGGTGCAATTGGTGCGACCGAACAGGGCCCCCAAGGCCCCCGAATTTTGGGGGCCCTAGATATTGAATTAAAAATTTAGTATTAAATGCAAATTTATTCTAAGTCGTGGTGGTTGGCCTTCTCCTTATATGTTCTCCGCCATTTTGAGTTCATGAGTTCAATCTCAACCTAAGTTTAAAGTTCAATTTTTATAATTTTTTATACTACTTTAATAATTTTATACTATTTTTTTATTATATTATTTTATTGATATTGTGTTTTAATAAAAATAATTTTTTATGTATATATTTTTATGGTTTTTCATATTAGGATTATATGATCGAGGGCCCAAATTTATATATCACACTGGGCCCTTATTTGTCTAGGAACGGCCCTATTCATGTATCTTGAGATATGAAAAATAGTGTGTGAAATGTGTGGAATAAAATGTCATTATCAATAATAAATAAGAAAAAAGATATTTTCATCGGTCATAAAAGAGGTTACCAGCCAAATAATGAAATGATAGTCAAAAATCTATTTTATCCGTATAATTTAAGATGTGGAAAGTAGGGGTGAGCACGGTTCGGTTTGGTTCGGTTTTTCGTAATTATCGACACTATAAGAATTTTGGGAATATGTGACGTTTTTTTGGCGTCACCTATTCGAATAGGTGACGGTTTCTTGACCGTCACCTATGGCAGTGTCACCTATTTAAATAGGTGACGGCCATGAGAAACCGTCACCTATTCGAATAGGTGACGTCTTTTACCCGTCACCTATTCAAATAGGTGACGTTTTTTGCCCGTCACCTATTTGAATAGGTGACGCTGGAATAGGTGACGGGTCATAAAATACCATCACCGACCGTCACCTTTTAGAAAAGGTGACTGGGAAAAACCGTCACCTTTTGTCTAAAATTTGAGAAAAAAAATATTTTAATTTTATTTGTTGATTTCAAAATATATTTATATTACACCTATTAAATTTGACTAAATGTTTCAATAAAAATTTAAAATATATTACAACATACTTAGACAAATAATTATAATAAATAACAATAACAATAACAATTCCCATCCATTCAGAAACTAAAACTAGCTAAAACACTCAGCAAGAACCTATGATGTTCTCCCATTCAACATTTGACGGTGCAGGACCCCGCCATAGCCACCGGCTCCTCGACCAAAGCCAGGTCTTCCACCAGGGCCCTACAATAATCGAAAAACCAACGTAATGGATATCAATTTAGCATCCCAAGTATGCAAAAACTAACATAAATACAATTTACGTCAATCAAGAACAAGAATGTCATCCAAACATTCACTCTGTAACATCTCCCATATCAAAATTTAGGATCTCAAGTATGGAAAAAAAACTAACAGAAATACAATGCACATAATATCAAGAACAAGAATGCTATTTTTAAATGTTCACTGTTCTACATCTCCCAAGTATGCAAAAACTAACAGAAATAATAACAAACAATATGAGTTTATATTAACGTTGAAATTGATTTTTTAATACTGTTATTATATTAAATGAAAATGATGAAGGGAAGGAGAGGGTAAGAAAATATAAATATACCTCACCACCATCATCCAAGACAAACATTTTGCCGTGCTCGAAAGTAGACATTGTGTCTGCATCTATGTTTAAATAGGGATCTGTAAAATTACAAAACAAAGAGTAGAAAAAGATAAACAAGCCACGATGCTTGATAATAGAAAAAAATTAAAAGAATATTCAACATGATCTCAATGAAAAAGTGGCAAAATAAGAAATCTTTTTGAAGGTGAGATCATTTAAAATCAACTTGCAATCAAAACTCAAGCAATCAAAGAAAACAAGTCAAGGCTGGTAAGCTTTGTGAAGGCAACATAATGATAATAAAATTGAAATTGAAAGAATTGAGGCAATACAAGATAAATGAAGTAAGAATCTAAGATGGTGGATGGACAGAGAGACTTATAAAACCAGCCGAAACAGGAAGAAAAAGAAAAATAATCAATGGCATCAAATCTAAAATTTCAAGATGAGGAATACACTGACAGATAACTTACATGGGATATTGAACCACCTTCTCTAAACCCTAAGAACCAGTAACAATTAGTATTACATCTTGTACACACCTACCTGCATATATTTAAAAACAAAATCATTCCAACATTAAGTACTTTCGACAATCAAAAACAGAGAAAGCACAATTTTTATTATTTTGAAAAATATTTTAAAAAGTTGCTGATTTAAGTTATGAACTTTACACGGACTTGTAACCCCATTCTGAAAGAACACATCAAGAAAAAGATCTAAGCATTATATCAAGACATGTTACTAACCAAATGATCAGATTTTACATCCGTAGAATCATCATCATCCTTCACCACAGGTATCCTTAGCCACAGCTATAAAAAGGAATCAGGTATAACAGTTAAAAACATAAGGCAAAAACATACGGAATAGAGGAAAGTATTATCCTTCACTTCAGATATCCTTAGCCACAGCTATAAAAAGTATTCACGTCATCATCCTGCAGTAAATGAACTCAAAATTTTATAGGTCGATGTTCAGTTAATTTTAATGCACCTCCTGCATGGAAAAATTAAACAGTGAAACTAATAATGGTTCTCAAAGTTTAAAGGCTCCAAAAGAAAGTAAAGTCGATCAGCTTAAGCAAATATGAGGAGAGCAAGAGATCTGGGGGCATGACTGCATATGTTTCATTTTCGCTGAAATTTTATATACCTGCAAAGAGAGATGAGAAGCCCATGAAATCTCTTCCTTTAGAGTTGTTTCAGAATCAATCCGTAGAGTACGTCTCATCTTCAGAATCCAAGTCGATCCAAGAACTAATTTTTCCTGAGATGTGAATAAGACAAAACAAAAAATTAAAAGGTATAAGTTTAAGAATTAATCAAAATAAACATCTATTTAATAAAACATACCCACAACACGGCTGCTCCACTGTGGTGGACTCAAAACCAGGTCAGATGCAGCAAATGGGAGAGCACCAGAGCCACCGTTATCCCTTTTCAGTAAGCTTGGTCGATAGGATGGATCCATCTAGATCGAATATCAGTCAAACACAACCATTTATTAAAGTGATGTAAAAATCCTCAAAAAAATAATCAGTCTTATTTGTAAGGGAGACAATTGTAAGAGTAACCGATCATCCATAAAGTAAATTGTAAAATTCTACACATCCAAATGTGTTTAACAGCCCAAGTGTGAGAACAACACTCAAACCAGGATAAAAATGGATATATGATTTTAGTTTATTAAAATTGAAAACTTTAACAAACAAGGATGAATGTAGACTGAACCAAAATTGATCTTATCTCCTCCATTCATTGCAGCCATCCTTTGCTTCTAACTTTGTTTTAAGCAATTAACCACTTGAAAAAAAAAGCAAAAAGCATGTGAAACAATTGGAAAAATGAAAAAAATGACTGATAACTCAGCTTATTGTTCTCTATAAGTAAGCAAATAAATAAATAAACAAAAAGTGTTCTTTTATGCTTAATAAGTAAGCGAATCAATAAAAAAAATGAAAAGAATATATCAAATAAAATTAATAACCTAAGAAAATTAAATAACCATTTTCTTTAAACTCTAAATCTATTTATAAAAAACCCTTCATACCATAAACCCTTGAAGCTTACTAGTTACTAAATTTCTCTCAAGTATATATCCACTAAATATAAGGTCAACAACTGACCTCTCCTATTAGTACAAAATGTACGATATGTATCAACGATATTTATTCTCAATATACATTGAAGACCTTATACAATACAAGATTAGACAAGGAAACTTTCAATTGTAACCTGATAGCTCAACTTATTGTTCTCTATATAACCAAGATAGGAAAAAAGTATCACATAAAAATTGGAACCGGCAAAACCAATATAATTCACTTAGTTATAAGTTGTTTATCTGACCTTAAAAGGCGGCCTCATCTCATATGTCTATATTTACAATCAACCACCATACCTCAAATTTGGTTACATAAAGTTGGAATAAAAATATCTTACAACTTGCAAGTATTGCTAGTTGTTTTTGTCTACTAGAGAAAACAACACTCAAACCTGCAAGATCAATGAAGCACCATATCAGGGATTAGCACGAAATGTCCTCGATCAAAGAGTCACGTATGCATAATAATGGAAGTTGTAATTTTATAGCCTCATAAAATCTATATTCGTAAATTTCTTAAAAGTTGAAAGCACTTAAAAATGGTAGTAATCAGGCAATATGAAACTGAACTAATCATCAGCAACAAACAACTAAATATATGTTAAACCCATATTATAACTTGTTTACTATGTAAATTTTGAACTAAAATTATATTTTGAGCAACTCTTCCTCCTGAGTAATCATTTCAATTCCTTTTTAAAAATATGGAGTCCTTTAATTCAACAATCAATATAGAATTCATTCACGATTTTCTCCAAAAAAATCCTATAATTAAAGGCTATATAAACTATAATTTGTTGTAGTGACACCCTCTGAACATCGGGATCCCATTCAACTTTCTTATCCCGGCGCACACAAACACTAGGTAAATGCCTAAAATTAGCTCCCTGTAGAGGGTGAAGAATGACTCCCTCCATCATAAACTCAACACGATATATAAAAAGAGATAAGAAAAACTATTAACTATAAATCAGAATTCCATAATTTAAATCAAATTTAACAACAAACCTTTTCATAAAAAAGATTAATAGCTAGGTTTTCTAGCAGTAGTAGGCTCGCCGCCATGACCAGATCTTCAGTACCCATTATAGCATAATAAGAAGAAATTAGGGATTTAGAACAAAGGATTTATGAAATTAGGGCTTGAATTCGAGGAAAACCAAGTGAAATTTTAAGGATTCAAAGTGAAATTAGGGCTGATAACAAGAAAACAAAGTGAAATTACCTGCCTTCGATTCGTCGTTGAAGCTGATAACAAGAAAACGAAATATCGAAAGAGAGACGATGACTTCGATTCGTTCTTGCTGCCTTCGGTTAATTATTCGATTCGTTGTTGATATGAGTCGATTCGTTGCTCCCTTCTGTTCACTCTTCACCTTTCGGTTCACTCTTCGATTCGTTGTGGAAGAACTTATTTTCCATTTGATTTTCGCTGAACGATGAACTGAGACTTCGAGAAAATGAGAATTGAAGGGCGTGATTGATGAACAGAAATCGATAATGGCGTGATTGATGAACAGAAATCGATTACGGCGTGATTGATGAACTGAGATCGATTTTGTACGAGAGCGAGATTGAGAGCGCCTCGCTGAGAGCGAGAGTGATGGGGGATTTTGTCGTGCGAGAATGAGGGATTTGGTGAGAGAACGGCTAGGGCAAGGATACGAAGTTGAGATGAGCTAAATCGTGGTAGGCTTTTTTTCTTTTCTTTTTAATTATCAAATTAAAACAATAGGTGACGGACTAATTTTTTTCCTTACTATTCATCCGCTTTTCTCATACAAGGGTCACCTATTAAAATGTTTAGTGTGTCCTATTGTCATTTTTCTTATAGTGCGAATCGAACCGGACGTATCAGTATTGATAAAAAGGGATCCACGTCGTCCAATGAAAAATACAAATTCGGTTCTTGAACCGAACCAATGGTTCGGTTTATATTGGTTCGGTTTGTCGGTTTTGTGAAACAAAATTTAAACAAACAAACTTAGATAAAATAGATGAAAATATTAAAATATCCAAACTTTTGTCCACTAAAATTAAGGTTAAAGAAACAAAGAGGAAGGAAGCTACAAGATTGAGGGGTGAATTTGCAAAGTGAATCGAGAGATTTAAGTTTTTTTTAAATTGTTCATTAAGGTTGCATAGTGACCAAGTAAGAAGATGCAAAAAAAACTATTATACTTATGATTTTTTATATATATGGTTCGGTTCGGTTTTATTCGGTTTTTCAAATATAAAAATCGAACCAAAACCGATTTATACGGTTTTTTACTATTGCAAACCAAAAGAACCATTGGTTCAAATATCTAAGCCAAAAATCGATCGGTTTAGTTCGGTTTTTCGGTTTTGTTGCACACCCCTAATGGAAAGTAGTGGTGAGTATGAAATAAGATGTCATTATCAATAAGAGAAATGATGTATTCATCAATAATAAAATAGGGTGTCAACCAAATATTGAAATGAGATTTAAAAATCTATTTTATTAATATCATTTTAAGATATGAAAGTAGTGGTGATGTATGAATAAGATGTCATTAATAATAATAAAATAAGGGAACAAAATATTTATCATTAATAGAATAGATATGAACCAAACATTGAAATGAGATTCACAAATCTACTTCATTCATATATCATGAAATATGAAAGTAGTGGTGACGTGTGGGTTAGAAGATACTTTTTTTTTTTAATAAATGCACCAATTAACCATTGAAAATGAGATTCTAAAAATCTATTATGGTGTACTAAACTAAGTCTAAATGCTTAGAAAATGATATATTTTGAATTTTAGTGCGTAAGTTTGTATTTCTATAATTTAAAATTAATTTTCACTATTAGTTTTTTTTTTCTAAATAGTGCTTACGAGAACAAATATTTCATTTAAAAATACAACCGAAACATTCTTAAGCACTTTTTAAAGTAGCACTTGTTTGGTAAGTCCAATACTATATTATAAATGGCGGCAAAGTTGGGGAGATTTGAACGAAATGACTAAATCTAAATTAATTTATAATAAAATAAACATAATTTACTAATTACATAGACTATTGATAAAAAAAAATTAATATTTAATTAAATCACAATAATAATGAAAATTTTAAAAACACATTCACTAAATTAATATAAATGAAAATATGTATGAACAAGATATGTGTAATCTAAAAATTGAAAAAAATATATATATCATATCCTACGACTGTGCTATTTGATAATCCAAAAAAAAATTCTTTTATTTTTCTGAGACTTAGTCATATGTCTCGTTTACTCAAACGTGAACATGAAAATAATGAAATGTGGAAAACAATGAAATGTGGATGAATTAAAAAAAAATGGGGAAACAATCGATTAGAATAAAAAATGTGGAAAAAAAAATACTTTTTTCTCATTTGTGTTTATTTAAATTATAGAACTGGACTTAAAATAAAAATACTATCAATAATAGTATATTAACGTTTATTGTATAGAATGTGAATAGAGGTTGAATATTGTGGGATAAAAAATAAAAATGATAAAATAATGAATAATTGAAATGGTGGGATCAACCATATGAGGGGAAAGGGAATAATATCTTAATGAGAACAATTCCAAAATAAATATATAATTAATCAATTGAGGATGATTCTCCATTCTTTAATATAAGATTTCCTATCATTTAATTTTATTAACTAAAACTACAAAATTAAAATGAATTAAAAAGACATAATAATTAAAACAACCAACTTTCATTTAATCTTTTAAAATAATAATAAAATATTACATCCCCCCAAATAAATTTTATATAATTCGATCTTTTCTCAACCTAAAAGAGTAATATAGATTGTCAGCTTGCACATCAGAGTAATTTACAATGTCGGATTGATTATTATAAATAAAATAATAATGATAATGATAAAAACACGAGTGACGACATTGAGACACACGTGTGAGGGATGACCGACGTGTCACGTCAATCAACCATTAAAAAGTCATACGGGTCATCATCTGGTCCGCAAACGCGAACCCGACCGACCGCACAAAGCCACTACCTTCCAAATCTAATTTCGTAAGTAATGACCGAATCTCCTCCAGACTGCCACGTAATCCCCCCACTTAAACATCCGCCACGTGTCCCCTATCCTTTCCTACAATAAAAACCTCATTGTCGGAAGGACCAGAAAACTACTTTTACCTTACCGCCCACGTGTCTTCTAGAAGCTGCTTCCTTCTTATCCTACGTGTCCTTCCTCTTTCTCTCTCTATAAAAATCTTCTCTTTCTCTTGCGTATCAAGTTTCAAGCAGCCACGAGAGATTGAAATAAAAAAAAAGAAAAATCGAAAGTGAGAAAAATGACGACTGATTTGCAATTGCCGCCGGGATTCAGATTTCATCCGACCGATGACGAGCTTGTGATGCACTATCTCTGTCGTAAATGCGCATCGCAGCCGATTGCGGTGCCGATTGTCGCAGAAATCGATCTCTATAAATTTGACCCTTGGGATCTTCCAGGTAAATTTTATTAAAAAAGATAATTTTTTTATTTTTATTTTTTTTTAATTAAATTAAAATCAAATGGTGATTGTTTTGTGTGAATTTTGCAGGGAAGGCTTTGTATGGAGAGAAGGAATGGTATTTCTTTTCACCCAGGGATCGGAAATACCCGAACGGTTCGAGGCCGAACCGGGCGGCTGGGTGTGGGTATTGGAAGGCTACGGGAGCTGATAAACCGATTGGGAGGCCTAAACCGGTTGGGATTAAGAAGGCTTTGGTTTTTTACTCCGGGAAAGCTCCCAAGGGAGAGAAAACCAATTGGATTATGCACGAATATCGCCTTGCTGACGTGGACCGATCGGCTCGCAAGAAGAATAATAATAGTCTAAGGGTATATTACCTTCCCCATACTGATTTAAATTTTTTCTGCTTAATTTTTTAAAATTAAATAATAGTATTTTTTGTTTAAAAAATTACCTTATAAATAAATATTTTAATTAAAAAAATTAATTAATTTTTATGTTAATTGATTTCGAGTCTCCCCCTCTTTAATTCAACTGACCTATAATCTATCACACATTCTTGTATACTAAACACTCCTTTGTGACTCGGTTTTTAAAAACCGAGTGCCGTGATTCGGTCGTATCTGGCGGCTAGCATACGGAATCTTTTGAAAACGAGAAACCGGCGAACGACAAAACATAAACTTACTTTTTATTTATTTTTGACAGTGACAAATGGCCGTTCCAAACACTTTCCACAATCAATTATTATTACTTTCTTAGAAAATAAAAAGATTCCATCTTATCTCTCTTCTAGAAGATAATTAATTAATTAATAATTAAATTAAATAAATTTCTCTGAATTTTGCAGTTAGACGATTGGGTTCTCTGCCGCATATACAACAAAAAGGGCGAGAAACAGAAACCGTCGTCGATGATAATCAATCGGCAAATCATGGAAACCAATTCCTGGAACGAGGATCACGAGATGAAGCCGGAGATTATGAATGAGAAATCAATTCCGGTTATGAACGATTTCATTTATTTCGACGCTTCAGATTCGATCCCTAGGGTTCATGCGGATTCGAGCTGCTCGGAGCACGTGGTTTCGTCGGAATTCACGAGCGAGGTTCAGAGCGAGCCGAATTGGAAAGAGGAATGGGAGAAGAGCCTTGGATTATCATCGTATAATTACATGGATTCTTCGATCGAGAACGCGTTTCAGACGGTGAATCAGATGTCGCCGCTGCAGGATATGTTCATGTATTTGCATAAACCGTTTTAAAATCAATCCGTCGGAGAATTTTGGTGATTTTGTGGCTAAAAAGTTTCGTCAAAGCATTGTCGCCGGAGACGGGAGTCCATGACTGTGACTGTGATTGCGCTTTCAAGAAGAGGAATTTGATGAAAAAATGAAGCGCGACGAAGATGATGATGCGGCGGTGGAAGCGGTGGTTTCCGCCGTGTAAACCCTAGAATTGTCAATTGTGGCGGTGGCGTTGGGGTCGGTGCCGCCAATGTATATATTTGTGGCAGATTTGCCACTTAATAAAATAATGATAATAAGTAAAAAATAAACGAATTTAATAAAAATATTATCGAGGTTTTAATAAGTTGAATGAATGATAAATGGGTCTTAAATTTTAGGGTTAATTAGTAAAAGCATCCGGATTTTAAAAAAATTTGGCAAAAACATCTACCCTATAAAGTATTTAGTAAAAACATCCTGTTTTGACTGGTCAGACTTCGAATACGTAGTCAAAGACCACGTATCCGACGTGGCATGCTGACGTGGCAGGTTGGCTGATCAGATTGGGTACACGTAGGATGCGTAGTCGTGGCCTACGCATCCCATTCATTGAATGGGTAATCAAAGACTACGCATTCTTTGAAAAACTTAAAAATAAAAAAAAGGCAGCATCAAGTGGGCATCGGCTGGCGTGCAGGTGCAGCAGACTGGCAAAGACCAACAGTTTTACAAAAAAAAAAAAAAAAATTGATTTTCACTTATTTCAAAAATACTCTTGAAATCTATGTTGATTTAAAAAAAACATGTTTTGAAATCTAATTTTGTAATATTTGAAAATTAGTTAAAAATGTAATTATAGATTATATCATAAAATAAATTATTTTTTAAAAACGAAATTAGATGTTTAATATTGGATGAAGTTTATTATTGTTCTGATAAATTATTATTATTTTAAATTAATTACAGCAAAAACAATTTCTCTGATTGGTCAAAAATTTAAAAATGTGTTTAAAAATAGGGAACTAAGAACAAACTTAATACATTTTTAAATTTTTAGTTCCCTATTTTTAAACACATTTTTAAATTTTTGACCAATCAAATATTTTATTCTTTTGATTAATTTAATGCAAATTATATTTTCTCTTAAGGAAAAAATAAATGAAAGAGGGAAAAGAATTTGATTTTATAGATGACTTCATTATACAAATAAAATTAACATTAATATCCTTGATTAATTAGGATTTATATTTATTGTTGCGAGTTGAGTAATTAGAAATTGTTTTTGCTGTAATTAATTTAAAATAATAATAATTTATCAGAACAATAATAAACTTCATCCAATATTAAACATCTAATTTAGGTTTTAAAAAATAATTTATTTTATAATATAATCTATAATTGCATTTTTAACTAATTTTCAAATATTACAAAATTAGATTTCAAAACATGTTTTTTTTTAAATCAACATAGATTTCAAGAGTAATAAGTGAAAATCAATTTTTTTTTTGGTAAAACTGTTGAAGATGATTAAAAAAACAAGTTTACTAATTTTAAATAGAAAAGAAAAAATAGAATCTCTATCAACTAGTTGAAGTCCCAAGTTATCAATTTTAACTTAATATATATAAGAAGTCCCAGGTTTAACCTTTTTATTAACAAGTTTATGATTAGTTCACCAAATTTTAATTAGTTTTAAATTTTTTAAGAATTTTTAAGTCATAAAACCGTATGGGGTATCCGAGTTGAGCAAGTGCTTGATTTCAGTGACTCTCATTATTTAAAAAATCCAGAAGCTTTAAACTATTTGAAAACAGATAAATAATTTAACAAAAAAAATAATTAATTAGATTTGAAATATCACAAAATCATAAAGTCACATAAGTTAACTAGGTAGAATAAAATCAAGAAAGACTAATGATGACCACCAGTTCCACAACGGGGACGACGCCGGTTACGAGGAGGTTGCTCTCGCCGCACGATTTGTCCACGATTACCACGACCTCTTACACTAGCAGAAGGTTCCCCAATATCGGTATGAACATCAACAGACTCATGCGAAAGAGGTTCAAAATGAACCTGGGATGATGATTCTCCGACAAAAAAAGGATCAAAATGAACTTGAGACGATGATTCCCCGACATAAAGATGTTCAAAATGAACCTGAGATGATGATTCTCCGGCATAAGGTGTAGAAGAACTAGGATGGAACTGACTAGACGACCCAGGAGCGGGGAGCGTATACATCATCGGCGTATAGGGTGTATCTGAAGGAGGGGGAGAATCATGTCCGCCATTGTAAGGATCCTCATGAATAGGAGAACCTGGTTGTGCGGGTGTACGTCGGTCTCGGTTATATGTCTGAGTGGGTACTTGTCCATGTTCATGTCGAACACGATACATACCGCTTATAGTATCCATACAGGCAAGTGAAGTGTCACATATAACTCTTCTTTGTTCAATATCATCCTCTATAACTAGACGAGGATATGAGTTGGCCTGAAAAAAGAAATTAGGATTAAACATTTTAATTAATTAAAAGTATGAATTAAAATATAATAGTACCTACCACGTAGTCAAATGATGCTCCAACTTGCGTGATGAACAGTCGTGTGATGCGGTTGTACCAAGTAATGTAATGATCATCAACATCACAACCATTACCTATGAACTCGCCTTGTATGAGATAATTCATACGAGTTGCCCACAATGCAAGTTCTGGTTGTAGTGTTAGGAGCCAATGTTCTTCTTGTCGTCCACGAAGGTCAATGGCATGCAATCGTCTATCAGTATTGCATATTTCTGGAATAGTCTGACGGATCCCAAATTGACGTGTTACACGATCTGGGTAATGCCACTCAGCAACAAAAACACAAATGAGTGGACATCTAGCTGTCCAAATCGCTTGACCCGATGAACAATAATATGGTAGACTATCCATGACAGACTGATATGGCTCCCATATGATCTATAAAATAAATAATTAGATTAACAACAACAAAAAGTCTATATTAATACAAATATACATTACGATACCTCATCACACGTAAGTCGATCGAGCATGTAACGATACTGCAGCAAGACGTGTGTAGTTGTCTCTATGGTGGTCTTCGGTCCAGTCCATCTATAAATACAGACAATATAATGTCAATTTATGATATTTATTTTATTCAATCCCATTATTTCCTTCAATTATACTTCCATTCATATAACACAATAATGACACCAATCTATCATCCATTAAATCAATCCAAAACCTAAACACACAATAATAAATAAATTCAATAAACATACAAATTTACTAAATCACATTTTATATCACACTCTTTCTTGTATATTAATCTAAAAAGTTCAAATTCCTTAATAACAATTTCTTTCAAAAAATTGACAAAAATTCTAATATATTAATCTAAATATTATTTTTTATCACACTTTTCTATAAAAAATTTTAATTTCCTAAAAAACATTTTCTATCAAAATCATGCCAAAAATAATCCTATATTAATTATAAATAACATTTTCTATCATAATCCCTAAATAACATTTTCTATCAAAATCATAGCAAAAATTTAAATGCATTACACAAAACTTACCAATATTATTGAAATTGATTGAGATTGAAGAATATAGTGCCTAGAAATAAGATGAATCTCCGCCGAAAACGAACAAAATCGACCTACAAATTGTATATCAAAATATCTCAAAATCTCAACTAAATTCAAGTTTGCGAGAGAGAACTACAAAATAACTACCTACATTATCAAAATACATGAAAAACTTACCTTTATCACTTGAAATCTGTCCAGATCTGAAGGAAGAAATTTTCGGAGTTGAGAGAAAAACCACAGCTGCGTCTGCCTCTTTTTTTCTTTTCCAGCCGAATGAAACACCTCTGTGAAGAGGTGTTTTATTATTCATCTAAGTGAATGCGTAGTCAAAGACTACGCATTCACTATAGATGCGTAGTCAATGACTACGCATTTGGCAGACTGGCAACACTGTGCCAGTCTGCACCTGCTGCTGGCCACTTGCTGCTGGCAGACGCGCATGCAGTTTTATTTTATTTTTATTTTTTTTAGAATGCGTAGTCATTGACTACGCATTCCATGCAATGAATGCGTAGTCAAGGACTACGTATCTTACGTGTCGCCCCACCACCAGCCAATTCGTGCCAGCCAAGCGCCAGTCAACATGCCACGTCGGATACGTAGTCAAAGACTACGTATTTGAAGTCTGACCGGTCAAAAGGAGATGGTTTTACTAAATACTTTCTAGGGTAGATGTTTTTGCCAATTTTTTTTAAAATTTCGGATCATTTTACTAATTAACCCTAAATTTTACCTTAACTTTTACATCAATTAAAGTTCACTATTTATACGATGTAGAAATATTGGAGTGAAAAAAAGAAAAAACCACTGTCGATATAAAAATAATATCAATACTTTCTTTCCATGATATATAATCTCAAGTGAGATTGAACTATTTAAAATTACATAATGAGTTGTATCCTAGTTCGTCTCTACAATGGTCTAATTAGTATTAATGATACTCTTTTTCATGAGCTTGTCGGGATAAAACATTGAAATGAAATTGTTTACAACAATTTTTTCAAACGTCACTACAAAAAAAATAGGAAAAGGCGGCAAAATCATGGCGGATAAATTGAATTCGCCGCCATTGATTGAGAAATGCCGGCGAATTGGATAAATTCGCCGGCATTGGTCGTTAAGTAGGGAAAGGCCGGCGAAATTCGCTGGCTTTGTTGGGCTGGTAAGCCCAAGGGCTAAGGCGGCGAAATTCGCCGCCTTAGCCCTTTATCTTTTTTTTTTTTTTAATCAAAGCCAGCGAAATTCGCTGGCTTTGTCACTTAAGAAGGACGCGTCCCTCTTAAGTGAGCTCATGGGCTATACCGGCGAATTTCGCATAGCTCCTGGGCTATCAAAAAGACCACCCGAGGGTGGTCTTCCTCATTCCTTCCCCATTTTCTTCCTTCCCTTTTCCTTTTTCCCCTCTCTCCCTCCGGTGGCAGCCATCGATTCTGGCTATAAAGGTATGTTTTTTCCTTCATTTTCTTTCAATTCTTAGTTCTACATGAGTATTTATTAGTTTAGATGAGTTTTTTTTAAGATTAATGCCTTGATATCATATTAGGGCTTTTTTTCTCTTAAAGATTGGGTTTTTTTTTTTATTTCTGAAATTTCTTTGATAAATAATTTATGATTTGTGATAGTTATTTAATAAATTGATGATTTTAGTTATAAATGAAGTAGTTGTATTTGTTAATTGAGAGATTTATTTGTTGATAGAGAGAATTTTTTGCCCTAATTTTGATTTGGGAAGTGTTAGAGTTTTTTTGAAAAAAATTAGGGCTTTGTGTTTTATGTTCCAATTGAATGTTCAAATGATGTTTTTTTAGTTATGAAATATGGTTGTTTGATGAGATTTGATACATTGGGTTATTTAACTCATGAGTTTTGTTTTATTTTCTTGAGTTTGATTGTGGTAGAACTAATTTTAAATGTAATGATTTTTGTTTATATTTTTGAAGGGACTATCACACTTGAAAGCTATATTAAAGGTTAGATTTCATTCTTTTGTTTTTTTTTCGATTGCCCTAAATTTACAATTTCTACATGTTATGGTTTTTTGTTTTTTAAATCGGGCATTTTTGTTTATGTAATAATTCTATATGCATTTAGTTTATGTTCTAATTCTATATTCATTGATGTTTTTTAGTTAGAATGTTGAGATATTTTGTTTTATGTTCTTCTCCTTTATAAAGTAAAATTGTTATGATTGTTTCGTACTAACTAACTACATATGTTTATTTTAGGAGGCGATGTTCGAATTCTCCGGCGTTTTTGGCCATTTATGGTAAGTTTCGTCTTTTTTCTTCCTAATATTACTTATTCTTGTGAATGTGTGTCATTTATGATTGAAAGATGTTATGTTTGCATTAAGTTTTCATGTTTGTAATATGTGTTAAGTGTTACTTTATTGGCCTCTTTGCACTTTTCATACACATTTTAAGGCTATTTTTATGCTATGATCTAAGTTTATGTTTAGAACACCTTAAACTCTTTTTTTTTCAAATGAAGATTCGTAAGCTCAAAAAATGGTAGAGCGCTCAAAACTTAATTAAGTTTTGAGAGGTTGGTGGTTCGAGTCCACCCGAATCTATTACTATAAAGTAAATAGAATTTGTTCAAAAAAAAAAAAAAAAACCTGGGGATGGGGCATTGGCGTGAAATTCGCCAGGCATAGGTAAGCATTGCGCAAATTCGCCAGGCAAAAGTGGACAAAATGAAAAAAATTGCTAAAGGGAGCAATGCCGGCGAATTTCGCCGGCATTGTCTAATGTTAAGACAAAGTGTAAAATTAGGCTATGCCGGCGAAATGTAGCATTTCGCCGGCATAGCCTTTGCCGGCGAATTTCAAATTTCGCCGGTAAAGGCTATCTCGACGGGGCTTTTCCAGCGAATATTGCCGGCGAAAAATTTTCGCCGGCATAGCCTTTACCGGCGATTTTTAAGGCTTTGCAGGCGAAAATTTTCGCCGGCAAAGCCTATATTTTTTGTAGTGCGTCCAATGATATTAGTTATATATATATATATCAAGTGTCGGTGGAGATTGAACTACTCTTTTAAAGGTGGAACTTAAATGAGTTATGCCTTGATTAATGACGTTCGTTTTTATTTGATAAATTAATTTAAATTTTAATGTTTTATATTCACTTTTCCCATTGTTGCCAAAGATCATTTAGGAAAATAGTAAGATTGATTAGTGAATTTAGTCAATCAAAAGTGTTAATCATATACATTATTTTTTAAACGGGTCTCATTTCCTTATATTTCGAAGTATTATTTTTCTAATGATGTTCTCTACTCATCAGTAGTATTTATATTTAATCAATAAAGATGAATTAAAGAAAAAAAAAACCATGAACCATTATTTCGAATAAAAAAATGGGTCTAGGATTATAACAAGCATAAAGCCCACTTCGCACATATGGCTTTCTTTACTTCAAAATGGGTTATCTTGGAATATAACCCAAAAATAAATATTTTTAAGTAAAATGACCCTCAAAAAATAAATAAAGTAAAATAGCCTATTGAAAAGGTAAGATAACTGAAATTCACCCTTACTAAAATTAAGGAAAAAATAAAGAAGAAAGAGAATAAGATTTTTTTTTTTTTGCAAAAGCGAAAGAGAATAAGATTTGAAAATGCTTAAATCAAGGAAATATTAAATATGAAAAAGCCATATAAGAAAATAAGAGAGAACATTAGAAATTAAAAAAAAAAAATCAAACTAAACAAAAATAATCTAACCTTTCAAAATTGATACTAATTTTCTTCATAATCTTCAAAAAAATTCTTTCGATGTACATTATATATAGTGATATTGTACGCACATCCAATACTATAATGTAGAGTATAATATAATATAATATATTTATGTATAATACGAAAAAAGTGTAATAATGTAATATAATATACTGTACATATATAGTACGAAAAAGATGTAATAAAGTGATAATATATAATGTACATAATATTATATATTTATGTAAAAAGATGTAATAAAGTGATATATACTTTACATAATATAATATATTAATGCACATATGACAAAGATGTAACAAAGTAATATAATATATTGTACATAATATTATATATTTATGTACAATATATGAAAAGAGGTAAGACATGGTTAGATGAATGAAAAAGATAAAAATGTACAGTATAAGATTTGATACTGTACTTTACCAATATGAGTTTCTAAAAAGATGGCCTTCTTCGATGGATAATGAGTTTTACATCATGACCTCTGTTCGAGATCTCATGATACCCATGCTTTTTGTTTCTGCTTCCATTTTTATTCCAGATCCACCATCAGATCTCGATTTCAAAACTCGGATGTCGGAGAATAGATTAGAAAAGAGATAGATGAGGAAGAAAAGAGAAGAGAAAAGATATAGATGAGGAAGAGAATAAAATTTGATTCCAGATCTGCCATCATGCTTTTTGTCTCACGTCATGAAATTTGATGAAGAGAAAAGAGAGATGAGCCAAAAAAGAATCCAATATGGAATTTCGCGTTTTAAAAAAAGAGAAAGAAATAAATGAAAAAGGAAAATAAATAATAATATAGGGTATAGCCATTTTAAGTTATATATTGGATTATCTCTTCCAAAATATGGCAAATACATTATAAAAACGAGATAATCTACTATAGAGCCTATTCTAGATATATATTACGTTTTTTTAATGCATCGCTTTTTTTAATACCTTTATTCCTATTTTTGGATCATATTTTCTGATTATGACTGATTTACCCTTTTTTATTTTTTTATTTTTCCGTAATTATCGTTTTAATATTTTTTAAATTTTTGTTTTTTTTCACATCTGTATTCACCACTATTTTTTTCTTCAAATTTCCTAATTTCATGCGGTTCCTTATCCAGATTTGATTTTTTATTCCCCATTTTTTGTTGCACGATTTTTTCTCATTCTTCTATATTACCATTTTTTATATTCTTTTAGGGTTTTCATTTCTCATTTTTCGCAGTTTCTTTTTAACCTTTTCTCTCCCTTTTTTCTTTTTTCTTCCTATTAATGGATTCTTATTTTGTCGATGTAAAAACAATAATATATTCACTTTTTCGCTTTTACATTTTTTTCTTCTGGTATGTTGTCACAACCCGAATTCCCAAAACATGGAAATCGACTAAAAGCAGCGGAAACTTTAATAACAACAACTCAAAATTCAATACATTTCATTTAGAGTCAAAACAAAACATAACTTATTTCGTTCACTATAAATCTTTCATAAATCTAAAATCCATCCATAAGGTTTTATTTGAGCTCGGTTTAAAACAAAACAGTTTCAATCGATTATTCAAAGTATGGGAAACAAACTAAACGTGAAATCAACATAAGCAAATAAAATAACACCCCAAATATCCATTAACACGAACGAAATAAAGTAGCCGGCTTGTAAACCCAAGCCCAACCAGTCACCATTCACGATCCCGTCATTTGCCAGATTTCTTCTTTTTATTACCTGAAAAAAAAACATTGTAACATCATGAGGCTACGCCCAGTGAAAATAAAGTTAATTTAAGAGCAACGCCATGAGAAACTTTCTAAATTCCTTAAGTCCATAATCGGCCTCACAACTTTCGAATACTCTCAACTTCCGAGGCATAATCTCAACTCTAGAGAAAATCCCATTTTTATATTCCTTTTTACCCAATGCCTTAGCTCCACTTTATTCACAATTAAAGTGAGCCGAACACTCAAAGTAATGAACCCGTGTCACCACGTTCGACTTTTGAGTTATTCTTCTTATGAGTTTGCAAGACTCACAAGCGAACCTACATGTTTATTCTCTCCCATTGATCAAATGGAATGAACCTACCCCGCTAAGTGTAATTAAGTTGTGCACAACTCTAATTCACCCCTTAACGGTTTATTCTTCATTAAGTATGACCCTACTTAATGCGAACCTCCAACCACATTATCTAAGGCATCGAAATAATGTGATTTATATAAATGCATCACTACCAGAATGCATGACAAAGCCTAGGCCCAGTTTCTAGCTCAGAAAATTCGTTTCCTCCTAAAACTGACCTTAAATAGGCTAAATCTCAAAAATTCCAAATTCTGGAAAATCAATGTAATTACAGCATTTAAAGGGTCTAAAAATGCCTAAAATTAGATCTCTAACTCACAAGATGGTTCCCCGAAGAAAACCCACACTAAAAAGCTAAACTAGCTTAACTAGTGCGGTTTTGCTTCTTTTTCGGCGCCAACCGATAAGGAAATTTTATAAAATTTTCCAGAAGCTTTTAAGGCCTCTAATCAGCCCCAAAATCACCTAGACACACTCAAGAATCATCCAAAAATAATCCCCCACCTAAACTCTCAAGAAAAGGCCTTCGACTGGACTAATCTCCACCTAAGGCTCTATTGATCCTACTACAATTACATCAAATTCCAGCAGCTTTTCTAAGCCTTAAAACATCCAAAAAGAGGCTAGAAATCTTATAATCATCACTTTAAAATCAATCAACTAGAGAATCCAATAGTAACATCAATTTATAACATCCAAAAACATGCATGCCATTTAATTCTCATAATCTTAACTCCAATTCAAACAAACATACGATCATTCAATTCATGCTTAAATCAACACCCAAAATTACTCCAAACACACAAACCAGAAACAGTACATGCTTATAAAGAAAAAGAAAATTAAACTTGCCATTGATCAAAGATTAACTAAATTCTCACCTTAAGTTCTTGAATTTTCAAAATTCAAGTTCTTTTATTTCCAAGAAACTGCACCACCTTGAACCCTAACCTTGAGGTGAACTCCTCCATTCTCCATAAATCTTCCACCAAATGCTTCCATTCGACAAACACACCTACTACGACGAAGAAATAATCGAAAAACCAATTAAATTCGAATAAGCCTTCAAAGGTCCGAATTTATTTTTACCCCATAACATTTTCTAAAGATTTTGGATAGCTGTGAAATTAATCTCAAAGGAAAGAGGACGAAAAACTGATCGAAAAAGACTACTTACTTGCGCAGATCAGAGTCCGGGTGAGGAAGTTATGGCCAAAATACTTCTTGAGGTTGTCTTTTGGCGAAAATTGAAGAAACTTTGATAAAGGGAGGCTGATTTTCGGAAATATGAGGATGAAGATGATGGTTTTAGGAGAAATTCTTCGATGAGCCCGGCTCATTGAGGCTGATTCATCTAGTGTTGACATGTGTCCCCTCATTACATGACCAAGCTTAAGATACTGCCCGTGCTTTCACATTAACGCCTCATTGAACGGACTTGACGGAAAAGAAATTTTATTTGTTTTTATTGAAGGACATTCAATTGATCTACGATGATGGAAGATTACTGAACATTTTTAATATTTTAATATTAATTTTTTTTTTAATTTATTAGATTATATAATTTGACATTGTAATATAATTTTTTTTTTTTAGAAATTGTCTCAAATTTATGCATCCGAATTATCAAAATTTTAAAATATTTAAAAATCATCCAAGTAGTAGTTCAATAATTTATTAAACTTTTTTTTTAATTCTAAGTGAATTTTTAGGTTTTTGGCCTCTTTGAGTTCAATAAATTGAACTTCTATTTGGATAACTTTTAAAATGTTATAACACTTCAGTAACTAGTAATATGCTTATAATAACAAGTGTTTTGCACGTGAAATATAAATTGTTAATTAAAAAAATATGCTTGACTTATATAATTGAAAATCAACATATGTTTCATTTATAAAATATATCTAATTAAGATATTTTAAATAATATTATTATATATGATAATTTTTCTCATGTAAAGCACGTATAATTATTACTTGTGATTGAAATATGAAAATATTTTAAAAGTTATCAAAATAACAGTTTAATAATATGTTATTTGAAATATTTTCTCTAAGTAAATCTAATTATATAATATAAAATTATATTAAAGTAAAATTAATAAAAATCAAAATTAATATTAAAAATTAAAAATATTCACTAATCTTCCATCATGGATCGAATGAGTGTCCTTTAACAAAAACAAATAAATTTTGCTTTCCGTCAAGTCCGTTCAATGAGGCGTTAATATGAAAGCACGGGCAGTTTCTTAAGCTTGGTCATGTAATGAGGGGACACATGTCAACACTAGATGAATCAGCCTCAATGTGCCGGGCTCATCGAAGAATTTCTCTGGTTTTAGAGCTTAATCCCGAGTTATGATAATTACGAAAATGCCACTACACTAAAACGATCATAACTCATTCACCGGGACTCTGAATGATGATCCGTCAGTTGCGTTGGAATCGTAATAACGATACGATCAACATCAAGTAAAAATAATCAATTAAACTTTGATTTTAATTTTGAGGTTTGGGAAATTACCAAAATACCCTTACCCGAAAACGAGCTATTTCTCACCAAATTCTTCCACCCAACTTAATTAGTATTATTTTGAGAGAATTGAAATAACTTTCAATTTTTATACTCGTACTTGGTAACGGGTCGTTACATATGTATTGCTATTTTTTATTTTCTTTACCTTTTTTACTTATTATTGTTTATTTTCATCAGTTTATTATATTTATATATTATTGATCTCAGGAAAAAGAGACTTCTAAATTTTAACATCCCCTGAAAATGTGAGATGTTGGTTCAGAACGTTGTTTACAAATTGAACACCAAAGATCCATTATAATTCCTTTTTTCCTGAAATTTTGTGATACAATATTTTAATTGCTCCAATACTGTATCTCATAATTTGTGGACCAAATTGCTTATTGATTTTTTTGTTACTTTTTTAATTGTAGTCATTTTCATACCACTCAATTTTTTTTAAGTATTTTTATGGAGGTCAATGATATTATGAAGTTTTATACTTCATTTTATTCTTAAAAAAATGCACAATTTTTTTTTATTTAAAACTAAACTTTAATTATGAACTTCTTCACAGTTCAAGCATTTTAAAATTAAGGTTAAGTACAATATATTAACATATTTTATTGGTATTGTTTTTTCTCTTATCGTTTTGTTTTTTATTAACATTGTTGTACAGTTTATTAATTTTTTATTAACATTCACAAGATGTTTTTAAATAATACATATTAAGTATATTATATCATTTTTTGCTATTTTTTTTATATATTTTCATACCGTTTTGATTTTTCTTTGTTTTGTTTTGTAAGTTTTAATATTTTTATGTATTATTATATTTCATAAAACAATACTTTTTAAAAAGATTAATTACAATTTATTTAATAGCCATTCCATTTGTATATCAAAATTGTCAATATTTACATCATAAAATTCGTGCCAATTAGTTAATGCAGTAGAGTACTAATATTAAATCATGATGTTCTTTTTATCATGTACATTTTTTTAAATATCATTCTGAAAAAATAAAAAAATAAAAAAATAACTAATTTTTACTAAAGAACAGTAGTTCAACATATTTTTTTGAGATAGTAAAAATTGCATATTCTAAAAAAATAAATTTAAAAGTTCTTATCCTACATGTTTAAAATCAAACCAAACCATTTCCAAATAAATTTATAAAAAACGACACCAAATCTTCATTTTGATTGGCTAAGATGCGTGAGTCCACAACCCAGCGAAAACAAAGGCGGGGTCTTCCATATAGGTATTTTTTATTTTTCTTTTACAAAATCTTGAGATTAAAAATGCTAATTCTTATTTTTCTTGATATTCTAAATTTTTGTTATTTATGGTCTATATACTAATATAACCCTAAAAGTAATTGCAAAAATAATTACTTGAGAAGGGAAATTTAAAAATAAAATAAAATAATTATAAAAAAATCAATATTATATCATTATTATTACCAGTAATGATCTATAGATTTATATATATTAAATTTTAATCAATTAACTATGAGTAATGGATTAACTAATCATTAAGATCGGTATAAAATAAAACGAGAAAGCAAATTTCTTATTTATGTTGAAACATAACAAGGTGTATGTAAGTCATATTCGATGGAAGTTATTTTTTTTTTCTTTTTGTTATTTTACAGTTTAAAGTATAGAGTGAATTCATTTATTTATAGTTTGATGAATAAATTTTTATTTTATTTTATGATGTAGTGAGTCATAATTTGATTTTAATCATTTAGTTTTGTGATAAGGATCAAGTGTTTTTATAATATTGAGATTATGATTAAATTAAAGATGTCTTCTAATCTTGATCATTTGGTGATTTATCGATCAGTTTTTGATAATTTTATAGTTTTATTTCGATGAGAGTATTAATTGAATAACTTGAATAAAAATAAAAATTAGAATTTTTATGCATGGGTGCGATTTGAAGCCTAAAAATGATTCATCACCACCCCATCTTGACCTATTATATTATAAAGTCAATTTGTCTTTGGTCGCTAAAATCTGGCGAGCTGCCGAACATAGACATGTGCTGTTGGATTCTCAAAAGATTCAATTTTTATTATTAATAGAAACAACACCCTGCTGGAACTGTCACCCTTTGGCCTCTGCATATTAATCATTTGTTTCTTTTCTTTATTTATTTACCTAAAATTTTGATACTTTTTTAGCACGTATTTATAAAATAAAATAATAATAATAGAATTTATCGTCAATATTTTAATTTATATTATTAATTAAAATTTGTAATTAAATGAGAATTTATATTTCTAATAACTCATTTAAATTATAGTTATTCAACAACTCAAAATTAAAATTAAAGTTAAAATTGATTGAATGGTACAATTATTTTAATAATTTATTGATCTGGAAGTAATATGTTATTTTACTCAACTCTTAAAACCTTTGTTATATAAGTAATTACATATTTTTTTAATTTAATATTTTGATAATTTCCTAAAAATAATTTGATTTGATTTCATACCTCTAGAAAAAATATTATTTTGTCAATCATCTTCATAATTTATTTTTTCCATTTATATGGTTGGCCTGATTTTTTTTTCTATATATATGTGTCAATTTTAACAAAATAGAAAAAAAAAATAGAGTTTGAATGAAATTATTGTGACCCCTACCTATAGTTGAAAATTATACCACCATCATGATTATATTTTTAGAATTTATACAATATGACTCAATGTGGGTAAAAAAGCCTAACTTTTTTTTTAATCTAGGCTAGCAATTTTAAATCATCTTGATACGGGGCAATTTTTACCATTTAATGAAAGGTATTTAAAATTTATCTTATTCAAATAAAATTCTAAAAAATCCCATCAAATATATAGACAAGTAATTTGGTCACTAAAACAAATAAATGATTGGGTTTAAAAAAATGATTGAGTTGTGGTTTTTTTCTCTCCACCAAAATTAGATATCACATATTGGAAGAGAAAAATAAATAGCAAAAAGGGAAAGAAAAACTCTATTAATTGTCATTCAAACAAGAAAGAAAAAAAAGGCTCTTGGTTTTGTTTAAATCTAATGGCTTGATTAATATCATGATGAAATCTCTTTAGGGTCCCCTAAATCTTGACCACATGGGTGGTTCGATTTTCCCTTTTCCATCTCTTTAAATTTCTAATTATTGTTTGGAAACAGAAATTTGTTTTTTAAGGTCATAAAATAAGGTTGTCATCGTTAGAAAATTACTATGGTGAGATGTAATTATCTTGAAGGTTTTTCTTACACCATTACTTAAATAGAATGTTGTTGTGTACTATTATTGATATGTAATTTTTTTTAAAAAAGTTATCAATATCAAAATAGTAATTAGATTATTTATGAACTATAATTCAACAATTTATAAAAAAAAAAGTCAAAAACCAATAAATTTACTGAAAAAAAAAATTCAATAAATTATTTAACTGCTATTTAGATAATTTTTAAAAAATTCAGACATTTCAACATAAATATGTTATTTGAGATAATTTCTAATTCTTTATTTAACATGATATTTTTTTTTCCTTCAAAATTTTCAAAATTTTGAATTATATTATAGAGTTTTTATGAACTAGAGATCAATAGATGTAAAATTTTCTTCTAGAGGAGGCATGTTAGCTTTGCAAATATTAATAGGTTAATTTATATTTTACTTTTACGCTATAATTTTTATAAGTGTACTATATTTTTATTTGATAATGAATAGTTAAAATAAATTATGAACATTAAATTTTTTATTTCTTATTTTCTGGTGTATGATTTATATGGTTTTGATAAATTTTTGTTGATAAACAATACTTACAGAATCAGATTGAAGAATATTGTAGTATAGTAGTACAAAAATAAAATATGAAGAACATCAAGTCTATATTTTATTTTTTAATTCTTAAATATATAAATATAAAATGATATTTTACGCTACTTAAAATTAAAACAAGAGGATAAGTCATAATCAGTCTCTATAAGTTCATAAGAGAAATTAATTAAAAATAAAATTCTGAAGGACTAATTCGGTACAATAACTCAAAAGATAAAAAAAAATCATTATTTTCTTCATTACTCCATGCTCATTCTAAATTTGAAATTCAATTCAAACAAATAAAACCCATTCCTTACCAGCTGTTTGAATGTAATATATATTTTTTTCTTCTTTTGAAAAAAGTTATCTGAAAAAAAATATTTGAATTATATTTCAAATAAGAAACGTCGTGTACTTGATATTATAATATAACATTTTTTACACTTGACTAGTTTAAAAAACAAAATGGGCATCTGGTAAAAAAGAAAAAAACTTATGTTATTCGACATAAGAGGAAAATGACATATTTTCCTCGGTCGCTGCAGCCACGCTACATATAGCGGTCAATTCAGTTTTTCATTAGTGAATGAAACATATTGAGATGGATTGTCATTTTATTCGTGATACTCTTCAGGATGGAGTTATCTCTCATTCTCATATTCATATTGGCGATCAACTTGTGGATGTTTTAAATAAGGCACTTGGAAAAGCTCAGTTTCAGTCTCTTCTTCGCAAGTTGGGCATTTGTGATCTTTATACTCCAATTTGAGAGGGAGTATTCGACATAGCCGACATATGTTCCTCCATCACCACACTAACGAGTTTCATTGTTTTGCGTGTTCGCGTTCAGGACCGCGATGAGACCTTCTCCTTGCTGCGACGACATAGCTTGAAAATATGGGCTGATTTATTTATTTCCTTATATAGATATTTGCATAGTTATTTTATTTTCTTGTAGATGTTTACCTTAATGTAATTATATATAAGTATGGATATTTTTCAATAATATTCAATGAGAAAAACTCTTATTCAAAATCTTCATATGTGTAAATTGAGCAGTTGTTTTATGAGAGTGGTTGTAGAATCATCTATCCGAACCACTATAATTTAAGTCTCTTTTACTGCTTTCTTTGTTTCATGAGTGTTCTTGATTAATTGTTCTTTCTTGTGTGATTACATCTTTGATGTTTTCTTTGGTTTAAGTTTGCATTCGAATCAACATAGTCAAATGGAAAAAATTGAAAATTTCTTTTTTTTTTCTAAACTTTCAAATTTGAGTAAGATTTCAAAAACAGTTGCAAAGATGAATTAAAAACAAATAAATGATTAATTATCAAACTTGATAAAAAAGAAAACTAACATCGTTATGAAAATGAGCATTAAGTTACAATATTTATGTTGTTTTTAACTTTATCATAAAGAAAAATAGAAAGAGAATGCAAATACATAATTTGAACTTAATACAAGAATTAAAAAAATGATTGGTATATTGTTTGAATGAGGAATTTTTGATAAATCATCCAATTTCATTTTAAAGAATTACAATTTAATAGTTTTCATAATGTTATTTTTTTAAACTTAACAATACTACACTTTCTTTTTTAAAACTTTTTTTTGGACAATTTTCATGACAACAAAGTGACCAATATTTCCTGTCATTAAAATTTATGGTAATTTTCTTCTTTTATAAATATGAATATGACTCTCAAGGATATAAAAATAATAATAAATATGGTAGGTTCAAAAGAATAAAAGCCAAGTCCTTAATTTGGTCAAATTCAAATAATTCATATATTAATTGGTCAATTAAGTAATTAATAAGATATTACTTAAAAAAAAAAGAGATATTATTGCATGGTGGATTCTTGTCCATTCAAGAGTTCACTACACGCAAAGCTAATCACATGCATATATAGTATACTCTCCCCATGATGTTTCCTCCCTACATTTTATCCTTTAGAATGGATTATTTTTCAGGAAATTTTAATTAGACAGGTACGTTTAAAAAATGATTCTAAATATATTAGATATATTTCAAGTGAATCAGTGAGAAATAGTGATCAACGGTAATTACTTTAAATGATTAACGTTGATCACTGTTATTTCATATTAAAAATAGGTTATGTGTATAAATACTGTTTAAACTAAAACTATACTATATTAATAATTACACCTTATTTTCAACCTTTTATCTCCTAAAATAAAATTGAAATTAAAATTGGAAAGTGAACTAATTTTTTTTATAGCATTTTAGATCATATTTAACACCGACCTTTTTTTTCAATTAAAAACAAAGGGAAACAAAATTCTGATTTTATTATTATATCATCTTTTTCAAAATAAATTTAGAAGGTTGTATCTACGGGTGAAAGCTAAACCCGCCAACTCGCTTCCCCGCATAGACCTCGTCAAACTCGTTTAATAAATAGGGGGAGGGGGGAATTTTCCCCTCCCCCTTTACACTTCAACCCGCTCCGTTTATCAACTTTATTTTTTCTCGTAATTTCATTTCCGTAAATTTATTTTGATATGGATTATGATGACGGGTTTTACTTGTTTTCTTTTTATGCTCTATTATGTACTATTATCATTAAAAAATTTGAATTTTCAATATAAAAAATATATATGAAATCATGCATTTTTCACATTCTCTCCCACCCCGCCGCACTCCGTTTAATAAATGGGGTGGGGGGATAAAGTTAATTGGGGCGGGTCGGGAAAAAATACCTTAAATGGGGTGGGTTAGGATAATGTTTGGTTCTTAAGTTGAATAAGTTTTTTTATGCGTTGATTCTTTAAGGTCTATTTGATAAGAAAATCTAGAGTTAAATGCAAAATACACATTTGCATTATGAACTATTGTTAAAACGTACCACTACACTTTATTTTTGTTTTAAAATACCCCTACACTTTGGTAAAATTGTAAATAACACCCTCCTATTGATAAGTTTTAATGAAATTGAAGACAATCCATATTCTATGCATGTCATGCATGTTAGAATATTAACACCAAGATCTATGAATAACAAGAAACCCTAAATCAAGAACAAGAGTAGATTTACCTGGATCCATCGTATGCTTGTTATCCTTAACATGAAATCAAAACGGTGGTACTGGCCATTTTCAATTAATCACCACAGACTTTTGATGGACAATTCTCTCTGTTTGATGGGGAACAAGAGACTGTAGGGTTGATTAACGTTTGGAGACCATAACCCTATTAGTTATTATGTTAACCTAGAGTTCCCATTATCCCCTAGAACTAACAGACTGGTTTCTGCTCAACGGGTCACACCAATCAGAAAGTCCATAGGCTTTTAATTTAAATGACCCAATTAAATAACATATTAATATAATTACATAAATATAATATGTTACCTATATTAATAATAAATAAGTATTTTAACAACGTGTTACAAAAATGTTAAAAATAACGAAGAATTTGAACATTTGAGTGTGATTTATAGATTTTACATCTTATTAATAAAATGGTTTATTCTAAATTTCGACACAACTGTCAATTGTTTTTGTTATTTTCACGAAATTAGAATACATGACATATGTTGAAAATGAATGTATCTTAATTTCGTTAAAACTAATCGATAGAAGGGTGTGATTTGTAATTTTACTAAAATACAAGGGTATTTAAAAACAAAAATAAAGTGTAGGCGTATGATTTAACAATAATCCAAAGTGTAGGGGTATTTTGCATTTAACTTTAATATCTATTTTAAAAACAAGACTTATTTATTGATATATATTTTATTGACTCGGAATTTACTTCTTACAACCATTTGAATTATAATGCAACTTAAAATAAAAAAAGTTTTGGATAAAATGCACTTTAATTAGTCTTTATAGTTTGAGTTTAGTTTCTTCGGTCCGTTGTTTAAAATTCGACACTTTAATCCTTATAGTTTGTTTTTTGTTTCCATTTGGTCCTCATAGTTAAAAACAAACAATTTAGCCCCTATAGTTTAGAAAAATCTTTGTTTTAGTTCCTGAGTTGGTTTGACTACTAAAGACTCTACTGATGTGGCATTTACATGATGACATGGATTTTAGTAAATATTTAATATAATTTTAAGTTATTTGATTTTTCTAAATGTTTATGTGGCCATTTTTTTTATTATCTCTTTTCTCTATATCCTGCCCATCTTTCTTTCCCTTTATCTCACGGTCACTCTTAGGGGTGAATAAGCACCCCATTACTCCGTGAACCCGCCCCAACCCCATCCTATTTAAGTATGTAATTGAGGTGGAGGTGGAGGTGGAGGTGGAAGTGGAGGTGGAGGTGGGGGATGGTTGGGGTCGAGGTGAGCAACTATGACCCATTTATTAAATGAGGTAAAGTCGGGGTGATGAGATTTGTCTTCATCGGGGCCATGACCACGATTAAGATATATTTTTTTTTAAATTTTTCTCTTTCTCTTAGTCTTAATCATATGCATTTTTTCCTCAAAATCCATTTACACCCTGTTTACAACCCAGCCTCAATTAAACAAAAAAAACCCCTATTTACACCCCAATAATACCCCAAGCCCGCCTCACCTCACCCCACCCCGCGCCGCCTCGCCCCGACCCAACCCCGACAATTAAATGGAATGGGGTAAGGGTCGGGGTCGAGGTCGGGGTAAATGTTAAATGGGGTGGGGTATAAACGGGGTACCCCGACCCTATCCCACCCCACCCCATGTTCACCCCTAGTCACTCTTTTCGTCTCCTCCATGCCTATACCATGGACACAAAAATTTTGAAATTTAATAATTTAGATTCATTTCAAAAATTTTATGAGATGTCTTCAAAGAGACTACATGAACGAGTCAGTTCCATAATCCATGCTTTATATGCTATGAAAGAATTACAATAAAAAAAGGGATGCAGACTAAAAACACCAAGTCTAGCAGAGATATTAAATGAGTAAAACTCCATTAGGAAAAAAATAAAAATCAAATATACCAAATTCTACCGACTTCACTATATATCTCAAAAAGGACCAAAACCATAGCTAAAAAAATTGTTGAGTTATGGAAATGAGAGATACCCATGAACAAAATCTGCAGCAAAAGAGAAAAGGGAAAATGAGGTTGATGGAAATGGAAGGTAATCTGAAATTTCAGATTCGAAAGTGAAGACGATTTCCACCAAACTGCAATTTCCATTTTGAAATCATCATGACCTTAAACCCTTCAATTTATTCGGAATCAGCTGATGCAATCTTTCTAAAACCAAGGAAATCTCAAACACATCATTTAGCTCCTTTTCTATCACTCACTAAGGGCTTGTTTAAGAGTGTTTAGGAAATAAGTGTTTTTAATCAAACTACTCTATTATAAGTACTATGATAAAAAGTGCTTAGTGGTGTATTATCTTATTGTTTGGATCTAATATTTAAAAGTGCTTTTAATCATATTTAATGTATTTTTTAGAGAAAATGTGTATAGATATGAAAATATGTAGAAATTGGTTAGTGAAACAAAATGTATAAGTATAAGTTGAAAAATAAGCAAGAGAGAGAAAATATGTGAGAAGATAGAGAGAGAAATGTGTGAGAAGTTAGAGAAAGAAAGTTTAACGTAGAAAGAAGTTAGATAGAGAATGTGTAAAGTAGAGAGAGGTTAGACAGAGAAAGTACGTAGAGAGAATTTAGAGAAATAAAATATGTAGAGAGAAGTTAGAGAGATAAAATAGGTAGAAAAAAAATTAGAAATATAAAATTTTTAAAATAAAAAACACTTCAAAAGAACCTTAATACTTACTTCTTCAAAAAGCACTTTGAAGTGCTTTTGACTTTTACAGAAAGTGCTTATAGAATGTAATATACATATTGTACCTATGAAATGTTTTTGCTCAATTAAAAGCATTTTTAGCTTGGCCAAAAACACTCCCAAACACACCCTAACTCTTCTTTTAATGGCCTTGACGTTCATCAAAATCTAAGTCCATGGAGGAGGCGATGAGATCAGGAGAGAGAAGTAAGTTTTTTTTTCTTTTTTTTAAGAAAATTTAAATTTTATTAAATGTTTACTGAAAATCCATGTCATCATACAACATTATTTTTTAAAAAAGAACATGTCATTAGAGTCTTTAATGGTCAAATTAACTCAGGGACCAAAATTAAGATTTTTCTAAATTATAAGGGTTAAATTATCCGATTTTAAATTATGAGGACTAAATAGAAATCAAACATAAACTATAAGGGTTAAAGTGTCGGATTTTAAACTACAGGAATCAAATAAAAACCAAACTCAAACTATAAGGGCTAAAAATGTAATTTTACCCAACAGTTATTTACCAATCTAGCTTTTGGGATTTTTGAAATGTCGCCAAAATTTTCAAAAGTGTGTTCTTATAGAGTGACAAAAATTGGTAAACATGATTGTTTTTTAGAAACATAAAACAAATAATTAAAGCTAAAAAGTTAAACATCCAATGAAATTAGAATTACCATAAGATATGATACCAACATATCTATCATTAATTGGTAAAGAAAATTACACTATTTTTTTAAACAAAGAAAATTAGACTTTCCATACAACATTGAAACTCATAAGAAAAAAACATGGCACTAACCAAGTGCGACTTTATCATTTTAAATTTAGCATATTCGATCCTCTTGTAAGAAAAAATTAGTGAATCTCAATGAAACTCGAGGTGGAGTTAAATTTCAAAGTTTCATTGTTTGGTGAAGAAATTATACATCTTTCAAACTAATATTTTCTTGTAATCATAAATCTCATTTTGAAAGCCACATTCATCTTTTGCATAAGAACACAGCAAGTTCTTGAAAAAAAATTATCTAGTTTATAAACCGAAACATTATGAAGTTGTACAGATAATCATTAAATCATATGTATTGCATAAAAAACATTCATCCTAAAATAGCTATTGATACGAATAACATAGATTATGTATTAACTATTTTTGTATATTCAATGTGTACGCTACGATATAGGAACACATGATAAATTTGAATACAGTAAATTAAAAAATTGAAAGATTTTGTTGAAATTGTTGGTTTAGAAATTTCCCAAAAAACTAATCATAGGTTTTTCTATATACATCGGAACATTAGGATTGTTATACTCATTACTAAACTCAATGAAGAGATAAAATATAAGTCAGATACATCCCTTCGATTAGAGGTTGAATCTATCGTCAGAAGAAAAATGTAGCCAATAATCAAGATACAATAAGAGGAGATAAGACTTCCATATAAGAGAAGCCAATGAAAGACTTTCATATATAAAAATTAACGTTAAATCAAAAATAATATTTTTCTAATATGTACATACTAGGATCATGAATTAGTAACTACATTCGATCTTCAAAAAAATAAATAATCCATTTATTGTATTTTGTCCCGTTAATGATAGGGATGTGTGTTTACATAATAGGACCACACATTAGAAAGATCAAGGGACTTAATAACATTTATAAAATCTAAAGGTTACTCATCTCATTGTCAATTGGCTTTGAGATAGAGCCCCATGATATCAAGATGATATCATAGTCCAACAAGCCCAAACGGGTATTCAATTCAAAAATAGGATTCGATCCAAGAATAGTGATTCCAAAAGAGGCATCATCTTGACGAGACATGTTGAGAATCCCACATCGGAAAGATGAAGGGAACTCACAATCTTTATAAGATACATGAGCTACTCTTTTCATTATCAATTGGTTTTGAGATGGAGTCTAAAAAATGGGATCCGGCCTAAAATTGATGAGCCCAAAAGAGGCATCATCTTGATGGGACATGTTAAGGATTATACATCGGATAGTTCAAGAGACCTAACAAGATTTATAAAGTCTAAGGGTCACTTCTCTCATTACCAATTGATTTTGAGGTGGATGCTCACATTATTAATTCATAATACCTTATTTAAAAAAAGAAGTCTAATTATATAATTTTAAAATCACAGACATATAAATACACATTTTTAACCTGATAAAGATGTAAAAGTATTATTAATATATTACCCTATAAAAAAAATATAGAAATTAAAGAGAAAAAAAAAAGTAAATATGAAGAACGTGAGGAAAGAGAAGAAGCCTGCATGCGGAGCGGGGGGATGACATGACTCATTCGCTTTTCCCACTGCTTCTTAACAGAATCCCAATCACCCGCGCTTTTCTATTACTCTCCATTTCTATATATTTTTATTTTTCTCTTCACTATTTAAAAAAAATAAAATAACATTAAAAAGTAAAAAAAAAAAAAAAAAGTCTGAAGAAAAAAACATACAGTGAAGAAGAAAATGAAAATAAAATGAAAATAAAAAATAAAAAACACTTCACACTGGCCACCACTGGAAGAAGCAGCGAAAAAGACAGTGAAGAAACTAAGCTCTCTCTCTCTCTCTCTCTCTTCTTTCTCTCTCTTTTCCGTTTTCGTGATTCAGATTCTTTGCCGATAACGAATTTCCCGTTTTCCGGCGAGATTCAATTTCATTTTCAGGTACATTTTTTGCAATTCAGTAATTCACTTAGGAAAATGACGTTTCTCTTGCCCTAGATTCTCTGACGCTTCCTCTGATCCGATCTCCGTACATTAGTAATATTATTATTGTTATTTTACTTTTCAGTTTTTGAATCACTGATACTACGAGATCTTCTTCTGATTCAGCTTTGATCTGTTTTGGTCGGTGCTGTTTTGCTCTGCTGGATGCTGTGCGGAAAAAAACTAGTTTTTTAGTTAATTAGGGAAGGAGTTTTATATGATGCTGCGGTAATTGGAGGATGTGATGCTTTCTTGGACAGAAGAAGCAAATTTCTTCAACGTTTGGGGAAGGAAGGAGGAACTTTTTTTGCATATCTGCTCTCTCGATTACTTGGTTCGTCGTGTTAGTTAATTCGATTGGTTGATTATTCTTGGTGTTTTTTTTTTTTTGTTGACTTTTCGTATGTTATCGAGCTGAAGTTCTTCTTGTAGTGTTGAGATGTGTGTGTGTGGTGTGATTTTGGATCTGATGTGAATTAATTTTTGGAAATTATTAAGCATGTTCAGCACAGGGTATTGTATGGCTTGTATGATGTAGATTTCAGCATTGGGTAGTTCAATTCTAAAAATGGACAAAGAGAAAATTTATATTTCTGGATTTGGAGGTCGACCGATGTACTAAAAGAGCAATGATTTGATCTTTAGTATTTTGAACTTATTGTGTGCGTGTTTAGTCCGTGTTCTCTTTTGGAATTTGGTTTTTGAAGGTACTTTTTATAGATCTTAGTTAAACTACGTGAAAGGATTTTGGCATGGGCTTGATGGGTATTTGAACACAACAATTCTGTATGTTTGTAAGTTTAAGTAGGTCTTCTGTAACTGGTAGTTGAAGTAGAAATAATTTAAGTTCTGGGTTTACTTTACTATGCTTTGCAGGTGAGTGGAGTAAGCTAAGACACTGAATTCATGCAAATGTCAAAGCCCCCCGCCACGGAACAAATCGAGACCCTATCACCTTCTACTTCTAGCCCTGGGTAGGCTTGGTTCCTTTACTTTTTCTCTTCTAATTTTCAATAATTACTATTATTAATGGTAAATATGATATGGAATAAATGTAATATCTATAATCCTCATAAACTCCGTACCAGAAATTTTAAAAGTAAATTAATAAACAGTAGAATTTAAAGCAGTGAATCCAAAATGCCAAGTATCGACACATATACAAGTAAACTCTGTTCACACTTTTTCAAATGAACTTTATGGTTTTATGATACTGAGAAAGGACGATTTTTCATTGTCAGACAAAATAATGGAGCAGCAACTATGGATGATCCAGAAACTACAATGGCTACAGTTGCTCATTTTATTGAGCAACTACATGCAAACATGTCTTCATCACATGAGAAAGAACTTATTACAGGTCGCCTACTTGGAATTGCCAGAACAAGAAAGGATGTCAGAACACTTATTGGTTCACATTCTCAAGCTATGCCTTTGTTTGTAAATGTTCTCAGATGCGGATCTTCCGAGGCAAAAGTAAATGTTGCTAAAACTTTAAGTGTACTATGCAAAGATGACGAATTACGATTGAAAGTGCTTCTTGGTGGGTGCATCCCGCCATTGCTTTCACTCTTGAAGTCTGAATCGATTGAGGCTAGTAAGGCAGCAGCTGAGGCAATCTATGAAGTTTCCTCAGGTGGGCTTTTGAAGGGTCATGTTGGTATGAAGATATTTGTCACAGAAGGTGTAATTCCCACCTTATGGGACCAATTAAATCCAAATAACAGGCAGGACAAAGTAGTTGAAGGTTTCATTACTGGATCTTTGAGAAATCTTTGTGGTGACAAGGATGGCTATTGGAAAGCCACACTTGAGGCTGGGGGAGTGGATATTATTGTCGGTCTTCTCTCATCTGACAATGCTGCAGTTCAGTCAAATGCAGCCTCTCTTTTAGCACGTCTGATGTTGGCCTTCAGTGATAGCATAGCTAAGGTTATAGAATCTGGAGCCGTGAAAGCTTTGCTTGGGCTTGTAAGTAAGAAAAATGATATTTCTGTCCGTGCTAGTGCTGCTGACGCTTTAGAGGCTCTCTCATCGAAGTCTACTGAAGCCAAAAAAGCAATTGTGGATGAGGATGGCATTTCAGTACTTATCAGGGCAGTAGTTGCCCCTTCTAATGAGTGTATGCAGGGGGGATTTGGCCAGTCTCTACAGGAGCATGCAACACGAGCATTAGCCAATATTTGTGGTGGAATGTCTGCATTGATACTTTATCTGGGGGAACTTTCACAGTCCCCTCACCTTTATGTGCCAGTTGCTGATATTGTTGGAGCTCTCGCATACACTCTAATGGTTTTTGAGGAGAAATTCTTTGATAAGGAGCCCTTTAATGCTACACGATTAGAAGATATTCTTGTAACGCCGCTGAAGCCTCGTGATAATAAGTTAGTTCAAGAGCGTATCCTTGAAGCTATGGCTAGTCTGTATGGTAATATATATCTTTCAAAATGTCTAAATCATGCAGAAGCAAAGAAGGTGCTTATTGGACTTGTAACTACTGCTGCTCCTGATGTGCAGGAAGCCCTAATATTGTCTTTGACTAGCTTATGCTGCGAGGGGGTTGACATTTGGGAAGCCATTGGCAAGAGAGAAGGAATTCAGTTACTTATATCATTATTGGGTTTATCTAGTGAGCAACATCAAGAGTATGCTGTTCAGTTACTGGAAATCTTGACTGACCAGGTTGATGACAGCAAGTGGGCTATCACTGCTGCTGGTGGAATTCCCCCATTGGTTCAGTTATTAGAGACAGGTTCTCACAAAGCAAGGGAAGACGCAGCACATATACTGTGGAATTTGTGCTGTCACAGTGAAGACATCCGAGCCTGTGTCGATAGTGCAGGTGCAATACCAGCTTTTTTGTGGCTCTTAAAAAGTGGTGGATTGAGAGGGCAGGAAACCTCAGCTATGGCGCTTTCAAAATTGGTCCAAACTGCTGATTCTGCAACTATTAATCAGCTATTAGCTATGATCTTAGGAGATTCTCCAAAAGCAAAAGTTCATATAATTCGCACTTTAGGTCACGTGCTTACCATGGCATCTTATGAGGATCTTGTGCACAGAGGTTCTGCAGCTTATAGAGGACTGAGAACACTTATTCAAGTCCTGAACTCATCAAATGAGGAAACTCAAGCTCATGTTGCTTCTGTTCTGGCAGATTTATTTAGCACGAGGCAAGATATCTGTGATAGTCTTGCAACTGATGAGATTGTGAATCCTTGCATGAAGCTCTTGGCCAGCAATACTCAAGTTGCCACACAGTCAGCTCGAGCATTGGCTGCCCTCTCCCGGCCTACCAAGACTAAAACAGTGAATAAGACCTGCCATATTGCAGAAGGGGATGTCAAGCATCTGATAAGATTGGCTAAAACATCTTCTGTTGATGCTGCTGAAACTGCAGTTGCTGCCCTGGCCAATCTTCTGTCTGATCCTCAAGTAGCTGCAGAAGCTCTGGCAGACGATGTTGTCTCAGCTTTGACAAGGGTTCTGGGAGAAGGAACTGCAATTGGTAAGAAGAATGCAGCTCAAGCCCTTCATCAATTGTTGAACCATTTTCCACTTTGTGAAGTGCTCACAAGCAATGCTCAGTATCGCTTCACTGTCCTTGCTCTAGTTGATTCCTTGAGTTCTATGGATGTGGATGGGAATAATGCTGCAGATGCTTTAGAAGTAGTTTCACTCTTGATGGGGACCAAGCTGGGAGTTAACTTCAGTTACCCACCATGGTCTGCCCTTACTGAAGTTCCTTCAAGCTTGGAACCAATTGTACACTATCTTGCTGAGGGGCTGTCTCCGCTGCAAGATAAGGCAATTGAAATTTTATCAAGACTTTGTGGAGATCAACCTGTTATTTTAGGTGATTTGTTGGTTGCAAGATCAAAATCTCTTGGTTCTCTTGCTACTAAAATAATGACCTCTTCAAGTCTAGAAGTACGAGGAGGAGGGGCTTCATTACTCATATGTGCATTGAAAGAGCATAAACAGCAGTCAGTGGAAGCACTAGATATGTCTGGATGTCTAAAACCTCTTATTTATGCTTTAGTGGATATGATGAAGCAAAGTTCTACCTGTTCCTCCTCGAAAAATGAAGTTAGTACTCCTAGAGGTTTTAGGGAACGAATTACTTTCCAAGAAGGAGATAAATTTAATGTGCTTGACCCAGCTACTGTCTCTGGAAGTACCATTGCCCTATGGTTATTGTCAATAATTGCTTCGTTTAATATGGAGAATAAGGTCACAGTTCTGGAAGCTGGTGGACTTGAGGCCCTGTCAGACAGGCTTGGTAGCTATATTTTGAATTCGCAGGCAAGTTATTCGTTAGCTTTTCAAATTGTTCATTCCCCTTATGAATTATTGTTTTTTCTTCTAAAGTAGGATTCGGGGTATCTTCCTTCTCCTCGCTTTATAGACTACGTCTACGTGAGATGATCTTTTGAATTTTTATTACTTCATGCAAAAGTAAAGATATTTTCTTTTCTAAAGGAAGGCATCACCACACAATTTATTAAGATATGGTGAAGATATATTCCCCGTCCCCAATCCCATAAAAAAAATTATATAATTGTTATCATTGCTGTCAATGCTACTCACATTGATAGATAATGATGAAACATGCCTCTTTAATAAATATTTATAGTTTTTCTTTTTTCCTTCTTCTCCAGAAGATTGTGATACTAATTGTATGCATCCTGCGCATTCACATGATGTCTTGACTTCTTATCTCTATCTAACGAAAATGTTATCTTTGTTCCTTGTATATATTATTTCTTTTTACCAGGATTCTTCCTATAGCCTCTTATGGAGTACAAGTAAAAACTCAATTTGAATAGTTTTTTCAAGAAGTATTATTTCTAGGTCGCATCACACAATATTACAGTGTATATTTAGAATTTCCTGAAGATGGTGATTGAAAGTTTGATTTGATGAGATTTAATCGTAAAACTACATCAATGATCTATTTATCAAATTTTTACGGGGTACATGTACTTAGAATGACATGACATGTGTTTCTATCTTTTCTTTTTAGACTGGTTTGTTATAGATTTGGTATCTGATCTAAGCAATTATTCTTACAGGCCGAATTCGAGGATATGGAGGGTATATGGACCAGTGCCCTGCTTCTGGCTATCTTGTTCCAAGATGCAAGTATTGCCTTGTCTACTTCAACAATGCATATTATACATTCACTCTCTCTTTTGGTGAGATCCGATGAGATGAGTGATAAATTCTTTGCTGCACAGGCAATGGCTAGTCTTGTTTGTCATGATAATAAAGAAGTAAATCTTGCCATTGCAAATTCTGGTGCCATTGTTGGGTTGATTACTCTAATTGGTTTTGTGGAGTCGGATGTGCCAAACCTCGTTGCTTTAGCAGATGAATTTTCTTTGGTGCGAAAACCAGACCAAGTTGTTCTTGAGCGTCTATTAGAGATTGAAGATGTCAGAATTGGGTCAACTGCACGCAAAACTATTCCTCTTGTAGTGGATCTTTTGAGACCATTACCTGAACGACCTGGTGCTCCTCCTCTTGCTGTTCAACTCTTGATTCGTATTGCTGATGGAAGTGATACAAATAAATTGTTAATGGCTGAAGCTGGAGCTCTAGATGCTTTAACAAAGTACCTGTCTTTGAGTCCTCAAGACTCTACAGAGGCCATAATATCTGATCTATTGAGAATTTTGTTTAGCAACCCTGATCTTATTCGTTACGAGGCATCGGCCAGTTCCTTGAATCAACTTATAGCTGTCCTGCGTCTGGGGTCAAGAAGTGCAAGATTCAGTGCTGCTAGAGCTCTCAATGAACTTTTTGACTGTGAAAACATCAGAGGATCTGAGCTAGCCAAGCAGGCTTTCCAGCCATTGGTGGACATGTTGAATTCCACATCAGAAAGTGAACAAGGTGCTGCTCTTGCTGCCTTAATTAAATTAACTTCAGGACATTCTTCAAGAGCAGATTTATTAAATGACATAGAAGGAGCCCCACTTGACAGTTTATACAAAATTTTAACTTCTGCGTCATCCTTGGAGCTGAAGAGAAATGCTGCAGAACTATGTTTTGTACTGTTCGGTATTAACAAAGTAAGAGAAAATCCAATCATCTCTGAATGCATACAGCCACTCATATGGCTGATGCAGTCAGATTCAAGTGCAGCTGTAGAATCTGGGGTTTGTGCACTTGAAAGATTGTTGGATGATGAACAACAAGTTGAACTCACTTTACCCTATGATATTGTGGATCTTCTTGTTGGTTTAGTTTCTGGAACAAATTATCGACTCATTGAGGCTAGCATTTGTGCTCTTATAAAGTTGGGAAAAGATCGGACCCCACTCAAAGTGGATATGGTTAAGGGTGGGGTCATTGATAATTGCCTTGAGCTACTTCCAGATGCACCAAGTTCATTATGCTCTTCAGTTGCAGAACTGTTTCGCATTTTAACAAATAATAATGCAATTGCTAGGAGCTCAGCTTCTGCAAAAATAGTGGAACCTCTTTTTCTGGTTTTGCTTCGTTCGGATTTTGATTTGTGGGGACAACACAGTGCCTTGCAAGCACTTGTAAATATTTTGGAGAAGCCACAAAGCCTTGTGACTCTAAAGCTTACTCCTAGTCAAGTTATTGAACCCTTGATTTCATTCCTTGAATCCCCATCCCGTGCTGTCCAGCAGCTTGGCACAGAGTTGTTATCTCATCTTCTTGCACAAGAGCATTTCCAGCAAGATATTACTACAAAAAACGCAGTTGTGCCACTTGTACAGCTTGCTGGAATTGGAATATTGAATTTGCAGCAAACAGCCATAAAGGCATTGGAAAAGATTTCTACCAGCTGGCCCAAATCGGTTGCTGATGCTGGAGGTATTTTTGAGCTCGCAAAGGTTATTATACAAGAAGATCCTCAACCTCCTCACGCTCTTTGGGAATCAGCTGCTTTAGTTTTGTCAAATATTTTGCGATTGAATGCTAAGTACTATTTAAAAGTTCCTGTAGTTGTTCTTGTGAAAATGCTGCACTCAACCCTAGAGAGCACTATCACAGTGGCTCTCAGTGCTTTAGTTAATCATGAAGGTAATAATGCTTTAAGTGCTGAGCAGATGACGGAAGCTGGTGCTATAGATGCGTTGCTGGACCTTCTAAGATCTCATCAATGTGAAGAAGCAGCTGGAAGATTTCTTGAAACTTTGTTGAACAATGTTAGAGTGCGAGAGATGAAGGTTTCTAAGTATGCCATAGCACCCTTGGCGCAGTATTTGTTAGATCCACAAACCAGATCACAGCCTGGCAAGCTTCTTGCAACTTTAGCCCTGGGAGATCTGTCACAACATGAGGGACATGCAAGAGCCAGTGATTCTGTTTCAGCTTGTCGTGCTCTGATAAGCTTGCTTGAAGATGAGGCAACCGAAGAAATGAAAATGGTGGCTATTTGTGCATTGCAAAACTTTGTCATGCACAGTAGAACAAATAGGCGTGCAGTTGCGGAAGCGGGTGGAATATTGGTTGTTCAGGAACTTCTCTTGTCTCCAAATCCTGAAATTTCTGGTCAGGCAGCATTGTTGATAAAATTCTTGTTTTCCAACCACACATTACAGGAATATGTATCAAATGAGCTCATCAGATCTTTGACAGGTAGTCTATGACTGGAAGTGTTAAATCTTCTTTCTTCTCTTCCCTTTTGCCCTTCTATGTCCTGTTTTGCGAACATGTGTTTTGATTTTACATGAATACTAATTAACTGCCCATTTGCCATAGCTATATTTTCTTTCTTCCATTCTTTTTTTAACCCTTTGAGATCGAGGTGATAGGAATTCAATTCAGTCGAAGATAAGTATCTGATTTGAGCATTTAGGAAGGTCCATAACTGAAAATTGTGCCATTGTATAATGGCTATGTATAAGCATAATGCTTTAAAAAGTATTCTAATGAATTCCTAGAAGCTCTTACTCTTAGTTTATGTAAAGGATGGAACTCCTGGTTGGGGGAGAGTTCTTACAAGACAGGAAAATATTACGTGTGATGTTGACCTGAAGGGGATGTTAATCTTTTTTTGGGGGTTTCATTTCTTTTTTTCCTCTCTCCCTTTGGTGATGGTTTCCAATATCGAAAATGAGTTAACCATTATTTTATGATGCAGCTGCATTGGAGAGAGAGTTGTGGTCTACGGCAACTATAAATGAAGAGGTTCTAAGAACCTTGAATGTGATATTCACCAACTTTCCAAAACTTCATACATCTGAAGCAGCTACTCTTTCTATACCTCATCTGATAGGAGCTCTTAAATCTGGTAACGAGGCAGCTCAGGAATCTGTACTAGAAACCTTGTGTTTGTTAAAGCATTCTTGGTCAACCATGGCAATAGACATTGCAAAGTCTCAGGCTATCATTGCAGCGGAAGCCATTCCTATATTGCAAATGCTGATGAAAACCTGCCCACCTGGTTTTCATGAAAAAGCGGATAGCCTTTTGCATTGTTTACCAGGTTGTCTGACTGTTATCGTTAAGCGTGGGAACAACCTAAAGCAGACGATGGGAAGCACAAATGCTTTTTGTCGATTGACTATCGGAAATTGTCCTCCTCGACAAACAAAGGTAAGCCATGTCTGTACTTCTTTTACTTCTTTTTTTTGTTTGCATGTCATCCCAAGTCAGGTGCATTTTGGATTTTGGCAGTAGTCTCAATCTAGTTACAAAGAAACTAGAGATTTACATCATTTTTTATTCAAAGCTGAAGTTAAAGTTGTTTCTGGGCATGGTTAGGTTGTTAGCCACAGTACGTCCCCTGAATGGAAAGAAGGATTTACGTGGGCATTCAATGTGCCTCCGAAGGGACAAAAGCTGCACATCATCTGCAAAAACAAAAGTACTTTTGGAAAGGTAGTTTTACTCGCATTCTTCTTTAATTCTATCAAAAGAACGAAAAATAAAAGAAAAATTAACTTTATCAGGCTCTGTTAAGTGCTTAAGTGGTTGGTCTCAACCTTAGCTTTGATTATTATTGTACTAGTGGATACAATTCTTCATTGCCTTTTAATTTCTAATTGAGAATGTTGAACCTTTTCAGTCTACTTTGGGAAGAGTGACTATCCAGATCGACAAAGTTGTAACCGAAGGAGTATATAGTGGTTTGTTCAGCCTTAATCATGATGGAAACAAAGACGGTTGTTCTCGGACACTCGAAATTGAAATTATTTGGTCCAACAGAATCTCAGATGAGGAACTATGATGTCACATCCGAACACGACTTTGATTTAGTAAAGCCGTCAAGTAAGTTTTGTTCAGCTTTAATCAGGTGAGGTAAGTACCAAGTTTGCTTGTAATTATTCCCGTCCTATGAAAGTTTCAATTTTGTAGCATGAAAAAAAATGGGAAAGAAAATCTGCTTAATATGCAATGAAAGTGTAAATTATATTCCTTAATCTCCTGTTTGTGTTGGATTAGGATTCCCACGATTTAGGGAGCTCTAAAGAGCCTTTTTAGAATTTTATTGTACAGGCTAGTCTTACAAAACTACAGTATTTGAAAATGATTAAGCTTTCCGCACGAAGGTGCTTCTTTATCTATGAATTTATGATACAACGGGAGATGATATACATACATTAATCAACTGTATATTTCCGGTTACAAATTCGGTTCTTCCTTTTGATTTTGTCTGGTTTTCATTTTTTTTTTTTTAATTTAACCTTATATTATTTGAGGTTTATGTCAATTTACTCGTGATAAAAGTCCCCATAGTTACCATAAAGTTCACAGAATGATCGAATACAAGATTTCAGTTTCAAACTCACCATCTCGTGAGAGTTTGATTCCCGTACAGAATCAGTAAGATACGAAATAAAATTGAAGCTAATTTTTATATTTATAGACGTCTTCACTTCTAAGTTGTAATTTTGTGATGTGTAGATTTCTTTAGATAACAATTAGGTTTTTAATTTTCTATTTCTAAAAATTAAGATTGTTTACAAGCTTGTTTTCAACTTTGAAACTCTAGTCCAATATTATTATTATCAACCTTGCATAATTGACAAAAGTTACTCTCTCGTTTTCTCCCGTTATTGATAATACTATCTCTTCCAGTCTTTTAAAACCTGAAATGAGAAAAAAAAAAAAAAAAAAAAAAAAAATCTTGATTAATGACCATCACCATTGCTTATTAAGGGAAGAATAGTCCTCGTGGAAAATTATTGAACGTGGAAATAACGTCGTCCATCCATTTATTATGATTGGGTTTAAGCAATTGTTTTTCTTTAAAATTCAGTCGGCATTAATTAAAAGAATATCATAATTACCAAAAACTTTTGAAAGGGAGGCTAGAAGAGACATTTTAAGATGAAGAATTTGTGATAAGTCGTCGACGGCTATGATTTCTTTCAAACCAAAATTTTCACGCGATAATTTTAGCCACAATCTCTCAAATTTACTAGGTTTTATCATTATTCTAAGGGTATAAAAGGTATAATGAAAAAGTATAAAAATAATTAAATGGTTTAAAAATGATAAATGATGAGATGTGACTAATTTTTTATAGAACATAAGAAAGGTTACCATGGTTTAACTCTATGCGAATATCTTGTCGTTTTGACCAATTGGAGACAAATATCTGAAAGCATTAATGCTGATTACAAAGAGCGAATAATTATTTCAATTATATATAATTTTCGAGAATCATCCAAATAGTTGCCACAATACCATTACTAGTATTTATAAGAGCATTTAAAGAATGAAAAATAACCTCCATCACCATTCATATTTTCCTCAATATATGTTTTTCATATAATTATTTTATGCAATTTAAATATGTGCTCCATTGATCAATTCTTTATTGACAATATTTAAGAAAAAAGTAAAATAGTTAAAAGGAAGAAAAAAAAGAAATCACGATTTCTTTGTTCAGTCTTTGAGGGAGACACGTATGGCAAGAAAACCCTAACATGTAAGCACGATTTCTTCAGTCTTTTTCACAGTTGTTTTTCTTAGAATTAGAAACCAAATGTCTGTTCCCAACCCCAACCCCAACCCCAACCCCAACCCCAATTCCATTATTTTTAGCCATCTTGATTGTGTTGGGAGGAATTGTAAATTATCCTTTCTTACGTATCCCGACTATGAATCTCTTACTGATCTTGATTTCCCACAGCTAGAGAATCCTAGCTATTTATGTTTTCATGGTCATATTCACGGGATTATTTGCCTCTCCGATTATGACGATATCTACTTTTATAATCCCACCACTACCGAACTTCACCATCTTCCACCTTCGATTTTACCCCAAGTTAGAACTGGAACATTTTTTGAATTAGTTTCTAATCCATCAGCTGTGGGATTCGGCTACGATCCCAAATCTAATGATTATAAGGTCGTTAGGGTTATCAATTACCGCAACTACCCCTCTAGAGTTGAAATATACAGTTTGAGCACTAATCAATGGACAGAAATTGAGTTGACCTGTTGTTTCGGTTCTCATACTATGAGTAGTTCATTTCAGATGTATCACGAAGGATTCTATTACTGGTGGGCACCAATTCTGGGGAAGGAATATATCCAGTTCTTCGACATGAGCAATGAGGTATTTGGTACTATACCTCTGCCCGAGAGTTTCGATGGGTATACTGAATCCAGAAGTTTGGGGGTTTGGAATGGATCCATTGTTATCTTTCATTACCCGGATGGAAAAACTTTTGACATTTGGGGAATGCAAAATATTGATGAAGAATACGGATGGTCTAAGCTATTTACAGCTTGTTGTCCGGTTTCAACAATTAACCGAATATTCTTGTTTGCGAATTCAGATGAACTTCTCATTGAATTAGCTGAGGGTGAAAAGGTCGTTTCTTATAATCTTCAGACTAAAGGCTTAACATATCTCTCAGTGAAAGCGTCTCCAGACCTTTGTTTCCGTATTGAAAAGACCCAGTCCTCTATTAAGAGTGGAAGGAAGGAAGTTGCCTCTTGTATCTCAAGTGAGTAGTTTTTCGCCTATTTTTTTAGACAAAAGACTAGGTTTTGTTCTGCTTGGTTATTAATTATTATATCATGAATATGTTGTTTGTCATTTACATTTTCATGCTAATATATATGGAAGTGTTAGCTTGGATAATTAGGGTTGAAACTTCACTTTTATGTCTCATGGAAAAACTATATATAGTCTTATGTCAAGACTCATGACTCGTTTCATTTAAAGCCTAAGGACACGGTCTTAACTCATGTTTACCAGATGAGCTATTTCAAGTATATTTCGTATCACGTTATCTTAATTTGAATACAACTAGTATAAGGAATATTCTTAGTAATTTGGTCCTATTGACCTTCAACAATGTAAATCTTTTTTCCTTGGAAAGGGTGAAAGTGTTTCAATCCATTATCTTTTTCAAAACACAAAATATCATGCCTTTTATCTCATTGAAAATAAAATTCCGTAAGATTATGAGTTTTGGTCCAATATACCTTTTATCTCGGTCCAAAATCCATAATGGTTGACCAATATCCGGTTTATTTTCCCGATTTCAAGTGAGATATAAAGAGTATGATATTGTGATTTTTTGCTTATCCAACTCTTTTTCAACAATTCCAATTCTTTGAAAAAAAATGAGTTGTGAAGATAAGAAAAAAATGTGGATGATGATGTTGATTTGTGGCTTTAAAAGAAAGAGGGGAAAGAAGAAATTAGAAGATGAAGATGATGTTGATTTTTCAACAATTCCAATCTTGTTTGTGAATTCTGATGAACTTCTCGTTGAAGCTGACGGTGGGCAGGTCGTTTCTTATAATCTTAAGACTAAAGAGTTAACAAATCTCCCAGTGAAAGCGTCTCCAGACCATGGATATCCTTGTTCCAAATTATATGATTGGTAAGTTATTTTTTATTGTTCGTGATAGAGGTTCTCGGATATAGGGTCATTTACTCTGTACCCCCCCCCCCCTTCAGGTGATTAGGAGATGAAAGCTTTACTTGAGCAGGAGGATGATGATGTGGATGAAGTTTGAGACAAGTGTTGGCTGCTAACTGCTTTGATTTAATTTGTGTTATTTATCAGTATTTTTATTTATGTTCAAGACATTTGCTATAAAAAAAGCTCATGTTCAGTACATTGAGTTTTACTTGTTCAAGACATTTACTAACATTGTGTTCAGGACATTGAGTTTTACTTTATCTAATTAGCTTCTCACAAAAATAGTCCTAGAAAGGGCTCTTCTTGCTGCAGGAAAAAACAATACAATATTTCTATACTAGTCTACTTCCCTTGATAAATTAATTAGTACATGTTTGGAATATTGTTATAAGGGTTCATAAAGTGTTTTTGGGTAAAACAATTTTAGATCCGCCTAAAAATTATTGTTAATGGGTTAGTCATATTGAACTGATGAGTCCTACTAATTTAAATTGTTTTTATTTTTTAATTTTGACATTTTATGGATGAATTTGATTCTACTGTAATTTTTCAGATGTAGATTACACTAATTTACAATACCTATCAATCTATTCAATGTCAAATAAACAACCAACTTTAAATGAAGAGAGAAAATGTCTTTTCAACTCACCGCTCCTAATTTTTTTTAAACTATTCTAATTATAGGAGTACCCATATAATTTCCAATCGAAAGATTTGGGTACCAACAATGATATGATATGTGGCTACACTATTCATTTATTCTAGGCTTTTAAAATATTAATGTCTAGTTAGTTGTCCGTAATTTGAAAGATTTGTCTTGTAACTTATGTGCTCAATTTGTTTAAAGACAGAAAAGAAAATAGGAGAAAAAGGGATCCAAACTAGAAAAAAAGATAGAAGATGGACAATTACAACTTAGAGAACCGGTAATCGCTTAGCAGAAATGTAACACGTGAAAGAGATTTGAAAAATGAATAGCTGGTAAAATTGAAGACCTAACCAGTTATTCTACCAAGTTCAAGAAATTGACAGCATTTAACAGCTGAAAATATCAAATATAAAGCATATTAAAAGAAACGGCTACTCATCATGAGTTGCAAGAGTAAATAGAACACAATAAAAGTAATAACTAGACATCTCAGGTTTACACTATTGTATAAACAATGCATGGTCAATGAGCACAATTTAAAAAACAAAAAAGGATCAGATTTTTCAAAGGTTATAAAAGTATTGTATCGAATTGCCAGCCCTTGTAATTTCCTTGATCTGAATCATAAATAAATTCTACTTTGGGTGAGAAACCTATCAGTAGACTACTGTAAGAATATTGAATTGTTTTTTTCCAATAACAAGAAGAGCCCATCAAATAAGTTTTATAGAATTATTATTCGAGAACCTAACTTGATAAAAAGAAAAACACAAAGTCTTGAACATAATTTTTAGCAGGGAAAAAAAAAAGAGGCCCCAGTCAACTGTGTCTCAAACTTCCTCCTCCGCATGAGCAACATCAGCTTCCTCCTCCACAAGTAAAATTTCCGTCTCTTGATCACCTGGAGGGTTGGGGAGGCGCAGTGTGAGTACAAGGGAAGGATACCAATCTTGAAAATCATGCAAGCATATCCATAGTCATGACAGACCAGACCAGACCAGACGACACATCTTAACTTGCTAAACCATATAGAATAACCTTGGATACCTAACATACACGAGTAGACGACCGAACTGGTTCTTGTTCATAGCTTAGTGTCTGTACATGCTTGACACGGTTGAACATGTACTACTTGTAAAACATTGCACTTATTCTTATAAAACATGTCATCTTAAAAATAAACATGAATACTTGGTAACTCGATATTTGAAACGTGATGCATGGTATCATAATGCTATCTATGACTAAACCTAACTAAAAGAGAGCTCGGACCTTACCAGTTATTGTGTCCTCCTAGTAATTTTTCCATGACATAAAAGTGAAGTTTAATCATCCAAGCTATAACACTTCCATCTTACATAGAGAATCAGGCTAATTCAAGGCATGGAATTGTATACGACAAACAACAGACTGTTATTATGAATAATAGCATACTTGAATTCACAAAAGGAAGAGCATACTTGAAAAAGAACATACTCATTTCATATCATAATAACCAAACATTACCACCGCATAGAATCTAACAAAATTAAGGGGAAGTCATGGGAAAATGACTCACGTGATTAAAGAGGCAGCTTCCTTCCTCCCTCCCTCAACAGACACGGAAGTATTTTCAAAAATGTAATAATCGTGCCAACCCTTTTTGATCGGAAGAATTGTGAACTCTTTCGTAATTAAATTATATGAAACAAGCTTCTTAAGTGAATCATGGGGAATCAGAAGAAGTTCATCAGAGTTGACAAACAGTAACGGCAACAAAAAATTATGAATAGAAGTGATCGTCAAAAGATTTGACCAAAAAATGTCACCGGATTCATTGTTTTTCATTTCCCAAACGTCGATTTTGCCCTCCGCGTCGATCCATGTGGAAAGAAACATAATAATTGATCCGTTCAAAACCCCAAAGCGTGGAATTGACAAACCATTTTCACAAAACCAAAAACTCCCTAGCGGCATATTGTAACCTTCTGGGAGTGAAACCGGACGAAAAATCTCTTGGGTCATATCGAATGATATGAGAATAAACTCGTAGTTATGATTTAGAGCCAAGGAGTAATAGACCCCGTTGTGAGAAATCTCTAAAGTATTCTCCAAGACATAATAGCCGGGAACAGGTGTATTGATTTCTCTCCACTGATCTGTACTCAAATCGTATAATTCAACTCTAGAAGGGTGATAGTGGTAAGGAGGATCAGCGAAAGTAACGACCCTAACGACCTTAAAATCATTAGACTTGGAATCGTAGCCGAATCCCAGAGCAATCGGGTAAGAATGTTTATTAATTAGGAGAATCGACGAGGGAAGTTTGCGAAACTCACCGGTGTTTGGATTACACAAGAAGACACCCCTTCGAGTATCAGAGAGGCAATATATGCCGTGACTATGACCGATGATCTTCAATTCATAAAACTCGGGTGTTGGCAAATCAATGTTGAGTACAGATAGATCGTCGAAGTTGGGATATCTGCAAACGGACAATATGTTTTTCCTCCTAACACCAACACTAGTGTTAACGAGAATGGATATTGACGAATTGGAACTGGAACTGGAACGGGAACGGGAAGAAGGGCGATTTGTCTCTTGGTTAGGGTTAGGGTTAGGGTTCGGGTTAGGTCGCTTAAGAAGAGACATTGAGTTTTCTCAAAATTTGATATTTTCTCAACTCTAACTACAGTGTTTGTTTGTGTCTTCTTCACCGCAATTTCTTCTTACTGATTTCTAACTTGACCATTCCTAGGGCCCAACCCACTAGGCTTCATTCATGACCCAAATTGTCATTTTTTAATTACACCATCCCGCCTTCCCACATTAAAATAAATAAAATTGTTTTACCCAAAAACACTTTATGAACTAGATGCCCCTTCTTCTGTTTTCTCAAAATTTAATATATTATCAACTCCCTCTATCGTGCCCGTGTCTTCTTCACCGACAAAGAAAACTTCATAAAAGTAAAAATGGTGAGACATCTTTCTATATTTATACTACCTCTAAAAGTGGTTCAAAGATGAAAAACCAGATTGGTGATGAGGAAGTTTTGATTAGAACTTGGGGGGACGACTCTGGGTTTTTGTGGGAACTGGATGGAACAGAGAGATAGCAGACTTCACTTTCTTCTTACTAAACCCAGGCCCATGAACCAAATTGATTACTAACTGGACCATTCCTATGGCCTAACCCATTAGGCTTCCTACCCAAATTGTCACTTTTAATTCTAAAGGGGATAATCCACTATATTAGCCATTTCTGACTATACCATATGTTTTTATAGCCTCTTAAATTCCTTATGTTTTTTTAGCCTCGAAAAAGATGAACATAATTATAAGTTATAGATATGGGTAGCATGAGAGAGAATGATCCCACGACTTTTAAGCCTCGAAATTACGTCGGTGGATTCTCGCTTTGACTAGATGCCCTCTTCTTCGTTTTCTCAAAATTTAATATATTCTCAACTCCTTCTATCGTGTCTCGTGTCTTCTTCACCGACAAAGAAAACTTCACAAAAGTAAAAATGGTGAGACATTTATCTATATTTATACTACCTCTAAAGGGGCTCAAGGGAGAAACTTTTGATTTTCCCTTTTTCCCCTTTTAAATCTTAAATTATTTAATTTAATTTAATAATTTGAATTATATTCTATAATTTATATTACTTATTAAAAATGAAAGAAACATCAAAGAGTTTAAATCTCTTGCGCATCAATTCAAAGAAAATTAAATAGTCCTGGCTAGGTTCAATGTTTGATTATGGAAAAACTAACCTTTTGAATTTGAAGTGAGTAGTTTGTCTTAAGGGTCATTAATCCATTCATTATTCTTCAATTCTATAAATATAAGGACCAACAAGTTTATGTTTAAATTCCATAAATAAACAATCAAACATGGTTAAATTTGTCAGCGAAAAATGAATAACTACAATACGAATATGATCGATGAGGAAGAAGATGAACTTCTACGATATAGTAGGCAAATACAAAGTTGACAAAATCTTATTCTAACTATGGGATCTTCACTGAAAGGGATGAATTTTAGTCCAATCTTATGCTTTATATATTTTTTAGTTTTATGGTTCAAATCCTTCTCATTGATCCCTTTACAACTAACAAGAGATTATATTTGGAAGAATTATGAAATTTTTATCGGAGCGGTTTGATGGGGGAACGTGGTCATTTAACAATAGAGTGACGATGGAAAATCAGCAATATTAATTCATTGTATCTATCTTAAATTAAAATATGGGATGATACTTAAATAAAGAGAAAATCACATGAAATAAACTAATAGCATATGGTCGGAGAAATTATTAAAATTAAATAAAAATAAGTGGTTCAAAGATGAAAAACCAGATCTTATAACCAAAAAAAAAAATGGGACAAAAGTTTGATGTAAAAATAATGCCAAATGTTAGCACCATAACATATAAAAAAATTCTTGAACAAAATAACAGTTGTTGAACCCTAATTCTCATCTGCCAGATGCTGATACTGATGAAATTTATATTTACAAAATTTAACAGGCCCAACCCATACTTCACTTTCTTCTTACAAAACCCAGGCCCATTAACCAAATTGATTACTCTCTGGACCATTCCTATGGCCCAACCCACTAGGCTTCCTTCATGACCCAAATTGTCACTTTTAATTCTAAAGAGCCTTTTTAGATTTTTTTTTTTATTTCTTTATAACTCATTTTTAGATTTTTATTGTATATCTATGATACAAGGATGAAGGATAGATGATATATATATTAGGTAAGAAATTATTGTGACCCAAATGATAATTATTAGCGGTTTAATAATTAATTAATGATTAAATCCATTTAGCTATTAGTGGAAGGACACGTCTCTTTAAAGTGTCCATTGACACCAAAATGAAAGGTAATGACTCTTTAAATGGTTATGTCTTTTGATGGAAAAGACATAATCATTCATTCACTATAAGAAATTCGGGAATAGGTGACCTTTTTTTGGCGTCACCTATTCGAATAGGTGACGGTTTCGTCATCTATGACAGTGTCACCTATTTAAATAGGTGACGTCCAAAAAGACCGTCACCTATTCGAATTTGTGACGCCAAAAAAAGGTCACCTTTTAGAATAGGTGACAGTTTTTGTCCGTCACCTTTTCGAATAGGTGACACTCGAATAGGTGACGGTCACGAAATACCGTCACCTGAGGTGACGGGGAAAAACCGTCACCTTTTTTCTAAAATTTGAGAAAAAAAAATATTTTTTAAAAAAATTAATTATAAATCAAATTTATAATATACCTGTCAAATTTAATTAAATATTACAATCTCAAAATTTAAATATTACTCGATGCCTACCTGAATTACATTCTATAAACAAAAAATTAAATCATATCAATACATAAAGAATCAAATAACTCTGACAAATTGATGTTCTTCTTGACGTCAAAGCACCTCCTCATCAAGATCCAGAAATTCTCTTACGTGCTGGTAAAATCTTCACCTTCACCCAATCACGATTCAACATTACATCAGTAGTCACTCCAGCCTCCACCATGAGGAGCACAGAGACGAGCACCATATATTGTAGCCGTATAATTCTGAAACAAACTCGTATATGTCAAGTAATCTTATATGTGAAAAGAGAAATAGAAATGAAAATAGGGAGGGGGAGAATAGAATACCATATAAAGGCAACAACCATTTGCAGTTTCAGCAGCAATATGATCCCAAAATGTGATTATACATAAAAGAAAGCCTGTGCCAAGAGAATTATACATGAACCTAGAATTTAAGCAAAGCAAAGATGTAAGTTATATCTCAGCACTCCATTTTCTTCCAAAAAAACCAATAAAGTTAAATAAATAATCAAAATAATCAGAAGGAGAGGAACATTTCTTTTTGCAATCAGTCAAAGCATAAATAATCAATAAAGTTAAATAAAAAAGAAATTCCAAGGCCAATAGAGTTGTATTTCATCAATACCATGAGAGAAAAAGCACTGAGAGTCACCATACTAATCATATCTATCTAAGCTTAAACTAAGACATTTTTTTTTGCTCATTGAACAAACAAACCTCAATTTTCTTAAATTTACTAAACAAAACATTAATTTCATAGCCAAGAAAAGAGGAATTTAATAGATAGTCAAACTTACCGTTGCAAAGTGGAGATGCTTCTTATCCAACAAGTAGTTCAAGCTCTGAGATAGTTGATCATCGTCAATATCTTCGGCTCTAAGTAAATTTTCAATGACAAAATGAAATTGATTTCAAAATTGAACGAAGAGATGAGAAGAAACAATTACATGATTTGATTAAGAACTAATGAAACCAATCAATAAATAATGTAACATCTGTTATCCTCTCCCATCTATCCACATATGATATATAATGTAAAATAATAAAGTTTAAATCAATGAGTTAATTGTATTTTTTAAATTAGTATTTACTTTTCCCTTAAAACCAACTGAACCCCTCAAAGAGACCTTGCAGTGAGAAAAAAAATTGAATTAAATTTGAACAACAATGAAGTATGATTGATAAATTGGCAAATACAAGCTTTCTTAATTGATGCTAATCCAAATTGTACCCGAACTTAGTTTATAGGAAAGTGTGCAATCTTTATCGAAGATTTTTAAAAAGAATTAACAAGCAACAAGTGAGACAATATAAGAAAAATCCATGAAAAATACAATATTTAGAAATCCAGTATGCCATCCCTTTCTACTATATATTTTTTTTCCGATTGGATAAAAAAGGTCTAATTCTATTTCATGCTGAAATTAGAAAACTCATATACCATTACTGTAGAAAGGTACATAAACCATACTTAAAATAGAAACTTAAACAAGTAAAACACACAACTCAAGTTTATACTAACCTTTACGAGAAGAAGACTCTTCAAACAGCTCAGAGCCTTTAAGAACATACTCATTTCCATGAGCAGGAAAAAAAAGGTCATCTTCATAAAGATCATGCCAAAAAAATCCATTCTTGTAACGCCTACATAATTAGGCACACAAAAAACAATAAGAACAGAGCTACATTACAAAAATTCAGAAATTAAACATTAAAACAAATTTACCTCTTGCAAGACCAAGAGTATAAATTAGTCATTCCTCTTCCTCGAAGAACATTAAGCCTGTTAATCACATCTGAACAATAACCATAACTTAAAAAAAAAAACATGTAAAAAATCGTTCTTTGATAAAAACTACAAACCCTAGAATGCTATACTGCTACTGCTAGAAGTTCATTTGAGATAGGAAGTCTTTTATTTAATGTGATGACGCACTGCAATCTAGACGAATTCATATAATCATTTTTAGAGATTCCTTCTCCCTCCATAACAGAGAACCTTACTGAAACTAAAATTCAAAAGAGATTGAAAAAACTTACAGGGACAGAAATGGCAGGAAGTCCAAGAAGATTGGCCGCAAGAATAAATCGCATGAGATAACCTAACATAATTTAAGCCATGTAGTTTATGAAACAATAAATATATATTTATATCCAGAAGCATGTTTCAGAAGATTTGCAGCAGTTTGCAGCTAAGTGGTGTTATGCTGTTATAGTTAAATGATCATAATTTAGTTGAAGTAAAACTCATAAGCAAATCTACTGAGGAAACCAATGCAATATATAACAGAAGATGGTCCGATTAGCAGCTCAGATTTTCAATACAACTAGAGATCTAAGAAAACATGGAAGTTTGATCTGAAATCCCAGTAACGATTCTTCAGAAAAAACTGTAATAAGATCCTCATAAATGGGAATGAATGAATGTGCATCCATGTCAATATGCACTAGAGACCATATATCTCAGATTCTTCCATTTGCTTGCCCATACTTCTTTTCATTATTATTTAATAGGCATCCCCTGTTTTCAATACCAACTATTATAAGATTCAAACTACTATAGTTATAAAATAAATGGAGTACAAAATTTGTCTCTTTGTATAATGAATTGGTCACAAGTATTTTTTCTTTTAAAGGATATCACTACAGCAGAATATACTCTTTTTTCCTTATTGATCCATATTTATGTATTTTGTTTTCAATGAGTTCTCTTTCAAGCAGATTAGTGATGATATCACTCTAAAAGACTAAGTGTATTAGATAGACTCAATTCAAGAACAGGAGTGGAGACTACAAATCATACCCGGTTGTGGGGGTCACAATTACATCAACCTTCTTGAAAAGTTCCATGTGATGATGCATTATTCTTCACCTGAAATAAAATATCTTCTAAGCGAAAAAAAGTTCGACATAATCACAAAACATCTTCATACTAATCAAATTTCAATGATCATGGAATAATTACTGTATAAAAATAAACAAAAAAAATTAGCGTTTTAGAAAATCCTTTTATAAATTGTTATGTGGTCACTAGTTTATCTCACCTAAGACATTGAAGACATTGAGAAGCCACATAATCTGATGCAGTAAATGAACGAAATAGTTCCAAACTCGTACGTGAGTCATATGTCAATCTTTTATCTTTCCTGAAGAAATTACTATTATACATCAAATCTAAAATCATTGTGTATAATCTTTCCCTAAAAAAGAAGCATTGCATGTATGAATAAATTAGCTATGGTTGACTTGCCACAAGCAAAAAAGAGAAAAATAAGATCATACCAGATAGCTAAATGAGGAACATTATTTAATGTGATTGGCATAATGCAATTGATCCTTTTGAGTGACTTATATATATAATTGTCAAATTTTAGTAATTTTTTTATGATTTTTCACTGATGTAAGCTGGAGGATAAAAAAGTCTTAAGCATACATGTTGCCTAATAACACACTGATCATATGTCTAGCAGTTATATATTAAATAATCTCTCCATAATGAGAGCCTTGTTTGAAAAACCTATCCTACAGCACAATTAGAAATGCCCTTCCAAATTGCCATTCTAGTCTCACTTATAGGAAATTCAAATGTTTTGAATGTTAAGAATTTTGAATTGAGAAACAAAAGTATATTGCAAGATGCCAGTCATTTATATTTATTAGCAAGCCATTGATCTCAAAAGTAGGAATATAAAACATATTAAAGTTGAAATCCATAATGACAACCCTAACTAACCTGCACGAGAAAGAAGCCACAAATCGATGTTTATCGTAAAGCTCCACATCATTACTCAGAGGCGAGGGCGCTTTGATATTCTTCACAGAATTTCCCAACACATTCAAACCGACTCACTGCATTTCGCTGTCATGAAGAAAGGAAGAATTAGGTTATTTTTATCATATACAATAGTAACACGATACTAATGATGTGTCATATCAAGTGCTATCTTGGTTCCCAACAATGAACTAAAAATAAGATGATGTTGCAAAAATGTATGCTTGCAACAGAATGATAATTTTAATACTGAACACTAGAATAAAATATAAAGATGAAGTCTCAAATCTACCTTGGGAAGTGAATGAAAAAAATAATTATTTACAACATTTTGCTTTGAACCTAGTGGCGGAGCCAAGATTCAAGTTCAGGGGGGGCACGTTATACATGCACACATATAATCCGGGAAAAAAATCAATTTACACTTCTAAACTTTATATGATGTGTCAATTTAAATCCTGAACTTTTGATTTAATCGTTTTAAACCACCGAATCAGTTTGATATGCACATCAAATTTAAAATAAAAAATAACTCAAAATTCATTCAGTAAATCATAAAAAATGTACAATTTCAACTATAAAAAAACTCAATCACAATTGTTAAATCAAAAGAAATAAAAAAGTTCAAGCATAATATCAATATAGTGAAATCTAGCCATAAAAATTAATTTATAAAAAACAACTTAATTTATAAAAATGCTCACGTCTAACTATAAATCTCCAATCGAAATATTCCGGGGTAAATATCGATAGCTATTAACTATAAAAATTTAAAATTTTATCTTTCATCAATAAATTTAAAGTTAAATAAAGAATGGAGAAAAAACTTTTGTTAGCTTTTTTTCCACTCTCATTTTAAATATAGAAAAAGTTCAGGGGTTTTTATTTAGTTCTTTATTTATAAATAAGTTAATGATATATTATTATTTTATTAAATTATAAATTAGCAATCGATAAATTGTTAAGTTTCATTAGTTTATAAATTCATTATTAAATAAAAACCATCAGATAACAGCTACAGGTGTCGAACTTTGGAATTGTAGTCAAACGAGAGGGGGGGCACGATCATTAAAGCCACTGGACTAGAAATTATTTTTGAAGTTAATTTTATACAAAATTGGATTTGTTTAAAAACTGATGCCCCCCCGGTCCCTTACTGGCTCCGCCCCTGTTTGAACCAATCATATATTCATTAAGTCATAAGTTATATAACTGAAACATAATGAAAAGACAAGTTGAAGACTTCCTAACAAGACAATAATCTGGAAGTTCATCAAAATGGCATGTCTTAATTTTTGTAAGGAACGTTACATGTTGATGAAAAGCTCAAACTTTGTCATCAAATTAGATCCTTGACAGTTCTGTCTTCCCCCATATATTTTCTAGGCATTTCTTCTTTTACAAAAGCATAGTTGTGGTTGTGCCCAAGCAAAATTCATATCAAATTTTAAATTCTCTATTCCATTAATTTGCACTTTAATTACTTCAATCCATGTTTGCAAGTCAAAACCCAAAGGAAAGCTCAAAATACGGAGGAAGAAAGTTTAAACTGACATATCAACAAAGTAAATAATCCCCCCAAAGTTCAATCTTTATGCCTTTGAATCACTAATTACCCAATTTTGAGATATCTAAATGGTTCAAATCCAAGACTTCTTGAGCCCAGAGAAAGATAAATCAACAGTAGAAATAAAAAAAAAGGTCACAACGACAAAGACGATAGAAATGGATTCACATGAATTTTTTGTTAATAACCCATTTTGCAAACTATAGGAATTTCTTTAAGATCACAGAAAAGGGAAACAAAGTTGTGAAAAGCCAAATATCAAACTACCTTCCTCAAGGGACAACTGAATGGATCTCTTTTCCAGTTCAACTGCATGTCTGCTAAGTTCAACTGCTGACAGTGAGCGGAGCACTTATGAAAATATCACATTATTAAAGAAGTTTGTAAGGTTTATGCATACTATTTCAGTGACAAATTGAAACACAAATAATCTCTTTAGAATATCAATCAAATGAGCTTTTTAGCAGTTATAAAAGAAACATTTAAAATCTAATATCATTCCCTCCACACTCCACTTCTGAACAAGAGTACAAGAATATGATGTAAAGCAAAACACAAATTCAATTCAGAGATGCGTTTTTAATATTCAATTAGAGAAGGAGAATATTGAGTACCAAGAATAAAGCTAAAAGGCTTAACATATATAAAGAGATTGACCACATCCAGCACAAAATAAATCAGAAGATAGTTACTTTTTTGAAGAAAAAGTAAGACATTCGTGGACAGTGCATGACAAGTTGAACAGATTAAATAACAAGCTTACAATACCCATTAGATGACATAGGAGCTTGAGAGAGGATTTAGGGCCAGGGTCTTTGAAATTTCACAAAGAGAAATGAAATAATACCCATTAAACAACATACATCTCAGATTGAGAGAGGCGTCAAGCTTAGGGGTTCGATTTAGCCTGATTCGGTAGAAGATACACATCTGAGCCTTTGATTTTTCAGAGATGGGGTTAGAGAGAAGACAATTGATTTGTGTCTTCGAATTCTTGTAGAGTGACTGCCATCTTTGAAATCTAAGAAAGAAAATACAAGATCCAAAATCAGAATAAAATATCTAAAAACTTAGATCAATGGTAAAAAAGAAGAGAAAAAAAGATTTTCAAAAACATAGAGAGAATAAAGAGATCTTTTTAGAGAGAGATTCACCACCTTTTGATTGAGATTCACCGATTTCCATTGAAACTCTTAGATCAGAGTTCGAGTTTTCGTAAGCAGAACAAAATAAAGAGTTTGAAAAACCCTAGACCGCAAAGCACGAAGGTGAGAAACTGTAGATTGAGATGAAAATCATCTGATTTGGGAGAAGGAGATTAGAGTTCAAGCGAGATAAAAAAATTTACACCAGAAAACTTCCTTCTCATCCACAAGACCTCCATAGCTGGTTCCATTCAGAGCAGACGATGAATCTAACACAAGAACTCGATCAGAATCCGACCCATAATTCGGCTTTGAATCCATATTACGATGAGATTAGGGGTTCGTCGATGGATTTTGCTGAGATTTTTCGCCTGAGAGGGAAAATGGATTTTGGCATACGCGTTTTATTGAAAGGGATGGGAAAAGGTGACGGCACTTTTTTATTTATTTTACTGTTCATCCGTGTTTTTACAATAAGCGTAACCTTTTACATTAGTTAGCGTCACCTATTGTCAATTTTCTTATAGTGATTGTGGCCATTGTCTATTCGTGAATAAACATAACTTTTGACATCTATAAATACGAGTCTTGGTCTTCTCTCAACCCAATCTAAAATTAACATTCTTTATGTGTACGTTGTCCCATCGATGTTGTGCAATTAAAGTGGGTAATGAGAGAGAAACTCGGACTCATCTACATCAAATTCATCTACTGCGTTTATCGAGTTTTCCATAAGAACGGTATGTTCTATTATTGTTATAGTCAAAATCACAACTTCTAAACATCATGAGATTTATCGTTTCATGTTATTAAAATTAAAGTCTTACATGTGGTATCAGACCACGGTTTAAGATTTCATATTTTTCCTTTTCATAGCTCAATTGGTTTGGTATATACTCCCTTCCCCTTGAGGTCGAAGGTTCGAGTCTCCCCTCCCCACTTTGATGTAATCTCAAAAAAAAAAAAAAACTCAACTTATAAAAGAAGTAAATGTCACTGATACTTTCGTTTCCGATGTGTTGATATTAGAAGAGAGAATTTGTTTTTCTTACAAAACATCATCTCATCGTATCACACATGCAATACCCATTTTTTATTAATATTTTGTCCAAGGAAGAAAATGGTATTGTATTCATATAAAGTGTCTGGTGGAATAATTTGTTAATTGACTGACGAATAAATGTGAAGACGAAAGACTTTGTCCCTCTATTACACTGTAGTTAAACAACTCGAACTGAATATTACCCAAAAATTAATGGTATCTATTTTTGGGTAACTAGAAAATTGGATATAGACCACACTTAATTTTAGAGATTAGACCACAGTTTATAAAAAAACCGTGGTCAAAAGCATTTTAATTACTTTAAACTGTGGTCTTTAATAAAAACACGCTCTTATAGACCACGGGTAAAAAAAACCGTGGTCTAAAATTATACAATAGACCACCCATAAAAAAAATATGTGGTCTAAAATAATCTAAAAATGTACTATAGACCACAGATACAAAATATCATTGTCTATTACTCAGTTATAGACCACGACTAACTTTTTTCATGGTCTTAAATATTTAAAAAATAAATGTATTTAATTGCTTTTATAAATTATGAGATTAAAAATTTACTTAAACCTAAATAAAAATAACACAATAATTTAAAGATAAAGAAAAAATTTAGACGGTTTAAATTCAAAATACATTTTAAATTTCTCCTACTTTCGACCTCTCTCTACACAAATTTAGGGCTTATAAATTGCTTCTTTATTTTCAACCGTGGTCTTTAATAATTATTTTAATTTCAATATTTAGAGTTTATTACATAAAACCCAAGTTGATTATAGAATGTTGAAACCCTAGAGCTACTTATGTTTCTTATAACTCTCTCCAATTGCCGTGCCGGTAGTTTTTATCCCATCTCCACGACAAACTCACTTGAATCGAAGGAGTCACGGTGAATATTGACGGCCACAACAAAAGTTCAACCATCCATGGCGAATTCTCTTTTGGTCATGGCGAATTCGCCACGTACGACGAACTCCCGCTTCTCGAAAATTCGAGGTTAATTCTACTATTGTTTATTCAGTTGTTCTTTATGTTTTGCAATTTTTTAACCCTAAACACACTATATATTCGCAAAAACACCATCCACGGCCGTCATGATATGAAGCAAAAATTTGGCCTTTTTAAAAAAATTTATTCTCTCCCCGAATTGCGTGCCATCATCTCCCTCTTTCTTTCTCTTCATTTTAATTACCCTACCCCCACGTTGAATGCTACACCAAAAAAACACCATCCATTTGCTTTTTTTTTTTTCCTAACAATGCCTAGTACTGTTCTTTTTTTAGTCAATTAATCTGTGCTATTTGATATGTATTTCATTTTAATTATGTTACTATTTGATTTGTATTTCAATTAATCTCTGGCTATTTGATTTGTATTTTAATTAATCTGTGGCTTTTTTTTAATGTTAGAAATGTCTTAATTTCACATGATAGTATTGTTCTTTTTTTCTAGTCAATTAATTTATGGCTATTTGATTTGTTTCAAGTTTATAATTAATTATTAATTTTGACAGATCTTACGTAGTTTATTAAAGAAATGGATAAGTCTTGGATGAGAATTAACAAATTCACGAGAGAATATGTGTTGGATGTGGAAAGGTTTATAAAATTTGGGTTGCGCAATGCAAATATATCATCTAAAATTCGATGTCCATGTTTAAAACGATTACATCTAATGTTTTATTACTATGTTAATGATCCTCTTTTATAGAGTGCTCGGCAATATGAAATGTTGAATGTGGATATTTTACGTTGATGCTCATAAGAGATATTTTGTACGACAAACGAGCTATGTCACTTATAGATTTTCTATGATACGATACTTGTACATTGCATTTTAATTAATTCTCTTGTTAATATTGAAATAAGTTTTTTTTTTCTTTTTTTCTTTTTGCAGTTTGTTGAGAAGCTTACATACACCCAAGACGATATTGATGACATGCATATTCATTGAGGAGAATTCGTTAAACAAAAGATTCATCCTTTTTGTTAGTTTTACATTTAGGTTTCGATTGTTTACATTTATGTTAGTTTGAGTTGTTTTGACTATTCAACATAGTAGATCATTTTTATTTATGTTGATTAAATTTGGATGTAATTTTTTTTGTTAAAAACACACACATATATATATATTCAAAATTTTGTTGAGATTTTTCTGTTGGAATTTGATGGGATGATGTACCTTAGCTGAAATGAAAAGTTATTACAATATAATTTAAGAATGAAGTGTTTTATTAATTTTATAGGTAATAAAATAAATCTCGTGTAATCCTAAACCCAAATACAAATTTATATATTTAAAAATATATATTTTACATGAGACAACGGTCACATCAACTGTGGAGTATAAGAATAAACAACTGGTAAAGTAACTGTGGTTTATTCTTTTAAGACCACGGTTGTACATGGTCTTTATTTATAGACCACAGATTACATATTGTTGTCTCACCGTCTAGACCACGGATAACGTTAGCCGTGGTCTTTATCATAAGACCACATATACGTGGTATATCACGAAAGACCACGACTAAGGTCAATTGTGGTGTATAGGTAAAGACCACACTGGATATAACAACGGTACAAAAACCGTGGTCTAACGTGATAGACAACGGTCATATGACCGTGGTAAATCTAGAATTTTCTAGTAGTGTGATAAAGTTTTCCAAATTTTTTTTTAGCCTTTACTGTAATGTTAGAAGCCAATGATGATGCATTTGTTTAATGCATTATTTTGAATTTCTTTATTGTTATAATACTTTGAAAAATCCACAATATGACGTATTGATATATTTCAATATTAATTTGTTTTTTTCAAAGTATATTACAGTAGTTTCAAAATTAATCATTTTTTGGCTATTTAAGTCTCTTGGAAACTACTATAAATTGTAATTTTTTTGTCTGTTTGTGGCTATTGTGTAAGCGGCTAACAAGTAATTTGCATTTGTCTTCTTACCGTGATAAGTGACCCACACATTAAGTCTTATAATTATGGTTGGTATTTTTTTTTATTTATGCATAAAATCTGAGGGTTTGATATAAAATTGATATTATTATTTTTTATCAAATATTACTGAATGCAATTTAAAGTTCTTATGTTTTAAAAGGATTTGTTAGTCACTAAAGTGATCCAATCCTAAAGTTTATAGATAAATTTTTATTGCATTTTATGATGTAATTTACTTCTAACATATTTAAGGACTCAAACATGCTCATTTTAATTTCCCACTTATCTTATTTATCATGAGCACATATGTTTTGATGAATTTATATTTAAATGTCAGTTATCAAGTATGTGACCTTTTAAATTTTATATTATGTTTGGTCGTTATTTGATATATGAATAATTTAATGTAAATTTGTTAGTCACCAAAGTGACCAAATCATAATGTTTGTATATAATTGTATAAATTTGATTTTCAATTACCCATAAGATTATAATGTAAGTTTTTTAATCATTTGATTATTATTGGCTTATGGGTTAATCAAATTTTATTATTATGAGATTTTTAAATCACCTAAAGATGGTTGATTATTCTTATAATTAAAAAACATCATTGATTATTTATTTATGAGTTTATTGAAAATTAAATTTATGGATATAAAAGATTATTTTATGCAATTTATAATACTTATTACATAAAGGACTTGTTAGTTACCAAAGTGACCAAATCAAAAAGGTTATAGATGATTATATTGAAGTGCATAAATTAATTTTCAATTACCCATAAATTTGTGATGCTTTTAATGTAATAATTTTATTTATGGTTGTTGATTTATAGGTTAATTGAAGTTTATTATTATAAGGAAATTTTAAATCACCCAAAGGTTGATTAATTGTCTTTATAATTAATAAATATTATTATTGATAATTTAATATTTTATTAGATATGTTTTGTATATCCAAAGATAACAAATATATTTATTAAAATATACGAAATTATCAAATTATGTCAAATATAATGTAACGTCCCGTTATTTTCGTAGTAATTTTTTTTTAATTTAATCACGTAATTTAGTTAGTTATTTAAATTATCTTATTTATTTATTTAGTTATTTATTTAATTTAGAGTAATTAAATTGTTAAGTTAGTTAAAATTAAATAAGTTAATGAATGAGGTTTAGTTAATTTAATTTAAGGGGATAAAGAAAGTGGGGCCAATTGTTTAAGTCCTTTCCCTAAATTTCAGGGCAAATACCCATTGAAAACCCTAAAATTGAGGGATATCAATTAACATTCAATTTTGTTCTCTCATCTTCTTAGCCGCACGCAACAGCGCCTCCAACCTCTCTTTTTTTAGACTTCCATTTCATTTCTTCTTCTCCTCCCTGCCACCGTGAGACCACATCCTCCGACCCATCCCTTTCCCTTTTGTTTCGTAGCTAGTTTTCTTCTCTCCGGGAGTCACCATCTCAGCCCTACGCCGCTGTTACCGCTGCAACAACCACCACGTTGAGCTGGGATTTCTTCCCTTAGTGTTGCTACCATTTCCGCCGCCGTGGTGTGGCGTTTGGTTGTGGTTATTTCACGGTTCTCATCTCAGACAGCTACGAGTTTTGACCACCCTTCGTATGACTAAGGGAGAAAGGATGGTCAGGGATGTTACGGGTTTGGAGTTTCGTTGAAAGCTTCAATCGTGCAAGGGTTCTTCGACGCTTGGGTCGTTGGGAGAAGAAGTTTAGGGAGGTACGAGAGACGTGGATCGGACTCTTCTCCGCTGCCGAAACACCCTGAAAACGCCGGAAAACTAGTCACGGTGAGCTCGCTGCCGCCCTTTCTTTTTTTCCCCTTGCGTTTTCTGTTCATAGGCGTTAACCAATGTGCAATTAAGCTCCAGCTAAGTGTTTGTATTATTGAATATATATATATATATATATATATATATATCTTACACAATTTTTCCTTTCAAAACTGACCACCACCGCCACTTTCTCACTTTTGTCTTAATACATATTTTTTTTTATATTAAAAAAAAAGGGAAAGGGAACACCCAGCCAACTCCACCAGCGCCACTTGTTTTTTTTATTGTAATAATATTTGTTATTTTACATGGCAAAGCTTAATTCCAATTATTATTATTTTCTAACCAATTTAAGTGGTTGGTTCCATCCAAAATAGCCCATTTGAACTACCCCATTCTTGAACCGAGCCCTCGTTTCATTGTTAATTATTTAGAGTTGTTTGGTTGGTAAATTGAATGTGTCTATATTTAATTGTAGGTGGTGTTTAATCGTTCGCTCAACGCTCGCCTTGGGTTTCGTTTCCAAGCTATTTGTTAAAAGGTGAGGATAAATAGAATTTTACAGTAAATTTAGAAATCAAATACTTGAACGATTTGTATGATTCGGGAGTTAAGTTAAATTGGATTTAAGTGATTTCAAGCATGCTAATTTCGTGAATTTATAGGAATCGGGAGTATAGATTTAATATGGGGAATTATGGATTCACCAATTCTTGGGAGTCTAAGCATGAACCATGGGGCTTACTTCGGTTATCGCTTAAAGAATGTTTACCATGTAGTCTTGGATGTTTTAATTTAGTTATCGAGATATTCCTGATCAATTTAACTCTTACTGAGACTGGACCTTCCCAGCAATGGTTATATTATGCTCTTGGAAATTATTTATGATATCGGTGTCTTCTGATTACATTGAGCTCTTACTGAGACTGGGTCTTCCAGCATTGGATCTATAGTACAATTATTCGATTTCGCAGGTTTATTGCGATTAAGTTATATGCATGTGCTTATGAGCCCATATGTGTTTACACTCTTAATCAATCATACTCGTTCTATCTTCTGACTACTGTTACTTACTTAGTAGTTCTGATATTGGTTCTCGGTTAAATATCCTGATTCCTGTGTTTATGATTCATTATTATCACACTTGTTTGTTTGGTGACGAATAATGAAATAATGCATAGACTACGTGTGCTTGCATTTTCTGGTATTATTCATGGTTCAGTATATGTATCATGAGGTATGCGTAGACTACGTGAGCTGCACCATCTGACGTTATTCACCCAGAAGGTTCTGTTTAATGATGCATCGACTACGTGAGCGAGCATCGGTTCTTGATAAGAAAATAAAGGCTTCGAGAGCTTTACTTGATATTGGAGTGAGATAATGGGATCGTGCATAGACTACGTGAGCTTGCACCATCTGGCATTATTCACATGTTTTATGTTCTATGATCTGGTTCTATGTTCTATGCTCTGGTTTTATGTACCGTGCTCTATGATCTTGTTCATATTATTAGTTAAGACCTTGGGAGCTTAACTCATGCTAGGTTATCCTGAAAATAGTATCTCATGATTACATACCCTGATTATCTAGAGTTGGGAGATTGATTATTTATTTGATCCTTAACCGTGTTTCTTACCCTTTTATCCTCGGGAGGATTGCATAACCTTGCTCTCGGAAGTATGACTGGGTAGTTAAGAGACAGTAGGATTCGTTGGACACAAATCCGGATGGGATTTGGTGTTCTAAAGTTATTTTCTATTCAATTTATCTTCACTGGGCCCCCCGCTCACTATATTACACTTTCAGGTACGGATGCGGTCGTGCTCGTGGAGCTGGTGCAGCGTGATTAGCAGATCGATGATGATGGATGGACATGAGTCAGTATAGTCCATGGACTTGTCTACTTGTTTATTTGTTCAGTTTCCTTCTTATGGATTTTGTGAGCTCTATGAGCAACGTTATTTATGACTTATTGTCTTTAATGGTTTTCATGGGTTTAAGAACTATCATGTTTTATGTTTGAATTTAAAAAAGGAAGCGCTTCCCATTGTTGAACATTATGATTTCACACTTGATTTTGAAATATAAGTGTGGTCCTTTGATTTACAGGTTTTAACTATTAATTATAGTCTTCCGCTTGCGTTTTCTATTTAATTCTATTTTAAAAAGTCGGGTCTTTACATATAAAATAGCATTATAGTTTATGTATGTATATCTTAGTATCACCCAACGGAGAACTTAGATATACATTAGTGTTCATGATTTATTCCAATCTTGATTTATGACTCAAAGCATTAAAATTTCCTACTAATGATATTACCTCCTTTTGATTTTAAAGATACACCGTAGATTGGTGTATATATCTTAAGGTCAGTGGGAGCAAGTAAGTTCCAATTCGGATTATGCAATGCTTCAATAATGAATTGGAACGAGAAACAAATGAATAGTATTATTTATAGTCTGTGGCATGTTTTGAGGCCACAGTTCATGATTTATCGTTGCAGAATCTTATTTCGGGACTTGAAGTTGTCGACACTATTATCAAGTCGCTGAAATTTTACTGTAATAATTCTGCAAAGTATTTAAAAGATGTGAAATACTTGAAGATGCTGTTAAAAGAAAAGTTCAGAAACAAAGAATGTCAATAGAATATTTTAGCACCATAATGATGATTGTTGATCCATTAACGAAAAGATCGTCACCCAAAATGTTTAATGAATACATTTGAAATGATGGGTATTATTGGACGTCATTAGTGATTAAAATCTTATTTTCTGACACTCTGAGCTCATTTATGTTTAAAGTTTCTGATATATCTTGTTAATTAATTGGTATATACATGAATGAAATAAAATCTACGTTTAACAAGAATTATCTCCAAATAAAGTCTTTTACAGCTGGACCATTATGCACTTTTCTTCACCGATCGTGTTGAATAAAACTGCTAGTATTGTAGTACATGGAAGAGACTACGTAAACTGATATATCGTACAACCGCCATGACTCGTATTAGTAATTTTACTTAATTACGATTTATGATATAGCTAATGAAATGAAGGATACTTATGTGTGCACATTGTGATTGTTTTATATATTGAACCTTTAAAAGAAATATCATATGGGTCAAGTGGGAGAATGTAAGAAATTATTGTGACCCAAATGATAATTATTAGCGGTTTAATAATTAATTAATGATTAAATCCATTTAGCTATTGGTGGACTTTAAAGTGTCCATCGACACCAAAATGAAAGGTAATGACTCTTTAAATGGTTATGTCTTTTGATGGAAAAGACATAACTATTCATTGTGGCCATTGTCTACTCGTGAATAGACATAACTTTTGACATCTATAAATATGAGTCTTGGTCCTCTCTCAACCCAACCCAAGATTAACATTCTTTATGTGTACGTTGCTCCATCGATGTTGTGCAATTAAAGTGAGTAATGAGAGAGAAACTCGGACTCATCTACACCAAATTCATCTACTGCGTTTATTGAGTTTTCCAGAAGAACGATATGTTATAGTTATGTTCTATTATTGTTATAGTGAAAATCACGACTTCCAAACATCATGAGATTTATCGTTTCATGTTATTAAAATTAAAGTCTTACATATTAATCTAATGTATATTTTCGGATTAATTACAAATACGGTCTTATGTTTGATTTTGTCCGGTTTTAAATTCTTTTAATTTAATCTAATATGATTTGAAGTTTGTGTTAATTTAATTTTTGATAAAAAAAATCTTGAAATGTCCCCAATGTTACCAAAAAGTTCACATTATGAACGGATACAAGATTTCAGTTTCAAACTCACCATCTCGTGAGAATTTGATTCCCGTACTAATTTTTATATTTACAGTCATCCTTACTTATAAGTTTTAATATCGTGATGTGTATAAACTTGTCAACGAGATTTCTATAGATTACAATTTGGTTTCAACTTTGAGATTCTAGTCCAATATTAAAAGCAAAAATCGGTTTTCAATTTTTTTCTTTCTTTTAGGTTTTAAAATTTGCAAATAAAAATAAAAATAAATAAATAATTATGGATTACAAAATGAAGAATTAGCTATTAAACCAACTTAATTTGAAAAATAAAATCAAAATTGATTAGAGAATAAACCAATACATCATTATTATCAACCTAAAGTTATTATCTCCCTTTCTCCCGTTATTGATCTTCAGTACTACTATCTTTTCCCGCCACTCTTTTTAGACGTAAAATGGGAAAAAATTTATTGATTAATAACCATCACAAATGCATATTATAAAGAGCAAGACTCATATTTATACAGATCAAAAGGTGTGAAGTCAATAGACACCTTGTATGGTTATGTCTTTTCCATCAAAAGACATAACCATTTAATGAGTCGTAACCTTTCATTATGGAATAAATGGACACATTAGAGAGATGTGTCCTTCCACCAATAACTAAATAGATTTAATCAATAATTAAATATAAAACCGCTAATAATTATTATTTGGGTCATAATAATTTCTTACATTCTCCCACTTGACCCATATGATATTTCCTCAAAGATTCGATAAATAAAACAATTATGATATGCGCACATAAGTATATTAAATCCTACATTTCATTAGCTATATCATAAATCGTAATTAAGTAAAAATACTAATATGAGTCATGGCGGTCGTACGATATATCAGGTTATACAGTCCCTTCCATGTACTACAATACTAGTAGTTTTTATTCAACACAATCGGTGAAGAAAAGTGCATAATGGTCGAGCTGTAAAAGACTTTATTGGAGACAACTCTTGTTAAACATTAACTTTATTTCATTTATGTATATACCAATTAGTTAACAAGAGATATAAGAAACATTAAAGATAAATGAGCTCAGAGTGTCAGAAAATAATATTATAATCATTAATGACGTCCAATAATACTCATCCTTTCAAATGTGTTTCATTATACATTTTGGGCGACGATCCTTTCGTTAATGGATCAACAATCATCATTATGGTGCTAAAATGTTCTATTGACACTCTTTGTTTATGAACTTTTCTTTTAACATCACATTATTTTATCTTCATGTATTTTGCACCCTTTAAATACTCTGCGATAATATTACAGTAAATTTTCAGCGACTTGATATTAGTGTCGACAACTTCAAATCCTGAAATAAGATTTCGCAACCATATATATCATGAGCTGTGGCCTCAAAGTACACCACAGACGCTCGTTCCAATTCATTCTTGAATCATTGCATAAAGCTCAATTAATCTCCCTTCCGAATTGGAACTATACTTGTTGAACTATAATTGGTTTCATATTATGAACCACGATAATTACTAGCAAAGAATATCATAAACTCTTGCTCTCACTGACCTTAAGATATATACACCGATTTATGGTGTTCTCTTCAAAACCAAATAAATTATGGTATAATTAAACTTTAGTATCATTGTCAGGAAGCTTGTCTGAATCCTTTTATTGATATCTTTAAATTTTACAGTACTCACACATTTAATGCTTTGAGTCATAAATCAAGATTGAAATAATCATGAACACTCAAAGTATATCTAAGTTCTCCTTTGGGTGATACTAAGATATACATACATAAATTATGATGCTAATTTAAATTTAACATAATTTGATAATTTTATATATTTTAATAAATATATTTGTTATCTTTGGATATACAAAATACATCTTATAAAATATTAAATTTATCAACAATAATGTTTATTTATTATAAGAACAATTAATCCACCTTTGGGCGATTTAAAATTTTTCTTATAATAATAAACTTTAATTAACCCATAAACTAATAATTATCAATAAAATTATTACATTCAAAGCATCACAAATTCATGGGTAATTGAAAATGAAATTTTATGCAGTTCAATATCATCATTTCTAACCTTTTTTGATTTGGCCACTTTGGTGACTAACAAATCCTTTATGTTATAATTGTTATAAATTGCATAATATATCATATCTAAATTTAATTTTCAATAAAACTCATAAATAAATAATCAAATATGTATATATTATAAGAATAATCAATTCACCTTTGTGTGATTTAAAATTTCTTATAATAATATACTTTAATTAATCCATAAGACAATTTTTAATCAAATGATTAAAAATCTTACATTATAAGCATCATAATCTTATGGGTAATTGAAAACTAAATTTATACAATTATATATAAACATTATGATTTGGTCACTTTGATGACTAACAAATCCCACAATAAACTATTTATACATAAAATAATGACCAAATATAATATCAAACTTAAAATGGTCCTACTTTAATAACTGACATCTGAACATTAATTAACTAAAAATATCGTTGCTCATTATAAATACGAAAAAAGGAAAATTAAAATGAGCAAATGTCATTAGTAAGATTTATCATAAATTACAATAAAACTAAAATCTTGCATATCATTTAGTATATCATAATTTTCATTAATTATTAACAACAAAACTAATAAATTGGAAAATACAATGAAATTAAACATACTTGCAAGTTCAATCATAACTTTATATAAAGTAAATAAATGTTTACATCATTAAACAATAAGAGCCTATGCCATTTTATATTTTGAAAGCTTTAATAGATGGAAACGTTGTTCGTAAGCGTTGGTCAGGCGCCTTTTGCATAAACCATCAAAATTGGCTTAAAAATTGAAGAAGCATTTCTTAAAAGCCAATCACTTCAGAAGCAAAAACGATTCAAGTTTCAAGACCATGTAGAAAACTATTCCGATGATTGATTCCATTTACCATGAATAAAAAATCATATCACAGTGGACTTTAAAAGAAAAGGCTCCAAACATTTTTCATAAACTTCAAATGAAATAATTAATCCATTACGATGCATTGCCATGAATACAAACAGACACATCCATTACAACTTCCATGGTCATTAACTGACCAATTAAAAGTGATGATGCCTGGATTCTCTTCAAGTTCCAACGGTTTGAGAAATCATAAATCTAAACCGCCAGGATCTTTACAAATCGTATTGCATCAAATTCAAATGCAATTAAAACAAATGAGCAAATAATATCAATTCATTTTGTAACGTCCCGTAATCCCGGTAAGTAAATAAATAAATATAATTTTTTCCCTTTTAATATTTATTTAAAATTTTGGATAAGCTTTAGTAATTATAATTAAATATTCTTTTTCAGGAATAAATATAATTACTTTTTATCAATTATTGGAGATAAAGGTTTTTTTTTTTTTAAAAAAAGAAGGAGGTGGCGTGAAAGGGAGGGGAAAGAAGAAAAGAATTAGGTTCATTCTTTCTTTTCCTCTTTCACGTGAAAACAAGGGTCAGAGAAAAAGGTAGGCATTTCATCTTCTTCATCTTCTTCTTCTCCTCCTCAATGTCGATAATGGAGATCTCGGGGTTTAGTTTCTAACCATCCTTTCAATTCCTCTTTGCTTGGTAATAGGTTAATTTGTGGTGGTGGAGTTGGAAGGAAGATTAAGGTTTTCTTTCAAGAAAGGTTTCAAGGTAAGGGAATTTCCTCTTCTAATATATAAATTTCTTTTTGTTCATGGTTTCAAAACTCATGGATTCGTATTTTATTCCTCTAATTCATGATTTCAAAACCCACCTTCTTTAATTTTGGAAACCCTAATTTTCCCCATTCTTGAAGAAAAACTACCTACCAAGAAAAACTACCGTCAAACGACACACCGGGACACCACAACGGGCCGCCGTGCCGCTGCCTAGCAGCAGCGGCAGCATCAGCCAATAGGCTGCTGCTGCCGTGGCAAAGCAGCCCCAGCGTGATTTTGGTCCGATGCTTTATGGTCGCTTCGTGATTTTTCTATCCTTTGTAATTTTAGGTTTTTAGGATAGATTCTAAGGGGTTCAAGTGCCTTTTCAGGTGCTTAAAATTAATTTGGAAAAAGAGTTCAAGGGTTGGAACTTAAGCTTGAAAAGGTGAGTAAAATTATGTTAAGTTTTAAATTATGAATGATTGAATTTTCCTTTTTCTTTAAAAGTTAAACCTTGAATTTCTAAGTGTGAAATTGGATGTTTATATGCATAATAAGATCATTTTGGGGCTGTTTTACATTGGAAATAAAACATGGACTTTAGGAAGCAAAAATTAGAGAATTTGTATGATTAAAGTGACTATTGGCATCATATTTTGTCTATTGTTGTTTTCTTTGCTTCTTGCCCTTGAAATTGGATTTTCATGCATGATTTGGGTGTTTAAAGATGATCTATTATTGCTGGACATGTTAATGCCTTATTTGGAGATTAGTGCCCTTAAGTCGAAAGTTTAGCCTAGGTGGTTAATTGCTTTCTTATTTATTGTGCTCTGGACTTTGGATCATTTTTCTCTATGATTAGGTATTGTTTTGGGAGGCATATTATAGGCGTTATGCTGCCGAAATTTAGTTAGATTATCAAAAACTTTAAATTGTCAGAAAAAGGAGCGAAACTACACTAGTTTAGACTAGTTTCGCTTATAGACTTGTAAACCATTGGGAGTTGATGGAAGTGACCCAAGAGTGTTATGTTGGGTGATTTTGGGACGTTTTAGAGTGTTTTAAAGGAGAATTTTCCAGAATTTCATTTTAAGGAATTTCCGGGCTTTAGCGAGGGTATTTCGAGAAGTTTGAGTTTAGACTTGTTTGAACATCATAGTAGTGATGTATAGGATCATATTACTTAAATACCTCGAGTAATATGGTAGCAGGTTCGCTTTAAGCAAATGCCTTGCTTAAAGAAGAATATTTGCCGTTAAGGGAGATTATACGGTTGTGCACAACTCTATAGCACTTAACGGGGCAGGTTCATTCCATATGTACAATGGAAAAGAATATTTTAAAACTCTTAAGGATTTAAATATGTGAAAACAGTTTTTAAATGTCTTGTTGAGTATAGTCTCTTTTTGTTTGCGGAAAAAAGGAGATTAGAGGTATTAGGAAAGTTAATGATCGAAAAGTTTTAAAATGAGAAAGAGAGTTTAGAACTGTTTCGAAAGTTTATATTCTTTTAATTTGAGGATTAAAAGATAATGTGGAGGAATGTATTAGCTAAGAGAGAGCTTTGGGTGAAAGAGTATTTCGGAAGTCGGTGAGGTCGATTAAGGACTTAAAGTCTTAGAAAAATCTCTCATGGCGTGATTTTTAGTTTAACATTTTTCTACTCATTGGGCGTAGCCTCATGATGCTACATTTTTTTTTTCAGGTAAAGGGAAGAAGAAGCTCGGTGGCTGATGCGGTTCGATGTGGTGACCGGTTGGCGTGGATTTGCTCGCTAGCGAATCTTTTATTCTTTTGTTATGGTGGGGGTGAAAAACTGGTGTTGTTTCATGTTTTGTTTTGATTTAAATAATAACAACTGTTAATGTTTATTTTGAGAATTCTTAGGCAATGGATGAGTTTGCCTTTTTCTTTGATGTTTTATTGATTTTAATAAAATCGATCGGTTGAGAACTATTTATGATTTTGATTTCAATAAAGAGAACTAAATGTTGATATTTATTTTGCTTCCGCTGTGATTATGTGTTTCAATGTATTTGGGAATTTTTCGGGTTGTTACACATTTTTTTTAATAATATGTCAGAATTAAATTTTATCATAAAATGCAATAAAAAAAATTATACAATTCAAATAAATTTTATATAACCTTTATGATTCAGCCACTTTGGTGACGAACAAATCTTTTATTATATAAATTTTTTAAATTGCATTCAATAATATTTGACCAAATAATATTTTATATTATACCCAAACTCAATTATTAACTTTTGTCACAAATTTTATGGGGGAAAATTGCCACCAAAGATATAAACTTAAATACATAATAAGTTTAAGCAATAATTTCACCGTGAATATGCTATCCAAAATTAAGAGACAAAAGGTATCTATAAATTTAGATCATACAAAATCCCACGTTAATACTATTAAGTATTTACAAATAAAAACACCTAGCACACATAATACACCACATATCGGGTTTTTATTTTGGGCGTCCTCTTCGTTCAAAAGCAAATTTAAATAAACCAGAAAAAACCATAAAACCAAATACTTGCCCATCATTTGGTATACTGGAAACTTATAATGCAAACTAAAAACAAATATAAGCAAATAAGATTAAAGACCAACCAAATTAATACAAAGTCAATTGAAATTGCTATTTGATGCATGTCAATTTAATCTTTAAATTGATGGCAGATTAAAAATTCAATGTATAGCCTACAGGTCACGCCCATAAATCAGAAATAATAAATAATAATAAAGGAAACGGCAATTGTGGGTTTCAAAAATTGACAAGGCAAGTGCAGCGGAAAGATCAAAAGCATATTTAGATCTTTAGTTACAATTATAGATTCAGTATGCTTCGTAAGTAATTTTTGTGTTCAGACAGTTCCTTTCGAAATGATCCAAACAAACTTCAATTCATAACACCCAGAAAAAATCTATTACTAATCAAATTCTTAACATGGTAGATTTGATATGAACTTAATAGGAAAATCATAAATTCTTTAATCACGCTCTGATACCATATGTAAAACTTTAATTTTAATAACATGAAACGTTAAATCCTATGATGTTTGGAAGTCATGATTTTCACTATAACAATAATAGAACATAAATAGAACATACCGTTCTTCAGGAAAACTCGATAAACGCAGTAGATTAATTTGGTGTAGATGAGTCCGAGTTTCTCTCTCATTACCCACTTTAATTGCACAACATGAGCAACGTACATATAAAGAATGTTAATCTTGGGTTGTTGGGTTGAGAGAGGACCAAGACTCATATTTATAAAGATCAAGAGGTGTGAAGTCAATAGACACCTTGTATGGTTATGTCTTTTCCATCAAAAGACATAACCATTTAATGAGTCGTAACCTTTCATTATGGAATCAATGGACACATTAGAGAGATGTGTCATTCCACCAATAACTAAATAGATTTAATCAATAATTAAATATAAAACCTCTAATAATTATCATTTGGGTCATAATAATTTCTTACAGTTTGAAAATGAATATTTATACCCCTGTAGTTTCAAAACTATGCAAATTGACTCATTCCCTCTACATCTTTGATTTTCTTTTAGCCATAACTTTTTCGTTTGAACTTCGATTTGAATGATTCAAGATGTTTTGGAATCCTCGTTTCAAGCTCTACATTATAGTGACTTAAAAACTTATAAATCGTTAGTATATAAAATTGTTTACGACTTCAACCCGATCTAATATATTGATGATGATAACTCTTTCATATATCAACGATTTCTAAGTTTTTAAGTCACTATAATGTAGAGCTCGAAACAAGGATTCCAAAACATCTTGAATCATTCAAATTGGAGTTCAAACGAAAAAATTATGGCTAAAAGAAAATCAAAGATTCAGAGGGAAAGAGTCAATTTGCACAGTTTTGAAACTACAGAGGTATAAATATTCATTTTCAAACCACAAGGTGTGTTTTGTATTTGAGCGAAACCACATGGGTGTGTTTTGCATTTTGCCCTTTTATTTTTTGGTTTAAGTTTATATTTGAATCAACATAGTCAAATGAAAAAATTTGAAAATTTCTTTTTTTCTAAGCTTTCAAATTTGAATAAGATTTCAAGAACAGTTGCAACGATGAATTAAAAACATATAAATGATTAATTATCAAACTTGATTGAAAAGAAAACTAACATCGTTATGAAATGAGCATTAAGTTACAATGTCCATGTTGTTTTTTAACTTTATCATAAAGAAAAATAGAAACCTTTTTTTTTGGACAACTTTCATGATAAGACCAACAAAGTGACTTATATTCCTTTCATTAAAATTTATGGTAATTTTCTTCTTTTATAAATATGAATATGATTCTCAAGGATATAAAAAAAAGGGAAAATTGCACAAACCACCCCTGAACTATGGGGTTTGTTACACTTATACCCTTAAACTTTTAATTTGAGCAATTGACCCCTGAACTATGCAAAGTGTTAAAATTGGACCCAAGAAATTTTAATTTTTCAAATTACTTCATTAGCTTTTGAAATTAGACCATCGGAAATCATCATTGAGACGAAGAATACATCGCTAAGGTCAATGGGGCAGAGAGAGATGAGATCCGAGAAGAATTCTCATTCCCGACCCTTGAAAGGGTTTTGCGTTCGGGGTCATGAACGAGGTCGGGATGGGACGGGAACCCTCGGGAACATGACCTAATAGAGATTTTATAAAAATTATTAGTAAATCAATAATTTTAATGGGATAATTTAATAAAATAAATTTTTTTGGATCCAATTTTAACACTTTGCATAGTTCAGGGGGTCAATTGCTCAAATTAAAAGTTTAAGGGTATAAGTGTAACAAACCCCATAGTTCAGGGGTGGTTTGTGCAATTTTCCCTAAAAAAAATGGTAGGTTTCAAAAGAATAAAAGCCAAGTTACTTAATTTGGTCAAATTCAAATAATTCATATACTAATTGGTCAATTAAGTAATTAATAAGATATTACTTGCAAAAAAGATATTATTGCATGGTGGATTCTTGTCCATTCAAGAGTTCACTACACGCAAAGCTAACCACATTTAGTATACTCTCCCATGATGTTTCCTCCCTACATTATCCTTTTGAATGGATTATTTTTAGGGAAATTTTAATTAGGTAGTACGTTTAAAAAGTGATTTGAAATATATCACATATATTTCATGTGAATCAGTAATAAAATAGTAATCAATGATAATCACTTTAGACGATTAATGTTTTTTTTTTTGAGCAACTTTTAGACGATTAATGTTGATCACTATTAATCATTGTTTCATATTAAAAAAACTGGGTCATATATAAATACTTTTTAAACTATACTAAATTTATAATTGCACCTTATTTTTAACCTTTTATCTCCTAAAATAAAATTAAAATTGGAAAGTGAACTAACTTTTTTTATAGGATTTTAGATCATATTTAACACCGACCTTTTTTTCAATTAAAAACGAAGGGAACAAAATTATGATTTTATTATTATAATTATCTTTTTCAAAATAAATTTAGAAGGTCTTATCTAGGGGTGAAAGCTAAATCCGTCATCTCGTTTCCCCGCCCCGACCCAGTCAAACCCGCTTAATAAATGGGGCGAGGTCTGGGGCGAGGGCGAGGGCGAGACATGCGAATTTTTTCTCCATTTACATCCCGCCCCGCTCTGTTTATCTACTTTAATTCTTTCTTGTAATTTAATTTTCCTATGTTTATTTTCATATGGATTATGATAGAAAGTTTTACTTATTTATTTTATGCTCTATTAGATATTATTATCATTGAAAATTTTGAATTTTCAACATAAAAATATATATGAAATAATGCATTTTTCACATTCTCCCCCACCCCGCAGCGCCCCTGTTTAATAAACGGGGTGGGGGAATATAGTTAATTGGGGCGGGGCGAGTGGGAAAAAATACCTCAAATGGGGTGGGTGTAAATGGGACCCGTTTACGCCCACCTTGCCTCGTTTACACCCCTAGTCGTATCAAGTGAATAAGATAATGTTTGGTTCTTAAGTTGAATAAGTTTTTTTTAAAGGTCTATTTGATAAGAAAATCTAAAGTTAAATTCAAAATACACATTTGAATTATTGTTAAATTGTACCACTACATTTTTTTTAAATTACATTTTATTTTTTTAAAACAAAGAAAATTAAACTTTCGATACAACATTAATTGAAACTCATAGAAAAAAACATGGCAGTAACCAAGTGAGACATTATCATTTTAAATTTAGCATATTTGATCCTCTTGTAATGTAAGAAAAGATTAGTGAATCTCAATGAAACTCGAGGTGGAGTTTAATTTCAAAGTTTTAACACTCGATTTTCATTGTTTGGTGAAGAAATTATACATCTTTCAAACTAATATTTTCTTGTAATCATAAATCTTATTTTGAAAACCACATTCATCTTTTACATTAAAATACAACAAACTCTTGAAAAAAATATACCTAGAACATAAACCGAAACATTATGAAATTATACAGATAATTCATTAAATCATTTGCCTCGCATAAAAAACATTCCTCCTAAAATAGCTATCAATACGAATAACATGAATTATGTATTAACTATTTTTGTATAATCAATGTGTATACTACGATATAGGAACACATAAACTTGAATATAATAAAATAAAAAATTGAAAATTTGTGTTGAAATTGTACGTTTAGAAATTTCCTAAAAAACTAAACACAAGTTTGTCTATTCATCTGAACAATAGGGCTAAACTTATTGAAGAGATAAAATATAATTAAGTCATATACAATCCTTTTAATTAGAAGTTGAATAAGAAGAATTAAGTCAAAAGTCAAGATACAATAAGAGAAAATAAGACTTCCATAGAAGAGAAGCCAATGATCAAAGACTTTCATATATAAAAATTAATGTAAAATCAAAAAAAATATTTTTTAAATATGTACATACTAGATCATGAATTAGTAAACTAAATCCGATCTTTAAAAAAAAGTGCTCAAAAAATAAATAATCCATTCATTCTATTTTGTCTCGTTAATGATAGGAATGTGTGTTTACATAATACCTAAAAATTAACCATATTTAAAGATAGAAGTTTAATTATAGGATTTTAAAATCGCATACATATAAATACACATTTTTAAACTGATAAAGATGTAAAGTATTATTAATATATATAAAAAAAAAGAAATAGAAATTAAAGAGAAAAAAAAGAAAAGGAAAAAAAAAGTAAATATGAAGAACGTGAGGAAAGAGAAGAAGCCTGCATGCGGAGCGGGGGGATGACATGACTACTTTTCCCCACTGCTTCTTAACAGAATCCCAAACACCCGCCCTTTTCTATTACTCTCCATTTCTATATATTTTTATTTTTCTCTTCACTATTTAAAAAAAATAAAATAACATTAAAAAGTAAAAAAAAAATAAAAAAAACAGTCAGAAGAAAAAAACATACAGTGAAGAAGAAAATGAAAATGAAAATGAAAATAAAATAAAAAACACTTCACACTGGCCACCACTGGAAGAAGCAGCGAAAAAGACAGTGAAGAAACTATGCTCTCTCTCTCTCTCTCTCTCTCTCTTCTTTCTCTCTCTTTTCAATTTTCGTGATTCAGATTCTTCTCCGATAACGAATTTCCGGTTTTCCGGCGAGATTCAATTTTCAATTTCAGGTACATTTTTTTTTTCCAATTCAGTAATTCATGTTGTAAAATGACGTTTCTCTTGCCCTAGATTCTCTGACGCTTCCTCTGATCCGATCTCCGTACGTTATTATTATTTTACTTTTCAGTTTTTGAATCATTGATACTACGAGATCTTCTTCTGATTCAGCTTTGATCTGTTTTGGTCGGTGCTGTTTTGCTCTGCTGCATGCTGTGCGGAAAAAACTAGTTTCTTAGTTAATTAGGGAAGGTGTTTTATAGGATGCTGCGGTAATTGGAGGATGTGATGCTTTCTTGGACAGAAGAAGCAATTTTCTTCAACGTTTGGGGAAGGAAGGAGGAACTTTTTGCATATCTGCTTTCTCGATTACTTGGTTCGTCCTGTTAGTTAATTCGATTGGTTGGTTATTCTTGGTGTTTTTGTTTTGTTTAATTGTTTATTTTGTTTTGTTGTCGATTTTTCGCTTGTTATCGAGCTGAAGTTCTTCTTGTAGTGTCGAGATTTGTGTGTGTGGTGTGATTTTGGATCTGATGTGGATTAATTTTTGGAAATTATTAAGCATGTTCAGCACAGGGTATTGTATGGCTTGTATGATGTAGATTTCAGCATTGGGTAGTTCAATTCTAAAAATGGACAAAGAGAAAATTTATATTTCTCGCTTTGGAGGTCGACCGATGTACCAAAAGAGCAATGATTTGATCTTTAGTATTTTGAACTTATTGTGTGCGTGTTTAGTCCATGTTCTCTTTTGGAATTTAGTTTTTGAAGGTACTTTTTATAGATCTTAGTAAAACTACCTGAAAGGATTTGGATTTGGGCATGGGCTTGATGGGTATTTGAACACAACAATTCTGTACGTTTGTAAGTTTAAGTAGGTCTTCTGTAACTGGTAGTTGAAGTAGAAAAAAAGTAGGTCTTCTGTAACTGGTAGTTGAAGTAGAAATAATTTAAGTTTTGGGTTTACTATGATTTGCAGGTGAGCGGAGTAAGCTAAGACACTGAATTAATGTTTATAATCCTCATAAACTCTGTACCAGAAATTTTAAAAGTAAATTAAAAAACAGTAGAATTTAAAGAATTCAAAATGCCAAGTATCGACACATATACAAGTAAAATCTGTTCACACTTTTTCAAATGAACTTTATGGTTTTATGATACTGAGAAAGGACGATTTTTTTAATTGTCAGAGAAAATAATGGAGCAGCAACTATGGATGATCCAGAAACTACAATGGCTACAGTTGCTCATTTTATTGAGCAACTACATGCAAACATGTCTTCATCACATGAGAAAGAACTTATTACAGGTCGCCTACTTGGAATTGCCAGAACAAGAAAGGATGTCAGAACACTTATTGGTTCACATTCTCAAGCTATGCCTTTGTTTGTAAATGTTCTCAGACGCGGATCTTCTGAGGCAAAAGTAAATGTTGCTAAAACTTTAAGTGTACTAAGCAAAGATGACGAATTACGATTGAAAGTGCTTCTTGGTGGGTGCATCCCGCCATTGCTTTCACTCTTGAAGTCTGAATCGATTGAGGCTAGTAAGGCAGCAGCTGAGGCAATCTATGAAGTTTCCTCAGGTGGGCTTTTGAAGAGTCATGTTGGTATGAAGATATTTGTCACAGAAGGTGTAATTCCCACCTTATGGGACCAATTAAATCCAAATAACAGGCAGGACAAAGTAGTTGAAGGTTTCATTACTGGATCTTTGAGAAATCTTTGTGGTGACAAGGATGGCTATTGGAAAGCCACACTTGAGGCTGGGGGAGTGGATATTATTGTTGGTCTTCTCTCTTCTGACAATGCTTCAGTTCAGTCAAATGCAGCCTCTCTTTTAGCACGTCTGATGTTGGCCTTCAGTGATAGCATAGCTAAGGTTATAGAATCTGGAGCCGTAAAAGCTTTGCTTGGGCTTGTAAGCAAGAAAAATGATATTTCTGTCCGTGCTAGTGCTGCTGACGCTTTAGAGGCTCTCTCATCGAAGTCTACTGAAGCCAAAAAAGCAATTGTGGATGAGGATGGCATTTCAGTACTTATCAGGGCAGTAGTTGCCCCTTCTAATGAGTGTATGCAGGGGGGATTTGGCCAGTCTCTACAGGAGCATGCAACACGAGCATTAGCCAATATTTGTGGTGGAATGTCTGCATTGATACTTTATCTGGGGGAACTTTCACAGTCCCCTCACCTTTATGTGCCAGTTGCTGATATTGTTGGAGCTCTCGCATACACTCTAATGGTTTTTAGGAGAAATTCTTTGATAAGGAGCCCTTTAATGCTACACGGTTAGAAGATATTCTTGTAACGCTACTGAAGCCTCGTGATAATAAGTTAGTTCAAGAGCGTATTCTTGAAGCTATGGCGAGTCTGTATGGTAATATATATCTTTCAAAATGTCTAAATCATGCAGAAGCCAAGCAGGTGCTTATTGGACTTGTAACTACTGCTGCTCCTGATGTGCAGGAAGCCCTAATATTGTCTTTGACTAGCTTATGCTGTAAGGGGGTTGACATTTGGGAAGCCATTGGCAAGAGAGAAGGAATTCAGTTACTTATATCATTATTGGGTTTATCTAGTGAGCAACATCACGAGTATGCTGTTCAGTTACCGGAAATCTTGACTGACCAGGTTGATGACAGCAAGTGGGCTATCACTGCTGCTGGTGAAATTCCCCCATTGGTTCAGACAGGTTCTCACAAAGCAAGGGAAGACGCAGCACATATACTGTGGAATTTGTGCTGTCACAGTGAAGACATCCGAGCCTGTGTTGATAGTACAGGTGCAATACCAGCTTTTTTGTGGCTCTTAAAAAGTGGTGGATTGAGAGGGCAGGAAACCTCAGCTATGGCGGCGCTTTCAAAATTGGTCCAAACTGCTGATTCTGCAACTATTAATCAGCTATTAGCTATGATCTTAGGAGATTCTCCAAAAGCAAAAGTTCATATAATTCGCACTTTAGGTCACGTTCTTACCATGGCGTCTTATGAGGATCCTGTGCACAGAGGTTCTGCAGCTTATAGAGGACTGAGAACACTTATTCAAGTCCTGAACTCATCAAATGAGGAAACTCAAGCTCATGTTGCTTCTGTTCTGGCAGATTTATTTAGCACGAGGCAAGATATATGTGATAGTCTTGCAACTGATGAGATTGTGAATCCTTGCATGAAGCTCTTGGCCAGCAATACTCAAAGTTGCCACACAGTCAGCTCGAGCATTGGCTGCCCTCTCCCGGCCTACCAAGACTAAAACAATGAATAAGACCTGCCATATTGCAGAAGGGGATGTCAAGCATCTGATAAGGTTGGCTAAAACATCTTCTGTTGATGCTGCTGAAACTGCAGTTGCTGCCCTGGCCAATCTTCTGTCTGATCCTCAAGTAGCTGCAGAAGCTCTGGCAGACGATGTTGTCTCAGCTTTGACAAGGGTTCTGGGAGAAGGAACTGCAATTGGTAAGAAGAATGCAGCTCAAGCCCTTCATCAATTGTTGAACCATTTTCCACTTTGTGAAGTGCTCACAAGCAATGCTCAGTATCGCTTCACTGTCCTTGCTCTAGTTGATTCCTTGAGTTCTATGGATGTGGATGGGAATAATGCTGCAGATGCTTTAGAAGTAGTTTCACTCCTGATGGGGACCAAGCTGGGAGTTAACTTCACTTACCCACCATGGTCTGCCCTTGCTGAAGTTCCTTCAAGCTTGGAACCAATTGTACACTATCTTTCTGAGGGGCTGTCTCCGCTGCAAGATAAGGCAATCGAAATTTTATCAAGACTTTGTGGAGATCAACCTGTTATTTTAGGTGATTTGTTGGTTGCAAGATCAAAATCTCTTGGTTCTCTTGCTACTAAAATAATGACCTCTTCAAGTCTAGAAGTAAGCGTAGGAGGGGCTTCATTACTCATATGTGCATTGAAAGAGCATAAACAGCAGTCAGTGGAAGCACTAGATATGTCTGGATGTCTAAAACCTCTTATTTATGCTTTAGTGGATATGATGAAGCAAAGTTCTACCTGTTCCTCCTCGAAAAATGAAGTTAGTACTCCTAGAGGTTTTAGGGAACAAATTACTTTCCGAGAAGGAGATAAATTTAATGTGCTTGACCCAGTACTGTCTCTGGAAGTACCATTGCCCTATGGTTATTGTCAATAATCGCTTCGTTTAATATGGAGAACAAGGTCACAGTTCTGGAAGCTGGTGGACCTGAGGCCCCGTCAGACAGGCTTGGTAGCTATATTTTGAATTCGCAGGCAAGTTATTCGTTAGCTTTTCAAATTGTTCATTCCCCTTATGAATTATTGTTTTTCCTTCTAAAGTAGGATTTGGGGTATCTTCCTTCTCCTCGCTTTATAGACTACGTGAGATGATCTTTTGAAATTTTATTACTTCATGCAAAAGTAAAGATATTTTCTTTTCTAAAGGAAGGCATCACCACACAATTTATTAAGATATGGTGAAGATATATTCCCCGTCCCCAACCCCATAAAAAAAACAATTATATAGTTGTTATCATTGCTGTTAATGCTATTCACATTGATAGATAATGATGAAACATGCCTCTTTAATAAATATTTATAGTTTTTCATTTTTCCTTTTCCTCCAGAAGATCGTGATACTAATTGTATGCATCCTGCGCATTCACATGATGTCTTGACTTCTTATCTCTATCTAACGAAAATGTCATCTTTGTTCCTTGTATATATTATTTCTTTTTACCAGGATTCTTCCTATAGCCTCTTATGGAGTACAAGTAAAAACTCAATTTGAATAGTTTTTCAAGAAGTATTATTTCTAGGTCACACAATATTATAGTGTATATTTAGAATATCCTGGAGATGGTGGTTGAAGGTTTGCTTTGATGAGATTTAATAGTTAAACTACATCAATGATCTATTTATCAAATTTTGACGGGGTACATGTACTTAGAAAGACATGACGTGTGTTTCTATCTTTTCTTTTCAGACTGGTTTGTTATAGATTTGGTATCTGATCTAAGCAATTATTCTTACAGGCAGAATTCGAGGATATGGAGGGTATATGGATCAGTGCCCTGCTTCTGGCTATCTTGTTCCAAGATGCAAGTATTGCCTTGTCCACTTCAACCATGCATATTATACATTCACTTTCTCTTTTGGTGAGATCCGATGAGATGAGTGATAAATTCTTTGCTGCACAGGCAATGGCTAGTCTTGTTTGTCATGATAATAAAGAAGTAAATCTTGCCATTGCTAATTCTGGTGCCATTGTTGGGTTGATTACTCTAATTGGTTTTGTGGAGTCGGATGTGCCAAATCTCGTTGCTTTAGCAGATGAATTTTCTTTGGCGCGAAAACCAGACCAAGTTGTTCTTGAGCGTCTATTTGAGATTGAAGATGTCAGAATTGGGTCAACTGCACGCAAAACTATTCCTCTTGTAGTGGATCTTTTGAGACCATTACCTGAACGACCTGGTGCTCCTTCTCTTGCTGTTCAACTCTTGATTCGTATTGCTGATGGAAGTGATACAAATAAATTGTTAATGGCTGAAGCTGGAGCTCTAGATGCTTTAACAAAGTACCTGTCTTTTTTTTTTATAGGAACAAAGTACCTGTCTTTGAGTCCTCAAGACTCTACAGAGGCCATAATATCTGATCTATTAAGAATTTTGTTTAGCAACCCTGATCTTATTCGTTACGAAGCATCGGCCAGTTCTTTGAATCAACTTATAGCTGTCCTGCGTCTGGGGTCAAGAAGTGCAAGATTCAGTGTTGCTAGGGCTCTAAATGAACTTTTTGACTGTGAAAACATCAGAGGATCTGAGCTAGCCAAGCAGGCTTTCCAGCCATTGGTGGACATGTTGAATTCCACATCAGAAAGTGAACAAGGTGCTGCTCTTGCTGCCTTAATTAAATTAACTTCAGGACATTCTTCAAGAGCAGATTTATTAAATGACATAGAAGGAGCCCCACTTGACAGTTTATACAAAATTTTAACTTCTGCGTCATCCTTGGAGCTGAAGAGAAATGCTGCAGAACTATGTTTTGTACTGTTCGGTATTAACAAAATAAGAGAAAATCCAATAATCTCTGAATGCATACAGCCACTCATATGGCTGATGCAGTCAGATTCAAGTGCCGCTGTAGAATCTGGGGTTTGTGCACTTGAAAGATTGTTGGATGATGAACAACAAGTGGAACTCACTTTACCCTATGATATTGTGGATCTTCTTGTTGGTTTAGTTTCTGGAACAAATTATCGACTCATTGAGGCTAGCATTTGCGCTCTTAATCTTATAAAGTTGGGAAAAGATCGGACCCCACTCCAAGTGGATATGGTTAAGGGTGGGGTCATTGATAATTGCCTTGAGCTACTTCCAGATGCACCAAGTTCATTATGCTCTTCAGTTGCAGAACTGTTTCGCATTTTAACAAATAATAATGCAATTGCTAGGAGCTCAGCTTCTGCAAAAATAGTGGAACCTCTTTTTCTGGTTTTGCTTCGTTCGGATTTTGATTTGTGGGGACAACACAGTGCCTTGCAAGCACTTGTAAATATTTTGGAGAAGCCACAAAGTCTTGTGACTCTAAAGCTTACTCCTAGTCAAGTTATTGAACCTTTGATTTCATTCCTTGAATCCCCATCCCGTGCTGTCCAGCAGCTTGGCACAGAATTGTTATCTCATCTTCTTGCACAAGAGCATTTCCAGCAAGATATAACAACAAAAAATGCAGTTGCGCCACTTGTACAGCTTGCTGGAATTGGAATATTGAATTTGCAGCAAACAGCCATAAAGGCATTGGAAAAGATTTCTACTAGCTGGCCCAAATCGGTTGCTGATGCTGGAGGTATTTTTGAGCTCGCAAAGGTTATTATACAAGAAGACCCTCAACCTCCGCACGCTCTTTGGGAATCAGCTGCTTTAGTTTTGTCAAATATTTTGCGATTCAATGCTAAGTACTATTTAAAAGTTCCTGCAGTTCTTGTGAAAATGCTGCACTCAACCTTAGAGAGCACTATCACAGTGGCTCTCAGTGCTTTAGTTAATCATGAAGGTAATAATGCTTTAAGTGCTGAGCAGATGACGGAATCTGGTGCTATAGATGCGTTGCTGGACCTGCTAAGATCTCATCAATGTGAAGAAGCAGCTGGAAGATTTCTTGAAACTTTGTTGAACAATGTTAGAGTGCGAGAGATGAAGGTTTCTAAGTATGCCATAGCACCCTTGGCGCAGTATTTGTTAGATCCACAAACCAGATCACAGGCCGGCAAGCTTTTTGCAACTTTAGCCCTGGGAGATCTGTCACAGCATGTGGGACATGCAAGAGCCAGTGATTCTGTTTCGGCTTGTCGTGCTCTGATAAGCTTGCTTGAAGATGAGGCAACCGAAGAAATGAAAGTGGTGGCTATTTGTGCATTGCAAAACTTTGTCATGCACAGTAGAACAAATAGGCGAGCAGTTGCGGAGGCAGGTGGAATATTGGTTGTTCAGGAACTTCTCTAGTCTACAAATCCTGAAATTTCTGGTCAGGCAGCGTTGCTGATAAAATTCTTATTTTCAAACCACACGTTACAGGAATATGTATCAAATGAGCTCATCAGATCTTTGACAGGTAGTCTATGACTCTTCTCTTCCCTTTTGGCCTTCTATGTCCTCTTTTTCGAACATGTGTTTGAATTTTATATGAATACTAATTAACTACCTGTTTGCCATAGCTATATTTTCTTTCTTCCTTTCTTTTTTTAACCCTTTGAGATCGAGGTGATAGGAATTCAATTGAGTCAAAGATAAGTATCTGATTTGAGCATTTTGGAAGGTCCATAACTGAAAATTGTGCCATTGTATAATGGCTATGTATATGCATAATGCTTTAAAAAGTATTCTGATGAATTCCTATTGAGGATGGAACTCCTGGTTGGGGGAGAGTTCTTACAAGACAGGAAAATATTAAGTGTGATGTTGACCTGAAGGGGATGTTAATCTTTTTTGGGGGTTTCATTTCTTTCCCTTTTTTTTTCCTTTCTTCCTTTGGTGACGGTTTCCAATATCGAAAATGAGTTAACCATTATTTTATGATGCAGCTGCATTGGAGAGAGAGTTGTGGTCTACGGCAACTATAAATGAAGAGGTTCTAAGAACCTTGAATGTGATATTCACCAACTTTCCAAAACTTCATACATCTGAAGCAGCTACTCTTTCCATACCTCATCTTATAGGAGCTCTTAAATCTGGTAACGAGGCAGCTCAGGAATCTGTACTAGAAACCTTGTGTTTGTTAAAGCATTCTTGGTCAACCATGGCAATAGACATTGCAAAGTCTCAGGCTATCATTGCAGCTGAAGCCATTCCTATATTGCAAATGCTGATGAAAACCTGCCCACCTAGTTTTCATGAAAAAGCGGATAGCCTTTTGCATTGTTTACCAGGTTGTCTGACTGTTATTGTTAAGCGTGGTAACAACCTAAAGCAGACGATGGAAAGCACAAATGCTTTTTGTCGATTGACTATTGGAAATTGTCCTCCTCGACAAACAAAGGTAAGCCATGTCTGTACTTCTTTTACTTTTTTTTTTGTTTGCATGTCTGCCCAAGTCAGGTGCATTTTGGATTTTGGCAGTAGTCTCAATCTAGTTACAAAGAAACTAGAGATTTACATTGTTTTTTATTCAAAGCTGAAGTTAAAGTTGTTTCTGGCCATGGTTAGGTTGTTAGCCACAGACGTCTCCTGAATGGAAAGAAGGATTTACGTGGGCATTCGATGTGCCTTCGAAGGGACAAAAGCTGCACATCATCTGCAAAAACAAAAGTACTTTTGGAAAGGTAGTTTTACTTGCATTCTTCTTTAATTCTATCAAAAGAACGAAAAATAAAAATAATTTAACTTTATCAGGCTCTGTTAAGTGCTCAAGTGGTTGGTCTTCTCAACCTTAGCTTTGATTATTATTGTACTAGTGGATACAATTCTTCATTGCCTTTTAATTTCTCATTGAGAATGTTGAACCTTTTCAGTCTACTTTGGGAAGAGTGACTATCCAGATCGACAAAGTTGTAACTGAAGGAATATATAGTGGTTTGTTCAGCCTTAATCATGATGGAAACAAAGACGGTTCTTCTCGGACACTCGAAATTGAAATTATTTGGTCCAACAGAATCTCAGATGAGGAACTATGATGTCACATCCGAACACGACTTTGATTTAGTAAAGCCGTTAAGTTTTGTTCAGCTTAAATCAGGCGAGGTAAGTACCAAGTTTGCTTGTAATTATTCATGTCCTATGAAAGTTTCAATTTTGTAGCATGAAAAAAAAGGGGAAAGAAAACCTGCTTAATATGCAATGAAAGTGTAAATTATATTCCTTAATCTTCTGTTTGTGTTGGATTAGGGATTCCCACGATTTAGGGAGCTCTAAAGAGCCTTTTTAGAATTTTATTGTACAGGCTAGTCTTACAAAAATACAGTATTTGAAAATGGTTAAGCTTTCCGCACGAAGGTGCTTCTTTATCTATGATACATTTGATTAATCAACTGTATATTTTCCGTTACAAATTCGATTCTTCCTTCTTTTGATTTTGTCTGCTTTTCAATTTTTTTTTAATTTAATCTTATATGATTTGAGGTTTATGTCAATTTACTCGTGATAAAAGTTCTTGAAATGCCCCCATCGTTACCATAAAGTTCACAGAATGATCGGATACAAGATTTCAGTTTCAAACTCACCATCTCTTGAGAATTTGATTCCCGTACAGTAAGATACGAAATAAAATTGAAGCTAATTTTTATATTTAGACGTCTTCACGGATTACTATTCAATGTTCTGATTCTTTCAATGACTAACTTTTTGTATGATTTCAATCAACTAGTTGATCATTCTGCTTTTCTCAAGTTGTTTTCACTTCAAAATAAATTAATTTACTAAAAAAAACCTTTTCAGATTTCTCTAATTTATTAAACAGGAATCTTGAGTTTATCATCTTCGAGTCTACAAGTTTTGCCACCACAAACCATAATTATCATTTTATATTATACATGTATGATGTCATAACACAAATGCAATGAGACACGTATAGAATCGTAATGCTCAATTTGTTACGACCCGTCCCGAGATCTTCCTATAGACTTGAGACGAGACGTGCGTCGATGGCAAACAATAACTAAAAGTCAAAACTTACCATCAAGGCAAACTAAACATAAATGTGCTAAGCAAATATTAAAATTAAATCGACTCATGTACTAGCTGAATTGATGCAAGACGGATAGCAGATAAGCTCATCGTAGGCTCGATCGTCTCTGAAACTCGAAAGCTACCTATGGGGGAAAAACATTTGAAAATAATGAGTTAAAGGGCTCAATGAGTGAAATTTTTAATAAACTAATATTTTCTTCAAAACTACATAACATATAGTAGTTTCTAAATTTATAAAACTGTTCAAAATTAATATTCGTAAAACTGGATACCGAAGATAGTCGTAATTTAATAATTCTAACATTCGGCTGTTGAAACTAGATCAATAAATATACGTACATATATGTACATTGAAAACTTCTCATATACTATATCATAGTGTTAAAAACCACATGTATCATTAATTGGTCATATTGCATGTAAAGCAAAATCATGCATGCAGCATAGCAACTTATACTGAAACTGATCATACGCTCACATACCTGCCTCCAACGGGCTATGCACCCTAACATACGGCCTAAAGTCTATGTGTATGCTAAAGTGAGGCCCAAAGACCAGCTTTCAACTGATAATTGAGGGTACTGTTCTTTAGCGGTTTGAAAATAAACTACTTAAACTATTAACATAATTCTCAAACCTTTCGTAAAACATAAATGTTTCTAAAAATATAACTGAGTCTCTATAATTTTCGTAAATAATATATACTATATCATAAAACCCAATTCCGTAGAATCTGTAGTTAAATATCTAAATATTTATATTTTAGAAATCTAATTCCCAATAATATCATAAATCTTAAAATAGAAAATATTCTAAATCATAAATAGTTTACACCTCGATATCAACTGAAATATAGATTTAATAAAAAATACCTATTAATAATCTCTTAATACTTTTATATGTTAGAAAAATAACATATTGAAAAAAAAATATAAAATGGAAGTTATTAAAATCCCGTGAATTAAATGGAAAATCCTTATATCCAACTCTTCTTTCCATCTTCTTCAACCACTACATAAACATAAACTGAAACCCACAAAACAGCTTTTAGTCTAATGTGTACATTACACCGTTTTTCCCCCTCTCACTCTCATTACCAATTGTTTCAGCCCACAGCTTGTGTAGTGCCCATGATTTTATAAACTCATCTTCTTTCTTTAGCTTTATTTCCTTGTATGCTAAAGGCATCCACAACAATTCCATTATTTTTAGCCATATTGATCGTGTTGGGACTGGGAGGAATTATAAATTATCCTTTCTTACGTATCCCGACTCTGAATCTCTTGTTGATCTTGATTTCCCACGTCTAAAGAATCCTAACTATTTATGTTTTCATGGTCATATTCACGCCATTATTTTCCTCTCCGATTTTACCCCAAGTTAGAACTGGAATTTTTTTTGAATTAGTTTCTCATACAGCAGCTGTGGGATTCGGCTACGATCCCGAATCTAATGATTATAAGGTCGTTAGGGTTGTCAATTACGGCAACTACCCCTCTAGAGTTGAAATATACACTTTTAGCACTGATCAATGGATAGAAATTGATTTGACCTGTGTTTTCGGTTTTCATACTATGAGTAGTTCATTTCAGATGTATCACGAAGGATTATATTACTGGTGGGCAGAAATTCTGGGGAAGGAATATATCCAGTCCTTCGACATGAGCAATGAGGTATTTGGTACGATACCTCTGCCCAGGGACGGATCTACAGTAGGACCAGGGGGGCACGTGCCCCCCTCGATTTGTAGATAAATTAAAAATATATATATGAATTAAAATTAAAAATAAATGTGCCCCCAATTTGTAAACAAATATAATAAAAATATATTATGTTACAAGATCTTAACGTTGGTTCCTTGGCCGGAGGGTATGCTATCCACGTATTGCATTCCAAGTTCGACTCACAGCAAGCATTTCTTGCAATTATTTTTTTTTGTTTTTAGTTATGCCATTCTTTATCAATTTATTATATATATATTTTTTATGTTTTAATTTCATATAAATAAAATAGTTCTATATATTTATCAAATCTATTTTCAAAATCAAATTCATTTTAATTTTAATTTTTAATTTTAATATATTATTAATATCATTTCCAATAAAAATTTCATTTTTTTTTATCTATCTATCTCTATATAATTATTAATACGAAGTGATTTTTTACCTAAAAAACTAAATATTTTAAAATTTATTTGATTTAATTTTCATCAAATTAAATACCAACGATGAATATATAGATTTTATATTTGTAGTTATTAATATTATAATAAATTATTATATATTTACGTGTATTTCATGTTAGGTGGTGGTTTTAATTCGGTTTATGACAGTTTTAAACAAAATCGACTCTAAACATATTAAAAAGAAAAAAAAAATTGTAATTTGAAAATGAACTGCCTATGTGTCGAATCGGTTTTGAACACATAGGCGGTTTAAGATATTGATTTCTATAAGTTTTAGTTATTTTTTTATTCAGTTTCTATAGATTTGACGATTTTTATAAGTTGCAATTCTACTGTGTGCCCCCTCTGAACTTAAATCCTGGATCCGTCACTGCCTCTGCCGGAGAGTTTCGATGGATATAGTGAATTCCAGAAGTTTGGGGGTCTGGAATGGATCCATTGTTATCTTTCATTACCTGGATTGAAAAACTTTCAACATTTGGGGAATGAAAGATTACGATAAAGAATACGGATGGTCTAAGCTGTTTACAGCTTGTTGTCCGGTTTCAACAATTAACCAAATATTCTTGTTTGTGAATTCTGATGAACTTCTCATTGAATTAGCTGAGGGTGAGAAGTTGGTTTCGGTATTGAAAAGACCATGTCCTCTATTAAGAGAGGAAGGTGAGTAGTTTTTCTTCGAGTTCCGCCTATTTTTTAGACGAAAGACTAGGTTTTGTTCTGATGTTATGCATGCTTGGGTATTATTATATCATGCTATGGAAGTGTTAGCTTGGATAATTAGGGTTGAAACTTCACTTTTATAGTCCTTGGAGTGATCATGTTTTCATATTATGTCGTCATGACTCATTTCATTTGAATCCTAGTTTTACAAGGACACGGTCTTAACTCATGTTTACTAGATGAGCTATTTCAAGTATATTTTGTATCACGTTATCTTAATTTGTTGACAACTAGTATAAGGAATATTCTTGGTAATTTGGTCGTATTGAGTACTGACCTTCAACAATGTAATCTTTTTTCCTTGGAAAGGGTGAAGGAGTTTCAATCTATTATCTTTTTCAAAACACAAAATATCATACCTTTTATCTCATTAAAAATAAAATTCCGGAGATTGGACTAAGATTATGAGTTTTGGTCCGAGATACCAAAACCCATAATCGTTGACCGATATTCGGTTTATTTTCCCAATTTCAAGTGAGATATAAAGAGTATGATATTCTGATTTTTTGCTCATCCATCTCTTTTTCAACAATTCCAATTTTTTGAAAAAAAAAGAGTTTTAATCCATGGGTGTGAAGATGTTGTTGCTAAAAAATGGATAGCTTCCACGTAAGCAACGGACTGAAAGTATGAGACGAGTCGGATGTAGTGCGCTGCACTGGAGGTGCTGTGTAGGTGATGTGCTGAGTAGTTGACGAGCACTGTACGTACCTGCACAGGAAAATAAGAGAGCACCGGTGTGGTGCCGGCCTAACACCCTTCGATGCTTAAGTCAGTGCAAGCAGAGCTAGTGTGCCAGAGAGAATTGTGGTAGAGATTAGTTACCTAATGAATGAATTTCTTCTCCTATTTATATGAGAGGAGGTTGATGACATCATCATGCCACGTGTCGCATCGGGATTGGGCCACATGTTGCTTCCCAATGATGTGTCACTTGTTGGTCATGCCACATGTCATCTTTTGATTGGATATCAATATAATGTAGTTGATAACTCTATAAAATAGAGATATTTGGTCCTATTTTAATGCTTATGTGATGATTATTTGATGAACTTTGCTCATATTTTGCATGCTTTGAACTCATTTTGCATAATTCTTTAATAAAGTTTATTTTGAGAAAAAAAACTCGGGTTTTTACCACTTTAATGTATAATTCGGATTGTTCTTGGCTTTCGGTATGTAATAATGTCAATTTGAATGAAAGAAAATCCTAAAAGAATTGAAAATTTCATGCAGGAACAAAGAAAAAATGCAAATTTTACAATAGTGCTGTAGCAGAGCTGCAGCTGTGCTGCAACACACTAAAGCAGAATTGGACAGCAGCAGTATTTCGAACAGCAGCCTTTATAAATCAATGTTTTGGGCCTGTTTCAGCACATCCACGCTTGGTAAATTAAATCCACTACTTTGGGCCCAATTTGGAGGAGATTAAGTCCAAGCCCAAGCCCAAAAGCAAGGAAGAAAAAGGAATTAACCTAAAAAAAAGAAAGGCTGGCAACGTGAGGAGAAGAAAAAAAAGCAGGATGTGAGAACAGAAGGAAGGCAGAACGTGAGAACAACAGGGGAGAGGCAAAACTGAACGTGAAAGGCAAAGACGAATCAAGGAGACGGAAGCAACATCAATTGCTTGAAGAATTCTTTTCGCCATTCGAGAAATTCGTTTACTCTTCCTTCCATTCTTTATTCGTCATTCTTTTAGATTATTGAATTCTTAATTATGTTAGGGTTTGATTTACTTTTGTTTAGTTTAGGTTTTATTATGAACTAAATTTTCTTAGGTTGGAATTGATAGATGAACCCTAAGGGGAATTAGTTTTCACAAGCTTTAATGAATTCAATTTTTATGCTCAATCAATAGTTCGATAATTTTATTCTCTTTGCTTATGCTTGATCAACCTAAGTAAATTGCTTAGTTTAGTTTTAATTCTGAAAAGGTTAAAATTGAATGGAAAAGTATTGATTGATAGGGGTTAACGATTCTTGAAATTGTTTTTAGTAATGCATAGACATATGTAATTACACCCTAAAGCCTAAACCGGTGCATCAAAGCGTATTTTTAATCTAATTTAACCTAGACATAAGAATTAAGTTGGATTAAGAACTAGAATCATGCTAGGCTTAACAAAGTCACATGAACATTTGAGTTTGCTTGCATAAAAAGTGTATTTGTTAATGCAGATTGCTGCAGCCAGCCACAACACTGCTGCAACATTTGTGAATTCTAAGACTTTTTAGGGGGATTCTTGATTTTCCAACCATTCATCTCTACATAGTTTAATCACTTTAATATTCTTGCATATTTTAGGAGTAATTTAAGCCACTTTAGACCATCACATTTATTTTCCTTAATTAATTTAGAATTTATTTATTTAGTTTTGCATAATTTCACAATTTTAGTTATTTAGTTTCATAAATCAAATCACCCCAAATTATCATTGTTTTTATTTTCTTTAAATTAATTGTTAAACACCATTTTAAATCTCTAATCCTCGTGGGAACGATATCTTTCTTATCACTTTATTACTTGTTTGACTGCGTGCACTTGCGTATCACAATTTCACACAACAGTAGTTTTCTTGGTCTTAGATACATAGCCTTATTAGATGACGTAGATGTAGCCTCCTAAATAACGTAGGCGTAGACTCCCAGGTGACGTAGACGTAGTCTCTCAGGTGACGTAGACATAGACTCAGGCGACGTAGACATAGACATGTCGATTGTCCATTCTTTGAACAAATTGAGAAATTCCACGTGTACTAATATAATTTCACCCCACAACAGAGACCCCCTACTCCTGAGTTGAATTGAGATGTGAGTTCAATGCTACTTGGGAGTATTCTTTTAAAGTGGAATTTTGCCTCGGTGATATATCTGAAAATATTCTAAGTGTTAGAAGTTTGTAGCGTGAATTTTCTGCTTTTCCAGTCGTCAAAAACTTGAGAAATACTAAGTATTGAAGCTTGGTAGTTTGAATTTTCTGTTCTTGTCATTTTGGAGTTGGGTTGTATGTCTATGTTATCTGATTCAATCATCAAGTACTTCGCCCCCTATGATTTTAGGAGTAAAATTTACTAGAAAGTAGGGAAATGAGAAAATAAAATTTTTATTTTTCTCTTTCCCGGAGCTCAACAGTTTTTTTTTTTTTTTGATTTGTAGCTTGAAATGAGACTTCGTCATTTTGGGCGTTGTCATCAGGGCTGTGTCAATAGGGCTTTGTCATCAGAGCTTTGTCATCAGGGCTTTGTCAATAGGGCTTTGTCATCATGGCTTTGTCAATAGGGCCTTGTCATCAGGGCTATGTCAATAATGTTTTGTTATCAGCGCCTTGTCATTTGTACTTTGTTTTGGAGCTGTAAAAATATGTTTGACCCCATCCTATGACTAGTTGAACTTTGACCCGAAGACGGTTGACCGTTGACTTTTTGACCTTTGACAGTTGACTCTTTTTTTTTTATGACTTGGACTTTGTCTTGCCTTATTGATTTGTACTTTGTCTTAGACTTGTAAAAAGTTGTTTGACCCCGTCCATTGACTGAAGGGATGATTTACTAAATTAGCGGAATTTTATTTAGTATCAGAAATTAACACTTAATTTAGGATCTATTAACATCATGCAAATTGTGATAAAAACACGAAGAACATGTAGATTCATGCTTAATTTTCAAAAATTAAAGGCCTTTTACTTACATTGAGTAATATATGGAGAATCGGTTGGAGGTTTCTTTACAGCATCAAATCCTCAGCAACACGGATCTTCTACGCTATATAACGAAATCCGATTGTGGGATCGAACTTAAGAAGAAATTGGGAAGAAGAAAAATATTTTCTTCCCAATAATGACTAGGGAATTTCGGCTATGGGGGGAGAAGGGAAGAAGAGAGAGTTCCAACTGCTGGGGTTTATACCCTAAATCTTATGTAATCCATTTAAACTATAAATAAATAAAGGAATTATTAATTAGTAATATTTATATTGTCATTTATTATTAGTTTAATAAATGTAATCCATCATAAGATCCAGAGTTACGTATGATAACTTAAAGTGAGCATATGATGCGGGAAGATTCACTTTAAGTGTAACTCAAATAGTCTGTGGTACATGAATAAAGGTTGGGTGCCTTATTTATGGTAACACCACTAACACGACCCACTTGTGAATTGGCACAAATGATCTCATCTGGATCGCTCATGTAGAGACATGTGAGTGGGGGTGTTGCTGCAATTGAGAATTGTAGTAGACTGGACTAGGATAAACTTACTGTCTTCTGGGAAAGCCGTTACAGAAAGACACTTCGTTTATCAACCGGTTGATCATGTACAAATTGATCTTAATCCTGAGTGGATTACGAACTCCTGTTCGCAAGAGACAAGCCTTTGATTTGCATAGGTGAGAGTGACTCGATATAGTTCGCTCAATATGCCTCCCACTTTGAGGATTGCATCTTGCTTATAGCTGGGAACATAATTACACAAGAATTGGAATTCACTCTTTTCCATATAGGAAAATAGATAAGTAGTTCCCTTATGGACTGATTCGGTCTTGAACAGCGGGGCCCCATATTCCTCTAATCAAGGAAAAGGTTAAAGACGCATAATGGAGATTATGTAAGGTTGTTCATTGGAGAATCAGTTGGGCTTAAGGAACAAGATGTATCATGGAGGTTAATACAGTAAATTACCTAGCCATGGATACGAACTAACTTGTGAAGGATCAAAGTGTAGTTAATGATTATAGCCAATGGACATAACTATGTCTATAGTACTAAGAGTGCAATTCTAGATATTTAGTGGAGTTATCTTAGAGTTAATGAATGAGAATTAATTGATTAAAAGGAGTTTTAATCAAAGGTAATTCTGGATCATTGGAGCTTAGTCCTATAGGTCCATTAAGTCCTCCGAGCTAACGCATGTAATCGGGAATATTTATTAATAAAGATTAATATATTCTTTGGAGAATTGCAATGAATAGAAGAGTCTATTCTATTAATTAAAGGATATTAAATAGAGGAGTCTATTTAATAATTTAATTAATGGTGGAATTAAATAGAAGAGTCTATTTAATTAATTAAATAGAAGAGTCTATTTAATTAATTAAATAGAATAGTCTATTTAATTATAAGAGATTAAATAGAGGAGTCTATTTAATTAAATTAATTTTGTGTTGTCCAAAATTAATGGGGATTTAAATAGAAGAGTCTATTTAAATATTTAATTTGAATTGTCAAATTAAATGAGGAAATAAATAAAAGGAGTTTTATTTATTGGAATAAATAAAAGGAGTTTTATTTAATTATTTAATGAAGTTTTCTTTAAAATAGGAAGAATAAAATGCCCAATATTATTGTTGGAACAATGATATGGGCGTGTGGCCCATTGTAGGCCCACACACCCATTTGGTCAAATTGTTGACCAATAATTTAGCATTTTATTAATTAAAATATATTAATATCTTATTTAAATTAATATGATTAATTTAAATGGAAGATATGGAATAATATATTTAAATTGATATTGATTGATTTAAATAAAAGATATGGGATATATTTTTTGAATAAAATATATTATCTTTATTATTCAAATATATTTTATAATATCTGAAAGATATTCAAAAGATATTTTGGGCCCAAACTTCTCCTATAAATAAGACCCTTGGGGTGATCCCAAAGGTACACCAAAACTTAGAGAAGTTTTAGAAGAGGCTCAAAATTCCTCTCTTCCTCTCCCTCTCTTGCCGCCGCCGGCCTTGTTGGTAGAAGGGAAGAAATTTTTTCTTCCCTTGTTTCCTTTTCCCAAAGTTGAGAGTGCCCACGCACATTCCCTTTTGTGCTTAGTGAGGAAGATCTTTTTGGTGGTCCCAGGATCATAACTATCAAAGAACGAGGAAGAATCAGACACTTCTCGACAAGGGTTAGTTTTCTTTTATGCATTTATATTTTGTTAATATTATACTGCAAGGAAAGATCCGGGGGTTTTCCGCTTGAGAACTCTTTTAGAGGTCTCAATCCCCAACAACACTATGATCGGACCGATCTTTACTTGTATTAATAACAATATGTGTAATTGTCACAGCAATATTGCGGTAGGAGTTGGTCAAAACATGAGAAAGCTGTGAAGAATAATAAAGTCTATGATTGGCAGAAATATTTTGAACTCATAGACTATGTCGTAGGCAAGCATGGAGACTTCATTGTCCCTTGGGGTGATTGCGATTACGTAAGTTTATAATCTATATTATGTTAAATTAGTTATGTTAAATTAGTATTAATAACAATTTGTATAATTACTTCCATTAGGTATACGCTCCAGTCAATATAAAAAAATCTCATTGGATATTGGTGGTCATTGATATGAAACGGTGTTCATGCCTGTACTACGACTCTCTTCCAACTTACTCAACTGAGCAAGAGATTGCAGCAATTATGAAGCCATTTCGGAGTTGCGTGCCATATATTTTGTACAATGTCGGCCTATCTGACAACACCGATCAATGGCCACTACGCCGTGTACGTAACACCCCGATACAAGACAACGGTGTAGATTGTGGTGTTTATACTGTTAAGTTTTTTGAATGTCTTGTAACAGGAAATAATGTAGATATCTTAACCCCTGACCTATTTAAAAAGTTTAGACTAATGTTATCTGCTAAGGTGTGGTCCAACACACCCGTTTTTTAAGTAATGAATTTTTCTTTCTTTTTGTATGCTTTCATTTCTTTTTATCCTAATATTTATATTTTAAATATTTATATAACCAAAATTTAAATATGACCGATCATTGCCTATGATCGGTCCAATATGACCGATCATTACCTATGATCGATTAAATCGGACCGATCATAGGCAATGAACGATCATTCATAAACTAGCCTCTGTCCGTATGATCGGTCAGATTATGATCGGTTCGATCATTGCCTATGATCTTCCATATAGAGACCGATCATGGGCAATGATCTGACCGATCACAATCTGGCCGATCATGCATAAACTAGCCTAAGGCTCTGTCTGAATGATCGGCCAGATTATGATCGGTCCGATCATTGCCTATGATCGGTCACAATCTGACCGATCATAAGCAATGATCGGACCGATCAATTCCTCTTACTTGAACTATCATTCAAGAATAAAAACTTCATTCGCAAATGAACTGATGTACCAATTTACAAGTGATACGAAAGTGGATTATGACATGTTTTCCGGTTATGACCGACTGAACCACACCTCACACAATGTCGTGTTTGAACAGCAATCTCTCCAGATGATAGGATCCTAAGTTTTTTCCGACATCCAATACGTGCCACCATTTTAGGAGGTACCACATTAACTGGATTAAAACCGTCAGAAGATTTATATTCCGACTTGTGTGGAGATGGATTTATGGGCTCGGCATATGCATTCAATAAAAAGTCGGCCGTAAAATAATCTGAGCATAATGTATATGGGCTGACGTTCCGCTCTCTTGCTTCTGCAAGAGCATGTTTGCAAGGCAATCAGTCTATATCAAATAACCGACAACTACACTCCATGGTGTTCAGATCAACAGTCGCAACATAATTATTATCTATGACTTTGAAACGGTAAATCTCGATGGTGGAGACAGACAGCGTGACTGACTTCACATGAGCTATTGAGAGTTGATCCTCTGCATGCTTTGTTAGAATTCCCTGCGTCTTCGACGCTTCAACTCGACGCTCAAAGAACCATTGTTGCAATTTCGCACGAATACCTTCAACCAGTGCAGTAATTGGTAATTCCCTATCATCAACGAATACATTATTGATAGATTCAGCAATATTCGTGGTCATTATACTATATCTGTTTTTTGGGGTATATGCCCTTGCCCATTTATGTAAACCAACTTCATTTTCCAAGTACTCACAGACACCAGTGAACAATGAAAGGGCTTCCCAAAAACGTTTGAAAGTGGACTCTCGATAAGCCTTTGCAGCAAGAAAGAATATCTTGTTGATATTTTCATTTTTAAACTTATGTGTCAAGTTCATGCTAAGATGGTGAATGCATATCCCATGACTCGCTTTCTCGATACTTTTGTGTCTGTCCGATACAAACACCAGATCCGCAATGTCTCCAATTGCAGACTTTAGTTTGTCCAAAAACCAAGTCCATAATGCATTAGTCTCTCTGTCCACGATCCCAAAGCCTACTGGATAAATTTGATTGTTTCCATCTAAGCATGTGCTCACAAGCAATGTGCCCCGATATTTTCCCTTCAAAAAGGACCCATCCAAGGCAATTACCGGTCGTATACATCTTTGAAATCCCCTGATACAAGGACCAAAGGCTATGAAGAGATATTTGAAGTGTTGGTCATCTTCTAATTGTATATGATAAATCGTTCCAGGATTTTCATACTTCACCGCTTCACAATACGACCACAAGAGATTGTAAGACTCTTCATGTGAACCTCTAACAAGCTCATATGCATCCTCTCTTGCTCGCCACGCTTTATCATAAGATATGTTAACACCGTACTCTTTCTGCATGTCGTCCATTATATCTCTCGGTCTATATCTACGACTAGAATTTTCAAGCTTCATCTTAATAATGTCTCCAACCACTTTGCTACTAGCTTGCCTATGATCATGGTTCAATACGGAAAGCGAACATGAATGAACATGTACAAACTTTGTAACACTGAATATGTTGGTACCCTTTAAACACATCGCCCGAAACCTCCACTCACAATTTGGATCAACGCATCCTACAGAATATAGGGTCTTAGTCGATTTTTTCACTTTCCACTCAAAACTTCTTCCGATCGCATACCTAGACAATCTACTTATTAAATCTTGCTTGGAAAGAAATATGCGGCCTACTTCAAACTCCTCCATAGAAACCGTTTGCATTACATTCATCAATGAACTATTTAACTCAAGTGGTTCAAGTTTATTTTTCCCCTTCTTATCATGTACATCCACACGAATACTCGGTTCACAATCATTGACAACATTCCTCTCAAGTTTCACTTTCATAGTATCCCTTCGGACATTTCGGAGGTCAAATGGGTCATCCGATCCTGATAAACTCGTTTCACCTTCATTGACAACATCCCTCTCATTTTTCACTCTCACAGTATCCCTCTGGACATCCCGGGTGTCACATGTGTCATCCAATCCTTGAAAAAAATCATAATCATGTTTATCATTATGAAAATCCCCATTCAGCTTATCCCAATCCATCCTCACATTATCATCATTTGCTAAATCATAGATGCAATATTCCTCAATCCATTACACTGATTTAAGTAAACATTCCCCCTACTACTACCACTCATCTTCTCTCTAGGTTCACAAGATACATATATAGGATCGAGAGGTTCTGAACCCATAATGTAAAACTGTAGCTCCATATCATTTCTAATTTCAAAGGGGGGACAAACTGTTGCAAACTTGTATATGCACTTGATTTTTATTGTAGTCAATGAAGGGTCAGATCCTACAATTACATATAGCCGCTCTACTAAATTTTCATAGCTTATACTTTTATCGACAATTATTCCTCCCAATGTGCCACCAATATAATTGTAACCTTCAGCATCCCAATGTCCACCATAACTAACAAAAATTCTTACAAGTTGCATATACACAAATAGTCAAATAATTATATCAGCGAAATATACTACATGATCGGTCCGATCATAAGGTATGATCGGTCCTGTCGTAAGCAATGATCGGTTCGATCATAAGCAATGATCGGACCGATAATATTCAATGATCGGTCCGATTATGATGCATGATCGAACCGATCATTGCTTACTACAGGACCGATAATTGAATCCTATTTTCTGCCGATCATTTACTCATATGGTCAAAGGCAAAACGAGAGAATGATTTTTCTGTTCTCTAACACAAAAAAATATTATAGCATGAATGAATCTTACCTGTCTTCTTCCTCCTTACGCAAGTTGAGAGAGAAACTTTAGAGTGAGAATGAGAGACTTTAGAGTGAGAGTGAGGGACTTTAGAGTGAGAGTGAGGGAATTTAGAGTGTGACTTTAGGGAGAGAGAGAGAGACTTTAGAGAGAGCACCATGGAGTGGGTAGGTAATGACAAATAAAGCTAAAGAGTTAGGTTTTTTTTGTCTTTTAACACTACAATGACATCAGCATAAGGTCTTATTTAAAAGAAATCAAAAGTTTGGTTTTTAGTTCATTAAATATTATTAATGGAGGTCATATGTGCAATTTTCCCAAACTTGTGTGACGGAATTCACTTTTCATTTAGCCCCCGGTTCGCTGTAATCTAAGATTCCCTTATAAGGGGCATCTAATTACTTTGTTTGTTTGGGGGTTATTTAAAAATATCTGGGTAATTTGAGATTCCCGGCATCTATATTTTCCCATATATGAGGGTATTTGATTACCTTCGAAATCGGGTGCTTTCTATGATTCCCACGAGGAGGTAATCTTCCATTTTACCATTTTAACCCTATTTAATTAGGAAAAGTTGAAATATATATATAAATACTCACATTTTCAACTCCTCCCAGTTTCACGCTCTCTTCTCTCTTTTTTTTTGCCTCGTTTCTTCATCTTGTTGCAAGTGATTAATAATTATTAAAGGCTTAAATTATATTTTAATCAATATATTTTCAAAATATTTTGATAATTCTTAGACTATCATCATGAATATATTTTAATTATTTTTTATAATAATGTATACATTATAAATAAGGGTATTTCGGAGAAAGAACATAAATATATCATATTTCCCTATACAATTCACATCAAACAAACACAGTAATTTACAAATCACCAGGAATCCTCATAAGTTAAACAAACACTGTAATCTAAGATTACCAGTAATCAAATACTCTGGCACTAGATTCCCAAGTATTTGATTACTGGAGGCATCTTAGATTATAGCGAACCAAACGGGGGCCTAAGTGAATCTCTTGTTTCCAAAATTTTGAATTCAAGGAATACGTCAATTTGGTGAATCCTAAAAGTGGGCCTTTTTTAAAGTTAAATTCTGATTCCATTTTCAGATTTGGTCCAATCAAACGCTTATCTCTGCAATCCATAATATTTCATGAATCTGAATTCATAAAAGTGAATCCAAATTTCATACCAAACGGGCCCTAACTTTCCTCAATGATATCTATTCATTTTTAACCGTTAAAATACTTTGGAGGTCATTTTTCCGTAACAAAAGTAGAGAATTTGCAATACCAACATTAAATGTTTAGACTTTTGGCATTATTTAAATTTGTAACTTTCAGATTTCTCTACTATATAAACTCAACCCAACTACACATTTTTTACACATCGTTCATGCTTGATGATTGATTGATGATAAAAGGTAGATTTATAGGTTTTTTTTCCTTTTTTATATGTATTTTTCATTCTTTTTATTAAATTTTATTTTTCTAAATTAAAATTTTAGTTTTAATAATAATCCTATTGATTTACATATTTGCATATCCAGCCAGGTAAGTTGTTTTTTCAAATACTTTATATTTCATTTTTGGATTTTACAAACATTTCTCTCCAAGCCCTAACATTCAAATTCAAAATCATGTTCAACGTTTTAGAATTGTATAATTTTTTCTTTTTAATATTATTAAATTTAAAATTTAAGCATCAAATAAAAGTTTAACGTAATAATGTAGTTAAAAAAACAACTATTATAGTGAGTTATTTTTTATAGTTATGAACTTTAGTTTGTTTTTTATAATTATTAAAATTGAAAGTCATATAATAAATAAATTATCAATATCATTTTGAAATGATTGAAAATCTTATAATAAAAAGTGTTAGTGTAATCCAATATATTTTTTATCTAGAAAAAAAACATAATATGTTTTAAGATGGTTTTATTTAAAAAGAAAATAAACTAGCATCTTATATAGAGATGTTTGTAAACAAATTTATCCCTTTTTAGTGTTTTTTTTTAATGGTTAACGAATTCACTTTTTTTTGTAATGTAATTTATAACTTTTATAGCATTTTACGTTTTATTTATTTATTTTATTAATGTAATAGGTTAAATATTTGAATAAAGAGATAATTATATTTTTAATAAATTTCAATTAATACTACTATTGATTGTATTAAATGAGTTTTTTTTTTTTTTTGAAGAATGTTGGTATTAAATGATTTTAACTAATATTATTTATAACTTATATATTTTTTAGCACCTATTTATTTATAACTTATATGAAGTAAAGAGTCTAATATAATATAATAAGAAGTGGAATAACAATTAGTTTATTATGTTGTATATAGTATATTATTTGCATTCCTAATTTTTTTCACAATTCAATTCAATGAGGATAAATTTTAGAGGTAGAATACAAGAACACCTTCCCATTTTTAATTAATCTCTAAAATACCATTAATTTTCAATTTCACATTGTTTTGATTTATAATAAAAGAGTACAATAAGTACTTAATAAAGTTTTAGATTTATTAATTATATTAAATTTTTTTTGTTATTCACCTCTTATATAAACCGTTATTTATAAAACCATTGCTAATAAAGACTAATCCTATATTATAATATAGTAATTACTTATTAAAAATTAGAATAAAATGTAAAAATACACCATACTCTATATTTTAAAAATGATTTTAAGCATTCTTATATACTTTAAAATTACAAATCATACCATTATGTCAATAAATTTTAATGAAATTGAGTTGCATATTCTAGGCATAACACATGTTTCAATTCGGTAGAATTGACTGGAAACTTGAACATGTGTGTTGCAATTAATAGATCCTACATTTTATTAACAACATGGTTTATTTTATAAATGTTCTATAAAATGTTATGCTATTTTTAATAAATATGACACACATAAAATATACACGGATGCCAAATTTATCAAAACTAATTAATAAATTGACGTGATTTACAATTTTACAAAGTACACACGGATACTTTAAACCGTTTCACATTATATAAAGATATATGATTTAATAATAATCGAAAGTACAAATGTTTGCTTTACATTTAAACTTTGAAATTTATTTAATATACAAATATTCTTATAATTATAGTACACACCAATTATTAAAATATAATGAATTAAAAATTAAAATTGTAACAACCCCAAAAATTCCCAAATACATTGAACACATAAACACAGCGGAAGCAAATAAAATCAACTAACATTCAGTCTTTTATTTCAAAAAAAATCAAATTCAACATAATCCATACCGATCGGTTTTGTTATTTCAAATCAAAACATCTAAATAAAACAACCACAAAACAGTATTTAAAAAAAATAACAAAACAAAGTGTATTCAACATACTTATTTAAAACAAAACGAAAATCATAAACCCAACAAAATCCCAAACAATAAAGGAAAGTCAATCTTGCCGGCATGCAAATCCGTGCCAACCGAATCACCACCACGAGTCTCATCAGCCACCGAGCTTCTTCTTTCCTTTACCTGAAAAAAAAAATAAGTGTATTCAACATACTTATTTAAAAAATAAGTGTTAAATTAAAAATCACGCCATGAGAGATTTTTCTAAGACTTTAAGTCCTTTATCGGTAACTCAACTTCCGAAAACACTCATTCACCCAAAGCTCTCTTAATTAAAACATTCCTCCACAATATCTTTTAATCCTCAAATTAAAAGAATATAAATTTTCGAAACAGTTCTAAACTCCCATTCTCATTTTAAAACTTTTCGATCATTAACTTTCTAATACCTCTAATCTCCTTTTTGTCCGCAAACAAAAAGAGATTATACTCAACAAGGCATTTAAAAACTGTTTTCACATATTTAAATCCTTTTGAGTTTTAAAATATTCTTTTCCATTGTACATATGGAATGAACCTACCCCGTTAAGTGCTATAAAGTTGTGCACAACCGTATAATCTCCCTTAACGGCAAATATTCTTCTTTAAGCAAGGCCTTTGCTTAAAGCGAACCTGCTACCATATTACTCGAGGTATTTAAGTAATATGATCCTAAACATCACTACTATGATGCTCATACGAGTCTAAACTCACATTTTTCGAAAATCACTCATTCTAGGCCAGAAATTCCTTGAAATTAAATTCTGGAAAATCCCCCTTAAAACCACTCTAAAACGTCCCAAAATCACCCAATAAAACATCCTTGGGTCACTTCCAACAACTCCCAACGCTTTACAAGTCTAGAAGCGAAACTAGCCTAAACTAGTGTAGTTTCGCTCCTTTTTCGGGCAATTTAAAGTTTCTAAAAATCTAACTAAATTTCGGCAGCATAACACCTAAAATAAGCCTCCCAAAACAGCACCTAAACATAGAGAATAAGGATCCAAAGTCCAGAACACCATATATACAAAAGCAACTAACCTCCTAGGCTTAAATTTAAACTTAGGGGCACTATTCTTCAAACAAGGTATTCATGGACAGCAACTTTAAGACATCTTAAATCATCCAAAAATATGCATAAACATTTAGTTTCAAGTCCAAAGATCACAAAGGAATAAGTTTTGCATAAATAGATAACGATAGTCACCTAAAGCATGCTTTCATTCAAACTTTAATCATACTTTGCTTTCAATTCATGAATTCTTTAAAACAGCCCATAAACATCCTTAATGTATTTTTAATCACCCAAAATCATGCTAAAATTTCAGAGATTACTTGTAAAGAAAAAGAAAAACGCAAACACGCATAATTTAAAACTTAACAAATTTTTACTCACCTTTTCAAGCTTAAGTTCCAACCTTTGAACTCTGTTCCCAATTTAATTTAAGAACCTGAAAAGGCGCTCAAACTACTCAAAACTACATCCTAAATAACAAAATTTACAAGGGAAAAATACCACGAAGCGACACACGGAGCGACGGCCGAAAACAAGCAAAACAGCCCCCCAAAGGGGGCTGCCTTGCCACGGCAGCAGCAGAATTTCTGCTGCTGCTGCCGCTGCTGCAACAGCAGTGGCTCGGCGGCCCTCCTTCGCGGCTTTCGGCGAGTCGTTTGGCGGTAGGTTTAAACGGTAGGTGGTTTTTTTCAAAAGATCAAGGTTAGGGTTCTTTTCTAGGGTTTCAAAGTTTAAGAACAAGGATGAAGAAATTTAGAAAATATGAAAGTGATTTGTATTGGTGGGTTTCAATTTCATTAAACAAAGAAGGAAAATTTCGAAAACCAAAGGGGAAATCACATTACCTTGAAGCTTTTCTTGAAACGAAAACCCTAGCTTCCTTTCAATTCCACCACCACCTCAAAAACCTAATTCAACAAAAGGAGGAGGATGGGTGATTAGAATTTAAATCCCCGGGATCTCCATTAACGGATTTTTGAGAAGAGAAGAAGAAGAAGAAGAAGAAGAAAATTTTCCCTACCTTGTCTCTGTCTCTGAAGTTCACGTGAAAGAAGAGAAAAAGAATGACCTAATTTTTCCTTCCTTTCCTTGCCTTCCCACGTTTTTGGCCACCTTTTTTTTTTTCTTTTTTTTTTTTTAATCTTTATCTCCAAATTGAAAATAGTAATTATATTTATTCCTGAAAAAGAATAATTAAATATAATTACTAAAGCTTATCCAAAATTTTAAATAAATATTATAAGGAAAAAAAATTAATATTTATTTATTTACTTACCAGAATTACGGGACGTTACAATCCTTCCACCTAAAAAGGCTTTTCGTCCCCGAAAAGTGCTACTGCTCAGGAAAAAGATGGGGATACACCGCACGCATCTCATCCTCGCGCTCCCAAGTAATCTCTTCGTGTGTCTGATTCTTCCATAGAACCTTAACCAAGTCAATGGTTTTGTTCCTCAGAATCTTCTGTTCCTTAGCCAAAATCTCCACCGGTTGTTCTTCAAAAGACAAATCCGCATTTAACTGAACCGGCTCGTAGTCTATCACATGGGAATGATCAGCAATATATTTTCGGAGCATGGAGACATGAAAAACATTATGAACTCCAGACAAGGCTGGTGGCAACGCCAACCTGTAAGCTAAAGTCCCGATTCTCTCCAAGATTTCAAATGGTCCAATGAATCTCGGACTCAGCTTCCCCTTCTTTCCAAATCTCATTACTCCCTTCATCGGAGCTATCTTCAAGAATACATGTTCACCAACTGAGAACTCAAGATCAGTTCTCCACTCCTAACATCTGCATAACTCTTCTGCCGACTCTGAGTAGTTTTCATTCTTTCTCTGATCAATTCAACTGATTCATTTGTCATCTGAACTAACTCAGGCCCCAAAAGTTTCCTTTCTCTAACTTCATCCCAATGAACTGGAGATCGGCATTTTCTTCCATACAAGGCTTCAAAAGGTGCCATCTCAATAGTAGCTTGGAAACTATTGTTATAGGCAAATTCCACCAAGTACAGTTTTTCATCCCAACTACCTCCAAAATCTAGTACACACGCTCTAAGCATGTCCTCCAAGATCTGATTAACCCTCTCAGTCTGTCCATCTGTCTGAGGATGAAAAGTTGTGCTAAACTGCAACTTTGTGCCCATAGCACTGTGCAAACTCTTCCAGAATTTAGATACAAATCTAGTATCCCGATCTGACACAATTTTCACTGGAACCCCATGCAATCTCACAATCTCCTTCAAATACAATTTGGCCCAAGCCTCTACTGAATAAGTTGACTTCACAGGCAAAAAGTGTGCAGATTTCGTCAGTCTATCCACAATCACCCAAATGACATTAAACCCCTTCTGTGTTCTAGGCAAACCACAGATGAAGTCCATAGCAATCTCCTCCCACTTCCATTCTGGTACACTCAAGGGCTTCAAGAATCCATAAGGACTCTTCCTTAAAGCTTTCACTTGCTGACATACAAGGCATCTGCTAACATACTCAACCACATCATTTTTCATTCCAGGCCACCAATAATGTACTTTAAGGTCATTGTACATTTTGGTGCTCCCATGATGAACAGTGAACATCGAGTTATGAGCCTCATTTAACACTTCCTTCCTCAAATTTTCAACATTTGGTACACACAAACGGCCTTTATAAACCAAAGCACCGTCTGAAGCATAAGCAAAATGTCCCGGTAATCCTGTATCAACATCAGCAAAGTACCCCCTGAGACTATCATCTGATTTCTGTGCAACTATAACTCTCTGCCTCAACACTGGCGTCACAGTCAAATTTGCCAACCCCACAGTTATTTCAGAAGTGAGCAGCTCTATATCAGCTCTATCCATCTCCCACTGAAGTCTAGGATGTCTCGTGATCAAAGCTGCACTATGAGACGACTTCCTTCTCAAAGCATCAGCCACAACATTGGCCTTCCCATGATGATACTGTATATCACAGTCATAATCCTTTACTAACTCCAACCATCTTCGCTGTCTCATATTTAATTCCTTCTGAGTGAAGAAATATTTGAGACTTTTATGATCCGTGAAGATAAGTATTTTCTCCCCATACAGGTAGTGTCTCCAAATCTTCAATGCATGAATAACAGCAGCCAACTCGAGGTCATGTGTAGGATATTTCTTTTCATGCTCCTTTAACTGTCTAGAAGCATAAGCTACCACTTTGCCATGCTGCATCAATACACAACCCAAACCTTTCTTCGAAGCATCACTATAGATGGTCAAACCCCTTGAATCATCTGGAGTTATCAGAACTGGAGCTGAAATCAACCTCTGTTTGAGTTCCTCAAAACTCTTTTCACCCTCATCATCCCAATGATAGGCAACACCCTTCCTGGTTAACCTTGTCATCGGAGAAGCTATCTTCGCAAAGTCTTGCACAAACCTGCGATAATACCCAGCCAACCCAAGAAAACTTCGGATTTCAGCCACGCTAGTAGGTCGAGGCCAACTACTAACTGCTTCTATCTTGGAAGGATCCACAGATATACCCTTATCAGACACTACATGTCCTAGAAATGCAACTTTACTAAGCCAAAATTCACATTTGCTAAATTTGGCGTAAAGTTTTTCATTTCTCAATGTAGTCAAAACAATCCTTAGATGTTCAGCATGTGACTCCCTAGTCTTCGAATATACCAAAATATCGTCTATGAACACAATCACAAACATATCTAAGTATTTCTGAAACACTGTGTGCATCAAGTCCATGAAAGCAGCTGGGGCATTTGTCAACCCAAAAGACATCACAACAAATTCAAAATGCCCGTATCTAGTTCTGAAAGCCGTCTTAGGTATATCCTCATCTCTAATTCTCAACTGATGATACCCTGAACGGAGATCAATCTTAGAGAACACAGTAGCTCCCTTCAGTTGATCAAAAAGGTCTTCTATTCTGGGTAAAGGGTACTTGTTTTTTATAGTTACCTTGTTAAGCTCTCGGTAATCTATACATAACCTCAAAGTACCATCTTTCTTCTTCACAAACAGAACTGGAGCTCCCCAGGGTGAAACACTAGGGCGTATAAAACCCAAGTCTAACAATTCCTGCAACTGAGACTTCAACTCTTTCAACTCAGCAGGTGCCATTCTATAAGGTGCCTTTGACAGAGGAGTTGTCCCAGGAATGACATCAATTTGGAAATCCAACTGTCTAACTGGGGGCAATCCCGGTAACTCGTCAGGAAAGACATCAGTAAACTCATTCACAATAGGTACTGACTCAATCCTAACTTCCTCCACTGTAGTATCCACTACATTAGCCAAATAAGACCAGGCCCCTTCTTCAACTAACTTCTTAGCTTGTAACACCGATATTACAACATGTGTTACTTTTCTATTAGACCCCTTGAATTTGAATTCAGTCCCATCAGGACCCTTGAATTTCACCTCCCTCCTATAGCAATCTATTACAGCATAGTTGGCTTTCAACCAATCCATTCCCAAAATGACATCAAAGTCACTCATAGGCAATACTGTCAAGGTGGCAGATACACATTTCCCTAACACACACAAATCATCAGTTTCTACCTTCCTATTCACAGACACAGTCAAGCCTACTGGAGTAGATACAGACAAATCATACTCTAAAGGCACAGTCACAATCTCAGCAAAATCAACAAAAGCAGCCGATATAAAAGAGTGGCTCGCTCCTGAATCAAATAATACAAAAATTGCATGACCCAAAAGAGAAAGTGTACATGTCACTACATTCTCTGCCGCCTCAGCCTCCTTTCTAGTAGTAGCAGCCAATTTCCCCTTCTGAGCATTCGGTTTAGGCTGTTCAACTGCCTTGTTCTTGTTCAATCTACACTCAGAAGCAATGTGTCCCTCCAGCTCACAAGTGAAACATTTGCGAGGTGCATTACAGTTTCCCCAGTGTCTCTGTTTACAGTTCTTACAAAACGGCATCTGACCCTGCTGACTGCCCCACTGAAACTGTCTGCCCTGATATTTCTGGTTGGACTGCCTGTTCTGCTGAAACTGATTTCTGCTAGAACCCTGATTACCCTGTTTCTGACTTGTCTCAACCTCAGCCTTTCTTTTCTGTCCCACTAATTGCTCAGCAACCTCTTTCACAACTGTTTTTCCCCTACTCTTAGGATCTAATGCAATGGCTTTCTTCAAGGCTGATGCATAGTCAGTCGGTTCCAAAGCCTCAAGTTGTCCCTTGAGATCATCATCCAGAGCCATCATGAACCTCTCCAACCTCAACTCAGGTGTAGCTACCTGATATCGTGCAAACTTGGAGAGTCTATCAAATTCCCTCTCTAACTCCAAAACGGACCTGCCATTCTGCTTTAATGCCAGAAACTCAACCTCTCTTGCACTACGAACTCTCTTGGAGTAGTACTTGTCATAAAATAACTCCTTGAACTGATCCCATGTTACATTGTCACCGATGGTTTGCAAAGCTGTCTCCCACCAGTACAATGCATCATCCACCAAACCAAAAGTGCCACAGTTCACCTTCAACCTATCTGGACAGTTAATAAATTTCATAGCTCGCTCCACACGAGTAAACCACCCCTCAGCCTCTTCAGGATCAATAGATTTTCCATTGAACTCACCAGGAGCATACTTCTTGAATTCCCTCAGAAATCTTGCCTCCTCAGTAGTTCCCCCTGATCTCTCTAAAGCCCTCTTCATTTCCTCATACTCAGCCTGAGGAACAAATACTCCCTGCACAGCCTGAGGTACCGGTGCCACTGGTGGGATAGGTGGCTCAGCTTCAGCATTAGGATTTTCAGCTGCTTCAGTCTGCTCATTCTCTTCAAACAACACACTAGGTGTTACATAAGAGTTCACTTCATTTGATGACTCGGCATCACTCTCATAATCGGGATTCACTCCACGGCCTCGACCGCGTCCCCGACCACCTCGACCTCGGCCTCTGCCGCGGCCCCTACCACGTCCTGGCATAGCTAGAGGTGGCATACTGTAAAACAGCACAAATAAAACACATAAGATACAACAATCATTACATGAAGTCATATCTTATTAAAACTTAAAGTTCTTAGTACTCTCATTAATGGCATAAAATAAGAAAAATGAAACCTGGATTGGTTTGGATTTGCGGTCTTCAGAACCATAAGGGCTCTGATACCAACTGTAACAACCCCAAAAATTCCCAAATACATTGAACACATAAACACAGGGGAAGCAAATAAAATCAACTAACATTCAGTCTTTTATTTCAAAAAAAATCAAATTCAACATAATCCATACCGATCGGTTTTGTTATTTCAAATCAAAACATCTAAATAAAACAACCACAAAACAGTATTTAAAAAAAATAACAAAACAAAGTGTATTCAACATACTTATTTAAAACAAAACGAAAATCATAAACCCAACAAAATCCCAAACAATAAAGGAAAGTCAATCTTGCCGGCATGCAAATCCGTGCCAACCGAATCACCACCACGAGTCTCATCAGCCACCGAGCTTCTTCTTTCCTTTACCTGAAAAAAAAAAAGTGTAGCATCATGAGGCTACGCCCAATGAGTAGAAAAATGTTAAATTAAAAATCACGCCATGAGAGATTTTTCTAAGACTTTAAGTCCTTTATCGGTAACTCAACTTCCGAAAACACTCATTCACCCAAAGCTCTCTTAATTAAAACATTCCTCCACAATATCTTTTAATCCTCAAATTAAAAGAATATAAATTTTCGAAACAGTTCTAAACTCCCATTCTCATTTTAAAACTTTTCGATCATTAACTTTCTAATACCTCTAATCTCCTTTTTGTCCGCAAACAAAAAGAGATTATACTCAACAAGGCATTTAAAAACTGTTTTCACATATTTAAATCCTTTTGAGTTTTAAAATATTCTTTTCCATTGTACATATGGAATGAACCTACCCCGTTAAGTGCTATAAAGTTGTGCACAACCGTATAATCTCCCTTAACGGCAAATATTCTTCTTTAAGCAAAGCCTTTGCTTAAAGCGAACCTGCTACCATATTACTCGGGGTATTTAAGTAATATGATCCTAAACATCACTACTATGATGCTCATACGAGTCTAAACTCACATTTTTCGAAAATCACTCATTCTAGGCCAGAAATTCCTTGAAATTAAATTCTGGAAAATCCCCCTTAAAACCACTCTAAAACGTCCCAAAATCACCCAATAAAACATCCTTGGGTCACTTCCAACAACTCCCAACGCTTTACAAGTCTAGAAGCGAAACTAGCCTAAACTAGTGTAGTTTCGCTCCTTTTTCGGGCAATTTAAAGTTTCTAAAAATCTAACTAAATTTCGGCAGCATAACACCTAAAATAAGCCTCCCAAAACAGCACCTAAACATAGAGAATAAGGATCCAAAGTCCAGAACACCATATATACAAAAGCAACTAACCTCCTAGGCTTAAATTTAAACTTAGGGGCACTATTCTTCAAACAAGGTATTCATGGACAGCAACTTTAAGACATCTTAAATCATCCAAAAATATGCATAAACATTTAGTTTCAAGTCCAAAGATCACAAAGGAATAAGTTTTGCATAAATAGATAACGATAGTTACCTAAAGCATGCTTTCATTCAAACTTTAATCATACTTTGCTTTCAATTCATGAATTCTTTAAAACAGCCCATAAACATCCTTAATGTATTTTTAATCACCCAAAATCATGCTAAAATTTCAGAGATTACTTGTAAAGAAAAAGAAAAACGCAAACACGCATAATTTAAAACTTAACAAATTTTTACTCACCTTTTCAAGCTTAAGTTCCAACCTTTGAACTCTTTTCCCAATTTAATTTAAGAACCTGAAAAGGCGCTCAAACTACTCAAAACTACATCATAAATAACAAAATTTACAAGGGAAAAATACCACGAAGCGACACACGGAGCGACGGCCGAAAACAAGCAAAACAGCCCCCCAAAGGGGGCTGCCTTGCCACGGCAGCAACAGAATTTCTGCTGCTGCTGCCGCTGCTGCAACAGCAGCGGCTCGGCGGCCCTCCTTCGCGGCTTTCGGCGAGTCGTTTGGCGGTAGGTTTAAACGGTAGGTGGTTTTTTTCAAAAGATCAAGGTTAGGGTTCTTTTCTAGGGTTTCAAAGTTTAAGAACAAGGATGAAGAAATTTAGAAAATATGAAAGTGATTTGTATTGGTGGGTTTCAATTTCATTAAACAAAGAAGGAAAATTTCGAAAACCAAAGGGGAAATCACATTACCTTGAAGCTTTTCTTGAAACGAAAACCCTAGCTTCCTTTCAATTCCACCACCACCTCAAAAACCTAATTCAACAAAAGGAGGAGGATGGGTGATTAGAATTTAAATCCCCGGGATCTCCATTAACGGATTTTTGAGAAGAGAAGAAGAAGAAGAAGAAGAAGAAGAAGAAAATTTTCCCTACCTTGTCTCTGTCTCTGAAGTTCACGTGAAAGAAGAGAAAAATAATGACCTAATTTTTCCTTCCTTTCCTTGCCTTCCCACGTTTTTGGCCACCTTTTCTTTTTTTCTTTTTTTTTTTTTATCTTTATCTCCAAATTGAAAATAGTAATTATATTTATTCCTGAAAAAGAATAATTAAATATAATTACTAAAGCTTATCCAAAATTTTAAATAAATATTATAAGGAAAAAAAATTAATATTTATTTATTTACTTACCAGAATTACGGGACGTTGCAAAAATAAAACTAAACATACCAACGTGCGAGGCACGTGCTAAAAGTCTAGTCTTAATATATTAAAAGAGAGAATAAGTGGAGAATCTTTACCCTCATTTTATTTATTTATTCTCATACTACTACCCTTCAACTTTCATTTGTTTCTAGAGAAATCCTTTATATTCCTTTCCGTGTCATTCCTCTTATTTACTCCATTCATTTTTCTCATGCAAATATTAGATGAATATATTGAAAATTCCAATATAAAAGTAAAAAGGGGGATGGTTCTTGCATATTGGGCCTTCAAGTACATGAATCGATGTATATTTTACAATTAAGGCATTTTAAGGTGCATTAAAAACTCTCTAAAAAAAAGGTGCATTAAAAACTTGCCACAAACTCCAATGTCTTAATATATATATATATATATGTATGTATCTCTTACATTTGCCCAACTGCACAATATTTTACCACCTTAGCGTATTGGCAGTGACGACTACACTTATCTTCGACTGCGACGTATTGTTGTGTTTGTCGTTGATTAACGAAATGAAAAGGGCAGAAAGAGACTGCATTTAGGATGTCGGTAGGATTTATATATAATTCATTAGTTAATATACTATAATTAACATGTGTATCTTTTGTTTGGATCTTTTTACATTATGTTTAATAGTACAATTTATCAATGTTGATTAAATATTTCTTAATGCTTAAAACTCTGTACTCTTCATTGTTGTTTTTCTTTTGTACTTCTCTTGGGCTAACTTTTATTTTGTATGATAACAAAACTCGATGATCTGACCATATATTGTCACCCGAAAAATTGGGATAAGTTCTAAAATTTGCTTTCAAATTTCCAATCCAACGATGAATATCCGTATGCACAAATAACGAGCATTCAGAGAAGATGAGCTTTCCATCAGTTTCTTTTCAAGTACTGTTCTTTAACTTTTGTTCTGTAAAAAGTTTGAAGGTTGGATCCAACCATATAAAGAAATGAGTTAATATTCCATTGTAACTGTATTTTTCTTTTTGAGAGGCTGGTCATCACATCGCCTATTACCATCTCCATCCCCTCATCATGATCACATTTGCCAATTCTTTAGAACTCAATAAAAAATTTACCGGTCGTGGCTCCTAAAAATAAAAGCAACTAATTCACTTTACAAACAAGATTAGCCACATAATTACTTTCATATTCTATATAACATAATAGATAAATTTTCAGGTAGATACTTTTTGGTTAATATTTGTGATTCATCTCAACTTTAATTAATATTCTTTAGCTTTCATATCATTTTTTTAATAATAAATTATTTTTGTTTTCTTACATAAAAAAGTTATATAATTTTAAAACATGGATTACTTTTCATTATACTGGATTTATACTATGTGTCGTGCAAGCATGTTTCTTTTCAAAATATTAGAATTTAAAATGTGTATAGAGTTTTACTTTTTATTACCTTTATTTTTATGAAGCTATTTAGAGCTGATTCAATTTCTATATAATTATAGATTATAATGTAGGAGGATTATTTCTTAGGAATATAAACATTTAAGGTAATTACTGAAATAACATATTTTTGTATATCAATTATTGAAATGTCATTCTTTATAAATGATTAAAATAGAAAAAAATCGTAAACTTGAACTCCTCAATTTAAATCAGACCGCTTCATCCCTCACATTTGAATCGTCATCGTACTTTGAAACATAAATTAAATTTAAAAAAAGCAAACGTTTAAGAGAAAAGGAAAGTCGGATAGATAAAAGAATGAAACCATAAATGTAAGAAAGAAAATATTCTATTGATATCAAATGACGCTTTGGTCTCACAAATCTGAATTTGAAACGAGAGGTAAGATAGACATTTTTAAAAATATAGAAAGTAAAAGTGGAAGTGAAAGATTTTCCAGTCTTCTAAACTTTTATATATAAAGAGATTAAAAAAAATATTACAAATTGAATTGTTCTTATCCATTAATGATTTATGTTAATATTTATTTTTAAGTTTACAAACCACGTGCAACGCACGTGAGTTCTAACTAGTATATTAAAAATGGGAATAAGGGAGAATCTTTACATACCCTTTTTATCCTCAATTTTTCCATTAAACCCACATGTGTCCCTCTTAATTTTATTTCATTTTTATTTATTTGACTTAAGTGCATTCAGTAAGTTGAAAAAGTTGAAAATAATTAACATGTTTTCATTGTCTTAATCTTTCACAAGTCTATCACATAATTAAGTCAATTACATAACCAAGAGTGAAATGCATGCATCATCCATAAAAAAAATATTGGCATACTTGACGTTCAAAATTATTGTTGGAATTCAAAAGGGCTTTGAGAATCTCAACTATCATCTCAATTATTTAAGCAAAACCAAAACAAAATCTCCTACACATAAATTTGTAAACTTCCATAAAATCTTCTCCTAATTGTACAAAAGTTTGTGGAAGCCTAAATATCTTTTCTTTTGACTTTCAAAACTTTCTTATTTTATAAGTTTATAGTGAAATTTTGTCCTCTTGCTTGATTCTCACTGAAGCCATTATGTGTACAAGAATGATTTTTTAGCCTTTTGATTACCACTCACACTAAATAAGTGTGAAAGAAAATTACTCATTTGTTATAGCTGATAGTAAAGGAGCAAGAGGGAATGGATAATGTTTTGTTTTGTTTTATTTTTTCAAATACATTTGAGTGAAAGTGATATGAATCATGGAGCCTCAAAAGAGATGAATGAGTTTATCTTCACTCAAGAATCAAGAGCTAAGAATTTTCAAAATGAAAGAAGAGCTTGGCTAGAAATGAAGAGAAATGGAAACTTTCCCGAAATAGAAACATTCCAGAAATAGAATATTTCCGGAAATGAAAACTTTCCATATATGGTAATTCGTGGAGAAGATCGAATTTACATTCAAAGGAAGATCAACACCAAGGATTGAAGACTTTATATAAAAATAGAAGTTCCAAGTAGTGTAGGGCTTTAATTTTAGCATTTTTAAATTTCTAGGAGTAGTAGCTTTTAGTTTTGATGACTTATCATGGTGATGTCATGATGAAGTCATCCTTATCAACATTTTATCTCATATTTTCGAAATTAGAGTCATAGTAGGAGTAGGAAACTTGTTTTGCCTATTTAAAGGCTTTATTATTCAATTAATAGACAAATTTGATGAATTAAGAAAAACTAGCCGATTGTGCTTACCTTGGCTGGGAGCCATCTCTCTCAACTATGTAGTCTTGCTTTAGATTGCATGCTTAGGAGCATTCAAGCAACCATGATCAAGTTGTTTGTGGAGTGTTTCGAATCATGGGGTAAGAATTCTTTCTTGTTTTTTGATATTTGATCATCAAGGTATCGTTTTTCCCTTACTTACACCTTAGGTTGTTTCGAATGGCATATGTGGGTTCAATGGTTTGTTATTTTGGGGTCCTTAGTTAAGTTTAAGGGTTTTAAAAGCAATCTCATGGGGTTTTTGTATCATTTGGTATCAAAGTTTAGGCTCAAGGGATATTTCTATCTTACTTGCTTTCTTGTTATTAAAAAAAAAAGTTCCATAATTTTCTTATTAGCCTACTGTTTTCGTTTTTTTAGGGTAGTTCTAGTTTGAGTCTCAGAATTTCGTAAACTACAAAGTTCTTTATCTTTGGGTGTAGTTTATTTCTCATTTGGATCATTTTGTCAAAATAAATTTAGAAGATTGAGAAACAATAAGATCTTTCTAGACTGTCGGATTGTGCTAAAATAAAAATTTCTAGAAAAATGTTCTTCATGTTCTTAATATGTTCTTCATGTGTTCTTGACTTTTTCTTCAAAATCTAGCACTTCAATTCAAAATTATATCCTCAAAACCTTGAAATTGTGTTTTTAGTAAGTCCATCACCATATTATCTTATCTCATCTTACCTAATCTTATCATATCTCATCTCATCTCATCTTAGATATTATCTTATCTAATCTCATCTTATCTCCATCTCATCTTAACTCATCTTAGATATTATTTTAACTTAGATATTATCTAATCTTATCTCATCTCATCTCATCTTTTAACTTATCTTATCTAACTTTATCTCATCTCATCTCATCTCATCTCATCTCATCTTATCTTAGCTTATCTAACCTTTTCTTATCTCATCTTATCTCATCTTATCCATAACCTTATCTCATCTTAACTTATCCAAATTTTGTGTTCTTTTTTTTCATTCCACTTCATTTTGCGTGCACAATACGATTAACACCATTTCAGGTTTGTTGATGTTATTTATGTGTTAACTAGATAGATTGCAGCCAAGCATATTGAGTGAGTGAGAGCATATTCAGCGAGTGTAAACACGAGTGAACTACATATCATTGAGTGCAAACACTTAGGTAGTTCTTGTGAGGTCCATACATATTTTTTTCTTAACATTTTACAGCCATGTCTAATGTGAAGAGAATACAAAAACAATAATACCAACATCATGCTTTAGATTTGAGGACGAAACCTCTTCAAGGGGAAGAGAATGATATGAATCATGGAGACTCAAAAGAGATGAATGAGTTTATCTTCACTCAAGAATCAAGAGCTGAGAAGTTTCAAAATGAAAGAAGAGCTTGGCTAGAAATGAAGAGAAATGGAAACTTTCCCGAAATAGAAACATTCCAGAAATGGAATATTTCCGGAAATGAAAACTTTCCATATTGGTAATTCGTGGAGAAGATCAAATTTACATTCAAAGGAAGATCAACACCAAGGATTGAAGACTTTATATAGAAATGGAAGTTCCAAGTAGTGTAGGGCTTTAATTTTAGCATTTTTAAATTTCTAGGAGTAGTAGCTTTTAGTTTTGATGACTCATCATGGTGTCATGATGAAGTCATCCTTATCAACATTTTATCTCATATTTTCGAAATTAGAGTCATAGTAGGAGTAGGAAACTTGTTTTGCCTTTTTAAAGGCTTTATTATTCAATTAATAGACAGATTTGATGAATTAAGAAAAACTAGTCGATTTTTTGTTTTGCCTTTCAAGGAAACTTGCCTTGGCTGGGAGCCATCTTTCTCAACTATGTAGTCTTGCTTTAGATTGCATGCTTAGGAGCATTCAAGCAACCATGATCAAGTTGTTTGTGGAGTGTTTCGAATCATATGGGTAAGAATTCTTTCTTGTTTCTTGATATTTGATCATCAAGGTATCGTTTTTCCCTTACTTACACCTTGGGTTGTTTCGAATGGCATATGTGGGTTCAATGGTTTGATATTTTGGGGTCCTTAGTTAAGTTTAAGGGTTTTAAAAGCAATCTCATGGAGTTTTCGTATCAGAAAGTGAGAAGATAAATTGAAATTTATCAATATTTTTTAAACAAACTTAAATTAAATTATGTGAATATAAATATTACTTAAGGAAAAATCAATAAAAATAGTGTCTGCCTTGCATTCACCATCTTAATGAAGAAGGTGATAAAATTAAAGGAATGCGAAATAAAAAGAATAGAGAAGAGGAGAAGAGGGGAAGAGAGGAAAACCGGTAAAAGCCGGAAGACTACATTGTTAATTTCTCGTTGTTCCAAAACCTAAACCTATTACATTGTTTATATAGAAAAACCTAACCCTAAATAAATTAGGAAAAGATAAACTAAATAGGAAAAGATAAACCTAATAGGAAAAGATAAACCTAATAGGAAAAGATAAACCTAATAGAAAAATATAATTATCAAATAAAATAAGATAAATAAGGAAAATATATTAAATGAAAATAAACTAAATTTGATAGCTTTTCTGCCGAACCGTCGCCGCGGCCACGAACCATCGTTTCCACGGCATCGTTCCTCATCAAATCTCTATACCCTCCCTCAAGTTGGAGCATGGAGATCACGAAATGCCCAACTTGCGAAATATGATCGAAAAAGAATGGGGGAAAATGTCGTTTCTAATCAAGAAACGCCATAATTCATCTTCAAGTGCAATGGTCGTCGCTGTATCAACGTCAACCATCGCGGTCATCGTGGTTGTTGAGATATCTGCAACATCCACACGGCCGTTTCCAATTTAGAAACACCGTCATTCATCGTTTCAAATATTGAAACGTCTTCATCATCATGGACTCTTCTTGAGTTTCTTCCATGATCGTTTTCTTCAAATTGATGTCGCTTAAGCAACATCTCCACGGTAGTTTCCAATCTAGAAACGCCGTCATTCATCGTTTCAAATATTGAAACGTCTTCATAAGAAACTCTTCATGAGTTCTCGTCATCATTCGGTTATGGTTCCGAAACCCAATTTGTTCTTTGCACAAATATTGCGCATCGAACGTTCATCACCAACGTCTCAAATCAGGAAACGTTGACATTCACTTTTTTTTTTTTTTCAATTTGAAATTCCAAATCTTTAAAAAAAATACCCGCTTGAAAAACTCATCAAGCGACAACACATCATCAACCTTAGCATCACAGTCACCATCTTAACCTCTCAACTCTCGGATGAAGCTTAAAAGACACCGCTGTTCGCAGATGAAACTGTCAGCCAAATGCAATTAACCAAGGCCACCGCTCAAGCAATTGAGCCAATAAAAAAAATAACTCATCTTAAGAACAAATCGGTTGAAGCTACTCCACCGCCTCACTGCCCACAAAAACAAGTTGACGCCACTATGTACAACCTTACATGTTTTTTTTTTCTTTTCTTTTGAGCGCCCCTTTGCACAGCCAATCGACAATATAGAAAACCCAATACATGCATCAATTACCCAGATCAAGTGCCAACCTTTTCACTATGAAATCTCGGTAACCATTCTTTTCTTTGATCTGCTACTTGACTCGTAATAAAATTAAATGATTCAATAACCTGCTCTGATACCATGATAAAATTAAAGGAATGCGAAATAAAAAGAATAGAGAAGAGGAGAAGAGGGGAAGAGAGGAAAACCGGTAAAAGCCGGAAGACTACATTGTTAATTTCTCGTTGTTCCAAAACCTAAACCTATTACATTGTTTATATAGAAAAACCTAACCCTAAATAAATTAGGAAAAGATAAACTAAATAGGAAAAGATAAACCTAATAGGAAAAGATAAACCTAATAGGAAAAGATAAACCTAATAGAAAAATATAATTATCAAATAAAATAAGATAAATAAGGAAAATATATTAAATGAAAATAAACTAAATTTGACAGCTTTTCTGCCGAACCGTCGCCGCGGCCACGAACCATCGTTTCCACGGCATCGTTCCTCATCAAATCTCTATAGAAGGTTGAAATGAATTGTTTTTGGGAGAAGGGTGTCATCTACAGTGTCTTAATGATTTTTTAGTTCTATTTAATGAAATGGTCATAAAAAACATAAAAAGAGTTGTCTACATCTATCATCATAATTAGGGAAAATTTAAAATGATTAACTCCTGGATTGGGGTTGTCGGTTTCAAAGAAATTGGATGATAATTTCCAATTTTCAATTTGGTATATGGTTTGCCTCCTCGATATCCCTCCCCTCTTTCTTTATCTCAGTTGGAAATTGTAATTCATTTTATGTTTCATAATTAATCATCTCTTTAGTCTCTTAGGATTTAAGAAGAAAGTAAAACTATTGGGAAAAAAAAAAGAAGAAAATCAACTTCTCAATCTCAAACAACCATAGTTAAAATTCTATCATTTGATGTTGATCGTTTCCACTGTTCTTGAAATCTGGTTCCAAACAATCTTTTGATTACAGATAGAGGTGTTCATTTTCTCCGTGGAGACCCACTCCGAAAGTGGAGGGGATTTCCCGATCCCAACGGGGATGGGATGAAAAATTTCTTGTTCGAGTTTTGGGGACGGAGACAGGGAATGCCCTCTTCGTCCCCGTCCTTGACCCGACCCCGACCTCGTTATCCGATTAAATCCCCGAAAATAATATATAAACATCAATTATTTTAATTTTTCTATATATTTAAACCTGACTCTTATTAGCCCAACTCTTCTATTAGTTTTATTAAATCAAACTCAATCCCTTAAAAAATATAAAATAAAATGAAAAAACAATATTAGGATTTTTATTTAAAAAATTTAAACGTGAAAATTCTCCGCTAAATTCCTCGTTCCTCATAATTTCTCCGCGGGGAATCCCCGTCCCCGTCCCCGACCTCTTTGAATGGGGAATTTAGCGGGGATGGGGACCGGAAATGGGAGCGAGAACGGGACGGGAAATGCATTCCCCGCCCCACCCCGTGAACACTCCTAATCACAGACTCTCTTGGCCTTGGAATTTTAAACAAAATTTTGTGAAAAATCATCACATTTGATGACCCAGAATTTAATATGGTTCAATCTCTCGGTCGTTGTTGGAGATTCTTTAAGTGGTAATAATTTAAAAATATGATTTTCTTTTTTACCTTTAAATTTTATGAGACTTTTTTTTAAGCTTTCATCCATTTTATATTGTTATCCCTCCTGTTCTACCTAGTTGTTCACGGCGAATAGTAAATATTATTTTTCTTTTTATATAATTTTGAATGTAGTCATCTAATAATTTTAATTTTATGAAAGTTTATTCTTTTGTTAGAAAAAAATCTTTTCTAAATAATGGAGGATTTTTTTTTTATCATAATAAAGAAAAAAAAATTCAAGCTTGGGACAATAATTTGGAGGGAGGACTGTTATAGGTGAAAATATCGCTAAGGGTAAAATGACCACGTGTCGGGCATGCGAAGAGACACGAGGTAATTTCAAACTCTTTCGGCCTACGCATGTCAACCTGGTTATATGAGCGTGCCACGCATGACGGACCCGACCTCCATCACTAGCGGAGGACATACCATCGAGAGAGGTGCGTATAGACGCGGACTCATCTTAAGGAAATATAGACCAAGTGTCCAAGAAAGAAGCTCCGTTATTGCGCTGCGCGTGTCTACCCCCACCTCAGGGTGCATAGGTGCATACCACCTACCTACGCACCTACGCACCTACCTACACACCTAAACCCATTCAATACCCAACACGTGTACCAATCCCGAAGTGACACGTGGCACGATGATGTCATCAACCCAATCTCCTATAAATAGGAGAAGAAATCCATTCATTTGGTAAGAGATTTCTATTACTATTCTACTTGAATTCTCTCTGGCACACTAGCTCTGACTTAAGCATCGGAGGGTGTTAGGCCGGCACCGCACCGGTGTTCTCTTCCTTTCCTGTGCAGGTACCTGCCTAGAACGCCGACGAAGCATCGCACTACCTCCGATTCATCTTACAAATTACGTTTGTTGCCTACGTGGAAGCTTTCCATATTTACGCAACAACAGTTGGCGCCGTCTGTGGGAAGAGTATATAACTAAATTTTCTACCATCTCGAATTTCACACGATACGTAGCTTTGTGATTTTTTGTTTGGGGTGGTAGGTGAAGATTAGCATAGCAACAAACCATATACAAAATCTTACTCAAAATCATCTAGCAGACCTGTGTCTTCAAGTTGTGTTCTTTGGCTTGTTACTCAGCAGACTTTAACTTAACAGAGCCACATAGTAATTAGAATTTCTTATGAAATCATCTTACAGACACACCTACTTGTTTCCCCCCCTTTTGATTTTTAAGGGAATTCAATTTCCTCTTTGAATCAAACAACATAACAGGCCTGTTTTTGGTAGTGTCACTTAGTAGAACCATCACCCAACGAGCCAACATAGCAGACCTTGAATATACTCCGAGATCCCAAAGTATTGGTCCTCTGCACGGTTACATAGCAGAGCTGTTTGATCTCATGGCAGCGGGTTCCCTCTGATTTTGTGTGAAAACAAGCTACCTCGTCAGTTAGCATAGCAGAGCTGTTGAACCTTACGTAGCAGAGCTTAATTGTAGATCTTGGAAATTCTCCGAAGTCCCAAAGTATCGGTCCTCTGCACGATGACATAGCAGACCTCTCTCTTTTTTTTTTATCTTTGAAATTTCAAAGTTATGGACCTCTGCAAGACTACGTAGCAGACCCGCTTCATTTTTTTTTTTTTTTAATCTTTTGATTGTTTCCACAACACAACATAGCAGAGCAGTAAGATTCTTTGCATTCAAAATTACGTAGCAACTCAAAAACTACATGACTGAGCTGCCTGCTATTTCTTCGGTTCAGTGATAACGATTTGTAGCTTCAATTTCTTCTTCATTTCAATGGCTTCTCACTTCTCGGTTTAGCGTTGGAGAAGGATAAACGAAGAATTTCGGTTCTCTTCAAATTGTTTGTAGCTTTAATTCCCGTCTCCCATGGTTGTATGCTAGCAGAGTTTAGTAGGGGAAAAAGGTGTTGAGCAGACTTAATCAAATAAATTCAAAGAAATCTTCCCTCACGAGCAAAGAACTGAGAGCAGATCTTCGTGTACTAAGGATTCACTCACTTCCATTCTTCCTCCCCTCGCCTCTTGACCCTCTCTGCCTCTTCTCCTACGAGCTGAGAAATCGAAAATTGAGAAGTCTCCTTCTTCGTTATCCAGTCATCGAGAAACAGCCTGGTTCTGGTTGTGAACCAAGGAATCATCCATTGCCTCGTTGACCATCTGCCTTCCGTCACCTATTGCACCAGATCCTTCAACAAATCGAATTCATGTAGACTCAAAGCTTCGGATCTGACTATCAATGGCGGTATGGGCATGAGAGTCTCGATCTCTAGGGCTTGAGAGAAGAGGAGATCGAAGAGATAGAGATGCGATTTCACGGATTCTTCATTCAAAATAGGCGTCTGTAGCTTCGATCTGAATCGACCCCTTCGTTTTTCCCATGAATCTCCGTCTAAATCGTTTCACAGCTTCGAATTTCTTCAATTTCATCTTTAATGGCTGCCGTGAATACGATCATGCAGGTGGGTTTCTTCGAATTCGCTTCAAACTCTATCTTGTATGAAGATTTTGGCTTGGATTTGCTTAACCTTCAATTTCGTTCATGGTGGCTGTCACGCGAAGGAAAAACAAAACGCATGTAGCTTCGATGGTCTCCGATTCACGGCTTGATAGTTTCACAACTTCGAAAGTGGTCTTTAATGGCTTCCGAATCACGAGAAGGAGAGGGTAGAACCAGACGACTCTATTGATCTTGATCAGTAGCTTCAATTCCTTTAACTTGACCTTCAATTTTCGATTTCTCCATGGGTTTTTGGAATCAAAGGGTAGGAATCCCGGTTCATGACTGGTTGGTTTGAGATTCGAAGGTGTTGGTTTGTTGAGGGAGAAGGCGAAGATGAAGCTTTGGTATTCGGTTCCCATGGAGTGAGATCGAGGGATCGAGTGAGAGAGCGGAGTAGAGATTGAAAATCAAAGAAGAGAGGGTGAAAAATGAGAAGGGGAAAAATGAGAAGGGGATACGACCCGTCTGCCCGGATCCGTTTTTCCAACGACCCGCGTGCCTTTCTTTGCCAGCTGCCCCTCTTTGTTTTTTTTTTTTTTTAAAGATACGGCCCGTTTACCCTACGACCCGTCTGCCCGTTTACCGCTCCTTCTAGCGCCACTTACGACCCGTCTGCCCGTGGATCCGACCCGGATCTGCGTTTTTTCTTTGGCCACTCGCCCAGCCCATTTGTCTTTTGGGCTGGGCTGTTCACGCCCTTTTTTTTTTTTTTTTTTTTTTTTTTTTCTAACAGCCCTTCGTTGGGCTTTTTCTGGTGAGGCCCAACCCTTCACTTGGGTTGGGCTGTTTCAGCTCCTCCACCCCTTTTTTTTTTTTTTTTTTTTTTTTTTTTTTTTTTTTTTTGTAAATTGCAATGCATTGCTAACTTTTACATAGAAATTAACCGAACTAATTTCGATTTCGCAGGGGCACGCGCTTTCCAACCTTGAGTAAAGGTAGTGAATTCAATCTCCACTCTTGACTCAAGGTAATGAATTTAATTTCCACTACGCCCTTAGCAATTTTTTGACAATATTTTTACTCAGTCGATCCATAAATTTCTCAGATGCTTCTAACAAAATTATTGTTTTCCGTTGTTGACGTGCTTGAATGTTCACAGCTACACTGCTTACTTAGGGAACCAGAGACAACCCATTCCTCTTTACTAAGAGTCCAGGTATGTTTTTGGTCTTTCCCTTATTGTAATTCATTCAAGTAGCGTAGCCTAGTGAGAGTTTTGATAGTAGCTAAGGTAGATCCTTTTCATTCTAGGATGTCTGACAAAGAATCTAGTTACTATACCGGGAGCGCAGCTGAGCATGGGGGGGAAAGTTCTGAGACTGAACAGTCTTCTCCTTCTCAAGATATCGCAATTCAACCCTACCCATCCACCATTACCATTGAACACTTAGAGTATATCAGGGTGAAATATGACATCCCCTCATCCATTAGCTTACGGTGTCCTGAAGAGGGGGAGACGCCCTTCAACCCTCCTGCTGGGGAGGTAGCCTTTTATTTGAAAATGTTCAAGTGTGGGGTTAGACTCCCGCTTCACTACTTCCCTCAAAAATTTCTATTATTGTCGCGCTTAGCACCCGCCCAGCTTGGGCCGAATGGGTGGACTATATTACTCGGGTGCTGGGTTCTTTGGAACCTTAGTAGTGGTGGGGCTCCTCTATCTTACAAAACTTTACATGGTCTTTACCGTCTAAACTCTTTGCCTGGAGGGAATTTCATGTATTACCTTACGGCACGTGGGGAACCAATAGTGGCAAGTCCTTCTTCTGTCAGGAACTGGAAGAATCAATGGTTCTTTGTAGGTGGTGACTGGTTGTCTAATGTTCCTGGACATGATTACGTATACCGCATTCCTAGAAAATTCCGGATTCCTGGTAGGCTCACTTTGAGGTGTCTATGTTAACTTCCCAAATAATTTACTTCATCTCTACCACGTTGCCTCGCAGGAAACAACCGGGAGATTTTTCCTTTTTCCGAATTTGCTCAGTTGGTGATCAATCGGATATTGAATATTCCTATCGCGCGTACGCAGACCACCGCTTCTTCTTCTCACGAAAAGACGACCGATCTCTCCTGGACTTTTTTCAACCTTGTTTCTGGAGGCTGCTTTTACGAGGAAGCCAGGTATGTTTGTTTTGACTCTGCTTTCACATTGTTTCATCATACCATAATACTTTACTTCCTTTTTTAGATATGTCGCGTGCCATGTCGTACATTGAGCAACGTCGCCGCCAAGCTCAGGAAGCTTTGATATGTGAGGCTAACTCTGGTGATGTGCCCGACGAGGAGCATCGTCGTCAGCGAGTGCGCGTCAGGTCACCTGAGGTTCATACGCCTTCAGGCACGGTTGCGGTCGCTTCCTCTTCTCGTGGTACCCGTCGTTCCTTATCTGAGTTTGAAGGTCCTTACGCCCACGGAGAGAGTGAAGATGAACTAAAAAGGTATATTGATAATATTACTACTAACTTCAGGGAAGTTTTGATTAATGACCGGGAGGAAGCAATTTCGATGAGTACGACCCAGGTTGTTCGGTCTTTCCATCCATGAGTCTTTCAAGGTAAACTTTGACATACTTCATGATTCCCTCTCCCTTCCGTTTTTCATTCTTTTTGTGTGTGCTCACACATTATCTTAACTTTTCAGGCGGGGGCTAGAGCGAACCTGGCTGCCCTGAGGGTGCTGAGTGATTGTGAACGCCTTAAAGATGAGTTAAGTGACCGTGACACTTCCTTAGCCGAAAAAGCCCGCTTGCTGCAAGAGGCCTGTGCTAGGAATCAATCTCTTGAAAGCGACTTAGCTCGTGAGAAAAATATTTCTGCTGAGATGTCGGTCAAGTTCAATGATTTGGAGGCAAGGACTCGGGATAAAGAGGAGCTGAAGAAAATGCTTAGAGCTTGTGGAGAATATGACAATCTGGAAAAAGAAATCCTCGTCTATGGGGCCGACTATGCTGTAGGCCGTATATCTAAAAAGTATCCGGACTTGGACCTGAGCTTTGTCAATGACCTACGTTAACGCTCCCTTGCAGTTTGACTGACTTTCTGAGATGTTGCTCCTGCTATGCTTTTCTCTGTCTGATGGGGCATGTCCATCTTTTAACTTATTTATGTTTGTTTCTTTAACTTTTTGACTTGGTATAGGCGTATGATCGCCTTTAGTTGCATTCTCATGCTTTTTTGAATATAACTTCAGTCATTTGGCTTCTTTGGTGAATAAAAATTTTATCCTTTGTTGCCTCTACCTCCTCACTTCTATTTCTCAAGTGTTGTTAGTCTGATGTTGCTGTGTGGCCATGCGTCCTGGATGAACTTAAGATTTTGTTTATCTTAAATTTTGTCCAAGTGCGACTCGTACAAGTCCGGCGCTCCCTAGTAAACTTAGAATTTTATCGTTTTAAATTCTTCTACCAGGTGCCGTTCATGAGAGCCTAGCACTCCCTAGTAGACTTAGGATTTTATCGTTTTAAATTCTTCTACCAGGTGCCGCTCATGAGAGCCTAGCACTCCCTAGTAGACTTAGAATTTTTTCGTTTGAAATTCTTCTACCAGGTGCCAAGTCTTAGCACTCCTTAGTAGACTTAGAATTTTTTCATTTTAAATCCTTCTACCAGGTGCCAAGTCTAGCACTACCTAGTAGACTTAGAATTTTTTTATTTTAAATTCTTCTACCAGGTGCCAAGTCTAGCACTACCTAGTAGACTTAGAATTTTTTATTTTAAATTCTTCTACCAGGTGCTGCTCGTGGGAGCCTAGCACTCCCTAGTAGACTTAGAATTTTTTTCTCGTTTTAAATCCTTCTACCAGGTGCTGCTCGTGCGAGCCTAACACTCCCTGGCAGACTTAGAATTTTTTTTTTTTTTTTTACCTTAAGTTCTTCATTTGTTGATTTTATTGAACATCCGAACATGTAGGGTTCCAGTAATGCCGTGAGTTTATACATTCGAATTTTAAGCTTTGTTCGTCAGTTGCGGCTATGCAGCCCTACATCCTGAGTGAATTTAAGATTTAATTTTCTAAGTCTTGGCTAGTCAGTGTGCGGTGTGCGCCCTACATCCTGGTTGAACTTAGAATTTTAATCAACTTGAGCTTTTTGGTGGTCGATTCTTTTGAACTTTTAATCATGTATGTTCGTGTAGTTGATTCCCCGCCCAAACAGATTACAAAGCTTGAAGCCCCGAATGAGTTGTTCGATTTTAGAGTGGTTCGACCTAGGCTTTAACCAGGGTGTACCCTTGGTAGTAGCTTAGGCCTCCTCCCTTATAATCTTTGAATCTAAATCACTTTTGAAGTAGAAAAGTCATGTTCTAATTTCTTTGATTGTTGAAATCCATACAACATGAAAAATAAAACTTCAACATAAAGAAAAATACATTGACATCACTGATAATAGGCTTTGAGGTGCTCGGCATTCCATGGGTGGGGCAATGCTTTGCCGCTAAGATCAACCAACTTATAGGTGCCAGGTCTCACGATCTCAGTGACTTTGTACGGACCTTCCCAGGTAGGTCCTAGAGCTCCGCTGCTTGCGTCTTTCGTGTTAAGTAGTACTTTTCTTAGCACGAGGTCATCCACCTTAAAGCTGCGTGGTTTGACCCGAGTGTTGTAGTAGCGCGCCGCTCTATTCTTATACTCAGCCACACGGAGACGGGAGGTCTCTCTATGTTCCTCTAACAGGTCAAGACTTAACCTTTGGCATTCTTCATTAGTTTCTGGGTTGAAGTGTTCAACTCGAGGGGAAGGTAGTCCTATTTCAACGGGTACTACCGCCTCTGCTCCAAATGCCAATGAAAAAGGCGTTTCACCCGTGGAGGTCCTTGCGGTTGTTCTATACGCCCATAAGACATTCGGAAGCTCTTCTGCCCAAAGCCCCTTCAAACCTTCAAGCTTGCTCTTTAAGTTCTTCTTAATGATTTTGTTCACAGCTTCGACCTGGCCATTAGCCTGTGGGTGAGCTGGAGAAGACTTGAAGTGTTTGATACCGAGTTCAGTGCACCATGATCTAAACTTTTCATTGTCAAATTGCTTGCCATTATCTGAGACTATGGCATGTGGAATGCCAAACCTGCACACCACGTTCCGCCACATGAAGTCGGTGGTTTTACGTTCGGTGATTGTGGCTAGTGCTTCGGCTTCCACCCACTTGGTAAAATAGTCTACTGCCACTATAGCAAACTTGGTCTGTCCTTTTCCTTGAGGAAGGGGTCCTATCGGTCGACCCCCATTGAGCAAATGGCCAAGGACTTGTGATATTAGTCAAATACTCAGGTGGTTGTCTGGGATCGTAGCAAAACGTTGACACCGGGTCGCACTTTCGACTAAATGACCTGGCATCTCCGTACAAGGTTGGCCAATAATATCCTTGCCTTATGATTTTATGTGCTAACGACCTTCCTCCAGAGTGGTTACCACATACTCCCTCATGAACTTCTTTCATGACGTAGTCTGCCTCATCAGGTAGGAGACACCTTAGTAGTGGTAGAGAAAAACCTCTCTTGTATAGTACATCTCCTCTCATTATATAACGTGTTGCCCGACGTTGGAGCCGTCGCGCCTCTACTTTATCAAGAGGCAATTCACCATCTCTTAAGAATTTTATGATTGGATCCATCCAGGAAGGGGTGGTCAATTGTGCTGCTTTGTCAATGTCCATGGCTTCTAACTCATCTATACTTGAGCTAGGGAGGAATTCGGCCAAGACTGTGCGATTCAACTCGGTCTCGTAGGCGGATGCTAGACGTGCCAACGAATCGGCGTTAGCATTCTCTCGAGCGTGGTATTTGCTTAACTTCCCACCACTCGAATGTGCAAAGAAGTTCTTTCACCTTTGCTAGGTACGCCGCCATTCTTTCCCCCTTTGCCTCGATATTCTTCCATTATGTGATTGACAACCAATTGAGAGTCACTAAAGACTTTGACACGGCTTACCCCCACCTTCCTTGCTAACCGCAATCCGGCCGAAAGCGCTTCATACTCGGCTTCATTGTTAGAAGCCTTAAACCCAAACCTTAGAGCATATTCAATGTGGGCCTGGTCAGAGTGAGACTAGGATAAGGCTTGCTCCGCAACCTTTCATATTGGAAGACCCGTCCCACGTAGAGTGTCCAAGTGGACCCTTCTCTTTGTGGAGGGATGAGTCCCTGGTCCGGAGCAAGCTCTCTTTCAGGGGTTAAGTGTGTTTCCTCTTTTTCGGTGTGAGTTCTGCTATAAAATCAGCCACGACCTGGCCTTTTATTGCGGTTCTCGGCTTATATTGAATATCATACTCACTAAGTTCCACCGCCCACTTCATCAATCGACCTGATGCTTCAGGTTTTTGTAGAACTTGCCTCAATGGGTGATTTGTCAGAACTACAATCCTGTGTGCTTGAAAATATGGCCTCAACCTCCGAGCTGAGGTTATTAAGGCTAGTGCCAGCTTTTCCATTTGTGGGTACCTAGTCTCCGCGTCCACCATGGCTTTGCTCGTATAATATGTAGGTAGTTGGACTCCACCTTCTTCTCTTACTAGAGCTGAGCTCACCGCTGTCTCTGACACAGCTAAATACAAAAACAACTCTTCACCCAGGACAGGCTTGGAGAGTAGAGGTGCGGAGCTTAAGTAATTTTTTAGCTCTATGAACGGCGTTCTCGCACTCCTCGTCCACTCAAACTTACTTCCTTTTCGGAGAACCTTAAAAAATGGGAGACACTTGTCTGTCGCCCTTGATACAAATCTATTCAGCGCTGCTACCTTCCCATTCAAGCTTTGCAATTGTTTAAGGTTTTTAGGAGACTCCATGTCCAGGGCAGCCTTTCACTTGTCAGGGTTTGCTTCTATACCCCTTTGGTGGACCATAAACCCCAGGAATTTTCCTGAAGTTACTCCAAATGCACATTTGTCCTAGGGTTGAGCTTCATCTGGTACCTTCTTAGTACATCGAATGCCTCTTTTAGATCAGAGGTATGTTGGTCTGCCTGGTGGCTCTTGACCAACATGTCATCTACATAAACCTCCATGTTTCTCCCAATCTGCCCAGCGAACATTTTATTCACCATTCGTTGGTAGGTTGCACCTGCGTTCTTCAACCCGAATGGCATAACCTTGTAGCAATAAAGCCCTTGACTTGTCACAAAGGAAGTTTTCTCCCGGTCGGGCTCATACATCTTAATTTGATTATATCCCGAGTAAGCATCCATAAAGGTCATCATCTCATGTCCCGCGGTGGCGTCTACCAGCTGATCAATTCGAGGTAGGGGAAAACTATCTTTTGGACACGCCTTGTTAAGGTCAGTAAAGTCTATGCATACCCGCCATTTTCCGTTAGCTTTCTTCACTAGAACAACATTGGATAGCCAGTCCGGGTAATGCACTTCACGGACAAAGTCTGCCTCTAAGAGCTTTCTTACCTCCTCAGCTATAACTCCATTCCTGGCTTGGTCAAACACTCTACGTTTCTGTCTGACGGGTCGAAACGTGTGATCGACATTTAAACGATGCACCATAATTTTTGGATCGATGCCAGGCATATCTTCATGAGTCCATGCAAACACGTCAATATTTTCCTTCAGAAATTTTATTAAGTCATCTCTCTGCTCACCCCCCCAGTCTAGTCCCGATTTTGACACACCTTTCAGGTAGAAGCGGGACGACTCCATGTCTTCTCGTGGGTGTTGCTCTTTGATCGAACTTCTCTGGTAGTATTACTAAGGGAGGTTGTTCCACCTCTTCTACCAAGTTGGTTGTAGCAGAGCGCCTCTTCCTCGGTATGCTCTACCGCGATCACGTTCTACGGTGAAGTACCCTTCATAGCCAGGTGTAATAACACTCCCGAGAGACCTTTTGTTCCCCTCGATCACCCCTACTCCATTTGCGGTAGGGAACTTCATCATTTGATGATAAGTCGATGGTACGGCCTTGAGAGCGTGGATAGTAGGGCGTCCCAATATGATATTATAAGGCGACAGGCACTCAACCACTTGGAATTCTACCATCTTAGTGACGGTGTTGGGTTCTTCTCCAAAAGTGACCAGAGCAACTCGATACTTCCTTCCGGGATGACCTGGCTTCCCTCAAATCCCACCAAGGGTGCTAGATTTCTTTTCAATTTTTCTCTTCCGATCCCTAACTTTTCAAATGCGCTCAGAGAGAGTACGTCTACCGAGCTACCGCCATCGACCAGGACACGGTGCACTCTCAAGTTAGCTACAATGATTACCACTACCAGAGCATCATTGTGAGGTTGGTGGATGTCAGCGACTTCATCTTCATCGAAATGAATTTTTGCCTCCGTCTCTAGGCATTGTATGGGTGGTGAAGACTTCGAACCTATGTGGGGCGTGACTTGCCTCTCGGGCACTTGCTTTTCTTTTTCTGCTTGACTCTCCGCCCGCTGGTCCACCAAATATAGTTCTTATGTCACCTCCCAAGGGCTTTTTACCACCTCGGTCCTGGTCTTTCTGTTCGGTCCAGGTGTCGCGACCTCCCTTCTCTCCTCATTACGAACTCCTTTAGGTACCCTCTTTGAATTAGAGTTTCAATTTCCTCCTTAAGATCAAAACAATCGGAGGTCGTATGACCGTGATCCTTGTGGAAAAGACAATACTTGTCTTTATTTCTTTTGTTCGATCCCGCTTTCATCCTCGACGGCCACCTTACCAAGTTCTTATCTTGGATCTCCATGAGTAGCTGCTCTGTTGGTATGGTGGTAGGGGTGTATTTCTTGAACTTGCTAGGAGGAAGATTTTGTTTACCAAGTCGATCTTCGATCTTTCTCCTCTTGTCATTTTCATGGCGATCATTCCTCCGGGTAGCATCTTCCGCTCGGTCTTTTCTTTTATGTTAGAGTGTTTGCTACTACCACCTTCTTCTGGAGCTCTTCTTGCACCGAGCAACTCTCCCAGACTCATGTATTTTTGCGCCCTAGAAAGAAGCTCGGTGTATAGTAACCGGGGTCTTTTTGCCTAACGACCATAAGAATTTCTCATCTTTCAATCCCGCCATCATAGCGATCAAGGCTATGTCGTCACTATAACCTTCTACTTTCAAAGCCTCATTATTGAACCTTACCACGTAGTCACGTAGGCTCTCCCCCCCTTCTCGACGAATAGTTAACAGGTGCGTAGCCGGCTTCTTGTGATCTCTTCCTCCGAGGAACTGAGTCACAAAGGACCGCGTAAGGTCTTTGAACGAGGAAATGGACCTTGGCTTGAGTTGTCTATACCATCCTCGTGCGGGGCCTCCTAAAGTGAGAGGGAATGCCCTACACTTGATTGCGTCTCGGACTCCCTGGAGCTCCATCCAGGTCCGAAACGTGTCAACATGTTCAACCGGGTCCTTAGAGCCATCATAGGTGGGCATGGTTGGCATCTTGAACTTAGCGGGTAAATCCACTTCCATAATGTCATCAGTGAATGGGGGCTCTGCCTGCTCGAGGAGGTCTTCCAATGCAAGGGGAGCCTTACCTCGGTACTCCTTCTTCATGTGACCGAGCTCGTCTTGAAGCTTTTTTAGCTCCGGCGCCCAAGGTTGGGTGCTTTCCGCGGTGGACTTCATAACTTCAGTTTGCTCTTTCCTCTTTTGATTCAAAACATCTCGGAGGTCGGATCCTCCCTTCAGCCGAGATTGTCCAGGTCCAGGACGGGACGAGGAAGCACGTTGATTGTTCGTCCTCTGCTTCCCCTTCGAGCCACCTCCTCCGTTGGTTCGCGACTCATCTACATACTCCACATGTTCTTTGCCCTTGCCGTTACCGGGGTTTGATTCTTGGCGGTCGACTACGAACTTCTGATTAAGTATTTCAAGTACCTTTGAAAGGTCTCGATTCACAACTCGAACTTGTTCTTCCAAGGCATCCACCCTCCTATCCGGCAAGGGTTCAACTCTCTCGGTCTCCTCTTCTTGAACCCGGTCTCTGTCCCCACGAGCCGGGTACCTTCTAGTACGAGGAATGTTGTTTTCTACTCCTTCATTACCAGCACGGTGCTCTGTATGACTCCTCCGACTCATTCTTGATGGTAGAGCACTTAGTTATATACTCTTCCCACAGACGGCGCCAACTGTTGTTGCGTAAATATGGAAAGCTTCCACGTAGGCAACAAACGTAATTTGTAAGATGAATCGGAGGTAGTGCGATGCTTCGTCGGCGTTCTAGGCAGGTACCTGCACAGGAAAGGAAGAGAACACCGGTGCGGTGCCGGCCTAACACCCTCCGATGCTTAAGTCAGAGCTAGTGTGCCAGAGAGAATTCAAGTAGAATAGTAATAGAAATCTCTTACCAAATGAATGGATTTCTTCTCCTATTTATAGGAGATTGGGTTGATGACATCATCGTGCCACGTGTCACTTCGGGATTGGTACACGTGTTGGGTATTGAATGGGTTTAGGTGTGTAGGTAGGTGCGTAGGTGCGTAGGTAGGTGGTATGCACCTATGCACCCTGAGGTGGGGGTAGACACGCGCAGCCGCAATAACGAGCTTCTTTCTTGGACACTTGGTCTATATTTCCTTAAGATGAGTCCGCGTCTATACGCACCTCTCTCGATGGTATGTCCTCCGCTAGTGATGGAGGTCGGGTCCGTCATGCGTGGCACGCTCATATAACCAGGTTGACATGCGTAGGCCGAAAGAGTTTGAAATTACCTCGTGTCTCTTCGCATGCCCGACACGTGGTCATTTTACCCTTAGCGATATTTTCACCTATAACATCTATCTTCAAGTATTGACATTGAATAAATAGAATTTGTCTCAAATAGCATAATTTTGAATACTAATTACTAAAATGTCAGAAATTTTTAAAAATTACTCGAATAGCATAATTATAATTCATTAAATTATTGAACTATTTTTCATGGGTATTTAATGAATTTGTATGTTTTTTTTTACTTTTGTAAGTGCAAGTTCAATAATTTATCGAGCTATTTAATTATCTTTCATTATTATTTTCAATAGATTTGTTAGCTTTTTACTTAGTTCAATAAATTATTGAATTATAATTCATTAAATTATTGAATATAATTATGTTATTTAGTAATTTGAAAAATTCTAATATTTCAGTAATTAGTAAGTAAAAAAATGTTATTTCAGTAATTGCCACTTGAATAAATATAGAAACCTTAGTAATAAACGTTACACTTTCATTATTTTTAATATGTATTTTATGAGACTTTTAATTTTAAAAATTCTCGATCGACATGAATATTCTTACAAAACAACCCTTTTAAAAACATTTCTAAATATAACATAAAAACGATGTGATCACGTACAACACATGTTATTTCAACTAGTTAGTTCTAAAAGTTTGAAAATGTCTAATTTAGTTTCTCATATTTTTTTTTAAGTTTTAGTTTATTCCTTCACATTAAAAAAAATATTATAATGTATTTCCTTATGCTTTGATAAAGTTATATTATGGTCATTATTATCAATAATTTTGATGAAATATTACCGTGTCACGTTATCTTATTGACAGGCATGGATTTTTTATTATTATTATTAGACAGACATGGATTTATTATTATTATTATTAGACAGACATGGATTTTGAGCACATGAACGCTAAGAAAGATATAATATTTACTATTTTTAGGTGGGGGAAAAGGTATTAGTTACTATAATTTTATTTATTATTTTTTATTCTATAAATAGTCCAATTAATATCCCCATAAAATATCCACATGATCAATATTAGGAGTGAAAGTAAAACCCCTCACCCCGACTCCGCTTAACCCGCTTTATAAATAGGGCAGAGGTAGGAGGAAAAAATTTCCCCATTTAATATATGTAACGACCCGTTACCAAGTAAGGGTATTTTGGTAATTTCTCAAACCTCAAAATTAAAACCACAAGTTTACTTTAATATTTTTACATGATGTTGATCGTATTGTTATTACGATTCCAACGCAACTGACGGATCATCATTCTGAGTCCCGGTGAATGAGTTATGATCGTTTTAATGCAGTGGTATTTTCGTAATTAATTGAAACCGGGAATAAACCCTAAAACCATCATCTTCCTCTTCATTTTTCCGAAAATCAGCCTCCTTTTATCAAATTTTCATCAATTTTCGCCTAAATGAATGTTGGAGAGTATTTTGGCCATAACTCTCTCATCTGAACTCCGATTTACTCAAGTAAGCTGTCTATTTCGATTGATTTTTCGTTTTCTTTCCATTGAGCTTAGTTTCGTAGTAATCAGGATTATGTAGAAAATATTATGAGCCAAAACCAGTTCAGATCCATTAGGTTTTTATCCGATTTTGATCAATTTATTTTGTAAATTTTTCGTATAGATGTAGAAAGGCTTTTCCTTGCAGTGAGGATGAGATTTGAGAAATGTTTATTCAACTTACAAGAGAGGTTTTAAGATTTCTTGGAAATAAGATTTTTAATTCTTGAAAAAAATTCAAGAATCTAAGGTGAGTAGTTTTGTTAAACTTTGATCGAAATCATGCGCTATTTTCTTTTTCTTTATAAGAACTCTTAAATCTGATTTTGTGAGAATTTGGAGACTTTTTAAGATGATTTTTACATGATTTGGGCTGAACCAATATTTACATCAAATTGGAGTTTAGTGAGAGTACTAAAGTGATTTGCATGCATGCATTTAGATTTGTTGTTACCTATAAATTCTATTATATGTTTTGTTGGATTATTTGATGATTGTAGGATATTTTATACCCTATTTTGGATGCTTTAAGGCCTAGAAAAGCTGCTGGATTTTTATGTTGAAAAGTAGAAACGATAGAGCCTTATGTGGAAATTAGTCCAGTCGAACCCATTTTCTTGGGAGTTTAGGTGGGGGATTAATTTTTTATGATTCTTAAGTGTGTCTAGATGATTTAGGGGCTGTTTAGAGGCCTAAAAAGTTGCTGGAAAAATTTATTAAATTTCTCTATCGATTAGGCGCCGTAAAAGAAGTAAAACCACACTAGTTAGGATAGTTTGGCTTTTTCGAGTGAGTTTTCTTTGGGGAACCTTCCTGTGTCTTATTTTAGGTGTTTTTAGACCCTTTTCACGCTGAAAATACATTAATTCTCCAGATTTTGGAACTTTTGAGTTTTAGCCTATTTAAGGTCAGTTTTAGGAGGAAACGGGTTTTCTGAGCTAGAAACTGGATCTAGGCTTTGTCAAAAGTTCTGGTAGTGATGCTTTCTTTAAATTCACATTATTTGATGCCTTAGATAATGTGGTTGTAGGTTCGCATTAAGTAGGGTCATACTTAATGAAGAATAAACCGTTAATGGGTGAATTAGAGTTGTGCACAACTTAATTACACTTAGCGGGGTAGGTTCATTCCATTTGATCAATGGGAGAGAATAAACTTGTAGGTTCGCTTGTGAGTCTTGCAAACTCATAAGAAGAATAACTCAAAAGTCGAAACGTGGTGACACGGGTTCAATACTTTGAGTGTACAGCTCACTTTAATTGCGAATAAAGTGGAGCTAAGAGATAGGGTAAAAAGAATATAAGAATGAGATTTTCTCTAGAGTTGAGATTATGCCTTGGAAGTTGAGGGATATTTCGAGGTTGTGAGGCCGATTATGGACTTAAGGAATTTAGGAAATTTCTCATGGCATTGCTCATTTAGTAACATAACTACTCATTGGGCGTAGCCTCATGATGCTAAACTGTTTTTTTTTCAGGTAATAAAAAGAAGAAATCTAGCAAATGACGGGATCGTGGATGGTGACTGGTTGGGCTTGGATTTACAAGCCGGCGTGTTTTTATTTCGTTCTTGTTTAGTAAACTATTGGGATTTTATTTTCACTATTGACATTGGATTTCATGTTTTGTTTGTTCCAAAACTCTGATTAGTTTATTTGAATTGTTCTGTTTTAAATCGAGCTCGAATAAAATTTTATTGATGGATTTGTGAAGATTTTATTGTGAACGAAATAAAGTTTGGTTAGTTTTGACTTCAAATGAGAAGTACTTAATTTGAGTTGCTGTTATTTATGTTTCTGCTGCATTTTAGTCAATTTCCATGTTTTGGGAATTTGGGATGTTACAGTTGGTATCAGAGCCCTTATGGTTCTGAAGACCGTAAATCCAAATCAACCACCACTCCACGAACTCGTCGGTGCCAGGTATTTCATTTTTATTTAAAAAGTATTGCCACTAAATGAGAATTTCTAAGTTGCTTTAAGTCGTTTAGATAAGATGTAACTGCAATGTATTGTTGTTAATCTTATTTGTGTTGTTTAGTATATCTCCACTTTCTATGTGTGGATGTGACAAGGACAATGGTTGAGGCCAATGCCAAGAAGTAGGGAACGTGGTTGAGGCCATGGAATTTAACCCCGTTTATGAGAGCGATGAAGAGTCATCGAATAAGGTCAAATCGTACGTTACTCTAGTTGAGGAGAATATTGTAGAGTTTGAGAATCTTATTAGTTATGAAATGGTTTCTTATGTGGTAACCACTCAAGTACCACTTGTTGCTCTAGGGGGATGTATTCCTCAAAATAAGTACGACGATGTGTATAAAACACTTTGTAAAACTGGATGTTTGACTTAGTCGACTCGAATTCTTTGAGCTTATAAGAAATATGCTCTAAAAGAGTTTGACGGTGAGTCTCGGGATCATGATGATGTAGATAAGTACACTTTGTGAGTCCCTGTGGAGTTTCGTTTAAGTGTAGACGAACTAGTAAGAAAAAGACAATTGTAGTCATTTTGACGTTATAGGATAGACGTCTTTTAGTTATTGGGGCTTAAGCCTATTTGGCATAAGTAATTGATAACTCAGTTGAGGATGTCATTTTGAGATCAATGCTTCTGGCTAGTGAGTTTTCTGATATATTTCAGATGGAGTACCTAAATTACCTTAAAGTATACGGGTGAACTTCCAAGTAGAGATTGTTTCAGGTACCGCCATCTTGTTAAAAAAAATAAACTAAAAATGTAGTTTCAGGAGTTGTTGGACTTAGAATCTATACGTACCGGTGTCTCACCGTGGGGATCTCCAATTGTGTTTGTTAACAAAAAAAAGGTATTATGAGACTTTGTATTGATTACTATGAGTTGAATAAGGTAACTATAAAAAAAGCACCATTTACCCAGGATTGAAGATTTATTTGACCAGTTTAAGGGAGCAATGGTGTTCTCAAAGATTGATCTCCAATCAGCTTATCATCAATTGAGAATCAGGAATGAGGATATACCAAAGACAGCATTCAGAACTAGATATGATCACTTTGAGTTTAAAGTGATGTCTTTTGGTTTGACAAATGCTCTGGCTTTCTTTGTGAACTTAGTGCTTACTATCTTTCATAAATACATGGATACATTTGTGATAGTGTTCATATATGATATCTTAGTTTATTCTAAGATTAGAGAGTTACCTGGTGAACATTTGAGGATTGAATCACAATGAGAAATGAGAAGCTTTATGCCAAGTTTAGCAACTGTGAGTTTTGGCTGGATAGAGTTGCATTTCTTGGACATGTAGTGTCAAAAAAAGGGAATATCAGTGGATCCATAAAAAATATAAGCTGTTAGTAGTTGGCCCCGACCTACTTATGTGACTGAGATTCGGAGTTTTCTAGGCTTAGCTGGTTATTATCGAAGGTTTGTGCAAGACTTTGCCAGGATTGTCTCACCTATGACCAAGCTAAATAGAAAGGGAGTACCCTATGTTTGGGATGATGAGTGTGAGCAAAGTTTCGAGGAACTCAAGAAAAGGTTAGTTTCGACTTCAGTTTTGATAACTCCGGATGATTCTGGGGGTTTGACTATCTATAGTGACGCCTCAAAGAAAGGGTTAGGTTGTGTGTTAATGCAACATGGTAAAGTGGTAGCTTATGCTTCTAGACAGCTTAAGGAGCATGAGAAGAAATATCCTACCCATGATTTGGAGTTAGCTGCTGTGATTCACGACTTAAAGATATGGAGGCATTATCTCTATGGAGAGAAGATCCTTATCTTTACTGATCACAAAAGCTTGAAGTATTTCTTTACTCAGAAGGATTTAAACATGAGACAGCGTAGATGGCTAGAGTTAGTCAAAGACTACGATTGTAATATCCAGTACCATCCGGGTAAAGCCAATGTAGTGGCTGATGCCTTGAGTAGGAAGTCAGCTCATAGTGCAGCTTTGCTTGTGAGGCATCCCAGGCTTCAGTGGGAGATGGATAGAGCTGAGATTGAGGTACTTACTTCTGAGGTAACTGTCAGTATGTCCAGATTGACTGTGACACCTTTGTTGAGACAGGATTATTGAGGCACAGAAAACTGATAATAGTCTTCGGGGTTATGTACTTGATGTTGAGACTGGGTTGCCTGGGTACTTTGCATATGCTTCAGATGGTGGATTGACTTATAAGGGTCGTTTGTGTGTACCTGATGTTGAGGGTTTGAAAGGGGAAGTTTTGACAGAAGCGCATAATTCGATGTTTTCAGTACATCCTGGAAGCACCAAAATGTATAATGACATTAAAATGCATTATTGGTGGCCTGAAATGAAAAATGATGTGACTCAGTTTGTTAGTAGGTGCCTAGTATGCCAACGGGTGAAGGCTTTGACAAAATGTCCATATGGTCACTTGAAACCATTAAGTGTACCAGAATGGAAATGGGAAGACATAGCCATGGATTTTGTATGTGGTTTGCCAAGGACACAAAAGGGCTATACAGTGATATGGGTCATTGTGGACAGATTGACCAAGTCAGCTCACTTTTTACCTGGAAAATCGAATTACTCAGTAGAGAATTGGGTAAAGTTGTATCTGAAGGAAATTATGAGACTCATGGGGTACCAGTAACTATTGTATCGGATAGGGACACCAGATTTATGTCCAAGTTTTGGAAGAGTCTTCATAGTGTCATGGGTACTAAGCTACTTTTTTGTACAGCTTTTCATCCTCATACTGATGGACAGACTGAGAGGGTGAATCAGATATTGGAGGATATGCTTAGAGCATGTGTGCTATACTTTAGAGGTAGTTGAGATGAGCAGCTTTACCTTTAAAGCTCGCTTATAACAGTTTTCAGACTACGATATAAATGACACAATTTGAGAATTCGTATGGGAGAAAGTGTAGGTCTCAAGTTCATTGAGATGTGGTAGGAGAAAGAAAACTCTTGAGATCTGAGTTGGTGCATATGAATAATGAATTAGTTGAACTGATCAGAGAAAGATTGAAAACTGCTCACAGAAGAGTTAAGAAGATGTAAGGAGGACTTATTTCCAGTTCTCTGTCTGAGACCAAATGTTTATTGAGATGAGGTTAGAGAGAGAAATATATTGGGACTTGAGTTTTTATAGATTACTAATCAGTTTATCAATGTGATTAGAGGCAGAATAAAAAAAAAACAACTTATTGAGATTTTGGTAAAATAACATAGGACTCTAAGAAACAAAATCTTTGATTTGGTTAAAGTGTTGTAGATATTCCAAAAACATGAAGAAGAAACTTAAGAACGTGAAGATGATATGAGGAGTTTTTATCATCACCTATTTTTCTAAGCAGTGGAACTTTTCGGGGACGAAAAGTCTTTTAAGGTGGTTAGTTTGTAACGACCCGTTACCAAGTAAGGGTATTTTGGTAATTTCCCAAACCTCAAAATTAAAACCACAAGTTTACTTTAATATTTTTACATGATGTTGATCGTATCGTTATTACGATTCCAACGCAACTGACGGATCATCATTCGGAGTCCCGGTGAATGAGTTATGATCGTTTTAATGCAGTGGCATTTTCGTAATTAATTGAAACCGGGAATAAACCATAAAACCATCATCTTCCTCTTCATTTTTCCGAAAATCAGCCTCATTTTATCAAATTTTCTTCAATTTTCGCCTAAATGAATGTTGGAGAGTATTTTGGTCATAACTCTCTCATCCGAACTCCGATTTACGCAAGTAAGCTGTCTATTTCGATTGATTTTTCGTTCTCTTTCCATTGAGCTTAGTTTCGTAGTAATCAGACTTATTTAGAAAATATTATGAGTCAAAACCCGTTCGGATCCATTAGGTTTTTATCCGATTTTGATCGATTTATTTTGTAAATTTTTCGTATAGATGTAGAAAGGCTTTTCCTTGCAGTGAGGATGAGATTTGAGAAAGGTTTATTCAACTTACAAGAGAGGTTGTAAGATTTCTTGGAAAGAAGATTTTTAATTCTTGAAAAAAATTCAAGAATCTAAGGTGAGTAGTTTTGTTAAACTTTGATCGAAATCATGCGCTATTTTCTTTTTCTTTATAAGAACTCTTAAATCTGATTTTGTGAGAATTTGGAGACTTTTTAAGATGATTTTTACATGATTAGGGCTGAACCAATATTTACATCAAATTGGAGTTTAGTGAGAGTACTAAAGTGATTTGCATGCATGCCTTTGGATTTGTTTTTTCCTATAAATTCTATTATATGGTTTGTTGGATTATTTGATGATTGTAGGATATTTTATACCCTATTTTGGATGCTTTAAGGCCTAGAAAAGCTGTTGGATTTTTATGTTGAAAAGTAGGAACGATAGAGCCTTATGTGAAAATTAGTCCAGTCGAACCCCTTTTCTTGGGAGTTTAGGTGGGGGATTAATTTTTGATGATTCTTAAGTGTGTCTAGATGATTTAGGGGCTGTTTAGAGGCCTAAAAAGCTGCTGGAAAAATTTATTAAATTTCTCTATCGATTAGGCGCCGCAAAAGAAGTAAAACCACACTAGTTAGGATAGTTTGGCTTTTTCGAGTGAGTTTTCTTTGGGGAACCTTCCTGTGTCTGATTTTATGTATTTTTAGACCCTTTTAACGCTGAAAATACATTCATTCTCCAGATTTTGGAACTTTTGAGTTTTAGCCTATTTAAGGTCAGTTTTAGGAGGAAACGGGTTTTCTGAGCTAGAAACTGGACTTAGGCTTTGTCAAGCATTCTGGTAGTGATGCTTTCTTTAAATTCACATTATTCGATGCCTTAGATAATGTGGTTGTAGGTTCGCATTAAGTAGGGCCATACTTAATGAAGAATAAACCGTTAAGGGGTGAATTAGAGTTGTGCACAACTTAATTACACTTAGCGGGGTAGGTTCATTCCATTTGATCAATAGGAGAGAATAAACTTGTAGGTTCGCTTGTGAGTCTTGCAAACTCATAAGAAGAATAACTCAAAAGTCGAAACGTGGTGATACGGGTTCAATACTTTGAGTGTACGGCTCACTTTAATTGCGAATAAAGTGGAGCTAAGGCATAGGGTAAAAAGAATATAAGAATGGGATTTTCTCTAGAGTTGAGATTATGCCTTGGAAGTTGAGGGATATTTCGAGGTTGTGAGGCCGATTATGGACTTAAGGAATTTAGGAATTTCTCATGGCATTGCTCATCTTTTAACATAACTACTCATTGGGCGTAGCCTCATGATGCTACATTGTTTTTTTTTCAGGTAATAAAAAGAAGAAATCTAGCAAATGACGGGATCGTGGATGGTGACTGGTTGGGCTTGGATTTACAAGCCGGCGTGTTTTTATTTCGTTCTTGTTTAGTAAACTATTGGGATTTTATTTTCACTATTGACATTGGATTTCATGTTTTGTTTGTTCCAAAACTCTGATTAGTTGATTTGAATTGTTCTGTTTTAAACCGAGCTCGAATAAAATATTATTAATGGATTTGTGAAGATTTTATTGTGAACGAAATAAAGTTTGGTTAGTTTTGACTTTAAATGAGAAGTACTTAATTTGAGTTGCTGTTATTATGTTTCTGCTGCATTTTAGTCAATTTCCATGTTTTGGGAATTTGGGATGTTACAATATATGAGGCGGGGTCGGGTCATAAGAAGTGGCCCGTGGGGCCCATGCCCCGTTTAAGAAACGAAGTGAAGGTCCAGCCCATGCCCACGTCCGGCGTCCCACCACCAGCAAGTCCAGGACAACCCCTAACCCACGGGGATTTTTAATCCCCATACCCTACCCCATCCCCTAATAAAAAGATCGGGGTCGGGTTCGGGGATTCCCCATTAGGGGATCGGGTTCCTCGCGGGGAAAATTCCCCGTTTTACAATTTCATTCTTATTTAAAAATGAAGTATAAAAATGAAATATACATTTAATAAATACATTTTTAAGTAAAAAAGAAAAGATAAAACTAACCATTTTATATTGTATTAGTTAATATAATCATATTTTACATATATTTTTCAATAAATAAAGATAAAAATAAACAAAATATATAAGATATTCTTTAAAAATCGGGTTCGGGTTCGGGGTCGGGGACGGGGGATGTATTCCCATACCCTTACCCTATAATAAATCGGGGGGAAATTTCTCACCCTAACCCTAACCCTTACTCTATAAAACGGGGATTCCCCGCCCCTATAGGGTCGGGGCCCCGCGGGGAATTTTGTCATCCCTACCGCACAACGCTCTCGCTCTTCTTTTTTTTTTTTTTCAATCTCCTTTTTTTTTCTTTTTTCCTTTTGAATCTAAACCCTAGCGCGCTCTCTCTGAGACTAGGGAGGGATCTACAAAATGTGCCTCTCATTGTAATCAAATACAATAATAAGTTATCTTGTTCCCGATATATATGCATTATTGGTTCATTAGTTGGAGATGGTCTTTCCACATACAATTATCTTTCAATGTGTAAGTTTTTTTTTAATATTTAAATGTTTAAAGTTTTTCCATTTATTATCTATTTATAATATATTTTTTTTCTCTTTCAAGTAATGTATTTTTTATGTTTTAATTTCATATAAATAAAAAGTTCTATATATTTTTAAAATTTACAAAATCAAAATTAAAATATAAATTTATTTTTAATTTTAATATATTATAAATATCGTTTCCAATAAAAAAATTCACTTTTTATCCATCTATCTTTTCTATATATAATTATCAATATGAAGTGATTTTTTAACATATAAAACTATTTAAAATTTACTTTATTTAATTTTCACCAATTTAAATAACAATGGCGAATATATAGATTTTATTTTTGTAGTTATTAATATTATATATTTGCATGTATTGCGTGTTAGTGGGTGTTTTAAGTTCGGTTTATGACTAATTTTTTAAAAAAATGATATTATACCGATTAAAAAGAAAAAAATTTACAAATTTTGAAAATGAACTACTTATGTGTCGAATCGGTTTTGATCACATAGGCGGTTTAAGATATTGATTTCTATAAGTTTTAGTCGGTTTTGATTTAGTTTATACTGATTTGACGATTTTTATAAGTTGCAAGTCTACTGTGTGCCCCCTCTATACTTAAATTTTGAATCTATCACTACCTCAGACTTTCAATTTCAATCTTTGACTCTCGCTCTCCATATCTCTTAGTCTCTATCTAAAACAAAAGAATGGAAATATGAATTATGTATATTATTAAATGCATTGTATATGAAATGGAATGGAAATATGTATGTTATTATATAAGATTTATATTTGAAAATATTATAATTTAAAATTACAAAAAAAAAAAAAAACTCTTATTGAAAACGGGCTTTAGAAACCCGTTTTTAATATATGTTTTGTGGAAGGCTTGAAATCTGGTGTTTAAAACCCGACTTTAGACTAGTAAATTTTTTTTTTTACTTGAACACGGGTTTCTAAAATAGGACTTTAGCACATGTGGTAGGCGAAAGTTGAACACGGGTTTCTAAAATAGCTGAACACGAGTTTCTAAAATAGGATTTTGATTACCTGGTATTTAAAAAGTCTTGAAGTCGGGTTTTCAAAACCGGACTTCTCAAAAAAAAATATTTAATTAATTACTTTCAGTTTTTGGACATATTATCAAAAACTTTGAAAAAAAGGGTAAGTCAGCAAAAAAGTCCAATGTTTAGCGCCATAATATATAAAAAAATCTTGAACAAAGTAACCGTTGTTTTCTCACCTGCCACATGCTGATACCGATGAAATTTCTATTTACAAAATTTAAAAGCCCCAACCCAGACTTCACTTTCTTCTTACTAAACCCAGACCCATGAACCAAATTGATTACTAACTGGACCATTCCTATGGCCCAACACACTAGGCTTCCTTCATGACCCAAATTGTCACTTTTAATTCTAAAGAGCCTTTTTAGTTTTTTTTTTTTTTAATAAAGCCTTTTTAGATTTTTATTGTACAAGCTAGTCTTACGGAAACACATCATTTGAAAATGATTCAAGCTTAATTGAAAAAAAAATGATTAAAGCTTTTCCCACAAAGGTGCTACATTATCTATGATACAATGATTAGATGATATACATATTAATCTATTGTATATTTTCAGTTTAATTACAAAATACGTTCCTATGTTTGATTTAGTCTGGTTTTAATTTTTTTTTTTTAATTTAATCTATAAGATTTGAAGTTTTGTGTTAATTTAATTTCTAATAAAAATTCTTGAAATGTCCCCAATGTTACTAAAAAGTTCACATAATGAAGGGATAAGATTTCAGTTTCAAACTCACCATCTTGTGAGAATTTGATTCCCGTACTAATTTTTATGTTTACATTCATCCTCACTTATAAGTTTTAATATCCTGATGTGTATAATTTTGTCAACGAGATTTTTTTATAAACTTTTTCAAACCGACTTTTAATATGACTAGATTTTTACCATGTACGTTGTACATGTATTTCTTCTTATTCTTCATAAAAAAAATAACCATTTAATTTTGAATATAGATTTCTACTTATGAAATTATATAGATTTGCTTTCAACTCTAAAAAAATTGTAGAATCTATGGGGAAAAAATAATTTATTAGAAAGGTAAATTATATTTTTATTTCATCTGGAGTATTAAAAATTTATTAAGTGTTGCACTGAATTTTCTCTCTAATATTTTCAAATCAATTATTTTATTTATTTAATATTATATAATTATTAAATTTTTATTGAAATATTTTTAAAATTGCATAAAAACATTAATGGCTTTTTAAAAAAAGAGAGTTGTATGAAAGTTACAATGTTTTTTTAATTACATCAAATTGAGACTTGAACCTTTGGTACTTCATACTTGTTTCACGATTACATTTTTTTTAGAAAGGTTGAGGCTCCTAATTTTTGAAAAAGAAAAATTATAATTTATAATTTTTTTAAAAAAAGTTGAAATAAATGATATATTAATAGTAGTGTGGATATTTATTAAAAATGAGACAGTATTATTGGCCAAAAAAAATTATCCACTATCCACACTTTTCCTTTATAGTTTTTATATGACTACCAAATTTGTAAAGATAATTATATCAAATAGTATTTTTGTTTTCTTATATAATAGTATTTTATATTTATTATAATATTTTTACGAAATAGTAATTAATCAGTGGCTGATTAAAAATTAATAGCAAAATTTTTATCTGAAATACAACATTTCCGTTTTCAGTTTTTTCTAAATATTGGGGGAAAGATACAGATCTCACAGAAAGCCTCCCTATTGATTTAATGTTATGTGCATAAATGAAACCAAGCACAGGGGTTCATTTTTTCTTTTTTCTTGCTCGCGGCTTGGAAAATATCTATTGATGACAACTATTTTTCCTTAGAGATAGTCAAGAAAACCGAAGCTTTAATAAATATTTAACAATTTTGTGAATTATTGACTCATGGTTATACTAATAGAATTTAAGATGCGCATATGACTATATCTTTTTTTTTTTTTTTTTTTGAACACCAAACACCAAACAACAAAAACAAACAGAGAAGAAATTAAACAACAGGACACCCATCCTGAGCAAGTGGTGAAGAAAGCCACAGTGGGACATCTTCCAACCAAGCAAACGAGCAAGAGGAATCACGAGCATGTTTCGCAATGGTATGGGCGACAACATTCCCACCTCTCTTTATATGGGAGAAGCCAACCAACGAAAGGTCACTAGCCACCTCCAAAATATCTGCAACTAAGAGTGAAAGCTCGGTGTCGTCATCGGACTCACCATTCAAAAGGTTGATCACAGAAAGGGAGTCAGATTCCACCCAAAACTTATTAACACCAATCTCCTTAGCAAAAAGGACACCTTCACGAATAGCAAGAGCTTCCGCGATATCGACACTAGTTGTGATCTTCAAAACTTTGGACAAAACAGCCATGGTCTCTCCGGAGGAATTCCGAACAATAGCCCCAATACCTACCAATCCCATAGAGATGGCTGCATCTGTATTGAGTTTAAACTCAAGATGAGGAGGCCTCTTCCAAATTGGACCATTCAAAACAGGGCGAGAAATGAGCAGCAAAGAGCGCTTAACAGTAGATTGGATCAATTCAAATTCAGCAACATAGCCCTCCGCCCAAACCAACGGGCAAGAAAAAATATAATTATCTTGACCATGTACCACACAGTTTCTTTTGTTCCAAATAGAAAAAGCAATCAGAAAAGCAATGCACATATCCCGACTAGAGAGGAAAGACATAAAAGCCGAAAGCCAATCAATTACATCAATATATTTGTTGCTTTTAAACTTCAACAGAGCGCCCCAATTTGACCAAACTCTTACAGCAGCTTTACACTCCCATAGAATATGAAGCTCTGTTTCAGCACCTCTCTTACAAATCGGACAAGCATTAGAGTCCACCACTTTCCTTTTAAAAAGGTTAGCACAGGTGGGCAATATCTTTGAATAAAATTGAGAAATTTTTAAGACCTACAAATATTCTCGTCTCGATAACGGTCTTCTCTGTGATTTGTTCTGGTTCAATCTTGTTTCCCAATCTTTTTCTAAATAGGAGTGCTCAAATTTCCTACCAACTCTAATTTTAAATATGTCAAATTTTATAAAATATCAAACTCTTAATATTATTTGGTCGTGTCACTATTTGTTTTTCAACCGTATTTATGTGTTGAGATAAAGAGGTGAAAAGAAGAATATATGAAAATGAGAAACATGATAGAAAGTGAAAGTGAAACCAACAATGTAAAAAAAAAATCCTCACATGCAACCAAAAGAGTAGCAAACCTTGATGTCTCATAATCTCTCTTGTCCAAAATCTGGCATGCACACCAATTATCTTTCCCCCATTAATCGTGGTACCTTTGATACAAATTTATAACAATTCATAAGAATACCAAACATCAACCAGTAATAGAATACAAAAAGTTATAGTAAATGAGCAAACCTTTAGGGAAAAAAACTTGTCAATAGAGTTACCTTTCCCTTAATTGATCTGACGTTTTTTTAATATTGTAAATCTAAATTGTTATTAATTAAATTAGAATTTAAGACATTAATTAAATCTAAAATAATAGAGTTGGCTTTCCCTTATCGGCCCATTTTTGCCTTCCAAATATTACATTAATTAAATCTAAAATGTAGAATTAAATATTAAACTAAATTACATGTAATGATATTTTTGTAATTGTTAGAATTAATATAAGGGCATAAGAGTATAAAAATGATTCTAAATTATCCCCACTTTTAATACACTAGTTTTTACAACGTGCGTCGCACGCATAATTTTATTTACAATATATTTTTTTTATGATTATTTCTATTTCTTTTAATTAATTTTTTTTTGTGTACTCGCTGGAATAAGTATAAAAATAATGAGAATGGTAGTAATATTCAAATTTTTATCCTAAATTTTAAAATGAATACTATAAACAATAGAAGAATATAGTTGGTCAAAACATAATAGTGTTTTAGATTTATTAATTAGGATATATATTAAAAAATGTTATTTTAAAAATAATTATAGACACATATAGATTAAAGCTTTGATATTCTCCATATATAAACCGAACACCTAAATTGACTTATAAAATTTGAATTCAACACATATAGTAGTCATTAAAAAATTCTCATACGAATGTCTTTTCAGATTAAAAAAAAAGAAAAAATAAACTCCGATTTCCTTTTCAGTTAATTTTAGATTACTAGCTTATATATAAGCAAACAACTATATCAGGTAAAAATTAGATGTTTTTAAGCATTGAATTATTATTTGTGTTAATATATATATATATATATATATATATATATATATATATATATATATTTAGGTTTAAAAAAAATGAGTAGGGGTGAGGTTAGATTTTTGTTGAGTCTTGTTTCTATTTTGATGAGTGTAACGGGTTCTTTTTTTTTTTTTTGTTGAACAGAGTGTAATTGGTTTTTTTTTTTTTTTTTTTTGAGATTACATCAAAGTGGGGGAGGGGGGACTCGAACCTTCGACCTCAAGGGGAAGGGAGTATATGCCAAACCAGTTGAGCTATGCTCATGTTGGCGAGTGTAATTGGTTTTAAGATAACTAAATATAGTTTGTTAAATTTTAAGTGTTAATTCTATAGATACCCAATTTATATATGTTTATTACATATAAATGTGTGATTGTTTAGAAAAAGCAAAACTGCCCAAATGTAGTCACACGCGCCGGCTGGGGGGAAGAGAAAAGACTGATGTTGCCCTTTTTTAATTAAAAATAATAAAAACACGTTCAGCATTTAACAAACCGTCAGAAGGTTTGAAATCCGTAAATCATGCAATGATTTTAACTGATTTTTTGGATTTTAAAATTGGGTAATTAATAAAATCATAAAAATATAAAGAAACTGAAATCAGAAGAGAGTAAAAAGGGGGATTTTGCTTTTCGAAACCTAAATCTGAGAAAAGCTACGGCGAAAGGAAATAGAAAACGAAAGGAAGACAAAAATGGCGAGGACTCGAGGAAACGTTAATGGTGGAAGAGGGGTAAGTTCGTTATATTTGAAGTGTTGAAAGAGGATATGTGATTTTTAGTTTTTAGTATTGAAAATGAAACCAAAATTCATCAAATGCATGGAAGAGGAAGAGGGAGAAAGAGGAATGAAGAAGAAACCGAAATGCTAGAACCAGAGATTGAAGAAATAGAGGATGAAGAGGAGGTTTCAATTTCAACATCTGTTTTGTTATTCTCTGATTTAATTAGATACATACATGTTCTGGATCTGAAGAAGTGAATGAAGTGATTCAAGTTTTTGTTTGAAAAAAATTACTTGAATCGAAAAAAGAAGAAAAAGACGAAGATGATGAACAAGAAGAAGCTAATCAGGTATTCGTAATTCGTAGTATTGATATAAAAACGTTTATTTAAAATATATGTTTGCTAAAATGTAAACTTCAGATGAAAAACCTGTTAATGTGTTTAGGATTTCTAAGAATAAAAAAGTTTATAAAAAGTAAACATTTACTTATATATACCATATACTAAAACAATATTGATTGAACAAACAGGCAGTGAATCGAAGAAGAAGATAGTGCACCAAAGAAAAGGGGGAAATGAAAGGCAGCTAAAAAAGAAACAAAGGGGGGGAAGAAAAGAAAGAAGTCGAGGAGGAGGAAGATCAACCTCAGATACATACATTGATGAATTTGGATCAAACAACAAAAGACATGAATGGCCGAAGTTTCATATACTTACACAACCGACTCAGGAAGAATAGACTGCCTAGGTTTATTATTATGAAGACTAACTACAGTGAATTCAGTATTTTGAAAACTATGTTTCTGGAAATTTGTGATGTAAACTGATGTGGTTTTGTATTATGTTGAATGGTAGCTTAATTTTAAAGACTATTTTGTCTGTTTTCATAAAAATGTTTATAAAAAATAAACATTTATAAGATATAAATAGGAAGGGTTGCTACCAAGGTCAACTTGTACAGAATTAGAATTCGTTTTCTTCTTATCAATGACAATAGCCACAAAACAAGAATAGTTATAAAAAAGAAAGGATTCAAAGACTAAGACATCATTATCAGATTTAACATCAAGATAAACCCTAAATTTGGATTTCGTAACAAGTTCCATCAATAAGCAATTGGTGTCCGGATCGAAGGGAACTTTACGACGAACCTTCTTGACAAGATCAATAAATGTAGAATTTTGGAAATACATCATAGTTTTGAGTTCGTAGGATTCGTAGACGTGAGCTTCATCCCAACACTCATCGTAAATAATGTCATCAGATGTCGTTCTCATTTTCGTGAAAAAACAAAAAAAGTAGAAAACGATAGAAGAAAACAAGAACGTATAAGAAATGAAAATTTCAATAAAGAACGTATAATTAAAGGAACGTAGAAGATATGAATTACACAGAGAAAATAAAAAAATCATAGAAACAAACTGAACAAGGAAAAAATGATAAGGAAAACATATTAGGAAAAAAAATCGTAACAAAACAATTACAGTTACAAAATCCCTTAATTAAAGGAGACATTCATTACAAAATTAAAAAGGAAACAAATCAATTAAGATTGGGAAGGAGCTAATAAAATCGGAAGGGGCAAGAATGTAAATATCACGCATGGCTGCAACCGTGGATTCCTAAGATTAGGGTGGTTGTTGGGTAAAATTGAAATAAAATATAAACAACCATCAAAAGTGGATTAAGGTGAATTAATGTGGTTATAGGAGCAATTATTTCAAATTTTAATGTGTTTTTTTATAGAGGTTAGTGGTAAAATTATGTAAAATACTTGAGATTTATCACTACAAAAAAACTGCCAATTTGCGACCAGAAAATTGCGACCAACTGGTCGTTTTTCACCTAAAATGCGACCAAAATGCGACCAACTGAGTGGTTGCTAAAAAGCTGGTCGGATTTCAATTTGTGCGACTGCATGGTCACAAAAATTCGACCATATGGTCGCAAAAAATTTTGGTAGCAAAAAAGTCAAACTTTTGAAAATGCGACCAAATGGTCGCATTAAAAGGGACCATATGGTCGCATTTTATCTTCAATAGAAGTGACCATTTGGTCACATAAAAAGTGACCAAATGGTCGTAATTTTTGTGACCAAATGGTCACTTATTGGCTCAGTGAAAATACGACCAGATGGTCGCTTAAAAAGCGACCATCTGGTCGTAATTTATGTGAAAGATGAGTGACCACTTGGTCACATAAAAAAGTGACCAAATGGTCGCATTTTATGTGACCAAATGGTCACTTTTAGTATCAGTTAAAATGCGACCAGATGGTCGCCTAAAAGTGACCATCCAGGTCGCATTTAAGAATTTTTTTTTAATTTAAATTTTAATAATTAGTTAATTAATTATTAATTAATTATTAATTATTAATTACTAATTATTTATTTAATTAATATTAAAATTTCATAAAAAAAAATTGGAATTCAAATAAAAAATATATATATCAAATATTAAAAAAACGTTTTATACAATCGAAAGAATCCTAGAACTACTGCAGGAGGCGGGGGGGGGGGGAGAGGCGTCGATGTAGAAGGGCCGCCGCCTAGAGATCCAAGTCCGCGGCCAAAGCGGATGCGACACAGGCGTCGACTCGTGCCTGTATGTCGGCCTCGACTCGTGCCTGTGTCGGCCTCAATAGTAGCGACTCGAGCAACGAAGTCCTCACGCATAGCCTCCATGTCCGCGCAGCGTTCTTGCTCACCCAGGAGAAGGGCCAGGAACTAGTGCTCGCTCGGTTCCGCCGAGGCCGGGCACATCTCGCATAAAGGCGTCGCCCGTCTGGCCGCGAGCCCAGGAGCCCGACCCATCAGCCGAACCCCTCCAGGACCTCCAAGAACGCCTCTATACGGTCCTCCTGGTCGGTTGCGAGTCCGTGTGGGCAACCCGAGTCAAGGACTCAGTGATAACGTTCCTAAACATTTAAAATTCAGAAAATAAAATGGTTAATATATAATGTATGAAAAATTTTAAAGAAAGAATAATAATTGAAAAAAATATTAAATACCTGAACTTCTTTTCGCCTTATCGTCGACTTAACGTCCCGGTCCTTCTTCGTGTGAAGAACTCCGGTGCAGACTCATCCAGGCGGACTTGGGCGCCCGTGCTTCGCTTCCTAAAAAATCAAATAGTGAAGAATAAAACATAATAAATTAATAAGTAATTGAAAAAAAAACGAGAAAAAAGAAAACGAAAAAAGCGAACGAGGAAAAAAAAGCATACCAATCGACGATGGTGCTCGTCGTGGGTCCGCGCCCCGCCGTGTGTTTTTTACCGGATTCTTCGCCCGGTTGGCCTTATTCCTGCTTGACACCGCCTTGCCCTGAGGAGTGATCAAGCTAGCTAGCGGCCGCGCGTGGTCCTCCGGGCTCATCCACACGGGCGGTTTCTTCGCTTGCCTTCTGCGCGCCTGGAACATGAGGTCCTTGAATCGATCCCGGACGTGGCTGTCCCATAGGGGGAACAATCTACCGTCGGTGATATCGGGATCGATAACAGGAAACTTGCCCTGAAAAATTTGAAATAAAAAATTGTTAAAGTAATAAATTTATTTCTATAAATTTCAAAATTAATTAATTATGAAAATAAATTATGTTTTTACCTTCCAACTATCGTACATCCGACGTTTCTCCGTCGTCGGAATCTTCGTCCCAGATGAAGGTCACTGGGTAGAGGCATGCTCCTGGAGGACCTCATGGAACCGTTTTGAAACAAATGATCGTATCGACGGATGTCTGAAAAATCACAAAAAATTATTGTGCTATATATTAGAAACTATTAGTTAAAAAGAATAAAAAACTTTTTGAAAAATAGTAAACAAAATTACTTACGTTTCAATTAATCTAATTTTAATTTACTTTAATTCCAAGTAATTGATTAGTTAATTTTAGTTTTAATTAATTAATCTTAAGTTTAATTGAATTAATTTTAGTTCAATTAACCTAATTTTAATTTACTTTAATTCAAATTAATTGATTAGTTCATTTTAGTTTTAATTAATTAATCTTAAGTTTAATTGAATTAATTAATCTTAAGTTTAATTGAATTAATTTTAGTTCAATTAACCTAATTATACTTTACTTTAATCAAATGTAACTAAAATTAAGTAATTAAAAAATTTTTATTTAATAATTAAACTAAACTATTTGAATTAATTACCCTACTTTAAATTAATTGATTTAATTAAAGTAATCTAAATTACATTAATTAAACTAAAATTAACTAATCAATTCTAGTGTAATTATAAATTAATTTAGTTTAATTTTATTAAATTAAAGTAAACTATCTTAAATAAACTAAATAAGTAATTAAACTAAATTAGATTAAGTAATTAAATTAATTACTACTTAAATTGAATTAAAGTAAACTAAGTTAGATTAATTAAACCATTAGATTAATTAAACTAAAATTACTTAAAGTAATAAAATTAAAGTAAACTAATTAATTAGTTAATGTAAACTAAACTAATTAAATTAAACTACATAAACTAAAACTCAACTAATTAAAGTAAACTTCTTAAAAACTAAAACTAAGTAAACTCTAAATTCATAAACTAAACTTTAATTTGTTACGAAAACTAACCTCGTGTAATCGAAACCGGGATTGGTGGTTGAGGATTTTCGGTTTAGAGGAAGAATGGGAACGGGAACGGGAAGAAATAACAGGGAACGGATAGGGGAAAGTGAGAAACGAACAAAAAGAGAGGAAGGAAAAGAGAGAGGCAGCGAAGAGGAGAAAAGAAGCAAAGAAGAGAAAGCAGAAACGGGAAAAGGGAAAAAGAAACGGGGGAAAGGAAAGGGAAAGAAATTTAAATCATAATTTGCGACCAACTGGTCGCAAATATGTAATTATGACAGGAAATGAACAGTCACGCGTGTTGGGGCAATTGCGACCATATGGTCGCATTTACAAATATAAATGCTACCATTTGGTCGCATTTAAATAAAAAGCGACCAAATGGTCGCCCAGTTGTCATTACCAAGGCCAGCTGTCTTGTCACGCGTCCCGTCAACGATTGCGACCATCTGGTCGCAATTATGAGATTCACCGCCAATAATTGCGACCATATGGTGGCATTAGTTAAATTAACCGCCATAAATTTCATGAAAATTTAAAGTTACCGCCCATAATTGCGACCATATGGTCGCAATTCCAATTGTATTTTTTAAAAAATATTATTATACTTTTGCACAAATGCGACCATTTGGTCGCTTTTCTCCCAAAACCCTAAACCCTAAACCCTAAACCCTAAACAACCCTAAACCCTAAACCCTAAATCCTAGAATGCGACCAAATGGTCGCATTTCCCTTCTAAATTACTACCATATGGTCACCTTTTTTGTAAAATTGCGACCACCTGGTCGCAAATATTAATATTTATATACTTTTTTTTTATATTGGGTTACTTTCGATATTTACATATGACCAGGAACTCTTGTTTCCATGTTGTTATATTCATTGATATGTTTCTTCATGATTGTCGAGATACATTTTTGTAATTCTTGATTTGGAACTATTTGATTCTAATTAAGAGTTTTTTTTAATACAATATAGATAATTTTATTCTTATTTTTCAAGATAGAAAGTGCTAGAAGGGAACCAAATAGACTATTGAAGATGTACATATTTATATATAATTAATTTGCATCCACATATTCATTGGAAGCAATTCCAACCATAGTCGATATAAACATGTCAAAGTCGAAATCAAGAGGAATCTTTCTTATAATAAAAAAAAAAAGTTAATTTCAATTTCATCGTATTTCGTCATCTTTTGATTTTAAGTTTGGTCTATTGCTTTATTCATAATTGTAAATGCTTTACTTGAACAAAAAAGAGTCACACGACTATATTCAACTAGAGGTTTAAGAGAAATATAATTATTCTCTCTTTGTATGGAAATTCAGATATTTTCAAGACGAGGTTAAATATTATTATTTACTCTACACAAATTTTAGAACAATCTAAAGGCGTTTAGATAGCTTATTGATCTTGAAGAGTTTTTATATTAATTGAAAGTGAATAATTTTTATTTAATTGACATTATTATTATTGTTAAGAAATGTAATCAATAAAATTAACCACATCTTGAAATTTTGGAATTATTGGTAATTTTTTCAATCATCTATTCTTATTTTTATTTTTTCTTTTCTAAAAGCTTATAATGTAATTTTATTTTATGAACAAATAAAATAAGACAAAAAATTCCACGTGCATCTCGCACGTGTTAAAAAACGCTTATTTATAAATAATTGGTCATATAAAATCATATAATTTGCGACCATCCGGTCACTTTCTAATGTGACCATATGGTAGCTTAATTCCCGGCAAAATTTTAAGCTACCACTCCCCAAAAAAGGTCACAAAATTGCGACCAGATGGTCACTTTCAATTGTGACCACTTGGTAGCTTTTTTCCCTCCAAAATTACGCGCCATTTTTTGCTACCAAGACATATTTTAGTCACCAAAATTGCGACCAGGTGGTCACTTTCAATTGTGACCACTTGGTAGCTTTTTCCCTCCAAAATTACGCGCCATTTTTTGCTACCAAGACATATTTTAGTCACAAAAATTGCGACCAGGTGGTCACTTTCAATTGTGACCACTTGGTAGCTTTTTTCCCTCCAAAATTACGCGCCATTTTTTGCTACCAAGACATATTTTAGTCACAAAAATTGCGACCAGGTGGTCACTTTTAATTGTGACCATTTGGTAGCTTTTTTCCCTCCAAAATTACGCGCCATTTTTTGCTACCAAGGCATATTTTAGTCACAAAAATGCGACCAGATGGTCGTTTTTTAAGGTGACCAACTGGTCGCTTCTTTTGCGCCATAATTTCGCGCCATTTTTTATGACGACTTCTACTTTTGGTCGCAATCTGGTCGCAAAAAAAGTGACCAGATGGTCACTTAAAGTCAACCTTCAAATAAAGTGACCAACTGGTCACTTTAAAGCTACCACTTTTTTTTGTCGCAAATTTTTGGTCGCATTTTGGCAGTTTTTTTGTAGTGTATTGGGAATCATAATTAATGAATTAAGAGAGGTAGAATAAATAATTTAGAATAGTCAAGAAGTGAAATTACTTTGATATTAATATAATTTTCATTTCAATAAATTGAGGAATGTTTCAAACATTTTCGAAAAAATTAAATCAGATTAAAATTTGAACTCAAACTCTTAATTTAATGAAACAAATTGAATTAAGATTTATAATTAGATTTAGAGGGGAAATCAAATCTTAATAATTAAAACTCAATTCAAATATTCATTCAATTCAATTAAAAATAATTAATTTAAATTTAGAATTTTCAATCCAATCTCAATTAATTAATTTTAATTAAATTAAGAGAATTTATTTAGATAACAAATCAAAACTAGCATGAAAATCAAATCCTTGCTTAACATTTTTTTTTTTAATTTTGAATTAAAAATTTCCTCTTTCTTTTTAGTTGTGGTCTTCGTTTTATTTTATTTCTTTTCTTTTTCTCCGCCTTCTTATTGTTTTCATTTTGTTATTGGTTTAGGTTTGTGTCATTTTTTTCCTTTTTTTTAATGTATTTCAAATTTTAATATGATTCTCCAATTAATTAAATTTTATAAATTGAAAAAAAAAATAGAAACATAATTATTTTTAGAGAACTTTAAAAAATTAAACTTTTGTAATAATAAATTTCTAATAAAAATTTTATAATTAAAAATACATTTTTCATTCATTAATTTTATAAAAAATAATGAATAAATTATCAAAGTTGTAAAACTTGAAAAAAATAATAATTAAACATCTTAATAACTATCATAAAAACAACAATAAGGTTCTTTTTATAATAAAAAAAATAAGATGAGATAAATAATGAAAATAGTTCTATTATTTTAATAAATCAAAATATAACTATATTTAAAATTAAGGTGAAAAAAGAGTTATATCAGACATAATTTCTCTTATTTTTGCTGTTAATAAATATAGAAACAAATAAAATAAAATATAGAAAATATTCTAGGTTAAAAAGAGTTTTATATATCTGGCATAATTTCTCTTATTATGGTTTTAATTTATAAAGAAATATATTTAAATCATAAAATTTACCTTTTTTTTTTACCTTGTCTGTTGAAATTGTCCATGCCTGAATCAAATCGGCAGAAATGTAAAAAAAACTATAAAAACCATTAACACAATCTTGTTTTCCCAACCATTTACACTATTTCACTTATAATATTATTAAAAAAAAAAAAAAAAACTTGACAAAAAATGGTGCCCTGAAATCTAAAAACAAAAAAGTAACTCTAGATTAAAAAATCCGGTTGGGTGTAAAATAACTTACCACCATAGATATTATACACCAAAACAAAGATAATTGCAAAATAACTTACCACCATAAAAATGAAATGAGACAATGAAGGAAATTGTGACCTAAGAAAGGGGAGATAGAAAGAGCAAAAAAATACACATAAAAGTTTCAAAACCCTAAAGTTTCGAAAACATTAAAACCATACCTATTGAAAATAACCTGATATTTGATGAAGAAATGAAGAAGGAGAGTATATGGATATGAGTTATTTATATACTCTAAAATATAATGAAAATATTGTTTAATTATTAGAATTAAAATTTATTTACTAAATCTGAATTGATAATGATTTAGTTTTTAAAATCTTCACATTAAATCATAAAAATTGTTTAAAATAAAGATTTATTGAGTGAGTATTTTTATTTATAATCAGAATTGATGATGATTTGGTTTTTAAAATCTTGACATTAAAGCTGAGCATAGCTCAATTGGTTTGGCATATACTCCCTTCCCCTTGAGGTCGAAGGTTCGAGTCCCCCTCCCCCACTTTGATGTAATCTCAAAAAAAAAAATCTTGACATTAAATCATAAAATCATTTAAAATAAAGATTTATTGAGTGAGTAGTTTTATATTATTTTTATATTTTCGTTGGATGTGTTTTAAAATTTTGTTTTTACTTTGAATCATTTGTAAAATCAATTATTTTTAAAATATTTATATAGCTTTAATTTTTTTGAAAATGTTTTTTATTCAGGTTTTCTTAGTTTTTAATTTTAAAAAATGAAAATTATTTACTAATATGGATCATCATTATCATATCTTTCAATTTATATATATATTTTTAGAATACGTATATATATATATATATATATATATATATATATATATATATATATATATATATATATATATATAAATATAGTTTTAGTTTAGTATCTAATTTTCAAAAATAAAATGCATTTACTAATAAAATCATTATTATCATATCTTTCCATTTTAAAAAACTAATAGCTAATAAAATCATTATTATCATTTAGATACATTTATTTTCTTATTTAATTTAAATATTGATTTGATTTAATCAAAATTATGTTAGTTTAATTTTTTTTTTTTATATCATTATATATTTCGCTACGTTTTTAATATACTTACAAATTTTTTATTTTAGTTTATTCAAATATTGACAACTCCTTGATTTTTGATTTTTTATACAATTTATATAATATATAATATATAATCTGATTCTTTCATAAATCTAATTTAATTTAAATTGTTATTATTAAAATTCAAATTTATGTACTTAATATTAATTTGTTTTTTAATTGTTATTTATATTTTATTTTTGAGGTAGATAGATATATTATTAAATTTAATTCAAATATTGAAATAATTTAATTAAAATTATTAATAGTTTTAAAAATTTTGATATAATTATTTTGTTATTTATATTTGGTATTTTATTTAATTTATAATCATATATGATTAGGATATGTGTAATTTTTTAATTATATAGAGGGTATTTTAGTCTAAAAATATTTCTCCAACTTATTAATTTTTTAATATAGTATAGATTAAAGATAAGTTTAACAAATATAAGGTAGAATCTTTAGAGATCATCTGACTCGGTATATATTTTTTAATAGTATATTTCAATGTTTTTTATTGATTGTATTACCAAACTTTTCCCTTCTACTAAAAATCCACCTCCATTAAAGATTCCACTAGCCCAATTAAGAGTTCTCTGACATTTCATTTATTTATTTCTTTGTTTGACCTTACCTTTTTATTTATTTTATATTTTATATATTTTTTTATAAGTGTATTTCAAATTTCAAATTTCAAATTTTATTATTTTATTTTATTTTTATTGATTGTATTACCAAACTTTTCCCTTCTACCAACCCCATTAAAGATCCCATCAGCCCAATTAAAGAGTTCTCTGCTATTTCACTTATTTATTTCTTTGTTTGGTGTTACCTTTTCATTTATTTTATATATTTTTTTTTCAACATCAATCTGAGCCTCAGTATTTTGAACGTTGCCTGTGTTTGAATTAAAGCTGGCAAATATGGCAGAGCAACGATTACGTCATCGTCATCAACATCAATCTGAGCTTCTCCATCTGCAGCCGCACGATGGCGGCAAAGAAGCCCTGATCTATCGCCTCAAGAGTAACCACGTCGTTAGTAATAAATCTATCGCCTCGAGATTTTGAACGCTGCCTGCCGTGAATTAAAGCTGAAGCAGCCTCTTTTTAAATCAGATTTTTTTAATGGTTTTTCAAGTAATGCTTGATGTGGAAAATTTTCTCTTTCCCCTTTATATTTCTTTCCACTATCTGCAAATTATTAAGTTCAATTGAATTTAGAGAATATGCATTATCAAAGCAATTTCTTAGAAACCCGTTGATTTTCATGAACCTCAGCCGCATATCAAACCGAATACTGTCGTTTACTGGCCCGTCAATGTAATTTTTTTTCTCATGTCATTATTTCTTCTCTAAAATATCATCTCTAATCTCACTTTTCTTAGGTTGAATTTTAGGTATTGACACATCTGGTTGTGCACGGTGGTGTGTCAAAGCTGTTGATGTATTGATCTGAAAACAATTTAACTCATTTCTTTTATTTAATTTGTGTAATTTGTCAGTAATCTTTAATACTCTATTCCCATGGTCATGAAGGTTTATGTCCAGGAATATAGTATTTGAGACTATAGACAGATTACAGAAGTTAATTAGAGATAATGGGTTAAATTGTTTTTAGATAATCTATGTTAAATGTTCAGTGTTATTTCTTTCCATATAGTATATGCTCAGTTACTTTTATTCATCAATATATTTTTCTAAAATTATTGTTCTTCCATGATTCATACCAATTTGAGGAAAGGAACATTTTGGAGGTTACTTGCCGTTGATGACTATTTTTATAAAACTTGTAATTATTTTGAGATTACAAAATGTCAATTTATGATTTTTGATCTGCAACATAGTAAAGACGATGAACAGTGAAGTCATTAAGATTAATTTTTTTTTTAAAAAAAATCACATGGTTCCTGAAATCATTCAGTTCAGATTTCACTTATGGTTACTGATTTTCTCTTATATCTAAAGACACGCGTCTGCTGCTATCCTCTTTCTACGCCTGCTTCCACATGGCTCAGCCTGCATCATTCAGTAACGACAGGCGTGTCTCTTTTTCAAGGAGAGGCTAGTGTTTATTATTCCAATGAAAAAGTTTTCAGAATTAACAATAATCGAGATTTGAATTAATAAAGAATTCTTGGAAAAAAATTAATAAAGAACTCATGCAAATAATAGAAATCTCAGCATTAAAAAAATATAAATGTAAAATACATGGAGTTATTATTAAAGTATATTCTTTTTTTTTAAATACTCATTTACTTTAAAAAAATGGTAAATTATACATTTCAATTAATTAGTTTTAATAAAATTTAAATACATTTATATTTTACATAAAGTGTTAATGGCATAATCTCTAAACTATTAAATTTTTCATTTTAAGTCCCCAACTTTTGCATAAAATTAGGTTTCAAATCATCAAAATTCAAACCTATCTATTTAATGGTACCAGTTCTTTAATAATTTTCAGTTTAATTGCTTGGAAGGTTTAAAACTATTTTGTTTTTGCCACTAACTAATATTTTATATATTTTTTAATTAAATACCTTATTAGAAAAATGATACTTAAATTTCTATAGATTTTTTTTTAAAGGGCATAAAACTAAAACCAGTATGGAAACACTACACGAAACCCGCCGGTTTTCAAGGCGAGGACCACTGTCTCCCTTCATTTATTTATGGGGCTATTATGAAAATAATAAAAATATGCGTAATATTTATAAAAATAACAGTAAAAAAATATATTTGTAAAAATAGTAGAAAAATTAAATTCACGTCTAAAATATTATAAAATTGTCACTATTAATCAATGATATCTTCACAGTAATTATTGATCAGAAATCACTCATTTATTGATATCCTGATATTTTATGCAGGAATCACTGATTATCAGTAATCACTAATTATTTTATAATAATTTCTCTGATCACATGAATATGGATTTTTAAAAATCTGTTATATTTATAAATACTTTTTAAAAAATACTATATTTATAAATATTGCTAAAAATTCTGCTACTCACCCAATGAAATTTTCCTTTATTTAATTTATTACTATTTTTTTTTAAAAAAAAAGGACATAAACACAGAACGGGTTGATTGATGGTAACGTGCACCAAACCAAACCCATATTTGGTCTATTAATTTAATATTCAATCACTACTTATAATAATAATTTAAGTAATTTCACCATTCATTAGTTTTAATTTGCGGGTTTCACTCATTAAATAAAAAAATACATAATAATTAATATTGAGAGATAGTGACAAATATTCCTTCTAAAGTTATACAAATTACAAAGAATTAATTATAACAATAACCACTCTAATTTACCAAATTACAATAATATTGGTGGTTATGATTTTATTTCATTTTTATAAAAAAAGCATCATTTATGGTAGTGATATGGTGGTTTCCGATTTCATTTTTTATCATCTTACCATTTTATCTCTCCTCATAATCATATCTTATTAATTGCAAATCATTTAAATTTATAAATTATTTAATTATTTATTTTGAATTTAAATCAATTGAATTCTTATTCAATGAAAAATATCTTTAACCTAAATATAATCTCTCATCATCTTCTTCTTCCTCCTCCTTATTCGTCTACAACCAACAATGAAGATTTTTTCACCGTCTATATACTTCAGATCCTCTTTTATGGAAAAAAAAAAACAATGGTGAGGTTATAGTCGTCACAATCAAATAAAGTTTCAATTGTGATTTTCTTCTAGAGCATAGGAAGATCAAATATCTTACTGATCTCCTCCTTATTCGTCGTCACAATCAAAGAAATATACTCGAAATCAATGGAGTTGTGATTGTGATTTGCTGAATTCTTCATAATCTTCTTCTCTGTTCAGATCCTCGATTTTCCTTCTTCGATTTTGTCGATTCCGAAACGAAATTGGCCTTCTCTGTATCCAAGAAATCGATGAACGTGATCGTTGTTGTGGCTCGTGTTGCTGCTCAATTGATGAAGAAAGCAAATCAGGGATATATTTTGTCTTTTCACAATGTAATTTAATTTGACCGGCAACGGTTTTTGGGTAATTTTAATATATATATATATATATATATATATATATATATATATATAAAATATACGTTTTGAAATTTTCATTTATTAAATGGTTATTACTGAAATTAACCTAATTACAAAATCATTAAACACAAAATTAGTTGTATAGTTTGATGATTAGAGGGTTATGAAAACTTGAAACTATTCCATTCTATTCTATTACATCCCTTGCTTATGTGACTCAAAATGTTGATATTCTAGTTTAATTAAAACAAGCTATAGTAATTATAAAGATTGTTAGGTAATAGACTACTAAGTTAAAACATGACCATTAAAGGGGTATTTGGTGCATGAGAATGAGAATGTAATACATGGAATGCGATATCAATGAATGTAAAACCCTATATTTGATAGTTAGAAATGAAATGAGAATAGAAAATGTGGTTTCCTTTTTTTATTTAATTAACTTATTATATTATTGAAAAAAAAATGAATTAAATTTTATAATAATAATTTACTTAAAAAAATCATTTCATAATAAATTTAAAAATAATTAATTAAAATTAAAAGAAACCAAATTTATTATATAATATTTATTTATGACTAGATAATTAACACATGCATAATTTATTTTTTGAAAAAAGATATCAATTTCTAATTTAGTCCATAGTATTTGAAAAATTATTATTTAACGACTCACATTTTTAACTTTATTTAATTTAGCCCCTTAAAGTTAAGTCTCATCATATGGATAAAGCTCGTGGACCGGCCCAAGTCCAGCCCGACCTATAAATCAATAGGTTGGATATGGATCATACATTTGAGCCCAAGTCCGGCCCGCGGGCTTTATCCATAAGACCCCCATCATGCCCGGCCTGAGGCCCGACCCGAAGCCCGGTTCAAAGCTCATTCAAAGCCCGATCAAAAATTATTTTATATATATAAATTTAATATCTTCTGAAGAATAGTTGATTTATTTATTATTTCATGTAATTTTATTTCTTGTCAATTTTTTATATTTGAGAAAAATACACATTATATATGCATATAAGTAGGTGCCAACCTAGTTAAAATTATTATACTTCATTATTATTATTTTATCCATTTTAGTTTGTCTATTTTTAAGTTAAATTAAAAAATATATATAGTCAAATTAAGTTAAAATAACAATAAATAAATTTAATTTAAAAAGTTTAATTCCATATAAAATAAATTATAAATAAAAAAAATATAGTAACAAAATAATAAATTAACTTCATCACTTTATAGTTAAATTTAAGTTTAATTAAAATATAGATTTAAGTTTAAATTAATAATGAAATAGTAAAAATTAAAATTAAAAAAAAATTTCATCACTTTATAGTTAAGTTTAAGTTTAAAAAGTTAAAAATATATTTTTTAAAATACAATTAATAATTAAATTAAATTCATAAAAATTAAAACAGGTTAGGCCAAGCCCGGCCCGACCTGTATTTTATCTTATGGGTCCAAGTCCGTGGACTGGGCTTGGGCTTACCATTTTATATCAGGTCCGGGTCATGTCCAACCCATTTATAGAGCAGGCTTGACAGGCCCGGCCCGACCCATTGATGAGACTTACTCAAAGTTTTGACTATTTAATTTTAATATTTATCATTGTATTAATTTTAGTGAAAATTTGACCTCACATGTTTTTTAACTTACATGTATGGCTATTGAACATCCAGATACTCATAATGATATTGTATTAACTACTGGAAAAAAGTATAATAAATAATATGTTTTTTTTAAAACATAGTTGGTGTAATATCATTTTACCATCCAAGTATTCAATGTCAATATCAATAATAAAATAATATGCAACGTCAGTAGTTTTGTTAAAAGAATTCTTGGTAATAACTAAAATTGAATTTAATGAAAATGTGAGAGACTAAATTAAAACTTTTGAAATGGTAGAGATTAAATTAGAAATAATGTCAAAACGTTAGGGACTAACTTATAATAAACTTCCCATTTTTTTTAACTGTAACTTCAATTCTGGATTAAACATACAAGGTGGGGTTTTCAAATCAAGAGGCAATCTATGATATTTACGGATGATCAAATTAAATTAAGTTATAATTGATCAAAATGACCAATATTTATATAGTTATGCTATCAATATCTATCCCACTAACCAAATTGGTAGTTCCAAAACACATGGTTTTATATTTACTTTAAAATTCTTGTTCATAAATATTGCTTTTCAAAATTTGTAAGTATTCGTTTAAGATTTGAGATAAAAAAAAATGTACAATCAATAACTACAAATATTTTCGTTTATATTTCTCCACATCAGTCAATGAAGGAAAAATGTGCGTGAAAAAAATAAAACCAACAAATACCAAAAGCCACTTTGAGTAGACTTGTGAGTAAGCAGGGTTGTTCCTTTGAATGAGCAATTTTATCTCTTTCCCATTATGTGAATTCTCAACGTCAAGATCGGTGAACTTTATCAATATTAATATAAAGAGGGAAAAAAACCGGCAATTCGAAATCTTGATGGATAAAAATTTCCACTAAAGCAATAATTTTGTTAGAATTGTAACTGTTAAAAAAAATTAAATGTAAAGCCAGACATATTCCCATAAGATTAAAATAAATGTTTTTTTTTTTAGTTAATAAATATTGTTATTAATGTTTTTACTATTCTTTATATTAAAAACTTTTCATACACCCCGATGAAGAAATTATTCGAATAGACGGCCCCTTCAACAAGTGACAAGTGGCAATTCAACAAAATATTTTCATTTATTCAGCTGCATTAGACGGAGGGAAGGGAAACGGAAACGGACGTATGAGGTTTGTTTTGTTTTTTTCTTTTTACTCTAAACGTGGTGGAGGGGTATTAAATGTCTTCGACATCGTCGATATATCCGTCGATATGTCTCTAAAATGGAGGTTCGACTTTTTAAACGAGGATAAACAATATCTTCGACATTATCGATATTTCCATCCGAGTACTACTAAACTATCGTTGATCACACTCTTTCTTTTATTCTTTTTTTACCTTTTATTTTAATAATTCTCTATATTTAATTTATTACTAACTTTTAGTTCATTCTCTCTTAAATTTTTCTAAAACATTTAATTTATTCTTTTTATCTCTCTCTTTAATCTATTGATTTTTTTTTTATTTTCTCAATGTTAAATATCATTTATGAGTGTATAACTTACTTATATGATTAATTATGACTTACTTAAAGAGTAGTTCAAGTTTCATCGATTAATTCTAAGTATTCATTTAAGTTTTCATCATTTCCATCATTTTATCCAAATATCCGTCGACATCGATATGTCCATCGACATATCCGTAAATTTGAAGCTCGATATTTCTATCGACATCGACTTTTAACAGTGGAGGTTTAAACAACCAATATTTTTTTTTTACAGATAGGAAAAAATGTATTTTATTTTATTTTTATTCTTTTTGTAGAATGTTAGTTTTCATCCCTAGTTTTAACTATAATTTTTTTTTTTAAATTTTAGATTCACCTAATGAAATTTTAGAATATTAAATTAACTACATATTTTTATATTTTTTTTAACTTTAAATTCAAGACTATAATTACAAAATATATTAGAAAGGAATTAGATGTATTTAGCTAAAACTATTTAAAAATTAATTTTATATTTACATATACATAAAATAAATACAAGAGATATTAGAAAACATTTTAAATCATAAATGAAAATTCCATCATTTGTCTAAAACCCAAAAAATATTAAATTTAAAGTGTTTGTTATTTTATAAAATAATTACTCTTTAGTATGAAATAAAACATATAATTATAATATAAACTTTAATTTCTTGTATATAAAACAAAGGTTACACATGCATCGCACATGGTAAAAATTCTAGTCATTAAAAATATAAATACGGTTGACTTTTAATATTTGATATTTTAACTTTTATTTTTAGTTGAATAATTTTCATTTAAATGAGTTTTTAATAACTTAAACATTCAATTTGTTACGAGTTAATAGTAAAAATAAAATTTAAAATATATTCATAGTTTTAATAATTTATTTTGATTTCAATAAATTATCAAAAAAATAAATTTATTATTTAAATAAAAAAATTAAAGATAATGACATAACTTAAAATTTATATATAAATCTATTTGAGATGATTTTTGAAATAATAAACATATAGTTAGTTTAATATTCTAGAATTTGGATATTTCATTTTGAAGCGAAACAGAGAAGAGGAAAATATGTGAAAAGGGGAGATGTCAAGAAAGAAGATGGAGCGCCGAGGAGAAGGCGGTGAAGGAATAAGGAGGATGACACCGATGAGAAGAGTTTAGGGATTAAAGACAGTGGAGAAGGAAAAGATGAAGAGAGTGAGTCTAAGTAAACTAATAAATAAAAGTACCAAATAAGTAAAATAATAATATAAAATTAATTAAAATATACTATATTAGCATTACATATCATTAGTCAATTGCCATGTCACAATTCTGTTTTAACAGAAAAGTGATTGGATGGACCATTTTGATGTATTTTCCAAATTATAAAGGTAAATTTGTTAGTTTTAAAAGTATAGGGATGAAATAGAAATAAAATCAAAACTATAAAGAATAAAATTGTATTTTACTCAAATAATTATTTATTACCTCCACCATGTTTAGAGGAAAGAGAAACAAAACAAAACCAACTTCAGAGGTCCCTCTCCATTTCCCTTCCATCCGTCTATTCAAATGAAAATGCTTTGATGAATTGCCACTTATCACCTGTTGAAGAGGCCGCCACATTGAGGCAGCCTCTTCGAATAATTTCTCCACCCTATGGCCTTCTCGTAAGAAATTTGTTTTAACAATAAAAATCAATGAGAAATTAGAGGAACATAGTATTAATGGTTCAATAGGATATGATTGATTTTTTTTTAAAAAAAAAGGTAAAATTGTTTAAAAATATACGTATTATACACAACTATGCGTTTTTTTTATGTACACTCACTTTCTTTTATGTTCATTTTGTTTTGTTTGCATATTAAATATTTTTTTACATTTAATATTATTGAATTAACACTCATTTTGTTTTCCATTTGCAGATTAAATGACATGGATATTTTGTATAGTACATGCATTCACAATTCCCCCAAATACGGTCACGATGTGAAAAGACAATATACATAATATATCTATATGAGAGGGGAAACTATAAATAATACATAAAAATGAATCTACGAAATTGAATTAAAAATCGAAATATGTAGTATCAAATCAAAATACAAAATAATAAAAATATACAATATATATTAAATACACTAAAGAGTTATGGGCATTATACTGACTATACCAAAAAACTGGGAAAGAAAGAATGTATTAGGAAAGAAAAAATATCAGATTACACGTACTATACGTGTCAGAGACGTCAGACTATACCTGACATACAAAAAATAAAATTGGTATATTTAAAAAATTGAATAGGATAAGTGACCAATTCCAACATTTTTAAAAATATGTGGCTACTTCAGATATTTTGACTCAAAAATGGCTATTTAGAAATTTCACAAAAAAAAATGATATAGAGATTCTCCTACATGCAGCTTTTCCCGTAAAGAGAGCTAACATCACGCGTGGTTGGAGAGCAGCTGTCTGTGCATCAAGTCCTATCTATTTAATGGTTTTAGTTCTTTAATATAATTAATTCAATTTACTTTTTTGACATGTTTAAAACTATTTTGTTTTTGCCACTAACTAATATTTTATAATTTTTTAAAAAATAAACTACCCTAATTGATATTTAAAAAAAAAATTGATATTCGTATAAACTTAAATTTCTATTATCTTTTTTAAAGAACAAAAAAGCTTAGAGAACGGATCGTGATGATACGAGTGAACATTTAATTGATTTGGATTTATTCACCCGAATAGTAACTGCACGTTTCCGAGGCGAGGAGTACCGTTTCCCTCCATTTTTTTCATTTATTCATATTTTTTTTTATCTGGTTCAATTTTTTGAACGTTGCTGCCTGTATTTGAATTAAAGCTGAATCAGCCTCTTTTTAAATCAGATTTCTTTTTTATGGTTTTCAAGTAATACTTAAAATGGAAAAATTTCCCTTTCCCCTTCCTTTCTTGTTCATATTTCCATCTGACTCTTTCTTTTGGTTCCACAATCTGCAAATTTACTCAGTTCACTTGAATTTAGAGAATATGCATTTTATAAATAGATCTAGGGAGGAATGTGTTTGCCAACGTTTCTTTTTGTTCCACTATCTGCAAATTTCATTCTACCACTATGGCTTCATCATCATCTTCTTCGTCAAAATCTACTTTAAGGTGTAAAGGCTGCTCTGAAGAAGGTAATTATAATTGTTTTTACTCCGTAGCATACATTCTTGATTATTTTTCAATGTTTTCTTTTTATTTTTGCAGACTGTAATGCCAAGGTAGAATACGTATTATTTGTCCAAGTTTGGAACGGCAAATATTTTCAATCACACGGCATTTGGCCGATGGATGGAAACTTTAACCAACTTAGATGGAAGAAAAAAGCACCCAAATTCATGAATCCTGTTACACGGGTACTTTTAATTTTTTTAATTTTTATTTATTTTATTTATTTGTTGATCATGTTTTTTTTTTTTTTTGTATTCTCTTAGGCTGTGAATGTCGGTACTTATTTTAGAGGTCAGGGCTGGAGTGACCAGGCATTTCAAAAACATGAGTGGGAGACTCATGGTTTTTGTATTAAACCACCTCACTGTTTAGATCAATACTTTGACAAAGGCATTGAGCTTTGTGAAAAGTATAATATTACAAGAACTTTCAGGAGTTCGCGTATCACTCCATCTGATGAGAAAAAGTATAAAGTTTTCAGCATGAGGGACGTTTTGGAAGAGAAGTATGGTGCAAAGCCAGGCATGTTTTTATCGAGCGACAAGAAACTTCTGCAACAAGTTGCTTTCACACTGAAAGCAGATACTTATGAAGCTGTGGATTTCCATGAAAACCAGAAGCTTCTAACATCGAAATCCGCCTGTCTTTGGCCTGAAAACGTAATTTCTTTTCTCATGTATTTATTTCTTTCTCTTGAATATCATGAAATAACATCTCTAATATCCATTTTTTTTTCCAGGTGGTTAATCTTACTTCTTGAGAACCGGATGTTTAAAGAATTTCTCTTAAGATTTCGTCTCTGTAATAACTTATATACTTTTTCATTAGGATCATATTTCTGTCTGTATTAACTTTGTTATAACTTAAATACCTCTGATCTGGTTTCTATCAGAACTGGTTATTGTGTTTTATTCTTCAATATTTTTTTATGCAAGTTATTTGCCGGTGATGACTATTTTTATATGACTCGTAGTTATTTGAGATTTCATAATATAAATTTGTGATGAATGATCTGTCAACATAGTAAACACTATGAACAGTGAACTCTTAACGGTTGACCGAGATCCTGGAGGTGACAAGTACAAGGTTGCAGGAACATGGGGCCATATCAGTAACGTTAATTGGAAATGGTTTGATCGCTTTGTTTGGGTTGTTGAAATTTTGATAACATGCTAACATGTTTTTAAACCATTAATATTTTCTTTTTAATGAACAGCATGTCTTAATGAGGAGTCATACAGAGTTGAGTTGATAGTATCTCTGCAACATCAAATAAAGGTGATTGGTAACTTGCAAGCTGCACCATCCTCATTTGTTGCCTGCCTATTCAAGTTTCTAAGCAGTTTCTGGTCCTGCCTTTTTCTGATAATGACTATGTAGCGACATTGTAAAGTACTATCATAAAAATGTGGTTTGGAATTTTCCATTATCAGCTTTCAGATTGTTTTCCTTTTTTTTTTCCGAGCTATAAGATCATTTCATTTTTTTCTCTCTCGTCCCACTTGTAACTTTTCCCCTTTTTGTTTCATTCTCAGCCTCTTCTCTACTGCTTATCTATGAGAAAAACAAGTTTAAATTGTTACCTTTTTTTTAAAAAAAACACAATATTGACCTTTCCCACCGCTGCCAAAAGAATTAACATATTCTGCTCTGTTATTGATTGTTTATGTTCAATGTAAATGATCTACATATTCCAGCCAAATGATCTTCTTGTTTGATTTTGTTTTATTGTTTCATGCTATATTTTGACTTCAGTAGGCAGTTGGCTTTGACATTAGCTACCTACACTTGTTAGAGAAAATATTTTAGAGGAATATTATGTGATATTTTGGCATGAAGATTGTTTATTTAATTTTATGTTTTATTTGTTAGATTTTTTTTTCCTTTTCTTTTCAACAACCAACAATGTAAGTGAACAATTGTGAACCCTTCATTTTTTAAATCCTTCGATCCTTTATTTAGTTGTTTACTCGATCATTAATTTCAATTTTATAATGGAGTTAACAAAATAATTCTTAAAATGTTTATGACCAAGAAAATAGCTCGAATGAACCGATCAAACTGAATTAGAAATTGAAAAGAATTGTATAAATTATACCATTTGTTCCACAATCAAACTTGCTTAAGGGCATCCTTCCATCTATCCAAGGGATGTAGTTGTAAAAGGTTTTTGAATTTGGTTATTTTATATTTATCTAAATTGTAAAAAAGAAGAAAAATATTCAATCATTCTCGTAATATTGTAACTTCTAATATAGAAGTTTTAATATATTAGATTTTAACACGTGCGTTCAACTTGATTTATTTGTTTTTTTAATTATATAATTATTATATATTTTTTTTAAATCGATAAGAGGGTATTATGGTTTAAAAATATTTTTTATATCCTTTTAATATATATAGATATAGAGATTATATTAAATATTACATTTTTTAAAAACAAATTATAATATAAATTTAACTTTATCAAATAAAACACGTGAACTTTTTTTTTAATTAAAAACAGGCTATTGAATTATCAAAGGAGGTGACTTCATCAAGAAAACATATGAATGCACTTTTATATATAGTATAGATAAAAGCAACTAATACATCTAATTTTAAATATAACAAAATTTAATGAATTAATGTACTCATTATATTAAATAAGAAATCATATATTATAAGAATATAATAATTAATTGTTAGTGATAATTAATTATTGTAGTGACAGATTTTGTAAATTTCATAATTTATAAAAAGTTATAATTGTCCTAAAATGTTTTTAAAACTCCCTCACTTTTATATATTAAAGATAAAGATGACATTCTTTTATGAGTAATTTTAAAAGTTTTAAATATTTTAAAATATTTCAAAAAGTATTTTTCTTCGGTTTTAGATGGGTGGATCTCAACGTGAGATACATATTTTTTTAAAATTTCAAAACTTTGTTTTTTTTTTCAAATATCAATTCTTAAAATACCTTTTTTGAACAACCTCCTTTTTAATAAGTCACCCGAGTCCTTTTGTATTTAGGGTTTCATTGAAGATTAATTACTTAATTTAAAGGGTAAACTACATCGGCATATCCTAACCACTAAAAAAAAAGTTTATTTTACCATTTTTTTTTCCTTTCTAAATAATCATCATTATTTCAATCTCTCATTCTATAATCATTCATTGCTTCTGAGTTTGTAGTCGTGATCCATACTATCTAATATTATACATTCTAATGTACTGTTCTAAAATATTTTTAGGGTAAAGTACCCCTTTAGTCCCTGAGTTTTGGAGGTCGTGTCTATTTGGTCCCTACGTTTTCAATTTGTGTCTAAGTGGTCCTTGAGTTTTGGATGTCGTGTCTATTTGGTCCCTGCGTTTCCAATTTGTATCTAAGTGATCCCTGTGTTTTGGATACTGTGTCTATTTGGTCCCTAAATTTTCAAGAACTATTATAAATAAGTTTAATTGGTGCTTAATTTAACGTATTCGTTAACTTCTTATCTTATTATTGACTTAATACTGACATAACATGTTTAATTGGTCAAAATACGATGATAGGAATAAATCTTTCATCAATCTAGGCCTAAAATTTGACATAATTATTAATCTTATGTCAGTATTTTGATCAATTAAACATTTTATGTCACCGTCAAGTCGATATTATGTTAATGAGCTAACAAATTAAGAAAGAATTAAACTTATTTCTAATGATCCAGGGACTATTTAGACACAGATTGAAAACTCAGGGACCAAATAGACACAATATTTAAAACTCAGGGACCAAATAGACACAAATTGAAACGCAGGGACCAAATAGACACAATATCCAAAACTCAGGGACCACTTAGACACAAATTGAAAACGTAGGGACCAAATAGACACGAGTTTCAAAACTCAGGGACCAAATGAGTACTTTACCCATATTTTTAATAGGATAAAAGTCTCAATCAAGAACTTCAACTTCAACTTTCATATATTTAATGACATTCTGACATATCGATGGCTTAATTTACATTTTAATTAATTGTTTAATTAAGAAATACAGTTTCATGTCTATCTTTAATCTCTTAAAAATGGGGATTAGTAAAAATCATTTTTGAACTTGAAGGAACTATTTATTTAATTAGTGAAATTTCTTTAGTAAATTAATTAATATTTAATTACGGATCCGTTAATAGTATGTAATTGTGATCGAACTTTAAACTAGAAGTATAAGGTTTTTGTAAAACTTACATTGTAGATTTAATGGAGAATTGATTGAAGGTTTCTTTACAGCATCAATCCACTTCACCAAGTCTTCTACGCTATATCTCGATCACAAATCAACCCGACTTATAAGAATCGAACCGGAATAATAAACAAAAAAGAAAAATTCTGTATAAATTTTGAGAAGCCAAAAATCGGCAGGATAGAGAATAAAAGAGAGAGCTTTTTGATAAATATCAAGTATAAAATATGAGCACCCATGGTCATATTTATAAATGAATAAGAATTGATTTTCAAATCTAATTAGGTTTCTTATTTCTTTAATTTAAATAATCAAAAAATAAATAAAAACAAAGCCAAGTCAACGTTAGAGTCATGGGAGATAAGAAAATTTGATTTTCCTTTCATATTGACAAGTGGCGTGAGCTCCTTGTTCAAAAGATAAAAGTATTTAATCTTTTTATTTTTTTAAATGGTATTTATATATTTTCTTTTATATATTTATAATTAGAAAAATTTAAATAATATTTTATAATTAAAAACATATTTCCGAAAAATCCTCTTAATTAATTAATATTAAATCAAATTCATTTAATTAATTATTCTGGATAAAATACTAATTAATATTAAATCCAATTTAATTAATTAATTATTAAACCGCTAATAATTATCATTTGGGTCACAATAATTTCTTACCTAATATATATATCATCTATCCTTCATCCTTGTATCATAGATATACAATAAAAATCTAAAAATGAGTTATAAAGAAATAAAAAAAAAATCTAAAAAGGCTCTTTAGAATTAAAAGTGACAATTTGGGTCATGAAGGAAGCCTAGTGGGTTGGGCCATAGGAATGGTCCAGATAGTAATCAATTTGGTTAATGGGCCTGGGTTTTGTAAGAAGAAAGTGAAGTATGGGTTGGGCCTATTAAAATTTGTAAATATAAATTTCATCAGTATCAGCATCTGGCAGATGAGAATTAGGGTTCAACAACTGTTATTTTGTTCAAGAATTTTTTTATATGTTATGGTGCTAACATTTGGCATTATTTTTACATCAAACTTTTGTCCCATTTTTTTTTTGGTTATAAGATCTGGTTTTTCATCTTTGAACCACTTATTTTTATTTAATTTTAATAATTTCTCCGACCATATGCTATTAGTTTATTTCATGTGATTTTCTCTTTATTTAAGTATCATCCCATATTTTAATTTAAGATAGATACAATGAATTAATATTGCTGATTTTCCATCGTCACTCTATTGTTAAATGACCACGTTCCCCCATCAAACCGCTCCGATAAAAATTTCATAATTCTTCCAAATATAATCTCTTGTTAGTTGTAAAGGGATCAATGAGAAGGATTTGAACCATAAAACTAAAAAATATATAAAGCATAAGATTGGACTAAAATTCATCCCTTTCAGTGAAGATCCCATAGTTAGAATAAGATTTTGTCAACTTTGTATTTGCCTACTATATCGTAGAAGTTCATCTTCTTCCTCATCGATCATATTCGTATTGTAGTTATTCATTTTTCGCTGACAAATTTAACCATGTTTGATTGTTTATTTATGGAATTTAAACATAAACTTGTTGGTCCTTATATTTATAGAATTGAAGAATAATGAATGGATTAATGACCCTTAAGACAAACTACTCACTTCAAATTCAAAAGGTTAGTTTTTCCATAATCAAACATTGAACCTAGCCGGACTATTTAATTTTCTTTGAATTGATGCGCAAGAGATTTAAACTCTTTGATGTTTCTTTCATTTTTAATAAGTAATATAAATTATAGAATATAATTCAAATTATTAAATTAAATTAAATAATTTAAGATTTAAAAGGGGAAAAAGGGAAAATCAAAAGTTTCTCCCTTGAGCCCCTTTAGAGGTAGTATAAATATAGATAAATGTCTCACCATTTTTACTTTTGTGAAGTTTTCTTTGTCGGTGAAGAAGACACAGACACGATAGAAGGAGTTGAGAATATATTAAATTTTGAGAAAACAGAAGAAGGGGCATCTAGTCAAAGCAGAATCCACTGACGTAATTTCGAGGCTTAAAAGTCGTGGGATCATTCTCTCTCATGCTACCCATATCTATAACTTATAATTATGTTCATCTTTTTCGAGGCTAAAAAAACATAAGGAATTTAAGAGGCTATAAAAACATATGGTATAGTCAAAATGGCCAATATAGTGGATTATCCCCTTTAGAATTAAAAGTGACAATTTGGGTAGGAAGCCTAATGGGTTAGGCCATAGGAATGGTCCAGTTAGTAATCAATTTGGTTCATGGGCCTGGGTTTAGTAAGAAGAAAGTGAAGTCTGCTATCTCTCTGTTCCATCCAGTTCCCACAAAAACCCAGAGTCGTCCCCCCAAGTTCTAATCAAAACTTCCTCATCACCAATCTGGTTTTTCATCTTTGAACCACTTTTAGAGGTAGTATAAATATAGAAAGATGTCTCACCATTTTTACTTTTATGAAGTTTTCTTTGTCGGTGAAGAAGACACGGGCACGATAGAGGGAGTTGATAATATATTAAATTTTGAGAAAACAGAAGAAGGGGCATCTAGTTCATAAAGTGTTTTTGGGTAAAACAATTTTATTTATTTTAATGTGGGAAGGCGGGATGGTGTAATTAAAAAATGACAATTTGGGTCATGAATGAAGCCTAGTGGGTTGGGCCCTAGGAATGGTCAAGTTAGAAATCAGTAAGAAGAAATTGCGGTGAAGAAGACACAAACAAACACTGTAGTTAGAGTTGAGAAAATATCAAATTTTGAGAAAACTCAATGTCTCTTCTTAAGCGACCTAACCCGAACCCTAACCCTAACCCTAACCAAGAGACAAATCGCCCTTCTTCCCGTTCCCGTTCCAGTTCCAGTTCCAATTCGTCAATATCCATTCTCGTTAACACTAGTGTTGGTGTTAGGAGGAAAAACATATTGTCCGTTTGCAGATATCCCAACTTCGACGATCTATCTGTACTCAACATTGATTTGCCAACACCCGAGTTTTATGAATTGAAGATCATCGGTCATAGTCACGGCATATATTGCCTCTCTGATACTCGAAGGGGTGTCTTCTTGTGTAATCCAAACACCGGTGAGTTTCGCAAACTTCCCTCGTCGATTCTCCTAATTAATAAACATTCTTACCCGATTGCTCTGGGATTCGGCTACGATTCCAAGTCTAATGATTTTAAGGTCGTTAGGGTCGTTACTTTCGCTGATCCTCCTTACCACTATCACCCTTCTAGAGTTGAATTATACGATTTGAGTACAGATCAGTGGAGAGAAATCAATACACCTGTTCCCGGCTATTATGTCTTGGAGAATACTTTAGAGATTTCTCACAACGGGGTCTATTACTCCTTGGCTCTAAATCATAACTACGAGTTTATTCTCATATCATTCGATATGACCCAAGAGATTTTTCGTCCGGTTTCACTCCCAGAAGGTTACAATATGCCGCTAGGGAGTTTTTGGTTTTGTGAAAATGGTTTGTCAATTCCACGCTTTGGGGTTTTGAACGGATCAATTATTATGTTTCTTTCCACATGGATCGACGCGAGGGCAAAATCGACGTTTGGGAAATGAAAAACAATGAATCCGGTGACATTTTTTGGTCAAATCTTTTGACGATCACTTCTATTCATAATTTTTTGTTGCCGTTACTGTTTGTCAACTCTGATGAACTTCTTCTGATTCCCCATGATTCACTTAAGAAGCTTGTTTCATATAATTTAATTACGAAAGAGTTCACAATTCTTCCGATCAAAAAGGGTTGGCACGATTATTACATTTTTGAAAATACTTCCGTGTCTGTTGAGGGAGGGAGGAAGGAAGCTGCCTCTTTAATCACGTGAGTCATTTTCCCATGACTTCCCCTTAATTTTGTTAGATTCTATGCGGTGGTAATGTTTGGTTATTATGATATGAAATGAGTATGTTCTTTTTCAAGTATGCTCTTCCTTTTGTGAATTCAAGTATGCTATTATTCATAATAACAGTCTGTTGTTTGTCGTATACAATTCCATGCCTTGAATTAGCCTGATTCTCTATGTAAGATGGAAGTGTTATAGCTTGGATGATTAAACTTCACTTTTATGTCATGGAAAAATTACTAGGAGGACACAATAACTGGTAAGGTCCGAGCTCTCTTTTAGTTAGGTTTAGTCATAGATAGCATTATGATACCATGCATCACGTTTCAAATATCGAGTTACCAAGTATTCATGTTTATTTTTAAGATGACATGTTTTATAAGAATAAGTGCAATGTTTTACAAGTAGTACATGTTCAACCGTGTCAAGCATGTACAGACACTAAGCTATGAACAAGAACCAGTTCGGTCGTCTACTCGTGTATGTTAGGTATCCAAGGTTATTCTATATGGTTTAGCAAGTTAAGATGTGTCGTCTGGTCTGGTCTGGTCTGTCATGACTATGGATATGCTTGCATGATTTTCAAGATTGGTATCCTTCCCTTGTACTCACACTGCGCCTCCCCAACCCTCCAGGTGATCAAGAGACGGAAATTTTACTTGTGGAGGAGGAAGCTGATGTTGCTCATGCGGAGGAGGAAGTTTGAGACACAGTTGACTGGGGCCTCTTTTTTTTTTCCCTGCTAAAAATTATGTTCAAGACTTTGTGTTTTTCTTTTTATCAAGTTAGGTTCTCGAATAATAATTCTATAAAACTTATTTGATGGGCTCTTCTTGTTATTGGAAAAAAACAATTCAATATTCTTACAGTAGTCTACTGATAGGTTTCTCACCCAAAGTAGAATTTATTTATGATTCAGATCAAGGAAATTACAAGGGCTGGCAATTCGATACAATACTTTTATAACCTTTGAAAAATCTGATCCTTTTTTGTTTTTTAAATTGTGCTCATTGACCATGCATTGTTTATACAATAGTGTAAACCTGAGATGTCTAGTTATTACTTTTATTGTGTTCTATTTACTCTTGCAACTCATGATGAGTAGCCGTTTCTTTTAATATGCTTTATATTTGATATTTTCAGCTGTTAAATGCTGTCAATTTCTTGAACTTGGTAGAATAACTGGTTAGGTCTTCAATTTTACCAGCTATTCATTTTTCAAATCTCTTTCACGTGTTACATTTCTGCTAAGCGATTACCGGTTCTCTAAGTTGTAATTGTCCATCTTCTATCTTTTTTTCTAGTTTGGATCCCTTTTTCTCCTATTTTCTTTTCTGTCTTTAAACAAATTGAGCACATAAGTTACAAGACAAATCTTTCAAATTACGGACAACTAACTAGACATTAATATTTTAAAAGCCTAGAATAAATGAATAGTGTAGCCACATATCATATCATTGTTGGTACCCAAATCTTTCGATTGGAAATTATATGGGTACTCCTATAATTAGAATAGTTTAAAAAAAATTAGGAGCGGTGAGTTGAAAAGACATTTTCTCTCTTCATTTAAAGTTGGTTGTTTATTTGACATTGAATAGATTGATAGGTATTGTAAATTAGTGTAATCTACATCTGAAAAATTACAGTAGAATCAAATTCATCCATAAAATGTCAAAATTAAAAAATAAAAACAATTTAAATTAGTAGGACTCATCAGTTCAATATGACTAACCCATTAACAATAATTTTTAGGCGGATCTAAAATTGTTTTACCCAAAAACACTTTATGAACCCTTATAACAATATTCCAAACATGTACTAATTAATTTATCAAGGGAAGTAGACTAGTATAGAAATATTGTATTGTTTTTTCCTGCAGCAAGAAGAGCCCTTTCTAGGACTATTTTTGTGAGAAGCTAATTAGATAAAGTAAAACTCAATGTCCTGAACACAATGTTAGTAAATGTCTTGAACAAGTAAAACTCAATGTACTGAACATGAGCTTTTTTTATAGCAAATGTCTTGAACATAAATAAAAATACTGATAAATAACACAAATTAAATCAAAGCAGTTAGCAGCCAACACTTGTCTCAAACTTCATCCACATCATCATCCTCCTGCTCAAGTAAAGCTTTCATCTCCTAATCACCTGAAGGGGGGGTGAGTACAGAGTAAATGACCCTATATCCGAGAACCTCTATCACGAACAATAAAAAATAACTTACCAATCATATAATTTGGAACAAGGATATCCATGGTCTGGAGACGCTTTCACTGGGAGATTTGTTAACTCTTTAGTCTTAAGATTATAAGAAACGACCTGCCCACCGTCAGCTTCAACGAGAAGTTCATCAGAATTCACAAACAAGATTGGAATTGTTGAAAAATCAACATCATCTTCATCTTCTAATTTCTTCTTTCCCCTCTTTCTTTTAAAGCCACAAATCAACATCATCATCCACATTTTTTTCTTATCTTCACAACTCATTTTTTTCAAAGAATTGGAATTGTTGAAAAAGAGTTGGATAAGCAAAAAATCACAATATCATACTCTTTATATCTCACTTGAAATCGGGAAAATAAACCGGATATTGGTCAACCATTATGGATTTTGGACCGAGATAAAAGGTATATTGGACCAAAACTCATAATCTTACGGAATTTTATTTTCAATGAGATAAAAGGCATGATATTTTGTGTTTTGAAAAAGATAATGGATTGAAACACTTTCACCCTTTCCAAGGAAAAAAGATTTACATTGTTGAAGGTCAATAGGACCAAATTACTAAGAATATTCCTTATACTAGTTGTATTCAAATTAAGATAACGTGATACGAAATATACTTGAAATAGCTCATCTGGTAAACATGAGTTAAGACCGTGTCCTTAGGCTTTAAATGAAACGAGTCATGAGTCTTGACATAAGACTATATATAGTTTTTCCATGAGACATAAAAGTGAAGTTTCAACCCTAATTATCCAAGCTAACACTTCCATATATATTAGCATGAAAATGTAAATGACAAACAACATATTCATGATATAATAATTAATAACCAAGCAGAACAAAACCTAGTCTTTTGTCTAAAAAAATAGGCGAAAAACTACTCACTTGAGATACAAGAGGCAACTTCCTTCCTTCCACTCTTAATAGAGGACTGGGTCTTTTCAATACGGAAACAAAGGTCTGGAGACGCTTTCACTGAGAGATATGTTAAGCCTTTAGTCTGAAGATTATAAGAAACGACCTTTTCACCCTCAGCTAATTCAATGAGAAGTTCATCTGAATTCGCAAACAAGAATATTCGGTTAATTGTTGAAACCGGACAACAAGCTGTAAATAGCTTAGACCATCCGTATTCTTCATCAATATTTTGCATTCCCCAAATGTCAAAAGTTTTTCCATCCGGGTAATGAAAGATAACAATGGATCCATTCCAAACCCCCAAACTTCTGGATTCAGTATACCCATCGAAACTCTCGGGCAGAGGTATAGTACCAAATACCTCATTGCTCATGTCGAAGAACTGGATATATTCCTTCCCCAGAATTGGTGCCCACCAGTAATAGAATCCTTCGTGATACATCTGAAATGAACTACTCATAGTATGAGAACCGAAACAACAGGTCAACTCAATTTCTGTCCATTGATTAGTGCTCAAACTGTATATTTCAACTCTAGAGGGGTAGTTGCGGTAATTGATAACCCTAACGACCTTATAATCATTAGATTTGGGATCGTAGCCGAATCCCACAGCTGATGGATTAGAAACTAATTCAAAAAATGTTCCAGTTCTAACTTGGGGTAAAATCGAAGGTGGAAGATGGTGAAGTTCGGTAGTGGTGGGATTATAAAAGTAGATATCGTCATAATCGGAGAGGCAAATAATCCCGTGAATATGACCATGAAAACATAAATAGCTAGGATTCTCTAGCTGTGGGAAATCAAGATCAGTAAGAGATTCATAGTCGGGATACGTAAGAAAGGATAATTTACAATTCCTCCCAACACAATCAAGATGGCTAAAAATAATGGAATTGGGGTTGGGGTTGGGGTTGGGGTTGGGGTTGGGAACAGACATTTGGTTTCTAATTCTAAGAAAAACAACTGTGAAAAAGACTGAAGAAATCGTGCTTACATGTTAGGGTTTTCTTGCCATACGTGTCTCCCTCAAAGACTGAACAAAGAAATCGTGATTTCTTTTTTTCTTCCTTTTAACTATTTTACTTTTTTCTTAAATATTGTCAATAAAGAATTGATCAATGGAGCACATATTTAAATTGCATAAAATAATTATATGAAAAACATATATTGAGGAAAATATGAATGGTGATGGAGGTTATTTTTCATTCTTTAAATGCTCTTATAAATACTAGTAATGGTATTGTGGCAACTATTTGGATGATTCTCGAAAATTATATATAATTGAAATAATTATTCGCTCTTTGTAATCAGCATTAATGCTTTCAGATATTTGTCTCCAATTGGTCAAAACGACAAGATATTCGCATAGAGTTAAACCATGGTAACCTTTCTTATGTTCTATAAAAAATTAGTCACATCTCATCATTTATCATTTTTAAACCATTTAATTATTTTTATACTTTTTCATTATACCTTTTATACCCTTAGAATAATGATAAAACCTAGTAAATTTGAGAGATTGTGGCTAAAATTATCGCGTGAAAATTTTGGTTTGAAAGAAATCATAGCCGTCGACGACTTATCACAAATTCTTCATCTTAAAATGTCTCTTCTAGCCTCCCTTTCAAAAGTTTTTGGTAATTATGATATTCTTTTAATTAATGCCGACTGAATTTTAAAGAAAAACAATTGCTTAAACCCAATCATAATAAATGGATGGACGACGTTATTTCCACGTTCAATAATTTTCCACGAGGACTATTCTTCCCTTAATAAGCAATGGTGATGGTCATTAATCAAGATTTTTTTTTTTTTTTTTTTTTCTCATTTCAGGTTTTAAAAGACTGGAAGAGATAGTATTATCAATAACGGGAGAAAACGAGAGAGTAACTTTTGTCAATTATGCAAGGTTGATAATAATAATATTGGACTAGAGTTTCAAAGTTGAAAACAAGCTTGTAAACAATCTTAATTTTTAGAAATAGAAAATTAAAAACCTAATTGTTATCTAAAGAAATCTACACATCACAAAATTACAACTTAGAAGTGAAGACGTCTATAAATATAAAAATTAGCTTCAATTTTATTTCGTATCTTACTGATTCTGTACGGGAATCAAACTCTCACGAGATGGTGAGTTTGAAACTGAAATCTTGTATTCGATCATTCTGTGAACTTTATGGTAACTATGGGGAACTTCCAAAATGCTCAAATCAGATACTTATCTTTGACTGAATTGAATTCCTATCACCTCGATCTCAAAGGTTAAAAAAAGAAAGGAAGAAAGAAAATATAGCTATGGCAAACGGGTAGTTAATTAGTATTCATATAAAATTCAAACACATGTTCGAAAAAACAGGACATAGAAGGCCAAAAGGGAAGAGAAGAAAGAAGATTTAACACTTCCAGTCATAGACTACCTGTCAAAGATCTGATGAGCTCATTTGATACATATTCCTGTAACGTGTGGTTTGAAAATAAGAATTTTATCAGCAATGCTGCCTGACCAGAAATTTCAGGATTTGGAGACGAGGGAAGTTCCTGAACAACCAATATTCCACCTGCCTCCGCAACTGCTCGCCTATTTGTTCTACTGTGCATGACAAAGTTTTGCCATGCACAAATAGCCACCATTTTCATTTCTTCGGTTGCCTCATCTTCAAGCAAGCTTATCAGAGCACGACAAGCTGAAACAGAATCACTGGCTCTTGCATGTCCCTCATGCTGTGCCAGACCTCCCAGGGCCAAAGTTGCAAAAAGCTTGCCGGCCTGTGATCTGGTTTGTGGATCTAACAAATACTGAGCTAAGGGTGCTATGGCATACTTAGAAACCTTCATCTCTCGCACTCTAACATTGTTCAACAAAGTTTCAAGAAATCTTCCAGCTGCTTCTTCACATTGATGAGATCTTAGCAGGTCCAGCAACGCATCTATAGCACCAGATTCCGTCATCTGCTCAGCACTTAAAGCATTATTACCTTCATGATTAACTAAAGCACTGAGAGCCACTGTGATAGTGCTCTCTAAGGTTGAGTGCAGCATTTTCACAAGAACAACTGCAGGAACTTTTAAATAGTACTTAGCATTGAATCGCAAAATATTTGACAAAACTAAAGCAGCTGATTCCCAAAGAGCGTGAGGAGGTTGAGGGTCTTCTTGTATAATAACCTTTGCGAGCTCAAAAATACCTCCAGCATCAGCAACCGATTTGGGCCAGCTAGTAGAAATCTTTTCCAATGCCTTTATGGCTGTTTGTTGCAAATTCAATATTCCAATTCCAGCAAGCTGTACAAGTGGCACAACTGCGTTTTTTGTTGTTATATCTTGCTGGAAATGCTCTTGTGCAAGAAGGTGAGATAACAACTCTGTGCCAAGCAGCTGGACAGCACGGGATGGGGATTCAAGGAATGAAATCAAAGGTTCAATAGCTTGACTAGGAGTAAGCTTTAGAGTCACAAGACTTTGTGGCTTCTCCAAAATATTTACAAGTGCTTGCAAGGCACTGTGTTGTCCCCACAAATCAAAATCCGAACGAAGCAAAACCAGAAAAAGAGGTTCCACTATTTTTGCAGAAGCTGAGCTCCTAGCAATTGCATTATTATTTGTTAAAATGCGAAACAGTTCTGCAACTGAAGAGCATAATGAACTTGGTGCATCTGGAAGTAGCTCAAGGCAATTATCAATGACCCCACCCTTAACCATATCCACTTTGAGTGGGGTCCGATCTTTTCCCAACTTTATAAGAGCGCAAATGCTAGCCTCAATGAGTCGATAATTTGTTCCAGAAACTAAACCAACAAGAAGATCCACAATATCATAGGGTAAAGTGAGTTCAACTTGTTGTTCATCATCCAACAATCTTTCAAGTGCACAAACCCCAGATTCTACAGCGGCACTTGAATCTGACTGCATCAGACATATGAGTGGCTGTATGCATTCAGAGATGATTGGATTTTCTCTTACTTTGTTAGTACCGAACAGTACAAAACATAGTCCTGCAGCATTTCTCTTCAGCTCCAATGTGAAGCCCCATGTACCGGTTGCACTTTGGTATGCGTTATTTTTTAATTTGATTCATGTTTTTCTCTTCTTTATTCTGATTTTGCAGAGTTGAGCACAATTTTACCATAGATTTTGAAATATTTTCAAGAGTACAATATTTTCTAGCACATAAAACCCGAATCTCGCCTATTGTAACTCGGTGTCATTCGTGACGTTACAGCCTCGTGATAAGCTCTACAGACCTCACAGCAATGTCGTACATTGTTCAGAACCATTCTGTGCATCACTTTATTACCCAGGAAACATCCCCTGCAAGCACTCAAATGACCAATGTGACTATGACATTGAGTTTGCTTATCATGGAGAATCTATCGGTGTGTTGGTCAAAGATCTAGTTCCTATCAAACTCACTAATGACTCTGTCTTTACTCCCAATTTGGGCTTTGGATCTGTATATAATATATCAATCTCCTTTGGCATTGTTCATTCCGGTTTATTGTTCATTCCTATGACATTGAGTATGTTGATCATAGAGAACCTATAGTACCAATTGTTTGCAGCTGTGGATATGACCAGAGGTATAGTGGTTCACAGGTGCCTCCCACAACCGGTGTCCTTGGCCTCGGTAATGGCAAAACTACCCTTGTATCACAGCTGAGCGCGTTGGGTATGGTACAAAACATGATCTCGGCCACTGTCTCGGCGGACAAGGGGGAGGGTATCTGTTATTAGGTAAGTGGCCCTTAGGGATGGCAACAGGGTGGGCGGGGTCGGGGATGCCATTCTCATCCCCTAACCGGGATTTTAAATCCTCATACCCTACCCTACCCTATCCCCTAATCAAATAATCGGGGCGGATTCGGGGATTCCCCGTTCGGGGATCGGGTTCCCCGCGGGAAAATTTACATTTTTTATATTTTAATTCTTATTCAAAAAAATATAGAAAAAGAATATATATTTATAATATGCATTTTTAAGATGAAAAGAAAACATAATATTGAACATTTTATAACTTATAAGTTAATATAGTACCTATAACGAGATTACTAGAAGTTTTCCATATACAAATAAGATTTTTGTCACATTATCTAACAATCTTTTCTTTCGTTTACAGAAATATGGTAATGTGTGCTTTGGGATTTTAAATGGGGCTCAAGTAGGATTGGGAAATGTTAATATCATTGGAGGTAAAATAAGAACTAGAAAATTGGTTTATTTGTTTTTATTTCTAGCTTCAATTTTCCAAATTTTTACTTTTTTAATCCTACCTTAATTTAAATTACAAATATTTATTTACTTGATAAGATTGTGGTCTATGATAACGAGAGACAGCAGATCGGTTGGGCCCCTGCAAACTGCAATAGGCCTCCCAAGAAATAAACCATTTATCAAGGTTTTTTTTCCTCACTTGAATTATAAACTTTGCGAGAAATTATTGACTATGGCTGGAATAATATAGTTGATCTATTATTATCATTGGACGTGTAGTTTTAATATAAAAGAGAAAGACAATTACATAAATCTAATGATAATAAATAAATGGACCACGCTGTTTCAATCATGTTCAATATTTTTTCACATGGATTATGCTCCCCTTAAAAAGCAATTGTGATGGTTATTAATCAAGAATTTTTTTTCCATTCCAGGTCTAAAAAGAGTGGTTGGAAAAGATAGTACTACTGAAGATCAATAACGGGAGAAAGGGAGATAATAACTTTTGTCAATAATATACAAGGTTGATAATAATGATGTATTGGTTTATCTCTAATCAATTTTGATTTTATTTTTCAAATTAAGTTGGTTTAATAGCTAATTCTTCTTTTTGTAAACCATAATTTCAATTTTTTTCTTTTAGTATTGGACCAGAATTTCAAAGCTGAAAACAAATTGGTAAACAATCTTAATTTTTAGAAATAGAAATTTAAAAACCAAATTGTTATCTAAAGAAATCTCGTTGACAAGTTTATACACATCACGATACTAAAACTTATAAATGAGGACGACTGTAAATATAAAAATTAGTACGGGAATCAAATTCTTACAAGATGGTGAGTTTGAAACTGCAATCTTATGTTCATTATGTGAACTTTTTGATAACATTAGGGACATTTCAAAAAAAAATTATCAAAAATTAAATTAACACAAAACTTCAAATCATATCGATTAAATTAAAAAAAATTAAAACCGGACAAAATCAAACATAGGAACGTATTTGTAATTAAACCGAAAATATAGAGTAGATTAATATGTATATCATCTATGCCAACATGAGCATAGCTCAATTGATTTGGCATATACTCCCTTCTCCTTGAGGTCGAAGGTTCGAGTCCCCTCACCCTACTTTGATGTAATCTAAAAAAAAATGTATATCATCTATCCTTGTATCATAGATAATGTAGCACCTTCGTGGGAAAAGCTTTAATCATTTTCAAATGATGTGTTTTTGTAAGACTAGCCTGTACAATAAAAATCTAAAAAGGCGTTATAAAGAAAGAAAAAAAATTCTAAAAAGGCTCTTTAGAATGGGGTACATAATGTGCGTGTATACCTGTAATACGATGAGGTACATAATGTGCGTGTATACTTCAGAGTCGTTCATTAAGTACTTCCCTTCGTCTTTCTTTTCGTAGTAATCTTTTTTCCAGCACTATTTTCTGTCTTTCGTATCATCGTTTTTCTTGGTGTCTGTAATGGAGATCAGACAATAGGTATAATGTCTATGTAACAGACTATACACAATATTTCAATAATCAGTTGCCTACCTCACTTTCACCAACCCTTGCTTCTTACAAGAGACAGCCATGTTGAGATATGTATGGACAAAAGACATTTAACAGAGGAACGTAGAAACAAATATATTCAGTTTTATAAGAAATATGATACTACACATACAACAAGTACGAACTTTAAGTTTTTGAGCAACATCATTAATACGATAGCCGTGAAAATGTACATTATGTACTGAATATAATATTGTACATAATACTTACACACTACAAATTTATTAGTATAGTTATAACATGTCAATGCACAACTTAATTATGTGTGTCCTTCACCCCTGTTTAGAAGCATTTCCCCTTTTCTTGTCTATCGTCCCTACATTCCTCCCAACACTCTATTATGTTCTCTTTCACATTATCATACTTGATGTCTGAAAAAGAAAAAAAAGGTATTGTTTGTATCATACAAAATATAATACACACAGTATTTCGTATACTTGAAAAGGTAGGTATCAAAACAAATGGTTACCTCATCCTCATGCTTTCCTGGAGAATCCTAACCCTTTCCCAATGTATTCATCATCTGTTATAACAAACAACAACAAAACAAAAACAAAATCAGAATCAACATCAAAAAACAAATCAAAATATACCAGATTTTAAAACAAATATATCAAGATATTTAAAAAATATGCAAATTTTGGGGGGAAAACGACAACAACAGACAATAATAAAAACTTTAAAAAAACATAGCAAAACAAGATATAACATAAAAAATGGTGATTTTTTTAATTCTAACAAAAACAAAAATAAATATACCAAGATATTTAAAAAAAACATGCAAATTTTGAAATAAAAAACAACACAAAAGACAAATATAAAACATAAAAAAGCAGCAAAACAAGAAGAAAAAAAACAATGGTTGGGCCAATCTTTTCACTTTCACGTTTTTGTGTAAAAATAATGTAAATGGCCATATGCAAGAACATAAAAAGATGAAGAGGCCAAAAAAAACTAAATTTTGAGAATCTTCAAAACTTAAAAAAAAAACAACCAAAATTACAAAACTACAACTATTATTACAAAATTATAAAACAACAAACAAAATTGCTTACTTTTTCAAAAAGAATAAAAGGAAGACAAAATAAAGATCTGGAAAGAAGAGAGAGAGAAGAGGAAGATATAAAATGGAAAATAAGGGAAAAAGTAGAAAATAAGATGAAGGGGGAAATGCAATCTCAAAACCATAATAATGAAAAAGAAATTGTTGACAGTTCACTTCCCCATAATCAAAATTATGTGTCTGACGTGAATAGTTTCTAGAGTAGGGCTTCTTCGATTTGATGGTTGCTTTTTAGACCATAAAGGGCATATACGGTATTCAACATCAATTTCTCTTACCTGATGCAATAAATGTGGCCATCCATATTAATTTTTTTAAGCATGGCTAGCTACTATTATTTACACTTAAAAGAGGCTATTTGGATGGTTAACCCAAGTTCTAATATATGGCAATTTTTTATGAGTAATTTTATATGTTGTAAATATTTTAAAATATTTCAAAAAGTAATTTTTTTCGATTTGAGATGGGTGGATCTCAACGTGAGATATATCACTTTTAAAAATTTTCAAAACTTGTCATTTTTTTAAAATATCAATTCTTAAAATACCTTTTTTAAAAAACCTCATTTTTAATAAGGCACCGAGTCCTCTTGTATTTAGGGTTTCATTGAAGATTAATTACTTAATTTGAAGGGTAAACTACATCGGCATATCCTAACCACTCAAAAAAAAGTTTATTTAACCATTTTTTTCCTTTCTAAATCATCATGATTTCAATCTCCCATTCTATAATCATTCATTGCTTCTGAGTTTGTAGTCGCTATCCATACTATATAATATTATACATTCTAATGTACTATTATAATTAGTTTTTAATAGGATAAAAGTCTCAATCAAGAACTTCAACTTCAACTTCAACTTTCATATATTTAATGACATTCTGACATATTGATGTCTTAATTAACATTTTAATTAATTGTTTAATTATGCAATACAGTTTTATGTACGTCTTCGATCTATCTTTAATCTCTACCATATTAAAATTGGTTATCTAGGAGGAACTTTTTTAGACAACTATGTCCTCTTTTTTTAGACAACTATATCCTCTACTAACTTTCAAGCAAGTCCTTTGGAAACTTTCTCTTGGATGTTTTATGAATACAAATTTAAATTAAAATTTTGTAGATGATGTTCATGGATTAATAAATTAAATTATCAAAGTTCTTATCTTGATAAATAATAATGTTCACAATAATTAAAAAACTAATTTCACAAAAACTATCAAAGTCATAAAACATTATACTTTTTAACTCTTCATAGTTAAATGAAAATAAGTAACACTCCTAATATATATATATACATATATTAGGTTTTCTCTTTTGATTTACAAATTAAGTTTATTTTTTTTGAGAAACAAATAATAATTAGAAGTAAAGCTTAATTCAGAATGCCTCAAGTAATGATCATAGCTAAGAATTTAATGGATATGGTGGCTTCAGTGTTAAGACATGATGAGCTGGCCTCCTACACTGTCGACAACTCACCTACTATACAGTTGCTTTCTCCTTTACACTGTACTTTGAGATCTTTTGTAATCTCTCTCATTAGATTTTCTCTTGCTTTTTAGCGTTTTGCCCTTTTCCTATTCTTGCTGTATAAAACCTGAACATTGATTGATTCAATAGAGAATACAATATTTGAGATCTCTTCTTTCTATTTTCTCCTTCTTCTAAATGAATTGTCATCCCCTCTTGTTTTCATCCATGCTTCTATTGAAATTCAAATTATTGTTTTCAACTATGTATAGTTGATGTAAACTAATTCTGAAATTATATGAATTTTATTTAGAAGAAGAAATCTCCATGGAAGATGTAGATCGCATGAAGCTGATGCAAGTGGTATAAATCTGAACGATGATGAGGAGCATGCGAAGAAGACGATAAACCAAACTTTCTCTCAAATGCGTTGGGCCATCCAGTGGAGAGGCCAGAAAAAAAATTTGGGGGGGGGGGGGGGGGGGGGGGAATTTATTATATAAATTATCAACTCCACACCGGTTTTAATATATTATATTACATTTACAAGTTAACAAAAAAAAAAGTGGTAAATTTTTTTTTTAATATTATAATTGATTCAAGTAGGTTTAGTTGGATTTTTAGATTTTGACTTGTGCCTAATATTAAGTTATAAAATGGATAAAATAAATTTTTTGCTAGAAATTATGTTAATTATAAAAGTATAATGTCTTCAAAATAAAGGCAAATTTTAAAATAATTTCTTAGTATATTAATCTCTCAAATCATTGAGATTAATTTTTCATTTCAAATGTTTTTTTTTTAATTTAATAATAAGAATCAAAATCAAAATTAATTTTATTGTGTATCATAGAGATGTTTAATTAATTTTATACAATAATTAACAAGTTTGAAATATTTAACTAAAAGTACGTTTATGAAATAAAAAAAATTATATCATTTATGAAGCTCATGACATAAAATTATATAGTTATTAATAAAATTTAGATTTCACTTAAGAGACATTATTATTTATAATTTAGAAAAAATAAACTATTTATAAACAAAAAAATTACACCCACTTTTTAGTTAATAAATATGAATTAAAGTATTTATAAATGTTGAACATAAAATCATCACTACATAATTACAATATAAAAAAAATATTGAAGTAAAAAAAACGTATTTATTTAAAATTTATTAAACTTAACAATAAATAATACATTGTATAACTCATATATGGATGCAACAAAATTCTAAAGAAAAATCAACAATTATCCTATCTATTTAAAAATATATATATATTTAAACCATAAAAACTAACATTAATGAACAATAAATTGGATAGAGATTAAGAGACGATATTTAATAGTGACAAACATAAATGTGGGATAATATATAGAAAAAATATATTTTTTAAAAGATTAAAATGTCTTCAATATTGTATAAATAAGGGGCAAACATCAAATTTTTGAGGGGGCAAAATTAAAAATTATATAAAAATATACATATAAAATTATATTTTTGAAAATTTTGGGGGGGCAATTGCCCCCCAAGCTCCTTAGTGGCCTCGCCACTGGGGCCATCGAAAGCTCATATGATAGGATATGCTGGCCAATCGAAGAAGGGTGAATGACTCAAATTTCCCCTTTTTCTGTGATTTTGAAATACCCCAACTGAATAATCTCTCTTCATATCAAAGCAGCAGCAGCCTACATCATTAAATCTGATTTTTTTATGGTATTCAAGTAATGCTTGAAATGGAAAAATTTCCCTTTCCCCTTCCTTTCTTGTTTATATTTCCATCTGACTCTTTCTTTTTGTTCCACTATCTACAAATTACTAAGTTCAATTAAAATTAGATAATATCTAATTTATAATTAGATCGAGGGTGGAATGTATTTCCATTCCATCAATATTCCACCATGGCTTTATCATCTTTGTCAAAACCAAGTTTAAGATGTAAGAGATGTTTGAAACAATGTAATCATAATTTTTTTTTTTCCTCCGTACCAAACATTCTTATTCTTTGCCAATGTTTTCTTTTCATTTTTTGCAGGTTGTAATGCTAAAGTTAAATATGTAATGTTTGTGCAAACCTGGAATGGTAAACGTTTTCAATCCCACGGCATTTGGCCAATCGATCGAAATTTTAAACCTCTTAAACGGGAGAATAAACCACCCTCATTCAAGGATTCCTGGATCCTGTTACTCGGTACTTTTATTTTTTATTTAGTTGTTGATTATGTTTTTTTTATTCTTTTAGGCTGTGAATGATGGAGATTATTACTAGGGATATAAGTAGAGTAACAAAGCTTTTTAAAAACATGAGTGGGAAAATCATGGTTATTGTATGGAAAAACTATATCAGAAAAGCTCATCAGTGCAGTGGATCAATACAATAACCATGATTTTCCTTTTTGAAAAGCTATGTTACTCTAGGTCATATCCCTTGCAATAATCTCCAACATTCATAGCTTAAAAGAATAAAAAAAAAAACATGATCAACAATTAAATAAAAAATTATAAGTACTCGAGTAACAAGATCCTTAAATGAGGGTGATTTATTCTCCCATTTAAGTGGTTTAAAATTTCGATCCATTGGCCAAATGCTGTGGGATTGAAAACGTTTACAATTCCAGGTTTTCACAAACCTTACATATTCAACTTTAGCATTACAATCTGCAAAAATGAAAAGAAAACATTGGCAAAGAATCATGAATGTTTGCTACGGAGGAAAAAAAAATTATGATTACATTCTTCCGAACATCCCTTACATCTTAAACTCGGTTTTGATGAAAATGATGAAGCCATGGTGGAATTGAAGGGATGATTTACTAAACTAGCGGAATTTTATTTAGTAAACTAATTAACATTTAATTACAGATCTATTAATATCATGCAATTTATGATAAAAACATGTAGATTCATGCTTAATTTTGAAAATTGAAAGCCTTTTACTTACATTGAGTAATAAATGGAGAATCGGTTGGAGGTTTCTTTACAACATCAAATCCTCAACGACACCGGATCTTCTATGCTATATCCCTATCGAAAGCAAAACCGACTTGTGGGAATCGAACCGGAAGAACAAAAGAAGAAGAAATTTCTTCTAAATTTTTCCCTAAGGAAAATCGGCAATTGGGCAAAAACTTGAGAGAGAATTTTCAATTTTCTAATTAAAGTGAGAAGTGTATAAAATATGAATCCCAATGATCATATTTATAGGAAAATATGATATCTAATCTAATTAGATTTCATTATCTCCTAATTATTAAATATAGAAAAGATAAATAATAAAATAATTATATATATATATATATATATATATATATATATATTTATTAATTTTTATTCTTTTACTTTTCTTTATTCAATAATCATATAATTAAGTATTTAAAATTAGAAAAATTCAAATAATAATTTCTAATTAAATAAATTTAGCCAAAAATTAATATATTAATTATCATTGAATCTTATTCAATTAATTAATTATTTTGGTCAAAACCAATTTGTTTCTTAAACCAATTGTATTTAATTCTCTCTAATATTTATTATTAAATTAAATAAACTCATTATTTAATTAATAATATTAATTATTAATTTTCATTTAAATAAACTCATTATTTAAATAATTAATAATAACATTAATTCCCGTTTAAATAATTTATTTATTTAAACAATTAATTTTGCCTTAAAATATTATAATTGATAATGCTATATTAATTTCCATTTAAATAAACTCTTTATTTAAACAATTAATTTTATATCAATATTACTAATATTAATATTAATTTTCATTTAAATAATCTCATTATTTAAATAATTAATATTGCCTAATTTTAAGTAAAATCAATTACTTAAATTATTTGTTCTTCCTAAGTTAAATAAATAACTTAGTTTTGCTACAACGATATTTGGGCTAGCATAGGGACCCGATGAACCTATAGATCATGGGCTTAATAATTAGTCAATTAAGTGATTAACTCATAATCAGTTAATTACTTATTATTTAACTATGAATAATTCCACTATAGATTCATAGCTTGACCGCCTCTACTATAGATGAGTTATGTCCATTTAGTTTATCTTTATTTATATCTCGATATATCCTTCACGGGGAACCCTCATAATTACAGGCGGATAAATTTACCGTTTTGCCCCTGTAATTACCGCTTTATCCTTGTGTTCCCGCTGATTCTACAATGAACTTTATCTTTAGTCGAACTAGAGATAAGGTACTTCTGTGATCAATAGAAGTCGTGGCACCACTTGTTCATGTCTCGAATCAGTACAACAAGGGAGTTTCCTAAAGTTCCTAAAATGTTTAGGTATCGCACTGATACCGTTAATTTATAGGAAAGTTATGAATTCCATCTCGTGAAAATGAGTTCCCATCTACTTATCTAGCCATGTTCCCAAAACAGGAGTGTATTGAACGTTCTTACAGATCGCTCTCAACCATGTGAATCAAAAAACATAACTCCATAAATAGGAGTCCGCATTTCACTCAGGATTGAGATCTATCACGGTTGATAAACTTAGTTTGATATTCGATCATTTCTCGTAAACGGTACTAATGAGAAATTTGATCGAACATCGTGGTCCTGTCTTATACAATCAACATTGCATATGATACTTCCATTTCATGTCTCCCACATGAATGATCAGGATTAGATCATTTGTCTATAAACAAAATGCGAAGCTATCAACAGTGTTACCAGGATAAGGTTCCCAAACGTTATCCATTTACTGTAGACACTTAGTTACTCATCTCAACTTTAATCCTCTTGTATGACTCACATACTAAGTCGTGATTTCATAAGAGTAACTTAGGGTTTACTATTTGAATGTTTGATATTAATATATTTCCATATATTCCTAATATCGTCAATTGAATCAATCTAGATAATATAAAGAACTTATGTTTATTTATTTAATTTATTCGAAATAAATTATTATAATTAAATAATTACAAGTTTTAGGACACCATTCCTAACAGGAATGTTGGTGGAATGAGAACACATTTCACCCTCGATCTAATTATAAATTAGATATTATCTAAATTCAATTGAACTTAGTAATTTGCAGATATATGCTCGCTTTACGCAGCACAATCGACTACCTGTGTTCTCAAGAAATAAGTTCAATGTAAATAATCTACATGTTCCAACCAAATGATCTTGTTTGATTTTGTTTTATCTACCTATACTTGTTAGTCCATCTTCAATGTAAATGATATATATTTTGACTTCAGTAGGCAGTTGGCTTTGACATTAGCTACCTATACTTGTTAGAGAAAAAAATGAGAAGAATATTATATGATATTTTGGCATGAAGATTGTTTATTTAATTTTAGGTTTTATTTGTTAGATTTTTTTTCTTTTCTTTTCAACAACCAACAATGTAAGTGATCAATTGTGAACCATTCATTTTTTAAATCCTTCGATCCTTTATTTAGTTGTTTACTCAATCATTAATTTCAATTTTATAATCGAGTAAACAAAATAATTCTTAAAATATTTATGACCAAGTAAATAGTTTGAATGAACCGAATGGTTATTAATGGTTCTATTTGTACCCTAACTTGTTTGGTTTTCTATTTTTCTTTACTTTTTTTTTCGAATGTCTGTTCTATTTTTCATTTATTCTATTGATTTTGTATCTTTGTAGGTTCTGAAACAAGTATTGATCCTGTTAAGTACGATGGTTATGGGAATTTTGACAAAGAGTTCGTTGATTTTTCATAGAAGCATCTATGGTATTATTGATTATATGAGTTTTATGGATTCATAGAAGAGAAGATTGACATTCGTTTTTTGTATGTTCATCGAGTTAGTATTTAAATGCAACGTTGCGAAATATGTAGCTTTGGATAAATCTAAAGATTTTACATATCTTGTAGATTGTCTGATGCAAATATCTTAACTTGTTCCATTATTATTGAGTATCAGACTAGTGAGATGGAGGTTGAAGAAAATATGGATATTCAGGTGGAATGTATTTCCATTTCATGTGGAACCTCTGAAACCGCCCTATCCGAAATGGTATAACCCAAATGTTCGATGTGAATATCATTCCAGAAATCCAGGACATTCGATTGAAGATTGCTTTGCTTTCAAATCTAAAGTAGACTCATTGATGAAAGCTGGAGTTGTGAAGTTTGAAACAAAGAAAACACCTGATGTCAATCAAAACCCTCTGCCCGATCATGGAGTCAATGCTATAGAAGAGTACCTCGAGGAAAATAAGATGCTTGAAGATGAAGAGGCTGAAGATGCATTCGAAATGTTGAGATGCTATAATGTTTTTATGATCTCTGAGTATTCTACAACTCGACCTTTGATAATTCAGTATGAAGAAGTAACTGCAGAACTTCCCAAAATACCTACTGTCATAACAATTCAAACACCAAGTCCTTTTATATATCAGAGCACTAATGCAGTACCCTGGAGTTATGATTGTTGGGTTATCATAGATGGACAACCGGATGTGACCAATATCTCTGGAATGAGCGGGGTAACCAGAAGTGGAAGGGTTTATAAACCGGAAAAAACACGAATGAAAAAGGTTGTAGCAGAAAGAAACAACGGCAAGAGAATCCTAAATGAAAAAGAAGACTGTGAATAAATCTTTAATGAAGAGTGTCCGATCATAAAAGAAAAGTCTCTAAAACCGGTGACTGATGAAGAAGCAGGTGAATTTCTAAAATTCATCAAACAAAGTGAATACAAGGTAGTAGAGCAGCTTAATCGTACACCAGCCCGAATATCTATCTTGTCACTTCTGATGAATTCTGAGCCGCATAGAAAAGTCTTGATGGATATACTGAGCCAGACACATGTCACCCATGATATTACTCTTGAGAAGCTGAATGGCATTGTGGGAAATATCTCTGCATCCAGCTTCATAGCTTTCAATGATGATGAGATCCCCCCAGAAAGAATAACACATACAAAAGCTCTCCACATTTCTGTTAGATAAAAGGATCATGTGATTGCGAAAGTTCTAGTTGATAACAGATCCTCGTTGAACATCATGCCTAAATCAACACTAATGAAGCTTCCTATAGATCAAACACATATTAGACCGAGCAGTATGCAAGTACGAGCTTTTGATGGATCCCGTAGAGAAGTCATTGGGGATATTGAGTTGCCTATTCAGATCGGACCATGTACCTTCAACATAAAGTTTCAAGTGATGGATATGGTCCCTGCTTATAGTTTTCTATTGGGAAGACCATGGATTCATTCTGCTGGTGTGGTCCCTTCATCTTTGCATCAGAGGTTGAAGTTTATTTTTGAAAACAAGTTGATCTGCATATTTGGTGAGGAAGACTACTTGATCTCAAAATCTGCGACATTATCTTATGTAGAAGCAGCAGAAGAGGCTTTCGAATGCTCATTTCGCTCCTTTGAAATTGCAAGCGCCTCGATCGTTGGCCCTGAACGACCAATTGTAAAATCATTGCCAAAAGCTTCAATCATGGTTGCTAAAGTCATGATAAGAGGAGATTTTAAACCTGGAGAAGGACTTGGAAAGCAGAAGCAGAGAAGAAAACAAATAGTCAGTTTACCAAAGTATCCTGAACGATTTGGGTTAGGATATAAACCCTCAATGGCAGAAAAAAAAGAAATGAGAGAAAAGAAGAAGAATGAAAAAGCTACTCAGATAAACAAGATATTAGACACCAAGAAGATGTACATCCCTTATCTTCATGAAACTTTTGTGAAAGGAGAAGTTCTTTATCCAGATATGAAGATTGAAGTTGTGATCAATCTAGATGAATATGAATCAAGTTTAACACCTGGAATTTCCGACTTATCAATTGCTGCAGTCCTCGAAGAGCAGTTTGAAGATGACCAATTTGTTTACCGTTGTGCACCAAATTTTGAGCTAAATAACTGGGAGTCCAAAGAATTTCAATCAATTTTCAATTTAATGCAAGAGTAATTTCCTGTTTTCTTTAAGTTTACTCATTTAAGTTTCAGTCATTTTTCATATCCTTTAGCTATGCCTAAGGCTATTGGATCTTTATTTTGTAATAAGGGCTGCTATCTTAATAAACGTATTTTTCATTTTAAAGCATATCTATCTAATATCTTCTTTCTTTCCGAATCCTTTATTTACTAGCTTTTGTTTCTTTTCTCTCTTTCTCCCACCATTTCTCCAAATCCCCTACAGGACTAAAAATATTGAATTAAAAGATGAAATTTGTAGTGATTCGGAAATTGATTTTAATATCCCGATATTTAATGTTGAGCTTGGTGAGGAGAATGAAGATGAAGTGATAGAAAATAATGATGAATTATCACCTGAGTTGTTGAGACTTATCAAAGAAGAGGAGAAAGTGACTTTACCGCATCAAGAGGCGTTAGAAACTATTAATTTAGGGACTAACGAGGAGGTTAAAGAAGTGAGAGTAGGAACTTTGATTGCGAAAGATGTACGGAAGAGGTTGATTGAGTTGTTGCATGAATACCAAGATGTGTTCGCATGGTCTTATCGAGACATGCCAGGGCTGAATACAAACATTATAGTACATCATTTACCGTTGAAAGAAGGTTTTGCGCCGGTAAGGCAGAAACTACGAAAGTTGAAGCCAGATATGCTCATCAAGATCAAAGAAGAAGTCAAGAAGCAATTTGATGCTGGTTTTCTTGCTGTTTCTAAATACCCTGAATGAGTTGCCAATATAGTCCCAGTTCCGAATAAAGATGGAAAAGTGAGAATGTGTGTGGATTATAGAAATCTAAATCAAGCAAGTCCAAAAGATAATTTTCCTTTACCTCATATTGATGTGCTTGTTGATAACACTGTGGGTTTTTCTACCTTTTCATTCATGGATGGATTCTCAGGATATAATCAAATCAAGATGGCTCCAGAAGATCAGGAGAAAACAATATTTATCACGTTGTGGGGAACCTTTTGTTATAAGGTCATGCCATTTGGTTTGAAGAATGCTGGAGCAACTTATCAACGGGCTATGGTTACTCTTTTTCATGATATGATGCATAAAGAGATTGAAGTTTATGTTGATGACATGATAGCTAAATCTCGTTCTAAAAGTGAGCATGATGCTATTCTTCGTAAACTTTTTGAACGTCTGAGAAAATACCAGCTGAAGCTAAATCCCTCAAAGTGTATCTTTGGAGTATCCTCAGGGAAGTTGTTGGGGTTCATCGTGAGTCGAGAAGGGATCAAAGTAGATCCAGATAAAGTTAAAGCAATTACAGACATGAAACCACCGCAAACTGAGAGAGAAGTTAGAAGTTTCCTAGGGAGATTGAATTATATTTCACGATTCATCTCACATTTGACCGCCACTTGTGAACCAATATTGAAATTGCTTCGAAAAAGTAACACAAGCAAATGGAATGAAGATTGTCAAATTGCTTTCGATAAGATAAAGCAATACTTACATAATCCACCAGTTTTGGTTCCCCCGACACCTGGTCGGCCTCTTATCCTGTACTTGTTGGGATTTATGCCCTAGAATTCGTAATTTGTAATAGAATATTTTATGAATAAATAAAAGTATTATTTTAGTGAATTTTGTGCAATTATTATATGTTGATATTCGTTAAATATTCAAACATTAATAGAAAATTCCAGAGTTACTAATTCTGTAATCTTGACTACTATGAGATATAAAGTGGATCTAGTCCAAGATAGTAACTCAAATAGTCTACAGTAAACGAATACGGTTAGGAAACCTTATTCTGGTAACACTGTTGATGTTGTTCACTGATTTGATCCAAATCATTAGCATGATGTAGATGCAAGTGGAAACATCATATATAATGAGTTTATATAAGACTGGACCAGGATAATAAATCGATTCCTAAATAACACCGTTGATAGGAAATGATTTATAATATCAAATTTACGTTATTAAGATTGATACGTCTCAATCCTGAGTATGTTGTGAACTCACATTAATGAAGTCTTTTCCTTTGATTCACATAGTTGAGGGTGATCTGTTGATACACTCGATAAACTCCCGTTTTGGGGAAATAACTAAATTAGTGCTTGGGAACATTTCTATACAAGATGGCATTCATAACTTTCCTAAAACAAATGAAAGTGTTAGTGCGACACTATTCTAATTTAGGAACTTTAGGTATCTCCCTTGTTGTAATGATTCGGTACTTGAACATGAGGCCTCACCTTCTCACTGGCCCGAGAAGAATCGTTCTATACTTGAAAACTATAGAAAAATGTTCATTAGAGAATCATCGGGTACGCAAGGATAAAAGAGATAATTACAAGGGTAAAACGGTAATTTTGACCCAGTTGTAATTATGAGATTACCACGTGAAGGATATGTCAAAACAAACTTAATAACAAATGGACATAACCCATCTATAGTGAGGGGAGTTCAACTTAGGGTTTATAGTGGAATTACCCTAAGTTAATAATTACGATTAATTAATTAATGAGTTTAATTAATAAATCAATAATTATTGGAGCCCATGATCTATAGGTCCATCGGGTCCCTATGCTAGCCCATATATCATTGTAACTAACCAAGTTATTAATTTAACTAGGAAGAAAGAATTATATTTAAGTAATTACTTAAATAAAGGAAAATATTAATTGTTTAAATAAAATGTTTATTTAAATGGAAATTAATATTAATATTATTAATTATTTAAATAATGAGTTTATTTAAATGAAAATTAATAATTAATATTATTAATTAAATAATGAGTTTATTTAATTAAATAATAAAAGGAGAGAGAATTAAATATATTTGTTTTGTGAAACAAATTAGTATTTTGCCCAAAATAATTAATTAATTGAATTTGATTCAATATTAATTAATTAAGATAATTTTAGGCAATGTATATTTAAATTGAAAAGATAATTTGATTATTTTTCAAATTTTAAATACATTAAATAAAAGATAAAATATATATAGATAAAAATGTTTATCTACTGCCACTTGTCGTCCATTTGAAAATAAAATTTTTTCTTAAAATTCAAGGAATCTGACGCAAGGTGTTTTATTTTTTTATTTATTAAATAATTTTGATTATTTAAATTAAATGAAATAAGAGTTCTAATTTGATTAGGAAACAAACTCTTATTTTTCCTATAAATATGACCATTGGGTGCTCATATTTGATACTTGATATTGATCAAAAGTTCTCTCTTTTAATCTTCCCATTGCCAATTTTGGCATAGAAAAATAATAAGAAGAATTTTTCTTCTTATTCTTTTGTTCTTCCGGTTCGATTCCCACAAGTCGGGTTGGTTTGTGATCGGGATATAGCATAGAAGGCTTGGTGAAGTGGATTGATGCTGTAAAGAAAACCCCAACCGATTCTCCATAAATCTACAATGTAAGTTTTTCGAAAACCTTATAATTTCAGTTTAAGGTTTGATCATAATTGCATGTTATTAACGGGTCCGTAATTAATCGTTAATTAATTTACTAAAGAAATTCCGCTAATTTAGTAAATAGTTCCTTCAGTACTTAACAGTGCTATAAGATTTCATGGGATGCATATTATGCCAGAACGATGCATCTGAGAGGAAAGAGCAAGCAATTTACTATTTGAGTAAGAAGTTCACCATTTGTGAAATAAATTATTCATTGCTTGAGAAAACATGTTGTGCTTTAGCTTGGACCGCTCAGCGTCTCAGACAATACATGTTGTACTATACTACCTTGCTGGTGTCGAAAATGGATCCAATCAAATATATTTTTGAGAAGCCATCCCTATCAGGAAGAATTGTAAGGTGGCAGGTTTTATTGTCTGAATATGACATTGTTTATGTTAGAAGAAAAGCGATTAAAGGAAGCATACTCGCAGACTATCTGGCAGATTTACCAATAGAGGATTATAAGTCAGTGAATTTTGATTTTCCTGATGAAAATATCATGGCGATTGTTAAAGAAGAAAAAGATGAATTTTGATTTTCCTGATGAAAATATCATGACAGTTGTTAGAGGATTATGGCAGTTGTTAAAGGAGAAATCTTTCATTAACGGACAACTTGATTTCGAACTTTCTAAGGAGTGGGGAAAATACAACTCATTCAAATCATTTTTAATAGGAAAAACTAGGCACTAATATTGTAGACACCTATTTTCGTCCGGTGTTATTTTAATTTAATTTTAAGTATTAAAAAAAAAAAAAAAAAGAAGTAGATTTTATTTTATTATTTTATTTTATGTTTATTTTTAAAATTAGTAAATAGATTTTTAGGATAAATGTAATTTGTGTTATTAGCAAGAATAAAAAATAAATGATAAAAATAATAATATGCCAAATTTGTTTAATTTTATTTGAATTAATTTTTGTTTAGAAATAAAAAGATTTGAAAAATAAGTTTTAAATGAGAATCAATTTAAACATGGAAAGATGAGAAGGGAATAATTTTTTCATTAGTTGTCAAATAAAATAAAATAAAATCTATGCATGATTTTAGGGTGAATTAAAAAATTTGATTTTGATTTTATTCTTATTTATTACTTTCCTAATTTCTATTCTCCATTTGGCTATAAAAAGAGCCCCCTTCAACCCTAAATGACAAAAAAAAAAAAAAAAAATGAACGGTAAGGCCTCTTCCTCTCATTCTTAACTCTCATCATTTTCAGAATACTAGCCAACCTCTCACGATTTTCAGATTAGAAAAGCCCCCCCTAAGCCTTATCACTTTTCATTCTTTTCTCCACCGTGGCCTCTCTCCTTCATTACTTTTACATAAAAAAAAAAAAAAAAGCACAGCAACCATCACTCCAAGACTCATCACAAAGAAAGTCATCCATATCTTCACCATTCACGAGGACTCCCAAAATATCCCAATATTTCTCTCTATCGTTTGTTTTTTTTGTTTGCCACCGGTAGCAAGTTTGCCAAGGTACGTGGCTCTCCAAGCCTTGATTTTGTCATATATATATATTTATTATTTTATGCTAACCTTATCATCAAGACTAAGTTCCTCTATTTATTTATTTTAAAAAAAAACGTTATCATGATAATTGTTTTATATCTTTGGTGAGGTCTACAGGAGCTTTAGATATTAATCCTTTAGTCTAAGAAGACTGTTTTTAATAATCAGTTTGCTAAAAGTTATTCTGGAATTGTTTCTTTATTAAAATTAGAAAAATGCTTTCTTTGCTGTATAAATCTACACACTTATTTAAAATTTGTAAATCAAATGGTGATCAAATAGTAAATGGATGATTTTTGTTCATGTAATTTAATATATTAAAAATTTTGCTATCTTCTGATACGTCTTAAGCATGCTAATTTGATTTTTTTTTTCCAAAATTGACATGACATCTTTTAAATACCCAAATTTAATGTTTTATTCTTTATCTGTTACCTTTTGTTATGTTTAAAATTTGATTGTTTATCATTCCACATTTATAGTTTTGAATTTTCCATATTTAAAACCTACACCTTAATTTAAAATAAATTCCCAAAATATTAGATCAAAATTTAATTAAAAAAAAAGAATTTATAGAATAAAAATTGGAATTAATTAAGGATACTAATTTTCTAAAGCATAAAAATTAACAATTAAATTTAAAAACAAAATTGGAATTAATTAGGATACTAATTTACCAAAAGCATAAAAATTAACAATTTAAATATAGTAATTGGAATTAATTAGGATACTAATTTACCAAAAGCATAAAAATTAACAATTTAAATATAGTGATTGGAATTAATTAGGATACTAATTTTCCAAAGCTTAAAAAATTAACAATTTAAATATAGAAATTGGAATTAATTAGGATACTAATTTTCCAAATCATAAATATTAACAATGAAATTTTAAATATTAATAAGAATTTACTAGGATATAAACCTACCAACTTTCCAGAAATACAAAGATTAATAATATAAACCTTAAGTAAAGATTAAAATTTATTAATAATTGTCCCTAAATAAAAGATTTGTCAAATAATAATTTTCCTATTTAAAACTTAGGGGCTAAAGTGAAACGTACCCTAAACCTAATATCAAGCTAAATAATTTAAAAGATAAAAATTTATAATTAAATTAAAATATCCATTTTTAAAACTTAAACACAAAAACAAACAAACAAATCGTTTTCGAAAACTCCGACGACGGAATATGGGGCGTTGGAATACCATGCCCCTAACATTCTTGAGGTAAGGAATTTTTTCTCGGAATACTGAGTTAAAATTCCCGACAATATTTTTTTAATGGCTTTACGCCACTCATACTTATTTAATCATGCTTTATTACTAAAGTATTGATTAATAAAACATGAGACATTTAAAAATAACCAAAAAAATAATTTTTATTTATAGATAAAGGTTTTCTTCAATAATACACCAAATAAAATAAAAAACAACAATCGTTTTAAAACGAACATAATAGGGTGCTAATACCTTCCTTATGTGTGAATGAACTCTCGAACCCATAGTCAATAGTTAGTAGACCATCCTTAGTTAATGAATAGGTGACTAATCACACATAATTTAGAAAACCAATGATTAGTGGCGACTCCCTATTTATTTTTCCGCGTCGTGTTTACGTAGCGACAAATATTAAAAAGCCTAGAATAAATTAATAGTATAGCCACGTATCATATTCATTGTTGGCACCTAATTAGGGGATAACAAAAAAAAAAAAAAAAAACTAGGAGCAGTGAGTTGAAAAGACATTTTCTCTCTTCATTTAAAGTTGGTTGGGAATCTTGCAAAAATAGTAAAATTAGGTCAAATATTTGTTCAGATAGCAGTGAAAAATTTATTTACAAAAATAGCAAAAAAAAACTTAAATTCGTACCTAAAATATTATAAAATTACCACTCGTAATTAGTGATTTCCTCATAAGTAATCACTCTAATAATAATCATTGATTATGTTATAAGTTATCCATGATTTCTCTGATTCACATGAATGAGAGTTTTTAAAAAATTGTTATATTTACAAATACTTTTTAAAAATGCTATATTTATAAATATTTCTGAAAATTATGCTACCCAATAAAGAATTGATAGCAATTAAAAAAAAATCTTTTGTAAATTATTGTAATCTACAACACATTTTGAAAAATTGAAGAAATTTATTTCTTCTTTCCTTCATCATCCACATCTTTTTCTTATCTTCACACCCATGGATTAAAACTCTTTTTTTTTTTCGAAAAATTGGAATTGTTGAAAAAGAGTTGGATGAGCAAAAAAACACAATATCATACTCCTTATATCTCACTTGAAATCGGGAAAATAAACCGGATATCGGTCAACGATTATGGGTTTTGGTATCTCTGACCAAAACTCATAATCTTAGGACCAATCTCCCGGAATTTTATTTTTAATGAGATAAAAGGCATGATATTTTTGTGTTTTGAAAAGATATTATATTGAGGAAAAAAGTTTTACAAGGCCAATAGGACCAAATTACCAAGAATATTCCTTAATACTAGTTGTAAACTAATTAAGATAACGTGATACAAAATATACTTGAAATAGCTCATCCTAGTAAACATGAGTTAAGACCGTGTCCTTGTAAAACTAGGCTTCAAAATAAATGAGTCATGATAAAATATGAAAACATGATCATCCAAGGACTATATAGTTTTTCCTTGACATAAGTGAAGTTTTACCCTAATTATCCAAGCTAACAATTCCATATAACATAGTCTTTCGTCTAAAAAATAGGCGGAACTCGAAGAAAAACTACTCACCTTCCTCTCTTAATAGAGGACATGGTCTTTTCAATACGGAAACAAAGGTCTGGAGACGCTTTCACTGGGAGATATGTTAACTCTTTAGTCTTAAGATTAGGATTAATTAGGAAAAGCATCCGAAAATTAAAAAAAATTTGGCAAAAAAGACTACCCTAGAAAATATTTAGTAAAAACATCATGTTTTGACCGGTCAAAGTTTAAATACGTAGTCTTTGACTACGTATCCGACGTGGCGGGCTGAGTGGCAGCTTGGCTGGCAAGGACTGGCTGATGGGTGGGCCAGGGGATGACAACTTGGATGGAATGCATAGTCAAGGACTACGCATTCTTTGGAAATTAAAAAAAAAAAGATAGAATAGAATGCGTAGTCGCATTCTTTGAAAATTTAAAAAAAAAAAAAAAAAAGAGATTGGCGCAGAGTGGCAGACTGGCAAACTGCCAGATGCGTAGTCATTGACTACGCATCCCTTGAAAATTAAAAAAGAAAAGTCTAATTCCACAGGTTATTTGACAGATTAAAAAAAAATAATAATAATATTAAAATTTTGGACCCACGAATTAATTTATTTTATTAAAAAAAAAAAGGTGTGTGACTTTGTATGCAAATATATTTAATGAATGGTGACCATTTATTGCCCTTCACGTTTTAAAAAATAAATTATGTATATTAAAAAAATCAACTTCTAATTTTATATGATAAAACTATATAATATTATTTATTTACATTATTATAGGGGGAAAATCAATTTTTACCCTGAATTTGAATGATGTTATCAATTTTAAACTTAATATATACAAGAAGTTGCAGGTTTAACCTTTTATTAACAAGTTTATGATTAGTTCACCAAATTTTCATTAGTTTTCTAATTTTTAAGAATTTTCAAGTCATAAAACTGTGTGGGGTGTCCTGGTTGAGCAAGTGCTTGATTTCAGTGACTCTCATTATTTGAAAAAGGAAAGAAACAATATGTACATAATATGACATTTCAGTGACTCTCATTATTTGAAAAATTCAGAAGCTTTAAACTAGTTGAAAAGAGATAAATAATTTAAGAAAAAATAATTCATTAGATCTAAAATATCACAAAATCATAAAGTCACATAAGTTAACGTAGGTAGAATGAAAACAAAAAAGACTAATGATGACCACCAGTTCCACAACGGGGACGACGCCGGTTACGAGGAGGTTACTCTCGCTGCACGATTTGTCCACGATTACCACGACCTCTTACACTAGCAGAAGGTTCCCCAATATCGGTATGAACATCACCAGACTCATGCGAAAGAGGTTCAAAATGAACCTGAGATGATGATTCTCCAGCAAAAAGATGTTCAAAATGAACCTGAGATGATGATTCTCCGGCAAAATGTGTAGATGAACTAGGATGGAACTGACTAGACGACCCAGGAGTGGGGAGCGTTGTTGTGTGAAATTGTGATACGCAAGTGCACGCAGTCAAACAAGTAATAAAGTGATAAGAAAGATCGTTCCCACGAGGATTAGTGACTTAAAGTGATGTTTAACAAATAGTTTAAAGGAAATAAAGACAATGATAAATTGGGATGATTTGATTTATGAAACTAAATAATTAAAGTGGTGAAACTATGCAAAACTAAATAAATAAATTCTAAATTAATTAAGGAAAATAAGAATGATGGTCTAAAGTGGCTTAAATTACTCCTAAAATATGCAAGAATAATAAAGTGATGAAACTATGTAGAGATAAATGGTTGGAAAATCAAGAATCCCCCTAAAAAGTCTTAGAATTCACAAATGCTGCAGCAGTGCTGTGGCTGTGCTGCAGCAAACTGCATTAATAAATTCACTTTTTATGCAAGCAACCCTATTATTCATGTGACTTTGTCAAGCCTAGCATAATTCTAATTCATAATCCAATTTAAATCCTATGTCTAGGTAAAATTAGATTAAGAAATTATGGTTTTAGTGTTCCGGTTTAAGCTTTAGGGTGTAATTACATATGTCTATGCATTACTAAATAACAATTCAAATAATCATTAAACCCTATCAATCAATGTTTGTCCATTCAATTTTAACCTTTTCAGAATTAAAATTAAACTAAGCAATTCACTTAGGTTGATCAAGCATAAGCAAAAAGAATAAAAATATCAAGCCATTGATTGAGCATAAAAATTGAATCCAATAAAGCTTTGAAAACTAATCCCCCTTAGGGTTCATCTATCAATTCCAACCTAAGAAATTTAGTTCATAATGAAAATTGAATTAACAAAAGAGTTTAACAAAATAAACACTAAACCTAACATAATTTGAATTCAATAATGAAATTCTAAACTAACAAAAATAAAGAATGAATGATGAAAGAGTTAGAACGAATTTCTCTATGGTGAAGAAGAATTCTTCACGTCAGCCTCCTTCTCCTTCACGTTCGTCTCTGCCCTTCACGTACAAGCTGTTCTTTCTTTCTTCTCGATTTTGCCTCTGTCCCTTGCTCACGTTCTCCCACCTATTCACGTCAGCCCCCTTTTTCTATTTTTAGGTTTTTCCTTTTTGTTTCCTTTCTCTTGCTTTTGGGCTTTGACTTCTTTTCTTCCAAATTGGGCCCAAAGTGGTGATTTTAATTTCCAAGCATAGATGTGCTGAAACAGGCCCACAACATTGATTTTTAAATGCTGCTGCCCGTAATCTGCTGCTGTCCCTTTTCTGCTTCAGTGTGCTGCAGCACTGCTACAGCACTATTGTAAAATTTGCAATTTTTCTATGTTCCTGCATGAAAGTTTCAATTATTTTAGGACTTTCTCTCATTCAAATTCACATTATTACATACCAAAGACCAAGAACAATCCGAATAATACATTAAAGTGCTAAAAACCCAAGTTTTTCTCAAAATAAGCTTTATTAAAGAATTATGCAAAATGAGTTCAAAGCATGCAAAATATGAGCAAAGTTCAATCAAATAATCATCACATAAGCATTAAAATAGGACCAAATAACTCTATTTTATAGAGTTATCAAGCGTATACATTAGGGGTGTTGTCGGTTCGGGTTTGGTCGGTTTTGGACCAAACCCGAAACCGAACCGATAAAGAAAGGGGATAGAAGGCAAAACCGCCACCGAACCGCTAGTAGTGCAAACCGAAATCAATATCGGGTTCGGTTTCGGGTTGCTTGTCGGGTTGCTTATCGGGTCGGTCTGAATGTATGAATCACAACATAAACTATAAAAAAACCCCAATCTTCATATAAAAAAACCCTAATTCATAATTATGTAGAAAACAAACCTGAAATGAAAGTAGACGGCGGCGGAGAAGCGTGATGGTGAAGCAAGCGGTGGCTGACGGCAAAGAAATCGGTGGCTGGCGGCGAAGAAAGCGGTGGCTAGCGGCGAAGAAAGCGGTGACTGGCGGCGAAGGGGCTGGGGAAGCGTTTTCTTTTCTTTCTTTTAATTTTCGAATTGAATAGAGAGAGTGAGAGAGCGGCTGCGTGGGTTAGGGTTTTAGACAGATTTGTTTTGATTTTTTTTTTTTTAAATTAATCTACTATCGGTTCGGTTCGGTTTAGAATCCCCTAAACCGCTCAAAACCGAACCGAACCGATAGTATATTCGGTTTTCATGTGAAAACCGAAACCGAACCGATAGTGTTCGGTTCGGTTCGGTTTTGAGCGGTTTCGGCTAGGTAATCGACTCGGTTCGGTTTTTCGGTTCCGTCTTGCACCCCTAGTATACATCATCGGCGTATAGGGTGTATCTGAAGGAGGGGGAGAATCATGTCCGCCATTGTAAGGATCGTCATGAATAGGAGAACCTGGTTGTGCGGGTGTACGTCGGCCTCGGTTATATGTCTGAGTGGGAACTTGTCCATGTTCATGTCGAACACGATACATACCGCATATAGTAACCATGCAGGCAAGTAAAGTGTCACATATAACTCTTCTTTGTTCAATATCATCCTCTATAACTAGACGAGAATATGAGTTGGCCTGAAAAAAGAAATTAGGATTAAACATTTTAATTAATTAAAATTATGAATAAAAGAATAATAGTACCTACCACATAGTCAAATGATTCTCCTGTTAGGAATGGTGTCCTAGAACTTGTAATTATTTAATTATAATAATTTATTTCGAATAAATTAAATAAATAAACATAAGTTCTTTATATAATCTAGATTGATTCAATTGACTATATTAGGAATATATGGAAATATATAAATATCAAACATTCAAATAGTAAACCCTAAGTTACTCTTATGAAATCACGACTTAGTATGTGAGTCATACAAGAGGATTAAAGTCGAGATGAGTAACTTAAACGTGTCTACAGTAAACGGATAACGTTTGGAAACCTTATCCTGGTAACACTGTTGATAGCTTTACATTTTGTTTATAGAAAAATGATCGAATCCTGATCATTCATGTGGGAGACATGAAAGGGAAGTATCATATGCAATGTTGATTGTATAAGACAGGACCACGATGTTCGATCAAATTTCTCATTAGTATCGTTTACGAGAAATAATCGAATATCAAACTAAGTTTATCAACCGTGATAAATCTCATCCTGAGTGAAATGCGGACTCCTATTTGTGGAGTTATGTTCTTTGATTCACATAGTTGAGAGCGATCTGTAAGAACGCTCAATACACTCCTCTTTTGGGAACATGACTAGATAAGTAGTTGGGAACTCATTTTCACGAGATGAAATTCATAACTTTCCTATAAATTAACGGTATCAGTGCGATACCTAAACATTTTAGGAACTTTAGGAAACTCCCTTGATGTACTGATTCGAGACATGAACAAGTGACGTCACGACTTCTATTGATCACAGAAGTATCTTATCTCTAGTTCGACTAAAGATAAAGTTCATTGGAGAAACAGCGGTAACACAAGGATAAAGCGGTAATTACAGGGGCAAAACGGTAAATTTATCCGCCTGTAATCATGAGGGTTCCACGTGAAGGATAATATCACAGATATAAATAAAGATAAACTAAATGGACAATAACTCATCTATAGTGAGGGGAGTTCAGCTGTGAATCTATAGTGGAATTATTCATAGTTAGATAATAAGTAATTAACTAATTATGTGTTAATCACTTAATTGACTAATTATTAAGCCCATGATCTATAGGTTCATCGGGTCCCTATGCTAGCCCAAATATCGTAGTCGCGAAATCAAGTAGAAGAAATGAAAGTTTAACTGTAACGTCCCATTATTTTGAAGTGATTTTTTTTTTATTTTATTATTTATTTATTTATTTATTTTATTTAATATTGTTTATTTATTTATTTATTTCAATTCAAGTATTTAGTTTAATTATTATTTTGTAAGTTCGATTTTAGTAGTTAATTTTGCCCGAAATTCTTTTTAATCGTTTTAATGTTTTATTTTCGCTTCGGTGACATTAATAATTATTAATAGGCCAATTAATAATTATTAATCACCTTTAGATTTATTTAAGAGCTTCAGGTTTCGATTTAGAAGTCAAAAGACATAAAAGGACGCAACCGTCATTTCCAAATTCCTAAATATCTATTGACTATTTGCTTCATCTTCTTTAAATGACCATTGACCATCTTTGACCAAGAAAAACTCTCATTTTGCTCCTCAAGGCCGTGGGTTCAAAGGGGGAAAGGGAATTTTTCGGGTTTCGCTTGTTTCTCGGCGGATCGACTCAATTTCGGTTGCATCGGAAAGGCCTCGGGTTTAGGATTCTTTTCCACCCATCGATCGTACTTGCCACCCGAGATCCACGGAGTTCTGGGTAAGTTTCTCTTGAAACCCTAAACTCCAAATAGTGTTTTAATGGAGTTTTCATTGATTTCTATCGATTTTGTGTTGTGAAACTCGGTGTTTGTTAATACAGGAGTCGTTTTACGTGTTTTTGAAAACTTTCCCTAAACCCTAAAACCGAGTTTCAGTCGAAACGCTTCCCGTTTGAAAATTACCTTTTGGGGTTTGAATATGGGTTATAGATTAATGAATAAATGTTTATTTAAATTCGATTCGGGAAAGGGCTTAATGTTCAAAAACCTTAATTATCGATACCCATTGAAATCGGGATTATCGAATTTACTTAAAACCAACTCGAAACGTATTTAAATTGCCAAAAAGCCGGAAAACCAAACTCGAGACCCATTTTCTTTGAGAGGGCCGAGAGCCTCTTCATGGGGGGGTTTGATGGATTTTTCGTCATTTTGTATGTTTAGTCGTTGTTTGATCGATAGTTGGTATTTTATTAATTTTTGAGAATATAATTCAATTGTAGGTGATTTTGGATCGCTTGCTTGATCGCTCTAACGGTTTTAAGAGCGAAGTCTTCTCTTACAAAGGTGAGAATAGTTAGGATTTAAAGTAAATTTAGAATGTGTATGAGTATGATGGTTTGTAGATTTGGAAACTAAGATTAGAATTCAAATCTAAGATTAAAGGGAAGTGAGTTAGTGCCCTTAGGATTTGAAGTTAATCCTTTAAGCGAGAACCTAGGAGTTCTCGAGGAAAGCAATGAATCTTAGAAAATTCTAAGTTAGATTCGTTTCGAAGCTTAGGATGGATCATTGGAAGTTTAAAGATCCAAACTTTTATACAGAACGATTAATTGAACCTCGGATTATATTGGAAGTTTAGAATCCTTGAAGGTATAGGTTAATCGTTAAGATATGACTTTACTTTTATTATTGATAGCGGAGTTCGATTTATATATCGTTCATCCGGGATTCTTGTCTATTTTACTTTATGTCTTTAACTTTATGTCCCTTTACTTTATGCTGTTTCGATTACTTTAATTCCGCACTTTACTTATTTACTTTTATAAGGATATGCAGGCATATGCATATCATATTGCACCATAACATTTTCACAACATGCATTGAAAAATAAAAGAAGGGGAGAATGTTGGAGCCTACGGGTAGTGTCCGCATCACCTTCAGAAAAAGAAAAGAAAGTAAAACAAGGAAAGAATGAGTTGAATGGTAAGTTACGGAACGTACGCATTGCTTATCATAATAGGATGAGTTGAATGGTAAGTTACGGACGTACACATTACTTCTCATGCATAGGGAGTTGAATGGTAAGTTACGAGATGTACGCATTACTTCCTCATGCATAAGGGCAATGCAAAATCCTACGGGATGTCCTCATGCATTCATGCTTATGATTGATGATATAGAGAATCGAGATGTTTTATGTTTATGCAAAGTTTATTTATTTTCTTAATTATGATGTAATAAGTTAAATGGATGAGGATTTGACTAGAAGTGTAGTAATATCATCCTTGGGAGAATAAGAATTTGAAGTAAACCTTGTATATAGTATAAGGTATATATGGAAAATGAGATATAAATGCTATATGCATTTACGAAACCATACCAGAAATATTAGGAATGTAGTTCCACAATTATATTGGAGAATTGGTAAGTAAAAGTGGAACATTTTGATATAAACTCTTTGAATGGATTGATAGCAAAGAGTAAGTTGAATTACCTAGAGTTTGGAGAACTTTAGGAGTGAATTGTGTCAGATTAATTGGACACAAATCGGAAATGCAAGTTTGAGGTCTAACTTTACTTTTTATTCTTATTATTCTCACTGGGCTTAGTTTGTTAGCTCATGATATTACAAACATTTCAGGTAATGTTTGTGATCGTGGAAGAGGAGTCGGTGCGCGCTTGATCGAGAGGATGACGACTTTGAGATGGACTAGGTTGATTTAAAGTCCATGGACTATGTTTTGTGAATATTTCACATATTTTGGAGTTGTACATTTGTAAATGGCTCTTAAGAGCTGTTGTCTTTACTTTTATGATTATAAATCATTTTGAACTCCTGGTTAGGAACTTATTGTTCCTTGTGTATTTTAGATTTGGAAATTAAGATGTAAACAGGTTTTGCCTAGCCAATTTTCAAACATAATCACGCCAATTTTCTTAAAATAAAAGACTTCCGCTGTGTTTTCTGAATTAAATCTATTTAAAAGTGTTGGGTCGTCACAGTTGGTATCAGAGTCTACGGGTTCTGTAGACTACATGCGATGCATGTTTGTCTTTCATGTTTTGTTTTAAGTCCTTTCTCAAGTCATCATCTGAGATCAGCGGCACCATGTATGCCTATAACTTTTATTCTCATACTTTATTTATTTGATATTGGAAAGTTTATGAGAATAGTGTAGAAGTTAAAAAAGTTTGTGATATTTCACATCCTCGTAAAAGCACTATGTGGTTATGTTTATTTGACCCATATTTAGAATTGGTAAGGGTGTCGAGAATGTAAATGACCCCGTGCAGTTTTGGAGGTTATACACCTCGTTAAGAGTATTAACATAATGTCAAAGTAAAGGAGATGAGATACTCCGAGAGATCAATTGTTTGATCCTTAAGATGATTAAAGTGTTATTGTCACACAATTGCTAAGTAGTGGTCTTAGTAGATGTGTGTTGACATTTGTGTGAAAAAGGGAGACATGATTGACTGTAGCCCAGTATTAAGAGATGAAACACCTGTTTGAGGTGAGAAATTGTTAAAAAGAAATCGGTTTGGCTCGAGTCCAATAACCTAGATTTAACTCAATGGACAAGTTCCTTGTTTGAGTTGAGAAAGTTGGATTATGGTAAGTGGTGAATCCTTGTGGTACTGTTGTACAAAAAGGAAAGTGTGTTGCCACTCAAAGGAGGAAGTAAGAACTCTACATGATGAGTCTCAACGAGGACCATTAACGGTTTTGTTAATTGGTCATTGGCCTAGTTTGGTCACTATCACGGTATGATGTACCCTTTTGATTTGGATTATACTTGAGGTCGAGTTATCGAGATCCATATTTGGTAAATTCTCAAGTTTGACTAACACTAAGTTTGAGTGTTGGTATTTAATTGAGATATAGAAGGAAGTTGATGGACCGTGATATCGGTAACTTCTATAAGGCAATGAGATGGTTTGGTGAATTCAATTCACATTGTGTTTGACCATCTATTGGACGGTGAACTTTGAGAAATTTGTAGGTCGTAGTTTGGACCTACCAAGTCTTTTCAAAATAGACTTTAAAGTGAATCCTATGTTGGAAGGATAGAATGTTAATGGACTAAGGTGTTTGACAGACACCAGATTTGCTTTGCAAGAAAGCAAATGATCTCTGAAGTCGAGTTCATTCAAGATTTGAATAAGGAGGCTTAGGAGTCGTCCTTATCTTGGATTTTATATTTTCTGAAAAGAAGAGAAAATTAACTACTACGAGACAGACTACCTCTCAGAAGAAGAAAGCAAAGGATGACGATGCCAGTCAAGGGATACCGCAGCAGCAGCAACAACAGCAGCAACTGCAACAGCAGCAGCATCAGCAACAACAAGTTCGAGGTGGAGCTCAACAAGGATAGAATCATCCTTACTACAATAGTTGTGTCAGTTTCCATCAGGAAGATGCACACTTCCATCAAGATGCTATGTTGTGATCAAACTTGGAATCACGCCACTTTTATAGGGTGTATAAGATACAACCATCACAACATAGTAGTAAGGTCAGGATTATCAGGAAAAGCTATCAGTATGGTAGTGATTTATACTTTATTATTTTCAGGCCGTTTGGCTTTTATCCTGTTTAATTCTGGAGCTATCCACTCTTTTATTTTTATCTTGTTATGTTGAGTTGGCTACTTTTGAGTCGAGACTGTTGAGTTTCGAGATATGTGCTTTCCCAGAGAGGAAGCTTATTATGATGATAGGGCGTATGACACTTATGACATTTGTATTATGAGTAGATGCTCACATTTTATTGTGATTGTTATGCATATGTCTGATTTTGATGTGATATTGGGTATGGATTGGCTATCATCCAATCATACCATTGATTGTATTGAGAGAGTTATTGATTTTATGAGTCCATGTGGGACTAGTCTATGTTTTCGTGGGTCTAGTAGTCGAGTAATACCCACCTTGATATATATGGTAGAAGCTAGAATGCTTCTAAGTGATGGAGCCTTGGGCTATTTAGCTAGTATTATCGATACTTCTGTACCGGAGACTAGCCAAGTTAAAAGAGCTTAAGAGTCAGTTAAAGGAACTCTCAAACTCAGGGTTTATTCACCCTAGTGCGTCCTCGTAAGGAGCACTTTGTTGTTTGTGAATAGAAAGACAGTTCAGTGAGACCGTATATTGATGATCGATGGTTGAATCAATTACAGGGAAAGACAAGTATCAATTGTATTTGATTGATGATCTATAGGATCAGTTGGGAAGAAACCGCTATCTTTTCAAAGATAGATTTGAGATCCGGTTAAATTCGTTGAAGATTTAGGATTAAGATATTCCTAAAACTGCTTACAGGACGTGTTATGGACATTATGAGTTTGTAGTTATATCCTTTGACTTGACCAACGCGCCTGCAGCTTTTATGGACCTTATGCACACGGTGTTTAGAAGGTTCATTGTTTCCTTCGTGATTGTATTCATTGATGATATCTTGGTTTATTCCAAGACAGAGGAGTTGCATGCTATGCACCTTTGGGAAGTTTTGACGGTACTACGAGATCAGAGATTGTATGCCAAGTTCTCAAAGTGTGAGTTTTGGCTAAAAGAAATGGCATTTTTGGGCCATGTAGTATCGAGTAGAGGAGTATCGATTGATCCCTCTAAGATTGAGGCGATTAGTAATCGGCCTAGACCGACTAGTGTGGGCGATATTCCAGTTTTATGGGACTTGCAGGCTATTATAGACGGTTTGTGCAAGATTTCTCCAAGATTGCTTCAGCCTTGACACGTTTGACCCGGAAGGGAGTTGATTTTGTATGGTTTGAGGATTGTGAAAGAAGCTTTGAGGAGCTCAAGAGGAGGCTTGTAACAGCACCTGTTCTAGTGTCGCCTGACAGAACCGATGGTTTGACTGTGTACAAAGATGCTTCCCATAGAGGTTTGGGATGTGTGTTGATGCAACACGGGAAAGTTATAGTCTATGCTTCCCGTCAGTTGAAAGAGCATGAGAAGAAATATCTGACTCATGATTTGGAGTTGGCAGCTGTTGTTCATGCTTTGAAAATATGGAGACATTATTTTATGGTGAGAAGATTCTGACATTTACTGACTATAAGAGTCTCAAGTATTTTTTCACTCAGAAGGAATTGAGTATGAGACAGCGGAGATGGTTAGAGTTCGTTAAGGATTATGACTGTGATATTCAGTATCATCCTGGGAGAGCCAATGTAGTGGCTGATACACTCAGTAGAAAATCTTCTCTATTCATCCAGGTAGTACGAAGATGTACGAGGAACCGGGACAATATTATTGATGGCCTGGGATGAAACATAAGATTGTAAAGTACGTGAATAGATGATTGATTTGTTAGCAAGTCAGAGCCCTAAAGGAGAGTATATCGGGTTATCTTAACCTTGGAAAGTACTTGAATGGAAATGGGAGGAGATTTCCATGGATTTTATCAAAGGTTTGCCGAAGATGACAAGAAGTTATGATACCATTTGGATGATGGTATACTGTTTGACAAAACTGCACACTTTACTCTTGGAAGGATTATCTATCCAGTTAAGATTAGGGTACAGTGGTACCTAAGAAAGATTGTTAAATTGTATGGTGTGCCAGTGAAGATTTTATCAGATCGAGACACTAGCTTTGTGTAACAACCCCAATTTCCCAAGACATGGAAATCTCAATAATAAAAGCGGAAGCTAAAATTTAACAAAACTTTTCTCATTTAAATCAAATTTAGAATGTTTCACATTCGATCGATCTTATTTTAAATACCAAAATCCATAATAAAACAAAACATCAATCTAAAATCTCATCCAGTTTCAATATGTTTTAAAACAACAAATAACAAAATGAACTAAAGTCATTTAACCAAAAATATCCCAAATAAATAAAAGAGAAGAAATATTCATTGCCGGCATGTAAATCCTCCCAACCGATCCACCGATCACGAGACATCGTCAGTTGCCAGCTTTCTTCTTCTTTTTACCTGAAAAAAAAAAGTGTAGCATCATGAGGCTACGCCCAATGAGAATAATGTTAATTTAAGAGCAATGCCATGAGAAATTTTCTAAATTCCTTAAGTCCATAATCGGCCTCACCGACTTTCGAAGATACTCTTTCACCCAAAGCTCTCTTAGCTATTACATTCCTCCACATTATCTTTTAATCCTCAAATTAAAAGATTACAAACTTTCGAAACAGTTCTAAACTCTCTTTCTCATTTTAAAACTTTTCGATCTTTAACTTTCCCTAATACCTCTAATCTCCTCTTTGTCTGCAAACAAAGAGAGACTACACCCATAAGGAATTTAAACATAATTTTTCTACAATTTAAATCCTTTAGGGACATTCTTTTCCCGTTTAATACCTTTAATCTCCTCTTTATTCACAAACAAAGAGAGACTACGCCCATAAGGAATTTAAACATAATTTTTCTACAATTTAAATCCTTTAGGGATATTCTTTTCCCGTTTAATACCTTTAATCTCCTCTTTATTCACAAACAAAGAGAGACTACGCCCATAAGGAATTTAAACATAAATTTTCTACAATTTAAATCCTTTAGGGATATTCTTTTCCATTGTACGGATGGAATGAACCTGCCCTGTTAGGTGTTATTTAAGTTGTGCACACTAAATAATCTCCCCTAACAGCTATTCTTCATTAGACAAGGCCTTGCCTAATGTGAACCTACAACCATATTACCCAAGGTATTTTAAAGTAATATGATTCACACATCACTACTAGAATGCTTGACAAAGCCTAGGTTCAGTTTCTAGCCCAGAAAACCCGTTTCCTCCTAAAACTGACCTTAAATAGGCTAAATCTCGAAAATTCCAAAATCTGAAAAATCAATGTAATTAAAGCATTTGAAGGGTAAAAAAAAATGCCTAAAATCAGATCTCTAACTCACAAGATGATCCCCCGAAGAAAACCCACCCTAAAAAGCTAAACTAGCTTAACTAGTGCGGTTTTGCTTCTTTTTCGGCGACAACCGATAAGGAAATTTTAACAAAATTTTCCAGCAGCTTTAAAGACTTAAGATCAGCCCCTAAGTCATCTAGATACACTTAAGAATCATCCAAAATTGATCCCCCACCTAAACTCCCAAGAAAAGGGGTTCGACTGGACTAATTTCCACATAAGGCTCTATCGTTCCTACTTTACAATATAAAATTCCAGCAGCTTAAACACTCTTTAAAACACCCAAAACAATGTTAAAACTTAAGCCAAACATCAAAATAATCCATCCAGTCAGAAATCCCAAATTTAATATCAAAAGAATAATTCCAAGCATGCATGCAACTTAATCTTCATAATCCTTAACTCCCAAAAACAAATATTATCAACCATCATAAAACATGCTTATAAAATTCACCCACTTTAAATCATCCACAACACACAAACCAGATTCTAATTATACTTATAAAGAAGCAGAAAAAGAAACATGAAATTGATCAAAGATTAACAAAACTCTCACCTTAGATTCTTGAATTTTTTTCAAGAATTAAAAATATTCTTTCCAAGAAATCTTACAACCTCTCTTGTAAGTTGAATAATCCTTTCTCAAATCTCATCCTCACTGCAAGGAAAAGCCTTTCTACATTTGCGTAAATCGGAGTTCGGATGAGGGAGTTATGGCCAAAATACTCTGGAGAAATTAATTTGGGCGAAAATTGGAGAAAAGAAGATTAATGGAGGTTGGTTTTCGGATTAGGGAAGAAGAAGATGAATTTTTAGGGTTTAATCCCGAGTTATGATAATTACGAAATTGCCACTACACTAAAACGATCATAACTCATTCACCGGAACTCCGAATGATGATCCGTCAGTTGCGTTGGAATCGTAATAACGAGACGATCAACATCAACTAAAAATATTAAAGTAAACTTGTGGTTTTAATTTTGAGATTTGGAAAATTACCAAAATACCCTTACTTGGTAACGGGTCGTTACACTTTGTCTCGGAGTTTTGGCACTGTTTAGGCACTTTGTGGTAGAAAGTGTTGTTCTTCCGCTCATTTGGATGAAATTGGAGAAAAGAGACTTTTGGTACTCGAGTTGTAACAAATGACTAGCGAGTCTATCATTTGTTTAGAGAGAGGTTAAAGGTTAACCAAAGTTGACAACAGGATTCAGTGTAGTCCGTTCAAGTGTAGTAGTGGATCTCGTATACTTCAAGTGACACCAACGAAGGGTGTTATGGAGGTTGAGAATAAGGATCAGTTGAGCCCTAGATTTGTTGGCCTATCGAGATACTCAATCGAGTAGAAGTGGTAGCTTATTGTTTAGCTTTACCACTTTTGTTATCGGCTGTTTGTAATGTTTTCCATGTATTGATGCTTCGGAAATACATGATGAATCAGTTCCACGTGATTGATTATGAAATGGTTGTTTTGAATGCTAAAAAGTCTTATGAGAAGGCACCCGTTAAGATAAGAGCATTCGAACAAAAGTGATGAGAAATAAAAAGGAATTCACTTGGTTAAGGTTCTTTGAAAGAACCAAGTGTCAAAGGAAGCAACGTGGGAACGTGAAGATGAGTTACAGTCAAAGTACCCTCACTTTATTCACTTAGTGAACGCACTTTTCGAGGACGAAAAGTCTTTTAAGGAGGGTAGACTGTAACGTCCCGTTATTTTGAAGTGATTTTTATTTATTTATTTATTTTATTTTATATTTTTTATTTATTTATTTATTTCAATTCAAGTATTTAGTTTAATTATTATTTTGTAATTTCGATTTTAGTAGTTAATTTTGCCCGAAATTCTTTTTAATCGTTTTAATGTTTTATTTTCGCTTCGGTGACATTAATAATTATTAATAGGCCAATTAATAATTATTAATCACCTTTAGATTTATTTAAGAGCTTCGGGTTTCGATTTAGAAGTCAAAAGTCATAAAAGGACGCAACCGTCATTTCCAAATTCCTAAATATCAATTTACTATTTGCTTCATCTTCTTTAAATGACCATTGACCATCTTTGACCAAGAAAACCTCTCATTTTGCTCCTCAAGGTCGTGGGTTCAAAGGGGGAAAGGGAATTTTTCGGGTTTCGCTCGTTTCTCGGCGGATCGACTCGATTTCGGTTGCATCGGAAAGGCCTCGGGTCTAGGATTCTTTTCCACCCATCGATCGTACTTGCCACCCGAGATCCACGGAGTTCTCGGTAAGTTTTTCTTGAAACCCTAAACTCCAAATAGTGTTTTAATGGAGTTTTCATTGATTTCCTTCGATTTTGTGTTGTGAAACTCGGTGTTTGTTAATACGGGAGTCGTTTTACGTGTTTTTGAAAACTTTCCCTAAACCCTAAAACCGAGTTTCAGTCGAAACCCTTCCCGTTTGAAAATTACCTTTTGGGGTTTGAATATGGGTTATAGATTAATGAATAAATGTTTATTTAAATTCGATTCGGGAAATGGCTTAATGTTCAAAAACTCTAATTATCGATACCCATTGAAATCGGGATTATCGAATTTGCTTAAAATCAACTCGAAATGTATTTAAATTGCCAAAAAGCCGGAAAACCAAACCCGAGACCCATTTTCTTTGAGAGGGCCGAGAGCCTCTTCATGGGGGGTTTGATGGATTTTTCGTCATTTTGTATGTTTAGTCGTTGTTTGATCGATAGTTGGTAATTTATTAATTTTTGAGAATATAATTCAATTGTAGGTGATTTTGGATCGCTTGCTTGATCGCTCTAACGGTTTTAAGATCGAAGTCTTCTCTTACAAAGGTGGGAATAGTTAGGATTTAAAGTAAATTTAGAAAGCGAATGAGTATGATGGTTTGTAGATTTGGAAACTAAGATTAGAATTCAAATCTAAGATTAGAGGGAAGTGAGTTAGTGCCCTTAGGATTTGAAGTTACTAGGAGTTCTCGAGGAAAGCAATGAATCTTAGAAAATTCTAAGTTAGATTCGTTTCGAAGCTTAGGATGGATCATTGGAAGTTTAAAGATCCAAACTTTTATACAGAACGATTAATAGAACCTCGGATTATATTGGAAGTTTAGAATCCTTGAAGGTATAGGTTAATCGTTAAGATATGACTTTACTTTTATTATTGATAGCGGAGTTCGATTTATATATCGTTCATCCGGGATTCTTGTCTATTTTACTTTATGTCTTTAACTTTATGTCCCTTTACTTTATGCTGTTTCGATTACTTTAATTCCGCACTTTACTTATTTACTTTTACAAGGATATGCAGGCATATGCATATCATATTGCACCATAATATTTTCGCAACATGCATTGAAAAATAAAAGAAGGGGAGAATGTTGGAGCCTACGGGTAGTGTCCGCATCACCTTCAGAAAAAGAAAAGAAAGTAAAACAAGGAAAGAAGGAGTTGAATGGTAAGTTACGGAACGTACGCATTGCTTCTCATATAGGAGGAGTTGAATGGTAAGTTACGGACGTACACATTACTTCTCATGCATAGGGAGTTGAATGGTAAGTTACGAGATGTACGCATTACTTCCTCATGCATAAGGGCAATGCGAAATCTTACGGGATGTCCTCATGCATTCATGCTTATGATTGATGATATAGAGAATCGAGATGTTTTATGTTTATTCAAAGTTTATTTATTTTCTTAATTATGATGTAATAAGTTAAATGGATGAGGATTTGACTACGAGTGTAGTAATATCATCCTTGAGAGAATAAGAATTTGAAGTAAACCTTGTATATAGTATAAGGTATATATGGAAAATGAGATATAAATGCTATATGCATTTACGAAACCATACCAGAAATATTAGGAATGTAGTTCCACAATTATATTGGAGAATTGGTAAGTAAAAGTGGAACATTTTGATATAAACTCTTTGAATGGATTGATAGCAAAGAGTAAGTTGAATTACCTAGAGTTTGGAGAACTTTAGGAGTGAATTGTGTCAGATTAATTGGACACAAATCAGAAATGCAAGTTTGAGGTCTAACTTTACTTTTTATTCTTATTATTCTCACTGGGCTTAGTTTGTTAGCTCATGATATTACAAACATTTCAGGTAATGTTTGGGATCGTGGAAGAGGAGCTGGTGCACGCTTGATCGAGAGGATGACGACTTTGAGATGGACTAGGTTGATTTAAAGTCCATGGACTATGTTTTGTGAATATTTCACATATTTTGGAGTTGTACATTTGTAAATGGCTCTTAAGAGCTGTTGTCTTTACTTTTATGATTGTAAATCATTTTGAACTCCTGGTTAGGAACTTATTGTTCCTTGTGTATTTTAGATTTGGAAATTAAGATGTAAACAGGTTTTGACTAGCCAATTTTCAAACATAATCACGCCAATTTTTTTAAAATAAAAGATTTTCACTGTGTTTTCTGAATTAAATCTATTTAAAAGTGTCGGGTCGTCACATTTTAAGTAAAGAAAATTACTTAAATAGGCAATATTAATTGTTTAAATATTGAGTATATTTAAACGGTAATTAATATAAACATTATTAATTGTTTAAATAGTGAGTTTATTTAAACAAGAAATTAATAATTAAATATTATTAATTATTTAAATATTGAGTATATTTAAATGGTAATTAATAGTTTGAAATTAATTAACAATTATTATTTGTTTAAATAATTAATTTTATTTGAACAGAAATTAATAATTAAAATTAATTAATAATAATAAAATTTTATCAATAAAATTCATAATTAAATAATGAGTTTATTTAATGGAAATTAATAATTAAAATATTTATTATTAATTATTTAAATAATGAAAATAATTTAAATGGAAATTAATAATTAAATATAATTTGATAATATTTAGTCGGGAGAAAATATTAATATTATTAATTGTTTAAATAAAATATTTTATTTAAATGGTAATTAATAAATAAATTAATTAAGTTGGACTTATTAATTTAAGAGAGAGTTTCAAGCCCAATTGGATTAATGAACCCAATTGAGATTGGCCAAAAAATAATTAATTAAATAAATTAGAATTATTTATTAATTATTTATACATAATTACGGCCATACATGTATTTTAGGAGGAGATAATTGTTTGAATTATATCCTAAAATAATTACATTGATTTATTTACCCAAGATAAATAAAATAAAGAAAATAAAATATCCTCCTATTTATCTATGGCATTTTCGAAATTGCAAGATAAAGGAAAGAGATAATCTTTTTTCTTTTTGTATTTATCTCTATGGAATATTTTAATTAGATTATATTTTTCATAAGCCTATAAATAGGAGGCTTGGGTTATTCATAAATCACACAATTCAATTCCATAGAAAATTGGAAATCTCTCTTCCTCCCTTCTCCCCTTAGTGCCGATTTTGCTTAGCCATTGGGAAGAAAATATTTTTTCTTCTTCCCAATTTCTTCTAAAGTTCGATCCCACAATCGGGTTTCGTTGATCGATCGGGATATAGCATAGAAGATCTGGTGTTGCTGAGGATTGATGCTGTAAAGAAACCTCCAACCGATTCTTCATATTTTACTCAATGTAAGTTAAGGATTTTAATTTTCGAAAAACTAACATGTTCTTCATGTTCATATCACAATTTGCATGATGTTAATAGATCCGTAATTAAATGTTAATTAGTTTACTAAACAAAATTCCGCTAATTTAGTAAATCATTCCCTTCTATTGGTATCAGAGCTAATTTTAATTATCATGCAAAATTGTGAGTTTTCGAAAATTTTGGTGGGTTGTATAAAAATCGTTTTATGTATGTTTATATAAATTGTGCTATATAAATTGTGGAGGTTTGCTGGTTGACTGTTTAGGTATTCTTGAGGCACTTAGGATTTTAAATTTTAGTAGAAAATTTGTAAACCCTAATTTTAGGGTATAGGAAAAATTGTAATTTTCCCATACCAAAGAGGAGCAAAATCGGCTACACCAATGGGGAGGAAGAAAAGGAATTTTTTCTCCATCAACAATGATGTCCACGCCCAAGGAGAGAGAAAAGGTAAAGATATGGTAAGATATTTTATCATAATTATCTTGTTATCTCAATTTAAAAATTTAGATATTTAAGATAAGGATAAAATCTTTTTAAGATTATCTCCCTATCCTAAATTATAAATTATTAAATTGATATAAGATTACATGGAAAATATTTTCTTTATTTTTTCCATATAATTAAAAGATAATTATTTTAAAACAAGTATTTATGGAAATATTAAGGAGATAATATTTGCCCCATAAATACCCATGCCCACGCCTACACCATGGAGGAAAGAGAAAGTTGAAGCCTCACAAATTCTACAATGGAAGATTTAAATTAAATTGTAATTTTATTTTTCCGTTTTAGAAATAGTGCCAAGAATACCGGTCAATTTAGCTATTTATTATTTAAATTGTTTATATGTATGATATAATTTATTTTTAAATAATATTCATGCATAAGAGTATGTCGTGTAGAAAATCTCACCATAGGTTGTATGATTTTAATTAATTATACATACATGCATCATGATATAATATGTGTTATTATATACTAATGTATGTGAAGCATGCCTTAATTTCATTTTATAAATGTTATTATCGAAAATTATATAATTTTATTCTAATTGTTTTAGAATTAAAAGGATGCTTAATTAGTTAAAATTCAAAAGTTAAATCTAGTTTAAAAGTTGAATAGAAACTAAATGAATTATTTGTAATATGGAATTATTGTTTAAACAATTGGGCCAAAATCCATATAAGATAAACAAATAGAAACTTTTAATTAAGGGTTAATTAAAAATTAATAATTGAGATTAATTGAATTGAATGGATTTCTGGCGAGAAAGCTCTGCCCAAGCGATGAGGTTTCATAAAGTTCCCCTAACACGGAGTGCCTCTAACTGGGAGCGATCTGGGAGAAAAGTTTAAATTAATAAATCGAAATTATTAAGACGGCGCATAATGTGATTAGTTTTAATTAGGAAAACTTAAACAATCACATTTATAAAATTAATCTAACCAATTTAAGAGTTAAAGTTGATTAGGTTAATTAAAACTTGGATTAATGAGTTAGCCTGAATTAGTCTAAGTTATGAAACCCTAACTTGAAATATTAAGTGGGAGAAGGAAACATGTCAATATATCCTATGGTCTCGTATAATGTGAAACTTGATAAAGATGAAATGTTAGATATAAATAATGTATTATTTTGATGATCAAATAAAAACGTTTATATAAAATAAACATTTATTTAGTATAAAGAAATATTTGAAACTAATTGAGATGAAGGAAACATTACATATATGTTTATTTAGTATTTTGGAAATATATTATAGATTTGAGTTCGTAGGATTCGTAAACGTGAACTTCGTTCCACAACCCTCGTAAATTATATCAATAGATGTAGATCTCATTTCGTGAGAATAGAAAAAAAGAGAAAAAATGGAAGAGATGAAGCAACGTAGATGGAATGAATAACACAGTATAATTCGACAAAAAGAAAAAGAAAAGATATGGGGAAGATGATACAAAAACATATAAGAAAAAACTAAAAAATCTAACAAAATCAATTACTGTTACAAATTCCTTAATTAAAGGAGTCATTCATTACAAAATAAAAAAGGAATAAATCAATTAAGATTTGATATGAGCTAATACAATCGGCAGGGGCAAAAAGGTAAACACTATACATGGTAGCAACCGGTTATTCCTAGAAATCGGGTGGTTTTTGGGTATAATTGAAATAAAATGAAAACCTCCATCAAAAGTGGATTTAGGTGAATTAATGTGGTCATGGGAGCAATTATTTCTCTTTTAAATCTCATTTCATAACCATTACATTTTTTTTTGTTAGGTTTTAACTTTTAATTTATGAAAAAAATATTTAATAAATCATTTGGTGTCTTGTTTTTCGAATTTTTATTTAAAATATTATTTGACAATGGGTTAGGTTTAAGTTTTTTTTTTTTTTTTGTCTTTTTTCAATTTATTTAAAACCAAAAGACAAAACCAGGCAAAAATAATTATTTATCAAATAATTATATTGTATGAAAAATAAATAACTAAAAATAAAATAGTTATCAAATAGGGTTTTAGAGATTGATGTTCATTTAATTACCTAATACTTGCACGGACTTCTCTTAAAAGGAAAAAAAGGAGAAGTGTTGTACAAAATCAAAATTCATAGTTTCATATGTGAGTGTTCAATTTCACTCTGATTATTGAACTTAACATATAATTCTTTAAAACATATGACCATCCACAATAATTAGCTGACGGTCATATCAATTTTCCAAAGGAAGGGCAAAATCACATAAACTAAACTAATAGCATATAGTCATAGAAATTACGAGAAATGAAATAAAATCTATATCTATATTTATCTATACTATATTAAAAAGCTAAGAAGTTGGGGAAACATATTTAGACAAAAATACCCTTTAGAGATATTATACCTATCTTAATCAAATATAATTATAAATTGAATAAAATAAATAACAAAAATAATGATATGAAGATTTTATAACAAAATATAAGATCCCATACTAATTATAAAAAAATTCAGATTTACAAAATAAATATGAAGTTTAATAATTAAATTAAATGACAAAAAAAACAGATATGATTATAAATTGAATAAAATACCAAATATAAAAAAAATATAATGATGTCAAAATTTTAAATACAATTTTTTCTTATAAATGAACAAAAAACAATTAAAATTCTAAATCGAATTAATTATTTTAAGAAAGGATTTGGTTTTAATACAAACAAGCTAAGTTTTGTATTTGTGATATAATTATAAAAAAAAAAAAAAAAAAATTATTTGAATTCAAAATTTATTTCTAATATATATAATCTAATTATATAAAATAAGAAGATATAATTAATAAACTACAAAATAAAAAAAAAAGAATGATAAAAATTTATTTCACAAAATGATTTAGATTACAATTCATTAAAAAAAAATTAACGAAATTTAAAACAAATTGCACAAAAAAAACTTATACTAAGGACTAAATCTTTATTTTAAATAATTATTATGATTTAATTGAATATTTTAAAAACTAAATCATTATCGATTCAGATTTAGTAAATAAATTTCAATTCTAATAATTAAATAAGATATTGAATCTATTATAGATAGAGTATATAAATAACCCACGTCAACGTGTTCTCCTTCCTCATTTCTTCATTAACAAGTAATTTACATCAGGTCTTTTAGGTTTTTGAAAGGTGAAAGGTTTATCTTTTTTTTTTTTTTGAACGACAGAACAGGAAAAAAACAGCAAAAAAACCAGAGGCTACAAGAGAACCTCTCTAAAACAATGGGGTAAAACTCCCCACCAACAACCTTCAAGGCTTGAAACCGCAGCTTCCTTTGCTAACCGATGAGCAATCGTATTGCAATTTCGGTTCACGTGTTGGAACTTCACGATTGACATACTATCCGCTAAGTCCCAAATATCAGAAATTATAGAACTCACTTCTGTAAGATCCGAGACTATGGAACTTCATGAAAGGTTTATCTATTTCATGACTCTCTTTATCACTTTATTATGCGTTTATCTAACGTCTTCAAGATATGAAAAATGTGAATGAAATTTTTAATTCAATGTTTCTACAACATTAATTTTTTTATAATATTATTATATGTGAAATAGTGCAAGTTGTTGGCAGATGATTTTTTAGATTTGTGAAGGTTTTATTCAAGCTTGGATGATAGACATTTTAGGTGACCATCTTTTTTTAATCTTTAAATTGGTGTGCATAGTAAAATAGATTTAGGTCAATTTTATGCATGAAATATAAATATTATTTTATTTATTAAATTACAACCATTAAAAATAAAAGAAATTATTCTTGATATATATATATATATATAATATATATTTTAACCTAAAAATGTTTACCCTATTTTTTAATATGTTTCTATATTTACAACCAACAAAAAAAAGAGATATTATGTCTAATAAAACTTTTTTTAACCTTAATTTTAAATATAGTTATATTTTGATCCAATTAAAATAATAGAATCATTTTCCCTATTCTTTTTCAATAAAAATATTATTTGATATTAACTATTAGAAAAGTTTAATTTTGTAAACGTTATGTTTCTATTTTTCAAAATTTAAAATTTAATTGGAGAATTATTATTAATTTTAAACTCTCTTTATAATTAGATTTATTGACATCATCCTTAAAATAAATAGTTTTACTAAACTTCTCACAACTTCTTCATTTAAATTATTATTTTTTCACCCTATGTTACGGCACCATTTTACCTGTTTTTTTTTCATGTTTTTTTTTTAATAATATCTATCTATATTTGTACTATATTAAAAACGTTTTTAGATACTTAATTAATTGCAAACAAAAAAAAATAGTTAAATAATATAACTAATTATATTGGTAAATTACAAATATCTCAAACTAAGAAATCTGATTGAAATTAAATTCATTTGATATTTATTGAGATTCATAAAAAAAAGGTGATGTATAACTAATTATTTATTAGTAAATATTTGTTATTAAAAAAATCAAAAACTACCCAAATCATAATCGATCCAGATTTAATAAATAAATTTAAATTCTAATAATTAATGAGATTTAAGTATCAAAATACAAACATAATATTCCCATATAATAGATTTCTCCTCTTCATTATTTTTTTCTTATAAAAAAACTTTATATTGATTATTTAGAATTTGAAGATTTTTGTTTTTGTTTTTACGTGAGTAGAAGAACACTCTTATTGTGTTTGTGTTTTTCTTTTTTTAAGATTGTTTGAAACATTTCAATTTATTGAAATGAAAATTATATTATTGTCACTATATTCAAGCTTACATAACTTTACCATTAACCTTTATAAAGCACATTAAATTTCAGCAAACTATATCTAGCTATCTTGAAACTTGGAACTACATTAGTATGTAGAATTTGACTAAGTATTGATGTGAGCTTTTATGTGAATTTTTGAAAGACTACTATATGTGATTAATTTAAATTTTAGAAATTTAGATTAGATATGGAAAATATCTAAACTTTAATTATGAGTTGTTTGTTTTTATATATTTTTTTTAAAAATAACATTTTTAAGATCCTCATACATTCACTAACTAATAAATCTAAAACGCTAATCTATATTCAATTTTTTTGTCCAACTATATTCTTAAATGTGAGTATTCCTACACCTCTCATTATTTTTTTGCTTATTCCTACAAGTAAACATGTATTTTATTTAAAAGAAATAAAAAATCAGAAAAAAAGAATCATAGATAAATATTAATGTATAATAATTAAATGAAAAAATATGGTGAATAAAATTATAAGTGAAATGCACGTGGTAAGAACTAGTAAATAAAAATGAGTGGTTCAAAGATGAATATGGAAAAACCAGATCTTATAACAATTGCTATGCGAAAAAAAAAATTTGGACAAAATTTTGATAAAAAAAAATTTGAAAAAAAAATTCTTGAACAAAATAACAACCCAGATTTTACTGGGTCCATTCTTTTAAAAAATGGGCTTCGATTTCTTCTTACTACACCCAGGCCCATGAACCAAATTGATTTAATAACTGGACTCATTCCTATGGCCCAACCCACTAGGCTTCCTTCATGACCCAAATTGTCACTTTTAATTACAGCATTCCACCTTCCCACGTTCTGTTGCTCCAAGTAAATAGGCTTTGTCTTTGATTTAGTAAACCCAGGCTTGATTTTTGTCCTGTTTTATTATTATCTTTTTTTTTTTAATTTAATCTATATGATTTGAGATTTATGTTAACTTAATTTTTGAAAAAAATTCTTGAAATGTCTCACATAATGAATGGATACAAGATTTCAGTTTCAAACTCACCATCTTATGAGAATTTGATTCCCGTATTAGATAAGTAAAATATGAAATGAAATTGAAGCTAACTTTTATATTTAAAGTCGTCTCCACTTATAAGTTTGAATATTGTGATAGTGTATAAACTTGTCAATGAGATTTCTATAGATAACTATTTGGTTTTTAAATTTATATTTTTAAAAAGTAAGATTGTTTACCAATTTGTTCTCAACTTTGAAATTCTAGTCCAATATTAAAAAGCAAAAATCGGTTTTCATTTTTTATTTTTTTTTTAAATTTGCAAAAATATAATTTAAGATTATGGATTACAAAATGAAGAATTAGCTATTAAACCAACTTAATTTGAAAAATAAAATCAAAATTGATTAGAGAATAACCCAATACATCATTATTATCAACCTTGCATATTATTGACAAAAGTTATTATCTCCCTCCCTTTCTCCTGTTATTGATTTTCAGTAATACTATATTTTCCAGCCACTCTTTTTAAACCTGAAATGGAAAAAAAAATTATTGATTAATAACAATTACCATTGCTTATTAAGGGAGCATACTACATGTGAAAAATTATTAAAATTATTAAACGTGCCAATGTGGCCTATCTATTTATCATCATTAGATTTATGTAACTGTCTTTCTCTTTTATATTAAAACTACACGTCCAATGATAATAATAGATGAACTATATTATTTCAGCCATATCCAATAATTTCTCACAAAGAGGAATAATTCAAGTGGAAAAAAACCTGATCAATGGTTTATTTCTTGGGAGGCCTATTGCAGTTTGAACTTGAAGGGGCCCAACCGATCTGCTGTCTCTCGTTATCATAGACCACAATCTTATCAAGTAAAGAAATATCTGTAATTGAATTTAAGGGAGGATTAAAAATCAAAAAATTTGGAAAATTGAAGCAAGAAATAAAAGAAATGAACCAATTTCCTTGTTCTTATTTTACCTCCAATAATGTTACCATTTCCCAATCCTACTTCAGCCCCATTTAAAATCCCAAAGCACACATTACCATATTTCTGTAAAAGAAAGAAGAGCTTGTTAGATAATGTGACAAAAATCTCATTTATACGGAAAATTTCTAGTAATCTCGTTGCAGCTCCTCCTACTCATAATTAAAAGTGATAGACCCTATTATTTCTTTTTTTATTTTTAGTAGTACATGTGACATGTGATCAACGGGAGGAGTATAAAATATTATCTGTGTTTCGATAGACGAATTGATTTGTATTGGAAACTCACACTGATTATTAGATAAGCTTCTGGTGGCATTTGAAATAGAACATTTCTGGAGTTTGTGAAGCTCAAAGCCAGAGGCTTGAAAAAGTTTCTTACATCAACCACTGATCTAAAAGCTTTTGTGCCTTTCCAACACACTGGAAGAGTTTTATCCTCAGGTGCATCCTTCAGAGGTTTTCCCTTCAAATCTCTTTTAACCTGATATATCATAACAGATAATTAGTTTCTTTCACAAACATCTGCTTCTGATATAAACAAACGAGAGCTTTTCATCGGCGACGTAAAAAGACTTTTTGTTTCCCTCTCACCAGATTAAGTATTGCTCCATAAACTTGGGAGTTGAAATAAGTGTAGGAACTTCCACTGTCAAAAGTCAGTGTTAAGCCTTTAATACCAACAGAATTTCCTCCAAAGTAGACCTCAGCAGGTCCAGAAGAGTAATGGTTCCTGAAATAAGAGATAAATTCAAGTTATAAAAAATCAATGTTTAATGAGATAAGTAAATTAAATAGATTACTCAAGGCATACGGACCCCGTGCGTGATATCGGTGTCCACACCATTCCTGATGATGGAACAAGGCCACTTCCTAAGAATAGATACCCTCCCCCTTGTCCGCCGAGACAGTGGCCGATCATGTTTTGTACCATACCCAACGCCCTTAGCTGTGATACAAGGGTAGCTTTGCCATTACCGAGGCCGAGGACACCGCCTGTGGGAGGCACCTGTGAACCACTATGCTTCTGGTCATATCCACAACTGCAAACAAGAGCATCATAGGAAACATATTGGTACTATGAGAATAATAAACCAGAATGAACAATGCCAAATGAGATTGATATGTTATATACAGACCCAAAGCCCAAATTGGGAGTAAAAGCAGAGCCATTGGTGAGTCTGATGGGAACTATATCTTTGACCAATACACCCATAGATTCTCCATGATCAGCATACTCAATGTCATAATCACATTGATCATTTGGGTGCTTGCAAGGGATGTTGCCTGGGTAATAAAGTGCTGCACACAATGGTTCGGAACAATGTACGACATTGTTGTGGGGTCTATAGAGCTTATCACGAGGCTGCAACGTCACAAATGACACCTAGTTACAATAGGCAAGACTCGAGTTTTGAAAACTATTGTACTCTTGAAAATATTTCAAAATCTATGGTAAAATTTCACTCTCCAGACGATTTCAATCTAAATTTTACTCTCGACTCCATGTCACGGCAAGACTACATATTTCGAAATATTATCAAAACCATTATTTAAAAACAAATAATATTAATCAAAAAGTCCATGTGAAACTCTCCAAAATCAGAATAAAGAAAAGAAAAACATGAATCAAAATTAAAATATCAGGCATACCAAAGTGCAGCCAGTACATGGGGCATCACATTGGACCCAAGTAAGATCACTCCCAGTGTCAATATCCATCTCAAATATCTTTGGTGGATTACCAATGCTGATCGATGTTGAGTAATACCTTCAAATTCAAAAACAAATTTAAATTTCCAAGAAATCATATCAAATGAATGATGCAAACAAAATCCCACATCGGGATGATTGGTTATAAAGGGTATAAATAATTTGAATAGACTCGACAAATATCATACCAATGTGGAAATCGCGGAGAACCCGTTATCCCAAATAGAAAGACAGAGCAAGAAAGTAATAATACCTTCAAATTCGAAAAAAAAAATTAAATTTCCAAGAAATCATATCAAATGAATGATGCAAACAAAATCCCACATCAGGATGATTGGTTATAAAGGGTATAAATAATTTGAATAGACTCGACAAATATCATACCAATGTGGAAATCGCGGAGAACTCGTTATCCCAAATAGAAAGATCAGAGCAAGAAAGTAAAAAAAAAAAAATTAAGGTTGATACATACATACCCAAGAGGGTAAACGTTTCCTCTGAGAGGAAACACAATGGAAGAAGTGAGAGGCGGATTGGTCCTCAATTGATTATCGTCAGTGACGTAAATCTTGTCGGATAAGTAACCGGAGAAAGATGCAAAGAGAAAAAAGCCAACTTTCCAAAGAATCGATGTACCCATTTTCTTTTCCCCCTCCTCCAACTATCTTTCTTGTTTGTTTGTTTTAGTTTTTGAATGCAGAATCAAGAAATGGGGGTGAGGACAAACTCAGAGAAGAAAGGAAAGGTGGAACTGTGATTAGTCTAGTCCAGTCTAATGGCGGCTTTTCACCGTATTTATATATAGAGATTTTAGAGAGAGAGAGATTGGTCGTTGGCCCTTGCTAAGGAAGTTTTGACTTAGAACTTTAGGGGGACGACTCTGGGTTTTTGTGGGAACGGGAAGAGTGAGAAAGAGAGCAGGTATAAACGCGTTAAAAACGCGGGAGGCAATTGCTTATGTTTTTCTCTTTTCTTTTTTTTTTTTTTTTTTCCTTTAGATATTACATTAAATTGGGAGAAAAAAATAAACTAGGGAAAAATACACTTTTAGTCCCTGAGTTTTCACTTTGCGTTCGATTTGGTCCCTATGTTTTCAAACTCGACAAATATACCCCTGTGTTTCAGTTAAGCGTTCTATTTAGTCCCTACCATCAATTTTCTGTTAAATACTTAACAGATTTCTGATGTGGCATTTTTTTATTAATTTTAAATACATTATACTTACTTATGTGACAAATTTTAAATGATGTGGTATTTATATAATTTTTTTATATTTAATTTTTTATATTAAATAACTTTTCTCTCTCTACCTCATCACCTTGTTTCTCTCTCCCACCATCACCTTCTTCTCTCTGAACGATGAACATTGAACAGTCATGGAAAACCCTCACCAAATATGCATCCATATTAAGTTAATCTTATCAAATACAAAATCTTTAAACAAATTTCTTTTTCCTTTTGTTCAGGTTATAGAGAAGGGAAAAAAATCCAGAAATTTGTTTCATCTCATCTTTTTTGTAAATTAGATCTGAGCTATTTTTTTTAGAAAATCTCTATAGCGATGCAAAAAAAAGAGAGATTGAGAGAGAGACGGCGTTTAAGGGTCTAGGGTTTGCGATTTGAGATGAGAGATCGCGAGAAGCAGAAACGATTCGACGATTATCGATCGAAAACGCAACACATAGAACTTCTTCGTTGAGGAACTCCATATGTTTTCTCTACCTTGGTGAGACGCCATAGAATGATTGATTTGTCACGGGAAGAAGTGACGATCATATTAGAGTTTATCGATTGGGCTGTCAAAATCAGATTTATTTGGATCCCTCTTTGTTTCACGATTCGTTGTTTCATGAGGTCATGGTGATAGATTTTGATTGGTGGAAAGATGGTGATTGTACGATGAAGATTGTGGATTTAATGGAATTGCATAAGAGAACATTTATGAATTGGGTGTTTTTGTGTTGAATCTATGGAATTTTGAATTCTGAAACTTAAAAAAATTACTGTGAAATTTTGTTCATATTGCATTGAGATTTATTGTAATATTTTAGAAAATCTGATGAAAACTCATATTTTGTTACGAAGTTTGAGTTGGAGAGAGAGGAGATACCATGACCATGGAAGGAGATGAATCTGGAATGGAGATGAGATCTGGAAGAAAAGGAGGGAGTAATGAGAGAGAAAAACCACCTAATATAAATCAAAAGGAAAAGTGACACCTCATTTAAAAATATACCCATAAGCAACTTAATAAATATAAAATTAATATTTTAATACCACATCATAAATCTGTTAAGTATTTAACAGAAAATTGACGGTAGGGACTAAATAGAATGCTTAACTAAAACACAGGGGTATATTTATCGAGTTTGAAAACATAGGGACCAAATAGAACGCAAACTAAAAACTCAGGGACCAAAAGTGTATTTTACCCAATAAACTATGTTCATATCGGTTATTGATTAAGGTTTTCTATTTGAAATAGGGAGGTTTTAGTCTACAAAAATATCCATGGATATTAAGATAAAATTTACATAGAACAAAAAAAAAGGTACCGTATAATATTTTTTCTAAATAGTGTAAATAAGCTCTATTATTTATTTAGATAAAATATAATTTATTATTTTAAATAATCATATTTATATATGTAAATTTATATGATTATTAATGATATATCGGTAAATGAATATTTGAAAAAACAAAAAAAAAAATCAATCCTCTAGAAAGAAAAGGGAGATAAATTGGGTTTATGTGTATTTATTATAAATAATAAAGATATAAAATGGTTGTTTATAAAATTTAGAGTATACTGTAAATAAGATACTTGAATTTAAAAATTAAATATTTATATCTTTATAGTTTTAAAATTATAAAATTATCAGGTGAGATTTTAATTTTATGGTATCCAAAAACCAAAAATACTTGAAAACAATAATAGTCTTAGATTGTAAATAAAGCCAATCGGTCAAAAGTTATAATGTTTTTAGTCAGTTCTCTTGTGGATTTTGGTTTTAATTTTCTCGAATATAAATTTATAATCTTTTGACACATCAATCGTATCAAACTGATTATATATATATATATATATATATATATATATATATATATATATATCAATTTATAATCTTTTGATACTCAAATGTTCGTTCTCATAAAAAATAAAATATATCTAATGATTTAATCTATGTTCGTGTTGACCAACTGTATCAAACTGAATTAAAATTCAAAAACAATTATCCCCTCATTTTAATATAACAATCCTAAATTTTTAAAGACTCAAAGAAGCCTCATTTAATTCATTGATATCTTAGCCCAACTCCAAAAATATATAAAAAGCAATCAGAAAAGTCATCTATTTTTCAATAAATTCTTCGTATAATTACTCACTCTAATTTGAGTCGTGATTTTTCATGAATAAAATCGATTAGTTTTATTTCTAAAATTGACATACATTATCTTACCAAACCCTGATTTTGTTGGATTTTTTAATATCTTTTAACTTACACTTTCCCTTAATCAGTATGATATACCTTAAATACAAATATTATTAGCATTTTATTAGAACATTGTTTATAAATATTCAAAAATCAATGAAAAAATTATCTTAAAAAAAACAAGATTTTACACATCTACGCAAGGATACAATATTGGAAATTGGTTGCTTCTTCTACTTCTTAGTTCCTTTCAAAAATGTATCCGTAACATTTTTTTTTTAATTTTTCCATATTGTTTGTTCACATTTTAAAAACACTTTTAAAATCTTTACCAATTTAAAAAAATCAAAAAAATATTCTTCCAATTTTAAAAATTGACTAGGCACCACCAAAAAAACTGTCGTTTTACGACTTAATTAGTAAGATTATGTCGTAAAGAGGTCATTTGTGACCCCTTCTGTTGTCGATAAAAATATTGTCGGCAATCGATATTCACGATGCGTTGCATCGTAAATCAGTAACCGAACAACGATCCGTCACTAAGCTTCGTTGATTTTTATATACAACACATAAGTCGCAAACTTACAATGCATGCGACACAAATAGTGACTGTGCATCACAAATACCTGCAACCCACTCATTGCGTCACTAATTTACTATGCAGTCCGTAACTAGAAGTCAACCACATTATTAATGGCGCGTTGCGTCGCAAATCAATGACTCAGATCGTTGCATCACAAATCAACAGTTTTTTTTTTTAATATCCATTTTAAATATCTTTTGTGGATTACCAATTTCTTTATATGTGGTGTAGTGCCAACAGATTTACAAACCATTTCTATATAGGCGATTTCTTATTTTTAATACGAAAACTCGCGTCAACGAGAGATTTCACACCCCTTCTCCGCATTTTAAATTTTTCTTTACTATATTAATTTAAAAAACATTTTCTTCACGAATTTTAATTAAAGGGTCAATTATTTATAAATTATATCATTGGTCAAGAATACTACATTTTATTGTGATATAGTGATTATAAAAAAAAAAAAAAAAACTCCATATAATTCTTAAATAGAATTTTCCACTGCCTCATAACTAAGAGTTAAATGTCGATGTTGATAAAAATATCGAGATTTAAATTTACGAAATAGTCGATATCGACGGATATTTCCAGAAAAATACATAAACGAGGAAATTATAGGTGGGTTTTTATAATTTTTGAGTGAAAACTTCATAAAGTTTAATTAAGTAATAATCTATTATGTAATAAAACTATACTTGTTAAATATAACAAAATATACAAATTATCTAAATACAACATTTAAATATGTTTTTTTTTACAAAATGATAAATAGTCTAGTAAATAGAAATGATTAAATATTATTTATTTATTATTATTACGTAAAAGGATAGTTTTTTATTTAACATTTTATTTTTAATTAGGTTTTGTTTTATTAATAAAAATTAAATGTACTAAAAAAACTTTAGACTTCAACCTACACGCTACCCCACACACAATCACTTTACTTTCATTTTATTAATTTTTTTTTTAGCGTTTCATTTTATTAATAATTTTTAATATTCCTTAAATGTTCCTTCCCAATAAACTCCACAGTCAGTCCACCTCTCTGCCTTTATTTTCGTCTTTTTTTAATCGGTCGTCTCTTCTTCTTTACCGAAATATCGGAGTTTTCGACGAAATTTAACTCCATTTACAGATTAATGAGTCAATTTTTTTTTTGAGATTACATCAAGACGGACCTACCTAAGGACCAGAGGGGTACATGCCCCCCCCCCCCTAAACTCCTCATCCATATATATATATATATATATATATATATATATATTATTCAATAAAGATTTATATATTTTTTATGTTTGGTTTTTTAGAATTCTTAATATATAAATCTTAATTTTCATTATCGGTAATTTGCCTAGACTTTTAAACATTGTATTAAATATTTTATTTTAGTCTTTGAACTTAGGGGGAAAAATAGGGATAGCCACTTAGTGGACCTTAATCTCCTAAGTAGCCACGTTCAGCCATTTAAACATAAGTAGCCATCCCATTCATCCCCTTTACAGCAGTTTTACATAAATGCCCCCCAACATTGAGTAACGTATAACGCGAAGAAAAAAAACGGCTGCGTCTGACATGCACACTATACAAGATGTGTCCTTTTAGTTATCATGACTAAAAAAATAAAAAAAAACTCCAAGAAGCTTCCTTCGCACGATTCATTTCCTTTCTCCCCCTTTTTCTCCAATTGCAACTTCCCAAAACCGCCACATTCATTTCTCTGCTCTCATTTTTCGAATTGTAACCTCCACAAACTGCCATTGGAAAGGGATTTCAACTTCATAAGTTCTCCAAAAATAGGTACTGCTCTCTGATTTAAAAGTTTTTCGATAGGCTTGTTCTTTTCGCTGTATTGAACACTAAGAAATTTGTTGTTCAAATGTCAGCCATGGTTGAAACTCGAAGATCAGCGAAGAAGGAGAAACTTCCCATGAATTCGGGTGAAGAAGAAACAAACGATGGAGATGAAAATAGCACGCCGAAAGGATCAACCGATAGTGAAGCGAAGGTATTGTCCTGTTTGCGATAAAAGAAAATAAATTTGAACAAAAGTTCTATAATAATAGTGTCATTATCCATGCAGGCGCTGAAAAGACACCAAGTGAAGATGTAACAAAAGATCAGATTGGGACACCATCTTCTTCATCTCGGCGAAACAAGAAGAGGTCACAGGTAGGTGGAAAGAACAATGCATGTGGGTAAAAGGGTGACGTTTGAATTCACTAACTTATTAATGTATGACAAATGTATATCATATGCACAGTATCTACTTTGAAGACATGAAATCTGTTAATTTTTCCACTATGTTATTGCGTTTCTGAAACGTAACGAAAAGATACAATCTGTACTATATGGGCTATACAAACTATACACACGTAAACAGTATGCTTATATATGTTATGTACTATATCCACTATACAGTGCGTGACGTACGTCGTCCTCGCTGTCATTGTGCAATACGTGCTATACATGTTATATTACATGTTGCAGCCGGTATGCTATAACGTGTTTTAACATGTATCGTCTATTTACAGGGACCATGCTTGATTCAACCAAAACATGCATGGCAAAAAGATCAGAAGGTCAATGTGTACTCTAAGACAAAGCTGCTTGGGGTGCTCCACAAGAAAATGTCTGATAAGCAAAAAAGGGTAATGAAAAACTCTTTCCTCTGGAATTTCTGGGAGCTCCCAACAGCAAACTTCCCCACTCAACTACTGCTCCAGATAATTCGTCGAAGGGTGCACAACGACGATAAGTCGCTGTTGACTTTTAATATATGTGGGTACACGGTTGACTTCACCATGGAGGATTTCGCCATAATCACCGGGCTGATATGTGATGACATTAAGTTCACAAACTTACACAAGCTGCCAACCAGCTCCATTGAGAAGAAGTTCTTCAAGACACACACCGGTTCACGGCTGAAAGCGTTGCTTGAAGAGATTGATGACTACGACTTTCACAATGACAAGATGTCAATCAAAGTTGCGAAGTTGGCTATGCTTGAGAGCATAGTCATTGCAAATCAACAAAAAAACACAATAAGTGATCTACATTTTCGGCTAGTTGAAGATGATGATTCTTTCGAATCATACCCGTGGGGGAGGATATCATACGATATGTTACGCCAGAGTGTGACACGAGCATGGGAAGAAACACTTCATTGTGCATGGTCATCGATGGGTGTGCTTATGCACTCATATATTGGGCTTTTGAACGGATTCCGGCATTAAGTATTGGAGAAAAGTATGCACGACGAATCAGTTATGATGAGCCAAGATTGTTAGCATGGGATGTTATGAGGCATGGTACATGCAAGGAACTAGATAAGGATGTGTTCAATGACCAGGTATGCATGTGTAATGCCTTGTATCATTTCATACATTGCTTCTAGTATTTACTATATAGACTATACGTATACTATTCGCTATACTATTTTATGCGCAGTGCTTAATCTGTATACCTAACTTCATTCGCAGATTGTCGTTCACGAGATGCGTCCGGTCGAAAATCCTGAAAAGTGTTACTACCTGACTGAGTTTCAGCAAATGAAGAAGAGAAAAGGCAAAAGTGTGGAACAGGAGGTACATGTACAAAAGACGGACGTATTGGGCAGCTCCAACACGGATGAGGAAGCACAGTCCATAAGCGACGAGACTTCTAATGTTCCTGGGTATACAAAACTGAATAAGAAGCTCGATAAAATATCAACCGCAGTGGCAGCGTTGGCAAAAAGGGTTGAGTTCATAGCAGACATTGTGTACATGAGATATCTGAATGATGAGAAGGAGAGAAGGAACGTTGATAAGGAGAAAGATGGAAAAAAGGTAAGTTGGATACGAATTTTTTTTTTATATTTCGTAAATGGCACTAACCTGTCATATTGTAACGTGTAAAAATTGAACCAGGGAACAATGAGTGACAATGAAAGAGAAAGAGGGACGAATAGTAAAGACGGGGGTGGTGAAAATGAAGAGGTAAGATTATGGGACTATACGTGATATACAGTAATAAACTTTTCCAAGTGACCTGTATACATTAGCTACGTACTATACACTCATATGTGCTGTTTGAACTTTAAAAAATTGCAAGCAGGGCACAATGGGTGATGCTGAAGGAGACAAGGCCGGAAAAAATATACATGGGTTTCACGAAAATGAAGACGTATGTTTTTTATGATTACATCGTGCTATATGCGCTATGCTCTGTTGTATGTTTATGTATGCTATACATTAAAATGCAAAAACAATGTAATGACCTGTGGATTTGTACATGTTATGCATACATATATTTGTGTTTATAATATTTTATTAGACTGTGCAGGCATAGCTATACACGCTATATATGTCTGGCTCGCTACGCTATACGTAAATAAGAGGCTATATCTGATGAACTGACTTACACTAATCAATTTCAGAGAGCAGATTCTCAAGCTGATGTGCATGTCGGTCGTAATGATACTATTTTGGGAGATGTCATCGTAGAGAACAAAGATGACAAAAAGGGCACAGAAGTGGAGGAATTACGTGAAGAACAGCCTCCTTTCGATCCAATTGACGAACTAGTCACCAACATTGTGGCGGACTTGGCGGACGATGATGAACATGTATGTATATTCGACTACTTACGTTATTATCACGGGTAGAAAATTACTAACAATTTAAATAATTATTATCCAAGATCATGGAGGACCCTCCTGAACATAATGACAACGTGGGTTCGCAAGAAATCACGACCAAGCGCGTGAACAAACCGATTTAGAGACTGAAAACATAGCGGTGGAAACCGTTGATAACGTCGGTAGCTTATGAACTATCCATTGTGATGTATTATCTAGTTCTGAAAAAAAATGTATTGCTTCCGTAGTTAAGACATTTAAAAACATGTCTTCTTGTGCAGGTAGCTGCTGTGGTTGATGATACACTTGCTACACAAGAGACTGGATTGCTGACATCGAAGGTTAATATTTTTATCGTCTGTATAGCAGCTACAGTACATCTTCTTTCTATAGTATGTATAGTACATTGTTTTCACAATTAAAATTACAATGACAATACCAGCGTCCATGCCGAGCAAAGAATCTGGGTCAATACTTTAAGGAGCCGTACACGGATGCATTTGGCTCCGCTGATCCGAAGGGGAAAAAACCGGCAAAGAAGAGGCGGTCAGAACGAACAGGAAAAGCTGTGACGGGCAAGGCAACAAAGAAGGGCAAGCTTAAGGGTGTTCAGACCGAACAAACCGATGTCGAAACTCACAAGCCTTCCGAAGAAAATGAACCAGGTTTCGACATCAACTTAACAGCAACGGTGAATGAAATAAGGGCTGAAAAGGAAAATAAGTAGTTCTGGTAATGTGGTTTTAGTTATATGATTATTATGTCGATTGCATGAACTATTTCTATATATTAGGTAATTATGTACTCTAATTAACTAAGTACTAGATTTTTGTGGCATTCATTTCATGTTTTGAAAAATGGCAGTTTAACAATGACTTATGTGCTATAAAGTATGTAAATTATATGCTACAAAAATATATTTGATCCTTCCGGGCTGCATCTAAATTTCTGCTATTCTGAAAGAATTAGATATACGTGCTATACAAACTATATACAGTATACATATTATATATATTTAACCATGTATAAATATGTATGTATTTTGTATATATTTTGGTTCCTTTATTTAGAAGAATTTTACATTAAGAAATTTGTTATTCTGTGCATATAAGACTGCTATAAAAATGGATGTAAATGTCTGAATTACAGTGTGTAAAATTTAAAGCCTCCAGACACAAGGCACGAGATTTTTATATTATACTCTGAGCAATACAGACTATACAACAACCTGCTGCACATGTATATGTATCCATTTTTTATACATCTAGCACGTACAACAGTTTGTTTACACTCAGTCATACGCGGGTATAACATTATGCCATTAGTCACCACACATAGTATACGTTTATATAGCTATACGTGCTATACATTAATTGCAAATGAACGTATGCTATGTATGGTGCCTAGTTGACGTATAGCTACATGACAGTATAATATAAATATGTATAGACCAGAACAAAAGAGCGTCCAAATTCCAATATGCTATATAATGTGCAACTGCACGGATATGCCAGGTGATATAGCTATACAGAGCTGTACGTGCTATAAGCACTACCCATATTTATATTATACTGTCATGTAGCTATACGTCCACTAGTCACCACACATAGTATACGTTTTATTGTAGTAAATGTATAGCACGTATAGCTAAAAGCATACCTGGTACTACACGTATTATACGTTAATCTAGCTATACGTGCTATACATTAATTGGAAATGAACGTATGCTATGTATGATGCCTAGTTGACGTATAGCTACATGACAGTATAATATAAATATGTATAGACCAGAACAAAAGAGCGTCCAAAATTCCAATATGCTATATAATGTGCAACTGCACGGATATGCCAGGTGATATAAATATGGGTAGTGCTTATAGCACGTACAGCTCTGTATAGCTATATCACCTGGCATATCCGTGCAGTTGCACATTATATAGCATATTGGAATTTGGACGCTCTTTTGTTCTGGTCTATACATATTTATATTATACTGTCATGTAGCTATACGTCAACTAGGCACCATACATAGCATACGTTCATTTGCAATTAATGTATAGCACGTATAGCTATATTAACGTATAATACGTGTAGTGCAAGGTAGACTTTTAGCTATACGTACTATACATTTATTACAATAACACGAATACTATGTGTGGTGCCTAGTGGACGTATAGCTACATGACAGTATAATATAAATATGGGTAGTTCAGAACAAAAGATCATCCAATTTTCAAAAAGCTATACAATGTGCAAGTGCACGAATATACCAGGGGATATAGATATATGGAGCTATACGTGCTATAAGCAATATCCATATTATACGTTTTCCTGTAAACCGTATAATTAACTTACTTGAAAGAAGTTTGTTACTATTTACACTAACTACTGGATTCATAGTATCGAATTGATCAATGTATAGATATACGGAGCTATACGTGCTGCACTTTACTCGGAAGAGAAGTCTGACTCTTACATATATACGTATCGTAGATCCATACATCTATGCATCTGGTGTGTATAGGGTTTGGATGCTCCTTTGTTCTGCACTATACATATTTATATTATACTGTCATGTAGCTATACGTCCACTAGGCACCACACATAGTATACGATCCGTCATAATTAATGTACAACACGTATCGCTATAACTTCACTCGGCACTATACGTATTATACATACATCTACCTATACGTGCTGTACATTAATCAAGACAAATCGTATACTAAACGTTTGGTGCCTATTGGACGTATAGCTACATGACAGTATAATATAAATATGTATAGTCCAGAACAAAGTAGCATCCAAATTTCAAAATGTCTCTATAATGTGCAACTGCACGGATATACCAGATGAATATAGCTATATATGAGCTATACGTGCTATAAGCACTATCCATCTTATACGTTTAACTGTAACCCGCATAATTAACTTACTTGAAAGAAGTTTGTTACTATGTACACTAACTACTGGATTCAGCGTATTTAATTGATCAAAGTATAGATGTACGGAGCTGTACGTGCTACAATTTACTCTACAGAAAATTATGACTCCTATATCTATACGGATCATAGCACCGTACACCCATACATATGTGTAGTGCTCATAGCACGTATAGCTCCACATACCTATACATTGGTTAAATGATGACAACGAACCCAGTACTTAGTGTAAAGCGTAACAAATTTCTTTCAAGTAAATCAGCGGATTACACGACAACGTATAGTATGTGTATTGCTTATAAGCGCGTATAGCTCCGAATATTTCCAGTCATTTACATCCATTTATAGCAGTCTTATATGCACAGGTTAAACATTTTCGTAAAATAAAATTCTTCCAGGATAAAGGAACAAAAATATATACTAACATACATACATATTTATACATGGTTAAATATGTATTGTTGAAAGCAAAACAAAACGCAAAAAGCCTACTTCCGCACATTTAAAAACATCACTTTGATCATCTCCAAAAAGAGGTTAACGAATAATTAGCATAGGTCGCATGAACGATGATCAAAATGATGTTTCTTAGGGGAGCTAATATTAACTAACCCAAAAATAAATAGAGGTGACAACTTTGGAGTCAATTTGGCAAAGCATCACCGTTTTGCCCTTTTCACTCCACATGAACGCCTTCAATCGATTGGTGTGACAATCATCCCTCTTATGTCCATTCGCATTACATCGGCCGCATCTTAGCAACGGTTTATGCTCGCCAACGAGGGGATCCTCGCCATGCGCGGTCTACCCGCTTGTCGTTTGAATGGCGGTGGAAGTAAATGGAGGAAGACAAGATGATTCGAACATCCCATTGTCGGAACCTACCTACAGGGTTAATTGAACTCGATACGTGCGAACCACAAGATCGTTAGATAGAAGTCATGAACACAACTTCCAGATGGGGATCCGTAAAAAAGTCAAAGCAAAGACACGCACGGGCACATGGGAGCATTTGTTGTTGCCATTTCCCACATGAACACGTTCGACACTTGGACATCGATGTCGTAATCGGCATGTGTCTCGAAACCATCGATTTGGAAGAATCGAGATGCGTTCACCTACAAAAAAAGATGAAAATACGCTTCCAAAAGTTCAAAAATGCTGAAGCAAACCATATACATACTATATAGGCTATACTAAATCATCTAACCTTCATGCATCGCCCAGCTTGGATGCGCTTTTGCAATACCGCGTGTGGAACATCAGCAAATATGTTCTGATTTCTATTGGTAGAAGTTCGACGGTCAAGGAACCAAGACTGCAACTTCATGATGTACTCTTCTATGAACGCAACTAAAGGATAATCACGGAATGGTGACATAACAGAATTGAAGCTTTCAGATATGTTAGTTGTCATAACCGAAAACCGAGAACCAAGAAACAATGCCCGAGCCCATAAAGATGGTCCCGCATCATCCAAATACTTTTGCGAGGAGGGGCAAATGTTGTACAACTGATTGCAGTGGAATTCAAATTCACGAAGTGTGTATGCTCTCGCAGCACGCATAAATACCTCACCAATACCCTTCTTCTTGAATCGGCTTTTCAAGTTATTTGACATGTGATACATGCAATACCCGTATTTCGCCTGAGGCATTACTTTACTAACGACCTTTTTGATGCTATGATGTCGGTCCGAAATAATCGCAAGATCAGGTAATTCATTCCCAATCACAACCTTCAATTTGGTAAAAAACCATTCCCATGCAAAGATCGTTCTCGGATCAACTACGACCATACAAATTGGGAAGATGTGGTTGTTCGCGTCCATGCACACTGCAGCTAGCATAGTGCCACCGTATTTTCCTCTAAGAAAGGTTCCGTCAACAGATATTACTGGTCTACAAAACCTGAAACCGTCAATGGATGCCTTCAACGCAATAAACATGTACTTGAACCTAAACACCTCCCGATGAACAACGAATATAACCGTGCCTGCACAATGAAATGGGGAAAAAAATGTATAGTATGGTTAGCATCTTTCGTATAGTTCGTATAGTATGTTTAATATATTTCGTATAGTACAAATAGCATCATACCGGGGTTCCTCTCCTTCACAACATAAAGGAATTTCGTTAAGTTAAGGAAAGAAGCTTCTGGGCTACCACGAAAGTGTGTCAATGCTAACTCACGTGCCTTGCGCGCTTTCCCATAACTAACGTTTATCCCATGCTCAGCCCTCATAAACTCCTTTACCTCACACGGGCGTAACAATTTCCCCTTAATTGGTGGATGAAATTCCTTTATGAATTCTCGCAATGATCTCCGCTCGCGCTGGGGGTGATCAAATGGAACGTAGTCGACAGGACATATGTGAACATTGTTTAATGTATGGACTTTAAAAGCTTGAGAATCTCCAAACCTTGAACAATGTGCATGCCATTCACATCCATCTTTATGGCACGCAACGTACACACGTTTCTGATTAGAGCGAATTACCTTGAAATAAAAGTGGTTCTTGATAGCTAACACCTTCAAAGCGTCCATAAGCAACTTCTTACTCGCATAGACGTCATTCACGAGAACATCAAATGTACTTCGGTAATCTCTTATATCAAGTCTATCAATGTACCTAACTCCATCAGAGATATACACACCGTGGCAATACGGAGATCGTGGTCGAGGTGATGACAGATGATCGTCATCCTTGTCTTCATGTATATCATGTATAGCGTCTATATTAATCTGCTCGCCTACGACGTCGTGATCAGCTTCCCCGCCCATTTCCCCATCAATCTGCTGTTTCGTACATGTGTCATCAACAGAAGGTGAAATCTCTTCGTCACCCAGAGAATCAGGCACACTTTGTATATCAGAGTCATCGATTATACTGCATCGAGATTTCCAGTTGACATCCGAAACTCCATTCAAAACCTCAACCATTTGATCTTCAACTGGACTATCAAATGCAGGATCTTCACTATCATAATCTATAGGTACGTCAATGACTTCAATCACTACGGAACATTTCACGCTGTCTATCTTCAACAAATTGTAAAAGAACTTACAATCTTCGTCATTAGCCAACGGAAGATACTTGGAAATGTTTCCCCCCGTGACTACTTCGATCGACATCTTCATATGTACGGTGAGATCTAGGGCAGAAATAACTTGCTGTTTGAATTCGTTGAATACCTCCGTCAATGGAAATGATATAATTTGAGCTACATAAGACACGTACTTGCTTTCCGTCTTCCAACTACCGTTTCTCTTCGTCTCCACGTTTACAAACTCCATTATCAATTAAAAACCCAGAAATTTCAAAAAGGCAACAGGGAAAACCACTCCCTTCCCCTCCTACGCTTATATATCGGTGTATGTCCATTAAAAATGAAACTTCCATTTGAAGCTAAACCTACATCACCACCATCCACAAATTTCGAGGGACTGTTTAAAAAAAAAAAAGGAGAAACGAAGAAGCTTTCACCGGAAGGGACCGTACAAAAAATGAAACTTCCATTGGAAGCTAAACCTAAATCACAACCATCCACAAAATGGAGAGAGGGGTTTATAAAAAAAATAAAAAAAAAAAAGGAACAAGCTACCAACGGAAAGATGTGTAGGCTAAACCTCTAATCATTACCTATCCTTGGGAAACAGAACTCGCAGAGAGGAAAGAAGCAATCACGTGCGCTTCACATCAGGGGTGCAACGGGGATATTAAAAAAATCACTTACACTTGATGGCTAAAACAATAAAGAAATAGAGTTATGGCTATTAGGAAAAAGTGAACGTCTATTACGGCCATTTAGACAATTTTACTCTTGAACTTATCATAAAGAAAATCATATTTGTCCTTTATATTTTTTGTAATAAATAATTTAACGAATAAGATGTAGTATATCTCTTTTACTTATCTACTTAATGGAATATATAGCTATGTGTACAAATATTTGAAGTCATATAAAGTAGTCTAGATTTAATATTTAAAAAAAAAACAGTTTTTATTAAATAATTTATATAAAAAAATTAATGGTAAAAAGATTTACATATATTGTTTATGCAAAGTTTATGTACTAAAACATAATTTTTTTAAAAAAAAAATAGAATGAAAGTTCAAAAACCAAAATATATATAGAGGTTAAATTGAAAAAAATTATTTTTTCCTTTTCTTAATTATTTAATGTTATTTATTTATTATTTTTTATTGAATTTAATATATATAAAAATAAATAAAATTCATAAAATGAACATTAATTTATTTTTTAGAAGTTGTAAATGAGATAAATTTATTAATAATTGATATAAAAATCATATAAATTTATCGAATTTTATATATAATTATATTAAAATGTTCCTCTCCTAAAAACAAATCATAGATCCGTCACTGAGTGGGGAGGGGGATTCAAACCTTCGACCTCAAAGGAAAGAGCGTTATGCTCATGTTGTCAACTTAATTAGTCAACTTAGCATTTTAAGCCCTCTGGTTTTTAATCTCAAAATATGGGCTCCACCAAAGTATTGGGCGTGTTTTAAATTTTAATTACTTACACAGATTATCCACCAGCTCATTTCATTTGATTTGCACAATACCAATTAATTGGAATTTGAAAAGTAAATTAATAACAGCTAATTCGTACGTAAAGAGCTAATAATAAACCCTTACATGATAATAATAATTTAAAAAAAACACTCCTTATTAAGGATCAAATATATAAATTACAAAATTTACTGCTATATACACTTAAAACATTGGATCAATTTTATATCATTTTTTTTAATCAACACATAACATATAATGCTAAGTTGGTAGGCAGGGTAAAAGGATATCAAGAATCCCACATTGAAAAGATGAAAGCGAACTAACAATGTTTATAAATATAAGATACATGAGTTATTTTTTCTCATTGCTAATTAATTGAAAGATATGAGAGTCCGACAAATTCAAACGGACATTTAGTCTAAAAATGAGATTGAACCTAAAAATGATTAGCCAAAAAAAATACACCATCTTAAAGGGATATATTGAGAATCTCACATCGGAATAATAAAAGAGACTCACCAATACCCTAAACTTTCATCAAACCTTTTGAGTGAGGTAGTAAACAAATATTAAACTTAAAAGGTACGTATGTTTTGTAATTATAGGCTTTAATTAAATGGTGGGTTTATAAGCATCATCATATCTTTGGACACACCGAAAGTGTAAAAAATATATTAAGTTTCCTTTCATATATATATATATATGAATCCAACATGAATATTTTATATTAACTAGTTTTTACCAATTTAATTGTCCTTTTTATAAGACTTTCACCTCAATTGAAAATTGTAGACATTTTATTTATCAATATCTCATTAATCAAACCTAATCAATATTCGTTATCAGAAGTATAACTCAATCCATTATTTTAAAATTCTTTTCTTTTAATTATAGATTTAAAATATTTCTAGAGAATCATTTCCCTCCTTCATAATAAAATAATTAATTAAAAAATAATATTTTATTTTAATTTTGACAAATCCAATTTGATGGTTAAAAGGAAAAGGTGCCACGTAGACCATCTTCATATAACCAATTGACCTAATAAAATGGAGTTTGAAATGCTTGTTATTTGGTTAACCATGCAATCTTTTGGTGGACGACATGGTCAATGATCATCTTTTTCGTTTCTCTTTCTTTCTCTCTCTCTGTCTTTCTTTTGTCTCTCTCTCTGTCTCTCTCTCTCTCTCATGGTGGATCTTCCCCAAGCTCTTGGCATCTCCTTTAGGAACTTCTGCAAAGCCTACAGATCTATTTTCAAAAAATGGCATTCTAAATTCAAGTCTTTTAAAAAGGATTCTGATCAAGAAATCGTTCCTAAACTTGAAGATACCTCCAATAATGCCATTAATGGAATTTCAGAGGTACCCTTTGATTCTTCTTTAACAAATCCCTCTTTTGTTTTTTCAATAGTTATCCATGCATGAAAACGTTATTTTTCGGGTTTTTTTTTTCCACCAATCCAAGATTGATTAACCTACATGAATGATCATATAAAACACCTATAGAAATCAACCTCGTCTTTGATTTAAGATTGATTAATCTAGTGTATGAAAACACGTAGAGAAATCAACCAGGATTTAACTCAACAGTAAGATATATCTTCGTCTTTGATTTAAGATTGATTAATCTAGTGTGTGATCGTCAACGAGGATTTAACTCAACAATAAGATATTTGTATCAAATCATCTAGTCTCTTTTTTTTGCGGGGTTTTATTCATTAATTTAAAATTGATTAATCTACATTTTATATTTATCAAACTTTTAAATCGTGATTTATCTCAACACAGTCAAATTGGATATTTAAATCACCTTCCCTCGTATCTATTAAGAAACAATAATATAAAGAATTTTTACATGAATTTACTAATAAACAAGTCAATGCATTGTGGTTTTTTTTTAAAGGATCATAAAGAAGATAAACAAGAAGGGTCAAGAAAGATGAACAAAGTTAGAAGTTATAGATATGGAGGTAGGATGAGAGAGAATGATCCCACAGGTTTTAAGCCTCGAAGTTACGACAGTGGATTCTCTTCTTACTCCAGAAATGCAAGCCGTAAAACTCAAACTCCGCCGCCATCGTCGTCATCTCTCTTTCGGAGTATGAGTCGGAGAAGTACCGAATCGATGCCTCCTTCTCGGGCCAGCAGTGGTCGGAAAAGCATCGATTCGACATCGTCTCCTCCATTGCTCGCTAAAAGTAGCAGCCGGAGGGGCATGACTCCGATCATGTTCTCTAACTCCTCCGGTGTGTTGAAGCCGGCAGCGATTGAGAAGCAGCTAGAATGCACGCTTGAGGAGCTTTGTTTTGGATGCATGAAGAAGATCAAGGTCACAAGAGATGTCCTATTAAATACAGGGTTTGTTCTCTTTCATAAACCCTTTATCTGTTTATTTTTTTTTTTTTAATTTATAAATGTAATTTCTCATTTCTGTTGCTCACAAGTAATCATTAGGTTAAAAATATTTTATTTTTACAATAAATCATTCACAATATCCTTCTTGATAATAATTCTGTTCCTTACTTTATGTTAAGTTTTTTTTTAATTAATAAATTTCTTGTGTGTTATTTTCACATTTCACTTTTTTTTTTTTTTGGAATTTTAACTAAATTTAAAAAGGGGAAGCAAGTTTCTCAATCCACTTTTATGCTTTTATTTCTGATTCAGAAAATTTTGACCTATGTATTTCGATATTACACACAAATAAGAGAAGACTTCGTAGAATCAAAAGCGAATAAACATACTATATTATACAACCCAATGGATTGGGTTTAGGGTTTGGTATTTATGTTTATTCGCGTTCAGTACTATACACTACATTACACAATCTTGACCTATAAGCAAACGCGAATAAACATAAATACAAAACAAGCCGAGTTATAAAATTGTTTAAATGAATATATGAAACTGCAAAAAAATAGCATTAAAAAAATATGTGTGTTTTTGACAGGCAAACAACAATGGAGGAAGAGGAGACACTGACAATAAAAGTAAAACCAGGATGGAAAAAAGGAACAAAGATAACATTTGAAGGAATGGGAAACGAGAGACCAGGAGCGGCTTATCCAGCAGACATAACCTTCGTTATCTCCGAAAAACGACATTCGTTTTTCAGAAGAGATGGTGAAGATTTGGAATTAACAGTTGAAATACCTCTTCTCAAAGCCCTTACTGGTTGCACCATTTCAGTTCCTCTATTAGGTGGAGAATCCATGAGTTTAAAGCTAGATGAAGTCGTTTCGCCCGGTTACGAGAGGATTATCGAAGGACAAGGAATGCCTAATCCTAAAGAACATGACAAGAGAGGGAATTTGAAGATCAAGTTTCTTGTTGAGTTTCCTACTGATTTAACAGACCTACAACGTTCTGATGTTTGTCGAATTCTACAGGATTCTTCTAGTTAAGGAATTTGGATTTAGGAACTGAAATTGATTGAACATGTTTTTTTTTTTTTTGAATGTATATGTATTTTCTGGTTTGAGTGGCATAATTGGAGTCAGTTGCATTTGAGACACACTTCATCAATTGGTATAATTTTTATAGGTAGAAGCTAATTTACAATTGTACTGATCTTTCTTTCTACAATAGAGACATCAAGATTATTCAAATCGATTTGACCTTGTACTATTAGACATCAATACTCACTTTTATCAAGTCGAATGTTCAAATCTCCTCTTCTCTGATATGATATAATATCTCAAAAAAACGGTTTCATGTTAAATAGGCTTAATTACTTTATGGGTAGTATCCAGATATCTTCATTTGATAATTCCCAATTTTTATTTTTATTTTTCCACCAACATTTTTATACTGGTATTGAATATATTTCCATAAGATAAGAAGGAGAAATGATAAAAAAAATTCTTCGTTTATTAGATGAACAATAATATTATCAAACATTCTATTGTTTGTTAAAAATATGACACAATTTAGAAAATAAATTTTATGTATAAGAAAGCACAAGGGAAGAATAAACAACGAAAAGTTTTACATGGAGCAGACGCGACAATTTTTGTTGATGAGGGAAGTCTATGACCATCCAAAAAGAGCACGAATTATTCCCAATATACCACCACCAAGAAGGGCCTTCATTACACGCAACTTCCCCTTTGAGTATGGCGGGTATCTCAGAGATGCATCGCCGGCGAAACCTCGATAGAGGACTGCTTTCTTATGGCTGAAAGCATCGAAAGAGAACTTCCCGTGGTACGCTCCCATTCCACTCTCCCCAACCCCTCCAAATGGTAGTGTGGAAACTGCAAGCTGCACAAAATCAAGCAAATTTGCAGTTCGTTACCTCTTGAGCAATGTTTATATTTCTTTAATTAAAATGAAGAACCCACAATGGCTTCACTCATCTTTACAGACTAAAAGTAAAAATAGATGGAACTTCCGGCGTAAGAACTCGAAAAACATTAATTTGACAAGGTTGTTAATGCCTAAAAAGACATTACATTAACTTATTAACTCGCTATAGGAATTATGGTCTTTTTTTTCATATACTAATTGGAAACTCTCTTACTTTTTTATGTCTATCAGATTGAAAGTATTTTCAACTCCATGAAGGTTAGCCATGTTATCTATATTCCACAAATTATGAACGGGAAACCAAACACATGATGAGAATATGTATAAATTTATAAAAATAAATTTTTGCAAACAACTAAAATTACAAGTTTTAAGTGTTGAAGAAAGAATTCTTACATGTAAAGTGGTGTCATTGACAACCAAACCCCCAGCAGAGACACAAGCTACGAAACGTTCCTTGAGCTTCTGGTTATTGGTAAATAAATATGCAGCGAGTGGCTTTGTACCCGAGTTCACTATTTCAAAGCTATCCTCCACTTCATCAACCTGATCCAGCCAGAAAAAGAAGATTGTATTATTTATCACCCATTAGTTCTCGATACAAGGAGGCAAGTTTCTAATATTAGCAGCATCAGTAAATCATCTGCAAACGTCCTTCCTTTTTTCTAAATAATATTAGGAAATTCATTTTGTTTTCATACAGTAATCATTTCATCAGAAACAACTTCAAGAAAATTGATAGCCTTAAATTAACTGATTAATATATAAAAGTAGCAAAGAAAATTAGTAGCCTTAAATTAACTGATTGATAATGTACTACTTATTTTGAAAAAACAGATACTACGTTAAGAGTGGCGAGTAAAATCACTAAATTCTGCACTGAGCAGAAGAAGTTTATAGCGTCAACATTGTACTTATTTTATATTGAATCTCTGTTTCTTTTTCCCTTCTTTTGCCTGATTGGAACAAAACCATTGAAAAAACAGAGCACTTTGTCTACAAGAAAGTCTATTAGTTTTACCGTAAGAATGGGAAGCAAGGGACCAAATATCTCCTCTTGCATAATCAGAGAGTCACGAGGGACATCCAATAAGATGGTGGGAGAAATTTTTCTGCCATATGGAACAGGTACCAGTCAGTATTTTATAGTTAACTAATGACCGAATAAAAGACTATGCTGTGACAATTACAACATACAAGTTTGCTTTGTCCCTTTCACCACCATGGATAATCTTGCCAGATACTTTATCATCATCTAAGAGCTTTGTCAAGCGAGCAAAGTGGTTGGCATTCACAATGCGGGACAAATCTTTAGATTCTAATTGATTCTTTCCATAAAACTTCTCCAGTTCTTGTTTTAGAGACTCCACCTAGAGATATGTACAGGAATTTGAAGATAACCAAATCAAGCAACTACAAAGAGCCCAAAACAAAAAATTGCAAGGAAGTGTGCTTACCAACTTTGGAGCATATTCTTTCGTAGTTACAATGTAATCTGGAGCAATGCAGGCTTGTCCATTGTTACAACCCCATTTACCAACTATAATCCGCCTTGTTGCAACCTTAGATGAACAAGAACACGTAATATTAGTCTAAGATTCGAACCATCCAGACATGGTACAATGACTAGCTATTTGAACTCAAAAGGAAACAGGCTAATGCCATTCAAGAAAAACAAGAACCTTACTTGCAAATTGATTCCTGAATCCACAATTACTGGAGATTTTCCTCCAAGCTCTAAAACAACTGGAGTAAGGTGCTTGGCAGCAGCTTCCATCACTATCCTCCCTACTTTGCCATTACCTGCAAGCTCAAAAGCCACTAGCTTAATAAAGCTAATTTGAACAAAAGGAGATAGTTATGAAAGCCACCAAACATCATCCCAAATTAAATGTCAGAGTTGTTTTTATCAACCCTGCCCAATATCATCACCACTATCTTCTCTTGCTAACCCCAAATGATTCATAAAACACTTGACAACTTAAGTCAGGATATTAAAAAAAATTATTAATAACATTCCCAAGGATTTCAATTGATTCTTAAAGTAGAAGTTATCAAAAAGATAGATAAATGATTGATAAATGTGACAGAACATTACTGCTCTGAAGCTTCAGGTATTTTTCCAGAGGAAAGTAACTACGAATCTATTTATATCAATTGGGCCCATTTAGATTTCTTTAGTCTTTATAAAACACTCAAACCTGCGGTAACTCAAATCTTAAACAAAAGAATTAATGGTATTTCATTCCAATCATCAAACACTTCTTATCCAATATTGAACATCTATGTGAGATGAAACCAAAAAAAAATTGAGGTGGGCTTCAAATGATATCATCATAACCTCAATGAAATAAACCCCTTCATTTACTTTCAACATGAAGGGATATGCTCATAGTATGTTCCATGAACAAAATGCTCACAGAATTAACGGTTACAATAGCACCACCACTGTTCAACAATTGAAGATATAGTAAATATGATCGAACCTGTGTAAAATATTTTGTCCCACTTTTGCTCCAACAAATCAGAAGTTTCAGAAACACCCCCCTCGACAACCTTTATAGAAGAGTTATCCAAATATTTCCCTAGAAGTTTTGCCATCAAAGATGATGTTGCCGGGGCAAGTTCTGATGGCTTTAGAACCACAGCATTACCAGCTGCTATTGCTCCAACAACTGGGTCAAGAGACAATACTGGAAAATTTTGACGACAACAAGTGTAATCGTTAAGAAAAAATTTAGGCTATAGTAATTTCCAATAAGACATAACAGCAGCACACATTCATACTGACGTACAGAATGGATAATTCCAGGCAGAAATGATCAAAGCAACACCCAATGGTTCTGATACAATTGCAGCAGATGAAGGAAACGTGGTCATGGAAGTTTTAACCTGTAACAGTATAGTATAATGTTATACATAATCGGTAATGGTAATGCACAATATGTATCAGAATAGATTTTCCTTCAGCAAGAAGTTCATAATTAAATTACCTTCTCTGGTTTCATCCATTTTTTTAGTTCTTTAAGTGCCGTCTTACATGAATTTTTTAACATAGCTACCTGCACAACAAATCATAAAGAGAATATCACTTCAATAGTTTCAGTCATGCATTAATGTTCCAGACAAGAGAATATTCAGTTGTAACTTTCTAGTCAAACAAAAACCAATCAGCTCCCTCTTTTCCTTTGATCAGCAATTTTAAAATATTTATATATTTTTTTTTAAAGTAACTCAAGGTGAAAAAGAAAAAAACAAACAAAAAGGATGCAATAGAGCATTCAATACAACAATTAAATTATATTTATTAAAAAAAAACAGAAAGTTATAGTGGTGATGAAATATAATATTGATTTTTTTCCCCAAACAATAATGATTTTGACGAAGATAAAATTCGCACCTCGATCATCATATCTATAAAGACTCGATTTTTACCACTCCACCAGATATACTTTATACTACGATACTTAGAAATTGACATGACAGGTCCACAACAAGGTTAATAAATAAGAAAAAAACAAAAAAAAATCACCCTACAGCAAAGAGTAGCATTAATTAGTTCAGTTATTGTCCCATCCTATACTATAACGTACTTCCTTCCAATGTTTGGTGAATGTGAAAGCAAGAATAATTCTGTGTGTATTAGTCAGAGAAAGCAGTTTCCGTTCGTTAATTTCAACAATTACGGATCTGAAAAAAATAAGGAAAACGAAGACCTCGTGAAGAACGGATTCGAAGACAGGTTTCGAGAGGTCAGAGTTGAGAGCATCGGAGATTTCATTTTCATGATCAACGCAAAGCTTGAAGAGGCTTTTGAGCTGCGAGATTCTCCATTCGTAGCTACGAGTTTTGCCGGAGTTGAAACTGAATCTTAATTCCTTCAGTAACTCCGACGCTGGTTTTGAATCGATCGTTTCCTTCTCCTCCGACATCGTTGAATTCAAAAATCAGTAGAGAGAAAGAGAGGGATAAGTTATTGATTAATGGATTGATTGGAGAATGAGGAAAAGGATAAGGAAACGAAGATATGAGGATGACGATGACGATGGCTCATTCTGAATCTGGATTCATGGAAGCAGACAAATCGATATGAGACAGATTGCCGTCTCCACGTCTCCCACGTCATGCCAATTATTTCGATCTCTGGTGGCGCGTCTTCTTCACGCGCTGCCTTTTTTTATTTTTTATTTTGGGTATTGACCAATGATGTTTGTAATATTTAGGCATAGCGTGTACACGAATTTCCAAAGAAAAAAATAATAATAATAAGGAAAATTATTTATTTATATCCCTGAAAATTATTGTTTTGTTAGTTTAAATCTTATATTTTTAATTTTATCAATTTAAATCATAAATATGAGAGTTTTAATTTATAATTATAATTTAATAAATACCTTTTGTTAGTTTAGATTTTTTTTTTATAGTTAAATGAAACCTTTCTTAAGAGGAAATTGTACAAACATTTCTGAATTTTAGGGATTATTATAATTATATCTTGGGTTAATTTCATATTAGATCATAATAAATAGGTATAATAGCATTAATACTTATATGTTTTATAAATTAGCAAACTTATCCACTTTAACTCCACGCGCCGTTTAAGGGAACAATGAAAAGACGTTTTCTGCCCTCTATTTATTATGGTCTACAACATTTAAAGAAAGGGCATGATGGTAATTGTTCAAAACGGAAAACATGGGATCACCGCCATTTATGGTGTTTTTTGGGCAAAATTGATATTAAAAAAATATAACCGGTATTAGTGAATAAATGTGAATTAATGTGGATATTCTTGATAATATTTCTTATATCTTTGAATTTTCAATTTGAGAGTCAATAAAATGTTAAAATAGAACAGTTTAATTTGAAAAAAAATATCTCTTAAGATTATTAAATTAGACTGATAAAAATCATTGTGATCCTCGAGGGAGGGCCTACAGGACTGGCACCGATAAAGATTTTATTAATAACTAAAATGGTCTTGTGTACTAAATTCAAAATTTTATAGATTTAATTTTAATATTTTATGTTATTTAGAAAATAAACTATTTAAATTAAAAGTTTGAAGGTATAATAATATTAATTATATTATTTAGATAGAGTCATAGAGGGGTGGGTCCCTTTAAATAATTTTTATTATATTATATAAAAGTTACACACACGTGCAAGTCATGGAATGCATAAACATCGCACGTGATTGTGAAATCCATTATCCACGACTATGATTGATGAAGACACACACATACGACGCCAAATAAAACAAACGACCAGAAGGACCCATTCAGCATATGTCGTCTCCAACTTTCTGACAATTACACAAGTTACCCCAAATTATAATCTCCGTTATTAAATATGCCCACTTTTTTCTTGTTTGTCCTGAATTATGTAAATTTAGAAACTTTAAAATATAATATGCAGGGGAGTTAAAAAAAAAGGCAAATTTTATTTTTATTCAAACAAGTCATAAATCAAGTTTCTAAAATTCATCATAATCTTGTACTAAAAAAAAAATCAATGTATATCTTATGTATTTGAAAATTAATGTTGACTCGTGACCAGTATTTTTTTTAAAAAGAAAAAAAGATTTTGACAATAATGAGGTTAGAAATCTTCATCTTCACTATTATATATAATACTCTTTATTTATGTAAATTTGACTCTTGAGCATAGGTAGTGGTTAGGCATATGTGAAATGAAATCATATACAACTACATTAAGTTTAAGTGGACAACCCGACAAATAAATATTCACATAAATTAAATTATCGACTCCCCGAATAGCACTACAAAAATCGGTACTGAAAATCTTCTTGTAATTGTATATGCTCCCATATAACAATAACATATTTTGGTTTAGTACACCTTATTTATCTAGATTATATTATAATTAATAAACAATTGACTAGTAAAATGTTTGTACTAGTAATTTTTTATAAAATTTTAATTACACATTCTTTTTTTTAAATAATTTGATTGCCTTACGTAATGAACAACTCGAAGAAAATTATCAAAAAAACATAAACGAGAGAGAGAGAGAGAGAGAGAGAGAGAGAGATAAGAAAGAAAAAGCTAACCTCTTGAATGAAGGCTTCGAATTCAGATTTGGAAAGATCAGAATGAAGGGCGTTAAGAATTTCTTTCTCGTTTTCATCAATCATTCTTATTAGATTCTTCAATTGTTTCACTCTCCATTCATAGTTTCTCGTCTTCCCGCCGTTATAACTCTCCCGGAGCTCCTCCGCCACTCTCGCCGCCGCCATCGTTATCTCTATTTCTAATTCTCTACTCTCTCTTCCTTTTATCAGATTTAGAATGAGGTTTTTTTTCTATTCTTTACAGCCAGCCGAAGCTATTATATATATAATATTAGACGGTGGAAAGATATAAACAAAACGGTAGTATTTTAATTTTGGCTTAATTATAATTTAATTCCCATCAAAATTAGATTTTATGATTTTAAAATTTTAAAATATTATGGATGTCATTATCTTTACCAAATATTATTTTTAATAGATTATTCATATGATTGTTTTTTTTTTTTTGTCCACATATTTCATTAAAGAGGGGCGGGGCATTCGAACGGAATAGAGTATATATCTAACTAGTTAGGTTATGCTCCTGTTGACTTATCCATATGATCACTCAATTAATAAAAGAATATATAGTATTAACTTTATTGTTAATGCTATATCGTCATCTTATTATGTTGGTTATAAAAGAAGATAATAATGATGTTTCATGTGTTTTTAAGAAATTTGGAAATTAAAAATTAAAAATTTAGACTAAATTTATAATTAAATTATATTATTAATAAAATCAATTTTTGTTAAGTTTTAAGTCGTTATGTTGTTTCTTTTAATTAAATAATTATTTATAAATAAAATATGGTTTGTGTTAAAAAAAATGGTGGTTTTTTAAATAACTGGTAATTTTTTGTTTTGGTATGTGATTTAAATTATTTTAAAAATTAACTATTAATAAACCGGTTGATTATTAAATATAACAAATTAAAAAATCCGAAATTTTGAGATAATTTTAATGTGATTACCAATCATTTTCAGAAAATTACACCAATTCGTATAGAAATCAACTTGCATGGAAATTGATTGCAATCAAGTTTGTGTGGAAAATGTGATATTGGCCCATGGGATGGGATGTTTGCGTCTCAAATGGGGATTGTTTTGAAAAATAATATTTTATTTCTTAAAATAACAAAATTTTATTTTAATCAAAATAAATAAATAATAGCTTAAATTATATAAAATACCCTTAATATATGAGTTTGGTTTCAATTTTACCCTTAACAAATTAAAAGTTTCAATTCTACTCTCGATCTTTTAATTTATTTCAAATATACCATTTGGTGAAAAAATTACTCTTTAAATTATCCTTTCTTTAGGAAATTATCCTTTTATTTCAAAAATACTCAATATTTTAGTTTTCTTTAAACTTAACCAAAATTACATACAAATGGTATTTAAAAACAGGTAATTTCCACAATAAAAGGTATTTTTGAAAAAAAAAATATAAAAGATTGATGGTAGAATTAAAAAAACGTTAGAGGAAAAATTAAAATATATCTCATAAGCTAGAGGTATCCATATAATTTCACCTAAATAATATAATTTGGGTTGAATTTGGTTTTGGCGTTTAAACTCTGGTAATTTCTCATTCGATATCTAAAATTAGAAACTTCAATTTTCATATTTAACTTTTATCCAGTTCTTAACTTTTAAAAATTCAATTTCTATCCTTACTTTTTTATCTTATTCCATCTTTAGTCTCTACCATAAACATAGTCACATTCATTTTAGTTACACTATTGTCTTGATTATTAAAGTTTATCCCTATTTCTAATTTCATCCATTAATTTTATTTTTTTTTCTTTTTAATTTTAATCCCTTAAGTTTTAATAACTTATAGGTAAACATTGGGTGTTAAAATATGAATTAATATCTCTAATATATAAAAGTGGGGATGTTTTATCAATATTTTAAGGCTATTATAACCCTTTTAATTATGAAATTTACAAAATATGCCACACGATAATTAATTACCACTAAAATTATTATATTCTTATTATTACATTCTCTTATTTAATACAAATGAGTTTAAAATATTTTTTTAATAAAATAGTTTACTGTTTCTATCGAAGTTTACTATTATTTTGAACTATATCTTCTAAACTATATACTATATATTAATTTAAAAATAATGAAATGAATGTTATTTTGAAAATATATTTAGTATATTGAATATCATCTTCCCTTTTTTATCAACTAATCTTATTATTTAAGTTATTCAAATGTTTATATACTTTCCTAATTTAATTTAGTTGTTATAATTATTAATTCCATATTATGATGTTATTTTATAGCATATTATTTCATTATTCCTAAGGTATGTTTTGGGAATTCAAGATATTTGTTTGTAATTAGAATTTAATGTATGAACATTTATTTAAAAAATAATTACAATATAATCAATATCTAGTGTCAACATCTATTTTTACTTTTTGAAATAATGTATCAATATTTATTTAAGTTTATACAAACTATTACTTTGTAAAAAGTTTTTAAAAATATTTAAAAAAAAAATTTATCAAATTTGAAACATATTCATCAAATTTTATATCAGATTTATAATTTTTCATAAGTAAAATATTTAAACTATATATTAAAAATATTAAAAAATTATTTTAATATAAAATAAGATACTATGAAAACATATCACGTGCTAGTTAATAAAAAAATGATTTGATTCACTTAATTGTTGGTTAGTCTATTGATTAAAACGTGAATCCATATCTTTAAATTCAAACACATATTTGAAAGTAAGAATCATATTGAAAACTGATTAAAACGTAAAAAGTAAAATAAAGTTTTAAAAGATAAAGATAAATTAAATATAGAGGTGAATTATAAGAAGTAAACCAAAATTTAACATTATTTTAATGTCTTAGACTAAAGTTTAGATTCTAAGATCATTTATTATTTCGTGAGATATTGGTTCATATAACCAAATTAATTGAAAATTTGATGGTTGGTTTGAAAAAGGACGATGTTTCAATTTCAACTAGGTTATCTACTTCACGAGTATAACTCACTTTTGTTCCTAAAAAGGAAATCTAATTGACGTATGAACTATTAAGAAATTAAACCAAACTTGTTATTTATTCAACAAAACAAAATTTTCCCTTAAGAAAAAAAAACAGCCCGATTTTATTTCTAGTTGGTTTTTTTTTCAAGAGTCAAATGTTTAGAATTACAAAAATAAAAAATAAAATCTTGCATCTTTTACGATAAATTAGTGATTTGAATTTTTTTAAAACCGTCACCTTTTAGATTTTAAAATTTAGTTTAGATTTTAATATTTTTAATTTAAAATATATTGTAGAACATATTAATTATTCATAAACAACATTAATAAAATAAAAAAATCATTACCTGGTGAATCTTAAAAAAAAACGTTTTTCTTTTTTAGACATATAAACTGATTTGGATTTTTTTTTTTCTGATTTAAATATATCACGTTTATTAATTGATAATAATAGGGGGGGAAAAGTAAGTAGAAACATGAAAACAAATTAGAAGTTTGGTTAGAAATTAGATGAAATTTGAGGCAATAGAATTAGGCAGGTGTAACGAATCTACCTGCAATACCGTGCCTATATATATTTACGCTTGAAATGGTTTTTCTCCATTTTTACCAATCTTTGAATTTCGTAAAATACTTTTTGAAAAAATATTTTAATTTAAATCCTTTGTTTTTAAAAATAAAGTATGACTTTATTTTTATAATTCGTTTTTTAACGACATTTTAAAAGTCCAAAAAAACCTGGAAAAAAAAACTCATGAGGCGTTTAATTTTCGTGTTTGAGAAGTCTGAATTTATATAACTACAATAAATATTTATATAAGTTATATTTTTTTAGATATTAGATCAAATTAATGGAGAGACTCAAACATTTGATCTTATAAAAAAAAAAAATAGATATTTTACCACTTGCGTTATGCTCATGATAATTTATATAACTTGTATTTGATAGACATATATGTAATCATATATTTATAGAAACTACTTTATATAAAAAAATAAAATAAAAAATATTATAGTGTAATAATCACATAAATGATATAGGTATTTTAGAAACCCATAAAATAAACTCACGAGATAAAACCACCCTAATTACCCATTTAATTAATTTATAAATAGAAGCTATATTTTAAAATTGCTATTTTTGATGTGGCTATTTTGCAACATTTTCAATTTATTTATTTAGAGTTAGTGGGCCATTAACGGCCCAAAATGAACATATAATTGAAGTCCATAAATGCAGGCCTAGTTTTGGAGGCTACCTTCCGTGTATAAAGCAATCCAATCTTAAATTGATTTTTATTTTATTTTTTTTATTTCGTTGGTCATTAAAAATATAATATTTATTCTAACATTGAATGTATAGGCCTAATCTATTCTTCAACGCGGGTTTTTCAATTTGTAATTTTTCAAACCAAAAAGAATAATATACAAAGCTATTTGTTTTTTTAACGATTAATAAAAAAATAATTGAAGTTAGATAGAGAGAAATAAAAGTTAGATTAGTCAAACTTAACCTAAGATTCCAAACAATGCACTCTGACTAAAAAATGTTATGGGGAAAGGGAATCATAGTTATAGTTTTTTTTTTTTTTTTTTTTTTTTTTTTTTTTTAATAAATAGACTGGTTCATTAAATAGAGGGAATAGGGATTCTGGTCAATAGATAATTTTTTTGCGCAATGGTCATTAGATTGAATTGTGAGCATTGGAATTTGAATTCCAATCAGAAAAATGGCTCTACACAAGTTTGCTAAGTCTTTTGAGAAAATAATTCACAAAAAATTATACTTTTAATTAGGGATGAAACCGGTTCGGTTCGGTTTTTTAATTAATTTTAGAAATCGGACCGGTTCAATTTACAATGGGAACCCGTATAGTTTTTTTTACCAGTTTGATTTTCGGTTTTTTCAGTTTTTCTAGTAAAGGACATTTACATTTATTTTAAAGATAAAATTCTCCTATATTGAAAAATGAAACAAAACAAAATCAAACAAAAACTTAGTTGAAAAAAATTAGATTAATAAATATGTAAAATATATATTAAAATAAAATGATAAATAAATATATAAAATAAAATAAATAAATAAAAGACTAGGGGGAAATAGGGAAGGGGTATGAGATTTTTACTTGTTTTATAAGCCGGTTCAGTTCGGTTTTTTAATAATGAAAACCGGAATGGTTTGACTGTTTACGGTTCGGTCCGATTTAATTTTTCGGTTTTCAGTTTTTTCTTTTCACCCCTATTTTTAATAATATTTTGAAATCTATACTAAATTAATTACTTTGGAGATGCTTTCAGTTTAAATTGAGGTTTGACTTCATATTAAAATAAAAATAATCTATTGAATACACGATTTTAAATAAAATATATTGAATATAGACAATTTCAGTCTTATCCAAAAAAAAAAAAGAATATAGACAATTTCAGTTAAATTATTAAAATTAAAAAGTAGATTTGGAAAGGTAATTCAAAACTATCATAAATATTTATAAAATATATAATATTAATCAACAAAAATCTCTTTTTGGAAGTGACTTTTTTAATATTAATAAAAAGATATTTTACTTTATTACCCTTCCCAAAATGAAGGGAGATTGAAAAGTCTTGCCCCCTATCAGGAAGCAGGCTCTCATTACCTTTCATCCTTTCGGAAGCTTTTGGATCTTGAAAGCTTGTAAAAGTTTTCTTCCTTTATTTTCCTTTTTCTTTTTAGTTTTACCCTTTTTTAAATTACTTCATGTAAATATAATAGATGCTACAATTTAAAGCTAAAAATGTCCAAATTTTGATTTTACCAATTCTAGTTGAATAAATAATGGGTAAACATAGCTCCTTTCTTATACATCCACATTATTTTTTCTTACAAGGTTTTGGTTTTGTCAATTTAGTTAGTTCAATTGATTGTTTTAGTTAATTTTTTCGTTTCAATTAATTTGATTACTTATTTTGAAAATTTGAGAATAATCTTTTGAACTAGTGATAATATCATTAGATTAGATCGTGTTAATTTTTTATTAATAAGAAGAAAAATTTAGATCAAGCTGATTTATTTGCCTCCTTACGTGATTAGGTTAATAATCGTACTAGTAGACGTTGGACATGAAATATTTATTTTATCTTTTAACAAATAAATTTAATGAGAACTTAATTAAAATATTAGTTCGGAAAGTTCGAAGTTGCCGCCGTCATGCCTATTTATTATCGTTGGGGAAAGCCTGGTCAATTTATATTTTAAAAAAGTCTAGGGTAGGGTACTTCGGTAAATATGAGACGTTCAACCTTATTTTAATAGCAGTTAAATTATACTCAATAGATGAGTTCATTTCAATTTTACTTTTTGAAAGACTAATTTCCCCAATAAAAGATATTTTGAAAACAAATTAAAATATTAAAGGTAAAATTCAAACTTTTAAAATACTAGTGTTTTACCACGTGTGTCGAACGTGATATTTTTTCTAACATAGGAACATTTAAAAGATCGAAATATTTTTATTTGATTTTTCTTTAGTGTATAAATCTTTTTCGAAATGATTTTATTAACATATTATTATGTTCTATTTAATATTTAATATTTAAATTATCGTATAGTTTACTAATTTACATAATTATATGCCTTTTTATATAAGACGCTTTTTTTAACATCTTTATTTTTAAAATTTATACTACCAAATAAAAAATAAATTGCTTGTTCTATATACATATGTTAGTTAATTTTTGCATTTATAGATTATTTATTTCTAATTTTAATAAAAATTTAAGAAATTATATATAATTTTTTTCTCTGTGATTTTTAAACTTTTAAATATTTTTAATTAAAAAAATTTAAATTTATTTAAATATTATAAAATATTATACCATTACTAATTCAATAAATTATATTTTGCCGTAGTTGTTTTTTTTTTAATCTTAACTGTTTTTTTTAAACAATTTAATTTTTTTTTTTTAATATTTTTTAAAATTAAAGCACCGTCACCTTTATTAAATCATTTAATATTTGAATACTTAAATATAATTTATTTTTCATAAATTGGTGATAAATCTAAACAATAAATTCATTTTAATATATCACATTCATTTTCATATGTTGTACTTGTTTTTTCAATTATTTTATAATTTGATATTGTGAAAACAATAAAAAAACCAAGGAATTTATTTAATAAAATTGACAATTTCTTATTCAATGAAGAGAAATATTTTATTTATAAAAAAAAGAGAAATATTTTATTAAAAATATAAATAGTCATTTAATAGATAGTGAAGTATAAATAATAATGGCATTTTTAGTAATTTGAAGGTTTTAAAAGGGTATATATAATGGCATTGGTGATAAATCTAAACAATAAATTCATTTTAATATCACATTTATTTTCATATGTTGTACTTGTTTTTTCAATTATTTTATAATTTGATGTTGTGAAAACAATAAAAAAACCAAGGAATTTATTTAATAAAATTGACAATTTCTTATTCAATGAAGAGAAATATTTTATTTATAAAAAAAAGAGAAATATTTTATTAAAAATATAAATAGTCATTTAATAGATAGTGGAGTATAAATAATAATGACATTTTTAGTAATTTGAAGGTTTTAAAAGGGTATATATAATGACATGTTAGTAATTTTAAGATTTTAAAATGGGTATAGTAGTCCAAAAAAGTTTCTTAAACATCACCACTTTTATATATTAAGGATTTATCAGGGATCCCACATCAGAAAAATGAAATAATCTCAACATGCTTTATAAAATATAAGTTTTACTAATCTCATTACCAATTGGTTTTGAAATTGAAGCCCGTGATAATTAAGAGGGAATTAGTGCTCAACAAAACTTAAACGAATATCCGATCTAAAAATAGATCGAGAATGATGAGTTCAAAAGAGGCATCATTTTAAGGGGCACGTTAATGATCCCACATTGAAAAGATAAATGAATATAACATTGTTTATAAAATATAAGAGCCATTTCTCTTTACCAATTGATTTTAAGATGAAATTATATGATAAATAAGAACGTTCACGGTAAAATTAAAACTAACTAATAAATTATAGGAGTGTTACGGTAAAATTAAAAATAACTCATAAATTATAGGAGTGTTTTGTGTGTGCGCGCGCGTGTGCGTGTATGTGTGAAGAAAAATAAAAATAAATAAAAAAAGAAGTGAGGTGGCGTGGATGATAAGGGGTCCTGGTCTCTCATTATTGAACGTGAACGTACAAAGAAGAAAGAAAAGGCAGGTTTATTCTCCCTTCCTTCCTCACCCATTGTCGCCGCCTATAAGGGTTATCAGGAGTGAATTTTAATCAAATTCTTCCGTCTTTCATTCTTGTTTAAGGTTGTTCCTTGTGGTATTTGAATGGGAGATCGTTGGAGACGTTCTCCACTAATTTTGAAAGAGGTAATCGAGGTTTTTCTCTTTTCATATTTGCGTTTTCCTTTAAATTATATGAAAAAACCCATGAAAGAATGAACAAACCCTCTCCCTGTTGATGTAAAGATCATTCTCATCTTTTTTCTTCAAACTCTAGAATTTGGTTTCACCCCTTTTTATAAAAGTTACCTTACCCATTGTTTAAATTATCATCTAATCAGAACCTGAACACCGACAAGGAGTCGCCGCTGCGTGAAGACAACAGGGCTACTGCAGGCTAACGGCAAGGCTACCCATGGGTAGCCTTGTGCCGTTTCGTGCGTCATTGCTTGCTTGTCGTTCGTGGTCTCTTTTATTTGTAATTATGTAGATGTTTTGAATAGTTTTTTTATAGGTCTAGGTGTTGTATTCATGTGGTGAACTCTTAGAAAGAAAAGAGAAACACTTGAAACTTGAAACCCTAAAGTGAGTAGAATTAGTTAAACGTTCAAGCATGAAATATATGTTCTTGGGCTGAACTTAAGGATGTTAAATTTTGGGATTTTAAAAGATGTAGAAAAAGGCGAAAATATGCATGTTTAAGGAGTAATTTTGCCCAATGGTTGTTAAATTCAATTGCGTTTAATTATGGACTTTTGTATGTTATTTAGTATGTTTGTATTGATGTTTTAAGTCCTATTTAAGCTGCTAGAATTGAGATATGACTTGGAGGATTAGTGCCCTTTAGGAACCAAAATGAGTATCTTTTGTGAGAGTTTAATTATGAGATATTTTTGGGAGACTCCTAAAGGTATTAGAATGTTTATGGAAGTGTAATTAGTATATGTTTGCTGCTGATTTTATATAGAAAATTAGATCGTCGCCTATTGACCGAAAATAGAGCAAAACTACACTAGTTTAGGCTAGTTTTGCTCAATTGGTAAAAAAATTGTTGGGAGCTCTCCTTTTGAGTTGGGTTTGTAATATTGAGTGATTCTAGCTCATGATAAGGTTGGGAAAAGTTTATTTTTCCATAAATACGAATTTGTGAGTTTAAGGCACATAAAACAGTTTAACGGAAACAGGTTTTCTAGACTATAAACTGAACCTAGGCTAATTAAAACATTCTGGTAGTGATGTTTTTAGTAAATCTTATTGTTTTGATGCCTTAAACAATATGGTTGGAGGTTCGCATTAAGTAGGGTCATATTTAATGAATAATATGTCATTAAGGAGAAAATTATAGTTGTACATGACATAATTGTTGGAAATTTTATATATATAATGTGATATATATAAAATAATGTTTGAAAGTAAGTTGGTGTTAAGTCAAAAACTAAAATCACATTTAGTTTTGATTTTACATATATATATAATAGACAAAAATACTATTATAATACTTTCAATTTGAAAGTCATTTGACAAAGTCAATTGGGTTAATTCTAAATAGAATTAAATTTATTTATAATATTTAATTTGAGACGTTATCATTCAATTTTTATAGTCATTTATTGAAATTTAATAATGGAATTAAATTGTGATTTTATTCCAATTTCATGAGTTACAAATTTGGTTCTTATAAATAGGAACCCATTTTGCTTTATTGAGAAGCACCAAATCAATTGTAAAATATTGATTGTATCTCTTCTTTCTCGTGGTTCTTCCTTTCTCGAGTCTTTTCTGAAAAGCTTTGGAGAGCTATTCTTGAGGGGTTCTGCCAGGTTCATGAGTATCTGATTGTTGTTCTCACGAAACACTTCATCGAATCCTGCCAAGCTGAGTTGCCATTGAACTGCAAACAATCCGAACGGGGCAATATCGACTTCAGGACAACGGCTTGACCGTGCTTTGAAGATTTACACTTTGTAAAGTTGTCCTTCAGTATTTCGTTTTAATTAAATTCTTGTTATTACTAATCTATTTTGATTATGTAAACAGTGACGATATTGATATATATTGATGTGTAATTTCAATTGTTGTTATTTGAGTTCTGGTTCCAACAATAATTTCACTTAATGAGGCAGGTTCATTCCATTTGATCAATGGGAAAGAATATACAAGTAGGTTCACTTGTGTGTCTTGCAAACATATAAAAAGAATACCTCAAAAGGTTGAAACATGGAAATACATGGTGATACTTTTGAGCGAAAAAAACTCACTTTTGTTTACGAACAATAGGTTGAGTTAAGACATTGTGTAAATTTGAACTCTTGGAGTTGAGAGAATTTGTTGGGAGTTGTGAGGTCGATAATGGACTTAATGAATTTAGGAATCTTCTCGTGGCATAAATTTTCTTTTAAATTTTTCTACTCATTGGGCGTAGGCTCATGATGCTACATATTTTTTTCAGGTAAAAAGAAGAAGAAAGTCGAGCACTGATGGATTTGTGAGTGGTGGATGGTTGGAGTGGATTTACACCGTCGGCGACTTTTGTTCTCTTCTTTAGTTGTTTTAGTGGGATTTAAACTTTGGATTTGTGTTAATACTTTTGTGGTGAAGTCTTTGTATTTTCAAATATCGTTGTTTTTGGATAAACGATACTTATAAATTTATGGATTTGTTTTGAAATAAGTTTGATCGAACCATAAACTTGTTTTGATTTGCATCATTAAAAAATAAGAAGGGAATTTTGATGCTTTATATTACTTCCGTTGTTAAATATTGTTTATTCCATATTTTGGGAATTTGGGGCTGTTACAAAATAAATAAATATATATTTATCAATTCTAATTATTTGGTAGGATGAAGCTGTTTAATTTGGAGTTTTGTGATAAAAGATTGAAAAGTTTTGAACTTTCTATGGCATGTGTTTCATGTACCAAACTTTGTTTGGTGTGCATTGGATTGGTAGGTTTAAATTTGAGGTTTATAAGATTTAATAACCTCATTCTTTTTACCTTTTAAAAGTTATGATTTAGAAATAACACTCAAACTCACAATATTAATAAGGTTCAATTTAATTTCAATCCCTATGGTTTGAGATTTTTTTAAAATTCAATTCTTATGATCTTAAACGTTTCAATTTAGTACCTATAATTTAAAGTATGTGTGGTTTTTTTATAAAAAAAGAAAAAGGATATATGTCAATTTAACCCATATACTTAATTAAAACCTCATAAAATATCTTATTATTATTATATATCTATACATTAAGTTAACATAACATTATGATTTACCTTTATTACGTCGGTATCATAATCACTGGAAATAGACACATAAATAAAGATTTTTTTTATGAGTTTTTATCCAATCATAAGAATTAAATTGAAAATTTTATCGAAACGAAATCCTAATTACGAGAATACATTTATAATCATTTAATAAAAGAATAAAAAAACAATTATTACAATAGATTTAATGTAAAATAAGATTCCAAATTGAAATAAAACCTAGATTGAGTAATAAAGAAAAATACAATTGTTATAAAAAATAGAAGATTAATAAAATGAGAAGTATATGTGTATTTTAAATTTTGTTCAAAGATAAAACAATAATTACAAAAACATTTGAAAAATTGTTCAAAATAAGAAAAATGAAGTTAATTAAAAAAAAAAAGTATGGTGGATGTAGATCCGTTTGACAAATGGGGAGCATGATGTATCAGATGCTCACGTGGTCAGCGCATCAGATTCCGACGTGGCATTGTCAGAAGTGGGGACCACTGTCATTCAATGTTCCTGACCGCACGCCGCGCTGTCAGATGAAGGTGGATTTTGGTTTGACAAATCTGCCCCAGGCGTTACTCGTGAACCCGCCGGGTCACGGGTTTGGTGCGCTCCATGGCCACACAAATACAAACTACTGTCCTAAAGCGGGTCCGACTCGCCACGTGTCTGAAAACTTTCGATACTTTTATGGGAGTTTTTTTTCCCCCGAATTTTCTGTAATATTTATAAATTTTGCATTTAAAAAAAAAATCATTCATGAGATTCAAATTAGTAAACAGGTTACTTGGAGGAAATTAGTGGTAATTTGTCTTATTATGCATGAATCAGGGTTATATTTACAAATAAGTTTTTGGGCTGTTATTTTTATAAATTTTTGGTTTTATTATGTTATATATGCAATAACTCCTATTTTTATTGATTCTCGCTGATATTTAACTGTGTGAAAGTGATAGATCCCACTATTTATTAACTATTAGTTACAAATACACTTGTATAAAAAATATTCGATGCAATAAAAAGAAGGGAAATTTCATTGGGTGAAAGATTTTGATGCAATATTTATAAAAATAGCAAGTCTAAAAACTATTTGCAAATATAGTAATTTTTATTAGGTTAACAAGTGGTTAACAGTGATTAATAACTGTATTAGTGATAAACTTAATGTATTAAATATGTAATTTAATGTTTATTACCGATTCATCCGAATAAAATTTACTATATCTATAAATACTTTTTAGAATTACCATTTTTACAAATATTATAAAAAAATTGCAAGATTTGCAACTACCCTTAAAAAGGTGGGAAATTGTCTCAAGATAATATGTCTTAAATTTATAATGTTTTTATAAATCCCAACTCAATATACATCTAATCTAATCTAATCTAATCAATATAATCAAATCGTTGTTCCTTACTAAACACACAAAATAATTAACATTGATTAAAATATTCAATTATATTATTATTTTTAAATATATCAAATCTTAAAATTGTTTTGTACATTTTATTCTTACTTAAAATAAAAATATATTTTCTCTTTCTTTATTAATTGTTCGCATCTTTAAAAAACAAGGCCAGTGGTATTAAATGGAGCAGTTAAGTATTTTCAATTTATGATTAAAACATATTTTTACTCTCTTACTCTCATATACCATTATCGTCTCTATACAACTATTTTATAACCATTCACTCAATTCTCAATTTAAAACTTGTATTAGTTAACTTTTTAGATGTTAAATTTATTATTACAATAGGATTAAATAGATAGATATATAATTGTGTCTTAAAAAAATACTACTTAACCTCTTAGATATTCAAATAACTTGATCTATTTATTATTTGAATAAAGGGATTCAATTATTATAAACATGAACAAAAACATATTTGAAACATAAATCCATTTAATTCCATTAAGATAACCAAACGAATATAATGAAAAAAAAGTGTATAAATAATGAAATGCATATTTAGAACTTGGAAGAATACAGCATTTTCCAAAATATTTGTGAATTGATTAAAATTATTGAGATTTTTTGTTTAAACAAAAAAAAAAAACAAAAAATTATTGAGATTTTTTTTAAAATATATTTTTTATGACGTGTAGCGGGAAAGAGTCCTACTCGTTTGCTTGCGTTTCACTCTTTTGAAAAAGGGCAAAAGAAAAGTGAGCTTTTAAAATTAAGATGGGCCAAAAGGGCAACCATAAAAACGACATTCTCCTCTGCCCAACCAAACAACCGCGTTTTTTTTTCTTATCGTTTGTCATTCAATATAGTCAAAGTTTAAAATATATTTTTCAATCTTAAAAGTTTAGAGATGATTGTAATTTTAGTAAGTTTTTTTTAATACTTATATAAATATTATTATTTAAAAACTAATTATAGATCTAAGAAATATTTTAAATATAATAAAATTTAAGTGGATCAATTAATAATTAATATCACCGTTAGTAATTGATTCACACACAATAATCAATGATTAATATACTACAAGTTAGGGGTGTAAACAAGGTCCCGTTTACACTTGTCCCATTTAAGGTATTTTTTCCCACCCGCCCCACACTCTTTCTACCTCGTTTATTAAATTGGGGCAGGGGTGAAACGGGGTGTGGAGAATATTAAAAATGCATGATTTTCAAATATATATATATATATATATATATATATATATATATATATATATATATATATATATAATTTAAAATTCATTTTTTTCAATAATAATAGGGCTATTCATCCAAACAGCCACATTTGGATGAAAATAAGAGTACATGTCCAGCCACTAGAAAATTAAGGTAGATGACCTACATTAATTGTGTCAGGAGAGAGGAAGACAAGCGAAATACCGATTATACTCTTAGTTTTATGAAAAGTAATTGTTCCATCATGGCATCCGCACTGTACGCATCATACATATCAGACTAAAACCCTTAGTTTTCTGAAAAGTAATTGTCCCATCATCGCAGCCGCACTGTACATGTCAGACTAATACTTATTTTTCCCTCCAATTTTATTTCTAATACTTTTCCTCTTTCTACTTTCCAGAATTTTTCATCTTCTTTCATTCATTCAATTTTTTTTTCAAGTAACATTAGGTTGTTCTTGTTTTTTATTCAAACAAATGGCCACATTTTAATTTTCTTGTTCTCCTTCTTTCTTCTTCGAACACACTCATCATTATTTACAGATTTTGCTGAGTTTTTTTTTTGGTTTTTTTTTTTCGTTTATGGGTTGTTTAGAACATGAAATTTGGGCATAAATTACTCTTTATTCGAATCGATACATTAATTAGGAAAAATTGGTATAAGTTTAGATATGAACTGTATGATTTTAAGTACGTAGAGTACCGTTTGTTCTTTAGTGGCGCTGCCTTATATGGAGTAATACTAGATGCCATATTGTAATGGTTGTACTAGATGTCATATTGTACCGGTTGTACGGTTGTATATAATTAGACATATCATTTTGAGTAGCTATTGCTATGAGGTTTCTATTGTATCTCGTATAGTATGTATATTGTCTTCAAAGCATCTTGATTGTATAGGAAATTGGCATACAATACTCAATATTTTCTAGTGATAAAATAGGATTCTAGATAGATTTGTGAATTGTCTGTGTTGTATGTACTGTCTACTGTTAGAACTATCTTCGACCCCTTTAAAACCGACTTCCAGTTCTATCTCACAACGATCTCGTACTATGTCTCCGTCATCTATATTGGGTACAATATTTGGTACTGATCATACAATATCAACATGAAACTTGTTCAGGAAACTCGATAAACATACGAAAAACGTGGACATCAAAAAGGATGTCAGTCTCATTTTCTATGAAAGCCATAAAACCCATATAATAAAAAATACCATGGATGCTGCCATGAAAACCGAACAAACTCTCTGTCAAAATTCCAATAACCACCGTACTTACAAGAACAATACTTTATCCAACCCTACAAAGATACAAAATCAAAGAATAAATGAAAAATACTACAGACATTCAAAAAAAGAAAGAAGAAAAATAGAAAACCAGACAAGTTAGAATACTAAATGGACTTTACCACCGCTAGCCATTAATAACCATTTGAATCCACGAAAAAAGGAAAAAAAACATAGGATGTTGAAATATTATAAAGTAAGCCTGGTACTTGAAGGACAAAAACTTTATGTATGAGAAAATGGAGTAATATATATGAGGCTGTAATCTGGAAAAAAAAAAGGAGGGAAATTGGAATTTCAAAAGGTATGAACAAAAGGAAGAGAAGGTAGGATGAGATGAATTGATATCTTGCATGAGAGGTTATGATTTTCTCTTAAAATCCGAAATTAAAAGGACAATATCCATTGTATCTACATATTTGATCTACTATTTGTCTAAAAAACTGAAATTAAAGTTAATGATTAGCGTTAGGGTATAACCGGAATGTAAGTATAAAAAATGGAGTTGGTGACTACATTTTGAAATATAGAACTAGTGGCTATATTTTAATACAAGACTCTAAAAAATGGCTATTTGGAGCATTATCTCTTATAAATTACCTCTCAACAAATTTTTAGAAAAGAGGTAGACAATTCTATTGATCACAATTAAATGACCGCCCCCATTAACTTTTTTACTTTAACCAAACGAAATAATTTCTTCTTGTTTGTAAGAAAAAGAGGGCAAAAAAGGATTTTTCGTAAGGAAAAAAAAGAAAGAAAAATTATGGGAGAAAGAAAGGCTGAAAGTGTTAATAATGACAAAAGCAAATCGGTTACCAATGGCGGGTTCCACGAGCCTCGTGTTTCTCTGCTTCTTCTTCTTCGCTGTCTGTCTCTGAGTTCTGAAAAAATATTCAATTTCCCTGAAACAAAGAGTGAAAAATAGAAGACAGGGACAGAAAGACGAGAAAACCGAGAGAAAGAGACCCTTAAGGAAGACAAAATTTGCTCAGATCTCCACCATCACGCATTCCCACGTTCTTTGTTTTCTTTTTCTGTTTCCCATCCATAATTCTCTTCCCCCCCCTTATTTTAATTCAGTTTTAAGAATTTGTTTTTCTCTCTTTCTGTGTTTCCTCGCATGGACGGCTATCGCTCATTCTCATCGATCTCAACGGTCAGCGATTCTTCTCCTTTTCCCTTTGACTCATGCATTTTCTTTATCTGGGTTTTCTTTAACTATCGGTTTCATATATGGGTTTTTACTTTAACGTGTAAGCTGGATATTACCCATTGAAGTAAATTTCCCTCTTTTATTCTTTTCTTTCTATATTTGATTCATGGGTTTCATTCTGAAATTTGCTTTTCTTGTCCAGTAGATCATTTCTGGATCTGGGTTTGTTCATTTTCCTCATGATGACTTTTCCCATCTTTCTTCTTTTCCATCTTTTCCGACAAGTTTTCCGACCATGATTGTCGGTGCTGGGGTTATGCTGGTGTTTTTCAATTGTGTTAGCCTAGGGTTTTGCTCTGGGGTTTTCGTTTTACCATGGGATGTGGAGGCTCTAAAGTTGATGAGCTTCAGTTGGTAACTCTTTGTAGAGAACGGAAGGAATTTATCAAAGCTGCTTGTCAGCATCGTTATGCTCTTGCTGCAGCTCATGTTACTTATTTTCAGTCCCTTAAAGATATTGGTGATGCTATTTGTAAATTTGTTGATGAAGAGATTGTGATCTCTGGTGCTGATTCTTCTTCCTCCTCCCATGGCTCTCCTGTTCTTACTCTCCCTTCCGATGAAGGGAAGAGAAGGAAACCAAAATCGGGTGCGAAAAATGTAAAACCGTCATCGTCGTCCTCTTCGGTCTTGCATTCTGTGTCGATTTCACATGAGAATTCTCCTCAAGAGGGAGAGATCGGTGGCGATGGCGGTTCTCATTTGCATTTATCGTCGTCGGGTTCGGAGATTGATTCCGACCATGATTCTTCTGGTCATATTCATATTGTGGATAGTCCGGAAGAAGATGAGGGTCATAGCTATGGCCATGGCCATAGTCATGGCCATATTCCTTATGCTTACCCACCAAGGGATTGGAGTCCTCCAACGAATATGTACACTTATTATATGCAGAGGACAACGACACCGGTGACGACGGTAATGTACAATGGGCCGGAAACCCGTGTTGCTTCTGAAGGACAGTGGCCGGATTCTTCATATGGTAATCCGACTTATTCGCAGTATGGCAATGGAGAGTTCTTTGGTTTTCAAATGGGTTCACCTCAGAACCATTATCAGTATAATCAGCAGCTGAGTTCCCCTGCTCCTACACCACCTCCACCTTCTCCACCGAAGGTATCTGCTTGGGATTTTTTCAATGTTTTCGATAGCTATGATTATGGTGTTCATGATTATCATGCTCAGAATGGGTCTATTGTGAGCAGTCCTGATTCTAATGAAGTGAGGGAGAGAGAGGGAATACCTGATTTGGAAGATGAAACGGAACCTGAAGCTATGAAGGAAGTCAAAAAGGGGGGAAAGAAATTGAATGTGGAAGCAATGGATAAGAATAGGAATGCAGGGGAGGGGACTTCAAAGTTTGTTCCACCGCAAAGTAGCGTGGACAGCCCAAATTCAGTGCCATTGCCTAAAAGTGAGAGTTCAATGCTGTCACGAGAAAAGGGAATAAATGATAGTCCTGATACAATTGTGTCGAAGAACTCAGAGGTGGAGCCTGTGGTGAAGAAAGAGGTGAGTTTTGAGGTCGAGGAAGCGTCAACGATAGAAATTGAATCTTCTAAGAAAAGTAACTTAGCCACATTCACTGCCCATGGGACAAGGGACCTTCAGGAAGTTGTAAATGAAATTAAGGATGAATTTGAAGCTGCTTCTAGCTATGGGAAAGAGGTTGCATTGTTGCTTGAAGTTGGGAGATTGCCTTATCGGTCTAAGAGCACTATACTTAAAGGTTGGAATTTGGTTTTTAATTCTTTCTTCTCCTGATTATATTTGCACATAATCACCTTTACATGTATGAATATAATATAGTAGAGCAATGAAACTTAAAAATCTTTAAAAAAAATCCCATCATCGTGCAGTTATTCTCTCTAGAATCCTGTATCTGGTTGCCCCCGCCTCTGCCTCTTCTCGCCCTCCATTGATTTGGTTGGATTCAAAGACGGTGAAAATGGCAAAAGCATACGCTGGGTCTGGCAATTCTGACGATGAGTTCAACGCTAAATCTGGAAACCTTTCATCTACACTGGAGAAGCTTTATGCATGGGAAAAGAAACTGTATAGGGAAATTAAGGTATTGATGTAATCTTTGTATTAAATTTGCTGCTCCACTATGGAGATGATTGGATTTTAGAGATTTTTTTTCATTATATTCATTCAAATGTCGTCTCGCAACCCATTGTACTTTGTTTCCTTTCTTGACGAAAGTCTTTTTCCTATTAAAAGAACATGTGTAGGATACTACATCCTTGATTTGATGTCTTCTAGGGCCGAGTATTCGTTTATTGTCATCCTTCAAACTGCAAAATTATAATAGCATGGAGAGTAAAAAAGAAAGAAAAATCTTACTGATACTATATATAGTAGTGCTTAGAAGTAATAATCCATAATTTCTTCTGCTCGAAGCTTAATTTTATCTGTGGTTCCTGCTTCACTTTAAGGTGGCTGTATGTTACAAGCTCATGGAAAAGGTAGTTATGTGTATTTCAATAGAATAGAAAATGATCCGAGTGATATTGACGTCGTGCAATTGGCATGGGAATTATTGTCTTATACAATCTCCACTGTGATGTTCTAAGCTTACTGGATAAATCTGTTGGCTTATTTTCTTCAATTGTGGTGCTAAGAGAGAAATAACTTCCTTCACTCTACTGTTTCTCTAAGTTTGCTTTATTATCTGTGTTTTTTCTTTTTGCCAGGATGAAGAAAGGTTGCGTGTTATTTACGAAAGAACGTGCAAGAAATTGAAAAGCTTAGATGACCATGGAGCCGATTCCAGTAAAATTGACGCTACTCATGCCTCTATAAGAAAGTTATCAACAAAGATTGACATCTGTATCAAAGCTGCTGATGCTATATCAAGCAGGATTCATAAGTTGAGGGATGAAGAATTGCAGCCCCAGTTAACTGAGCTGATTCATGGGTACTTAAAATTCTTTAATTATTGATTGGTGATATTTTGAGTTTATTCTTACAGTGATTTGTAAAATTAGTTCAAGGATCCATCGTTGAATGTTTATAGAGTGAACAATATTGGGAGGTGCAACATGCAGAATTTTATTTTTACCAGGGACGTCGAGTTATACTATTTAAATTGCTGGGATTTAATCATCATCAACAGTATATAAAATATACCCTGCATAGTGGTGTGATACAGGATGCTTGCAAAGATATATGTGTAGATAAAAATCTTGTCTATATCCAAAGAATTTAGTTTTCAATTGGGGGGAATGAGTTGATTATGGATTGTGCATATTATTTTTGCATCATTAATTATTTCATTATTATTTACATTCGTTTGGTTTCCATTATTATTGCCCTTTTGTTATGTGCAGGTGGATAAGAATGTGGAAATCTATTCTCAAATGCCATCAGAAACAGTTCCAAGCTATCATGGAGAGCAAAGTTCGTTCGCTAAAAGCAAGAACTGGCTCTAGAAGAGACTCAAGTTTGAAAGCTACTCTGGATCTTGAAATGGAACTTTTGAATTGGTGCACCAGATTTAACCATTGGATTCGCACCCAAAAAGATTATGTTGAATCCTTAAATGGATGGCTCTTACGATGCCTTAACAAGGAGCCTGAAGAAACTGATGATGGATTTGCTCCTTTCTCACCAGGTCGTATGGGAGCTCCACCAATTTTCGTGATCTGTAATGATTGGCACCAAGCTATGCATGAAGTTTCAGAAGAAAAGGTGGCTGGTGCCATTCATGGTTTTGCTTTAAACTTGCATGAGTTATGGGAAAGGCAAGATGAGGAACAACGTCAGAGAATCAAAGCTGATTTCCTTTACAAAGATTTTGAAAAACAGCTTAAAACCATAAAGATGGAGAGGATGACGGCGGAACCAGACCACGATGAGGCATCAGTAAAAACTGCAGTGTCAAAAGTTCCAACTGAAACTGGAGTTTCGCCACTGGATGATCTGAAAGTTGATTTGGATTCAATGAGGAAGAGATTGGATCAAGAGAGAGCAAGACACAAGGATGCCATTAAACTGGTCCATTATGCCGCTTCTAATAGCATACAAGCCGGCTTGGTTCCAATATTTGAGGCTTTGGAAAAATTTAGTTCTGAGGTCATGAAAGCTCATGAGCAGGTCAGGATTTAGAACTGTTGGAGGCTAAAACCTAAATTGAAATTTGGTTCCAATGCGAAGTTCGTACTAGACCAGACCAGACCAGACTGTTACATTGTGTATTACAAGTTGCACGGTGAGACGATGGGACTGTGGGAAAAGGGCACCTACTACACGGGCTATCGCATACTCTGCTAGACCATTATATATTCAAATCATCTTGTCTTTCATGTACATAAAGCCAATGAGATCATCTGGTAAATGTAAATTACTAGGTTGGCAAAAGAAAGCCAGGGAAAGGAGTAGAAATATTGGAAAAGAAGGTGAGATTTCAGAATTTCAATTTTGGGGAGAAGGATTTTTAGAGTTGAGAGAACTTAAAAAGATTAGATTAGACATCTCTCTGTGGGATTGATATTGAAGATGTGAATCTTGGAAAGTTGGTTTTAGTAATAGGAGTAGGAATTTTGTACAGAAAATTCATTGATTGGTGCATTGGTTGTACTTTTACTAGGAGGAAGTTGTTTCTTGCAGTTAAAGGAACTAGCCAAATTTTGATCATTTATATGATTAGAGAATTAGATATCTATTTGCCCGATCATCCCGATTTTAACTAATGTGGGATTTTGTTTGCATCGTTCATTTGATATGATTTCTTGAAAATTTATTTTTGTTTGTGAATTTGAAGGTATTACTCAACATCGATCACCATTGGTAATCCACCAAAGATATTTGAGATGGATATTGACACTGTGAGTGATCTTACTTGGGTCCAATGTGATGCCCCATGTACTGGTTGCACTCTGGTATGGGTTATTTTTTTAATTTGATTCATGTTTTTCTTTTCTTTATTATGGTTTTGCAGAGTTGAGCAAAATTTTACCATAGATTTTAGTACAATATTTTCTAGCACATAAAACCCGAATCTCGCCTATTGTAACTCGGTGTCATTCGTGGCGTTGTAGCCTTGTGATAAGAAAAACAACTATGACAAAGACTGGAGAAATCATGCTTATATATGTGTGTACGGTTAGGGGGGCGGTTGCCATACGTCTCCCTTAAATAGCATCAAAGACGGTACAAAGAAATCATGATTTTTTTTCTTCCTTTAATTATTTTATTTTTTTCTTAAATGTTGTCAAGAATTGATCGTTGAGTGTCAATATGAGCATAGCTCAACTGGTTAGTAATCAGTTTGGTTCATGGGCCTCGGTTTAGTTAAAAGAAAGTGAAGTCTGGGTTGGGCTTTGTACATAGAAATTTCATCAGTAACAGCATGTGACAGGTGAGAATTAGGGTTCAACAACTATTTTGTTCAAGATTTTTTTTATATGTTAAGGTGCTAAACATTGGACTTTTTTTTTTACCGGCCTTTTTTTCAAAATTTATGAGAATATGTCCAAAAACTTAAAGTAATTGGTTAAATGTCTATTTTTAAGAAGTCCGGTTTTCATTTTTAAATGTCATATAAACTAAGTCCGGTTTTAAACATCGGACTTCAACTTCCGCCTGCCACATGTGCTAAATTCTTATTTTAGAAACCCGTGTTCAAGTAAAAAAAAAAACTTACTACTCTAAAGTCGGGTTTTAAACACCGGATTTCAAGCCTTCCACACAACATATACTAAAAACGGGTTTCTAAAACCCATTTTCAATAAGAGTTAAATTTTTTTTATTCCTTTTGAGATTTATCAAGTGTATTGAAATAAAATCAAATTCGATCATATTTACAAAAGAGTTAAAACTAAAAATTTAAGTACAATAATAATATATTAATAATATTTGACACGCAAGCAAAATCCGGTTTTAAACACCAGACTTCAACTTTGGCCTACCATTCCAAGCTCCTTAATAAAATTCCTATCGCTAAACACTGGTTTTAGAAACCCATTTTCAAGTAAAAAAAATTTACTCACACCAGATTTCAAACCTTACACGCAAGGGTTAGTTTTTTTTTTATTTCTTTTGAGATTTATACTTATTAAGTTAATATTGAAATAAAATAAAATTTGATTATATTGGCTAAAGAGTTAATGCTAAAAATTTAGTACAATAATATTATTTTGGCCCGAGATGATCATATTTTGTCACTTGAGCGATATATTCTTGCTAACAATTTTCTAACTACGTGTTTGACAACTTGTTTATGTTTGGTTGTAACACTTCAAAAGACGAATACTATTATTTGAAATAAAGTCAAATATTATTAATATATCAGGTTAGAAGAGATTTGAAAGGAAAGCCTTTGAAATATGCACCTGACGATAAAACTCTTTCAGTGTGTTGGAAAGGCACAAAAGTTTTTAGATCATTGGTTGATGTAAGAAACTTTTTGAAGCCTCTGGCTTTGAGCTTCACAATCCCAGAAATGTTCAGTTTTAAATCCCACCAGAAGCTTATCTAATAATCAGTGTGAGTTTCCAATACAAACTGATTCATATATCGTAAACATAGATAATTTTTTATACTCCTGTTATACCAAATATTTTTATACCCCTCCAGTTGATAATATGTCACATGTATTTACTACTAAAAAAACAAAAAATAATATGGATCTACAACGAGATTACTAGAAGTTTTTCATATAAAATGAGATTTTTGTCACATTATCTAACAAGCTTTTATTTCTTTTACATAAATATAGTAATGTATATTCGCTTTTCTACATCTTTTAACCTCATTGTATATTTATATAATATCACCTAATAAATTATATGCCACATAAGCCTTTCGGTGATGTCCTAGATGAAAAAAAAATATGAAGGACCAAAACGAAGCAAATTGGAAAGTTCAGGGATGAAAATGATGACTTTTGAAAGTTCATGGACGAAAATGAAACTTGAGTGAAAGTTCAGTGACCAAAATTGTATTTTACCCAAAATTGATTTTAAAAAGAAATTAATAATGGAATTGGTTAGGTGTAGGAATCCTTTTATGTTTTACAAAATTAGATATAATTTTGATTCATATAACTCAATTGAAAATTTCACATCCCAAATAATCAATCGGAAAATTTAGAAATAAAGAACAAAAATTATTTTCAAATGTATTTAAATAAATCAATTTCTCAAATTAAGAAGATGTTATTTATTTTATAAAAATCCAAAATCGACAATATAACAAGTCATAATGTGGTAATGGTTTTTTTTATAAAATAAAGAAATTATCAATAAAATTATATTGTTAAAATCCCACATAAAAAGAGCATGACTAGATTTATATGAAATTTAAAACTACAATAATATTAACAAAGAAATTAAGAAAAATATGGAGAAATTGAAATTTACTTAAAATTAAGAATTACTTGAACAAAACTTAATCAAAATTATAAATAAAATTGCATTACATAAAAGTCTTCCTGCACTTTACCAAATAAAACTTAGTCTAATTTGCTAAACATTTTCACAAATTTTAAAAAGAAAGTATGAAAATGCTAACAAAAATTAGAGAGAAAAACTAAAATTACAAATAAAAATGGGAGGAAGAGAGATGTGAAATTCGGAGTGCCTAAGACCCTATTTATACAAGTTTAGGTGCCAAAACGTAACTTCAAAATTAAATAAAATAAAACTGAAAATTAAAAGGGAAATAAATTGGGAGTTGATTGCAAATAGGAGTAAATGGGGGAGAGAGAATGGAGTTATGGAAATTTGAAATCTGATGGCGATAAAATGGTGGGATCCACAGAACATTTATATATATAATTATTTTTCTCTTTTGATTTCGGCACCGCCATGTGTCAGCGTTCTGTTGGTTGAAGCGTAGGTAATCCGGTGCGGCGCAGTTGTACCGTGAGCTCAAATCTGATCACCAATTAATGCGCGCCACGTGTCGAGCTGCTGGAATTTCGGAATTTAGTCATTTTCCTCGCATTTCCTTTGTATTTTCTTCACCAATTATATTCTAGTTTCCACCAAAAGCAATATTTTACCTACAAAAATTAATAAATAAACTTAAAACCTAATATTCTCATATTTCAAAATATTCAATTAAATGCATGAAAATATTGAATATTAAATTAATTTATTTTATAATTAAGCAGAATTTAAGTGCATTTTTGTACAATCACAACCCCCAACTAATTTATTGTTAGTCTCTAGCAATTTTAAAGAGAAAAATAAGAAGTTATGCTAAACTTAAAATTTAAATCAAATTCTTCCATTGTGTTTCCTCTCAGAGGAAACGTTTACCCTCTTGGGTATGTATCACCCTTTTTTACTTTCTTGCTATGTCTTTCTATTTAGGATAACGGGTTCTTCATGATTTTCACATTGGTATGATATATGTCTTGGAAATTTATTTATGTTTGTGAATTTTGAAGGTATTAGTCAACATCGATCACCATTGGTAATCCACCAAAGATATTTGAGATGGGTATTGACACGGGAGTGATCTTACTTGGCTCCAATGTGATGCTCCATGTACTGGTTGCACTTTGGTATGCGTTATTTTTTAATTTGATTCATGTTTTTCTTTTCTTTATTATGATTTTGCAATATTTTCAAGAGTAGAATATTTTCTAGCACATAAAACCCGAATCTCGCCTATTGTAACTCGGTGTCATTCGTGACGTTGCAACCTCGTGATAAGCTCTACAAACCTCACAGCAATGCCATACATTGTTTAGAACCATTGTGTGCATCACTTTATTACAATGTTCTAATAAAATGCTAATAATTTTTTGTATTTAAGGTATATCATACTGATTAAGGGAAAGTTTAAGTTAAAAGATATTAAAAAAATCTAACAAAATCAGGGTTTGGTAAGCTAATTTATGTCAATTTTAGAAATAAAACTAATCGATTTTATTTTCTAAAAATTATGATTCAAATTAGAGTGAATAATTTTACGAAGAATTTATTGAAAAATAGATTACTTTAACCCTTGGTTTTTATATATTCTTGGAGTTGGGCTCAGAGATCAATGAATTTTCAGTGAGGCCTCTCTTTGAGTCTTTAAAATTTAGAATTGTTTATATAAAAAAAAAGGGAGCTAATTGTTTTTTAATTTTAGATTATGTAATATTTACAAATTTATGTATTTAATATATAAATAAAGTTTGGAGTTATTTTAATTCAGTTTGATACAATTGTGTATGAAGTTGATGTGTGAAAGATTATAAATTTAAATTCAATGAAATTAAAGCCATAATCCATAGGAAAACTTGACCAAACACATTATCACTTTTGACCAATTGACTTTATTTACTAATATTACCTCTATTATTGGTAATAAATATACATAAACCCTATTCATCTCCTCTTTCTATTGAGCAAATTGAGTTTTTTTTTTCTTTCAAATATTCATTTATCGATATTTAGTCTCATTAATAATCATATAAATTATACCAATATGAGCATAGTTCAATTGATTAGACATCTACTCCATTCTCTCAAAATTGAAGGTCGAATATCCGAGTCTCCCCTCCCTCATTTTAATGTAATATATATAAAAAAATCATATAAATTTACATATATAAATAGGAGTATTTAAAATAATCTATTTAAATAAACAATAGAGCTTATTTGAATATTATCAAAATAAATATTATACAGTATTTTTTGTGTGTGTTCTATTCTATGTAAATTTTATCTTAATATCAGCGGGTATTTCCGTAAATTAAAACCTCCATATTTCTATAGAAAAACAAACCTTAATTTAGAAATACAAATAGGGATGGCAAAATTCCCCGCGGGTTAGGGGCCCCGTGGGCCCCGACCCTATAGGGGCGGGGAATCCCCGTTTAATTAGGGTAAGGGTTAGGGTTAGGGGGGAAATTTCCCCCCGATTTCTTATAGGGTATGGGGACGGGAATACATTCCCCCGCCCCGCCCCCGAACCCGAACCCGATAATTTAATAACATCTTATATATTTTGTTTACTTTTATTTTTATTTATTAAAAAAAAAAATATAATATGGTTATATTAACTAATAAATTATAAAATGTTTAGTATTATGTTTTATTTTTATCTTAAAAAAGTATATTTTAAACATCTATTTCATTTTTATATTCTTTTTTAAATAATACTTAAAATATAAAACGGAGAATTTTCCCCGCGGGTAACCCGATCCCAGAACGGGGAATCCCCGAACCCGCCACCGATTTTTCTATTAGGGGATAAGGTAGGGTATGGGGATTAAAAATCCCCGCGGGTTAGGGGATGAGAAACGTATCCCCGACCCCGCCCCGCCCCGTTGCCATCCCTGAATACAAACCTTAATCAATCTGCTCTCGCTTTTGAAGGCGTTTATACTTGCTCTCTCTCACTCTTCCTGTTCCCACAAAAATCTAGAGTCGTCCCCCCAAGTTCTAAGTCAAAACTTCCTAAGCAAGGGCCAATCTCTCTCTCTCAAATCTCTATATAATAGAGTGAAAAGCCGCCATTAGAGTTGACTAGACTGTTGAGAATCCCACATCGGAAGATGTAGGGAACTCATAACATTTATAAACTCTAAGAGCCACTCCTCTCATTACCAATTGGTTTTGAGATGGATGCACACATTATTAATATGGTATCAAAGCCCAACAAGCCCAAACGGGCATTCGATCCAAAATGAGATTCGACCCAAGAATGGTGAGCCCAAAAGAGGCACCATCTTGAGGGGCATGTTGAGAATCCCACATCGGAACAATTGGTTTTGAGATGGATGCCCACATAATTAATATAGACTAATCACAGTTCCACCTTTCCTTCCTTCTCTAAGCTTTTTTCCTCAGAATCAGGGCCCCCCATTTCTTGATTCTACATTCAAAAAACAAGAAAGATAGAAAATGGGTAGATCGATTCTATGGAAAGTTAGCTTCTTTCTCTTTGCATCTTTCTCCGGTTACTTATCCGACAAGAATTACGTCACCGACGATAATCAATTGAGGACCAATCCGCCTTTCACTTCTTCCATTGTGTTTCCTATCAGAGGAAACGTTTTTTTTACTTTCTTGCTCTGTCTTTCTATTTGGGATCGATAATGAGTTCTCCACATTGGTATGATATTTGTCTTAATCTATTCAAATTATTTACTTTCTTGCTATGTCTTTTAATTTGGGATAACGGGTTCTCCACGATTCCCACATTGGTATGATTGGGTTTATTCAAATTATTTATACCATTTATTGTCGATCATCCCGATTTTAATTGATGTGGGATTTTGTTTGCATCATTCATTTGATATGATTTCTTGGAAATTTATTTTTGTTTGTAAATTTGAAGGTATTACTCAACATCGATCAGCATTGGTAATCCACCAAAGATATTTGAGATGGATATTAACACTGGGAGTGATCTTACTTGGGTCCAATATGATGCCCCATGTACTGGTTGCACTTTGGTATATGCCTGATTTTTATTCTGATTTTGCAGAGTCTCACTCCCACTGGGACTTTTTAATTAATATTATTTATTTTTAAATAATGTTTTTGTATATTTCGAAACCTGTAGTCTTGTTTAGGTGAATAAGACTAATTCACTACTGTGACATGACGTCGAGAGTAAATCTTAGATTGAAATCATCGGGAGAGTGAAATTTTACCATAGTCAGATTTTGAAATATTTCAAGAGTACAATGTTTTTCGAGCACATATAACCCACCCGAATCTCATCTAGTGTAGCTTGGTGTCATTTGTGATGTTGCAGCCTCGTGATAAGCTCTATAATAGACCTCACAACAATGCTGTATATTGTTCAGAGCCATTGTGTGCAGCACTTTATTACCCAGGCAACATCCCTTGCAAGCACCCAAATAAATGATCAATGTGACTATGACATTGAGTATGCTGATCATGGAGAATCTATGGGTGTATTGGTCAAAGATCTAGTTCCCATCAGACTCACTAATGGCTCTACTTTTACTCCCAATTTGGGATTTGGGTCTCTATCTAACATATCAATCTTCTTTAGCATTGTTCATTTTGGTTTATCATTCTCATAGTACCAGTTGTTTGGAGTTGTGGATATGACCAGAAGTATAGTGGTTCACAGGTGCCTCCCACGGCCGGTGTCCTCGGCCTCGCTCGGTAATGGCAAAGCTACTATTGTATCACAGCTGAGCGCATTGGGTATGGTACAAAAAATTATCTCAGTCACTATCTCGGCGGACAAGGGGAATGGTATCTGTTCTTAGGAAGTGGCCCTGTTCCATCATCAGGAATGGTGTGGACACCGATATCATGCATGGGGTCCGTATGCCTCGAGTAATCTATTTACTCATCTCATTAAAACATTGATTTTTTATAACTTGAATTTGGATCTTATTTCAGGAAGCATTACTCTTCTGGACCTGCTGGGGTCTACTTTGGAGGAAATTTTGTTGGCATTAAAGGCCTCACACTGACTTTCGACAGTGGAAGTTCCTACACTTATTTCAACTCCCAAGTGTATGGAGCAATACTTAATCTGGTAAGAGAGAAACAAAAAATCTTTTTACGTCGCCGATGAAAAGCTCTCGTTTATTATTTTAAAAAGAAAAGGCTTATATCAGAAGAAACAGATGTTTGTGAAAGAAACTAATTATCTGTTATGAAATATATCAGGTTAGAAGAGATTTGAAGGGAAAATCTCTGAAGGATGACCCTGAGGATAAAACTCTTCCAGTGTGTTGGAAAGGCACAAAAGCTTTTAGATCATTGGTTGATGTAAGAAAGTTTTTCAAGCCTCTGGCTCTGAGCTTCACAAGCTTATCTAATAATCAGTGTGAGTTTCCGGTATAAACCAATTCATCTATAGAAAACATAATTTTTTGTACTCCTGATATACCAAATATTTTTATACTCCTCCCGTTGATGATTTGTCACATGTATGCACTACTAATAATAAAGAATGAAATAATAGGGCCCACCACTTTTAGTTACTTTCATATTGGTTATTATGAGTAGGAGGAGTTACTACCACGAGATTATTAGAAAATTTCCATATAAAATGAGATTTTTGTCAGTGTAAAGACCCGACTTTTTAGAGTTTAAAACAAACATAATTAAATGCAGTGAAAGACTCGATAAATGACATTTATTGAAAAATATGAAAATCCTCAACCAATTAGTCAATCAAATAAAAACAACAACTCCGGAGTTGAAAAGTTAAACAAAATCAAATGAACTAAAACATTATCCTTTAACCATTCAAAAAGAAAAAAATATATATAATATTCTCAAACTCAAATAATTCAACTAAAAACCATTTGAAATTTCAATTCTTTATTCATTAATAAAATGAATAATAAATAGGCAATAGGTGGCCACCACGACATGAACCCCTCATCTTTTTCACTTCATCAACCGCCACCTCTCGATCCATTGTTACCTGAAAAAAAAAATACTATAATACCCTTTTTGAAATAACAGAGTATTTCTACCTTAATTAATCGATCAAGCCTGATTAATATTATTTAATAAATAATATTGATTTTTTTTAACTTTCTCATGACGGGGCGTTACAGTCACATTATCTAACAAGCTCTTCTTTTTCTTACAGAAAATGTGTGGTTTGGGATTTTAAATGGGAATCAATCAGGATTGGGAAATGTTAACATAATTGGAGGTATTCAATTTTCCAAATTTTTACATCTTTAATATTCTCTTAATTTCAATTACAGATATTTCTTTACTTGATACGATTGTGGTCTATGATAACGAGAGACAGCAGATCGGTTGGGCCCTTGCAAACTGCAATACGTCTCCCAAAAAATAAACCATTTATCAGGGTTTTTTTTCCTCACTTGAATTATAAACTTTGCGAGAAATTATTGAATATGGCTGGAATGATATAGTTCGTCTATGGACGTGTAGTTTTAATATAAAAGAGAGAGACAATTACATAAATCTAATGATAATAAATTGATGGACCATGTTATTTCAATCACGTTCAATAATTTTTCACGTGGACTATGCTCCCCTTAATATGCATTTGTGATGGTTATTAATCAATAAATTTTTTCCCATTTCAGGTCTAAAAAGAGTGGCGGGAAAAGATAGTATTACTGAAGATAGGATCAATAACGGGAGAAAGGGAGATAATAACTTTAGGTTGATAATAATGATGTATTGGTTTATTCTCTAATCAATTTTGATTTTATTTTTCAAATTAAGTTGGTTTAATAGCTAATTCTTCATTTTGTAATCCATAATTATTTATTTATTTATATTTTTTTTGCAAATTTTAAAAACTAAAAGAGAGAAAAAAAATTGAAAACCGATTTTTGCTTTTAATATTGGACTAGAATTTCAAAGTTGAAACCAAATTGTAATCTATAGAAATCTAATTGACAAGTTTATACACATCACGATATTAAAACTTATAAGTAAGGATGACTGTAAATATAAAAATTAGTACGGGAATCAAATTCTCACAAGATGGTGAGTTTGAAACTGAAATCTTGTATCCGTTCATAATGTGAACTTTTTGGTAACATTGGGGACATTTCAAGATTTTTTTTATCAAGAATTAAATTAACACAAACTTCAAATCATATTAGATTAAATTAAAAGAATTTAAAACCGGACAAAATCAAACATAAGACCGTAATTGTAATTAATCCGAAAATATACAGTAGATTAATATGTATATCATCTATCCTTGTATCATAGGTAATGTAGCACCTTCGTGAGAAAAGCTTTAATCATTTTCAAATGTTGTGTTTTTGTAAGACTAGCCTGTACAATAAAAATCTAAAAATGAGTTATAAAGAAAGAAAAAAAAATCTAAAAAGGCTCTTTAGAATTAAAAGTGACAAATTGGGTCATGAAGGAAGCCTAGTGGGTTGGGCCATAGGAATGGTCCAGTTAGTAATCAATTTGGTTCATGGGCCTGGGTTTAGTAAGAAGAAAGTGAAGTATGGGTTGGGCCTGTTAAAATTTGTAAATAGAAATTTCATCAGTATCAGCATGTAGCAGGTGAGAATTATGATTCAACAACTATTATTTTGTTCAAGAATTTTTTTATATGTTATGGTGCTAACATTTGGCATTATTTTTACATCAAACTTTTGTCCCATTTTTTTTTTTGGTTATAAGATCTGGCTTTTCATCTTTGAACCACTTATTTTTATTTATTTTTAATAATTTCTCCGACCATATGCTATTAGTTTATTTCATGTGATTTTGTCTTTGTTTAAGTATCATCCCATATTTTAATTTAAGATAGGAAAAAAATTTATGTAATATTTTATGAGAGAGACAAATGAATTAATATTGCTTGATTTTCCATTGTCACTCTATTGTTAAATGACCACGTTCCCCCATCAAACCGATCCGATAAAAATTTCATTAATTCTTCCAAATATAATCTCTTGTTAGTTGTAAAGGGATCAATGAGAAGGATTTGAACCATAAAACTAAAAAATATATAAAACATAAGATTGGACGAAAATTCATCCCTTTTCAGTGAAGATCCCATAGTTAGAATAAGATTTTGTCAACTTTGTATTTGCCTACTATAGCGTAGAAGTTCATCTTCTTCCTCATCGATCATATTCGTACTGTAGAACTTCATTTTTCGCTGACAAATTTAACCATGTTTGATTGTTTGTTTGTTTATGGAATTTAAACATAAACTTGTTGGTCCTTATATTTATAGAATTGAAGAATAATGAATGGATTAATGACTGACAAAACCCTTGAGACAAACTACTCACTTCAAATTCAAAAGGTTAGTTTTTCCATAATCAAACATTGAACCTAGCCGGACTATTTGATTTTCTTTGAATTCATGCGCAAGAGATTTAAATTCTTTGATGTTTCTTTCATTTTTAATAAGTAATATAAATTATAGAATATAATTCAAATTATTAAATTAAATTAAATAATTTAAGATTTAAAAGGGGAAAATCAAAAGTTTCTTTCATTAAGCCCAGCCTTTAGAGGTAGTATAAATATAGATTGATGTCTCACCATTTTTACTTTTGTGAAGTTTTCTTTGTCGGTGAAGAAGACACAGACACGATAGAGGGAGTTGAGAATATATTAAATTTTGAGAAAACAGAAGAAGGGGCATCTAGTCAAAGCATGTAATTTCGAGGCTTAAAAGTCGTGGGATCATTCTCTCATGCTACCTCCATATCTATAACTTATAATTTTGTTCATCTTTCTCGACCCTTCTTATTTATCTTCTTTATGATCCTTAAAAAAAAAAACATAATGCATTCACATGTTTATTAGTAAATTCATGTGAAAAATCTTGTTTCTTAATCGATCTGAGGGAAGGTGATTCGAATATCTAATTTTATAGGAGAATACAAATATCTTACTATTGAAATAAATCCCGATTAGAAAAAGTTGGGAAATTGGGAAAATTGACCTCTAAAAATTCAATCTAAGGTTTATTGACCCTCCCCTCACTATTTTTATGTTTAAGACCTTCTTAGAAGATGAAAGTACATAAATACCCTTTATATATTTAAACAACTTATATTCCCTATATCCTAAACACACATTCTCTTTAAACTTTTATGTCATATAGCTTCAAGGGATTCATCTTTTACTCTTGAAAAAGTAATACAAAAAGATCTGTGATATTTTAATGTTAATCAAATGAAAATTTATCTGAATTTTTGGACTGCGATTCATATTTTTGGTTGGAGATGAGAATTTTTTAACAATCTCGAATTCGAGATTGCCCATTATTGATTCGAGATTGGAGTTTTGGTCAGGGATCTCGGTTCGAGATTGCCCCTTTTTTACTCTAAGATTGAAATTTTTCTTTGAGATCTCTGAAAAATACGAAAAAAAAAACATATAAACACAACAATAGGAAAAAAAAGTAATAATAAAAAGTAAAAACAATCCTACAAATGTATGTTTAAAAAAAAGACTGAGAAATCTGGGATCGAGATTGAGCGATCTCTGACGGAGATTGAGAAATCTCGGATCGAGATTGAGCAATCTCGGACGAAGATTGGCAATCTCGGGCGGAGATTAAGCAATCTCGGACCGAGATTGAACAATCTTGGATTGTCCGAGATTGCTCAATCTTCGTCTGAGATTGGGCAATCTCAAATTGAGATTGAGAATTCTCGGACCGAGATTGGGCAATCTCGGATCGAGATTGAGGCAAAAAAGTGTATTTGTCTCTAATCTCGAATCAAGATTGAGGACAAATCTCAAATCAAGATTGAGGCCAAATCTCAAATCAAGATGGGGAAAAATTTCAAATGAGATTTTCCCCATCTGGAATGAACTTTGCCTTCAATATCGTTTCAAACTTGTGCTTCCAATCTCCAATATAAGATCAAAAAACAAAAAACGATAAACAAATCCAAACCCAAAACTAGATCTAAAAACCAACCACTCCAAACACGAAACTAGATCAGAAAATGAAAACGGAATCGCAAAACCGCAACTTGAACTCGTAAAATTGAGAAAGAACCGCTGCAACTCACTGTTAAGGATTCACAAACCGCAGTCATTCTCAAATCATCTGACTTTGTTGGATGGAGCACATTCTTTGTATAAGAAAGAAATAGTTGGAGGAGTTATGGTTTCAAATTGAGTTTGTAGATGTGAGAAGAGGAAGAAAGATAAGGATATTTTTGTCTTTTCATAGTGCAATGACATAAGCATAAGGTCTTTGATATAATAATTGTGAGGGGAGGGTCAATAATTCTTAGATTGAATTTTTGGAGGTCAATTTTCCCAATTTCCCGAAAAAGTTATACCAAACGAATCCTAAAACTGAATAAATGTGGGAAGGCGGGATGGTGTAATTAAAAATGACAATTTGGGTCATGAATGAAGCCTAGTGGGTTGGGCCCTAGGAATGGTCCAGTTAGAAATCAGTAAGAAGAAATTGCGGTGAAGAAGACACAAACAAACACTGTAGTTAGAGTTGAGAAAATATCAAATTTTGAGAAAACTCAATGTCTCTTCTTAAGCGACCTAACCCGAACCCTAACCCTAACCCTAACCAAGAGACAAATCGCCCTTCTTCCCGTTCCCGTTCCAGTTCCAGTTCCAATTCGTCAATATCCATTCTCGTTAACACTAGTGTTGGTGTTAGGAGGAAAAACATATTGTCCGTTTGCAGATATCCCAACTTCGACGATCTATCTGTACTCAACATTGATTTGCCAACACCCGAGTTTTATGAATTGAAGATCATCGGTCATAGTCACGGCATATATTGCCTCTCTGATACTCGAAGGGGTGTCTTCTTGTGTAATCCAAACACCGGTGAGTTTCGCAAACTTCCCTCGTCGATTCTCCTAATTAATAAACATTCTTACCCGATTGCTCTGGGATTCGGCTACGATTCCAAGTCTAATGATTTTAAGGTCGTTAGGGTCGTTACTTTCGCTGATCCTCCTTACCACTATCACCCTTCTAGAGTTGAATTATACGATTTGAGTACAGATCAGTGGAGAGAAATCAATACACCTGTTCCCGGCTATTATGTCTTGGAGAATACTTTAGAGATTTCTCACAACGGGGTCTATTACTCCTTGGCTCTAAATCATAACTACGAGTTTATTCTCATATCATTCGATATGACCCAAGAGATTTTTCGTCCGGTTTCACTCCCAGAAGGTTACAATATGCCGCTAGGGAGTTTTTGGTTTTGTGAAAATGGTTTGTCAATTCCACGCTTTGGGGTTTTGAACGGATCAATTATTATGTTTCTTTCCACATGGATCGACGCGGAGGGCAAAATCGACGTTTGGGAAATGAAAAACAATGAATCCGGTGACATTTTTTGGTCAAATCTTTTGACGATCACTTCTATTCATAATTTTTTGTTGCCGTTACTGTTTGTCAACTCTGATGAACTTCTTCTGATTCCCCATGATTCACTTAAGAAGCTTGTTTCATATAATTTAATTACGAAAGAGTTCACAATTCTTCCGATCAAAAAGGGTTGGCACGATTATTACATTTTTGAAAATACTTCCGTGTCTGTTGAGGGAGGGAGGAAGGAAGCTGCCTCTTTAATCACGTGAGTCATTTTCCCATGACTTCCCCTTAATTTTGTTAGATTCTATGCGGTGGTAATGTTTGGTTATTATGATATGAAATGAGTATGTTCTTTTTCAAGTATGCTCTTCCTTTTGTGAATTCAAGTATGCTATTATTCATAATAACAGTCTGTTGTTTGTCGTATACAATTCCATGCCTTGAATTAGCCTGATTCTCTATGTAAGATGGAAGTGTTAGCTTGGATGATTAAACTTCACTTTTATGTCATGGAAAAATTACTAGGAGGACACAATAACTGGTAAGGTCCGAGCTCTCTTTTAGTTAGGTTTAGTCATAGATAGCATTATGATACCATGCATCACGTTTCAAATATCGAGTTACCAAGTATTCATGTTTATTTTTAAGATGACATGTTTTATAAGAATAAGTGCAATGTTTTACAAGTAGTACATGTTCAACCGTGTCAAGCATGTACAGACACTAAGCTATGAACAAGAACCAGTTCGGTCTAGTCAGTCGTCTACTCGTGTATGTTAGGCATCCAAGGTTATTCTATGGTTTAGCAAGTCAAGATTTTTGGTCTGGTCTGTCATGACTATGGATATGCTTGCATGATTTTCAAGATTGGTATCCTTCCCTTGTACTCACACTGCGCCTCCCCAACCCTCCAGGTGATCAAGAGACGGAAATTTTACTCGTGGAGGAGGAAGCTGATGTTGCTCATGTGGAGGAGGAAGTTTGAGACACAGTTGACTGGGGCCTCTTTTTTTTTCCCTGCTAAAATAATGTTGTTCAAGACTTTGTGTTTTTCTTTTTATCAGGTTAGGTTCTCGCATAATAACTCTATAAAACTTATTTGATGGGCTCTTCTTGTTTATAGGAAAAAACAATTCAATATTTTTGCAGTAGTCTACTGATAGGTTTCTCAGCCAAAGTAGAATTTATTTATGATTCAGATCAAGGAAATTACAAGGGCTAGCAATTTCATACAATACTTTTATAACCTTTGAAAAATCTGATCCTTTTTTGTTTTTTAAATTGTGCTCATTGACCATGGCATTGTTTATACATTAGTGTAAACCTGAGATGTCTACTTATTACTTTTATTGTGTTCTATTTACTTTTGCAGCTCATGATGAGTAGCCGCTTCTTTTAACATGCTTTATATTTGATATTTTCAGCTCTTAAATGTTGTCAATTTCTTGAACCAATTGGGACTTGGTAGAATAACTGGTTAGGTCTTCAATTCTACCAGCTATTCATTTTTCAAATCTCTTTCGCGTGTTACATTTCTGCTAAGCGATTACCGGTTCTCTAACGTGTAATTGTACATCTTCTATCTTTTTTCTAGTTTGGATCCCTTTTTCTCCTATTTTCTTTTCTGTCTTTTAACAATTTGAGCACATAAGTTATAAGACAAATCTTTTATCAAAGCATTAATATTTTATAAGTCTAGAATAAATGAATAGTGTAGCCACGTATCATATCATTGTTGGTACCTAAATCTTTCGATGGGAAATTATATGGTTACTCCTATAATTAGAATAGTTTAAAAAAAAAATAGGAGTGGTGAGTTGAAAAAACATTTTCTTGGTTGTTTTTAATATTTGACATTGAATAGATATTGAAAGAATGGATAGGTATTGTAAATTACTGTAATCTACATCTGAAAAATTACAGTAGAATCAAAATCATCCGTCAAAATTTAAAATTAAAAACAATTTAAATTAGTAGGACTCATCAGTTCAATATGATGAACCCTTATAACAATTTTCCAAACATGTACTAATTAATTTATCAAGGGAAGTAGACTAGTATAGAAATATTGTATTGTTTTTTCCTGCAGCAAGAAGAGCCCTTTCTAGGACTATTTATGTGAGAAGCTAATTAGATAAAGTAAAACTCAATGTCGTGAACATAATGTTAGTAAATGTCTTGAACAAGTAAAACTCAATGTACTGAACATGAGTTTTTTTTTATAGCAATGTCTTGAACATAAATAAAAATACTGATAAATAACACAAATTAAATAAAAGCAGTTAGCAGCCAACACTTGTCTCAAACTTCATCCACATCATCATCCTGCTTGCATCTCCTAATCACCTGAAAGAGAGGGGGGGAGGGGGGGGATGAATTTTATTTTTAATGATCAAAGGCATGATATTTTGTGTTTTGAAAAAGGTAACAGATTGAAACTCTTTCACCCTTTCCAAGGAAAAAAGATTTACATTGTTGAAGGTCAAAAGGACCAAATTACTAAGAATATTCCTTATACTAGTTGTAAACAAATTAAGATAACGTGATACAAAATATACTTGAAATAGCTCATCTAGTAAACATGAGTTAATACTGTGTCCTTGTAAAACTAGGCTTCAAATGAAATGAGTCATGTTGACATAATATGAAAACACGATGACTCCAAGGACTATAAAAGTGAAGTTTCAACCCTAATTATTCAAGCTAACACTTCCATATATATTAGCATGAAAATGTAAATGACAAACAACATATTCATGATATAATAATTAATAACCAAGCAGAACAAAACCTAGTCTTTTGTCTAAAAAAATAGGCGAAAAACTACTCACTTGAGTGAGATACAAGAGGCAACTTCCTTCCTTCCACTCTTAATAGAGGACTGGGTCTTTTCAATACTGAAACAAAGGTCTGGAGACGCTTTCACTTGGTGGAGATTTGCTAACTCTTTAGTGTGAAGATTATAAGAAACGACCTGCCCACCGTCGGCTTCAATGAGAAGTTCATCAGAATTCACAAACAAGAATATTCGGTTAATTGCTGAAACCGGACAAGAAGCTGTAAATAGCTTAGACCATATGTATTCTTGATCAATAGTTTGCATTCCCCAAATGTCGAAAGTTTTTCCATCCGGGTAATGAAAGATAACAATGGATCCATCCCAAACCCCCAAACTTCTGGATTCAGTATACCCATCGAAACTCTCGGGCAGAGGTATCGTACCAAATACCTCATTGCTCATGTCGAAGAACTGGATATATTCCTTCTCCAGAATTGGTGTCCACCAGTAATAGAATCCTTCGTGATACATCTGAAATGAACTACTCATAGTATGAGAACCGAAAACACAGGTCAACTGAATTTCTGTCCATTGATTAGTGCTCAAACTGTATAGTTCAACTCTAGAGGGGTAGTTGCGGTAATTGACAACCCTAACGACCTTATAATCATTAGATTTGGGATCGTAGCCGAATCCCACAGCTGATGGATTAGAAACTAATTCAAAAAATGTTCCAGTTCTAACTTTGGGTAAAATCGAAGGTGGAAGATGGTGAAGTTCGGTAGTGGTGGGATTATAAAAGTAGATATCGTCATAATCGGAGAGGCAAATAATGCCGTGAATATGACCATGAAAACATAAATAGGTAGGATTCTTTAGAAGTGGGAAATCAAGATCAGCAAGAGATTCATAGTCGGGATACGTAACAAAGGATAATTTACAATTCCTCCCAACACTATTAAGATGGCTAAAAATAATGGTATTGGGGTTGGGGTTGGAAACAGACATTATTAGGTTTCTAATTCTAAGAAAAACAACTGTGACAAAGACTGAAGAAATCGTGCTTACATGTTATTAGGGTTTTCAATGGAGGAGGTTGCCATACCATACGTCTCTCAACAAAAAAATCGTGATTTCTTTTTTTTTTTCTTCCTTTAATTATTTTAATTTTTTTCTTAAGTTTTGCCGTGGGGGGGATTGAGAAGGCGTGAGGCGATGGAGGTTAATTTTTCATTCTATGATGCTCTTATAAATACTAGTAATAGTATTGTGGCAACTATTTGGATGATTCTCGAAGATTATGGATTACACCTAAAAATGTCGATGTAAAACGGTTGATTGTTGTTTAGATGGGCGGTCGATTCCACGGAGAGATGATGATCAAATAAAAATTTAAGTAGAAGAAATTTAGAAAAAGATAGATGGATTGAAAATTTGAGTTTTGGACATTTGTGTAAATAAATGATAAAAATATACCTTTTTATATATAAAATATTTATACTATAATCATATTATCAATATTTACTAATATAAAAAAAAATTGTTGTCAAGATCTCATTTTTTGGGATTGTATACGAATCAAATTTGCATTTTTTTTAATGTAAATCACAACTATCATATTAAAATAATGGTTTGGTTGAGAAATTGATAAACACTAAGCCAACTAAGGAGAATCTTACACACTAGCAGTGAATTTCCCTCACTTTTCAAATATGTACATGAAACACACCTTTATTTTTATATATATATATATAAACAAGTAGAAACATTTATGAATAAAAAATGATTAAGCAAAACAGATATTTAATTTTATCCAATCATACATATAGAAAGTTTTATTTTAATCTATATATTTCAATCAAATTGAATCAATAATCTCTCTAATTTATAAATTATATTTATTTTACATATACTGATATACGTATATTTATCAATCATAAAATTATAAATAACATTTAATATTATTTAGAAATTATCAATAAAATTTAATATTCAAATTACATTGATTAACTTGACACAATTATATATAAGATTAAATTTCAACTTATAACTTTTTTTTTATGAATGATTTTAAAAATAGAAAATATTTTGAAATGTTTTTAAAAAATTTCAAACTAAGATTAGAGAAATGTCATTTTAAAAAAAAAGCTATTAATTACACTTTAAAAAAGAAAAAAAAAAAACTCGATCATTAAATTATAAAAATAATTTAATTTATATGAAATATAAAAAATATTTTATAAATACTTTTAATCAACTATTTGAAAAAAAAAGCTATTAATTACACGAACCTTCGACCTTCGACCTCAAGGAAAATGGAGTATATGCCAAACCAATTGAGATATGCTCATGTTGGCTAATTACACGTTTTAATAAACATTATAATAATAGTAACATGGAGCGAAGAGAAGTCGTGGAAAATACGTGCAATAAAATAAAATAAAACTCCGTTGTGAACCGCATGTCTACAATTTCATATTCATATTCCGCATTTCCCTTCACGAAAGGAAATCTCTCTCTCTCTCTCTCTCAACTATTAAGTATAAATTCAGCTAGAGAGAGAGAGAGAGAGCTCTGATTCATTAACAATGGCGTCTCACATTTCTCTCTTCTTCTTCTTCACTCTTTTTGCTTTACATTCTTCATTCTTCGTTCAGATACTCGCCGGAGCTTCGGATTCTGAATCAAAAGATTTCGTCGTCGCTTTGGATCATTCTAACTTCACCGATTTTGTAAGCAACCACAATTTCATTATCGTCTCCTTCTACACTCCTAGGTATTTCAATTCACTTATCACATTCTCTTTTTTTTCATACATTCATTCGTTTCTCTATTCAATCTGATCATTTTTCATCTTCTTTGTATCCTCTTCCTTTTCATTTCAGTTGTGGACATTGTCAGAATCTTGCTCCAGAGGTGATAAATTTCTCTTAACTCTGAATTTTTTTTTATTTCTTTTAGATTGATATTATGTTTAGTGAAATTTAACTCGATAGCAGAGTTTTATTTAGTACTGATAAATATTGTATTTTAAAAAAACATTTACAAATATATGATTGATTAAAACTATAAACAAATATAACAAATGTGTTAATTAGTGATTAACATTGATTACTGATTTACTCGCTAAATCAATTATTACATCATAGAGTGATTTTCAATATCACATTGAATCAATGCTAATATAAGTGATTAATCGTCTCAAAATTTACTATATTATTATCAACAGATATTTTAAAATGCTGGTTAAATTTGTAATTATTTTTTAAAAAAGTGCTATTTTTATAAATATAAAATAAAATTTTGTTAGATTTGTAATCATCTCTCTGTTTATGTACCTTTTCTGCCTAGCTGAATTTTTTTACTTTTTTCAAATATTTTGTAGTACGAAAAGGCGGCAAATTTTTTTAGTAGGCATGATCCTCCTATAACTTTAGCAAAAGTTGATATCAGAGAAGAAGCAAATGATGGACTTGCTGGATCTGATGGCAAAATTTCTATTAAGATTGTGAGAGAGGGAGGTAATAATGTTCAGGAATATCATGGTCCTTATGATGCTGATGGTATTATTAAATATGTGTTGAGACAATATGGTCCTGCTTCTGTTGAAATTAAAACTCTGGAAGATGCCACAAATTTTATTTCTGATAATAAGATTATTATTGTAAGTACTCTGTGTTTTTTTTTTTTTTTACTTTGATTTGTTTTTTTACTTTTTGAAAATGGATTTTTTAATGTTTTCTTGTTTTGTAGGTTGGTATTTTCCCTCAATTTTCTGGGGAGGAGTTTAAAAATTATACTCTTCTAGCTGAGAAATTGCGTACTGTTGAGGAATTTTTCCATACTTCAGATGCCAAACTTCTTCCTCGTGGTGATTTATCTGTCACTGGTCCTGTAATTCGGCTGTTTAAGTCGTTCGATGAGCTCTTTGTTGATACTCAGGTAATTGGGGATTCTCTCAGATTTTGATTATGTGTACATTAGCACTCTTGACAGTTTGCAATATTCTGCAAAATTTGATTTCTTATGGAAGTTAAATTTTCAGGATTTTGATGTGGATGCTTTGGAGAAGTTTGTTGAAGAATCAATTGTTCCTACAGTAACTATATTCAACTCTGATCCAAGCAATCAACGTTTTGCTGACAAGTTCATGAAGAATGACAATGCGAAGGTTATAAGAAATCGGTGAACTATTTATCTGTTTAAAGATGATTTATCATAAGGAAAAAGAGATAGAAGTTAGAGAAGTTTTTCTAATAGTTTGTTTTTTTTTGTTCCCTTCAAATGCTTATCATTAGTTGATATTTTTCTTTCTAAAATTCTTCCTTTTTGAGGATTGTATAATCGAAATTTCATTTTAACAACTGTAGGTCATGTTGTTCATAAACTTCGCCAGCGACATTGATGCTTTTAGTTCCAAGTATCATGAAGTTGCTGAGCAAAACAAAGGAGACGGCCTAAGTTTTCTGATGGGAGATACTAGTGCCAGTTCTCAAGCTCTTATGGTCAATTATTCAACTTCCCTTTTTTTACAGTTTTAATTGTGTGTGTGTGTATTTTAATTTTATGTGTGTGTCTGTTTCAGTTATTCCCATTTAAACCTATTATCTTCAACAACTTTAATGTCCTTTTGTCACAATTTTTGGTATACAATTGCAGCACTTTGGAGGTACGGATGATCAAGTGCCTCTTATCATCATAGCCAATAAAGATGGGTTTAAGTATTTGAAGGCAAACGTGGAGCCCGATCAGATTTCTCCTTGGGTGAAAAAATATAAGGTTATACTTCTCACCCTCATCTTAAGTGTTTAATTTTCAAAATTCCTTGGTGTTGTATCATTTTATAACCTTGGATTAGAAGGCTAATTGATTCATATTGGTTACTGTTACCGGGACGTTTTTGGTGACTCTGTTTCATTACTGCAGAATGGAGAACTGCAGCCGTATGTAAAATCTGAACCTATCCCAGAGCACAATGATGAACCTATGAAAGTGGTGGTAGCTCACACGTTTCAAGACATAGTTTTCAACTCTGGGAAGAATGGTGTGTATTACCATAATCATTACTCATTGTGAATTGGAATGCTATTTGATGCTGTTTTTCATTTTGAAGCCTAGCAATTTTGTGATTTATTATTCCCAGAAATCATATCTTTGTAGCACACAAATTGGTCATAATTTGGTGAACTTCACTTTGTTGGAAATTTAATTTGCCACTTTTGGTTAGGTTTCTTGCCTTGCAGCTTGCTAGAAAAGTTGCCCGAGTACAAATGTTTATAGAGTGAATTAATGCACGTAATGGAACTTATGAAATTGGTTGAGATGGCCATAAAGTATCAAATTTAGATATTATCTTTTCGTTGTATTTCTTTGGGATGTTTGTACTTCCTTTGCTGTATGGCTACTATAGAATCGACGCATCACTGACAAGTGCTTCACTGCAGTTCTGGTAGAGTTTTATACTCCATGGAGTAAAACATGCAAGGAGCTGGCTCCAATCTTTGATGAAGTTGCCATCTCATATAAAAGTGATCCCGATGTCATAATTGCTAAATTCGTAAGATTTTTATGCAATTAAATTTACTGCTCTATTTATTATCATTTTCAAAATGTCAGCACCATGTGCTAAAGAATGAATTGACTTAATGTTGATTATTTTTTTGTTTTCATTGCATAATTTTGAGTAGGAGATTAAATTGAGGCTAGGTTCCTTAGTTTTGGTTTTACCACCTTCATAAAAGAAGAGATGAAGAAAATTGTAATGCAAATTCAGTAGTTACGAATTTGATGATTCGAACAATGATTGCATGTATTGTCACAAATTGAGAAATACCCACATAGTTACATAGATGCATTTTTCTGATGCACGATTCTTTAGTCATGCTCAATGTTTCATGACGGCCATTGAAACATGATTTTCTTTGAGAAAATTCTTTGAAAAGATGGAAGTGAAGTGAAAGTATCTCAAAAAGATATTTTGGGTTGATAAGTTTTTTGATAATGTATAACTTCGTTGCCTTGTAAATGTATTGTCCTTTGACTCCCATACATTCTGGGACTCAAATTTTTTGAGTGATTATCTAAGGAAAAGAATTGTTCATATTTAATTTAAACAATAATGCACAGAGTGATAGTCATCTTTTTTGGGACCGCCACTGATGATATATATTTCTCTAATATCTTAGGATGCTGATGCAAATGACCGGCCAAGAGATAGTATCTTTGAGGTCCGGGGTGGTTTCCCTACTGTTTTCTTTAAGTCAGCTACTGGAAACATATTGCGATATAGCGGGTATGCAACCAAGGAGGATTTCATAGATTTTATTGAAAAGAATAGGTCTAAAGCCGCTGACGAAGATTCAAAAGCAAAGGATGAGCTCTAAATATGGTAATTTTATCTTTTGGCATTCTCTGTAATATATTTTTCTTTTTCCTCTTAATTTTATGATAGTTATTGGCTATAAAGAGATCATATCACAGAAGGTGAGGATTATAATATAAATAAGTTTTCATTTGCTGTGAGTTTTATATTCTATTTTAAAATAATTTAACCTGGATTTTATATATTGGTATCCGATGTGTCAGGTCTGTGACACTGTTGGATCTACCCGGGGAAGCTAAGCATAGAGCTTGCAAACAGAGATTATTATGGTAAATCTTCCGTTTAAGCATGTGTTCGACCTCTGTTTAATGGATTTGTTTCAGAAACTGGTGTTTCTTTGTTGGCTTAGGATAAAGCAAAGCTAATAGTTAATCTTTCTTTCATTGTACTTTTGAATCCTGGAAGAGTAATAATGTATCTTTATAAATATTTTCCATCCTCTTTTCCCATTATTTTATTTTCCTTGATTTTCTATCAAATGTGAGAGAATGAATGATTCATTTCATTCTGCAAGATTCTTTAATTACTCTTTCGACTTTCTTGCTTTGTTTTTTTCTTAACGTTTCCCCTGATATGCACAAAGTGGCACTCCTATGGCTAAACTAAAATCGGTCTCATTATGATTTCATTTAAGCAATTGTTGTTTTATGAAGTCCACGAACATTTAATTTTGGTATATTTAGATGCTTTAGCCTTTACTATTTACTCATTCCTGTGCTGGATGAGTACTTATCAAGGAACATTTTAAATTTCTAAGCTTTGATGCTTTACCTGTTCGATTCCGATCATCGAGATGGAGTGTTATTATAAACCCAATATCACACTGTCGGGTCAAGTGCTACTATATGCAGTTTAATCTCTCATGAACAAGATAGCAGGTTCAAGACGTCTGTATATCTTGTACTCTCAAATGTAATGTTGATATTGTTAGATTAGAATATATATTTAATTCACTAATTTATTGAAACAAATACAAGCAAGCATTAAAATTTAAATAAAGAAACTGGCAGCTTTATACGAAATCATCAACATTCTTTGGCAATTCATCAATCTTGGTGCTGTAATATTGCTCAATGTCTTGCAAGATTTTGAAATCATCATCTCTCTCAACGAAATTTATTGCAATACCCTTGCGTCCAAAACGACCAGATTGACCAATGCGGTGAATGTACTGTTCTCGATTGTTAGGGAGGTCATAATTGATCACTAGGGACACCTCATCAAGGCCAGGAGCCGAAACATCCATTGCGATTAAAACACAGGAGGCACAAGATTGAAATTCACTCAAAACTGCATTCCTCTCCTCTTGAGGCATGTCTCCATGAATACGAGAAACGGTACGATTATAGCTCTGCATCTTTTCCATCATATTTCCACTCTTCTCTTCCAACAGGGACAAAAAATTGCTTAATGACCTCTAATGTAAACTCGAGAGGCTCGAGTAGCATAGTAATGGGATCGGTCATGAAGTCGTTTGTTATATCGAAAATTTCACGAGGAAGTGTGGAAGAGATGGATACAACCTGAAGGCGGGGGCGCGGGAGATGTCTATAAACATCGTAAATTTGGTGTTTAAACCATTTCATCACAATCATCAAGGATGAGCAAAAGAATGGGCATTAGTATGCAATTTTCTCCTTTTAATCATATCAAAAATTGTCCCAGGAGTTCCAGACACCACATGAATCCCCCCGGATTCAAGCATTGTAATATCTTCTTCATCCACACTTTTGCCTCCAATACAAGCATGTGCTTTTGATGGATGTATCCACCAGCTGACAAACCGTGAGATCAATCACGGAAGCCTTGTCGGTACCGGACTGTGCCGGAGATATTATGACATCTCGGCCCTCAATGATGGGCTTGACGGCTTTCTGCTGTATCTCTGAGGGCTTCGTATGCCTCGGTGCAGACCGTCCTTGATCCCCATCTTCTCGAAACTCAATATCTCCTCATTCATCCCCATCTTCTCCATACTCAATATCCTTTTCTCTTCTTCTTTCATGTTGCCTGCCTTCTCGCCGCTCTAATGGAATGTATTGAATTAGGTTAAATTGTATGGAAGTTACATTGATTTATATAGAAAAGTAAACCTAGCTAAATTAGGAAACTAAACTTAAACGAGGAAACTAAAAGATAAGGAAAATATCCTTAATCTAAATAAAGAATATCATAAATATATATGTGTTATTAACATTAATAATCATTTTATAGCATCTATTTACAATAATATTGAAGAAACAAAATTAATTACACAAATGGACAAAACAAGCCAGCCTGAGATGTGAAAAGATGGAATGACCTTGCAAGTGAAATAGCCCTGTAAATACCGTAAAATAGAGAAATTATTCAGAGAGGCCGCCTCAATCGACACATGTCCTAGTTTATTAATTTTCTTAAGCCAAACTAACGGAATGAAGCGAAAGTCTAAGGTTTTTTTTTTTTTTTTTTTTAATTTCTCCTGTACTATCCTGTGGAATCTTTTTTCAGAAGGCACATTGAAAAGTTTTTTGTTTTTGTCACCCTGACCATTCATATTTTTCACTTTTATAAGCCTAATTCACTTTTTTATAATTTACTAAATAGTACTAGAAGATTGAAAAGTAGTTAACACGTAATTTTAAATTAAACTTAAAATAAAATAAATTGGGGAAAATGATTAACCTTAAAAAATGACACTTTTTATACTTAGATAAAAATTAATTTATTCATCATCAAATAATTTGAATTAAAAAATTTATGTCATTTTTGTAAGAGATGCATGATATGAACTAAAAAAAAAAAGTTACCACTCCGACGAAAAGAATTAAAAAAAATAAAATCTCAAATAGCTATTTCCCTTCGTTAATTTGGCTGAAGGGATTCAATTCATGAAGGATTTTTTTTTTTAACTACCACTACGATATAGAGATGGCAAATTCCCCGCAGGTTAGGGGCGGGAAATCCCCGCTTTATAGGGCGTTAGGGGGGAAATTTTTCCCAAATTTGTTTTAGGGTTAGGGACGGGAACACATTCTCTGCCCCACCCCTGACCTCGAACCCGATATTTTAATAACATCTTATGTATTTTGTTTACTTTTATCTTTGTTTATTAGGAAAAAATATATAAAATATGGTTATATTAACTTATAAATTATAAAATGTTTAATATTATGTTTTCTTTTTATCTTAAAAATGTATATTTTAAATATATATATATATATATATTCCTTTTTAAATAAGAATTAAAATATAAAAAAGAGAATTTTCCCCACGGGGAACCCGATCCCCGACCGGCCCCGATTCTTTGATTAGGGGATAGGGTAGGGTATGGGGATTTAAAATCCCCGCAGATTAGGGGATGTGAATGGCATCCCCGACCCTGCCCCGGCCCGTTTCCATCCCTACTACGATAGTTCAAGAGAATTTAAAATAAAGAAGCCTTAGACTTCCTTTTCCTTCCGTTAATTTGTCTTTAAGGGGGTGTTTGTTTCAAGTGTTTGGGGATGGGGATCCAAACCCCATGATATTTTCATCTTCATCCTCATGTTTGTTTGGCCCATAGGGAAGGGTATCTAAACCCTATGGGGTTCCCATACCCCTCCTCCATGGGGTTTAGATTACCTTCAAAACACATGGGGTTTCTATAATCCCATGGAATAGATGAGTGAGAAAGGAAGAGAAGAGAGGAAAGAGGAAGATAAATTATTTTATAATATAATTTTATTATTCCCATCCCCATCCAAAACCAAACACAGTGATCTCGTCCCCGGGCATCTTGTCTCGATACATCTCATCCCCAGACATCTTAATCCCATGCAAACCCGGAAACAAACGTCCCCTAAGGGAATTAATAAATGATGACACGTGTCGCTCATTCAAGAGGCCGCCTCACTCTGAATAATTTCTCCGTAAAATGGGGAAACGTGGAGTAGTCTAACAAGTTGATGGCAATTAATGCGAAAGTAAAAAATAAATGCTGAAAATAAGGAAATTTGAAAATGCAAAAGGATGTTATTTTGAAATTGAATAGCAGATTGGTGGGTTTTGTTTTGAAAAACGGTAGATACCTTTGTGGAAAACACTATATTGACGACAAATAAGAAGATTTTGGAAACAAAGAAAACGTTGATGAAGAACAATAAAGTAGAAGATGGAAACCAAGAAAAAATAATCAAGCAAAGGCGAAAACCGAAAAGGTTAGCGTTTGAAATGTTTATTGAAAACAAGATATTGTTTTTGAAAAATATAATCTCTATTATAGTTGTCCAGAATGATATTAGTGATGAAGATGAAGATTACAACATGGAAGAAGATGAAGATTACAACATGGAAGAAGATGAAGATACGAATATCGAAACAGAAGATGAAGAGGAAACAAGATGCAAAGGATGAGATAGAGGAAGACGAAAGTGAAGAATTGGTAAGAAAGAGATCTCCTTTCATGAAATTAAATATATTGAAATAGTTTAATAAAAATAAACAAAAGTAAACACAACCCAACAAACGGCATTTAATTTTATTAAATAAAGTAACACGGACACATGAAGAATCCAAGAAAGAGGAGACTTCAAAAGGAAAGAAGAGGAAAGTTGTTTATGAAAAGAATGTGAGTTCTTGTTTAAAGATTAAACTTGGTTTCATTTTAGAATATGTAATAGTTATTAACAAGGAAAAATATGAAGGTAGCACAAAATAATGAAAAATCAGAAACAGGGAAAGCAAAAGATAAAGGTGGTGGGAAACAAGCACATAAAAGAATAAAACAACAATAAATCATAGGTTAAAAAACATTTTAATATTATTAAACTAACACAATATTTAAAATTGTTATACAGTTTAAACCATGAATCTGATTATTAGATGTATTAAACAATTTATTAATGTTAAATTGTATCTATGTAGTTTGATATTAATCAAATCTATGTACAATTTAATATATTTAAACAGTTATCTTGTACAAATGATGTTTATATTTATTAAATATATAAACGGTATGTTTTTTTTTATAATTAAACAATAATGTTTAAACTTGACAGGAGGTGACCAAATGAGCAAAATCGAAGAGGACAAGAAGGTTAGGAAACAAAATGGTAGAATCGTACATAGAAGCATTCAGATCAGGAGATATGGCATGAAAGAACATACGAGAAGAAATGATGAAAAGCACGTCAACGTTCCAATTATTAACCCAAGCTTGGACATGACAGTTAAATGTTAGAATTTTGATGACCACATACTTGTTTTATAATTGCGAAACACTTTTAACGAATTACATAATTTGCAAATTAAAGTGATGCAAGATTTGAATTAAACGTAGCAATGTATGAGTTTAAAAAAAAAAAACCACCGTTGAAAAAAATAGAATTTCAATCAAACATTTATTGGGAAAACAAATAAACTGAGATCTTGAACCCACTAACATTTAAACTAAATTAGAGGAACTGATATGAAAAATTTGAAATGGAAGGGAATTTAAAATTCAAATGGAGAGGGAAGTTATTTATATAAATAAAAAAAGAAATCGTATCACTATCAATTAAAGAAAATAACAACTGACAAAAGAGAGAGAAAACAAACGGTTTAATTGTAATTAATTATATGAAACAGGTGTGGTATATTTGAAAAGGAACAAATGAAAATAAGAATTTTTTTTATAAAAAAAAACATGTTAATTAGAGAGAGAAAACATTATGTAAAAAGAGTAAAATATAGATTTCATATAGGAAAAACCACCAAAAGTGGCCTTAAATGGATATTAGTGTAATTAAATATGCAACACCAATAAATTGTAAATGGTAGTTTCAATTTGATTTAATGAGTAAAAATTTCAATGCTATTTCTAGCAATACGCCAATACCATAAAGACTTTTTAGCTTTATGAAAAAAAGAAAAGAAAAGGAAAAAAAAAAAAACTATCATGCCCCAGTTGATCTCATACATTTGAGCTTTTTTTTTAAAGTAATTGTCTTGCCTTATCTATGATTTGATGATATTGATTCAATGAATTTAGGTGAAACAAGGCACACAATGAATGAGATAGCTCCCCATGCCAAAACCAGGTTTGATCATTTGGCTGGAATGTACATTTCTACATCCAAACTCCTTGAAGAGGTTTTTTTTACTCCCAATCTTTGTTTATCAATGATACTAAACCAATTACATTTATCACTCTATTGTAGTCTCATCTTTACCATAATTGGAAGCGATCTTTTCGAGCGTGCTTTTATGTCATTCTTGTACAAATAAAACTTACCTACACACCACTAACTAGATTAATTCTGAAGTATGAATCCCGATCTAATTTCACTGGTCCATTATATCCCGTAGATCCCACTAATGTTTTTAATCCAATAGAAATAACCGCGTGTAAGTAGGAGTTCCTACTTACTGGTATGTAAGTAAGTGTTTTTTCTTAACCGACCAATTCTTTCATCTTGGATCTTCTCTCAGAAGGCCGCGGAGAGACAGCCTTGACAGCCTTCCTCTTGCTAGCACTATTGTTGCTGATCTTCAAATTGTTCTTTCCCTTGTAATCTTGTGCAATGTTTGTGAATTCTCGATTGATGTTTGTAGTGGAATAATGGAGGGATTTCAAAAGGTGAGGTTGAATCTTGTTTAAATCTGATAATTGAAGAGGCTTGAGAAGAAATTCCTCAGCTCCTCCTTCCAAACACCTGTCAATAATTGTTTTTTTGATTTTACAGAGGTTGTTGTTGTTGCTGTGAGATGTTGAAAAAGGAATTTGCTTTTCTTGGTGGAAAGCAAAAAAAGAGTGTGAAAAAGAAAGATGGAGAAAAAAATATTTACATGTTGATTCTTGAAGGTACGTTTTCGGATGACATGACCACCACTGGCACATCTTTCCAAGATGATTTCTGCATATTTTTTTTATTTTACATTGTTAGAATTTCAATATCTTTGATTGATTGGAAATGATATGAAAGAAAAGGAAAGGCAAAGGCAAATCAAGATGATCAATTTTCCTCGTTGCCAAACAGCTTTTCAACACCATACATACATACATACATCGGGTAGGGTGCTTGAGCAAATCATATAATTTCAAATCTTGATAGGAAAAAGTGACTTCTGACAAATGGCATTACTTTTTGGTTGGTTTGATAAATTGCACGTTTTTTCATTTTTTTTTGGAACGTTAAAATGCAAATAAGGCCATTGGTTTTTGCCAAATACATTAACATCCCCTGTGATTTAAAAATGATAAATTATATCTATATAATTTTAAATTATTCCAATATGACCTATTTCCTTCAATGTTATTAATTTTCTTTTAACTCTAACTTTTTCGTTTGAACTTCAATTTGGATGAATTAAAATATTTTGGAATTCTCATTTTAGCATTTACGTTATGGTTGGTTAAAAACTTCTAAAACATCAAACTTCTAAATCATCAATAACCAAAAACATTAGTGGTGTAAATCATACTTAGTATTTTGATGATAATAAAATCTTTTATTTATTAACAATTTTTAAGTTTTGAAGTGACCATGATGTAGAGCTTGAAATGAAAAATTCAAAAATATCTTGAATCATCCAAATCGAAGTTCAAACGAAGATGTTATGGCTGAAAAAAAAATTATGACGTTAAAAGGGAGGAGTCTCATTGGAATAATTTGGAACTACAAGATATGATTTATCATTTTCAAACCACAGAGGATGTTCATGTATTTTGTAAGGGGGGCAGGCCCCCCCTCAATTTAAAACAAAAAATTTAAATGCAAAAAATGAAAAAATATAGGTATAAAATTGAATGTTTAATGTATTTTTATTTATTTTGCGCCCTTTAATTTATTAAAAATAGCCTTATATAGTTTTTGTCACTTGAAATTTTTTTTAGAATTTGTCTCAAATAGTATAATTCTGAATACTAATTACTAAAATGTCAGAACTTTTTAAAAATTACTTAAATAACATAATTATAATTCATTAAATTATTGAACTATTTTTCATGAGTATTTAATGAATTTTTATGTTTTTTTACCTTTTAAGTGCAAGTTCAATAATTTATTGAGCTATTTGATCATCTTTCATCAATGAATTTGATAGTTTTTTTTTTTAATTCAATAAATTATTGAATTATAATTTATTAAATTATTGAACTATAATAATACTATTTTAGTATTTTTTTGAAAAGTTCTAATATTTTAGTAATTAGTATATAAAAATATGTTACTTCAGTAATGACTAAAGAAAAAATTATGACTCTTGTCCCTACTCGTTGATGAAAAATCATTCTATATTTTTTAACAATTTACCATTAAAAATTACAATTTATTACAAATCTGATTTTCGGCGACCTTTAACATATTTTATTCTGAAATAATTGGATTAGCACGTGAAAAACAGATTGAAAAATTGTAAGGAAAAAAAAAAAAAAAGAAGATAAAATATCAAAGTTGACCTTGAGTCGTGTAAGTAAATCATAGCCGCTCATTCCAGGCATGCAAAAGTCTGTCATGATTAGGTTGACTTTCAATCTCTGCAAGATTCATAGTTCATGTTTTTAAAGAATGTTCATTACAAAAGCTGCCAAAGGAATGTACATGAAACTGAAAGAATTGAATACACATAAATTATAATTGAAAAAAAAAAAGAGAGAGAAAAATATAATAATTTAAGAGTTTGAAATTAAGTATGTATAAAAAAAATGTTAGTTGATTAATTATTTATATGTAAATCTTCTTTCGTTTATGGAATTAGGAAAATATTTTATTTGATTCTTGTAGTTTAAAATGCAACATATTAAAATCCTGAAAAAAAAACTGTTATAAATAGTCTTTCAAGTTAGTTTGTTAATGACAAACAATTGCAATATATGAGTTAAAAAAAACAACATATAAATTTTATAAATATTTCTTAAAAAAAATATGAAATATGAAGGAAAAAATTGATTTTTACCTGAGTCAATTTTAACCTCAGAATTATATTTTCATCGATTTTTAATAAGTAATGTAATTAATAATTTTCTTGAAATAAAACTATAAATTTAACTAAAACTATCAATAAATCACCAAAATAAATTAGGTTAAGAAAACACCTATAATCCAATTAGAGAAGCATTTAATCTCAACCATAGTTCACAAAATAAGAACAGTAAAATATGATACTAAACTATTCTAATCTAGATAGTTGCCAAACTATCTAGAAATCTTAAAAAGAATTAGTAGCTTAAGTATTAGATGATATTAATTATATAATTTATTCAAATTTAAGGTTCAATTCGAAGAAATTATAATTTTAAAGTTAAAATAGTATTTTTCCCAAACATGAAAAAAAAAAAAATAGTCTTCAAAATGTTTATAAATTTTGAGGTGACCCTTAATATCACCAAATGGACTCCAACTTTTCATAAAGAAATGTTTTCATTTCAAATGTATTATCAGAAATTAATGGAAAACATAACGTCAATATTAAAAGATATTAATTTCATCCATAAGTTTCTTATAAAACAATTTTCAACCAAATGATCTAATTAAAAAACATTATATTAAAAACATTAAAGATGAAATTGAAAATTTTAAAATAACAAGGACTAAATTAAAAAATAGATCTATACATCATGGTTCAAATGATAGTTAACCTAAAAATCAGTCTACTTCTATTCTCTGCATTTCATAATAATAATAAAAAAAAAAGCTAAATAAAAAAAATGAGAGAGAGAATTATATATACTTCCTGTTGTGGGGAAGAAGATGAAGTATAAGCTGCAGCATAAGAATGACTGTTTTCTGAATCATCATGCAAACCCAAATATTTCAAAGCTTTATGTCCTGATTCTACACATGTCACTGCAAATTTATTTCAATTAACACCCCCCAAAAAAAAAAAATAGTAACAAAATTAACAAAAAAATAAAATTATCACAATTCCCATCAATCACTAATATTGAGAGAAAAATTGTATGAACAAGAACTGTTAAAGATCACACATCGAAAAAATGTAGAAATATACATCTATAGGTACTGTATTCTCATCATCAATTAATTTTGAGATGTAACTCGTAATTGTTAAGAAGAATAAACTCCACGACTATATATATATAATAATAATAATAATACCTTGATATGAAGAATTTGTGAGAAGCCTTTCCAAAAGTTTTCTCTCAATGAGATTATCATCCACTGCCAACACATGAAATTGTAATTGGGATTTTGGAGAATCTCCATTCAAATTCAATTCCATTTTTCTCTTTGTTTTTAAGAGAGAGGGAAGATGAGTGAGAAAGTGGTGTGAGATTTGCTTGGAGAAATAGAATAATGTATGGGGCTTTTTAATGAAGAGATTTAAGAAGAAAGGAAGAATAAGAAGAAAGAAAAGAAAAAGAAAAAGAAAGAAATTGAGTTTAATTTCATGTCTGTCATTCAATATGTGTGTGGTGATATCTTTCATTAGATTCTCTACAATAAAAATCTTGGTACAACGACCCTTCATCTTTCCAACTTTTTTCCTTTATCAGTTTGGATTTTGTTTGATTTGCTAAGGAAAATTACGGATCTTTTGTTTCCCATTTCGTCACGATGATGCTGTAAAAAGGAACTGTGTTTTCATCTCACTTTTTCTTCGAGATATAACATTATCTTAATGCCAACACGAGCATAACTCAACACAAACTCGAAGGTTTTGACTTTTGAGTATTTCCTCTTCAAAATTTGATGTAAAATCATATCTTAATTTCTTAACTACTGTTTTTTTAATATTTATTTGATGGCTTTCTATTTAAATTATGGTGATTAAAAATAAAACAGATGATTTTATTGTGTATTGAAGAAGAATTATTCTTTGTATAATTGGAATTTATTATTAAGGATAGTGTTATTAGTTGTAAAGTAACTGTTTTTAGTTAGTTTGTTACTTTATTTGATGATGTCATCAGCTTGTATAAATACCCTATTTTATTACAGAAATAAATGAGAGAGCATATTCATTTGTTTCATTATGGTATCAGATGAAAAATAAACTTCTCCCACCGCCAAAATTCTTTCTTTTTCCTCGAGTTTTCCGCCATTTTCTCCTCGAGTTTTCCGCCATTTTTCTTCGCAACTTTCCTGCAATTTCTTGTTAATCTCTCACAATTTTCAATCAATTTCTGATTGTTTCTCTTCCAGCCTTTTAATTCATGGCTGATCCTGTTTCTTCTACAAATCCATCTGCTGTTTCTTCCTCTGATTCGGTTCCTTATTCTCAGAGTAATCCCTATTATCTCCATCACTCTGATGGATCTTCAACTGTTCTTGTTTCTCCCTTATTGAATGGTGATAATTATCATTCATGGAGTCGCTTTGTTCGCCTAGCTTTGTCAGTCAAGAATAAGTTAGGTTTTATTGATGGATCTTTGGAATGTCCCAAGGATGGTTCACTCGTTCAAGCATGGATTATGAACAACGATGTGGTGGTTGCTTGGCTTCTTAATTCCGTTGAAAAAGAAATTTCAGCAAGCTTGTTATATACTACTTTTGCAACAGACATTTGGCTCGATTTGAAGGATCGATTTGAACAAGGAAATGCTCCACGATCGTTTGAACTTCGAAGAGAATTAATGAATATTCATCAAGGTGAGATGACTGTTAGCAGCTATTTTACGAAATTGAAGACTGTCTGGAATGAATTAATGGAGTATAGACCAAAATGTGTATGTAATTGTGGGGGTTTGCAAAAGATGGAACTGTTCTATCACACTGAATACCTTCAGAGTTTTCTAATGGGCCTCAATGACTCTTATTCACAATTGATTTCTCAAATCTTACTGATGGATCCTCTTCCATCCATTAACAAGGCTTTTGCTTTGATTATACAAGAGGAAAGGAAGAGACGATTGAAATTGTCGGAGGTAGCTACATCTTCAGATTCTCTTACCTTTGCTGCTTATAAGCCCCATTTTCGTTCCTCTTTTTCTGGAAATGCTTCTGGTAACAAGTTTTATAAGAAGGATAGGCCTATTTGCACACATTGCAATATCCCTGGCCACACAGTGGACAAGTGCTACAAGTTACACGGGTATCCGCCTGGTTTTAAATTCAAACCCCGCACTGCTCCTTCTGCCAATATTGTTGCTGCTTCTGATTTGAAGGAATCTACATCTTCTCTTGCTTCCCCTTCTATTAGTCCTGAGCAAATTAATCAATTCTTTGTCTCTTTTGTCCACACATCCGGGATCTTCTTCTACCTGGTAATAACAATAATCCAGCAACAACTCATGTTACAGGTACTCCTTTCTCCATGACTGTTAACTCTGCCATCAATCCTCTAAATATGTGGATTATAGACTCAGGTGCTTCAAACCACATCTGTTGTTCTGATGTTCATTTTCAGTCTTTGTCTAAGACGCCTAATACTTATGTGATACTTCCAAATGGGCAACGAGTGGCTGTTTCTGGAATAGGAACTATTATACTATCTCCGTTTATCACTTTATATGGAGTCTTTTATATTCCTACATTTTCCTTTAACCTTGTTTCAGTGAGTTCCATGACTAAAAATTCTCATGTACTTGCTCAGTTTACCTCTGATACTTGTTTCATCCAGGACAAGTCATGTTTGAGGACAATTGGCAAGGGTGACCTCTTTCATGGACTTTATGTTTACAATTCTGAACTGCTAGCTCTTTATCTCGCCTGCTCTCTGTTCGATTCTGATTCATTACTTACTTGTTCCTTCTTTACCAAAAGCATGTAATAATGTGTCATTACATTTATGGCACAATAGACTAGGACATCTATCCTTTAAGCGGCTTGCTTTGTTACATAGCCAATTGGCAATTCCTTTTACTTTCAATAAAAGTATACATTTAGACCCTTGCTGCATTTGTCCACTTGCAAAACAACGAAGATTGTCTTTTGTATCTCATAACAATATGTCTGCTTCTTCTTTTGACCTGATACATTGTGACACATGGGGTTCCTATCATACTCCGACATATCAGGGCTATAATTTCTTTCTTACTTTGGTGGATGATTATAGTAGATTCACATGGATTTTTCTAATGAAGAGCAAGTCTGATGTTTTAACTATCATACCTCATTTCTTTACCTATGTTTCTACTCAATTTGGAAAGACAATTAAGGCTTTTCGGTCAGACAATGCCCCTGAGTTGAGATTTACCAAATTTTTTCAAGACAAGGGAGTTATTCACCAATTTTCTTGCATAGAGACACCTCAACAAAATTCTGTTGTTGAAAGAAAACATCAGCATCTCTTGAATGTAGCAAGGGCCCTTTATTTTCAGTCAAGAGTACCTATCTCTTTTTGGGGAGATTGTGTTTTAACTGCCACATTTTTAATAAACAGAACACCTTCTCCTCTACTATCAAATAAAACACCTTATGAGCTCTTGTTTAGTCAATCAGTTGATTATTCCTATCTTAAAGTCTTTGGGTGTTTGGCTTTTGCTTCAACTATCTCTTCTCATCGCAAGAAGTTTGATCCTCGAGCAAGAAAGGCCGTTTTTGTTGGTTATCCACCTGGAACTAAAGGATATCGATTATATGACCTTCAATCCAGACAATTTTTTGTTTCACGAGATGTAATTTTCCATGAAGAGATATTTCCTTTTCACAACTCTTCTTCTTCTACTATTCCAGACCTCTTTTCTGACATTGTTATACCTAAGCCTTTGTCTGGTTCTTTAGACATTAGTCTATCTCCCATACATTCTTCTAACCATGAACCAAATCAATCTGACAGCTTAGACACTTCATTATCTGAAGCTACTGAGGCTATTGTTGATCCCATTTTACCCCAGAGAAAATCACAAAGATCTTTTAAAATGCCCCAATATTTGCATGATTATCATTGCAATTTGTTGACAAATAAGTCCTCCCTTACTTCAACCAGCAAGTATCCTCTATCCAATTACTTATCTTATGACAATCTTTCCAAAGAACAGAAACATTTCATTCTTAATGTTTCCCTTTCATATGAACCCACCTTTTATCATCAAGTCATCAAGTATCCTCATTGGCAAGTCATATGAAGGAGGAATTGGCCGCTATGGAAAGAACCAACACATGGAATGTTGTTTCTTTACCAAAAGATCATCATGCAATTGGCTGCAAGTGGGTATTTAAGGTGAAACATAAATCTGATGGTACAATTGATAGATATAAAGCTAGACTAGTGGCTAAAGGATACAATCAACAAGAGGGATTGGATTATTTTGAGACTTTCTCCCCTGTAGCTAAATTGGTTACTGTTAAAGTTCTATTGGCACTTGCTTCTCATTATTCTTGGCCTCTAGCCCAATTGGATGTTAACAATGCATTCCTCAATGGTGACTTATTTGAGGAAGTGTATATGTCTCTTCCACCTGGTTATCGTCCATCTAATTCTGCTGCTATATCTCAGGGGGAGAATCTGGTTTGCAAGTTAAATAAATCAATATATGGTTTAAAACAAGCATCTCGTCAATGGTTTGCTAAATTTAAGCAAACTTTAACCTCTCTTGGTTTTAAACAGTCTCAAGCAGATTGTTCCTTATTTGTAAAAGGCAGTGGCAGTACTTTTCTAGCTCTTCTTGTGTATGTGGATGATATTATAATAACTGGGCCTTCTATGTCTCTTATTACATCTCTCAAAACTTCTTTGCACACATATTTCATGCTTAAAGATTTGGGTTCTCCAAGTTTTTCTTGGGATTAGAAATCTCAAGGTCCATTCTTGGTTTATCCTTGTCTCAAAGGAATTATTGCTTACACTTGCTAGAGGATACAGGCTTTCTCGGATCAAAACCAACTTTATTGCCAATGGATCCATCTTTGAAAATTAATGCTACTGATGGTGCCTTTTTGGATGCTGAAGGTATTCATTCTTATCGTCGTTTAATAGGACGTTTGTTATATCTTACAATCTCTAGACCGGATATTACATTTGCTGTGCACAAATTGAGTCAATATGTCTCACAGCCCACATCAATCCATTTATCTGCTGTTCACTATTTGTTGCGATACTTGAAAAATACACCAGGCCAAGGACTTCTTTTTCCCACTGCATCATCTTATGCTGCTGCTTCTAGTTTACATTTAAAAGCATTTGTAGATGCTGATTGGGGTGCATGCCCTGACACACGCGTTTAGATTCTTGGATTTTGTATATTTTTGGGCAATTCTCTCGTTTCTTGGAAGGCTAAAAAGCAGACAACCGTCTCTCGCTCCTCGGCTGAGGCTGAATATCGTGCATTGGCCGTTGTCACTAGTGAATTAACATGGCTAACTCATTTACTAAAGGATTTGCAGGTCAAATTACAGCCGCCTTCTCTTGTTTATTGTGATAACAATGCAGCCATTCATATTGCTACTAATCCGGCATTTCATGAGCGCACGAAGCATATCGAGCTTGATTGTCACTTTGTTCGTGATAAAGTAACTTCTGGATTCATCAAGTTGCTGCCTATCAGAACTACTTTACAATTGGCTGATGTCTTTACAAAGGCTTTACCTAGCTGTAAACTTTTTCCTTTGCTATCCAAGATGGGAGTTTTTAACATTTACATCCCACCTTGAGGGGGAGTATTAAGGATAGTGTTATTAGTTGTAAAGTAACTGTTTTTAGTTAGTTTGTTACTTTATTTGATGATGTCATCAGCTTGTATAAATACCCTATTTTATTACAGAAATAAATGAGAGAGCATATTCATTTGTTTCATTATTTATCATCTTGAAAAAATAAGAATAATAGTAAGATTGTGTTTGACATGATTTTTTGATTTTCTTAAATCATTCTCCTACACGAATTTCGCTTTTGTAATATATATATATATATATATACGAATTTCGCTTTTGTAATTTCTAAAATTCCCAATGGAAAATAAGTACAGAAAAAATAGAGATTATATAATAAAAAACTTCCAGTAGAATTTTATTTCACCAACTTCAAGGTTTTTTTTTTTTTTGAGATATTTAACACGTCTTGAATATTTATTTTGAGAAATAGCAGATGTTATGAAATTTCATAAATGAAATTTTTTTAAGTTTTTAAAAACTTCAACTTACAATAAAATGATATGTTTTTTTTAGATTAAAACATATTATATACCTTATTTTTAATTTAATTAAAAAAATTGAAAAATCGAATTTTAAAGGGAAAAAAAATCATCTAAATCTCTTTAATTTCATTTCTTTCATAGGTTAAAATGAAAAAAAGAATAGCTCATGAACAAGAAGATAGCTAATTCTAAAAGCTTCCTTAGTGCATTAATGTTATCTTAAAATCCATATGGGTTATTTCCTTTTCTCAAAGATATTTAATTGACAATTGCCCTACCATATATTACTATTTTTCTCATTGCTAAATTTCCAAGAAAGTCATTCAAATCTTCTCAAAATCTTGCCCAATTGTTTTAAAAATAGCTTGTATCCTAAAATTGGAAACTATCCATTCAACAAACCCTAATCAATGGAGATCATGGTCCAAGAAATGCATAAATGTTGAGAAGGGAAGAATATTTGGGACTATATATAAATAGAAGCATGAAATCCATGAGAATCATGAAAATGATGAAAATTCATGAAAATAGCAAATCAAATCTTTCTAAAATATTGCCACTCCCCTCACATTTGTGGTATGTTAATTTTCTACAAAGATCAAATAAGTTTCTATTTTTTTCTCTCTTAAATTGTGTTAAGGATTTGATGATAGTATTTTGTATTCTAGACACTAATTTTTCAATAAGAATTATTGTCGCAGAAGAGTGAAATTTTATAAATTTAATAATATATTTGTAGTTTAATTAACACGGTATTTATTTATAATAGAAGAAATTAGAGGCATATGTAATTTTACAACATTGAACATAATTCAATTAGTTTAGGTATCCGGCTCGTTTATATAAGTTGAAGTTTTGAACCTTCATTCACTCAATTTAATATAATAGTTAAAAAAATCAAAAAGTAATTTTCAGTAATAAAAAAAAGTAAGATTACATATCAAAATTTTCTTAAATTGGGCAAGCCTTGTATAAATTTACGCAAGTGAAATAATCTAAATAAAAAAAGCAAACTTTAATTCCTTTTTACTTTCAAAAGCAAAAGGCATATTTTGCTCATTTCACCTTTGTCCTCTTTTTTGAATTTTGCACTTCCCCAATCCTAAAGCAATTGATATTGTGGTAATTTTCTTGACTTGGATAGCCATTTTGGGGACCCCTTAGCACTTGAAAAATCAATATCTTTCTTGACCAATTTTTCTTTTTCCTTTTCTTTTGCCTTAGGCCATGCCATGCCCTTACAAGAATCACATGTGATATATTCCCACTATATGTGGGGGACCCATCAAGGTGGTGCAAGAAAAGTTTATCAGGAGTGGCCCATTACTTGTCCCTTCTATACTGTTACACGATAATCTTTTGATTTTTAAGCTAATTTAGAAACATCAGTCAATAGGAAAACAACTCAACTGGTTAAATATTAAATACACTTCTTTTCATAACTTGGTTCGAGACTCTTCCCCTCTATTTGATGTAATATCATTAAAAAAAACTCTAAAAAAGATTTGGGTGAATTGATTGAATGAAATCAAATAAAAAAAATGATGAGATAGCTTTAAATTTGAAATAGTTGAAATTCCTTTCGAAATTATTTAAATAAATATTACATCATAAAAATGATTGGTAAGTTAAAAATCATGTAACTTGAAAAAGAATATTTAGATAATCATTCTCAAAATCTTAATAGGAAAAAATCACCAATATAACCAAACCACTACACCAAGAGGGTTTGGTGAAAACTTGAAACAAAGAGAAACTTTCAATTATTAGATGCTTTTATAAGTAACCTCACTCAAGTTAATCTTGGAGTTGAGAACCATTTCAATGTGATTTAAACTTTACTTAAAGTTTCTCAGAAATATTATTTTTTTGATATAAAAACATTAATTTAAGAGTTTTCTATCAATGTAATTTAAACTTTTTTTAATATTTCAAGAACACTTTTTGTTAATGTGTTGTTTATAAATACCATGGAAATTTTGAAAAATATATTTAATTAATTTCAATTATATTTTTCTAAAAAAATATATATTGAAACATAATTCATGTTCAGGTCTTTCATACAATATTTTAACTTGTAGTATTATAAAATATAATCTTGATAATTGTTCAATTTCTTTTTTATATAAATTAATATTTGAAGTATAACATAAATTTGAGTACAACACATAGAAAACTTCCTTACATTCGTTTAGTTTTCGCTCATAGTTTTTCTTCATGAAACTGAGTTTAAATTTATTTTAAATATTACTTTTATTAATCTGATTTTTTTTTATTATATTTTTCTTCTCCCTCAAACTAATATACTTTCTGAATTTACCCTCATTTTTCTAAAACTTGAAAATCAATTTCTTGCACGCAACATATATCACGAACGGGCAATTCAAAAGAAAAGCAGCCAAATTTAATATCCTTAGACATAATTATTAATTAGTGAAAAAAAAAACTACACCCATGTTGCTAAGTATTCTTGGTCAAGTACAAGCTTTGATTGCGTACATATTCGATTAAATTGAAAACTACTATGGAAATAATACGAAAGGAAAAAAAAAACCTTTGTAAATAAAAAAAAGAAATTACTGAAATAACTTATTTTTGCATACTAATTATTGAAATGTCAGAAATTTTTAAAAATTACTAAAATAGCATAATTATACTTCAATAATTTATTGAAAAATAAAGGAAAATAAAGGACAAATTCATTGAAAACAATAGTGAAAACAATCAAATAGTTCAATATATTATTGCACTTGAATTTAAAAAGAAAAAAACAAAACACTGAAAATACCCATAATTAAATAGTAGTAATTTATTAAACTATATTCATGCTATTTGAGTAATTTCTAAAAATTTTTTACATTTTAGTAATTAGTATGCAAATTTATGTTATTTGAGACAAATTCTATAAAAATAAAATAAAAAAGTAGAAAGTAGGGGTGTACGTGGGTTGGGTTGGTTCGAGTTGAGGTACTTTTTAACCCAATTGTTCGGGTTGCATTTTAGTACAACCCAAATGACTATTGTCAAGAAGTAAACTCAACTCAACCCAACCCTATAAAATTTTGGTTGGTTGGGTTGGGATTGTTCAGGTTATTCGGATTGTTTAATTTTAAAATTTTGTATAGTAAAATGTGAAATAATAGTAATTTTAGGATCAAGTTACCTACTTATATACATTAATGTAAAATAGTAACCATACATTTACATTTTATTCAATGAAAAATGATAATTTAATGACTTAAATTAATTATTTGATATTAAAATATTATAAAGAGTTAGAAAATTGTCAAAGGGTCATTAAGAATATGGGATTAACAAAGACAAAAAAATATATATAAATTGTGAATAAATTAGTAATTTTTATAATTAATAAGTTCGGGACAAACTAATTTTAGAGAAACCACGAATCAACCCAACTCATATAGTTTCAAAATATATGCAGGGGAAGAGCCAGCAATTTTTTATAGGGGGGACAAAAATTATATAAAACTAATTTTAAAAAATTAGGGGGGTTGGTAAAATAGGTGAATTACAGTAAAAATTCAATTGATTACTTAAAATATTACTATTTATACATAAAAAAAAATTAAAAAACTGAGAGGGTGCATTTGCCCCTCTAAGCTATAAGGTGGCTCTGCCCCTAAATATATGAACCCACTCAACCCAAACAAGTTTATAAGGGTTGGGTTGATCGGGTTATCAGGTTCTTTGAACACCCCTAGTAGAAAAAAAAAAATTAGATTTTTCTCATAAATTATGAAAATATTTAGCTGCGTAAATATGTTTTTTAATATAAAAATTAAAGGATAATATGATACTCGATACTACAGGTCGAGAGAGACTTAGAGAGGAAGGGAATTAAAAAAACAAAAGTGGGTAGGATTTTTTAACTACGTGGTGGCATCCTATTGGTTGGATGTACATGCTAGGCTCCCCTTTGGAGTAACGTTCAAGTCAATATTAAATTCATTTGCGTAATTTTTTCTTTTAAAAATAAAATATTTTTAATGAGATGGAAACATATAATAAATGTAGAAAAAACACTGTGTCTAAATTTTTTAAAAATTGATCATTAGAAATGTATCGTTTATAAACACTCATGTTTAAAATTAATATAATTTATAAATTAGACAAATCATAGCACAGTGATTTACAATCATTCCCCGTCTTTTAAATAGCTAATATTTTCAACCATGAGAATAAAAGATGGTAACATTTTATTTCAAAAATTTCAATTTCAAATTCCCAATCTTGAAGTAGAACAAAGTTTATCCTACAAATTAGATAATAAATCCTTTATACACCCCTTAAAATTCATACAAAAATTATGGTTCATAAATAACAAGAAAATAACACAAAAATTCATCACAATTTTGACACCCTTTGAAGCAAATTATTGATAGCAATAGAAAAGGCATCCTTAAATTTATCAAGCTCATTGTTTGAATCTCCATAAACCAAACCAGGCATCAATTCATCAACTATATAGCTTCTCATTTCCTCTCTCTTCTCTTTAGAAATTTCCATCAATCTCTTCACCACATTATAATCATCATTTGATCCATTTTTCTGTTGCTGCATCAATTCCTTCTTGTCTATAAACACTGAATATTTGCTATGATCTTCCGGCAAATGCCACGGATACTGATAATAAGCCGTAAATGGATCAAAGAAAACCGGGATACAACCAGCTATCAAAGAATCAAACACTGATTTTCTTGTGGGACTATCTCCTGGAGGCTGAAAGCAAAATTCTGATTCCGAGAACAGATCGATTACCGTATCGGGTTGTTCGCAGTTGCCTGCATTGCAATCTAGGTGCCGGCATCGAGGCGATAAAGTACAATGTTTGATTAATAAAGACCTTATGTTATCTATTGCTTCTGGACGTGCAGCTCCTGCAAACCCCACCAAGTTTTTTCTCTTTGATTTGATTATTTTCCATTGCCAATGTGAAATTTCGTCGTCTGAGTGAGGGTGGAAGTATGTCGGGTGAGGAATTCCGATATCGTTTTCTTGCCACGGTTGTCGTTCAATCAAAAGCTTTGTTGGATTTTGCATTTGGTTCAGCTCAAGAAATCTTGTTCCCCATGATTTGCTTCTCCTGAAATCCCATGAAATTTTACCTAGAACGAAAACATGATCCTTACCGAAGTTTTGAACCCAGGACCTCTTCGACTCGAGCCATTCCACGAGTTCCAATCCAAGAGAATCCTTAACATTATTAGAAACATTCTTGAAATGCCATCTCAAAACATCCAATCCACCATAATAGGGCACATAAAAAAGTTTTGCTTCATTTTGGTCATGAACCCTACAATTATGCTTCAAAACCCTAGAATGAAAAATCGGCTCCAATGAATATTGATGAGTTTGATACCATCCTTTCCCAAGCTTCGGAATCGATTCTCCGAAAGCTTCGTTACTAAAATATTTACAGAAATCCATCCAAGGAACCATATCATCACAATGTGAAACCAAGTCCTTATTGAATTTCGATGGCAATTCGTAAACATATATCCCTCTCCCCTCGCATTCCTTTTCACGATTATCGCCGGATGATTTCCACATCGACAATCGGTGCTCTCGTAACTGTTCTTCAATCACACTTATTGACCTAGCAATCTCATCTCCATCATCTTTCTTCAATGAAGTTTCATTCTTTTCAATTTCAAATGAAGAAATGGGGTTAATGTTGCTTATAGAAACCCTAGATTGGGACGACACTCCCGAAACATCAACAATCTTCTTTATATACTTTTCGTCACCGTTGAAGCTAGAATTTGAGCTCATTGCTGGGATTGGAATTTCAAAATTTGGCTGTGTTCCAGCAGAGAAACAATAGAAATCGCCGAGTTTTCTCGACGAAACACAAACGTGGATGAATTTTCCGGATATAATTATTGTGGAAGAACACCAAAGTAAAAGAATCAATATCAAGAAAATGGCAGTGGGAATTCTATATAAAAGTTTGAAAAAAAATGTATCGAAAAAATAAAATTTTCTTTCTTCTAGTACTGATTTCTTGGAATGTTTAGATTTTCTTTTGGAAATGGAAATTGCCATTTTTTTTTTGGTTTATGAGCTTTTGGATTAATTCTAAGGAAGAAGAAAGGGTGATTTTCGTGAAGACTAGGTATTATATAAATGCATATTAATGCAATGTTTTAATTGAGACGTTTTTAAATATTAATTGCATTAAAAATAATTAGTCCCTGGTTTTATTTTGACTTTGTTAATTAGTGTAATTTTTTTTTTAATTTTATTGGAAGTAAACGAAATATGATTCTAATTGCGTTGTTAATTAGTTGAATTATTTTCTTAAAAAAATAGTTTTATTATTAAACTTTTATCAAAGGAAAATAAAAGGTCTTATTTTATGGTGTGGTGTAAGAGTTTTGGGTAGAGTAACGGTTAGAGAAGATTTCGCAGGTAACGTATATGACCCTTAATGGGAGGTTTGATATAGGTGCCCCGATAAAAATAGCAAAATTAGGTCCAATATTTATAAAAATAGCAGTAAGAAAACTTATTTACAAAAATAGTAAAAAACTCAAATTCGCGCTTAAAATATTATAAAATTGCCACTAATTTTATATGAGTAATCAATGATTTTCACACAAATATTCAATGATTTTACTGATATCTTGATATTTTGTGTGAATCACTGATCTTATAAGTTATCACTAATTTCTCTGATTCACATGAATGAGGGTTTTAAAAAAAACTACTAAATTTACAAATACTTTTTTAAAATGCTATATTTATAAATATTGTAGAAAATTTTGCTAACCAATGAAATTTTCCTTTGATGATTATATTTATAGATCATGAATGATCGTTGTTTTTGATATTGCATTTTTTTAGTGTTACTGATTTTACTAATGTGTATGGTTTGGTTTGGTCGATTTTTTTGGGATCACGCCTGAATGAATGATCTCGGTTTAGAAAATGAGTCAATCATATGTTAATTTTTTTGTTATTTTTGAAAATATCAATTCTTAAAATGTCAATTTTAAATCTCTCAATCAACATAATACTTTAAAGATACGTATGTTAAATCGTGTTAAAGATCGAGAAAATTCCTCTCATTATCAATTAGTTTTAAGAAAGAAACCACACAGATATTACAATAATATGAGATCGAGGTCTTTAATTGAAAGCCCTATATTATTATTACTTCATATTAATTGTTCATTCATATTTTCAGGACTCTTAATAAAATTTAATATCCGTCCGTGAGAATAATTTAAGGAAGCAACAAGAAATAGAAGAGCTTTGGGAGTTTGGTGAGCAAAAATGGAGGCGCTCAATTTGGTGGGAAAAATTATTCAATGCTCTCACTATAGTAATAATAATTCATACTAGCCATGGGTACGATTAATAATAATAATTCCCTGAAATTTCTGAAAGCTATTGCTATTTTGAAAGCGATACTGCACATGGGTACATGGCGTCTCTATCGATTCTGATTGTTTGGAAGTTATTAACATTATTAATGGTAAAGCTATTGATCTCACTGAAGTTGGCTCGATTGCATTAAAGATCCTTTCTCTTCCTGGAAGCGATCAGTTTTTTTTTTTCTTTTCTTTTTTTAATGTTTAATCATGTTTGTAGGAGTTTTAATCTTCTTGTTTTAGTTAAGAAAGCTGCAAATTCAGGCATTTCTAGTTGTAGGTGAGATTTTTTCACCAACTGGTTTGCTGATATCTCCTCTTAATTTTCTTATTTATTTCTGTTGTTGTCAAATAAATAAATAAATAATCATACTAACCACAATCATATTGCAGTCTATTTCTAATATAAATAAAACTAATAATTACCTTAATTAATATTTTGATACTAATATGAATAATTGAAGTTATAATAGAGTTTGCTAAAAAAAGTTATAATAGAGTTTATTAAAAAAAAGTAATAATAGAGTAAATAATGTATTTAATATACCACATGGAGTAAATAATAATAGTACCATTCATCATTGATAAAAATATATAATGAGAAGGGTACAATAATTTTTAAAATAACATTTACTCATTTAGTATATGTAGAAGCTCATAAGATATTTAATAGTCTCAGAATAAGAATAAGTTTTGGAAGTGTTGAAAAGTGTTTTTGAATAAATAAAGGTAAATTTAACAAAAAAAATTTAAATATAGTAAATTTTAAACAGGTGAATAGGTGATTAACATTAAATTACATATTTTATGACAAAATTACTAATTGATTCACACATTTAATTATTGTTAATTACTAATTAATGCAGTAAAAATTGATATATTTATAAATAGTTGTAAATAATGATATATTGCTATATTTCAAACGTTTGAATTTATGATTTTGCTCTTTTGATGTGCTCGATGTTAGTCACAATAATAGTATATCACAACCTTTTTGTTTTTGAGAAGAAAAAAAATCGGTAAAAGCACTTTTATTTTCTTATATCGATCGTACTCTATATCATAATTAATTGACAATTTCTAAATGTAGTTGTAGCAGAATTTAGCCCATTAAACAACTATAAATTATTAGTTTTAGAGTAGTTTTAAAATTTTCAATAACATGAGTTACTTAGGACCTGTTTGGTTTATAATCTTGATCCAATTTTATGTATTTAGATTCAAGGAATATGTTGTTGGTGAAATTATATCAGTACACCTGGAATTTCTCAATTTGTATAAAGAATGCACAATCGACATGTCTACGTCACATGGAAAGATAAAGCTACGACACCTGGGAGGTTACGTCTACATCGTCTTGGAAGATACGTCTACTTAGTCCCGGGAATCTACGTCTACGTCATCTAATAAGGCTACGTATCTAAAGACCAAGAAACTATATTATATTAGTATCCGATCAAAAGATGGCACGTGGCATAACCAACACGCGACACGTCGTTGGGAAGCAACACGTGGTCCAATCCCGACGCGACGCCACACGTGGCACGATGAGGGCCATTAACCTCCTCTCATATAAATAGGAGATGAAACTCATTCATTAGGTAACTAATTTCTACTACAATTCTCTCTGGCACACTATCTCTTGCTTGCTCTAACTATAGCATCGGAGGGTGTTAGGCTGGTACGTACCACACTAGTGCTCTCTTTGTTTCCTGTGCAGGTACACACAGTGCTCGTCATCTACTCAGCACATCGCCTACGCAACACTTCCAGTGCAGCGCACGACCTCCGACTCATCCCATCTTCTAAGTTCGTTGCTTACGTGGAAGCTCTCCATTTTTAAGCAACAACATAATATAATGTTGAATTATTGTTTGGTTGAGGATTTGTACAAACTAAAATTTGGATTTCTAACTCAAATATTACCTAAATTTTAAATTTGGTACTTTATATAAAGAGTCATTAATCCTCTGATTTATTACTAACATAACCATTCATTCAAAACTACATTAAATTATATGTAACCACCTGTTTTGGCTATCTATGTAATTACATTTTAAAAAATTACGGAGCTCTTAATGTGACTAGGTTTTTCACACGTGCCATGCACGTGAGGCACGCGGCTTGTCCTCACATTTTATTAGATAACGTCAATATTATTATGAAGGTATTTTTTAAACTAATATTTTAAAAATTCAAATTTCATAATAAAATGGAAGAAATTATCTTAACCCATTTACAATAGAAAAATTTGTATAGTAAAAAAAGAAAGGAGAGGGGGGAACTTTAAAGGACCACAATAGTGAATAGAAGCCAATTTATTTTGATTCTTTAAGATGCAAAAAACATAAATTGCATGATTTTGTATCATCTTTATTACGCATGGATGATGGATACATGTAGATGACTAAAGATTGATAAAACAAAAGCTAAAAATATATATATTTATACACCTATCATTTTCTTTCTTTGAATTTATAAAACATTTTGAATGTGTCGTGATACACCTTTTTGTGGCTTATTTCTAAAATTAGTTAAAATCAATAAAGTCGCCTCCAACCAATATCGCCTCCCTTTTAAAAGTCAAGCTTTAGAAGATGTTTTTGAGAATTTATACAAAGGAAGCATAACTTAAAAGAGAAAGAAAATCAATAAGAATATTGAATAAGGAATTAAAGATGAATATGCAATTAAGAATATATGAAAAGTGAGAATGTTAGGAAACTTTAATGAAATACAAATTTGAAGCTTAGTAAGTTTCTATTTCTATTTAACTAAACAAATAATCTGTTTGCAGGAATAAAATAAATATATAAAAAATACTCTGATCAAACTAAAATGAAAGCTAACAAAGTTCAATTGAATTGAAAATTGAAAAAGCCAAAAGAAAATTAAGCTGTGTACATCAGACCGGCCCACTTGAGTCCAAACCCATCCAGATCGCAGCCTGGAGTAGCTAATCTTCTTTAGGCCGTTAAAAGATCCATTAAGCCTAGTCCAGCACTAACCCATTCATGAAGCCCACGATCAAGAGACTATAAAGGTTCACTTGACATGTCAAATCAAGTAAGTTCACACATTTCAAAAACCCTAATACTATCTTTTGGCGCAAGCTACTTCTCACCTACCACCACCTAACTTGATTGTCAAAGGGTCCTTGGCCGGTACCACACCGGTGCCCTTTTGATTGCAAGTTCGTTTTGTCTCAGGTAGCTACGCCGTAGAGAACCTAGCACGTGACGGGACATGCTTAACCGTGTGAGGAGGAATCCATCCAAGAAATATCCTACACAATTATTAAAAGAGAAAATATTGGGGTTGAGAAAAAGATTCTTGGAGGGTTGAAGGATTTGGGATGTCTTTATTGTTAGGAATGGTGTCCTAGAACTTGTAATTATTTAATAATAATAATTTATTAAAAATAAATTAAATAAATAAACATAAGTTCTTTATATTATCTAGATTGATTCAATTAACGATATTAGGAATATATGGAAATATATAAATATCAAACATTCAAATAGTAAACCATAAGTTACTCTTATGAAATCACGACTTAGTATGTGAGTCATACGAGAGGATTAAAGTCGAGATGAGTAACTTAAACGTGTCTACAGTAAACGGATAACGTTTGGGAACCTTATCCTGGTAACACTATTGATAGCTTCGCATTTTGTTTATAGACAAATGATCGAATCCTGATCATTCATGTGGGAGACATGAAATGGAAGTATCATATGCAATGTTGATTGTATAAGACAGGACCACGATGTTCGATCAAATTTCTCATTAGTACCGGTTTAGGAGAAATAATCGAATATCAAACTAAGTTTATCAACCGTGATAGATCTCAATCCCGAGTGAAATGCGGACTCCTATTTGTGGAGTTATGTTCTTTGATTCACATAGTTGAGAGCGATCTGTAAGAACGCTCAATACACTCCTGTTTTGGGAACATGACTAGATAAGTAGCTGGGAACTCATTTTCACGAGATGGAATTCATAACTTTCCTATAAATTAACGGTATCGGTCCGATACCTAAACATTTTAGGAACTTTAGGAAACTCCTCGATGTCCTGATTCGAGACATGAACAAGTGACGTCACGACTTCTATTGATCACGAGTATCTTATCTCTAGTTCGACTAAAGATAAAGTTCATTAGAGAATCAATGGGAACACAAGGATAAAGCGGTAATTACAGGGGCAAAACGGTAAATTTATCCGCCTGTAATTATGAGGGTTCCACGTGAAGGATAATATCACAGATATAAATAAAAGATAAACTAAATGGACATAACTCATCTATAGTGAGGGGAGTTCAGCTATGAATCTATAGTGGAATTATTCATAGTTAGATAATAAGTAATTAATCGATTATGTGTTAATCACTTAATTGACTAATTATTAAGCCCATGATCTATAGGTCCATCGGTCCCTATGCTAGCCCAAATATCGTAGTCGCGAAACCAAGTAGAAGAAATGGAAATTTTAAGTAAAGTGAATTACTTAAAATAGGCAATATTAATTGTTTAAATATTGAGTATATTTAAACGGTAATTAATATAAACATTATTAATTGTTTAAATAATGAGTTTATTTAAACATGAAATTAATAATGAAATATTATTAATTAGATATTATTAATTATTTAAATATTGAGTATATTTAAATGGTAATTAATAATTTGAAATTAATTAACAATTATTAATTGTTTAAATAATAAATTTTATTTGAACGGAATTAATAATTAATAATTAATTAATTAATAATAAAATGTTATCAATAAAATTATTAATTAAATAATGAGTTTATTTAATGGAAATTAATAATTAAAATATTTATTATTAATTATTTAAATAATGAAAATTATTTAAATGGAAATTAATAATTAAATATAATTTGATAATATTTAGTCGGGAGAAAATATTAATATTATTAATTGTTTAAATAAAATATTTTATTTAAATGGTAATTAATAAATAAATTAATTAAGTTGGACTTATTAATTTAAGAGAGAGTTTCAAGCCCAATTGGATTAATGAACCCAATTGAAATTGGCCCAAAATAATTAATTAAATAAATTTGATTTATTAATTATTTATTATTAATTTTGGCCTTCATAGATAATTTGTAGGAGATAATTATTTGAATTATATCCTATAATAATTATATAGATTTATTTACCCAAGATAAATAAAATAAAGAAAAGAAAATAATCTCCTATTTATCTATGACATTTTCGAAATTGCAAGATAAAGGAAAGAGATAAATTTTTTTTTTTTTTTGTATTTATCTCTATAGATTAATCCTAATGGGATTAGGATTCCTATTTTTCTATAAATAGGAGGGTTGGGTCATTCATAAATCACACAATTCAATTCTTTGGAAATTGAAAAATCTCTCTTCCTCCTTTTCTCTCCCTTTGCCGATTTTGCTATTCAAAATTGGGAGGAAAAATATTTTTTTCTTCTTCCCAATTTCTTCTTAAGTTCGATCCCACAATCAGATTTCGTTTGATCGATCGGGATATAGCATAGAAGATCCGGTGTTGCTAAGGATTTGATGTTGTAAAGAAACCTCCAACCGATTCTCCATTAATTACTCAATGTAAGTAAACCGGTTTTAATTTTCGAAAATAAAGCATGAATCTACATGTTTTTATCACAAATTGCATGATATTAATAGATCCCAAATTAAGTGTTAATTTGTGTTACTAAATAAATTCCGCTAATTTAGTAAATCATCCCTTTATTTATAGGAATTTCGGTGATAATATGGACGGAGGAGTTTGCCTTTGGAACGTCTTTATATTTTCAGTTACATTGGTTTCATTAACTATCATTATTAATGATTATATTATTTTGTCAATAAGTTACAAATATGATATAAATTTATAGAAATCTGGCTTTAATGTGTGGTGGTAACGTTTTTTATTCTTTTGAAATTCTATTAACTGGTCATTTTTATATGGCTCATTGATTGACATTATTGCAATATGTGTTTTTTTCTTTCTTTTTTGTACATTTGAAAATCCATTACCCGCGTTTTGACAATAAAATATTAAGTAAAAAAATATATTACGTCGTTCTTCTATTTAGTATTTATTTTATTTTATAAGTTTATAACCATTGTTTTAATTTTGTATTTAAATTATTTATACTTACACTTTTTAAGAAAAATGTAATCAAGAAACTACTTTTTTATTTTAATTTATTTGTTCATATTTTTAAATTTAAATTTAAAATTAATTATTTAAATTATATAACATATGCGAGTCTCCTCTCTCATGAATGTATTATCTTCCTCCATCTAAAAACACAAACTCTCTAATTTTTAATTATTTAGATTGTTAAAAGTGTAGTTATGAAAATTAGTTACCCATTTTTCTTCAACTGCCCATTGGACAGTGTGGCCCACTAATTAAATGGGCCGTTAATTTAGTTTGGGCCATGGGCTATATTTGAGGCCCAAGTCAAGCTATTTCTTCTCCCTTCTACCCATAGACTATATAAACTGCGATTGCCTTTTCTTTTTTTATTTTTGGCGGCAACGGATCCCTTCCTCCGTCTATTCCACCACTAGCCGGCGCCGGCGAAACTATTGGTCTCGTTGATCTATATCGTTAGTAGCTTATCAAGTTTGCGTGTTTTATTTTTCTAATCGCTTCTTAATTTTAAGTGTAAATCATATCGCAAAAAATTTGAGATTGATCATTAAACTGTGCATTTTGAATTTGTTTCTGTATTTTTTCGCCTCAAAATTGAATCTATCGGGCCAAGCATTATCGTCCGTGCTTTCTAGAAACAATTGACGTAAGGATATTTAGTACATTAGATTTATGGTGAAGGTGATTTGTCTGCATTGTTTGTATTAATTTGAACGATTGCAGAGAGATATTGTTTTTTTATAGAGATATTATATCAAATTGGGGAGTGGAGACTCGAAACTTCGATCTTGTTGAAAAGATTAATGACGTCTAACTAGTTGAGTTATGTTTAGGTTGGTAGAGATAGTGAAAATAAAGCGTAAATGAGAAGTTAGGTTTGTCTATGTTGTTATGCATTGGAATAGCGATGATTATTTTTTTAGGAGAATTTGGAAGCTTATTATCATTGTAAATAATTCCTTTGTTTTCTATAGAAACTTCGGCTAAAAAACCTCGGCCATGTAGACTTTTGAATATGGAAGCTTATGATTATTATTATATAATTTTGGGGTTTAAATCTCATTTTGGTAATCAATTTTTTTTTAAATGTTTTATTCTAGTTCCTTGACTTTGAATAAGAATCCATTGTGGTTATTGATGTTAAATTTATCCGGTGTATTTAACTGAAAATCTTAATTGGCACCACATGTATTGTAGTATAAGTTTTAGAAACTAAGGGCGTAAGATTTTGATAGAATGCAAGACAGAAATTTAACTGGACCAGAATAGATGATTATGTAAGTTTAGGGACGGAAATAGTATTTGAAAATATAAGAACTAATATGAAATGAGTGTGAAAGTTCAGAGGAATTGAAACCTTATTAGTTATTACTGTGTTTTCCATTTCCGTCGTGTCCTTCTGATTTGTTTTTGGTTGGGCTTATTTTTAACTTTAGAAGGTTGGATCTTTCTATAGAATCAGCCAACATGGTGTAGAGAATGAGAAATTGGATGTTGTAATTTCGGAAGGTTACTTGTAGTCATATTGTTAATTTTAGTGGTTTGAAAAGAAATTAAACTTTCATGATGGCTTTTTATTAAAATCCAGCTATCGTTGTCATTAATAAAACATTCAGCTATCATATTTGTGTTGCATTTTAATATGTTATTTTTTCAGATGAAGACTGCTGATGCATTATTGAGTATGTTCTGCAAATCTAAGGATAAGACTTCTTTGACTGATGATGAATCGGACGACCTTGGTGATATTTCTGATAGTGAGGTTTGCTACTTAGTCGCATTGCTCTAGCCTTTGATTTCTTAAATTTATATTCGTGTTGGGCTGTTGGCGTGGTATCCTGACTATTTTTTTCACCGATTATAGGTGAAATTTTACCTTAATAATGAGAGAGAATCACATTACAAGAAAATTATTTGGAAAAAAATTAACAAAGAGTATCTTCAGGTTATTATTCTTCTCGCCCCTCCCGACCCTTCTATTGTTCTTCCCCCTCTCTCTCTTGAAGTTTTTTATTTTTCACTTACGAATTACATAGAAAAAAATGTGTTTCCTTTTACTCACGATTGAAATTCCAATGAAATGCTATGCGTGGTTCCCAGGAACAAGCGTTTAAGAAACAATGTGGTGGAGACGCAACTGTCATTAAAAAGTCAAAAAAGGTATTTAACTAGTTCTATTTAATGTTAATACAAAGTTTCTTATCCAAACAAAAAATGTTGGATAGGAAGTTGGCATCTTTACTTTTTGTAGCATGATTTATGTATTCTGGTATTGTTGGAAAGCAGAGGAAACGGCAAAAAGAAGCTGCAAAGACTAACCCAGCTCAAGCAGATACAGAAGGCACACGTGAAATGCTAACGAAGAAGGTACGTCAGCCAAATAGAATGGAGAATGAGTAGTTCTTGACTTTGTGATTTATCTTTTTGAATTTGCTTTATCCTCAATTCTCTTAACTTTGCATTGTTAGTTGTATTAGTCTTCCAATTCACACGGAATCTTTAACTTTGTTGATTCCATTTATAATTTTATTACATCGGTAGTCTTGTGCACCCAACATAAATACAATTCATTTCTATGAGATCTTTTATTGATCTGGATTAATACAAGATTAATTTACTCTCGATTAAATCTTTTATTGATATTTCTTGCAAAGTTACTCTTGATTGCTTGGTTTTTGTTACATTGATTTACCCATTGACTTATTTTCACACAATTGTTCTCCACAGAGGCTCAGTTCAAAAATAAACTTCGATGTGTTGGACGAACTCTTCCCCAACAGTGTATGTATTTCTATATTTTTCTTTTCTTGTTTTTGTAATATTATTTTCTGCTTGGTATCTGAATATTCCAAGGTGTAATTGGATGGTTTGTATGGATATCTATATTCATTGCCAATGATGGGGGTCAAAAGAGAAGACATATTTTTGAACTTCCGACTATTTTGATTACTACATATACACACAATTGTAACTGGCTAATGATTTGTTTGCAGCCTGCAACTGGTTCAAATAAAAAGCCCGGAGCTTCGAGTAGTGAGGAGAATAGTTTAACTAGCCAAAGCCATTGTAGGAACCAGCTTGGAGAAGACCTCGAACTCGAAGAGAATTATTCTGATACAGTGTTGGAAGAGGATGATGACATAGAACATGAAGATCACACAGAAACTTATGGTGATGAATATTGCAACTTTGAAAATGAAGAAGAGTATGGCTACAATTACGACAATTACGATGATGATGATGGATATTAGTTGATTGGTTTTTCTTCCCCGAAAATCTGTCGATTGCCCGAGGCCACGAGAAGGATCCTGTTAATGGTAATGATTTCATGAAAGAGCCATGCATTAGAAAAAAGAATACTTGAAGAGATAGGCTTTCATCACACAACGAGATCGAGCAAAGAAGGTGGCTAGAAAGGGGAGGAACAATGGGAGAGTTTTTTGATTGCGTACCAATTTTGTCTCAATAATTTTTATTTTTTTTATACAAAGTGTCGGGTAGGGTTTGAACCACACTCTTGAATGTAAAACTACATGTCTTAACCAATGAATTATGCCCAGGTTTGCCTCAATATTATTTATTTGAGTCATATGAGGATAAAGAATGCAAAACGGGCAGTTGTGAATTATTTTTCTCTTTATTTTCTTCTAATTTCGTTAAATGAAACAGTTAAACTTAAAAAATTTAAAAATAATGAGAAAAAAGCAAATACCACCCTTGAATTATACAGGTTGTGACAAATACTCATGAACTATTTTTTGTTTAAGTAAATACCTCTAAATTATATAATTTGTGATAAATACCTTCAATATATTCACTTAAACAAATATCTTTAAATTATGTGAGTTGTGATAAATGGCCACTCAAACTATTTTATTTGAGCAAATAACTCTAAAACTTTAATAAGTGTTTTACTTGTTTAATAATTGGTGAGACTATTTGTCAGGGGAAAATTTATAAAAAAAAGAGAAAAGAAAGATAGTTCGAGGGTTTTTAAAGTATTATTATGTTTGAGTAAATATTAAATACCTCCAAAACTTTAATAAGTGTTTTACCCGTTTAATAGTTCGAGAGGCCGGGGAGTATAAACTTAAAAAAATAGTTTAGGGGGGTGTTCGTCACAACCTGAAATATTCTATCATTGTGGTTCATTTATTAAACGGGCTGACTCAGACCGTATTGGTTATATTGAATGCCACGTGTTGAGCGTATGATTAGTAAAACAATGTGAGATTAAAAAAATCAACGGACCACATTCTAAGCCAGTCGATGTTTGGTTCTCTTCGCTTCTGGTTAAAGTTGAAAAGTGAAGAATTTGTCGCGGGCTTTGCCTGATCCTTCAACCAACGGTTTCTCTCTGAGAAATTAGAGAAACCGGACTCGAAATTTGATTTCTTGCTCAATCATGGCCTCGGGTACGACAATTCTAGATTCTCTGTATCTGGACTGGACGCTTTTTCCCGATCGAGTTCGTAATCGATTGAATTTTCCAGATTTCGTCTTTATCAAATTATCTGCTCTCTCTGTCAATTTTCTGATTAGTTAGGTCTATAAGCGTTTCAATTAACAAATTTGAACTTGAAATGAAATACTAATTAGGCATATTTTTGCCTTAGATGATTTTGTTCGTCGTAACGTAGAAACTGAAATTGGTTTTTATGTGTGTCTGTATCTTAAACTTTTATTGTAAACACTTGCAGATTTTGCATTCAAGGTTCCGGCTGAACTTGAATCAGCTTTGCGGTTGAAGGCTGTTCAGTACTTCATTACAAAAAGGCCGTGGCTGGGTACGTCCACCCGTCGTCACTCCCGATTTTGCACCATTGTTCTTTGAAATGTAACTTAGTTCGTTGAATTGTAGATTTTTATATGTTCTTATTGTTTTCAGGTGTTCTATTTCAGATCTCTATGGGGTCAATGTTAGACCCGTTGCACCAGTTGGAAGTTCCAGTAGAGAGCCGTTTGTTGATCCGGCATTACTTCATCGTAGCTTGCCTGATGAGTTACTCTTTGAGGTAAGATTCTCAGTGGGGGTTTAACACCTTATTTCAAACTTTTTTCTTTATTCCAAATTCTAATGGAATAGGGACTATAATTCTTTTTTATTTATAGGTCTTTGCCAGAATGGCTCCTTTTGACTTGGGAAAGGCATCTTGTGTTTGTCGTAAATGGAGATACACTATTCGTAATCCTGTATTCTGGCGCAATGCTTGCTTAAAGGCTTGGCAGGTGAAGTTATAGTATGTTTGTCAATGAAACTTGCTACATATATTTCATTTAAATATGGAAATCTTACTTGGTTCTTTTTTACACAGCTTTCTGGAGTGGTTGAAAATTACAAGATTTTGCAGTCCAGATATGATGGTTCATGGAGAAAAATGTGGCTTCTAAGACCAAGGATCCGCACTGATGGTGAGAATCAACAAATTTATGGATTCTTATGTATTGATTTTTAGCATGTGGTTTCTTACCTCCATGGTGGTATGGTCCTCAAATTTTAAAATAATATCCATCGTACTTGGCTTAATCAGTGTTGTAATCATTTCATAATTTTGATAGCTGATAGACCTCTTCCTGATAAATTACGGTATATTTGTAACTTCCCTATAGAGATTCCATAAGGTTCATTTAGAGGTGTTTGACACGATTAATTTTTTTTTCATGATTTGTGTTAATATATTGTTTGACTGTTTTTCGTCACTTGTCTCAGTTTGGTTTTGTACTTTTGAAATTTTCATTTTAGTTTATGCTTTTCCTCAAAGACTAAATAAAAAATAAAGCAAAATTACTTTGTATTTTTTTCCATTGATCAATGAAAGTTTATCTTTCTATCAAAAAAAAAAAATTTTAGTTTATGCTTTTGATTAAATCTTACCAAATTTTAATGTCATTGGTGATTGGTATTAATTTTGACGGAAGTTGATTTGAACCCATTTACCACCCATAAAATTATGTGGACTTAATGACATCAATTTTTCCGTTGAAATTACCAAAATACACTAGTGTTATGGACTATTGGTAATATTTAACTAAAATTATTTTTTTTACAAGTGTAAGGACCAAATTGACTCAAGTGAGGAAGTATATGAATGAAACATATTTTTGAGCCTTTATTGCTTTATCATTAAATTCGTAATTGGTCATATAAATATTTGATCTGTACCTGTGGACAATGACTGACATAAGCTCAAAGTAATTTATAATTATGATCTTCAGGTCTTTATGTCAGTAGGAATACTTATATCCGTGTCGGGGTTGCTGAATGGAAAGTTACTAATCCAGTTCACCTGGTATGTATGCCTCTCTCTCTCTCACTTTGAACAATGAAGATTTTTTTAAACACAATTTAAGTTTCCTGTGCAAAAAATTTTTTAGGAGGTTTAATCTTATACCTTGGATATAAGGGGCTACCCTTTGTAATTTTTTCAACAGAACTGGTTATTCTGCAGGCCTTAATTACAAACAATTACTTGCTGGAGCAGATGTTTGTGGAATAAAAATGCGACGAACTACTAAATAGCATTTTTTTGGTCAATACTGAGCAGAATTTAATTTTTCCCCATTTTTAAAGCAAACCTGCGCCAAGAGTGATTGTATTGTGTTTGCCTAGCCTTAGGTTTTCTTTCCGTTTCCTTGTTATTGATTGGACCATGCATTTTAGTATTATTATTTATTCACTTGTACTTTAAAGGTGTGTGTGAGTATAGTATAGGAGATGGGAAGACCCTATTAAGATTAATCACAATCTTGTAGTTATTCATTCTTCTGGTGTATTGTTGTCAGACCAACATTTTATTTTTCATGTTCTTTTTTCTATGTTTAACTGTGGCCCTTTCCTCTACTTCTGCAGGTCTGCTACTTCCGTTACATTAGATTTTTTCCTTCAGGACGGTTTCTTTACAAGGTACCTATGTTGCTATTTATTTTTGTTTCGAATTGGTCTAGGGCTCTGCTCTACCTTGGAAAATCATACAGTTACTTCACAGATTGAACTCCCGTTTCATTTTTCCATTAAATTAACTGGTCAATTTGGTTTTCTATGGAACATGTATTTTGGATTTAATAATCAGAGGTTATCTTTTTAAATAAAACTTATTTGTGTTCTTTACCTAATTGTTGCCATTTGTATTTTTAATCTCAACCTCCAGAATTCTTCTCATAAGATCAAGGATGTAGTGAAGAGCATGAACTTTCGTGCATTAAAGACAGACTGTGTTTTTGGTGGACACTATACATTGTCAGATGACAAGGTAAATTATATTCTTTCTTCAGATTTTAACTGGTTATTGACCTTTTTCATAGTTGCATTGGCAGAAAAAAATGTTTGGCTCTAAAGGTTTTGCTTTAACAATGTAGTTTTTAGTGCATACCTCTTCCTTCTTTCTGGTTTGTGCATCCAGAATTAATGGTCATATCCCTACAGGTTGAAGCAGCTGTTCTGTACCCTGGCATGCGTCCTACTGTGCTCAGAATCCGCTTGAGGTATGGTTTAGGCTAGCCTGATTTTAAATTTTCTTTTAATGTTAAGATGCATAACTGAGGTTTTAGGTCATCAGGATCTACATGTTGCCCCCTCTAACAACCAATGAATGTAACACCTCTTGCCTTTTCCTATGATTGTAGTCTAACATCTTCAGTTGTTCTGATTCATAAAAAAAATGTCTTGATGCATGCTGACTAATGAAGGACTTGCCTTCTTTTGAAGTCATTTCTGATAGATTTCAATGATTATTGCAGCTCCTTGATTTTTTATGGCTGCTCATTTCAGTTAGGGATACAAGTTGTTCTTTTTTAAATATACTTAGTCCATTAGTTGATTGAAAATGCACATCCTGTGTTTAAATCCCTTGCCCCCAGTTGTACGGTACTTTGTTAATACAAAGGAATAACGGTTTATTTTATATTAGATAAAGAATTGTCAAGTATAGTGATTGTTCTCCAATCATTGGTCATATCATCATCAACAACTTCTTCTCTATTGGCTCTTGCATATGTCCATTATTTTTTTGCACTAATTACTAACCGTCATATGGATGATCATGGCGAGCCAACTATGAGTTGAGTTACCACGTCAAATTAAATTTGTTCATGATCAATGTGAGCTGCCTATGCAGTCTGTCATCCAGTGTATCTTTCATGGATATTTAAAGAAGTTTCTGTTGTAATATTTCGTAATTTCTTTTTGGATTCTAGAAAAAATTTAGTATTTTTTTTGTTAGTTTTATACATATACGGATACTTCACTGCAACAATATTTCCATGTGTCTTATGGATGTAACTGAATATGAAATAAACTAAAATTAATGCACATAGCATGTATTGATATTATAACCTACAGCAGTCAACTGAAATTTTCTTACATTTATTTGCCTTATAAATAGGTTAAGAGGAACATCGGTGGGCGCTAATAACCGTATGGATCTATTGTCCCTTGTTACCAGCGGTGTGGGTAGTAATGAGGTAAGTGATCCTGAAGAAGACATCCTTGGTCTAGTGGAAGGGTGGCGGGATGATGAAACGCACGATCCAGATGTGCCTGCAGTTTCACACAAGCGTGGTCTGACACCTTTTATATTTGTCCCATTTGAAGAGGTAAATAGCATATAATTTGACTGCACTAATTTTAACATAATTTAGGGACGCCAATATGCATTGAAGTCGGGAAGATGCATGGAATAGGGTAGAATATCCTCACCAAAAATTATAAATAATTTGAATACTAATTTGGTAATGTAGTTAATTTTTGAACCTTTTGATTTAAGATAAAATGTGTACTAATGACCTTAAAGATAAGATGTTCAGCAAAATGAATTAGTTGGAAATGGAAGTTGAACGTGTTAGCAGTATGTGAGCCTTTTTTTGAAATGGAAATTTTTAACACGGATTATCGTCTTCTGTTTGTTAGAAATGCACATGCAAAGTTGCACTCTAGAAGTAATATAACAATTTACAACTTCAATTTTATTAATATAATAGTATCAGCTTTTCTTAAGTAAGCATCACTAAATTTCTTTCTAATATATCCTCCAGTTATAATTAATGTCTCCTTAATATTTTTGTACATTTTCACTGGCTTAGGTGGAGACATCAGTTCTGAACTTGCCTGTGGAGAAGATGGATTTTTTTGTACCTGGCTGATGCAACAACCATACTACATCTTCCTGTATATATCTATTCGACTGCTAACGTTATTTTTTTTTGTTTCCTCGGTCACTTTACATGCTTGCATATAAATACTGAAAAATGGAGCATGAAATTTAAAATGCCTGCTGGGAAATGTGTCGGTTTGTGTTTCCTCTTGGTTTGGTTTGTATTTCAGCCTGATGTATCAAACATGGTTTTTTTGAAATTTGGTGATCAACTTTTATGTGAATTGTTGTGAACTGATCGGGCAAACTAAGGAATATTATATAACGGCTGCTTGAAGGCCACTTATTAATAAAGATATTGTACAATCAAATTGGATGTATTTTATATTAAGAAAATTTTACTTTATTTGAAATCTTATAATGACACCATTTGATTGATTGATTCTGCTTTTCAATGTCCACACAAATGTCGTATATATTCTTCTTTCAAAATGTTTTCAAATCTATAATACGCATTGAAAAATGAGCTTGAATAAAAAGTTGCCCTCCATTCCATGGAAGTACTCTGATTCCTGATGAATAAACTGTTTTTCATTTTTTACAAAGTGACTTCACAGTTGGGAGATTCGATTGCGATGAATACTTCAAACCAACTTCTCTGTAGAACCAAATGAACGAGCAAACAACAAAATTTCATTTCACTATGAAACCAATTTCTCAGAAGCAGACTACCATTGACTGGATGGATAGATCATTTCACAGACATAGTAATAAATAATATATGAAGCTGTAGGAAATTTACAAAGAAACCTACGAAGTAGGTCAACTTTCTATTTTATTGACATAACAAGTTGCTTACGTGTTAGATTTTTTATCTTCATGGTACAAAAGATCATTCCAAGCTTGATTCCTCGGAAGAAAAGTGTCCTGACACACAAAAAGACATTTCACTTTAAAAAAAATTGCACGGTAGCCACGGCGATTAGCTGAAGAAGAAGCATAACTAAAAGGGTGCACATGAAAATGAATTGAAAAGATGACTCTTATGAGACCATTGCACAAAGAAAAGAGATAACAGGGTTGCAAACCAGCCATATGTTTAAGGGAAACACCCTAGTTGACCAAACCCTCTCCCTCTCTCTGTCTCTCCAACAAAACAGAGCATGTCGATAACAAAAACAGAATAAATGAACAACAGAGTTTTAAATCTACGCATGTCTAAGAACGAAAGTCGGACATTGGAAATATTCAAGCCTCTATACCTTCCTCCCTGGGAGACCACAAAACAGAGCTTATTCATTATTGTCAACCACAAAAAAAAAAAAGAGAGAGAGAGTAAAAGGACAAAAAGTTTCAAAACTGTGGATGACTTGAGATGAAAGTGATAACATGGAAAACATCACTTACGAACTTTGACGGTCCTTGTCCTTCTGTAATTCTTGTTAACTAAAAGAAGGGGCAGGGCAACGGTATTCAAATCCATTCTACCACTAAAAGAGATGGTGAGCAAGCTCTCTAATTGGTTTGAATCAAAAGGAATAATAGTTATAAAATATTTTAGCAAGAGTTTACCAATTACCATCAAGAAACTAAGAAGAAAATGATCTCCTGATAGCCTGAGAACTCATGCACCTAGCTAGTGTTGCTTATCTCAAAATGAGGAGACAAATGAGGATTTGAACATCTCAAAATTTCAGAGGAAATTCCTATACCAAATACGAAGAGAAGGATCAGTCACTCAACCTCAATTTCTACAAAAGGTATGATCACGACTACAAACCCAAAATTCAGGTTGCTCCGTTTCTAAATGAGCTTAAGGATTGAGGTAAATTTGGGATTCCATTGTATACTCAAGTTCAGTCTTCATAGAGTCAGAGTGTTACGAAACGAGGATCACAAACCAATCTCGCAATTCCCTCCACAGTGTTTGATACTTCTCGATATCTTAACAGTAGAGCAACCAACTATATCACAATAAACTTGAATAATCTTACAGTTAGCAGGCAAAAGGGAAAGCTTATTATAGTCAACGACTCTACAATAATCTATCACACTTTTTCTCTATAGCTCCAAAAAAATTAACCGTATTCCTTCTATGCAAGCAAGCATTCAAATCACTTAAGAAGCAACTCTCCTGATAAACGATTCAAGCAGCCATAACCCCAAATGAGCAAAATTAACCAACACAGATTCAATAACACTACCCAGAAATAAAAACGAAAACTTTATGAGATTGAGACAATAAAAGACCAACAAATTCGTCGGATTTAATTTGAACACTAGAGAAGAAACCCAGCAAATTAAAGAGAGGGAAAGAAAACTCACAGAAATGTAAGAACATGACGGAATCACAGAAATGGAATTCGTCTTGGCGTGATTGAAGGCAGCAACGCAAAGGTGAGAAGCCAAACCTAACCCTCTCTTTGATGAGGGGACGAAGGTGTGAATCATATCCATGACTTTACCTTCATTTTTCAATACGTATTGAAGGTAAGCCTTCTTGTCTTCTGTTTCAAACCTTCCTCGAGCTTCATTCCAAACTATCGTTGGAGCCTCGGTTATGGCTCCTGCTCCAGTATTCGGGTTTCTGATCTCCATTTCTGGAGATTAGAGAATAAGGGCTTTACGTTTTTATGGCCGAAAAAAATTCTCAGCGACGCCGAGTCAATCGATTCAGATTCCCCCGTTATGTATCATATTCATGATAGAGTCGGATCTTGCCACGATTCCCTCGCCATTTCTGGAGATTAAATCCTTTAGTTTAAACGGTGTTTGAATGGGCATGAGAATTACACTGTGAATTTTGGATTTTTTTTTTTTTTTGTGTGTGGCTGCACTCGAGTTAGTTGATGGCACCTCAATTAATCTCAATACACAGCCAAATAATTTTATAACAGTTGGTCTAAAAATTCATATGATAATATTTTAGGTGACCGTATAATAAATTTGAATTTATGACCTCAAATCTAAGGTCTTTGGTTGAGCGTTTGAACTTTTATAAATTATATTTAGATGTGGTGAAGAACTGAGTTTAAAAAATATTAGTTTGTATAATATATATATAGATAGATAGTTAAATTTGTGTTTTAAAAGAATTAATTTGTAATTAGTAAATACTAAACGCCTAGGGAATCCAGATGTTCGACATCTTTAGATATCCAGGAATCTAGATGCCTGAGAATCAAGATTGATGTGTTTCTTTGTTAGGAAAAATTTATTGCAATTTTATGAGAATTTCTAGAAATATTTAGATTTTCACATTTATTTGACATAATTTGTCATATGAGTGTACTATATATAGGTATAATTTTTTAATATTACTCTTCAATTAAAAATAATCATTTAATATAATATAGACATGTACTTAAATTACTTTATACTATTTCATATTAATTTAACTATTTTCTGTAGACTAATTTTATTTATAAAATATTAATATAGTGATGTGTTATATTTTTGTTAGTATATTATTCACCATTTTTAGTTTAAATATCATTAAAGATATATTAATTTTAATGAGAATTTAAATTTAATTTATTTTATATATATTATTAATTTACATAACATTTTGTATACCCGTTGTATTTTGTAATATATTAAGATATTAACATTTAAATTGATATATCATTTTGTAGTATTTAGTTTAAATATTAATCAAGATTGATGTGATAATGGCTTAGGAGTAGGATTTACTTTGCGCCCTTATATGTTGTATTAAGAAGATTGTGAGATCCACAATTCAAAAGTAAAAAAGTCGTTCTCTGCAAGACATTGCAACGAGAAATTATTGAATTCATCTTCTTCTTTTTTTGGATTTTGTAATTACTAATTTCAAAAGAGGTGATGAGAGAGAAGAAATATAGTGGTGATGAGAAAGAATAGGAGAGGAATAAGAAACAAGCAAAGAACGTGTGTGAAAATTGGGGATGAACATGTACCTTCACCCTAATGATCGATGAACTGAATTTTGTACTTAAAATTACTCATTCAAAGCCTAGGTCGTGGAAAGAATCGTTCAAATATATATATATGTAAGGTATTACCATAATATATATAGAAATGATAAGAATCCTACACAAAAAAGGCGAGAGAGGCATGGAAAGATTGTCAAATATTTGATAATTTCAAGGGGGAAATAAGGAAGAAAAAAACTTGTTCACATTTTGGAGGAATAGAAAGAATACTGCACAAAAGGGCAATAAAAACATGGAGGTGTTTGTCATATATCTGATCATCACCATTACTCAAATATATTTGGTTCAGCTCAATATTAAGAGAAGTAACATGACAACAAGATCTCAATAAAACATTTGAACGATAAATATGAAGATGATGAATCAATTTGGCCTCCTTTAATCAGCGCGAGATTGACCAGCCCTAGATGAGAGTATGATACCAACAATAAGACCGTAGAGGGCAAGTGCTTCCGCAAAGATGAGGATGAGAATCATTCCAACAAAGAGCTTGGGCTGTTGTGCATTTGCCCTGGTAATCAACGGAATAAAATGTGTGAGAAAGATCAAGAATTCAATTTGGCTAGTTCGTAGTAAATTGGAAAAGAAAAAAAGACTAAATCATGCAATGTGTCAGCATTAATTAATACTAAACAACAAAATGCAGATGGAAGAGAAGCAACGAAAAACCCAAGAAACTTAAGGATGGAAGAAGATTTGGCAGTTCAAAGTATGTTCTATTCTAACCAATATGTGTCAACAACATAGATATAGAGAACTCAATCAGTTACTACAATCTGATGTATAAGCATTCAAAGAGATGCTCTTCAAGTAAAGTTCAGTGAATTCAACAAGTTGAAATCTCGTATCCAAAAAATGAGAAAGAAGTTTATTAATTCTTGTGAACTACAGAGAAAATGGTAAAGTGGCCTGTGAATTAAAACATTTCTGTGATGATTAATCACAGATTGAACAAAACCTTTTACCTTAGACATGTAGAGAAATAATCTTCTTACATATCAAAATTAAAACCTGTACTGCTGCAAATGTGACGATCATTCCTAACTTCTAGAATTTTCACAACATTCAATGCCAAGTGCAAGACATTTGACACTAGATGTAACAAGTATCCACTTTACAAAACAACCACGAGGGCTAAAATATGAGCATTATGAGATTACAAAATCCTAAATTTAACAGAGGTAACCGTATTATAATATTAAATTATTAATCCAAAGTTCACAAAAGCTAAATGTGATAGAGAATGAATATTACCGAACACCAGCATCGCCAACAATCCCAATTGCCATTCCTGCAGAGAGACCAGCAAGTCCACAAGAAAGGCCAGAAGAAAGATGGGCATACCCATCAAACAAATAATAAGACTTTGCCTTTGGGTTAATTCCGGTACTGATAATAACAGCTATAATCAACCCATAGATACCCAACACTCCAGCCATAACAACAGGAACTATAGATTTCATGACAAGCTCAGGTCGCATAACCCCCATGGAGGCGACTCCAACACCACTCTTTGCAGTCCCATAAGCTGCACCCATGCCTGTCAATAAAATCATTAGCTCCAATTAATTGGACAAAAAATAGTTTATAAATACAAGGAAAGGATAACTAATTTTGTTACAGAATTTCATTTATCATACCGAAACACATATTAACTCTGAATTCTAATATCAACTTTGTCAGAAGCGAAATCTAATTTCAAAGCTACCATTTTTCGTCAGAATAATAAACGTATCTATAAAAGATTCAAAATTGAGCCAATTATATCCCAGATTCATTCATCAATCAATTGAATCAGCGACCAAATCACAAAATTACTCCCTGTAATAATCCCTAGAGTCAATTGAAGAGATCTGATCGATCCATATCAAAAGTCAACCGGAAAATTAAAAAAAAAATGAAAATCAAGAGGGATAAAGATGAGAAATTTACAGGAGAAAACGAGAGCTGCAGCGGCTCCAAGGAAGCCGAAGAAGGGAGCAGTTTCATCGCCACTGAAAGCAGAAGACATTTTTTTTCTTGAACCTGTGAATAAAATTTATCGATGCGATCTGATCCTGATCTGTACGATTAGGGCAAATAAATCTAGGTTTGAATTTATGTGTGGAAGGGAAGAAGGAGAGAAATGAAGATGATTCGGGAAAGGGCAAAATGAAAACAATGGTTGAAGAACTATTGCTCGTGTCTGATTTGATTGATTAAGTGTAATTACTATTATGCCCTTTTACTTTTGTTGGGTATTCCGGAAAGTGATTGCGATCACGTTGCCCTTTTTGGCTTGTCGCAATTATTTGTTCGTGTTTTACTTTATGAGATGATTACGCTATGGTTTTTAAAATTACAAAATCACTTTTTTTTTAATTGGATTTAATTTTATGAATTTGAGACAGATATTTATTATATATCTATGTTGGGTTTTATTTATTTTCATTAAAAAAATTATGATAAATATGTGTGGATTGTATATTTTATATCTGGTTAACAATGTCTTATTCTATATATTACACAAATCTAATAATATTTTTTTTAAATTATTTCTAATGAAAAAAATAAGTATGTGATAAAAAAATATTAAAATTAACCAATGTAGGGATGTTATTTGTAAATCAAACAAACTATAACCATGTAATTTGTCATTATCTTTATTATTATTAGGACAAAATGCAAAAAACACCCGTATGGTTTTTGTCAAAGACAAACACACCTTTATAGTTTGAAAATGAATATTTATACCCCTATAGTTTCACAATTGTGTAAATGGACCCCTCCCCTCTACGTCATTGATTTTCTTTAGTCATAAGTTTTTCGTTTGAACTTTGATTTGAATGATTCAAGATGTTAAGGAATCATCGATGTGAAATAATCAGTGTATAAAATAGCTATCATCATCAAAATATTTGATCGGGTTAAAGTCGTAAATACTTTTATATATTGATGATTTAGAAATTTTTGGTGGCTACAGCGTAGAGCTCGAAACGAGGATTCCATTTCAAAATGAAGTTCAAACAAAAAAATTATGACTAAAAGAAAATCAACTACGTAGAAGAGAGAGGTCAATTTGCACAATTTTAAAACTATAGATGTATAAATATTCATCTTCAAACTAAAGAGGGTGAGTTTATTTTGGCCAAAATCACATGGTTCTTTTGCATTTTTCCCTCATTATTATTAGTAGTAAAAGGCGAATATAACGTTAAAGAGTTTGTAAACATATCTTTTTATTGTTTAAGTGTGTATATTTTATACTTTCAAATTAGAAAATTATGGCTTTATAAACTAACATTATCACATTATAAACTTATATAATTTGATTTAGAGTATTTATACGGTTTTTAGTTGGTTATTTAAGTTAATTAGAACTAGAAGGATAAAATGATCATTTAATTAGAAGATAATAATGTTTTAAAAATATTTTCACTAAATAACTTAAAACTTTTTTTCAAGATATGGAAAGGGGAGACTTAAATCTCAAATCTAATGAGATGGGAGTAGATATCAAAACAGTTGAACTATACTCATGTTTAAATTAATTATAATGTTAATTTTTTAAAAATAAAAAATAAAAACTTCCTCAAAAAACTATAAAATTGTTAATAATAACTCAAATGCTAAGGAAAAACTAGTATTTCTTCTTCTTCATGTAACTATGTTCCTAGACTTTGTGATTTTGTTGCTGATAGCCTACCTTTATCATTTTTATGGCTTTGCCCCCTCTAAAGAACTTTTGTAGTTGTTTAGGAATCATTTATATACATGTAAATATTTCAAAATATTTATGTATCTCTTATTGCTAGATTTTTTTTAGTGGATTTATTTTATAAAAGCCGTTTCCCTAAAATAAAAATAACAGAATAAAAATTGTCCAGCTGGGTGTGACATATTTCTTTTACTTTTTAAAAGTTGTCGTATTCTCGAGGATTTAATCTGTCACAAAGAAAAAAAAAATCAAATAATAATTTTATGAAAAAGGTCCTACCGGGATTCGAACCCAGGTCGCTGGATTCAAAGTCCAGAGTGCTCACCACTACACCATAGAACCTGTTTGATGAAATTATTCCATACATTATAGTTTTCTATAAACATTCACGCCCTCGATTTCATTTTAGATTTTTCAAAGATATCTTGCGGTTCCCCCCAATTTTCTCAATAAATTGATATTTTCTGTAAATGAAAAAAAAATAAAAAATAAAAATACACCGAGCATATAATAATTTCCCACACACTAACTTATATGGAATATTGTTTCTCTTCTATCAAATTTTAGATCCAATAATTACGAAGAAAGAGTCATATTGTAATAGTCCCATTCAATAATTTATCAATTTTTGAATTCTTTTTTTAACACCCATAATTTCACTCTTATGTGTTAGTGTTACGTTGATAAGTTTAGATTAACTTAGAATTTTCGTCTCTAAACTATATCATTTTATTAATTTCGTTTCAATACTTTAAAAAAAAGTTTCATTTTAATTATTATATTTGAGTTATATTATCAGTAGTTTATATTATTAGTGAGAATTTTATTATTTTGTATAAAGAAAAAAAATTCACTTGAACTCATTAACGTAACCTTATTTGTACTTATTAAATTTGAGTTAATATTCATTTTTTTTCTATCAAATTTACATACTATATTAATGGTATATGCTTTTGGGAATTAACTAAATTTAATCGATGAGCTTGAAACTTGGGTCTTGGCAGAAAGAAGTGGGATGGATTCTAAATGAAAACATAAAAATTAAAGATATATCTCCAAACTGTTTTTAAAATAACAATTGATAACAGTCTTTAAAAAATCATTGGTTAAATAAGTAAGTTATTGTTTTTTTCTCCAACTGGATTAATTACTTACTTCTTTGATTCTCTATATTTTTAATTTTTCACGAATTGATTCAATAAAACTCTTTGTTAAATAGGTTCCACGACACTTTTTTTTTCATTAACTTTTGAAAGTTTTTTTAGTTCACAAATTTTGTATAACATTTTGTTTCAATCTTAACCCGTTATCTTCGGGATTACTTGTTCATAAACTAATAACAATAAGGGATAAATGTAAAATATACCTCTGCATTTTGGTTTTTTCTCTTTTAAAATACCCCTACACTTTAGGAAAATTGCAAATCATACCCTTCAATCGATTAGTTTTAACGAAATTGAGATACATATATATTTTACTTATGTCATATATTATGATTTTATGAAAAAAAATTGACACACGTGTAGAATTTTATAGTAAACTCTTATGTTAATAAGATATAAAATCTATAAATCACACTCAAATATTCAATTTTTTCAAATTTTTAATGGTTTTGGAATATGTGGTATGCGTATAACATACATGTGTCAAAATTTTGTTAAAACTAATAGATTGAAGGGTGTGATTTATAATTTTCCTAAAGTGCACGATGTATTTTGTAATAATAACCACGATTGTAGTACCCTTAACCTTCACGGTTGACTTTCAAAAATCTTGTCATCATCAATTTTAATTTGATCATATTGGTACAAATATTAGAAGTTTATGAGACTTTTGACTTTTAAAATAAGCACTTAAATCATTTTGACTTTCACTCTCATTTTACGTCATTTTGTTTTCAAAATACATTTTTACCCTTAAACTTTAATATATTGAATACTCATATCTCTCATTTGTATTTTTTATCTCTCTCAAAACTTAACAATCTACCTCAACACTCTTTTCACATAATCTCTAGTAATCTTCAAGGTTTTGATTATTTTTATAAGGTAATACAAGTTATCCTTCTTTTCAAATATTTATTTTGAAAAAAAATAAAAATGACAGGTTGCATCGAAATTTAGTTTTTTTTTCCTGAAATTGGACATTTACCCCGAGATTTGCATGAGTTTTACCCCGAAAAAGTGTTAAAATAAGAATGTAGGTCAATAAACTTTAATTACCTATTTTAAAAGTAAAAAATCCCAAAAACCTAAATATGAGCTACATTATATTATCTACCACCTAATTATTTCTTCGAGTAAGATCCCATATAACTATCTAATTAAATCTCATCATATATACAAGATTGAAACATGCTACATAAAACTTAAAAAAAAAAAAAAAAAACTAACCTTAAAATTGAGGTACTAAAATAGGTAACAAACCCTATTATTATTAACATGAATGTGACATCAATTATGATATAGGATAAAAACATGGGTAAAAGTTTTCTATATCTATCAAATGTCTCGATCTAACTAAACTTAATAAATTTCCATTAAATAATGTTTCCGTTTAAATCATGGCGTGTCAGCTCCAACTTCAACTCCAATTCCAAAGATAATTAACTTCACAAAAAAACAGCAAAACAAAACCAAAAAAAAAAAAACTCATCTTTTTTCCCCATCGATTCTTTCAATTTCTCTTCTTCCAATTCTTCCCCTTAATCTTACCTAATTTCATCTTCGTTTTCGTAAATTTAGGCTTTTTTTTTTCTTCTCGAAGGTTAGATTCTGTTGCCATATTTGAAGTTTGAAGTTTGAAGCTTGATTGCGATCGGATTAATCTCGAAAATTGTTCGTTTGTAACAGAATTCATAATTGAATTTATTGTTTCAAGCAATTAGGTAGGAAAGGATTGAGCAAGCAGCTATTTACGACTTCGATTTCTCCAACTTTCAAATGAAGCAATCGCCGGTTGTGAGAGATGGCTACATCGACGAAATTCAGTATCAGTCATTTTCGTCTGCCTCTCACTTTTCTTCTTCTTCTTCTATTAGAGATGTTTATTACAGGTTTGATTTCTCTCTAGCTTTCTGTTTTACTGTGTGATGAGTTTTTAGCTCTGTGAATTATTGTGGTTTGAATTTTATTTCCCCTTCTTGTTCTGATCGGAGGGTGGGTGGAATTGTTTGATTTAAGAAATGGAAAGTAATGATTTTTTTTTTGTTTCATACCTTGATTGAATTGAGTTTGAATTGATTAGTATTCCTGAGATCGTGATTGCTTTCTGAGTATGCGGTGATCTTGATTGAGTTTGGTGTAAGCTTCTTTTGGTTGGGTTTCATATTCATTGTATGGTTTTAAGGTGAATTTAGCGGATTTGAGTGTGAACTGAAATTTAATGACGGTTCGTTGTTTTTTACTTTAAGAATTTTGATTGATGATATGTTGATTGAATTTTTGGGGATGTGAAAAATTGACATTTAGAGTTTTATCCGTTATGGAATATGTGAATTGTTAACAGCTGTAATAGAGGAAAGAAGATTGCTGGCTTGTCATTTCAACGTTCTGTCTAAGAAATTTTTGCAAGTGGCAGTAGTTATTAGCATAATTGAGAACTCTTTTTTATGATTCCTATTAACTCATTCAAATGAGTTACCTTACCTAGGATGTTATCTTATGAGTTATCCAAAACCAATTGTTGTTGTAAAATTAGATGGTTGTCCCATGAAATCAATCGAGGTGTGCTTATACTAGATCGTACATTCATGGTACAAGAATAAATCATTTAAACCAAACCGTAGGGGAAGGGGAAGGGGGAACCCATGTTAACATTTAATTGATGGATCATTGTATCAAGCTTGAACTTTTACCTACTGGTAAACTTCAGTCGTGGTAAAATGAATTCTGCGGTGTGCTAATTTTTGTGTGTATATATTGAAGTTGGTAAATCTGATCTTGAACACTAGTTAAAATTAAAGAACCAGTTGAACATAAGAATTATGAATTTGGAGTAATAAGAGGACAGATTTATGTTTAAAAATACCAGTGACTGTTAAAAAGATTGTCACTTGTAACCATGGCATGTGATGCTTGAGAATTCAGGATGCTCGAGATAAACTGAGCTATCCATTAATATAGATATTTAAAAAACTATAAATATGTGATTTAGCTTTCGATAAATTTTGTTAGCACAAATTATAGTGAGATCAATGTAGAGTGCCCGAGAGTTCCCACAATTTAATAATCTTTGGATGCTTAACCTAAGTGAGAATGCAAATGCCACCATGGCTTTTCTAGGATTATCATCAGCTAAACTACCTCTTATGTATTTTCTGTTTGCTTTCTAGTTAACTTGTTCTAACTCTGGTTTATTTTATATAGCTGTGGTGCTTGTGGATATGAACTGAACTTGAGCTCTTCTAACCGCAATACATCGATGATTGGCTCTAAATATGGTAAATCAATAAAGCGAGGGATCATATCATTTCTAAATGTCGATGAGAGCAGATTTACACAGGTTGATGAAATTCATTGTGTGCCTTATTTCTCAAAACACTCATGGGGTTTGTTTCGCCGAAGAACCAAACTACTTTGTCGCAAGTGTGGAAATTATATAGGAAATGCTCAAAATAGCCGTTCTTCGTCGACCCCACTTGTATCAGATGGATCAGATTCATCCCTGCCCAATGAAGTATCAGGTTGTATAAAATATGAAGTAAAAATTCGTGCCTTGCAGCCATCATCTTCCAATGAATCTGGCCTTCCAATTATTTGAAGAAACATTTTGGCATGAGTTTACTGAAAGGTCCCCCCCGGCTGAAGAATTGCTAGCAGCAGCAAATTCCGAATTTTCCGCATGTATTGTGTTAACTTGTGAATAGAGTAAGATCTGAAATGAAAGAAAATTGTAGTTGAAAGGGATCTGGAGTGATGAGACATAATTCATAATTATTGTTCCTGTAAACAGAAGTTCGATTAATACGAGTGAATTGTTTTCAATGCATCGATTTCCTTGTTTTTTTTTTTTTTTGGTAATATTTATTTTTTTCAGATCTGGGTCTCTCCCCATAAGCTACTCATATCCGGCTATCAGCTCTCCAAATCATCATATCCATGTTTTTCTCTTGATCTGGCTATCTCCTTCAATTTGATGTAATATCTCGAAAAAGTGTCCATTTGATGTAATATCTCGAAAAAGTGTATCCAATAGATGAAGCATAATCTGGCAATTTTGTCAAATAATTTCTTGTATAGAACAAGAAAATTATGATTGCAATCACTCTGTTGATGAAGCATAATGTATTTTTTTCATATAAAACAAATGCATTCTTTGGATCAAGTTACCGTTATTACATACGACTTCCTGCTATTTACAATAATGACACGTACGGTTGGAATAAAAGTATTGGGCTTCTTCCCAGAATGTTGAAAACGGATATAAAGGAATCAGAAACTCTGATGATGAAAAGATCAAAAGATAGACTATTGTATTAGAGTTCGATTATTCTAATATTAATCAAGTGGTCTAGAAGATAAGATTTAAAAAAGCCCACTTGCTTGTGAATTTGATTAACTTCTATACAAAAAAGAAAAGAAAAATATTTCAATTATTCTAATTTACAAAACTATCACTTGTTGATGACTTCGAATTTATAAGTTATCTCAGAGTAAAAAAAATTGGGACGTTTACAAATCTAGCAATTTTCTTATTAATATTTGTAAAAGTAAAAGCACTAAAAAATATTTATAAATATAATAAATTTTAATAGTGTGAATCAGTGATAAACATTGAATTACATATTTTTACACTAAGTTTATCATTGATTCATACATTTTTCATTATTAATCACTGATTAACATAGTAAAAATTATTATATTTGTAAATACTATTTTGAGTAAACATTGTTATAAATATTACATCAAAATCTGCTGATTAAATGAAATTTCCCGATAAAATTTCCTTTTAACACTCATCTTTGCACTGTCGAGGATGCTTTTTCTAAACAAGAATCAGGTTAAGTAGTAATAAATAAAGGAAAAAAAATCAATTCTCAATTTTCTTCAAAACAGGAACCGGTAAAATTACTGCCTCCGATAATACAGAGTCATACATCGTCTGTCTCTATAAAAATATTGAAAGTCTGAGATCATAATCAAGCTACTTGGAATGGAACCAATGAAAATGAAACTAGTAATTTAAGTTCTTAAAAAATGGTATGAAAAATAAAGAAATTGAAACCAGACTAACGTTTTTTTATTTTATTTTATTATTTTAAATAATAGAATTCTGTAGAGAAAATATGCTAAACACGAAAAACAAAACAAAACAAAACAAAACTGGTATACGTCTCGTTTCTTAGTGACGACTAAATTCTGGCACTCATGAAGTGTCAAAAGACAACCTTTTAAGGTACATTAAAAAGACCCCAAACTCAAATCAGTCAGACACCCTAGAGAAACGCTGGTTGAAATAACAAAGAAGAGATGATTTGGCCAAGATGACCGACCTAACGCCAAGAACGATTTCTGGGCAGCTTCCACATTTAACCATGTTCTGCAGAAAATCATCAGGCATATAATTTAGATAGCTCTTCGTTAAAAGCCTTCCTAATAACATCTCTTTTGAGCTTGAGTGCTGCCGTGACAAGTCCAGATTCAGGGGTCCATGGCTCTGATAGCAATTTAATTTTAGCAGGGATCTCAAACTTCTCCAATCGTGCCTTCTTTGCTTCCTGTCGAATAGAAAAAATATGATTATAACATTTTTAGCAGAGAATGATTTTGTTCTAAAAACAAATATTGTATCATAAAAGACAGAATATACATAATTTTTCATCATTTTCCATTCTTTTTTTCATGGGGATGTGCTAAATGAGGGTTAGGCAGATAAAAAAAGATACCTGGACAAGTGATGCCTGCACTTCCTTCACCACTTCTTCTTTACCACAGAGTTCAGCAAAATCACTTGTATTAATTCCCTGCTTAGACGCCCATTCTTCTACTGCCTGTTGGGAGGCCACCACAAGAGCCACACAGAAACTATGAAAAGGATTGGCGTGCAGCATTATATTGTCAACATATGGGCTCACACTGAGTACAGATTCAACCTGTAGACAATCATTATTTAGCAAGCAAAAAATTTGAGAAAGAATAGAATAACAAGTAATCTTGCATGTCAGACCTTTCCCAAGGAAACATATTCTCCATGCTGAAGTTTGACTATATCCTTTTTACGGTCAATAATTTCAAGGCAGCCATCAGCATGAAATTGCCCAATGTCACCAGTGTAAAACCACCTCATTCCCCTTTCATCGACCTGTGCAACAAAGAGGTGCATCATTCACATATTTGAAGAAACCGTAATAAAAAAATGAGGAGAATTTACCTTGTAAGATTCTTTAGTTTTTTCTTCATTTTTGAAATATCCAATCGTAACATTTGGACCACCAATTACTATTTCTCCACGTGGCTTTGGCAAATCACTAATTAGATATCCACCTTCAGGCCAATCAATCAACTGAGAAAGTACAATAAATACCACGATATAGTTAAAGTTGTTCGGGAAAAAAATGTAATGATCATGAGAAACGTCATCTAAAAGAATTCACTGGATTGAGAGAGGAAAACATGTGTTCCTCAGCCTGATAACCTCAGCCATCAAGCTCTTATTTAAGGTTGTGTACATCGTTCTCTCACTTTTTCCAAGTCCCCAGTGTCAAACATAATACAATTACCCCAGTGAATTTCATATGATAAATGCATCGACAAACTATTTTGGCTTCAGGGCACTCTTAGCCTAGTGCAATTCCCATTGGAAATGAATGTGAAGTTTAAATATCAGATGCTTTAGTACACAATGATGTATAGCACACTCATATAAGCACCCAGTTATCAATTTTGAATGCTTTGACGGGTACACAGATAATTGTGTATATGAAAAGGCTGAATTACAAAGATTCTATGGATACCTTAACAAATGAGCAAGGAAGTGGAGCTCCAACACGACCAACAGATATGTCATCAAACTCAGAGAATGTCCCCCCGGCACAAGTCTCAGTAAGACCATAACCCTGACCTATTGGAGCACTGAAGATAGCATAGCATGAGATGCAAGACGGTAATTGCAGCATGTTAACTGCCATATCAACGTGCACACGTGCGATATGGTAAAAAAATGAATTGTGAACCAAGACTTAACACCTATTAGTGATTGCGTTATTTTATTGTCAATCCATGGTAGTTTTTTAGCTAGACATATAAAATAAAATGCCATTTAAATAGTATCCACTAAGCTCAATGCCCGTGAAACGATTGGAAATCCTGTATTCTATGCATATTGATTCTAAACTAAAACATTATTCAGTATCCACTCAATGATACATCAAATTGTGATTACTATGATTGACTGACAACATATAGTATCACGTTTTTTAATAATAAAGGAAGCCATTCATTGATGAGTTAAAAGGTAAAAAAGACCAGTTAGTGGCGTGAAATGATAAAAAAAAATAGTCAATTAACGATTAACTTGTTTTAAAAATGTTATGTTTGCAAACACTTTTAAAAGTGCTACCCATGAAAGTTTCCCTGTTAATTATGCAGATTAGATAGATAGACATGTGAAATTCAGAACATCCTCAAGGAAGTAGCTGATAACTTCCATTGTAAGACGGCCAAATTACCTTTGGTTTACCTCAGTCTTCCCTTCGGTGGTAACCACCGCAGTGAAGTGTTTTGGGATCCGGTTGTGGAGAAAGTTTCTAAGAGAATTGCTAGATGGAAGAATGTTATACTTTCAAAAAGGGAGTCGGCTTACCTAGGTTCAATCGGGTCTTGGCTAGCTTACCGACCTATTTTCTCTCTGTTTTTGCTGTTCCCGCTTCCATTGCTAATCAGTTGAACAAGATGCTTAGGGACTTTTTTTTAAAGGGGCTAATCTCAATAGTGGTGCTAATCTCGTGAAATGGTTATGGAAGGTTATATCTAAACCGCTGGATTTTGTGGACTTGCTTTTGGAGATATTATTAATAAAAATAAAAGTCTCTTCTCATTAAGTGGCTTTGGAGGCTTCCTCTTGAAGGCGAGTCTCTATGGAACTCGGTTATTAGAGCTCTCCATTCGGTGTAGAGTTCAGGTTGGAATAATAGCCCTAATTTTTCTTGCCCTACTCGTAGCCCCTGGAAACTTATTGCCAAGTTGGATAATTGGTTGGCTTCTAATGCTGGCTTCCCAGTTGGGTCATAGCTTTTGGCACGAGGTTTGAACTCCTATAGGAGGTCCGATTGGTGTCCGGTTTCCAGCCCTCCATAGGATCTCCCTTCTTCCTAATGCGACTGTGGTCGATTGTTGGGATGCTGTTGACAACTTTTGTTCAGAAGTTCCCTTAAGGATACTAAAATTTAGGAATTCTTATCCCACTTTAAGTTGATTAGTCCTCTAAAACCCAGTAACTTGCAAGATACTAAAGTTTGGTTGGGTGGTGGAGGTGCTTCCTTTTCGCATAGATGTGGTAATGGACATTCATGATATTTGGGATCTCTTAGTTAGGTTTTTCTTTATGGAGTGTCCATGCTAAGGCTTTTTTAACTACTCTCCTTTGATTGCTCCCAATTGGAGGAATTTTTGGTAATCCTCTTTTCATATATCAATGAAAATGTCTCTTATAAAAAAAAATTCAGAAACCTCGTTGGCTAGTTAAACTTGGATGAAGAAAGACTATGATAGTAAAAAAAAAAATCTATCTTTTCCAGGTGATGCATACCTGAGACATATGTTGATGAATCTTTGGGTATCACCAGAGAGAGGTGCACCTCCAGACAACAGAAAACGAAGGCGACCTCCAAGAATTGCTTGAACCTTTCTAAAGACAAGAAAGTTCCATAAAAGCTTTTCCAGACCCCATGCTCCAAACCAACTACCATTCATTGCAGATAACCTACGAGCATATGCAAAATCAAACAATTTCTTTGAAAGTCCACCTGTTGCACTCACCTGAAATAAAAAAAAGTTGTTATCATTTTAAGGTGAAAAAATTGGAGATTTGATACTAAATGCAATACGAATAAAAATATGCGCACACACATATATGCACGCAAAATTCACACCTTTTTAAGAACTCCATCTCGAACACGGTCCAAAATGGCTGGGACAGCAGTCATTACTGTTGGCACAAGAGTAGTTACATCACCTTTTGTTCCTCGTTTAATCTTGCTAGATGTATCAGTTAGGGTTAAAGGAGTCCCATATCCAATAGCACATCCAACACCAGCCATTACATTCTGTAGAACAAATCGAGATAACAATTGGTCATAAATCATGAAAACGAAAATGTAATAAAAGAAATTAATTTTACTAAAAAGGAATAAGAAAAACATTTTACTACAAAAATTATGCAATCTAAAGAATACACACCTCTGCTGCCAGTTCAAGGATATGAGCCATGGGTAGATACGCCATATAGGTATCCTTCTTTCCAAGACCAGGAACTATAGTCATGACGGCAGAAGCTGTGGCTAAGACATTTGCATGTGTCATCATCACACCCTGTACTCATGAGTATTAATACTAACATTCTGAGAAGCAACTCAAAAAAATTCTTTATTTATTTTTCATGATTGTCCATTTTTTAAGCACTAATTCTTGAAGAGCTTTCCGTAACTCCAATGCTTGGGTTTGATTTGTGTTTTTTTTTTCTTTTGTGCAAAGGATAGTTTGTGTTTTTATGGCCACCTAAAGTAGTTTCGTTAGAAGACTATAAAAAAAATCTTGTTTAACATCAATTTCCTTTTATTTATAATTTATCATTTAAAAATGTTTTAGAAATCTTAGATTTCAAAAACTGTGAAAAAAAAATAGTTACCAAAAATGTTTTTTTTAATTAAGCTAAGATTTCAAATACTACTTTTAAAAAATAGAAAACAAAAAAATAATTATATATAGTGACTAAAAACACTTATTTTTGTCCAAACAAAATGGTTATCAAATGGACTCTGGAATATATATATATATATATTTGTATAAAAGCAATCCCAATCCTCATATGCAGATGATTTAAACACACATAATCAGATCTTAAATCGCCAAAAGCGGGCCACCTTCCTTTTCTTGAAAGGTTTTAGTCGAGAAACAATTTTAGAACCTTTAACCAGTCCTACCGCCAAAGTAAAATTGTTCAATTTCTTGATATCTAGCAACCTTTTTCTCATTTTTTTTAGAAAACTTCAAATTTCTGCTTAGGAAATTAACAATTTTTTAATAAAAAGATGTTGCAGCTGCACTGTGGAGCTACTAAAATTACAAGTATAGTTATATACTGAGATATATTTATGCGTATGCATGTAGGTGATTGATGACTGAAGCGCATGTGGATGGTGGGGTGGGTGGGGGTGTACAAACCACATATATATAATATATCACAATTCAGAGTCTTTGGTTAATGATCAACCATAAAGCCTGACCTTAAGTTTTTTAGAAGAATGAAAAGATGAAAAATTTGAGTAATACATATGTATAGATAGATAGATGATTCCACCTTGGGCAATCCAGTGCTTCCACTTGTATACATTATAACTGCAACATCAGTTGACGCGGGCAATTCAGCACCTACGTTATTTTCTTGGCCAAGCATCTGAACCTTTGCAAATGAGGTAATTTTCCAGTCCCTGCTCTGCTCAGCGTTTGAGACATTTGGAGGAGTCTCATCCATACATATCACATTCTTCACTGTCTTAAGCTGTCCACTAATATCTAAAAGTTTCTTCAGTTCTTTCTGGCCACAGATCACAGTCGTGACCTCTGTCTGGAGATGGAGAAGAAAAACACAATAATACAATGTATTAGGAATAATAATAATCACAACGAACCATAAAAAACAAATTAAGATGAGAGAGAGCAGTGTCTTAAAAAGTGGATCTAGGTGAATCTCTGCAAGGTCTACACCATAAAAAAATTTCATTTAAATGGGAACGCAGCTTGAATGCTTTTATTTTAATTATTTTTAAATTGGGAACACCATTTATTGATATAGTAAAAAAAGGACAGGTACAAGTTTCAAGTTATAAGAGTACGCATGCACGCCTCTCCCGCAAGGAGTCTATTAAAAACATCCCAATGAGAATCAACTACAAAATAACTATGTATTTAGCTCCTAAATACAAAAAATAAAGGCATTATAACCATCTCTTAGAAAAAGCTCTAACTTCTTTAATTTTTCACTTTCTCATGCACCATAACACTATTTTTCATATATATGTGTGTTTTTTTTTTTTTTTACTTTTATATATGTGCATCACAAAAAAAAGGCCTTGCTTTTTTCTTTTTTTACACTTCACACATAGCCTCAAGCGACTATTGTGATTTAGCACGCTGAGGTGAGAGAGAAAAGGGACAGTATGAGAACAAAAATACCTCTGAAAACATCATGCCCGTTTCCTGTAAAGGTTTCAGAGAAATCAAGTTCAATATCTGATATTCACTTCCAACTAACCAGTGTTACCAAGATCTCACCTCTTTGGTCTCCATGAAGACAGTAGTAACCTTTTAAAATCATGGACTCTTTTATTGGAGTTTGCATAGACATGCATCGGAGAGCATAATTTTCAGGTACATATATCTATACCCTAGACTATAGAGGAGTGCCCACCTCTTTGTGACTTCTGAATCCTATTTTCTAATGGATGACTAAGAAAAATTAATTCAACTCAAATTAGGGATATGTGCATCAAGGTAGATAAGCAGTCAATTCTGAGTAAAAATGGTGATGCTTGAGCATTGAATACGAAAAATGAAAAAATGTAGCTGCACTTAATATTTGTGTTTAGTGTACGTGCATGTTATTGGGGGGAAGGAGGGATAGAGTGAGAAAGAACCTCATTTAACGAATGACATAATGCTTCTTCCCCCAAAGATGCATATATAGTTACAACAGTGACATTGCGCCTAAAGCATCCCTGCACAAAAAAACATGTTAGTCATGTTATACAATTACAAAAAAAATGTGGATAGTTTTACTGATGGATACATTAATTTGAAATTAACAGACTTCAGACCAAAGAAACTCAGCTTGATCTTTATAAAAACTCTCAAATGTCAAATAAAATATCATAAAATGTATCTACAACATATTTTTATGACAAAAAAAGGAGAAATAAATTCATTCCAAAGATTGATGCAGTCAACATTAAACAAAACACTAGTTAAAAAATTTAACAAAACATAGTAGACAAAAACCTGCAATGCAATAAACCATTCTTCTCTAGTGTCAGCAAAGATTGCTACACGTTCTCCCTTTCCATGCCCAATATGAACAAGACCAGAAGCAAAGCTGCACACGGCATCAAACGTTTGACCAAATGAGAGCCACTCATAGTCTCCCAGATGAAGCTTCTCAAAGGACCTTCCATCAGTTGATACTTCAGTCTCCTTTGAGATCAGTTTCCGGGTTCCAAGTAAGCGTCTATCTTGGTGCTGCTTGCACGCGTACTCAAAGAGTTCAGCAAGAGTTAAGACGCCCTCCCACGATGTTTCCACAGGCGTAGGGCACTTACTATTCCGAATCGCATACCCGGGATCCCCCCCAGCATCAACTGGCAAGCCTCTTTTCTTTGGTTTATTGGAATTCCTTAAGAAAAGTGTAAGTACAAGAGGTACAAGAACACCAACGATATAGGCACTCATTCTTGGTGGTTGCAACCTACGTAGCGTCATTGTAAGATGATATGAAAATGTTTCAGAAAGATCATTTAAGAAGTAGTATTAGTTAATCAAGAACACCCCCACCCACCCAACCCAAAAAAAATTTATTTATATATATATCGATTCTTGATCTGTGTGCCCTGTAAAATCAATTACCCATCCAAAAGATAAAGTTTTTTTTTATATACTTTTAAAGTTTGAATTTTTGCGGTTTGAAACACTCCCTCACATCCCCAAATTCTACCAACATGTGAATTCCACTTCCCACATAAGAACTAATTGAGAAAAATAGCTTAAAAAAACAAATTTTCCCTTTAATCATAACACTACTCTAAACCATAAACAAACATTACTGATGATCAATTACGCAATAAGAGATTCCATATAAAAAAAACATTATCAAAGCACATGAAACGAAATTCCCTAAACAAACAAAGAAATTAACAAAAAAAAAAATACCTTCAATTTCTTCTCTCCCAACTAAATCAACTGAAAAAAAAATTAGAGGCAAATTCAAAGATCCCGAATTTAAACAAGCTCAGAGTAGAAATAGTGAAATGAAGAGGATGACTTGGACAATTTATGGTCCTGACGGGTAACAGGCGGAGATATCAATGGAGGCAGAGATTGAACTTTCAGCCCTCGAAAACGAATCTACTTCTACTAAAAAAGAACGAATCAAATCTAAACCTAAAACTAAGACGAATTATGAAGATTAATTAAATCAAAGGCTTAATCCAGAGAGCGTGGAATTGAAAACGATCGCAGCGTATGAGAATCGGAGTTAGAAACGGGAAGCTGTCAATTTTCATATGGTAGGGAAGGGATACGGTGTGTGAGGTTCAAATGGAATTCACATATTTTTTATCTCAATCTTGGCCGTTCATTTTAGATATCTCCATGATGTGGAATAATTTTTTTTTGGAAATTTACACCTTATATTTGGTGAAATATTTACAAATTTATAATTAAAATAATTATAAAAATATTAGAATTTTAAAAGAAAGAATATATCAGTCAATCACTAATATAATATCAGTCAATAATTAATAATATATCAATGATAGTTGACTAATAAACTATCATCGATATACTTATAGTTTACTGATATATTAATAATAATCTATAGTATCTTTAAAAAAAAAATTATATTTGGAGAAACTTTAGCTTCCCAAAAGGCCCCTATTTTTATAATGTATTCCAATTATATCCTTTTGAAAATAAATAGATGCATGGGTTTGACAAATTACTTTCCTCAAAGTCTTGATGCATGTACATGGGAAACCAATCCCTATGCATTCATATATCTCTTTTATTTTGTAAATTGTATCTATTGTTTGATTTTATGTTTGGTTTTTTATGCTTCTGGTTGTAAGTTTTTGTCAGGAATTAGTGTGAAAGGGTATGCATGCTTCTCTCTTGAAGGTCGATTGTTCCATATCAAATACGTAATTGAGGCTAGCAAGGTAGTCTATCACAACTTATTATTCACTCTCTCATTTTCTTGGTCGTTTCTAGAAAATTCTCATTAATTTTTTTTTCAAGTCAATAAGTAGGCATGAAACATGGTAATCGACTAAAACTTTGCATAAATATCAATGTCTCAACTACTCTACGTTTGTAATGAAAATTGTAAGGAACCGATTTCTCTTATTAAAGATCAAGCAGTCCGAAAATCACATGATTGAGGTCTCAAACGTAGATGTGTGGATCGAAGAAATCAGAAAATTTTGAAGCTAATGATTGAGTTTTCACATATGAAATGAGAAAATACAAGGTTTTGCTCATCAATTAACATCTTTTGCTAATCAATTTCAACACGAAGAAGATAACTGTATTCTCCTAGACTTCCTATCTAAACAAGGGGTGAAAGAAAAAAAAATTATGAATTTTTTTATAATTGTCTTAATATATAGCTTAGTTGTTTTGTTTTTGCTCGAACTCAATTTTTAAGTAGAAAATGTATGGTCTGAACATTCATATACTATTAATGCAATTAGCAACTCGAGTACCATAGTGCAATGTCTAAATTAGAGTGTGGGTTTACTGTTGGAGGCATTAAGTTTTCTTCATGTGTCGGTTGTTCTAAAGTGGTGTGCAATTTTTACCTTTAAAGAAAATTTTATGTATTTTTTTTTATTATTTTAATGTTCTAAATTTTGATCTAATGGAGTGTAAAAAATGAACGGGTGAAGCATGAGTATTTTCTAATGATAGGCTGACGTTTCAATCAATCACTAAATGATCAATTAAGGTAATTATTTATTTTGTGCAAAAAAAAAAAAAAAACAGAGAAAACATATTTGTCTCCACTAAAATGAAGAAAAAAGTATTCCTATAATTTTGAATGTAATTTTATTCCCACAAAGGTAATTGATATGGAGAATAGACTAAAAATATTAAATTAATCCTAATCATATAGTTTAAGTCCTTTTGATAAATAATATAAATTTTTTAATCTAATGATGATTAATATTTTTTGCGATTGTGAGTTTAAAACCATATTGAAGTATAGGATTTGAGTTTGCATATATCAAGCTGACTGATATTTACTAATTGAATTAGATTAAAAAAAATTCAAATATATATAAAATCTAAGTCCTGTTTAACAATGATTTTACACAATTTTATCTATAATTCATAGAAACGCACATCATATTTAATTTTTATAAGTCATCAATTGCTTTTCAAATATACAATATGAAAACTCATAAGACACAACGTACGTGTATTGACTGACTAGTTGACTAATATATTCATAATCTTTGAAATTTTAATATTTTTGTAATTTTTTTTCTAACAAATCTGTAGAAAAAAAAAAGAGATAAAGAAAAATGAACATAATAATAAAGCAACCAAAATAAGATTCAAACCTTTTAAAATTTTATAAATATATATATATATATATAATTAGATATCTATAATCTATATCTATAATCTATACTATCTAAAAAGTGGCTTAGAGGGAAAAACTTTTGATTTCCTTTTATACCTCTAGCATGTCTATTAAATATCTTATTAGCCTTGACATTTATTAAATTACCACTTATATATGATTTAATTATTATTATAATTAATAATGAAATATAATAAACTTAATTTAATTACATAATTTCATTAAAGTCTATTAGAAACTTAATTAATCGTTCATGTCATTGTCTAAAAAATGGATTTTTAAAAATATACTATTTATAATTATTCAAAATTTTCATCATTTTCTTTAAATTGATAGGTAAAGTAATTCTTAAACTTTGATTTTTTTTTAAATTAACATTTAATTATTTTTAAAAAATCAAATTATTATTTAAATATTATTTTATAACATGACTGATAACTTTAAAAATTTTAAATCAGTATTACTTTTAATAATAATATTAGGTATAAAATTTAATTTTTATAATATGGGTAGAAATATGGATAATAAATTGTAATATGCTAAAACGTATAGTTTGTTGGAATAATAATGAGGAAATGAGAAATTAATACCTAATGAATAAATGAAGGGAATGTGAAAAGTTAGTCCTCTATTTTCTTGAGATTAATTTTGAAAATTTAAAGTTTGTAACACCTTTCTAACTATCTAAATTAATTTAGGAACTTCAAGAGTTTGAAATATCATCATCCCCTAATACTATAAAAGGTGATTTCTTCCACCAATTTTTCTTACCATCACTTAAGATTTTATCTTCTCTCCTCAAGCGTTGTCATTTCTTTCAATTATCTATGGAAGGAATTTGACCAACTTAGATTTATATGAGTAAGTAGATACTCGGAAGTTTCAAATAACACAAAACAATGGAGGTTCAAAGGCTTTAATAGCCCAGAAAAATTAAATTGCTTGGACTTCTCTTCATGATTACAGAGAAATTGAATGTAATTTTGAAGACAAATTATACAAAGGAACAAATTTGTCTTCTCTACATGGCTAGCGAATTAGTGTAAGTATATATTATTATTTCAGTTAATTTAAATTATTTTTATTATTATACTGTTTATGCTATTTTGTTACATGATTAATTATTGTGGGTAATAATTTCATAATCATTATATTCTTTTATATTACAATTTATAGCATAGTGAAGTAATTACACTAACATTGTTTTCACTAATGTTTAAGTTTCTAGCTTAATTTTGATTTAATGATTTTATTACATACTTTAATATGGAAATACAATTTATATTAATGAAATAATATATTATTGATATTTTAATTGACACATTTAATTTCTAAAAAAAATATCATTAACAAACTAAATTATTAAATATATAAACATTAATATAAAATTAACCTATATAATGGTTATTTAAATCATGCTATTTATAATTTTTATAATTATTTATATATTAAGAAATTAAATCACGGGCATTGCCCGTGTTAAAATACTAGTACCTCTAAAAGGGGCTTAAGAGGAGAAACTTTTGAATTCCCCTTTTGCCCCTTATTTAATTATTAAAATTAATTTTAGTTATATAAATTTAAAATATAGAGTGGTGCATGCACATTGGGAATGAAAACCCCAAAACAATTTCTTGATTTATCTTTTTGAATTATTCTTAATTTTTAAAAGCAGAGATGATGCATGCACCATAGGATAGAAACCCCAAAACAATCTAAGTGTTCAAAACAAATTAAATTCATATAAAAGCCAAAACAATTGTGAGATATCGATCTCTGTAATCTACGGCAAGATGAACAAGGCCAATAATGGATGAACCACATTGGTTCTTTGAATTAATTACATGCTTTGGGGACAAGGTTTAGAGGCACTTGATGAAACTAAAGAGCGAATTGGTTGCTTTTCCAATGGGTTTTGAATTTTGGTCTTCATTAGAGAATCCAGGATCGAAGACTCGAGAAAGAGATCGAATCAATACAAAACTACAATTTTGATTTCTTTCTTTCATTTTATCTTTTGCTTTTTTTTTTGTTTAGTCATTTATTTCTTTCCATGAAATTTGACTATTCAATTCATAATTCTTTTTTAATTTATACAGTTGATACTTTCTTTATTTCTTTCCTTCACACCCTCCACTCTTGGAAGGATTTAATTTCACCGATAAAGTTCAAGTGGAAGGATAGTGGCTTTTGTTTATTCCAATATCTCTCTACCTATGTATAAAAATGTGTTTGAAACCCTTTTCCAAGGTACTTTGTAGAGTTCAAAGAGATTGGTGACAAAGTCTCAATTGGCCTTTCAATGTTGAAGGAGAATAATGGACCGTCTTCAGTCTTGATGAAGTTGAATGGACATCTCTCTAAATTGTATCAAGCTTTACGTAATAAGGGCTTCACCACCTCTAAATGAAGAATATGTATCTACAGTTTTAATTTCTTCTTACCGTCATTTTTAGGTTTTCATTTTCTAATATTATCTTTCTTCGTGTACAAGGTGTTGTTTGTCAAGTTTTTCGTAAGAAGATCCGCGATTTGAAGCTATGAGAAAATGCTTCTTGAACTTGATATTTTCTTTGTTTCGTACTATGAGTCAATTGACGTTGAAAATAAATAATGGGACCAAACTCTACTCATGTATCTAGAAGTTTCCTTGATTTAAAAACTATCGTGATTGATCTTAATGATGAGCTAATTCTTTGTTATGCGATGATAGAGAGCTAAATAGATTTTCATTTATTAAAAGTGGGGTTTTCGTTCTTGACATTGCTGAATACATGAAACCAAATACATTCCTTTTTTTTTTATTCTTTAAGTTACGTGTTTTCAATTTGATTCATTCTCCAAAAAAATTAATAGTAAAGAAACAAATATATTAACTATCAAGTTAATGATATCGAGTAAAAGTAAATTATAAATATATTACTAAAATTAAAAATACTCTAATTTAAATTGTGCTCGATTCATTGAATTAGTAAACATTGACCTCTTATATCTCTTTTTAAAGTTAAACTTTAGGGTTTTTTTTCCTCTTTAAGAATTTCAAATAAGTTATTACTACTTATCATATATTCAATACCCTTGATTATTTGTAAAGTAGTTTGTCCCATCTTCAATAGTAATTCTTCTTTCTTTTTCTGAACTAATTATTTAACATCACCTCCATTATAAAAAGTTTTCTATTATTTTGACATAATATTAAATGAAATAAAAAAAATCTATAAATTAATTAATTTGAAAGGAAAACTCTTCATACCAGTATTGAAATTAATTTATATCCTTTTATATACGTATATAAAAATATAAAGAACATTTTCATTAAAAATACAAGTTGAAATTTTTTAAATATATGTTATTAATAGGTTAGAATTATCAATTATTTTTATTAATTTTAATTATTGAATAATATTTATCATTAGGTGTCAATGCTTATTAAATGATCTATTTATTTTAATTCATGAATGTAAAACTTATTAATTGGGAAATACATAGGGTTTGATTATTTAAAATACCAAGAATCTTTTGTTTCACTTTTTATTTTTATAATCAATGGCTTGACCAAGTTATTTTCATTCTTAAAAGTGGTCTTCATGAAAACTCATTACCACATTTACCCAAATATTTAAAATTGATTTGAAAACTCATCAGACACATTTATAATTTTTTATTGTCAAGATATTCAAAAACAGTGTTTATTAATATGCCGAAGACAAGAGGCAAACATCAAATAGCAAACTAAAAAAAGAGATTTTCAAAAAATAATCTTCTTCCTTAAACATTAAATCAATTTTTTTCGAAGACACTTTTCAGATGTCCTTCCGTTTGGAATTTTTGTATTTTTCTTATTAATTTTCAATTTGTAATTTGGATGCAATGAACTTAACCTAGATAATTAATAGTTTGCATTGGTATTTGAAATTCAGATAAATTCTATTAATAGTTTGCATGTGTTTTTGAAAATTATATGATTTCTGTTAATAGATTGCATGGGTTTTTTAAAATACAAATAGATTCATGATAAAAATTTCTTTGAATTTGTATGGCATTTTCTACGACCGACTCCGCACATTCACATCGCCGTGGATTGAGGTAGAAGAATCTAAAAACATGAAAAGAACACCATGGTGGGTTGTTTGCTGTTGATTTGGTGCCTCTTGCAGTTGTTTTAGATGGAACGTACACAAAGCCAAATCAAATTGTTGGGAAAGAGAAGAAAAACAATTATACTCGCGTAAGACCATTTCTCTAAAACTATTTCTAATTTATATTAAATGATATTATGTTTTAGATATACTTTTCTCTCTGTTTCATTGTGAAAATTAGGAAACGAAATATTGATATCGGGAAATATAAATATTTATGATCCGATTATTTTGAGTTCGCTTATAATTTTTTACTTTTTCACGAGGATTGAAGATGTTTCTCTTATTAAGATTAAGATTAATTGAATTTCCTTCGGTTTTATCATTATATTATTATTTTTAAATTTTTAAAATTGACAATATTATTACAATTGCTGCAAATTTTTTCCAAAGCGTGTTTTATTATAGTTTACTTATCTAATTTAGTTTGATTCATTTGACTAATTAATTATCCCAGACGGGTCCTAAGAAAATTTCTCAAAATGTATACTTCAAGAATTATAATGATAACTATTAAATACCATGAATATATAGTATAGAACTTGGAAAATATCTTATTATAAAGAAAATATATTATCATCTCATATCTATTAATATTTCTTAAATCAAGAATTAAAAAATATAAAGTTTAAAATATTATATAGATGAGAAATAAATATAAACAATGTATAAATTTGTATCACGTGCAACGCACGTATTATATTACTAGTTAAGTCTAAAGAGGAATAGTGAATTTACACAAACTCAAAAAATAAAAACACAGCGGTCAACCTAACATAAATGTTCAATTAAATGAGTATTAAATAATGGATTAAATTAACCGGTTAATTTTAAGTAAATTACTTTTATAGCATCAATTTTAAATAATTAAATCTCTCTCTCATATGAATAAAAATCAGAATAAGGGAGATGTGAGTAACTTTAGTATTAAAAAATAAATAAAAATTGGTTGGTAAAATTGTCATGTTATAGTTTTAGCTATATCTTGATCTGGATAGATTTAAGTTATGTCTGTTATCTTATTATAGGTATTGAATATGTTAAATCACCAATTGAACCAAAAGCTTAAGCCAATGGTTCAAGGTAAATTTAATCATATATCTTAACACTCCCCCTCACATGTGGGCTTGAATATTTGCACAAGACCCAAACATATGGAATATTTAAATGGGGAGGAAATTAGAGCAAATGACATAATGGAGGTTTGATCTCCGGACCTTCCGCTCGATCCTGTATTGAATATGTTAAATCACCCATTGAACCAAAAGCTTAAGCCAATGGTTCAAGGTAAATTTAATCATATATTTTAACAATAGGTAAAGACACTGGCTCAGATTGGAAGACAGGTCCCCCCTTAATGTGCGACAGACAGAGAAGAGACAAAATGATCGTCTTCAAAAAGATGCTCATTGTTATGAAATACAAGGGAATGAAAGGATTCTAAATCACATTGACTGTTTTATTTTTACATATTTATTAAGAGGGAGATTTTCTACCTTAATGAGTATTTAGTTGGGAGAAAGAGAGAGTGATGTCTGAGAAAGTGATATCGTAAAAATAATGAGGATGAAAAATCCATTCTCAGAAAGACATCCCCTTTTCATTCGCATTTTTATTCAACTTTTGAAGTACCGTTACAACTTGAGCTATTTAATTTTTAATCATCCTTTTGTATTTTAAACCTTTATAGTGTGTGATATCTATAAATCATGTAAATATATTAATTTCTTTCATTATTATGATTAGGGGTGGAGCTAGAAATTTTTTTAGGGGGACAAAAATTACACAGAACTAATTTTAAGAAAAAAGAAAGAAGAAAAAATAGATAAATTATCAATTTTTACATTAAAAAAATTAAGGGTGCAGAAATTATACAAGGCTAATATTAAGAAATACGGGGGACAAAATAGATAAATTATACTAAATTTTTAACTTTTAACTTAATTTTTTTCAATTTTTACATATAATTTTTTATTTTTCAAAAACTTGAGTTGCGCCCCTCCCCAAAGAGTGGCTCCGTCTAGGGGTGAAATAAAAACCGCCAAACCAAACCGAACCAAACCAAACAAAACCGGTTTGGTTCGGTTTCTCTCTTGATAAGCAACCAAACCAAACCAAACCAATAATAGGTTGGTTTGGTTCGGTTGGAAATACTCTAGTCGGTTTTTAACCGATCCAAACCAATTAGGCAAAGTCTTTTATGGGAGTGAATAGACATTAGAGAATTTTATATTTAAACTTCATACTTTCGATGTTTAGAACTTTAGATTAACTTTAAAATTTAAATTTACGCTTTGGAATTATTTAATTGTATAGATTTCCACGAAAATGTTTATTTTTTTATAGCTAAACTCTCTTCATAAGAACAAAAATGTGTGAGAAACAAAACCGATTGAAACCGATCTATCCAAACCAATCCAAACCAATTGGTTTGGTTTGGTTTTACTTTATGTTTGGTTTGGTTTGGTTCTAAAAAATATATAACCAAACCAATCGGTTTTTTATGTTTGGTTTAAAACCGAACCAAACCAAACCAACTTTCACCCCTAGCTCCGTCCCTGATTGACACATGATTTATTAACCACAATATTTTTTCGTACAATACATATTAAAGTATTCTTTATTCTTTTAATCTTTACTCATTATAATAATATTGTTCTCTCATGCCTCACATTTTGTGTACAATATATATTTACATACACTATATATGTTATCTTTATTGCCATAATTGCCATATTTTTTCTTAATGTGTTTTTACGTACAATACATGTTAAAGTATTCTATCGATTTTCACTTCAGTATAAAAATATTATATTTTTTAAACTTACATTTATCGTACCTCATTTACTTTTTTTTTTGGGTAAAATACCATTTTGGTCCTTACACTTTCACTCAAGTTTCATTTTCGTCCCTGAACTTTCAAAATTGGCGTTTTTAGTCCCTCGACTTTCAAAAACCTACCTTTTTGGTCCTTCTGTTAACTTTTCCGTTAGTTGACCGTCAATCAACCGCTGACGTGACATTATTGATGACGTAGCAGCCTGACATGACATTTCAATTTACCACGTCAGCAACTGACAGAATGACTAAAAAGGTAGGTTTTGAAAGTTGAGGGACCAAAAAACGCCACTTGTGTAAAAGTTTAGGGACTAAAACTGTAATATTTTAAAAAGTGACTTTTTTGTACGTTTTTAAAAGTTAGGGAGACCAAAACATCACTTTTGAATATTTAGGGAAGAAAATAAAACTCGAATGAAAGTGTATGTATCAAAATTGTATTTTACTCCTTGTTAAAATTGTTATTCGTCATTAAACAAGGATTTTGGTTTTTTTTTTGCATATTGTAGTTATTTATCTCCTTTTATTTTTCTTAGGAATTGAATGTTGTTGGGAAAAAATGTATACTAGATAAATAACCACACTATGCAATTTTTTTTTTTAAATATCCTCAATGATATATACAATTTTGAGGATACATTTTTTGTTAAATTATACAAAATACCCTTATACTATGAGGTTAGTTTCAATTTTGCCCCTAACGTCTTAAAAGTTTCAATTCTGCCCCTAACTTTTTAATTTATTTCAAAAAATACCCTTTGTGGGAAAATTTACTCTTTCAAAATATTATATTTTTTAAAGGGTGATTTCTTCAACAAAGGGTATTTTTGAAACAAAATAATAAGTTGAAGGTATAATTAAAACTTTTGAAACGTTAGGGGTAAAATTGAAACTTACACTATAAGTTAGGGGCATTTTATATAATTTAGCCTACATTTTTTTCCACCCACCTTCAATTCCTAAGAATAAAAAGGAGATACATAACCACACTATTCAAAAAATAAAATAAATAAATATCTTTGTTTAGTGACGAATAACTATTTTAACAAGGAGTAAATACAATTTTGGTACCTACACTTTCACTCGAGTTTTATTTTCATTCCTAAATATTTAAAAGTGATGTTTTGGTCCCCTCTAACTTTTAAAAACCTACAAAAACGTCACTTTTTAAAATATTACACTTTTAGTCCCTAAACTTTCACACTAGTTTCGTTTTCGTCCATGAACTTTCAAAAGTGGTGTTTTTGGTCCCTCAAGTTTCAAAAACCTACATTTTTAGTCCTTTTTTCATTTGTTGATGTGGCAGCTGACAAGGCAAATTGAAGTGCCATGTCAGACTGTCAAGTCATCAATAATGACACGTCAACGGCTAACTGACAGTCAACTTACGGAAAAGTTAACAGAAGGACCAAAAAGGTAGGTTTTCAAAAGTTGAGGGACTAAAAATGTCAATTTTAAAAGTCCAGGGACGAAAATGAAACTTGAGTGAAAGTGTAGGGACCAAAATGATATTTTACCCTATTTTTTTCTTATAGATTTTCACATCATTGTAAATTATACTATACAGTATACATTTTTTTTTAAAATTGTTCTTTGTTATAAAAATCAAATGAGTTTTTTTTTTTTTTTTGAAAAATTATAATGTGTTAATTAATTTTATTTTCTAATTCATACGTCTTATATATATAATTTATGTTCATTGTTTTTTCAAATCATCATTCTCCTTCTTTCTTCCTCCCTAATATATGATTCTTTGATTTAAGTATAGTATTTTCAAATATTTATTCTCTCTTCTTTCCTTCTTAATAAAGTTCTAAGGTTTTTTTTTTTTTGGACACACCCTTGAGATCTGGGTAGGCTAAAACGAGTTAATTTAATTGGTTGGACAAAAAGTGTTATTCATCTAAAAAAAGTTATACACTACGTTAACCCTTGATAATACGATGGACATCAAAGACAGGGCATGAACCTCATTAAAAGTAGGGGAAGTTACTGAAATAACATATTTTTACATACTAATTACTGAAATGTTTGAACTTTACAAAAATTACTCAAATAGCATAATTATAGTTCAATATTGAACTGTAGTTCAATAATTTATTGAACTAAAAAAATTAATTTTTTTAATAAATTCATTGAAAATAATAATAAAAAATGATCAAATAGTTCAATAAATTATTGACCTTGAACTTAAAAAACTAAAAAACAAACAAATTCGTTAAAAATACCTATGAAAAATAGTTCAATAATTTATTGAACTATAATTATGATATTTGAGTAATTTTTAAAAAGTTCTGATATTTTAGTAATTAGTATGCAGATTTATGCTATTTGAGACAAATTCTTTTAAAGGTATACACAGAAAAAATGAACTTCTTTTCATTGAAGAAAAAAAAGTCATCTCGTAAATGACGCTCCGTGAATATGATAAAACCTCTTCCATGATCTAGGCATAATTTTTTCAGATTTAAAAAGATGAGAGGTGAACTAGCTTGATCTAGAAAAAAAAAAGGTTTAGCATATGATTAACAAACATTTGGTGAATTCTAAAAAAAAAATTAATAAATGATTACAATTATAATAAATATCATTCTAAATATTAAAATATATTATCATAATTTTTTTAATTAATCATAAAAAATAATAAATAATATTTAAAAAGACTCTTCTTGATTATCATACAAATTTGAAATTAACTATAAAAACAAATAAATATTCTTTGAGAGGTGAAAAACTACATTGATACATTTATTCCAAAAAATAAAATAAAATACAATTCATAAATTAATATTGAGATTATATAACATAATTATTTCCTTAAAAAAATATGGTTCAAATTTCTCTCAATTATCATATTTCACAATCTTTATTGTAAACAAGTTTTTGTATTTATAAGTTAATGGCTTAAACATTATTGTTTCTCTCAATTAATTAAAGTTTAAATGATTTAGTAGATAATAATCCACTATTTATATTGTAAAAATTTTGTATTTAAAAGGTCATTAACTTTAACAACATTATTGTGTGAAAATTATTCTTAATTATGAGTTTTTAATTCAATTTTTTTATCTCATTCCAATAATATTGTCTTCAGCTATTTAATTAGAGCTCTTACGTCTTTAATAAAAGTTTAAAGTCGTTTAAAAAAATAATGGAGGACAAAACAGATATAGTACTCTAAAAGAGGAATAGTACCCTATAAACACACACTAATCTTTAATCAATATTAAATTTAAAATTAAAAAGAGATAGAAGAAACTTAAACAAAAAAATAGGTGTTCTATAAAATATTAAAAAAATACAATACAAATAATATTAACAAATAACATGCAACGCACATGATTGGTTTTTGTAAGAGATAGGTTTCAAGATGGATAGATTAAGAGATATGTTTCAAGATGGATACATCAACAACCATCTCTCCAAGAAAAAATGAAAACATATATGTTGAGAAATATCCAATTTGCATGTCAATTCAACTTGATCACGATAATAGCCACTAGGTCAGGAATGATATATATGATAAATTAATCGATTAATTCAACTACATGTATATGATATATTTGAACCTAATATAAAAATAATATTACTCCGAATAACATATCAATTTTTACATCATGATCTTAAATATTTAAAAATAAAATTAGAGCATATATAACATAAAAAATTATTTTAAAAACTTAAAGGGGGCCATGCCCCCCTTAATCTCTTTGTAGACACCTATTTTCGTCCGGTGTTATTTAAATTTAAATTATAAGTGTTAAAAAAAAAAAAAAAAAGGGAGAGATTTGATTTATGTTTATTTAAAATTTAGCAAACTTGGAGGGCAAAATAAATATAATTGAAATCTTTATTCTTTTTTGTTTTTTTGATTTGAATGATAAAATAAATATTAAAAAAAAAAAAAGATGTTCAATTTCGATAATGTAATGTGACTTTTGTGAGAGTACGTTTAATTTAGATTTTATTTTGAATTCTATTGATTGATATTTTTATAAAAAAGAAAAAAAAAAGAAAAGAAAAAATAATTGGTTATTTGAAAGTGGTTTTGATTTGTTTCGTACAAAGTTTATTTTTAATTTAGTATTTAAAAAAGGTCAATAAAAAAAAATAGAAGTTTTGAGTTTAAATTTGGTGAAAAAAATATTTGAAATTCAAAATTTGATTTGATCAGACAAGTAAATATGGAAAAGCTAAATTAGAGTAAATTAGTGACGGTGTAATTTAATTGATTGATTTAATTAATGAAATAATTGCAAATCAAGTTTAATTTCCATTTTTGGCCACCTAATTTTGTTATAAAAAGAGCCATTTTATCAATGCCAAAGGGACAAGAAAAACTTCCCTCACTCACAGACACAAATCTCCATCTCTCGTTTTCCGGTTGATCAGAGACCAATTTTTTTTTTTTTTTGCTTAAAGCATTCATCACATTCAGTCACCTTCTTCAAAAAAAACCTCCAAACCCACATCCCTCTACACAACAAAAGCCTTCCAAACTTTCCATAGCCAACCTCCATTATTAGTCCAACTATTCGCCGGAATCTTACGCCTCTTATCGATTCATAGTGTTATATTTCGTTTGATCGAAGTTTCTGTTGTTTTCCCCACGAAAATAAACTCGAAGAAGAAGTCGTGGTTTCATTTGTCATTCTACGCCATCTTAAAAAAATCGAGGAAGAAAGTTTCTTTAAGTCGTTGGTTTTATTTATCATTCTACGCCATCTTAGAGAATCGAGGAAGAAATTTTGTTGTGAGTTTTCTTTTTATTCATTTATTATTATCATTATCTTTGATTCAATATACATATATTTTGTTCTAATTTAATCATGTGATGTCCTGACATGGCCCATTTGAATTTTCTATTATATATATTTTTTTTATAAACTCTTAGTATTTCGCATTTTTTTAGAGCCATCCTTCAAGATGTAAATTTTATAAAATGTGTTCCTCTCTTGTCCATATGAATTGATTTTTAGTTAATATTAGATTTAGTTAATTTGTAATGATCGGTCGGTTGTTTCATTTTGATCTCCTCTCTACGTTTTGATTTTTTTTCTTATTGTTATTCTGTTTGTGGTGATAAAATCTAGAGAAATTTGATATGATATGTTTTATTTGCCTTATTTAGTGTAAAATTTATTATATATATTTTTTTAAAGCATTTAGATCTTTATTCATATTTGAACTCAATTTTATTATATGCAATACTTATATTTTTAGGTCTCTACTATTCTTAAAAGATCTATAATAATTTTTAATAAACCTCCAAAATATTAGGTCAAAAAATTAATTTAAAAAAAAAAGAATTTATAAATGGAAGTTGGGAAATTTTAGGATACTAATTTTCTCAATTTTTCTAAAAAATTATTTAGTCAAGGCAAGTGGAAATTAATTAGGGATCGAAAATTATTAGGATACTAACTTTTCGATCTCTCAAATTTTTTTTATAAAAAAAATATAATAAACTTTCCGAAATAAATAAAAATCACTAAGAATCGAAAATACTTAAAAATCTCCAAATTTGATGTCATACAATAAAAGAAGATATTACCTCAATAAATCTCCATATATAGAAATGGGTTAATTTTTTTTTTTACTCAAAATAAACTTTAAATAATGATTTTCCTTAAACACCAAATTTTACCCAAAAAAAAATGATGAAAAAAAAAGGCCCAAAAACGTTGAATAAAAAAAAAAGAGTAAAATTTCCCTTAATTAGAATCAATCTCTCTCCTTGATATAAATTATTTTTTTAAAGAAATAATCTTTTGTCAATATCTCTCTTTAATATAAAAAAATTATTAAATCTTTAAGGAAATTTTGACCTTGATAAAAATCCATATATATTTTAATAAAACTTTAATTCAAGATAGCCTTTAATAATAAGTTTTTCATAAAATATAAAAATAATAAAAATATTTCAAAGATGATTTTCAAAAAAAAAATATAAAACTTTCCTATGATGGAGTTTAAGAGTTTTCAGGATATTGATCTCTTATATTTCCTAAGGAATAAGAGTTTAATCATGGGATACCGAGATTAAATTCTAATAAAACTTTTTCCTAATGGCTGTCACGCCACTCATCCAATCTGATTATGCCTTCTAATGTTTAGGGTATTAATCAATAACATATGAGACATTTAAAAATAAAAATTAAAAACATATTGTGTATTAAAAGATAAAAAGGCTTTAATATTAAATAACAAAGATAATAAACAGTAATCGTTTTCAAACGAACATAATAGGGTACTAATACCTTCCCTATGTGTGAATAAACTCCCGAACCTACCATCAAAAGTTAGCAGACCATCCTTAGCTTAGAGACTAGGTGACTAATCACACCATACCTAAAAACCAATGATTAGTGGGGACTCCTCTTCTTTCCGCGTCGCTATCACGTAGCTACACTCTTAATATGTCCGTCCATGCACGTTGGGAAAAACTTAAAAGCCAAGACAAGACAAACATCCAATTGGTTAATGGAAAATGTGGTTTAAATGGCATCCAGAGCCTCAAGAACATCAGCCTCGATTCCAATGCTGAAACTCACCAAATTGTCCCTTATGCCATACTTGAGCCTCTATATCTGGTTAAGATCCATATTTTTCATACAATCAACCATGTTAATTCCAGTAAGAAGATATCACATAGCTAATTAGCCATTCTATTCAAGTATTAAAACTCAAGGGATGGACATATTACCAATATGACATTATTGTTGGCTGGTCTATAATACTTTCGCAACCACCAAATGATGGAGCAATATACTGAATTTTTAGCGAATCAATCACTATATTTTCAGCTACAAAAATCTACAAAACCCTAAATAAAAAGTTACAGAAACTAGAAAAAAAGGCATAAAACTATAATGGCCATAAGAACAAAACATTATCCATAGATGTGTTTATATCATTGTCCACCCTTTCATAATTTCCCGCTTCATATTTATGACATATCTGTATCTTCTTTAGTAGCCATCTACCTTTATCATCATGAAGGCGTACTTCAACGTCCACCCTAAATACTGTTTTCAGTGCCGCTCTCATATCATTTAGTCGATAAGCACCTCCGGGTTTAAAACCAAGTCGATATAATGTTGGGAGTAAAATCATCACTTTGTTCTAGATATTCAGCCTGTAGTTAAAATACGCCATTCTTGTTAATCGAGGTGAGAGGGCCAGTTCGTGCCTCCAAAGCCTCAAATACCAGAATTCGTAATTGTTGTTAAAAATGAAATCCTTCCAGTTTCTCTTGAGTTTCCCCTCCAGTTTCTCTTGAGTTTCCCCTCCAGTCTCGAGCAAATAACCTAGCTCATGGTTCTAGTCATTAGGCTGCTAGATTATTGAGAACTCTTTATTCTAAGTAAAGAAAAGAATCTATAAGATCATGGTGAGGTCATGGAAGTGAGAAAAGAATAAAAGAATTACTAACCTGTTGTTAGAACAGCCTGCGACCTGCTGGACTCCCCTTACCCAAACTGCTAACTGACCTTTTCCCCAAACTGAATGGATGCTCCAACGGCCTCTCTTAGCCGATGGAGCAATATAGATGATCGAAAGCGTCTTCGACCACTGTATGGCAGTAATTATCTCTTACAAAATAAAATTAAAATTTGATATAATAAATTTTAAAAATAGGTAATTAGTAAAATAACATATTTTTACATACTAATTACTGAAATATTAAAACTTTTCAAAAATTACTAAAGTAGCATACTTATAGTTTAATAATTTAATGAATTATAATTCATTAATTTATGAGTAAAATACCATTTTGGTCCCCGAACTTTCACTCGGGTTTCATTTTCATCTCTAAACTTTCAAAAGTAATATTTTCCGTCCCTAAACTTTAAAATTTGTTTCGTTTTGGTCCCTCCATCTGCGTTTTTTTGTCTAAGACACTACCGGAGGGCTTATGTGGCATGTAATTGATGACGTGACATTATAAAAATATACAATGAGGTTAAATAACGTGTAAAAACGAATATATAGTAAAATTTAACACTAAAATTAAGGAGAAAAATATGAGATTAACCTCATTTTATATTCGTTTTTTCATGGTATTTAACCTCACTATATATTTTTGTAACGTCACATTATCAATGACATGCCATATAAGCCTTTCATTAGTATCCTAGACGGAAAAATAAAATTAAATCATTTATAACATAAGAAATTTTAAAAAAAACTTTGAGGAGGCCATGGCCCTCTAGTCCCTTAATAGGTCCGCCCATGCACGTTAGTGCTTTCAACGCCAATGTACAAACGAATGAGTATTTTGTAAACATGCTTCAAATAAAAATAAGTAATTAAAATCCAGTTAACTAAGGTACATACCACCTCAACGGAAAAAACACTTAGTAAAGTAAAATTAGTGGTATAATGTCCAAATGGATGAGAAAGGAAAAAGTGGCTGAGTATATATTTGTGAAACTAAAATAATTTCTAGTAATACAAATCCTCTAATAGGAAGTCTATCTAATTATGATTGTAAGCAATGATTAATTGATTTAATTCTCTATAGACTGACTTCTCATCTTCACCTAGAAGCGTGGTAGTACTAGTACAAATCCCATGATAAACTCCAATCGTATCATTTATGCCTTCTTTTATATCCTCGATGTTGCCATTAAAGCATGGTAGTACTTGTACAAATCCCATTAAAGTATTCAAATGAGGTCCTAAACCATGACGAATCTATATATATAGCAAAAGCGTGCATGATTACTTCCAAATGCGTCTGAGAAGTACGAAATTACATTTAGTTTGATACTTTTTAAGTCATCAAGAATAAAGGGAGCACGACTTCTCTCGTATCGTATTACGGGCATCCAAGTAACCATCTCTCCAAGGAAATGTAAACATAAATGTTGAGGAATATCCGCTTTGCATGGTAATTTAACTTGATCACAATAATAGCTAGGAGGCCAATGGAGAGCCAATTAATAACTGTTAAAGCTAGAGGTAGGGAAATAGGGGTGTTAAAGGCGGGTGTAATGACATGTGATGTAACAACCCGGTTTTTTGCATAAGGGTATTTTAGCCTTTTCACCAATTTTGATCCATAATAGCATTAGTTTTCTCGAACCATCACGTCGCTATGAGTTCAACGCAATTGACTACGCTAAATTCTGAGTTCTGAGTAAAATGTTATGGCATGAATACCGTTTACATCCTTGAGGTAGCTGTTGTTATTTGCTTTTAAAATTTAAAAAAAAATATTGAAAGGAGAAAACGCTTTATCCAAGCTGCTGCGTGCATGCTTTATGAGGGTGATGAGCTAGTCCGGTTCAGGGCCCATTTTTAGCCAATTCGAGCCGGTTTTTGTCTCGATAGCTTGGTTCTCATTAAATTGACTTTAAATTAATGTCAATATAGGTTTTGGGATACTTATTTCCAAGCTGGATAATATGGCCCGTATTGTTTGTGGTCTTGTATTCCACATTTATACCTATGTATAAATTTAATATAAAATAAGAGTTGTTGTAACTAAGTACCTACTAATTATTTATAAAGCGTGGAAATGGACGAGTATCCATAAAGTGTATTGATTAAATTGCTTAGGATTTAATTTGCTTATTTGAGTTTGGTTTTAATCTACTGAGCTAAAAACTCATGGTATTCGAATGGCCTGCAAACTTTTATTTTGCAGGTATCACTGATAATAATGGAAATCATGGCGATTGACGAGGATGGCGCTACATTGAGAGCTCTTAGGACTTGTCATTTATTTATTTTATTTTATTCACTATTTTGTCAATTGTTTTATAGAATTTCATTTTCATTTATTTTATTTATTTAAAATGGCGCCAAAATAATGGTTTTGTTTTGAATATATCTTTGGTTATTAAATAAACGCTTCCGCAATTATTTGGTTTTTTACTCTGATTTATTTATATTTAAAATAAGTCATTATTTATTTATTTATTTTTGGTTATTTTGGGTCGGATTGTTACATGTGATGTGGAAAGGGCGAGGAAAATGACACGTGAACAAGAATGGGTAGGGGTAATGATGCGAGAAGGGGAAAGGGTGAGGCCGGCAATGGTACTTGCATATCACAATTAATAATCAATTCGATTTTCTAGTGCTAATTTGAAAAACTTGTTTGTACCTCCATATAACCCGTAAAGATAAATGGTTTGTGTATGACAATAAGAGTATTATGGTATGTGGCATATTATGATAGTGGAATATTTTATCTAACATGTTTTAATGATTCGGTGCAAGAGCCATCCGACTTAGGAGCTCAATATCATGCATGTAATGTAATGCATTTGACTAACACTAAAACTTTTTATTTTCAAGCTCTATTTAAAAAAAAAAATAGTGAAAAATAAGTTTATATTGTCATCAAAGTCAAAACCATAAAATTAAAAAAAAAATATCAATCACTAAAATACATATTTTCGTTTATTAATTACTGAAATATCATAATTTTTAAAAAAAATACTCAAATAGCATAATTATATTTCAATAATTTATTGAAAAAAAAGTAAAAAAAAAAACAAATAAATTCATTGAAAACAATAATAATAAATATCAAATAGTTTAATAAATTATTGAAGTTGAGATTAAAAAAACCAAACAAATTCATTAAAAATACCCATAAAAAATAACAGAATATAATTCAATAAATTATTAAACTACAATCATACTATTTAGATAATTTTTTGAGAAGTTCTGATATTTTAATAATTAATAGATAATTTTATACTATTTGAAACAAATTCTATAAAAAAAATGCCGTTTAAATAAAGTATTAAAAATAGGAACATAAAGCTCTGTTTGAAATAGACCAAAAACTTCTTCACTATATATCGTATCCTTAGGGCTCTAAATCGTTCAAATAAAATAAATAAACGTTGATCAGTTCAGATTGACCCGAACTCATTTACTTAGTCAAAATTGCATTTTTGAATCATCATGAATCGGAGGTCTTGTTGGGAAATTGACTTAGAAAAATCAAATATATTTTACAATAGAAAATAATGAGTTGATAAAAATAAAGGGACAGGGCGGGACGGGACCGTTATCATGGCATAAATGATCAAGAACCATCCACCCCACCTGCTCGTTAAACAATACGTATAAATAGCACATTATTTGACGGATGAATCTGTTATCCAAATATTTTTTTTTTGGCAGGAAAAGAAAAAAAGAAAAAGGACGACTCCATGTTCATAGAAGAGACCCCTGTAGATTTAAAGGAATGTCAGCTGAACGTTTCGACCAAAAAAGAGAGGGAAAAAAGGTCAAATAGGGTGGATTCTATTATATACCAAGAGACGTTTTCAGCCTTGTGCAGGTCTTCCATGTGCGTTATTATCCTGAGGGTTTCCGCCCGGTGAAGCTCCGGTGAACATCTGCATCACAGATCTTAAAGCGCCATTGAGATCCTGGGGCATTCCATCTCCAATATTGAAACTGAAGTTTCCACCCGTTCCCATTCCAGTTCCAGCTCCAGGATTGTCCCATCCATTCCCACTTCCACCATCTTCTCTACTGTCCTGGGAATGTTGCCCATGGAATGTGCTAGCCGTGTTAGCAGCCATGTTCATAAACATGCTTGAAAGGTCGGAAGGTAGAGAAGCGGCATTAAATGGCATAGAAGAGAAGGGCGGTGATGTGCCACCATTCCCTGACCATCCAGCGGAATGGTTTTGAGATTCTTGATTTCGACTTGATGAACCCTACATAAAATCAAATAACTTGAAAAAAAATCGTGCAGCAGCTAGGTAAAGCAAAAAACTGTAAGCTGAATTGAAAATAGATGAAGGATAAAGCAAAAAAACATAGTACACTACGTATTCAGAATGGACAGAAATATATAATGCTTTGAAGCTCAAACAAGTCAACTTCAAGTGACTGAGCAATGGCACATCAAATATCTGAAGCCATTTTATTGAAATCACATCAATGTCAATGAAATCATCTTCCCAACAGCTTTAGAGTGACCATTAAAACGAGTTAGTTGTATATTTAGGCAAGGCCGTGACTGTGAGTAATGAACCCCTTCAAACATGTATCAACTGGTGCTGAATGTTAAGTAACAACTGGCAATGTAGTAGGGTTACAAGGAGAGAGCAACAAATAATTGACAGGAATCAGCAAATATACGACACAGACAAATTTTGATTCTTTGAATACGGGAGAGATCCAGATCAGAATCGAATGTCTATCACAATATTTGTGGGATAAAGGATTTTTTAAAATGTCATGCAAAAACTGGGTGGAAGTTTGGGACAAAGCTAAGATCTCGAGCTCCTTTTGGTGTACTCCTGTGTTATGTAATTGTAGTTCATTTTCTATTTCCACCAATTGCAGCAATTTTTCTTAATCTCCTTTGGTTTGAATCCTTTAGGTCTATTCATATTTTCAACGACAAGTGGAGTCATTGTTCAAAAAAAAGAATTTACTAACTTCTAAATTCCATTATCGCCTGTGTCTTTCCAAATTTGAGATGGAGGGAGGCAAAAACTTCTCAATGGATCAAAGGAACTCAGAAACTCAAGAAACCAGTAAGAATAAACTATATAAGGGATAGTAAAAATCAGGACTTCATGAATTATAAACTATCCTTATAAAAGGTAAAAAAAATTTCAGGCCCCATCATTATGCTTATTAAAAAATAATAATGGTGAGAAAATTTGCTTTGTTTAATAAATAATATATAATATCAAAAATAGATAAGCCTTCCTTTCATTGTATTACAATAATGAAAAAACACAACACGTCAGCCATCAGGGAAAGACCATTCATTTCCTGAGAATACATTAAAGCACATTGTACCTGCTCACGTTCAGGTTGCTGCTGGGCTTCCATCAACTTTTGCTTAGCCACCTATAATAATCCGAAATAAAAATTGTCACACACTTGTATGGAAGCGACCAGTTACAGTAGAGATGTAAGTATCAGTGAATTAACTCGAATATTTTCCTTGACAGCTTCGTTGTTTGGATCCAACTGCAAGGCTACACATGAAAAGGCGGACATTTGATCACAGCCACATAATAATTTTTTTTTAATAATAATACAGCCACAATTATTTTTTTTATACCGTTAGTGTCCGGGGTTAGCTTACGTGCACCTTGACTAATCACGGGAAAATCACATGACCTCCAACACTTGGCGTCGCTAAACTCGTAGGATAATATTCTAGATGGGTGGCCAACATGGTTTGAACCCATGACCTCAAGGTTGGAAAGAAACCCCTTAACCACTAGGCAACCCATGTTGCTTATATAACCACATAATAATTAAGAACCAAAAAAATGTATCTATTTGTGAATAAGTAAACAAATAATATCCATGTGGTACCTAACTATGGTACACTTAATATCCTATACTCCATACATACAATAGCTATGAGCTGACAATCACTTTTCATACTCTGAGAAAAGGTTACGAAACGGAGGTATAATTACGAACAGGTGTTTTCAAAAATGGATGCAAATGCAAAAAATGAAAGCCTGTGAGACTAAAAAGCATAATTTTAACTTAGAGGTAACCTGTTTCATAATATGTGTTTCTGTACAAGTACTTTCACAACATAACACCACCAAATGCCTAGAGCAATGAACAAAACAAGTCTTGATTTTCTTTTCACTAAACTTGACTTAGTGTTCTAATTTTTAAAATCAAACCAACCTTTCAAAAATCCTTTATCAATGGCATCACGATAATACCCTTGGTCATATAAAGCCAGGCCCAGACGACTATATGCCTTGCTATAACTTGGGTCAATTTCAATGGATTTCAAACAGTCTCTTGTTGCTTCAGAGTATTTCTGGATTTGAGTGTAAGCAGCTGCCCTAATGAGTTCAAATATTTTTTGACAAATATAAAACAAAGATCCCGTTAATACCAATTAGGGTAAGGAAAAGAACAACACGGTATACATTTAAATGCTTGGAACTACAAGTAGGAGAAAAAATTCAAGATGAAACTTATGGGGGAGAGGAGGTTGCAAAAAAGCTCGAATAGACTAGGAAAAGGTAAAAAAATAGATTACAAGGGGAAAAAATCAAGACTGATCATAAGAAAATTCATTTATCCGTCCACATATACACACATAAACAAAGAGCTACAGATATGAGAATGTGGTTGTATCGTCACACCAGTAGAACAACCAAAAAAACAAAAAGAAAATTAAAACAGATAAATAATAACCAAGAGCAAAAAAAAAAAGAAGGGCCCAAACTGTTTAAATTATAATAATTTTATGGAGTCCAAAAAAACTTTTAAAAAAATTAATCGAGTGATGTAGTGTGAACAAGGGACTCCAAAATTGCAAGAAACAAGAGGATATTAAAAGCTTGAGCTGTAGGATTTCTAATACTCTTATTTAGAAATAACAGTTATCAAAGAAAGAAGACATGAGTCTTAACATAAGGCAAAGAAAATAGTTGGAAGGAAAATTAAGTTTAATAGATCTCCGGGCCTAGGGAACTCTACAATTCTTTAAGTGAAGATTTAAATCATAAGGAAAGAGGCAGCCTGATTAAGTCGGTCATGGAATCATCAGTCTACAATTTTTTAATGGAAAATTTGAAAGGTTATAAACTATACATACATTTTTATGCCGAATTTTTCATATAATTAATGCTCCGTTCAAATCTTGCTCCACAAGGTTCAATGTACAAGTTTTGAAGGTAAATCATTATCCACAAAAAAAATTGAAGACATAATCTTAAACCAAGAGCTTGATACAAAATGTTACATGTTAACAAGCAAACATAAAGCAGCCATTACAAAATTCCTTAATTAGTCATAATAACCCATTCTATCACGATTACTTTAATGATCCACTTATTATAATAACACTCTACCTGTTACAGTAGTAAATGGCATTATTTTCACACAGCGTGATTGCACAACTATACAACTCAATTGCATCAGAATATAGTCTTGACTGCATAGCCCTGTTACCTAAAATAGTACACATTCATACAAATCAGAACCACTCAGCAGATAGTGAGAGGCCAAAAAATACACACATTTTACATTGCAGAAATGATCTTTAATTCATCCAATAAGAATAAATGTAAACATGAATAAATACATTGTAATAACAAAGGGAAAAATCTAAACGATACATATGTCTAAGGGCATGCAACCTATTATCTCCTCCTTTAACTATGTTATATGAGTGAGGACAGGGATGGGGACATGGAATTGCTGGATAACAAGAAATAAACTAAAAATATTCCTTGGAGAGTAAATTAAAAAAAAAATCTCTGATACCAAGAGACTTCAATGACTCGGCCAGGTTGCTGTGATTAAATTCAGTGCATCCAGATCTTTCCATCTCCTGTTACAGTAACAAATTTCAGTAAAAAATTGAGTGGACAAAAGTAAGACCACTATGTTAAACAACTGTCGTGGAACCCAAAACTAGTTCAGGAAAGATTATTGTGTGCGTGTTTTATTTTTTTGGGGGGTTTGAAAAACGTTATACGGAAAACAAAAGAAACAGTGAAACAAATTACAAAACTACACCAAAAAAAATCATACTCCAAGTGCATCATGAAACAAACGAGTTGCTCGCTCAAGTTGATCATTATCATCCTTCCCATCTGCTGTGGTCCTGAAATAGTGAATTTTTTCAAGTGCAACGACAAACTGCCCAAATAGTTCATCTTTCAATACTCCTGCAACAATGACAATCAACAAGAAAATAATAAAACATACAAATCAATAACTTAATTTGATTCAAGATATATTTTTTTTATGGAAATTGATTCAAGATATATGATTAAGGATATCTACAAATTAGGCAATGTTTAATTAAAAAGCAATGTTGATACTTATTGCAGGCCCCAACATGGTAACCCCACAAACAACCTCGCCAAAAAATATTTCCATTCACTGATTGCTATGGTTTTTTGGATGATAATTTGTGGATGTATCAGTAATTTAGCCATTTTAGCTCAAACCAAATTGTCAAATTAGAAGTTAGCAATTCAATCAAGTAAAACTCCAAAACTCTTCCCAATTAAATTTTCATATCAATAGATAAAAAATTAAACTTAGTCCAACTCAATATAGTACATACATTTCTAATTCCAATAGAGAATAGGACACACAAACCCTCGCTGCTCTCCCAAAAAGCTTTACACAAACCCTTAAACTCCCAACTTCTCTATAGCCCTCATGCAACCTTAGAGGCAATCTTGAATGACAAGAGGTAATAAAGTGGGAAGTTGACCTGTAATTTCTGTCATTTACAGAAGCAGCTAAACTTGCATTCTAAAATAATAATATTATTTTGTATTTTTGTAGCTTTTACTTGTTTCTTTCATTATATCAGTGAAATGGCCTTTGGAGGTGTTTTCTTCAAATATAAATATATTAACAAAAATCAAACCCATAAATATGCAAAATTCAGAATGGTAAGAAGGGAAACAAACCTACCTAAGGGATTGGATTCTCTTGACCAATCATATCCCTGGATTAATTAGAGAAGCAAAAAAGTCAAAACAATCACATTATTCAATTTTTCAACACTAAATATCAATGGTCGGAACTAAAAAAGATATCAGACTGAGCAAAACATCAAAAATTTAAAAAAAAGCACTTTGAATCTAGCAGTACATATATCATTGTATACTATGGATGTTTTGATGTCCAGAATATCAATAGTTGGCAGTGTAATTTTTCTAATAAAAGTAAAAAATGAATAAACTAACAAACTTCTCTCTGAAAAAAATAAGAAAATTCGTACAACACAAGATCAACCATGAGGAGAGGATCATAATTAAAACCTTAAAACTCAGAAGGATGTAGCTAGCAACTTTCTACATCTTGCTGAAAAGAATAGGATGAAAAAACACGACGCAAAGTAAAATCTCATTCTGGTTACATTTGCCCCTGCTAACATATATTATTTACATCAAATTTTTCTATAACCATCTTCATTCCCTAAGTTGAGGAGTTTATTCATACGAACATAACCCCAGTTGGGTGTGCTTCAGGCTACAGCATATTAACAGGGTAATATTTCGAAAATGTCCATTTTTCCTAACGAATACAGACTTCATCTCTTATCTTTTGTCTTACAAACACAGAACTCAACAAATTCCAGCTATTTTTAAATTTTTATACGTACCTTAATACATGCAAGAATCAATGAATTAATATGACTAAAAAATCTGAAAAATCGAAACTTGTGAAAACAAAACAAATTTTGAAAATAAGGAAGACAACCTGAGATTTCGATGATTCCGACATATCGGCATCAGTATTCTTCAAATCAAACTGACTATTAACATTAACTGGAGCAGCTCTATTATCATGAAATGATATAGTTTCACGATTTTCACAAGAAGCCGGTGAGCTAAAAATGTCCACCAGAGAATTTAATTCTGTTAACTCATTAGCAGAAGGAGACTGAACGTCAAACACTTGCTCTAAACATTGCTTAGCGACCTCAAGGCCTTCAGCATCAGCATCAGGACCAAGTTCAACTATACCAAAACAAAAACAAATTGCTAAATCAAATGAAAACCCTAACACAGACATCAAAACATTACTTCACTGAAAACTGTTCAATTTTAGCATAAGAATGACATAAATGATCAGAAAAAGGGAAAAAAGAAGAAAACCGGAGTTGAGGAAGTCGAGAAAGGCACGGACGATACGACGAGCAACGGGAGAATCAGTCTTCAAGTTAGCCATGGGGCGGCGTACATGATAAGAAGGGGCGAACGAAGAGTAAAGTCCGGCGGAGAAAAACTGAAGGAATGAGCTAAACCCTGCTCGGAATTCCAGCAAGAAGCTTCGACAAAATGGAGTGTGGGATCTTTTTTGGGCAGGAGAATACAGAGAGAGAAAGAGAGAGGTTAATAAGGTGACTTCCAATCCAATTACACGTTGATGATTCCACCGTACCGAAGAAATATACTTTTCGTGACCAGACGGAGAAGAAATTTGATCCAATTAAATTATGTTTTCAATAAGCGTTGTAATTACCTGTTAATTAAGGGTCTCTTTGGTTTGCAATCCAGATTCAATTTTATGAATCTGGATTGAATGAATAAAATGAATCTGCTTTGTTTCATGTTTGATTTACAATCCAGAAAAAAGCAATTTGGATTCAATTTCTTTTTGGGGTAAAAAATGAATTCAACTAAAATAAGAATTCAAAATATCCAACTCAAAAACCGAAAAAACACAGATTGACCTCACCCACACAATTTAATCCACGAATTTGAACACATGAGATAAAAATACGAGTCGGGCCCATTTTCCGAATTTGGGTCGGGTCGGGCCGCTTTTGAGGTTGACCTGGTCTGTTCTAGCTTTTTATTTATTTAATTAAATTTTTAATTGCATGTTTTTAAGCTGATTTTTAACTTTTTAAACTTAAACTTAATTCTAAAGTGATGGAAAAAATGTTAATTTATTTTTTCACTATATCCTATTTTTTATTTATACTTTGTTTTTATAATTATATATAAGATTAATTTAAATATAAAAAATAAAATTATATATATATATACACGTTTTGGAGGTTTTTGCTCACATTTTTCTCCGCTTATTGTTTACTAATGTATGTAGTACTATTTGAATAACGCTATTGGAGGTTTTTAATGACCAAATGGTCTCTCCATTCAGTGTGAAAATATTTTTTCAGATTCTCTTTTATTGAGAAATTCTCTTTTGGTTGCACTTGGTTCTTATGAATTTTAGAATGGACCTCATTGTATCCCGGTATAGTTCTCCTTTTGGAAGAAACTGAGTTGTTTTTAATCTAAAGAGTTTATTTGATAGACTTGCAATGCTTCTATTATCTTTATTATAATTTTTTTAAAAAGAAAAAATTATCCTAAGAATGAGAATAGTTATAGTTGATGCGGATAAAGATGTTTTCAATTTATAAGTTATGAATTATTAGTTTTTTCAAACTTAAAAATGAATGATTTAAAGTTGGAAGTATTATTTTCACACTGTTCGATTCACAACCGATTTTAAATTTTTTGAGTACCCAACCAAACACATATTTCAAATTTCAAATCTCAATTATAAATTAAGTCATTCACCAAACACGGTTTGAACCAACAAATTCACAGATCACAACTCTGAATTCATTAGAATCCACTAAATTCAAATTCTGCTTTTCAGATTGCATACCAAACAGGGCCTAAATTACTGGGTGCTTTTGTAACTATTTGAAGTTTTTTTTTTTCGGATTTTAATACGGTTTAATTTTGCAATTAGAATCCAGTATTTTGTAGTTGAAATTGGAAATTTTTTTATACTGGATTCTTTTTCTATACTATTTCAATTAAACCTCATCAAAAGAATAACGAGATCTAAAATTTTAGAATTTAAATTAACATACTAGATAAATTCAAAAGATAAATTTAAAAAAATTATTTTTATTTTCTCATTTAATCCCCATTAGTTTAATTTTTTTATAAATGCCAAAGAAATAATATTATTATTAATCTTTACAAAAAAATTACATATGAATATAATAAAGTAATAAAATTAAAGGAAAGTTTATTGGGTAATGTATAACAATGATTAATGTGTGAATCAATATTTCATTTATTATATAAAAAATTATAATTCAATACTAATCACTAATTCACCCGCTCAAAATGGACTGTATTTACAAATATTTTTAAATTTTAAACAAAATCTACTAGACTTACCATCATCCCTAAAATTAAACCATTTGACCAGCAATTTCAAGTATCTACCACATTAATTTCACGTAAATAAATATGAATATTACATTAACTTGATCATTTTTATGGTCTCCTTCACTCTCACATCTCACATTCAAATGCTCAGGTACAAAACTGAAAGTGCGATTTATATTTTAATTAATTATAAAAATTTGTGAAGCACCAACTTAATCGGTAATTTTCATAAACTTAATCACGTCTTCAATCCCAAAAAAGATAAATAATAATAATTAATCCGGGATTTGGATTCAATCAAATCAGCACTGTACACAATCTAGACACATTTACACTTGTATGAAGATCAAGCGTGGGGGAGAACATATATATACACAAGAAAAAGGATTTACACAAGCCAAACCCAAAGGTTGCATGCTGTTGGATAAAAGATCTCTTCATCTTGGGACTGAATAATTTCAATTATCAGTCACTCACTATTTCTAATAAGAATTTTCTTTTGGGTCAAAACTGTTCACTAAATCAATCAGGCCAATTACAACAATAACATTCCTTAACTGACAACATAAACTGCCGCCTCAAAACAGCAAAAGCAGGGTACTAAATCATGCTTTCTATCTCCGACTTCTGGTGATCTGAAATGAGCACAACAATTTTTAAATACTACGACGATTTCAATCAGATTATCATCAATCGGTACATCTCTCTTCAAGGACGAGAAACCGAGGGGGAGGCTGAGATAATACCAAAAAGAGAGTTTTTAAAAGGCTGAATAAATTTTTTCAAATAATGCTTTAACACTGAATCTGATTATCCCATAAATATTATATAGATATATAAGAGAAAGAGAGTATTGAGGCTTACGGGATTCTTAAAGTTGCCGATTGTACTTTGAATCCTTTTTGTTTTTGCTACAATCAGAATAACAAGTTCATTGATCAACCAAAGTGGAAATTTTTTCAGCACAACTGTAGCATGGAGTCTCCATACTACTACCAATATTACAAACAACCACGAGTAGGTCCATTGAAAATATGAATTTATTATGTATATGAATGAACGCTAATTACCTGGGACTGGAACACAAGCTACTTCTCCCGAAAATCTTTTACACTCTTCACTGGACAAAGTTTTTGTTTGCACGACAGCAGAAGGTCCACACGCATCAACAGTAGTATTCAAGTAACTGCTCGAACAATTTTTTTTCCTGGGTTGACTACAAAATCTACAAGTGATTACTGTGCACTTCAAACCACATGATATTTATAAAAAAAAAAAATGACTAGTCGATGGAGAAATAAACGACACTGACACTATGATATTTAAGTCAATAACTAGAAGAAAGGTCCTCTCGCTAAAATGCTAAAAAAAAAATTGTACAGAAACTATACATCTAATCTAACTTGATGCAAAAAATATTGGCCGCAGCTGAAAGAGGGTAACTCACTAAGGTTGCAGCTGGAATGTCTCTGTCACACTGCCCAATATGTCCTGGACGGGAAATCACATATCAAAGCAAGAATTAACTTTGAAATAATACAAAAATGGCACAGATTAGTTTGAAAGGTCATATTGTTACAAAATCCGATCAGAGAGAAGAAATAATAGCATTGATTACTTAAGGTTATAATTATTTGGACATTCATTCTATCGTCTCTTCGGATCATCTTTAATTCCCTATTCAACGCATGGATTGTTGCTAATTGAACCTAAGGTACAGTTTACTAAACAGGAATGCAAAGAGAGAGAGAATTGGAATGAATTATGGAATGGGAATAAGACTACTTATAAAAAAAATGAATCGGAATGAAAAGAATTACCATAATTCATATTGTTTACTATTTCTAGGAATAAGAATTAATACCCACAAAAAGTGGGGAGAAAATAAAACCAATGAATAAATGATAGGGTGGGACCCACCAAAATGCCATGGAAGAAACAATTAATAGGAATGATTCCCAATTTTAGGTTGTGACCCATTACTTGAGAATCATTCCCATTCCTCGATGTAATTAGCAAACACTAGGAATGAGAATCAAAGGGAATGATTCTCTTTCCCTCATTCACATCGCCTCCAAGTAAACATGTTGTGATGGCCTAAATGTAGAAGACTGGAAGGCAAAATTAATCTAAATTGATAGATCTTACATCCCCAGAATAATAATCATTGTTCTCACCCGTTCCACTAGGAAACCATCCGTTATAGTGTCACAGCTCTCATTTTCCGAGAGCGATTCAACATTTCCATTATTTTTTGTGCCCTGTAACACATCAATTAAAATCAATGTATAGTAAAAAGCTAGAACAAGTTTACTCGACGGCTCTTTAATTAGTTGATCATCTAAACCATATACATCACTCAAGAAATAAATAAAGGGATCTCGAGAATAATTTTGACCTTCATACTGCAAGGATTAGTAAGCTGGTCGTTGTCATATATTGAGGACTCATCATCAAACCTGCTCTTAGCCAACACATTGTTTCTAGAAGTTCCATTTACATCCACATCATGGATTGGCACAAATGCTTCAACAATCAGAGAAGCTTCTGTAGTTTCTGAATCAGATGACACTCTAACGTTTTCTTTATTTTTTAAAAATTTCCCCTGAAAACCTTGAGAACATTCATGCAAACCGATTCGTGTGGAAGTTGTCGGAGAGACAGCCCGTTTTCGCCTTCGTCCAACAACAATCTCCTGATTCACAGTTTTGTGGATCTCCTTTGCACCAGCAGTGACAATTTCAGCTTGTTTGCAAGCTATCATGCTCGATGAGGAACCCAGGTTGATATTTGTTTGTATGCCCTCTAAGCATTTTTTATCACGTCTAGTAGAAGTATTAGCAGGCTTTGATGGGAAAAGTTGAATTCATGTGCCAAAAGGACAAATAACAGATAATATAAAAATCATAGATGATCAAAAGTTAATCAGTAGAGAAATAACTTTATGAGGCATACCAAAACAGTACGAGATTGAAATGCATTAATAACTCTTTCAGCAAGACATTCATCATAAGAATATTGGGAAAGCTGCCTGGAATTAACCTGCAAACAAATAAACGAGGTCCTTATCAAATGCCATATTTCCATTCGCAGTTGCATTCCTCGAGCACACACCCAATCCATTTTCTTTAGAAACGAACCCTATATAGTGATGATGGCAACAAAATCTGCTTTGGGGCACACGTTGGGGAGATACCGGAATACTTCAGAGCAGTTACAAAAGAGAGTCCAATGTCTGCCAAGACATGCAGCTTCTGGAATTAAAAAGAACAAGTTCAATTGATAAAATCATCTGAGATAACAAAGGTTAATGATAAAAATAATAAAAAACATCAAAACAAACTCTCACAGGTGATGTTTCAAAATCAACAGCATCCTCAGCCAATTTAATGGCACGGAAAATGCTTTGCAAATATAAAACGGTGTCCTCGACAACTGCATCTGCATTGACTAAAGTCTGCAACACAAAAAGAAGTGGTCTGCAAAACACAATAGTCGGTAATTATGCACTTGTATTCTACATCAATGATTATTCACACCCGAAATACACTTACCTACAAAATTGAGCATATACTTTTTCATCTTTACAGTCATCATGTGGGAAGCCTGAATCATGAGCTAGAACATATACCAAGAACACTACAATGTATGCTGGGGACAAAGTCATCGATCCATCTTGCGCTAGAGAAGTTTGATGAATCAGTGATTTCTTACTGTACTGCTTAATAAATTCTGTCATATATTCCAGTGACTGTAACAAAGAGAATCATCAGAAAATGTACCCCAAGACTATAAGCCAAGATACCAACATGTAGGAATATTACTACATAATTGAAGAAATAAACATACATCATCTTGAAGATCTTTCAGGCTATCAGAGATGCAAAATGCAAAAGCACAAGCATATCGAATAGGTATAGCATGTTCCTTCAGTAACTTGTGTGCTTTGTCAATAAATCCTCTTCTAGCGAGAGAAGATGAGTCCTGGGAAGTAATTAAAAAAAATACAAACTGCTCATAAGGGGTCACTTGATAGACTAATATCCATTAGATCATCTAGAAAATGGAGCTGCCAAGAAGTCTGCGCCAAAGACAAATAAAATGTACAGCAGCATATTCCATATTCCAGTCATTTAATTAGATCCAAGGCAGGTAATGGCATCCCTTATCTCCTAATTCTACTAATGTGGACTTTCCTCTGCCTATTTGGAAAGGAGTTGGGTCTTTTCTAAACACCTATAACTCCATTTGCATCGCAGGAATCTGATTCTCTTCAATTCTAAGCTTTTTCCCCAAAATTGCAATTATGTTGTTCCATATAATTTTCAAGAAACTGTAAAGCATTGATCTTGGGGGAAAGTCATGCATGAAAAGTGGTCGTGTAGGAGTGTTAAAGTGATAGCCCCTTAATTTTCAACCAATTAGTTCATTATGTTGAATCTCATACAATGATTTCCTGACTCTAAAACTTAAAAAATGAGAACCTTTTTTTCGTCCAATTATTGACTCATCAATACAGGATTAGATGTTTATAATAATCAAACTAATATACCTTCGCCATCAAGATCGTCAGACGAAAAATCTCTGGTGCAATATGTAAATCCCATTTTCTGGAAAGACGAAGAACTGACTTTGCAGCAGCTAATCTAATACGAGCTTGTTCATCCTCCCTATTATAAAATCTCCATAAGTAAAAAAGCAGACAAATACTCTGCTATAATTTCCATTAACAAGAAAGCTTACAGGAAAACCTATGCCAAGCAAAACTATTGATCATGACAAACAAAACAAACTAAATCAAGAAAGTGAATTTCTTGAAAGGTGGAAATTAAAGAAAAATAATAATAATTTTTTTTTAACTAAGAGACAATTTCCTTGATAATATGAAACATACAAAAAAGGCCCTCAAATTTTACAAAAAACTAGACCAGTTGAGAGCAATTTAGGAAGGATTATAATTACGAAAATCCTTTATAAGGGAGCTCCAAAGAGAAGCATACCAAACCACCTTATCCCACAAGTTAGGCAAAGAGGAAAAACTAAAGTGAAATTGAAAAACACGATTGTTTCGTTCCCACCTTGCGTTACGCCAAATAATGACAGTTTTGCCTTTAAAGAAAAATGATAATAATAAATAATTAAAAAAAGTGCACAAGTTTGGAGAAAGAAACGCTTTTCATCGAGTTTACAAAAATGAACTTTACTTTGTATTGATTACATCAAGAGTATAATTACAAAAAATTAAAAAAAAAAAAAAACAAGACCAGTGAGACACTCTCATTTAGCCGGCTCCAAAATCTCCTCACATGACTTAGCTTTACCCCTGGATATTCTTTCACTCCTTTCCAACCAAATGGATCACTAAATAGATTTAATGGCATTGATCCAAAACACTCTAGCCCCATTTTCTAAGAATGCTTCACACAAAATGCCCTCACATTTGGAACTCCCTCTTTGGTGTTTTCAATAAGAACTGGGTGGAGCCTTTGGAGCCTAAATGCAATATTATCTTTTTCGGTGGCTCTTTGCTGTTTGATAAAGGAAGCCTTTTTGGGATAATGTAATAAGTTCAGTTTGTTGGAATATGTGACTTAGGAGAATTTTTGTGGAACTGCAAGTCTTGGGAAGAAATTTGGGAACTCTGTCTTTATGCCTCCAATTGGAGTGCAAAGTGTAAATCTTCTTGTAATTGTTCTCCTTCCATTATTGCTTCCAATTGGCAAGCTTTTTTGTAATCTATTTTCTAACCCTTTTGGGCCTTTTTCATTTATCAATGAATTAGTCTGGTTTAATATTAAAAAAAAAAATACTAAAAAAAGTGCATATGTTAGAAAGGAAAATTTAAACCATAGGGAAAAAAATGTATATCATATAGTCAGACATCTTAATGGGATAATGATAAATAATGTGATATTCACAAGGTTGACAGAGTAGCAAACCAAAGATTGCCAGTGAGGATATCAAAGATATGTTGACAAACAAAATGAATGAAATTTGGCAGAATAGGGTTTGATTGATAATATGCGGCACCCCCATATGACTGAAAATTATCTAAAATAAAGCACCCATTAAGACACTTAAATACATACGTATGAATGATATTAACAGAAGTTTCACACTCTTTCAGCATCCTTAATAAAATATCCAGGAACTCATCAACATTGCTCCCAGGATTTCCTCGATGTGGCAGAAAACTCTTAACAAGTGTTTTCAGTCCATAAATCTGCAAAAAAAAATGGGGAGATAAAGCAACAGAATAAGAGAAAATTGTTATCAACCATAAGCGGCTAAGTAAAACTATTAGCTTCCTAATGAAGTGATGACCAGAAAATAAAAATGTTTATAATCCAGTGAGATCGATGTTTAATAAAAGGACAAACCAGCCCCACAAAAAAAAAAAACTGAAGCTACAGGTTTACTCATGTAACAAAAAAATCATGGGCAAAGCAACAAGAATTGATTTATCTACGATTTTAAATCAATAAAAACATTTTTATTCTTCCATCCTTTTTGAAGTTGTTCCCTTTAATAGCAACTAGCTTGACAAAAATGTAATCTTCACACCCAGACTTCCTCCCATTCACATATGAGATTACGATATGAAACAAGTTTGAATCCCAACTGTCTAAACTAAAAGTTTAAGATAAAAACGAAACATGTCTCAAATGTTCACCTTTAGATCGCAAGAATTGGATCCTACAGCATAACCATCCAATGCATTTAGATTATCTGATAAGTCCACCTGCATTGATAAGCTTTAGAGGTCACCTGATAACTTTTTATGAGTGGTTAATTAAGACACAACAGATCAACTACTGTACACTGCAGTTTTGTACTGAAATCAGACATTCAAATAACAAGAGAATATGGTTCATAAAATTTACTTGGAGGATTTTCTGATAAATATAAGGTGTGATCCCTGCATCTTGAAAATCAAACGTTGAAACAGAATACTGTGCAATACAACCTAAAGATTGCAATATTGTTGGAAGATTCACCCCTCTGTGTAGAGAATCAACAAGTTCCTGCAAAAAGAGTTTGATAAGCTTTTTTTATAAACATTACTAACCTATTTCAAAAATATGTGCAGCAATACCTTCAAAATATTTGTGCATACCTTGCATAATATAGAGAGAAAAAATTGCTCAGAAGTACTAGCTAAAGCAGCAATCGTAGAAACAGCAATCTTTGATTGAGCACGGGTACCTTCCAAGCATAATTTCTCCAGAAATGGGTATACATCTCTATTAATGGAAAGGGTAAAGAAAAGAACAAAAAACATTTAGAACATATTGCATCCTCAGGTAGATGCAGTATATCTGTTCATCGGCATCACAACAATTACGATTACATCAACACTAAGAGAGTTGCAACACTAGATCAGCGACTCTTTTTCCCGTCGCACAGAATGTACATGAGGTATTTTGAAATCTTTTTCTCAGTGTTCAATCATGTCGTAGAGAACCAAAATCAAACCCACAAAAAATATCCTAAGCCAGCCAACAACAAAAGACTTCACATGGGCATGTGCAGCAAAGGAAAAAGAAAAGTTAAAAGAATGGACTTTCTTGATTAGGAGGCTTACTTACATCAACAAAGCATAATTTTTTTAATTACAACTTCTAATTATTCCCACTTTTTTCAAAAGGCATGGCTAGCAAAAATTTAATCATCCTAAGCAATACTATTGCTAACTTAAGCTTCAAAAATTGAAATTCTACTCCAAACTTACAACTCATAAGGTCATTTCATTTCATTGATAAATGAAAAAAGAAAGGAAAAAAAATACAATACAAAAGTGGCATAACAAACCAAAAGCCACCAAAAACTAGGTACACCGAATACGTATACCCCAAAGCCAAAAAGAACCCATACTGCCACCTAATTACAAGTTTGTCGGCCAACTATTAATAATTTGACCTAACGAATAATTACAAAAGTCTTTGGAAGTTGACACCCAAAAAGAAGCATTTACGTGTCCCAACTCCCAAACATATTCCCAAAATCTAACTTCATCCCTAAAAATTCTTGTGTTCCTTTCAAGCCAAATACCCCATGCAATTGCATAACATCCCATTCTACTCCAAACTTTAGAGCTAAAGGTTGAGTATTCTTTAAGTAATAGGGTATAAATACAAAGCAAAGGCACCTTAGTTTCTTAACATCATTTACCATCTCGCAAGTCTTGTATCCTTGATGATAGATATGCTTCTTGGGACTCTATTTGGGATTTGATTTTACTTCGCACTTTTTATTGGGCCAAAGCTACAAAACTCCTTGATTTAAATTTTCATATTCATTCCATGTACTATAAATGGACTTCTTTTTGGTAGTTTGTTTGTCACTTTTATTGAGGATTCCTAATTCTCCTTTGTACATTTTTATTACTCATGAAGGTTTTATCTTTCTATTAAAAAAACATCATTTACCATGTTAATCTAGGCAGGAAGGGAATCCAACTCTATAACAATAATTTAAACGCTACAGAGGAAGATTTAAAATTTGTTACCTACAATGTCATCAGGCATAAGTTAGAAAAAAAACATGGTTCATATGGCCAAAACAAACCAATGATCACCTTGTAAATTTTTATTTTTTTTATGGAAAGATAAACTTTCACTAATCAAATAAGGATAAAAACAAGTAGAGAGGATGAGAAATCCTCCAAAAAAAAACAGAAAACAGAAAGAAAAAATAAAGACTAGACAAAGGAATTTCATTTAATAGAACATGCAATGTGAAGGAAAATCAAAATCAACACTATTTACAACTTTGGCCCAACTAAAATTTCCTGAAGCAAACGAATCCCATTAGAAAAACTAAGATTTGGATTCTCCCATAAAAAGCCAAGAATTACGTTCCAACCAAACATTTCAGAGTAAATAAAAAGCTCAATTGAACTCTCATGAACAGAAGCCTCTGTTTGGATACAACTTCTAAAAGTTGTTTTATGTTTGTGTTTTCAAGAATGCTTTTAAGAACAAATTTTCAGTTGGGACATATTTGTCTATGTGTGGAGTCCCTATTCACAAATCTATGATTTTGGGAAGAAAATAATAACAGTTTTTCTTAAAAATAGGTCATCCATGAAAAAAAAATTAAAAGAAAACAAAGGAAGACAACTTTATCCAGACAAACTTCCACTGAATTTCTGTTCTAAAAGGCAAAAATATGCTTTTGAAAATAGCATCCAAACAGACCCTAAATATCATATGGTTGGTCCACCTAGTCAAGAAAACATGATTAGCAAGGGAACGTATTTAACCCAAGAAGGGAAAACTATTGGATGAAACAAGAATATTATATAATAAAGTGAAAGAAAGAAAGTGTAGAAAAAACGTTTCCTATCATCAAGAAATTAAAAATGAAAGCGAAGTTTAATTAATATACACAAACACAAGCATAAGTTTATTACAGCAATTACCTGAGTTTTATAGATAAATATGGGCCTGCTGTTGACAACACTTCAATCAGTTTATTACCAATTGGGTTGCTTTCTTCCAACAATCTCAGCAGCTGACCTTCCAAGCCTCTAATGAGTGAGGGGGAAATGTTGACAATAGCCTGAGATCAAATGGCAGTTTTGAGACTAGGATAAAGTGAATACAACAGTGATTTTTTAAAATATTAAAACATGGTTTTGAATTCTAGAGCTTGTGGTATTCAAACATGATACACTAAATCTATTAGTGAAGGTAAAATTGGCTCAAATTGGGGTGTTCTTTAAACACCTTTGGGGTGTTTCTTTTTGTCTCTATTCATACATCAATGAAAAGCTGTCCTTTTTTCCAAACCAAATAAATAAAATGGACCCAAAAAACTCTACTTGAAGAGTACTACGAGGAAATTCAAGAGTCTGGTGCTCGTCTAGCTAACTCTAAGTCCTTAATTGCCTAACCATGAGCCATCAACTCTCCCTTACTACAAAATGTTCCCTCTTTGTTAACAAATCTTCATGAAAATGCACAAAATAAACTACTATAAGGCATAATTGTTTTGACTGCACCTAGGCACAAGGAATGTGCCTTGCGTCGGTCAACACATAGACACACGCCAGACTCTGCAATGGAGGCATGCAAGAGAATACTATTGTTCCCCTAATAAGGTTGAACTCCAAACTACATCTACAAAGCAACTATTTTGTCAAACTTCACACAATCTGCAAGCTAATAAGACAACATCTCTCTAATCATCACCCTAATTGAATAGAAACCCTACTTAAAGTTAGTCAAATATTAAAATTTATTTCATTTCAAATATCCTAGGCTTTACTCCTTTCTTGATAATATTAATTCAAGTTACTGAATTTTTAATTTTTTATATCGTGCATCTAGACTAAATTAGGCGTTAGCACCTTAGTGTGCCGCTCGCGCTTAAAAAATGCTCTAAAGGACCAAAGTTCCTTTACTTCTACTATTAATATGAAACCCTCCCCCAATTCATCCCTCTCAATATGCTACTTCTTTCTCCTTACATAATGAAAACATATCTGGGGGCATATCATCATATCTTAATGAAAAAGCTTTCTAATTCTCACTCTTAAATCTTGGAGGGAGGGGGCCAAAGAATGGGTATAATTTTATTTTTGTTTATTAATTGAGTTCCATACCTCATTAGATCAAATTCCCTAGAAGCCATATTGTCAAATGTACCAAAACCAAAAATAGTTCCCAAATGTTTCTTTTTATTTTAACCATATTCAATCAATATAAATCTATTAATAAAACAAGTAGAGGATTTTACTTACCAAAAGAAGCTTGCAAGCAGACACCTCCAAATATTTGTTTTCAAAACTGATACTCATAAGGCAGTCTAATACACATCGTATATGATCTGCACTGAATAAATTATACGAGCACTTTGAAGACAATGATTTCAAAAACTCAAAATGTGGATGTTTATCTCCTATCATTCCCAAAAATTTGTCCTGGAGAATAGAAACAAAACATAACTGAAAAAATTGTAACATACCAACAAATGCAAGATATATACATTAATCTAGCAAAACTTCCAATATAAGAGAGTCTAATACAAACCAAAGATAGCCTTAATTACTTCTTTTCCCCTCTTATAAAGTGTGGGTCGTACCAAGTCATAAGAACTAGAAGTCCAAGTAGAATAGGTATAGCACATAAATCAAAGCCATTGATATTCAATAAAAAATAAAGTGTGATTTTACTGGGAACAGGATTTTGAATCATTTTGATATTTAGTGGGTAATGCCTTTGGATATTCACACTCTCTTTTCCATCTCCCCTTTTGATTCAAGAAGAAAGGGGAAGGGCATTTTTTGGGATTGTGTTGTGGCGGCTTTGTTTTAGGTGATTTGGCTTGAGAAGAACCACCGTATTTTCAACAATATGGCTCGTGAACATCATCATATTTGGGATCACCTTTTGTATTTCATTTACTTATGGTCTAAAAACAATGCTCTTTTAGATTTTAGTTTAACTTTTTCTTCGTTGTACTTACCTTGGAACTCTTTTTTAATCTTGTAATTAGTTTTAGAGGTCCTCTCAACCTCTTGTACATTCTTTTATTTTAATAAATATGTTGTGAATTCTTCTTTAAAAAAAATAATAATATTATTAACATATACAAAACCTAATCAAACAATAGAAGCGTGCAATAGGAAGATATAGAGGTGTTTGGCAACATTTTCGCTCAAAAGACCGAGCTACAAAACATCCTGTTCTGGGACCATACTTGGGTTGGAGAGGTGCCTCTCAAATCTCTTTTCCCTAATTTGTATCACCTTGCCAAGAACAAGTACGGTTAGTCTAGCCTGTTAATGATTTGGTCATTGATTTTAGAAGAAATTTCAAAGATCATGAGGTTCTGGAGTGGATTGAATTGTTGTCTCTGTTGGAGCCCATTCGTTTAAAGAGTAGGGAGGATACAAGGGATGGTTTCTCGTGTAAGTCTGCTCTTCATTTGCTGTGGAAAATCAGTAGGCCTGCTCTTAACTATAATCATAATCTGATTTGGAAAGGAAATTATCCTAAGAAAATCAAAATTTTCTTATGGATCGTGGTGAATGGTGGCCTCAATTCTAACCAAAAACTTCAAGCTAGAAAGCCTTGGATTTGTTTACAGCCTAATTGGTGCGGCTTGTGCAAGAAGAACTCGGAGGACATGGACCATATTCTTTTTGGGTGCACTTTCTCTTTGAGTATTTGGGCTTCTTTCTTCAACACTTTTAATATAAGTTGGGTTAGTCAGATTTACCCTAAAATTAACGTGTTAGCTCTTTTGGGAGCCCCCAATTTGTCTTGCAAGGGTAAAGTGTTATGCGTCAACACGGTGCGATCGATTTAATTTATGTTAGCTTGAAAGGAATAGAAGAATTTTTGTTGACTCTTATAAATCTTGGGATGACATTTGGAAGTCTAGTGTTCTTTAGGCCTCCCTTTGAAGTGCTAATTGTAAATATTTTTGTAATTATTCTCCTTCTATTATTGCCTCCAATTGGAAGGCCTTTTTTTAATTCCTTTTGGGCTTTTTGCCTCTTTCATAAATCAATGAAAGCTTCGTTTATTACCAAAAAAAACAAAAAATCTAATCAAACTAACAAAAACAAAGAAAGTAGGTTGACCCACAAACAAATCAATTAAAAAGACTAGGTAAAATGACAAAAATACTAAGTTGACCCAAAGCCTTCAATAATGGCCCCCGAAAAAGCTGGTTTGATACAACATGGCACAACCTTGTTGCCATTCAATAATCAACACATTATTCAACCATAATTTCAATCGAAAAGTAAGCTACAAAAAAGAAAGGGCAAAACTACATACTCTAGTTGCCCGAGCTTCCAAAATTGTTCGTTCATCGAGTAAAAGCTCCAGCATATTAAAAATATTATTATCTTTCATGTTGTTCAACATTTCAAAGCACGCTTTGGCTTTAATAGGATCTGGAAAGGCAGTTGCCATTTTGACAAATGAAGTATTAATTTTCTTTTCTGTCTCTTCTGATTGGTTCTCCTGTAACAGACAACCTTATGTTAACCACACCAAAAAAAACATAATTGAAAGTTTATAATGCGAACATATATGACATGTTAAGGAAGTTGTTCTTTCTTTTAATTATTTTATAACTTATAAAATTTGCTGTGCTAAAATTAATAAATAAATAATAATCTACATCAGTAAATATTTAATCTATAGGAAATTGGTTTGATTATTTTATCTTAAGTGTAATCTTTTTTTTTACTAGTACTCTGAATTTATCCAGACAAATGTTACCTAGTTACTTGACTATGAATGCATGCGACCTATTAATTGATATATTTGGATCGTGCTTAGTGATATTTTTTTAGGGAAAGACAAACCTTTCATTAATTAAAAAAAATAAGTACAAAGATACAAACAGAGAATGAAGAGTCCACTTAAAAAAACAGCATTCCCAAAAACAAGGGTGTATGGATATTGGACACCATGGCCACAACATAACTCATATCTCGCAATGCCACTTTGAGCAAAACATAGAGAGTTAAGTGGATTACGACTCCACAAGGATAACCAAAGGGTAAAATATCTACTTTTTACCGTATTTTTTCTCGAGAATTTCACACTAATGGAATTTGGCAAACTTCGGATAACTATGAAAAATGCAACGTCAACTTGTGTATTCATTTGCATACAAGATAAGAAAAACATACAAAGTGAACTATAACTTCACATCCGTTAATGGCCAATATCACGTACTAGCAAATCAAACAAACAGTTTAGGTTTACCCGACGACGCATTTAGAAGCGGGGAAGTAAGACAACAAACCTTGTCTTTCTTTCGTAGGGTCAAATAAATTTGCAACTCATTTTGTAACCTACAAACAGAAACAAAGTAAGAAAAAGATAATTTAATTTAATCTTACCATTAAGATATGTCAGTGGCAATACCTTTGTTTTTGCAATAAAACAGAACTGAGAGACTTTTCATGAGGAGTAGTGAAAAGAGAAAATAAATGGATCCAGTGTCTAGTCCTCTCCTCAACAGAGAGAAGAGCTGGAAATAAATCATCCACAAGAACAAGTTCCATGCTCTGGGACCTAAGATGTGATAATAATGATCTTAGTTTCATTTAAAACAGTTATTATACTTTCAAAGCCATGAGGTGATCAGCAAACCTGAATTCCTTACAATCTTTATCATAGCAAAGCATCAACACTTTACATGGTATCTGCTCAAAGTCGTTGTTCATAGTCAATTCGCCTTTAGAACATTTATCACAATAATCTCGATATACTTCCAACAATTTCTGGAGGGCTTTTCTCCTAACTGATATCTACACATCATAAATCATGAGATTAGACCTGCTAAGTGCAAATTCAAACCACAATACAATAAGAATACCCTTTTATCCCGAAGTCTTTCCGCAGCTTGAGATATTAGTGTAACTGGAACAAACTTGAAATTTGACCGGACAATATCACAAGCAACAGTCACTGCTCGTGTTCTCACTCTATCATCGAAGTCTAATAATCGACCTTCAAGTGCAGCTGCTAGGTTTATAAGTATCAACAGGTCAGATGTATATATTCAGAATCTAAAAGACATTGCATCATAACTGCTTAATCACTGACCAAGGACTTCCAGAGATTCTGAACTTCCAGGATTGGCCATATAGCAATCTTTTGCACATTGGATGGCATGAATTCTAACTTCCGCAGACTTGTCATAAAATCTTTTCAAGAACTCCATAAAAAGTTCACGGTATTTTACTGCTACATGGTTTCCAGGTAAGGCTAAGAGTCTGCCGATGATCTTAACAGCTTTTATTCTAACATCGACCTGCTCAGTCTACAAAGAATAAAGATATAATTTATCAATTCATCCGGGAAATGAACAGTGTGAGCAAAATAAATAATGGTTACTAATTTCAAAACTCAAGAAATGGGAAGATAAGGAAAAGAATTTAATCGAGTAAAATAATAAAGACATACCAAAAGCTCTTGAGTCAAGTTAGGGATCACAGCAAGAAGCATTTGAGGAACACACTGGAAAATTCTAAAAATTATTTCATGATAGAGTTCTTTGAGTTCACTCCCCGCGGCATCTCTTTCTAAAATACAAGACACTAAGAATCCACAAACAAAGGGCTCAAGTGTCTCAGCACAAGTTTCAATTATAGAAATTGCCAGGCGAGAAGCAGCCACAGGTTCACCCTGAAAAGGTGAAAAAAGAGAGTGCTCAAGACAATACATGTAACTTCAATACAAATTCAAGAGCGATCAAATCAATGTCTATATAACAAAAATACAAAATTCCAGTAACAAAAGTTCTATCAAAGAAATATTACTCAGCAACACTTACCTTTTCCTCCTTCACGAGATTGTGCAGAACTACGTCTACAAGAGGTAAAGAGGCATCCTCGTTCAGAATATGTGTCATTATTGACAAAATATTGTTAACCAAACTAGGCTCGTGATGATCTCTATAGGAAAAGAATAGGCTACTGTCAATACAAACAAGCAAAAAGTGGTGGCAATGTGGATGCAACTTAACAAGTATACCATTGAGCATGAATAAAATACAAATTACAAGTAAAATTTAACAGGATGGGCCTCCAGAAATTAATAAGCTACACGCTGCATTAATAATTAGGTGAGAAGATTTTGGTGGAAGGATAGATGGGTAGAAAGTCCCACTTGGTGAAATGGTACAAGGCATTCAAGACTGTTAGAAAAGTTACTCATCCTAAACTTTAAAAATACATTTCACTTGGTTTGTCTCAGGTCTCGAAATGTATTTCATTCTTTTTTTTGAAAAGTCGAAATTTATTTTATTCTTGAGTATTAGAGAACATATCAAGTTTAAAATATCTTAGCAAAAGTACAGTTTACACATCAATCGAATCAACAAAATCTGACATTTTGAAGCCGAAATTATTGAGGACAACTTTGGAGAAAATAGAAAGCCTCAAGTTGTAAAAAACCCATACTTAAGGGAAGAGAATTATCCTCCCAAGATTTTGTATTCGTAATTTAAAAAAATATATATCAGCAAGTTAAGATATTAGAAGCACATCTGCAAAAGTTTGAACAAACAGAGTGCAAATACGAATGAACAAAAAGTGAGAGATAAAGGGTATTGACCTTACAGTAAGGAAAAATGCAGTAAACATCTCCAACACCAAGTCATTGCAGCCAATATCAAGCAGTATTACACAACATTTACATCGTGCCACAGTCTCTAATATTTTAACCCTCCGACTGAAATACGGGCTTGTGGTGTCAGCTAGCTCAGAAAATGAGCTCAAAAGAAGTTTAAAAACGTCCTAAAATTAAAAGATAAGATAATTAAAATGTGGTAAACAATAACACAAATCTGACGTAGTGCACTCACTGCATTATACAGAAAGAGAGAATCTACAAATTCCATCCAAATAATTAATTTGTTACCCTTAGATATTTGTCTTTAAAAGGTGGCTCTGGTGCCATGATCCGGAAAAGTTCAGTAACACATATAGCTAAGAGAAGTCTAACATCTTTATCTCTGTTGCGTAGAAGACCATTAATTATGGATTTCCTTATAGGGTTTGTATATTTCTCTAATTTTTCAGCTGGTTCTGACTTCTTTGCAGCATCTGGAGCACAAGGTTGTTCTAAACAAGCGAAAGCATCTACAACTTGCTACAATGGGAAAATGGAAGAACAAATAAACCGGATAAGAACAGCAGTAAAACGAAACATGTGAATCTAGTCAATAATCAGAAAAGACCATATCGGAACAGTTGATTTCTTTTCACTCTAACGAATCAATAAAACATCCTAAACTAAACAAAGAGACTTGATTTATATGTAAAATCAAAAAAACACATCCTACTCTTCAATTCATTGCTAACAGTTTGTGGAAAATGTTGTGAAATTCTTCTGGCATTGAAATTTGAGATTAATGTGGGTGAAATAAAAAAGGAAGAGAGTTCATGTAGAAGTAACTTTTTGAAACTGTCTTCCCACTTTACAATCGACCGCGAAGATCGAAACACGTCGTTAATTCAAATGTCAGAGAAAAATGGAGTGAACGGAAGCATCTCAAGGGCACGTTCTTAACTTAAAAAAAAACTCACACCCAGAAATTTGTAACGAAACCCCACCCCATAAAACTCCTTTAATCATCATGAAAAGAAAACCGAAACAATCCCGTCGTAAAATTAGTTCGTCTCCGGCAAGTAAATAAGTGCGCCGCCGACGAAAATCAGAATTTCTTACAGTAAGCAAAATTATGATAGAAAGTTAAGAGAAAATGAAGAAGCAGATTGAAAGTAGAGAATTACACGGAGGGATTTGACGATGAAATCCTTGTTTGGTCGAGTTTGTTGACTCAATTTAGTGCCGATTTCGTAGATGAGTTTCAAAGAGGACTCGTCCATTTGAACAAAAACCCTAATTCAATTTCAAAGTATGAATTGATACAACGACGGAAATCAGGGTTTTCTGAAGACTGGAAAACGAATTTCAATTCAATCGATTAGGAAAGAGATGATATCGGGCGATGCATGATGGATTGGGAAAAAACAGTAGGCGCGTTTCTCACACGCGCACTGTGAGCGGGAAATATTGGCTTAAAAGTTAAAACTAACTGAATAGAAAAATCCCGCGCCTTTAACAGAATCATGCTTTGCTTCAGTGCACGCTTTATTCGTTTTTCTGAGATTTTTATTGGCAAAAATGCCCCCCTCCCTCCCCATATTTAGACGAAAGTACCCCTGATAACTCTCATTTTACCGAAGTTGAAACTTTGCCAAATGTGAAAGACATATTTTCATTGTTAAGAAAATGATTCAAACCATCCACACACAAAAAAAAATGTTTTTAAATCATCAAATCTGAAATTTATTTCATCTTCGTTAAAAAAACGAAACCATTGAATGAAACTGTTATAATATGACTCATTTTTCATAATATATTGAACTATAATTTTAATAAGAAAATTAACATCAGATATATAGGTTCAGCGTTTATGAAAGAGGAGACGACATTCGATAATCTCTTCATAATCCCTTCCTCTCTACCTTTTCTAAACAATCCATAAATCAATAGACTTGTGAGTATGACTTTCATATCATAGTGGTAGCTTTATCCGTGCCATTATAAGTGGTCCATTGTAGGATTTAAAAAACAAGTGCTTAGATTTGGTATGAGTGCTCTTTATAATAATCCCACCTATATTTTTATCTTCAATCTTAAAGCGGATGATTTGTTAATAGTTTGTATGTTATTTTGTGGGTTTTATATAAGTTGTATAAAAAAAATATTAGTGGGTCAATGGATAACGTAGTTTTGGACCGAAAATAACACTAATATAGACAAGCGCTTGAAACTAGGTTGAATATTGAGTTTTCAAGGAGTTTCGGATTTTCATCGAGTGGTTTATCAAAAATGAACTGTAAAAATTGAAATAATATTTATGTACAAAAAGACTAAATAGAACATTCAAAAGTAGAGACCAAAGCATAATAACATGAACCCAAAATAAAATATTTAAAAGTTAATTGACCATAACATAATAAACATGAAACTTCGATTAAAACTTCTAACCTTATATTAAACTATTTCATACCATATGTAAGTTAGTCAACTAATTAACCACAATTAAGAAATAATTTGATTACTTTTTTAATATTAAACTATTTAATTTCATATGTAATTTCATCAACTAATTAACCACAATTAAGAAATATCTTGACTACTATTTTCTATATTAAAAGTGTCAATTTTCCTAACCCATGTCTCAAGCTCACATGAATGGTTTCTCTGTAATTTGGATGAGAATTGTCAAGGGCGCCTATGAACATGAAACTTATTCTCACTCCCATTTAAAAAAATAAAACATGATTCATGAGAGAGAGAAACAAAGGTTATAATTTTACTTATACGACGAGGAAGATTAGAACTAACCGACACCACGACACAACTCGAGCAAACGAAATGTTAAATAACGCCAATTACAACAACTAAAAGTACAATGTACATCCACATGCACATGAGTTGATGAAACGTTTCCTCCTTTTGCAGTTCTTACTACAAAATCAGAATTGAGTTACAGGAATTGTTACCGACGGCCCAGTAACTTTCTATCTCAGACCACCCCGGCAGGGAGCCGGATGACGAGCTGCCCACCTAGAACACTGCAGAAGAACAGCGACACAACTCGTAAGCTCAAATATATTAACCTTGATGATAATGAGAATATGGATATTAATTATATATTCTGAAAGGAAACTAGATATTAACCTTTTAACATAGTAATAACAAAAATCAGCAAGAACAAAGGTTTGGACAATTTCTGCAAGGAGGACCATTGGTGGCCATACTCCAGTTCCCAATGCCGTCAGCAGTCCCCCGCTACTTGATATCATCTATGTAATTAAAAAAAAATACATCATCAACTCTAACAAGTAGAACTCAAATACACAGTTGAATACTGTGGAGGGGAAATAACAAGAACGATATGCTCTTGGCACAACATCTCCGAATATTTTGAAAGTTACGCGAGAAAAAAAATACAGTTATGCAATTATATCGATCAAGCCACCCCTTGGAGATTAAACCTTAGTTTTATCATTAGATCTGACTGGCTTTCAAACTAAGCAAAAGAATTTGGTTACTTGCCAATGGCCCAAAATCCCTAACCGGTTGAAAGATAAAACTTCGTAGCCACGATGGAATTAAATTACACAACTACTTTCAAATTTGTGTGGTGTTCATTGTAGTAATTATAATACGGCAAGATATAAAGCCTGCAAAAATTTGTTTTCAAATTAACAAAATGCAATACATAAGTTTAAGCTGCAATACAAAACCTGAAGAATCCAATGTGCACAGCTCAGAAACCGGGCAACTCCCAGGGCAAACACATAGTGTGCGGTGAATGGCTCAACAATCTGGAAGATGAGACAGAAGTGATGAAAATAAAACAAAGAATTTATAGATAAGAAAAGAAACAAAGAACTGAAAAGGGATTTCAGAGTTGAATAGAAATTTATACAAGAACAACATTAAACTATAAACTGAGCCAGGCAACTAACAAGATCCATTTCAAACTTCTTTTTTCTGATGAGAAATTACTGAGGAATGTGAAAATATTAGTAACCTTTGTGTTCTGCATGACCCGCAACTGAGGAAGTACAGAAACGGCTTCAAGGTAAACACAGAAAGCCCAGAAAAGTCTATTTAAATAAAGTATACGTCGAACTGTTGGATGAATGAAAAGGGAAAGTACAGCACACGGTATCACCTGCATCCAAAAAATAAGAATATAATTAATAAAATTATGAAGAGCCATAGATTGAAGTTGAACAACAATTTTACCCCAGCATTCTTTCATTCTGTTCCCTACTATGAGAGACTTTCTAAAACAATTCTCTACAGCCTTAAAACAAAGAACCGACCTTTGCAAATACAATTGATGTAACAATAACATTATAAAGCAATTACTAATCAAAAAGTTTCGTTGGTACCAATTTTGTGACAGACTTACAAAAAATGGATGACATGCTGAAAGCTAAAGGAAAATAGAACATAATTTTTTATATTTAACCCGTTTTTTGGCTAAGAAAACAGCTTAAATTAGGACGAAGGAAACCATACAGAAACACAGGCAAAGATAAAGATCGATCTATGAATATCAACCTCAACAAAGCACACAAAAGAAATGAGTAATAGATCACCAAAACCATTCATAAATCAAACGAAAATGTCAAAAATGAATACCAAAGGTTGTGTCCTATAAAAGTATGACAAACAAATACTTTTCAAGCCACTTCAAGATAGGCAGTTTTTCTTAAAATGTTGACATTTCTTTCCCTATAAAATAGAAAGAGTAGTTGAAAGTGAAACTACTAATAAATGTGCCTTGTTCCATACCAAAACTAGTAAAATAAACCCAGAAGCAGACTTCATTCTACATTATAGCATTCGAAACAAAAATCTCGAAGATGAAAATTAATATAACCTTTGGAAACATAGAGGCAGTCATTGCAAATAATTATAATTTCATAGACTCGGTAGTTAACCAAAATTGACCAAGAACCCAAAATAAATAAATTAAAAAACTCACCAAGTATCGGACTTTAAAATTGTCTTTCTCTTTCATGTAACTGGCCTTGAGCTTGAATCGAATCATGTAAATGACCCAAATAGTTGCTACTAAAGTAGCAAAATCAAGAAATGTGTGCACGTCATATTCAATGACAAAGCTGCAAAAGAGCCTAACAGCTAGAAACCAAGCCGTTAATTCTTGTGACTTGAGTGATAGACCTGCAAAATAATAGAGTAGAATGAACACAAGCTTAGTCTACAATGTAAAAACAGAGCTGAATCCAGATCAATATTCCTATTGGAAACTTAGGCACCGTTTGATAACAATTTTGGTTTTTGTTTTTCTGATTTAAAGAATTAAGCTCGTTTCACCAACAATTTCTTCATCTTGTCTTCCCACTTATAAAACCTCTTTTGAATTCTTAGCCAGGTTATAAAAACAAAAATTGGATTTTGAAAAAAATACTTTTTAATTTAAACAAAGATATTTTCAACAAACAATTTTATCTTTTAAAAACAGGAAACTCAAAATAGACATTTAACCATCAAAATCTGAAACAACAACTTGAGAAGAAAAAAAACAATCAAAACCTCAAACAAGAAACACATTCAATAATTGACAAAAGTAAACACTAAACCCAACAACAGGAACTCAATTAAGTAACATCAATCAAACAAAAAGCAGAATTTCAAGAATCGAATCCACATACCCAAACCCATAAAAAAAAAAGACACAAATCAAAAGAGCGAAAGGGAGAAAACCTGCACAACTCCTCTCCTTTATGAGCTTATAAATAAGAACACCGATTCCAATTGCATGAACAGCCTCAGCAGCCACAAAAAGCTTATCATGATCATGAACCATGACATAAAGAAAAACAAGAACAAAAATAACCGACACCGCCGCCAAAAAAGCTTTCATCTTGGGTGGCTGTCGTCGAACCCATGATGAAATTGCTTGAATCGGCCTTCTGGGTACCTTCAATTTCTTGTCCATTCTCTCTTTTAGCTCTTCAATTGCCCTAATCGGAAAGAAAAACAGATGGGTTTTGTTTCGTTGATATTTGGAATTATCTGGAACTCGTTGAAATCGTGCACCACGTGCATTAGGATTGTGGATGTATTAATTTATTTATTTTATTTCAACGCCATTGATGATGATGCCAGAGGGAGAAGAAGCTAACTATAGTTAATGAACGAGATTAGCCAACCCTAGCACCATTGAATGAACTAGTGAGATTGAGATAATTATAAATTATTGAATATTTGATAATTGAAATTGATCACGTTGAGACATTGCTTCAAACGTGGTGGAATTGTTTATCCCCACATCAATATTCTTGTGGTTGTCTTCTGAATTTGTTGACAGGTATGGAAATGGATCTGCCAAAAGAAACTGATAGTTGATTCGTAATGGTGGGTGGCCAACTACAATTTTAATAATAAAATATCAAATTAAATGTTAATCAAAATATATAAATTTGTTATAAAGGTATTTATAAATATAATACATATTTATATATTAATCTAGTATTAATAAGAAAGAATCAATGATAATTAAGCGATTAACATCAAACATAATAAATCATCATTCATATATTAAAAAGATGTTATATTTATAAATACTTAAGCAATGTTATGTTCGTCGAAACCTCAATATTAATCATTTTTGCAAGGCTCGCCCTATTGTATTTTCGATGTTTTTTTTTATATATGGCCAAATTTTAAACAGGAAATTTCATTGGGTAGCAGAATTTTCTTTTTAAAAAAAGTATTTGTAAGATAGCAATTTTAAAAAAACTTTTCATTATGTGAATCAGAAAAATCAGTGATAATTTATAAGATAATCACTTATTCATGCACAAAATATCAGGATATCAGTAATTACTTGTGTGTAAATAAGTGATGACTTGTAAGGAAATCACTTATTACTCATGGAAACTAATGGCAAATTCGAAATATTTTATGCGCGAATTTGAGTTTTTTGCGATTTTTGTAAATAAGTTTTTTTACTACTATTTTTATAAATATTGGGCCTAATTTACTACTTTTGCAAGAGTCTCATTTTAAAAATAGCCAAGAAGTCTAGACGCGTTTGTGTTTACTCGGTGTAAAATTATGAAAATTCTCTTATCTAATTGCCTCTTGATATGGAAGACATGGTAAATATAAAAAACATTGGAGAGTGACAAATAACAATTCATATACACTTGAAAAAACAGAGGGGGAAAAGTGCCATATCTATAATATGTTGACTTCGATGGTTATCTAAAAAACACTATATACTAGGTGATTGTAATTTGTAATCCCAATTCAATCTCGATTAAAATGTATAATTTTAGTCCAATCTCGACCAAATGTATAATCTCTGTCCCAGAGTTGCATGAATAATACCATAGCTAAAATATACACTGACATGAAAATAAACCAAATTTTCTAAGTATATATTTTTATAACATAGTAAAAAAAATAAAATTAGGTTTGGTTAACTCATCAAAAAACTTTTCTTAAAGTATAGAGATCATGAATTCAAATAATGTGTGGCTTAGGATTATCATATGAATTTTTTGACGTCAAATATTATAGAGTTGTGTGGTTGTCCCGTGAGATTAACCAAAATACGTGCAACTGACCAAACTCTTTTAAGGCAAAAAAAGGACATTCATATCCACAGTCAAGTGGCAGCCCAAAATCTAATTCATTTCGCGATATGGGCTATTAGCAGCAGCCCAGTTCACAGTAACCACACAGAGAGCCCACTCACAATCTCCACCCAAGCCTTTCCCCAACTGCAGGGCAGCGAGCAGAAGGCCGAAGCACAGCCAGAAAAACAAAATACAAGAAGACAAACCTTAAACCTCAAAAACCCTTCATCCGCTTCACGCAATGGAATTCACAGACAAAATCATCAGCACATTGAAGAAAGCATCAAACAACAATACACTGATCAACGTTTGCTTGGTCGTTTCCTTCGCGGCATTGAGCGCCAGATCAATGAAGCAGGAGAAAGAAATTAACGCTCTAGTGGCCGAGAAAGAAACCCTCCTTGAATCCAATAAAGCGTTGAAGAAAACTATGTGGGATTGGAAACAACAGTTACTCGCTGAAGCTTCTACTGATTCCGCTTTAGTTTCTCTCGCTAGGATTAAAGCTATTTACGGCGATGCTCTCACTCCCCCGCCCGGTAATTTACTACGCCCCCTCGTTTTGTTTGTTTTTCTAGGAAGTTTTGGGAGTTTGATTTTGATACAGTTGAGAGTTAGTTGAGCTGCATGTAAGCTGACCCGGATATTAAAAAAAGTATTAAAATTCCCGTTTGATCATTTGGGGTCGGGGGTGGGGAGGAGACAACCTAAATTTTATAGGAAAGAAGAGTTTGACCAAGATTAAAGCAATTAGTTTACATTTTCATTATAACAAGGACTGAGATTGTCCGAGATCTAAAATCGAGATGATGGATAAATATTTAATTATACATAGAAGCCAAATCATCAAGCTTAAATGGTGAAACTGGAAGTTTTGTTAGGTTGATCATTTGATGTGTGGCATCCGTTATTTTAGCCTAGCAAGTCATAGTACGATCCACAGGTTGCAATACTAGGGAGTAGGTATAGTATACAATAGAGAAAGCTTGATCTTTGCAGACTATCATCTCAGTTGTTATCCCTGCTTGTATCCAGTAAATCCTTAAGGTTATCTTGCTACAACATTGAGGAACATCCTATTAGTCTATCGGGTCTGGTTCCTTTTTTTCTTTTGTTGTTTTGATCAAACAACCCAAAGCTCATTTCATTAAAATAATGAAAGAGTGGTATTGGCCTATTGGTTTCTCATCATTTTATCCCAAAGTTTGAGTATCATAGTTCTTGGTTGTAATTGTTATGGATTCAAATTCACTTGTAACTTTAGCACTGCCTAGTAAGAAAGAAAGCCGATGATTTTAAATCTAAGAGCCTGAGTAAAAAAGTTCTCAACCTCATTATTTATATGCACCGGATCTAAGTTCTCAGCATCTCTTTCTAAAATCTTTTGTAATTATAACGTTTTTTTGATTAACACTAATTGGAGGAACTTTTGTAATCCGATTAGTGAGGGTTGATTTCTTATCACCCTATTTCTTTTTTAATGAAATCTTTCAGTTTCCTATCAAAAAAAAAAAAAAAAAAAGAATTGAATTCCATCATCCGATGCTAAAATTGATGAATGAGTTGAGATAAAAGAGTAAGCCAGTTCACAATTTTTATTGATAAAATGGTCTGAGTGTAATTTCCTTGGCCAGTGATGAGTTATTCCTTTCTGCAGCTCTAAAATGATATGCATTTGATTTAGTTGATGAGATAGGGAACCAACATGGGTTGGCCTAGTGGTCAAGGGGTTGCTTCCAACCTTGAGGTCCTGGGTTCAAATCATGTTGGCCACCTACCTAGGATTTATCCTACGATTGAACCGACGCCAAGTGTTGTAGGGTCATGAGTGAGGTTGTCCCGTGAGATTAGTCATGGTGCGCGTAAGCTGGCCCTGACATTCACGATATAAAAAAAAAGTTGATGAGATAGAGCATGTCATGAAACTTAAAGTTTGTTAAATGGATCCTCTGCCTCAAACTCATGTTCCAGCACAATTCAAGGTCTGCCATTAGAACGGGAGAAGGTCGTTAGTTTTTAACGGACTCGACTCGTGTTCTACATTTGCAAATTATACTTGTATGTTTTAAAAAATGGTTTCAAACACCTCATGTTTTTCTCCCTCTTTTTTTTGGGCTCATTCCTTCTAACACATAAGGCAAAGAGTTTTTAACGGACTTGACACGTAACATCAAACGAACCAAAAATCAAACTATAGTGGTGCTTAAACCTATTTTAAAGCATATGAGTGTGATTGGTAGATTTTTGTCTCTTATTACTCATTGGAGCTTATACCATTATCCGCCATAATTGTCATTGGGTTGTGATTACTAACATAATGCAGCATTTTTCAGCCTTGTGATTACTGTCCTGTGGTTGACTATAATACTTATGTCACAGTCTGTGTTGAACTGTAGATCTTACTGTAATATTTATGTTAACACGGCTCCACTGTCTGTACATTTTACAAATTGATAACATCATGAGTAGTTTTTTTTTTTTTTTTTGTAAAGTACAACTCATTTCGCACTCCAATTTTTTTTCACTCGATTTCTGTTGAATGAAATGATGATTGAGCTAGGAGTCGTTATTCGTTGTATTACTCTCTTGGCGAAGAAAACTTTTGAATCCACGCCTTTGAGATTGTTAAGAATCGTTGCATTTTATCATACTCTCGTATTGAGCTAGTAGTCATTATTTACATATGCTTGTTTAATCTCGCACTGAATGGATCCATTTTTTTGTGACTATGCAGGGGATGTTACAGCTGAAGATGCAAATTCACAAGCCTCCAAATTCGTGATCTAACTTTTTTTTGGGTCCAGTTTCTGAATATTTGTTAGCTGATAAAATCAGACTCCAGCAAAAGTATATGTTGATGGATCACCTGATAGTAATGAGGTGTTCAGTTTTGGAATCTCGTGTGGAAACACATACTTTCGTGGCCTAAAATTATCAAATTTTATAAAAAAAAAATATATATATTGTTTTTCTAAGACTTGCCGACATTACCCGATTAAGGGACATTGTATTGGGATGGGGGAAATTCGGATCACCCTCTTTGAGGGTCGTGTCTTAAGTTAACTAATGACTTTTTACTACTAGATCACATAATAGGTGGTTATACAAGTTTAGTTTTAATCAACCAGTTAATTTTTTTTTTTGGTAAAGTACTCATTTGGTCCCTGAGTTTTAGAGACCGTGTCTATTTGGTCCCTGAGTTTTAGAGACCGTGTCTATTTGGTCCCTACGTTTTCAATTTGTGTCTAAGTGGTCCCTGAGTTTTGGATATTGTGTCTATTTGGTCCCTGCGTTTCAATTTGTGTCTATTTGGTCCCTGAGTTTTCAAGTTTTGTCTAAATGGTCCCTGAATTATTATAAACAAGTTTAATTCTTCCTTAATTTGTTAACTCATTAACATAATATCAACTTAAAGGTGACGTAAAATGTTTAATTGATCAATACTGACATGTGATTAATAATTATGTCAAATTTTAGGCCTAGATTGATGAAAAATTTAATCACATCTTCGTATTTTGACCAATTAAACATGTTATGTCAGCGTTAAGTCAATAATCTGATAAGAAGTTAACGAATACGTTTAATTAAAGACCAATTAAACTTAATTCTAATAGTTCTTGAAAATCTAGGAACCAAATAGACATAATATCCAAAACTCAGAGACTACTTAGACACAAATTGAAAACGCAGGGACCAAATAGACACAACAACCAAAACTCAGGGATCACTTAGACACAAATTGAAAATGCAAGGACAAAATAGACACGATCTCCAAAACTCAGGGACCAAAGGGGTACTTTACCCTTTTTTTTTAATTACAAAATGGGGTTAAACTACTGCAGGTCCACGTATTGAGCTACATTTTTGAGATTTTTTTTTAAGAAAAGAAGAAGGTGATATTGTAATATCTGGTGTTTGTTTACCTTGTTTGGGATGAGGATCAAAACCCATGGTGACTTTATCTCCATGTTTGTTTGGCCTTAATAGAAGGGGATCCAATCTCCATGGGGATCTCATGGCCCCCCTCCACGGGGTTTGCATAAACCTCATTGGTGTGATGAGAGAGAAAGGAAGAGAAGAGATGAGAGAGGGAAAAAATTATTTTATGAATATAATTTTATTATTTTCATCCCCATCCAAAATTAAACACCGTGATCTTGTCTCCGGGCATCTCGTCTTCATGCATCTCATTCCCAGACATCTCAATCCTATGCAAATTTGAAACAAACTCCTTCTAAGGGGGTGTTTTGTTTCTAGTGATAGAGGATGCGGATCCAAATCCAATGATAATTTCATCCCCATCCAATGTTTGTTTTGCCAAGAGGGAAAGAGATCTAAACCCCATAGCCCCCTACATGGGGTTTGGAAACCCTTCAAAATACTTGGGGTTTGGATCAACCCCATGGAATAGACTAGAGAGAAAGGAAGAGAGGAGAGGATGAAAAAAAATTATTTTATAATATAATTTTATTATTGTTGAAAAAATTTATCTTAAAAGGATATTTTTCTTAACCTTTAGTTTTGGCATTCTATTTTGTCATAAATAAAAAGAAAATCATTTTAATTATTTTTACCCTTAAATAGAAAAACAGATTTTATAAATCCCCCTTTCTCCTCCCTAATTTCTAAATTTCCATTTACTTGCTTCCATTGCATGTATCTCTCTCTCTTGCAAACCCACGAAATACCCTTGATTGTCCAGCTTACTGATTGCATTCTTTTAGGGAAAAATCTCCAGGTAATTGATTGCTTTATTTTAGGGACTGTGCTAATTTAGTTGTTCTTAGCTGGCCCTTCCAACGGCTCTTCTCTTCAGATTTGTTTGAAAAAGGTTATAAAAGATGAGTTATTGTTTGGTCTGAGATTTAAGCTTTTTAATTTTAAATCTTGGTTCTGCTTTTAGTGTTATTGTTGTGGCAAGATTTTGTTTACTGAGTGTTCATCAAAGTGACAAAATCATCTTCATTCAAAAAGCTTCAAGTTGAAGGATTCTTGAGAAAAGAAGTCCTACAACTTCAAATCGAGGAAGGGAGTTTCTCGTGAAAGTTCTGTACAAGGGGATCTTGTTCAGGACGTCATTCTCACAAGAGGAGCTTGTGAAAATCCATTGTAGACGAAGTCGTTGCGGAGAATAACCAAAGACAAACAAAGAAGGGAGTTCTTTTAATTTGTGCTTTTCGGTTTACATTCTTGTATTGAACGACTAATTAATTCTAGTGGATTTGTTCTGGGCTTGGCCCCGTGAGTTTTTACCAGTGGAGGTTTCTCACGTTAATCATATCTTTGTGTCTTTTAATTTCTGTCATTTTCGTACTGCCAAGCTCTCGCTGTTATAACGTATAAATCCCGAATCAAGCATCTGTTTCAATTGGATTAAACTTGTGTTAATAAAGTTATTAATCTGTTTTGATCAAGTTTATTAAATCAAAGAGTTTAAGGAATTACAATTATTCTTATTCTCATCTAAAACCAAACACAATGATATCGTTTACATGTATCTTAATCACATCCAAACCCGGAAAACAGTATTTGAATAAATATAATTTTGTTTTCTTCATTTAAAATAAATGAATATAAACTTTTCATTTTCTTAAATAAAAACTTGAAACTGATTTCATAAAGAGAGACATGATGAAGAATAATTACATTTAATTTTTTTTTAAAAAAAACAGAACTAAAGTCATTATCAAATAGATACAATCTCTAACAACAAAGCAAAGCAGTCATAATAACAAAGACTCGTACGGTTTGAGAAGTTTGAAAAGGTATAGGCTAGTGGCCCAGCTGAATTTCAAGTATGCGACTTTGAAACTGAAAGGGCCGACATCTTTAATATTACTCGGTATAACTGTAATTTGAATTGTCCAAAGAGAATTAAAGACGTTTTTTGTTTTTGTTACATCTAAAAATATAATTTCGATTCTAAACTTTGACTTTATTCATCTGGTTCCTTGTTCTATTTTAGTTTTTAAAATTAAATATATTTCAAATTTAGTTTAAAATCTGAATTAAAATTATTTTATATCTTAGTTAAGTACAAAATGTAAATAACACTTTTCGTCTAATGCAAACACACCTCTAAAAAAATATTACACCCACTTTTAAAATTATGCAATTTGACCCCTCCTATTGATGCTGTTAAAATTTTTCTAGTCATAACTTATTTGTTTTGAAATCTGATTTTGATGATTGAAAATGTTTTGGAGTTCTCGTTTCGAACAGTACGTAATGATCACTTTAAAACTTTGAAATTATCAGTAAATAAAAGGATTTATGACTTTAATCATGTTTAATATTTTGATAATGACATCTCTTTTATCTACTAAAAATTTCAAATTTTTAAAATGACTGTAGCTCGATCTTGAATCATCAAAATCGAAGTTTGGACGAATAAGTTATGAGTAAACAAATTTAAGTTTTAACAGCGTTAGTGGGAGGGATCAAATTTCATAATATTGTAACTTTAAGGGTATAAATTTTCATTTTTAAACTATAGGGGTGTGTGTTGCATTTGACCAAAATTACAAGGGTCTTACTTGTATTTTGCCCTTTAGTTAATAACATTTAAACTAAGCAACAATTAAAGAGAATAATGTTATTTATTTATTATAAATCGTAGTTCTTTTTTCCCAATATTACATTAAACTGAGGGATGAATGGTTCGAACTTGCAACATTATAAAAGAAACACTGATGTCTAACGGGTTTTTTTTTATAGATATTATAAGAATGAATTTTTATAGTTCCCACTTTTGATATCTTAGATAGGTAGTATTGATGTCTATTTACTTGAATCATGTTCAAACTGGCAGATATCCAGTTGAGATATTTTGAAATTAGTTTATAAATTGCAACTCATAGTTTAATAGTATATATTGAAATTGTTAGATAATATTCATGCAAGCATAGAATATGCTAAAAAGTAAAGGGAAATTAAAATCCCCAATGGGGGTGGCCACGTGGTGTGGTATGGTACTAGTTGCATTTTTGCCAAAACACTTTTTTATGGTGCTATCTTAAAACTTACACATCCAAATTTGCTTTGAATTGATCCTTCACATTGCAAATACACCCAAATTATTTGACCATTCAATGTCAATGTTTCAACTCTCTATCTCCTACCTCCCTTATTAACATCATTTCCTTGCAAATTCCAAGAACTACCCCAAAATTTCCACGTGCCCTTTGCTTAAGCTAGTTGCCTTTCAAATTGAATACTTTCCCAACGGAAAAAAAACATAATTTACAATTAACGGAAGTGAAATTATTGTTAACTCATTTCCAAAACTAAAAAAAAGAAAATTTGTAGGGATATGTTAATATCATTATTGTCCATTAATATGTTAGTTAAAGTATGTGATTATCATTTATCAAAATCCATTGATGATTAATTAATTTTTAAAGAATGGGTCAAACATATCATTTAATCCTTAAATATATATCATATTTCAATTTAGTCACATTTGTTTTATATATTATAATTACATTATTATAATAGCAACATTTTTAAATTACATATCTATTCGATAATATTATTAAACATTTATAATGAATTCATGATGTGACATTTCAAAAATATTATTTTTGAAATCTTACCTGTACATTACATATCTCCATCGATACTAATTTCTTCTATCTTTATGAGAGAATGAATAGGTTTTATGGGATGTATATAGATTTCTAGAGTATGATTGATCCTATAAAATAGACCCCTTTTATTTATTTGGTGAGGTAAAAAATTAACATTTAAATCTAATCAGCTTATAAAACAATATTTTAGATATCATGTCCCAACTTTGCCGCAAACATCTAGCACCATACTAGAAAATGATCTATTAATTTAATTTTTTTAAATAATATGGATTTAATTAATAAATATGTATACTTTAGAAATCAAATATATTTTCAATTGCTTTTAAAATACTATACTTCCCATAACTTTTATAAACATACGTATTTATATATATATTTATTTTAAAAAGAAAAATCATCCATTTGAGTTTCTTAAGTGCACAAAGTTCCTTTATGTTAAGAATGTATGTATCTATCCTTCATTTGCAATGCCCATTATGCCCTTATCCCACGAGGCTCTATCTTAATATGTATGGTTATTCATTTAAGAGGTGTGGTAGTCTAAACGAATCTTTCCTGTTAACGATTTAAGGTGGGGAAAATCCCCTTTTCAAATAACTAAATAAAATAAAGTTGAAATAACATATAAAAACGCGACAGTAAAATGATTTTTTATTATTATTAAGTTAAATTATACAAAATGCCCATAACTTATAATATTGGTTTTAATATTACCACTAAAGTTTTAAAAGTTTTAATTTTATCCCTAACTTCACTAAAAGGTGAGCTACGGTGGATTTTGTCAAGTAGACGGATTCTCTCATTTGATACTACTTTATTTTTTCTTTGAATTTTATGGAATGGAAAGAAAATATGTGGTTGACTTAAAATTGATAACTTTTTTTTTAGCAAACTTAAAATTGGTAACGTATGGAATTAATTATGTTCTCTTATAACACATTATTTATTATGTGGGTACCCCGTTATTTTTAATTACTATGATTTGATTTCTATACTTTTGGTAGTTCCCAATCCAACATCATTAAAAAAAAAAAATGGTTTTCATTCTCAATATTAGTAGACAATATTAATGATTGAATACCTTATCACTTTTATTTTAAATTAATATGATATCTAAAAAAAACAATAGCGATTATTATATATATTTTGACTTTTTTTAAAATGTAACACAAATATGGACCCCGACCTGTGGGGAATTTTGCCGTCCCTATTCCCACATCATTAAAAAAAATTGATTTTCATTTTCAATATTAAAAGACAATATTAATGATTAAATACTTGATCACTTTTATTTTAAATTAATATGATATCTAAAAAAAGCCAATAGTGATGATTATATATATTTTGACTCTTTTTAAAAAGCAACACAAATATCAATAATTTCATCAACATTTCATAAACTTTCTTTACCATTTTATTATTATTATTTTTTACCATTTTATTATTATCATTATGATTATTATTATTTGTGTTCCATCTCAATTCTTCCTATATTGATTTTTTTTCCCTGCCTAAAATAGTTAGGAAGGGTAGGACACGTTGTGTATCACGAGTAGATTAAACTCTATAAATGAATTTATTTTTTATGTGAGATGGATAATTAATATTCTAAATATTAAACTCTTGATATAATCAAGTAATGCTAATTTTAGATGTTACCAACTTTTGTGGTTTTTATGAAATGCAAACATCCCATAATTGAAAAATAAATATTTTTATTTTTATAGTTTTAAAATTATGTAATTTGACCATCGCTCTGCCTTTATCATTCTTTTAGTCATAACTCTTTCGTTTAAACTCTGATTTGAATGATTCAAGATATTATGACATTCTCGTCTTAAGCTCTAGTAACTGAAAAGCTTTGAAATCATCATTAGTGATTTGTTTTAGACATCATAATATATCCCCCACCTATTTTTTTAATATCACATTATAAATTGGGAGGGAGAGTATTTGAATCTACAATCAAATAATAAAAAAACATCAATACTTGATCACATAAGTTATGTTGTCATTCATACTATTTTACCAATAAAACTTGTAAACTTCTTAGTAATAGTAATTTTTTAAAAACTAACATTATTCATTATAAATATTATTTATAATATTTAAAAAATTATAAAAATGAAAATGACATTTTTTTAAGAATACAAGACTAATTCGATAAAATAAAAAATAAATACAAGGATCTAATATATAATTGAACCTAATTTAGATTGGGTAAAATGCAAATAAGACCACTGTGGTTTCTGTCAAATGCATGAGCACCCCCTGTGGTTTGAAAATGACAAATCATACCCTTGTAGTTTTAAATTATCTCAATGTGACCCCTCTCCTTCAACACCGTTAATTTTCTTTTAGCCATAACTTTTTCGTTTGAACTCCGATTTGGATGATTTAAGATGTTTTGAAATCCTCATTTCGGGCTCTAAGTCATGGTTAGTTCAAAGCTTCAAAATCATCAGTAATCAAAAGCGTTAATTGTGGAAATCATACCTAATATTTTGAACCATAACTTAGAGCCCGAAATGGGGATTCCAAAACATCTTGAACCATCCAAATCGGAGTTCAAACGAATAAGTTATGGCTAAAAGAAAATTAACGATGTTGAAGAGAATGAGTCACATTGAAATAATTTGAATCCACATATATATGATTTGCTATTTTCAAACCAGAAAGGGTATTCATACATTTGGCATAAACAATAGGGGCTTATATACATTTTACCCATTTAAATTTAGACACCATCCAAGATAAAGTTGGTATCATAAAACCAGTCTTGTAATTTTATATATATTTTACCCATTTAAATTTAGACACCATCCAAAATAAAGTTGGTATCATAAAACCAGTCTTGTAATTTTTTATATTTTTGTGTCCATTATTTTGCTAATAATGTTTCTTAACCACCGTTAACGTTAGCATGGAAACCAAACCCCCAATATATATTTAATACATTGGACGGTTCAAAAAGTAAAAGAATCAATGTTGTTTTGAATAATGGTGTATAAACAGACGAAATTACTTACCATAATTAAACGTAACTGAACTTTATATTAAAGAAAGATAAATTATCAGAATGCCGCCGTGAGTTACCAGCTAGACCTTTCCTTTTCCACATTATAATTTTTTAATTGCCATTTTACAATAGATGTTTGAAATTCCGGTCAATATTCATTAATCCGCCTAATAAAGAGGTTTTTCGGTAGGAAATAATTAACAGTTATTAATATTAATCATTTTAGGCAATTTATTTTGATCTTTATCAATCACTGATTTATAAAAAGATATCAACTATATTTATAAATACTTTTAAAGTCGGGTCATATTATAAGTGCCCCTAAAACACATACTCAAAAAGGGATAAAATATAGTTTGGATTCTTAAAATTTCTTTATCTATTTGATATTTTAAAAATATTATATCTGTTTGAAAGAATTTAACTAAACTATAATTTTAGTTTTATTATTTGGATGTGAATTAAAGTTATAACGGATAAAGTAGTCTAATGGTAAAATGTCATTAATTAAGGTATATTTTTGGTGGAGTGTGTGAGGCATCTCCCAATTCAACCCAGTTAATATTAAGAAAATGAATTAAAATTTAATGACACGTATAACTCAACTAACGAGTTAGTAATGTTCTCTTATTTAGTGGCAGGTTCAAACCTTCACTTTATAATAAAATATTTTAAAATAAATTATTCATAAAAGTAATCTAATTAATTTTATTATAAATATGAGTTTTATATTATATTCAAAACGTAAATACTAATGGCTAATAAGAGGAATCAGACCATTTATTTTATAGTTTTCAAAATAAGATAAATGGTGAAAACTAAATTCATTTATAAGACTAGAAACGTGACAATTTTTTTTTTTTTTTTTGTTTGTTTAATTAGAAATATGGCAAACTTTAAAGATTTAAATTATATTTTATAAAAAAAAAAATCAAATCAACGGCTACAATTTTGTGGCGTCCCGTTGACGCTTTGACTTCCTTAAGTTACTGACACGTGGAAGTGGGACCCACAACCCAGCCTTTTGGAAAAAGGACAAGGGTATGTTGGGACTTTTCCTTGCAATGTTAAAATATATAATTAATTATTTTAAATAATTAATAATTATAAAAATCCAACACAAAATTGCCTTTGCCCAATTCCTATTCTCCTGTATAAACAAAACAAGCAGAGAAAAACCCATAATCAGGAATGAAAAAAAAAGCAAGTGAATCGTTTAGGATTTGAATTATATATTTATAGAGAGAAGAGAGAAAAAAAAAAAAAAGGTACAAATTTTCGATGAATTCATGCCTATCGCGTTCTTAGCCTCTTTCTATTCATCCGTTTCATATACTCTAACTTCTAGCTGCCTGCTTAACTAATTTCTCTGGTCCCAACTTCGCCCAATTTCGTGTTTTTCGATTCCAAATTTTTCTGGGTTTTGTTAAAAATTCGATTTTGATTCTTTGGTGATCTGGGTTTTGAGTGATTATGGAAGAAGCTTTGTTTCAGTGGAGCACGATTAGATCTCTCTTTGCTATTCTTCAATGGTGGGGTTTCAATGTTACCGTTATTATCATGAACAAATGGATCTTTCAGGTCTTCTTTCTCTTTTCCAATTTCCCTCAATTTCACCTTTTGTTGTTTTGTTCTTTAATTTTTTTCATCTTGTTTATGAATTGATTGATCTGTTTTTTTTTAAATGCAGAAATTGGATTTTAAATTCCCTCTTACTGTATCTTGTATTCACTTTATATGTTCTGCCATTGGAGCATATTTGGTGATTAAAGTGCTGAAGATTAAACCATTAATTTCTGTTGATCCTGAAGATCGTTGGAGGAGGATATTCCCTATGTCTTTTGTGTTTTGTATTAATATAGTGTTGGGGAATGTAAGCTTGCGTTATATTCCTGTTTCTTTTATGCAGACAATTAAGTCTTTCACTCCTGCTACAACTGGTGAGGTTTTGAATTGCCTGATAAATTTCCGTTAATTTTTTTTCCATGGATTTTTTGCTAAGTTTTAATTTGTTGGTTTCTTTGTTCAATTAGTTGTTTTACAGTGGCTTGTTTGGAGAAAGTACTTTGATTGGAGAATATGGACTTCTTTGGTTCCCATTGTTGGAGGAATTCTTCTTACTTCTGTGACTGAGATGAGTTTTAACATGCTTGGATTTTGTGCTGCCTTATTTGGTTGTTTGGCTACCTCCACAAAGACCATCCTTGCCGAGTCCTTATTGCATGGATACAAGTTTGATAGGTAGTTCCTTCATTTTTTACTCGTTCTATCGAAATCGATATCTTAAAATCAAGTTTCACCTTGGATTTCTGGTTCTTGCTTCGTTTTTTGGGATTTAGATTAATGGAATCACAGAATGCTATATTGCCACTCTGCTTAAACGTTAAACATCCCAAATTAGAGATATGTCTCGAGTATAAATATTTGATGTATTTTGTATCGTTTATGTAATTCATTGGATCCCTTTCAAGATATAGAAGAATGCCTTTTTCATTCTAGGCCATTTATTTTCTCCTATATCTTCCCATAAGTATGAATTAAATAAAAATTAAAAACGTTGAAATACTTCCAAAGAGAAGTTATTCATACATAGCAATCTCTAGATCTGGACGACTTGAACAAAAGCTTAGAAGTGATCCGTAGACAACAATGAATTAGTAGAACAATCTCCAGCTGGGGTATAATTTTGATTTGCTTACTTTCTTTTGAATCCTCTATTGGTTATTCTTCACCACCTGGTCGCATCCTGCTGCCTCTCTCTCTTTCTCGTTCTTCTTCGAGTCTGGGAACAAAATATCACTGTTTCCTTTTTTTTCCCCACATGAAGATCAATTTCTACTACCATTATTTTTATGGTTTTCTTGACTTGACTGTTTTATTCTCTCTCTGTAGCAATTCATTTCTTTTCACTTTTTCTTCTTTCCTACTGATCTTATCAAGATCCCGTGCTGTTAGTTCTCTTTTGCGTACCCATCTTATGAACTAAAATGTAAATTTATGCCATTTAATAACAAATGTTATTTTTTTTTACTTAGATTCTCATCATGTGGAATGGAACATGAGTACTTTAGTTGAGGTAGTGGGGTTGGTAGTTCTCCATGCATTTGACATTTCCACAATCATTAGTCATAGCAATTTTAACTGCAACCATTTTTTTGATACCGTGAGTGTCCAGGCCAGCTTACGCGTACATCGACTAATCTCATGGGACAACGATACAACCCTACAACACTTGGCGTCGTTAAACTCGTAGGATAATATTTTAGGTAGGTGGCCAACATGGTTTGTTGAACCCGTGACCTCAAGGTTGGAAAGAAACCTCTTGACGACTTGGCCAACCCATGTTGGTTAGCAATTATAAATGCAACCTTTTATTATTCTTTTCTAAGTTCGCACATGTTGTGTAGTTGTGGCACATTGGCATGTTTTTGCCCTCTTGCACAACACAACAAAATCAAAGACAACTAGACAAGTAATGGAAAAGGGAAATTAGAAAGGTGGAATCAATGATTAAATCTTTTAAATTATATCATCATGTGAAGGTATATGATTTTTTATTTTCTTTCAAGGCTGTTGATATAAAACCATTGAACCATTTAAAAAAAATATTGTCTTGTTTTATTAATTTCTTTATAAATACTTGTTAGAAGGTGTTGCATTATTTAGACATATGTAACACAGTCTGATTGATATTCTTGTTTTGTAACTTTGATTTTATATTTTCCTCCTCCCCTACCTACTGGTATAATCTACCGTAGATTGTTTGCCTTTTGGACTCACTAATTTTGTGCCTATGGTTTTTGTTGGTTGTATTCTGCATGTTGCAAGTAATGCTGATTTGAATTTGGTTTTTATTTTTTCCCTTTGGCACACTTCAGCATAAATACAGTGTATTACATGGCACCTTTTGCTACCATGATCTTGGCTGTACCTGCAATGCTACTTGAAGGTAATGGGGTTCTTGATTGGTTTCACACGCACGAGTCTATAGGGTCGTCCATCATAATCATTTTCAGCTCTGGGGTGATGGCTTTCTGTCTTAATTTCTCCATATTTTATGTAATTCATTCCACAACTGCTGTGACGTTCAATGTTGCTGGAAACCTCAAGGTAAGATCACTTTGTTCCAAGCATTTGTACACATTATAATCCCATCTCAAAATTATTGTTATGCCAAGATCTGTTTCCGTGATTTGCAGTCCTTGTTCCATCATAGCTCCTTTGTATTCTTGATTTTCCCCATTTAATAACTATTCTTTCATAAAATTCTGATGATTCACATTCAAACTTTCATTTCCCGCAGGTTGCTGTTGCAGTCCTTGTTTCATGGTCAATATTTCGTAACCCAATTTCGGCTCTAAATGCAGTTGGGTGTGGAATTACACTTCTGGGTTGTACATTCTATGGCTATGTGAGACACCTTATCTCACAGCAACCACCAGGAACTCCTCGAACTCCTAGAACACCAAGGACTCCTCGGACTCGGATGGAGCTGCTTCCTCTTGTAAATGACAAATTAGATGATAAGGTCTAATTGGTTACGTCATGGCTGAGGTTCTTGGTAGTTGACACACTGGTAGTAGAAAAAGAGTACAAAAGAATGCAAAAGCAGAACACTTCGGGCTCGTTCGTTCTGTCAACTTGCTTGAGGCTACTTCAAATCCCCCTCCCCCCTCCTATTAATATGCTATCTTTTATATCCCCACCCATAAACTTTAGATACTTTGATATATTTTTGAGATTTTGTAGCTTTAGCATATCAAGAGCTACTGTATTACCTTTTTTAACTAGTTATCTCTGGTCTCTGTCTAAAGAGGCTAATTATTTAAGAGACTTCCATTTTTTTTTCTGCTGTCTATTGAAATCCCTAATATCCAAAATAAAACAACTTCCAAGTTTGTGATATGTTTTTTTTTTTTAATCTCAAGTTTTCCTGCTCTCTTGCTTGACATTAAGGTAAAAAAATATATCATATTTTTTAATCCCATCAAACTCTGATTTCTAAATCTTATTAATGAAAGCCTTGAACTTTGAAACTTTTAACAGTGTACTTACTACATAAGATTAAGATAAAAGTATCTAATTTCCAGTTAAACAGAAGTTAAGATTAGAGCAGCAAACATGAGATTATCCTTCCTTTTTTCCATAAAGTCAGGTTTTGGTGTTGTAAAAAAGAAAGAAAAGTAGAACTAAGCAAGAAGCCAGAAGTTCTTCTGCCACCTTGTGTTGATAAGGTAACCCCCCATGCCATTGTTCTGTTTTCTCACTCCTATTGTCCAGCAATCTGCATGCTTTATGCACTGTTCTACAAACTTATCAGTGCTGCTGCTTCCTTGGAAACTGAAAATAAAAAACTAGAGATTAAGGATCATTTGATAACTATTTTGTATACTCTTTTGAAAAATGAGATTGTTTGATAACAAATTATGTTTAGATTTTAGTTTTTGTAAAACGTTTTTAAAATTATCAATATAATTAAAAAAAGTAGGTTTGAAAACGTTTTTCGTTTTAATTTGTAACAATTAATATTCTTACTTATATTTGTAAAAAATAGTCATCAAACTAGTATAGAACAGAAAACCAAAAACTAAAAACAGAAAGTGAAAAGTAGTCAGGATTAAATAATCACGATTTTCAAAAACTTTAGATTACCCACCAGCTGAGCAAAGATGGTTTTTTCCGAGGCAGCACCAAAACAGATACCTCAAGCTTCTTCACTTGGCTCAAAACTGTCTCTAGCTTTGGGCCTTGGATTACCAATGCTTCAACTTCTACCTGAAAATTTTTTGTACCAAAATTAGCCACAAAAAAACAAAAATGGTATACTCAAAAGGGACAAAAATCCACATCATTTTCCTCCCTTTCTTGCTCAGTCACTCTCTTGAATCAAGATGATGAAAAAGGCTAAGCTAGTGCAAATCAAGATTCTCTCTTTGATTTTCACTTTTTCTTTTCCTCACTCTTTCACATATTCGTGGGAGTGAAAACCAAGAGGTAAAAAAAAAATCTTGACCCAATAAAGGTTGTTCCCCACATTTCATTACATGTATTTCTAAACCAAATAAGTAGATAAATTATTGGTTTAATTATATATATAGTATTTATCCATTTGAGTTTGTGTCAATTTCGTCCATATACTTTTAAGAGTGTCACAAACGTCCTGATCATTTGATATTGTAAATCGAAATATCTAACGATAGAGACGTTCACATTTGAAAGCTTCAACGACATTAATCATAATGTGGCTCCCCTCTCATAAACCATTTACATGGGAGAACATCGTTTATGTAAATTCAACCTACACAATTTCTCAAATAGGAAGGGGCTGATTGATACAGTTAGGGTTCCGACTTTTTAATCAGAACAAAATATTTTCAAGAGAATACTATACAAATTTCATTTTAAAGTCTAATCGACATATATCACAAATTGAATTTAAGTGCATTTAACATATCTGTATTTGTACATGAAAAGAAGAATCATTTATTAAAAAAAAAAAAAAAAAGGGAAAGAAAAATGTATATGAAATTAACAAAATAGTCATATAATTTATCTTCTAGTATCCAAAAGTAAATACAAACTGAAGGGTAAAATGAGCTATTAAATAAATACATATTATATATATACCTCAGGTCTAGAAGCTTTACAGAAGTAGCCAAGAGAGTTTGCAAGATATGAAGAAGAAGAAGAAACAGAAGCTTCCATTTCTGTTGGAGAAGAAGAAACAATATGAACAAGTGTGAACAAATCACCCCTATTAGCAACATGAGTGAGAGCCCATTTCATAGCATGCTTTGATTGAGATGTCTGATCCACCACCACCATAACTCTCTTCTTCCTCACTCTTCCATGCATTTCAATTCCTTCCATACCCATTTTTTGGGTTTTTTTTTTTTTATCTTCAAACCTTTTTCTTCCACTTGATAATTTGCCAAAAATAGATTTATCTCTATAGCTCTAATGACATTTTCTGTGACCCCTTTTTGGCTCAGAAGATGGTGGTTATATAGATATTTGAGAGAGAGATGAGAGGCTATTGGTGTTGAATTTAAAGTGACTGTTTGGGGTTGGGTTAGATAAATTATTCAACGTGACTGTCATATATAACTCTTTAGTTATTATTATTGGATCTTCTAATTGTTATTCTCTCTTATAAAAGATTATGGTTAATAACAATTTTTTTCTTACTTTAATTGGAAAAAAAACAAAAATTTGATTTATTTTAAGAAATAGTATATTTTGCTTTCATTAAATTAATGTATTTTTTCCATTAATTTTTCTACTTCTTTTGTATTATAGGATGATGAATCTTTTTATTATTTTTTATATTTCTTATATGGGTGTGTTGTATTTCAAAACTAGTTTTTAAAGTTTGTATTTAAAAAGTGTCATTTAAAATTTGTATTTAAAGATATCTCATCAAAGTGGAGAAAGAAACGCCTTAACCTTAATTTTATAGAAATGAATAACGTGTTTAATCAATTGAGTTATGTTCAGGTTGGTTGTCTAATAGAGAACGGGATGTTGTAATTATATGTAATAATTTATAGTTGGGTTGAGATGGGACCAACTGATGAAATACAGTGACAGAGCTTATGATTTATAACTTTTTGTGTCACGGGAATCACTGAAGAGAGAGGTGGGTTTAACAGTCATATTTATAACATTGATGCGAAGTAAAATCTGTATCAGTGCCGTCTGTTTTTATGATGATAGGGAAGACTCTCTCTCTCTCTCTCTCTCTGTACTATCGCTTCAGAAGTTTTCATGCATTTCAAAAATCAATTATTACCCAACTTTTAGCTCAGATTCAGAAGAAGAAGAAAAAAAGTGTTTTGAATCCTTCACGGGAACTGAAGTGGAGATATGTATCTGCCATTGTTCAACCGGGGAATCATTATTCTAAAGATTATATCAATATTTGATTTAGAAAAAAAATTAATCCATGTAGGCACATCACATGCCTCAATGTATTAACATAAGGGCTTTTGATAGATGAGAATTGTATGGTCGGAACAAGTTTCATTGTTAGTAACGTCGTGTTTATTATTAGAGTTTTCATTTTATTAACAAACTCACATAATTTCGACTATTCATTTTCATTCTCATATAATTTAAATAAAAAATATCACTTTCTCACTTGTATCATTTTTCACTCTACTACACATTCTCATTCTTGTGCATCAAACGGCCCCATAATGTTAAATATATTATTTGATCATGAATTATATACTATGTTATATACCATCCATCTAATTTCCATACTATACATTCTTATTCTTATGCATTAAACACCCCATTATGTTAAATATATTACTCAGTATTGAATAATTATACCATATTTCAATTTAGTTTATAAGATATTAGTATTTTATAATCACAGTCTATCTAATAACGTAGTTAATATTTAAAAATATTATTTTTCACAATTGTTAATTTCTTTTCTTTTAATAAGAGAATCCGTGAATTTTCTGAATAGAACTTAATAGATATTGGGTCTAAGCCAATAATAATTATTTCAACTGCCTTTCGACCTTTGTACCAACGGTATTGCAATTGTTGATCATGTTGGAAAGGCTCAAATCATTTCCGATAATAGTTTTTACACAGATTTGAGATTAAACTCTTCTTTGTTTCTTGATATGAAAAGATAATTAAGCCTCGCCAAATAATGGATTTTTTATCTTCTGGAAAGGGGAAAAAATGATGTAATTTATATTGCTTGTGGTAATTGTGCTGAAGAGATTAGGGTCTTTTTTTTCCACATGCCACTACCTCCCATTATTACTTATCACGTGAATTACTTTCCTCATGAATATATAAATTACAAAGAGGAATAAACATTCTACGGAACATGTGAAATAAACTCATAAATTTTATATTTTATAAATGATAAAAATTAATACTTATCAATAATCACAGAGGCTTATACTAGCAAAATTTTATGTAGTATATGAATAATATTTTCTAAAAGAATATTTACAAAAATAATATTGTTTAAAACTATTAACTAGTATAACAAATATGAGTGTGTTATTCAATTAAATTTAATCATTCATTGACTGAATAAATCAATCATTAAAATATGTGAATCAATAGTTACAACATTTAGTGATTGTCGAACATCATTATGAATTAGTGATTAACTTAGTTTTTAAAAATACAAATCAATGATAAGCATTAGTGTTGCACTAAAAAAAATTGCTATATTTGTAAATGTTTAAAAAAAATTAGTTTAACAATTTATAAAAAAAAAATACTAATTATTAATTGACCCACTAAAAAATTGACGTTACATGAACAAGACAAACCAACCAAAGGAGTTGAGCTCGAACCGGCCTGTTAAGTCCGGTTCGGTTTTCTAGTTCTCTTTTCTTTTTTTTTTTTACAGTCACATACTGAGTCAATAAAAAAATCACACAACCAGGTTGAGTTTATTTTTATTATTTCATTCACATCTTGTCCAGCTAAATTCATAATTTTACCTGTGCATGCGCAGACCATTATAGGAGCAATGGTTTTCGCTGTCAGGCGTTAAAATGGTTCTAAAAAAAACTACAAAACGTCAAGGTTGGAGAAAATGAGTCAATGACAGTGTCCTTGTCATGTCTAAATCTAGGTATTTAAGGATTTCAAATCAAGCAGAAAACTATCTACATTTGGTTAAATAGCTACAAGTTTCAAATAATCAGTGTGAGCTCTATAATGAGAGGAGGATATTGAATCACTTCTATGTAAAGCACAAACTATTTGCTAACCTCTCAATTTGATGAAACCAAGGCCTCCCTCAAAATAGCTTTATGAGCGATTGACCGACTATATTATAATAATATAAGAATGTTAGTGAATCTACCTTGTTAGTTTTCCTTCCTTATGAACGAAGTTTTGACGAAGATAGCATCAACATCTGTTAATATCTTCATATGGAAGGTTAGATTGACCCAGCAATGTTATATCCTCAGGAGAAAACAGCAGAGAACCAGTACTCAAGTAATGTCGAGCAACCCGTCCCCTGCATTAGAAAAAAATATTTAAAAAATGATTATCATTAAAGATTATCATCGTATGACTTTTTACTAGAGCTGAAAGGAAAGCTTATTTTCTGAGAAAGAATATTTGTCATTATCAGTACAAACCTCCGTCTTTTCGTCTTATCAATGCCTTTCGATATACGTGAAGTCTCTGATCTTGAAATGCAGCGCAGTGAAGAAAGATATTCGAAGAATGGAACACCTTTCAGTGCCAGATATGATCTTTGAGGAACCATACACTGAATCACGTTAAAGAGGCGTGATTTTATTTCTCTGCGTTGCAAATATTCAGAATAAAATGATTAATCAATTGAAAAACAATTCCAAGTGAGCGGAAGATAATAACAAAATTGTAGCTTAAAACTGTGAAGAAGAAGAAAAAGGAAAAAAAACCGCTGACTAAGAACAGATGTGAGAAATTTTGCTTCAACAAAAAGTATGGACATAAGGAAACAAGATTAAAAGAAGTGTTTTACTATTTTAAGATTAACCAGTAAGCTACAAGTCTTCACTCTAAAATACAGGGCACATGAATGTGTCAAAGGAAGAAAGCCTAGCTATGCCCAAACGTATGAAATTGACTATTAATAGACCTATACATTGGTTGCAAACAAGAACACCATGGGAGACTTCCTCTTTAGCTGCCAATATAGGGTGAAATCTTAACTAATTAGATGTGAAAATGTATTTTTAAATGAAATTTTGAAAAAGAGGAAATGTGTGTTATACTGATACATACATATATATACAGTTACCACTATACGGAATATGGAGTACGCTAAATGAAATTCTATTCAAAAGCTACCAGAACACACCTTTGAAACTTTTACATGCAACACAAGCTAGTAATGCCAGACATTATTTTCTATGATACAGCTTGAAGGAAATGCATATTAAGTTCTCTAAAAACAGTTAACGAGCAGGGACAGGAGAATGTAACAAATACATAATACACATGCAAATGCAAATACATTCAAGTGAAAAGAGATTTCAGTCTATTACCTCTCAGGCATAGGATTGTTTCCTGTCGGGCTCAGTTCCAAAATCTTTCTAGTGGAAGAGGAATTTTTCCTCACATCACACCTTATTAATTTACCCAATGCTACCATATTAGTTGCAGCAGTCAGCATCTCTGATACAATATCCAACCCGCTCTCAAAGCCCAAGTGAGAACCCGCAGTTGCAATAACACTTGCATAAAAGCAAAATCCATGCTGAGCAATTGTGGACGCCATATGCAATTGCTGACCACCCCAGCAGAATGAGTCTTCAGATACAGATGTTGGTGTCTCTAATATATCCTGAAAAGAAATACAATTATTGTTATGAGCTCTAATGCAATATATCTATAAAAAAGTGTTCCCCCATATTCAAGCCAGTGCCATGGCACTTACTTGCTGTTGGCAGAAAGAAAGCAACAGGTCAGAATCTGAAATTAGATGGCTCATTCTATGAACTTGCTCAATGATTTGAAAGGTTCCTTCCTTTTCTGACATGACATGATGTCTTAGATCTGCATGACTGAGGCGAAGTTGCTTCCATGACTCATGCACCAAATCGACTGACACCCTCAATTCAGGCTCTACGAATTTGGCCTTGTTAAAATCTACACGGCTGCACTCATCCATCACAGGGTACTCTCTGGTAGTATTTTCCACATGTTCATTACAAGAAAATCCTTCCCCCTCCAAGTGAGATAAATTAAATACACCATAAGAATTTTCCAACATGGTTGAAGTTGCTTTGGCAGTCTGTGTATGCGAATTGAAACTGTTGGCTTCAACTGAAAACACATTCTGAAAGAACTCATTTACAGAAACTTCTGGACTAGCAGGAGCATGACCACTAGACAACGTTTTGGGAAACAGCTCTGTTTCATCAATTACAGTCTCAGGAACAAAGGATGATTCTGGTACACATGATGTATCAATATCGATAGACTTGCATATCACATTTATACATACATCATGTGCAGTTTCTGAACGTGGATAATGATCTTCGTTCATATCTTCCAAAAGACAAGGTAGTACATTTGATGGGCTTGACAAATTTTGAGAAGCTGGACAGCGAGAAGGTGACACATCTTCATCTTTATTTGGTACTAGAGGGCATTCCTTGAGGATAGGTTCGTCTTCAGAATCAGAAGACACAACCATATCGAGCCTTCTACGACGCTTCAGCCCAAATAACGGAATAGGGGTGCCTGAAGTATCAGAACATTCATGTTCAGAATCAAACTGAACTGCAAATTCATTGTGATCATGAATAGAACCATTCCTATTCAACATTGCTACCTTCTTGGCGTTTAGGTAGCTATCTTCATAATTTTGACTATTCATACCATTAAGCATTTCCCCTTCATAAAATTCACCTACATTTTCCTCCAATAAGCAAGAACCTGTGTCCATTTTTAATAATGACTCTGAGATCTCTTTGTCAACTAGCTCTGATAACTGAGATGGGAAATTCCATGGCATCATCATTGGTAGTATCTGATGGCCAGCATCAAGATCAAATAATAGCGAGCCATATTTTTTCTGAATTTTATCTGCACAATCAAATATTTGATCTAAAAAAATTGACCTGAAATTCTACTAAACATTCAACAGATCGAAAAAATCAGTCAGACACTTTCTGAGAGCATTGCATTTAATGAAACAATTTCCTTCAATTAAATAAGGATTACCCACATGATAGAGTCCCAAAGATCTATGACAGTCAAGAAAAATAAAGGCCAGAAGATGAATCCTGATCGATGGTGAGTAATCATACTGCATCATATAGGTGCAGAGAGAATTAATTTGCAAATTGAATGTCCTATTTATCAAGATTTAGTTCAAAATCTTGCAACAGCCATCAAAACAGATTGAAAGAACAGTTATTGTTACAGTATTACATCACGCACATATGGCATGACAGGTTCAACTAATAATTCCGATTCAGGGTAAGCTGTGAGAATTCAATAATCCTTCAGGTCACTTGGACCATAAGCTACAAGCTTTTGATTGAGAAACCAAATAGTAGTAAAAAATACCGAAAAAATAATGTTACAAGAAAATAAAGTTAAGAAAAGATATATTTAACAAGGAGGGATACTTGGAAAGCATGACCAACCTCTAAATCCTCTACCCTGGCACCACAACTGAAGTTGCATGATGATTTTCCGTATATCTTTGTGACAACACTCAATAATGCGATGAAGTAAGTGTGGTTGTATGTCGGCTTCCTCAGAAGCACAGATCTGAAAGGGAAAAGTGGCAATGGATTAACTGAATAGAAATTCTGGTAACATGTGGTGTGGCCAGTAGATGAGCTAGAAGAACATACCATATATAAATGGCTGAGTAGTTCCTTTGATGATGGTCTGGTGAAAGAGACCTGTAGCCTGTCCAAATTATCAGGAAGAACAGGATTGCTACCTATATTTCAGCAATAAATCAATGAGAATGAATACAAATACAAACACAAAACCATAAAGCTCCTAAACAAATTAGCACAATTACACAAGACACAAGTAAGCCTTCTTACTATTGCTGGTCAAAATTATGGGTCCTTTTCCTGTTTCAGCAATCTCTTGTATTGAAGATATAAAACCACGATCTTCAAGAAAAATAATATCCACATCCTCTAGGAGAATTAAAGGCTTAGCTTCACATCGGTTACTGGTACTGTCTGCTACAACGTATTCAAATTCTCCAGCCCCTTTAATGTTATCTTTTGAATCTTCATCTGATAAAGGGATGAGTTCAATCACCTCATTGGCTGAGTCTTCGGCCGCTGTATCCTCTGGACGAGAGGGGAGAGATTTCTCAACAAACTTGTTCCTTAATCCCTGGGAATTTACTACATTCCTGAAAGAAAACCATATTTCTATCATCCTGAGAAAATATGCATGGCCACTAAAAAGAGATATAGACCAAGCGGTAAAGCGCTAAAGTTTTACACTTTATCGATCAATACAAAAGTGGAAGACCGGGCATTATTTGACGCTTTGCTTTAGAGAAGAAACCAACAATAAATATCTACCATTATCATGGAACCCCTAAAAGAATAAAAGCACCATTCTTTTTTTTTCTTGCCTCTGAAACTGCCAAGTTTAAAAAACTCTTCTATTCAAACCAGTTATAAATGAACAGAGACAAATAGAGAGATATTCTCTTGAAACATAAATAAACTTAAATTCAGCGAAAGAGTAACTAAAAGCGTGTAAAATTAGCATTAGCATAAAGTTCGAGAAACTATTGCAGGTTGGGGGGAAAACTAAGCCAAAATCTGAATACAACTGACCAGTTTATTTGATGAGATTGTAAAGCCTCTCCAATCATCTGCTTGAGAACAGCTCCTGATCGAATCACAGATGCACTGAACTGAAGGACAATTTATCATACATGGTCAAGTTTCTGATATAATTTTTAATATTTTATAGAGGTCTCTAGAATCATAAGATGGAGTTAAGAAGGCCATTATATACATAGGAATGATATAATATACCCTACATATTCCACAAAAATAAAGAGCTTTTGTATTAGATACTGCCTGTAACAAACTCAATTATGTTTGGCAGCAATGAATTCATTGTCAACAAGTTTATTCAGTTGGGAAAGCACAAGAGTTCACAAGTAAATAGTAATGATCAATGAGAACCTATACTCAATCTTTACTTTTGGGATACAGCTACTAATTCAACCAAAAACCTGCATTTGCTTCTGCTTGTTAGGTACATACATCTTCAATTTTAGACATAAAAAAATCCTTCTTGATACAATTATAAGCTTATTCAGTTCAGCCAGTACAAAATATTCACATGCACTAATCCGCAACAATGGCATTTGAAGCAAATATTTTTGGATTACTTAGGGCTCGTTTGGTAACCTTCCTTGTTTCCATTTCCTGTTTCTTATTTCTATTTCTTGTTTCTTACTCCTGTTTTTTTAAAAAGAGAAATAGAAACATGTTTGGTAACTGTTTCTTATTTCTTGTTTCTGGAAGAAAAAAGAAACATAAATGTGTTTGGTAACTATTTCTTATTTCTGTTTCTCATTTAAAAAAAATATTTTGAAAATATTAAAATTTTAAATGACATATTTTAAAAATATTATATCAATATAATTTTTGGATATTTATAATATATTTTATAAGTCAAAACGGGACAATATAATAATTTATCAATGTGTTGAAAAGTTTGGAAACAAGAATGAGAAATAAGAAACTAGAATTTGTTGTTTCTAAAATTTCTACACAATTTTAGAAATGGTTTCTAAAAAAATGAGAAACAAGAAACAGGAATAGTTACCAAACAACTTCATTTCTTAAAAAATGAGACATAGAAACAAGAAACAGAAATTGGGATAGTTACCAAACGGGCCCTTATTTACTGAATATACAATCCAAAGTCCAAACAATTAAACTTCATCTCAACACCAATACCATGGAAGCTTTTTAAAGGAAACATATTTTCATTGATTTGTTGAAAGAGATGTCCTATGAATGTCCATTGAATACTCATATAAAATAAAATTTAACAAGCCATAAGTAAACAAATAAATAAAAAACATGAAAAGTTTCATTCATAGTTGGACAATGCAATGAAAGTTTCCCTCACCATGATTTCATAAAATACTGTTGAATCATTTTAATTATATATATAGGTCGACACTTAATTGGAAGTTGGAACACATGAATAGGCAAAAAGTCACACCATTTTTTACACGAACTGAACTTAGCCACATTGATCTAAAGGGGTAGCAGTGGGATTCAACTGGAAGCTCTACCTAATAAAGAAGAGATATAACTCATGCAATCTATGAAAGAAAAGAGAAACCTATTATAATTAATTCTATGTGCATGTTACGTGACGTAAAAAAAAATTAAAAATTTGGCTTCTATCCTTATCCATCAGAGAATATCAAGGGCTTACTTACATTTTAAATTAGAGATTGTAGTCATAAAGAGTAAGAGAAATATAAAGATGAAAAAATGGCAATTCCATCTTACCTCAAAAACCCTGTAACCACGCTCTTCAGCACAAGCATAGATAGCTGCAGATTTCCCACTCTGCAACCATATACAAATATTTTGACCAAAGAGAATCAATTTACACATAAATAACCCTTAAAAGAGACAAAGAAACTTCATCTTTCAGTTTTTTTTTTTTTGAAAAAGAATATAAAACATGGTTTATAGATAGATAACAGTCTCTTCAAAATTACTCCTATCACAGGCAACAGAGTATTAGCAGTGAGCAAAAAAGAGGCCAGCAAAATAATATGCAACTTTAAACCATATAGATAACCTATTCAGAATTCAAAGAAACCCAACAAGTCACTATTGAAGGTAGAAATTAAGTTTGTTGAAGGTAGAAATTAAGTTTGTTGAAGGTAGAAATTAAGTTGAACACTTATCTTAACTATTTAACTTTCTGACAATTTGCGTTTAATAAGCATGCAAAGTGCAAACGAAAGTCATTTACCATGAGAAAATTTATAGCTAAAAGTACTAAAGCTTGATGGCCAACTAAAAGGTTATCTTAGCCTCTCTCTCTATTTTTTTTAAAGTGAAGGCTCACAATGCTGATACATATTTTTATTCTATTACTAGTAGTCTGACCTTATAAAAATTAGGTATCATTTAAACATTCATTCAATCGAATAAATGAATTATTAAAACACATAGTCAAAATACAATATACAACTAACTGGAGATTCTATTCCTATGTGAAAATTTGCAAGAACTAACGATTTCACTACATTAGATATATGAAACAGATGCATCTAAAGGTAAACTATTGGTCCCTTTCCTAGCCATCACATAAAAGTAGAATATACTCTCAGAAGAGCTTTTGTTGTCCAATCAAATAGCAAAGCAACATGTCAGCCAAACAATTAAGTTGTTTACTTGTTTGCCTTCACAACAATGAAAAAAAAAACTCTGAAAAATTGCTCAAAACCAGATTCAAATTAATTTTAAGATACGCTCAAGACCTAGAAAAGGATCTATGATGGTTTTAATGAAAAAAAACCCAAACAAAAGAAAACATGAAGCAGTTGAGATGACCAGAGTGAGTTTCTGCATACCCCAGACAATCCAGTGACTAGGAGAACATTCTTTAGGGTATCCTCTTCATCTAGGCTTTCATAGTCAGAATCACTCTGAGAACAGTAACCATTACTATTTAGCTTTTGGGATTGATCCCCTCCAGCAAAATCTTTATTTTTCTGTGAATTTCTTTCATACCAGAGATGTAGCCACTCACTTAGAAACTTAACTGATTCATGATTACCACAAACCTGCAAAACTATGCATCAGAAAACAGATAACAGAAGAACACGAAACAATTGAGCATAATTACTTATATAGATTTGGAAGCCAACCTCTGTGGCCATCTTCGGCTGATATTTGTAAGTCCATAAACAATTTTTGGGATGACTTTGACAACCAAGATAGTAGGACTGCATTCTATTAGAGCAAAACCATTTTTAGAAGATGCAGGTTCATATAATCAGAACATAGAAAGCAAAAGCTTATCCATAAATGTTTAGAGACAGAGATACCTATAGAAAACTACCGTTGAAAATTTTATATATTTAGAAATGTAAGGCTTTGTTGGGAAACACTTTTTATTAATAAGAAACATATTTTCTTTGATAATTGATGAAAAGTACCAAAAAGGACAAGAATCCCAAGCCAAGGAGAATACAAAAGAGCGCTCCAATAGGCCAACAACTGTTTGAAAACAACTTTAGAAGTTTTTCGCTTTTAGTATAACAATTTAGAGAAAAAGCGCTAAAAAGTCGTTTTCAAAAAGTTTTTTCCTTCCAATATCATGAATTTGTGAATAATGAAACAAGTGTTCATTAATGTTATCTTTTTCAAACCACTCAAAAGTTGTTATATTTTTTTTATAAGAACTCAAAAGTTGTTATAAAAAGTTAATTTTCAAATAAAGATGAAAACAACTTTAAGCCTAAAGAATCGCTCTTAAGGATGAAATGAATGACACGTCATTGAATAATCATAATAATCAAAGATATTACAAAATTATAAAGGTAAAACTACAAATTCTATCAATTGAAGATGTTATTTGATTTCACTTCAAGTTTGCCTCCCAATTAAAATAACAGGCTGTAGCAAACATAATGTACAGTGAATAACCAAGGTTATTTAAATAAAAATAACATTCTTTAATATGGTGAAATGTTTATTCATAAAAAGAAAAAAAAGAAATATGAAAGCAGATTTTCTAAGCCAAAAGATTATTTATTCATTATGTTAACAACCTATCCTGAAGAAATCTACTGTGATGCTCAATATTTAGCTTTGCTTCAGGATCAGCAGGTCCACATGATTTATCCAGGTCGCCTTCCTGACAATAATCCGTGAGAAATAGATCAATGAAGTTCATAATGATGAATTGACAATTACAATTTGTGGAATTAAAAATGAGTTAGATAACTTTCAAAAGTTGGGGAGAAAATCAAAGCTTGCTTGAACGCATGATGAAACATTTACCATCAATATTATTTCCTTAATGCATTCTTGCTCGATAGAACCTTCATCCATGGGCTCATTACTTGCAGTAGGTGCAGAAGCAAAGGGTTGCAGCCCAATTGGAAGGTCATCTAAACTTAGAGATTTAACAGAACCTTCAAATACCGATGAACCAGTGTTTTGTAATATATGACCATTGTTTATGACAGATCCATCAAGGAATGTCCAATTTCTCCAGTCCAGAAATATTTCATCATCCTGCATGTTATTATCAATATTATCACTCTATATGAAAAATAGGAGAGATACTATTCATTATAAGTGGGAAGAGAAGCCAAGGATGGTGGTCTACCAATTGAGGGATTGAAAGAGAGTGGGTGGGATAACATTGAAAATGTAAGATACTGTTGTCATTCACATATATAAGGTAACAGATGTGTAGATAATCTGAGTTTATCTTTGCATGCCACTACACTTCACAAGCAATCATCTAAGGCCGCAATTTATCTTTCTCGCAAACTAAATACAAACCCATGACAAGAAAACCATACCCCAGTCCTTTCAAATACGTGAATTGGATTACAATCAATGCTGTCCTTTCTCTCAATAGTGCACCCTCTTTCCACCAATGGAGTTGCCTCTAGACTTTTCTTCTCTGCTTTTCTTGATGAGAAAAAAGGATGTATTTGCCTTCCTGCAAACATCCGGGAATTTTCCTGGTCAAACAAAGGAAGGCTTAGGGCTAGAGACTTAAATATTGATGTTACAAGAAGCTAGAAACTGACCTCCGCAGACATTTTGGCCTCCAACCTCAAATCGGGAATTGACGGAGATGTCTCTTCATTAAGTAAGAGTTTCTTCGGTGTCAAGTTTACAGTTTGCTTCTCCTTAGACTGCTACACGTAAAATTCAATAATTTCATCTTGAATATGAATAAAATTTTATATAAACTATAATTAAGTCAGTCAAAGTAAAGATGCAGACTTTCTCCCTCTTGTAATTAACCCAAAAACTAACTACCTTCCTAATTCAGAGTCTAATTTCAGCATTATTCCAACTCAAAAACGAACCAATTCAGTTCAAATTAACTAATCACACTACCCTGACGACAATTACAACGAGAATTCGAGTACAACAATCAAAATTAAGTAATTCACCTTCTTCCAGCTTCTCTTTTGAGGCGTTGTCTTTTGAGGCGTTGTCTTAGGCGTAGCCTTCCTTTTCTTCCTGCCTTGGCTCCCGCATAACTCCTCGTCTTCACCGCAATCCTTCTCCTCATTACGATCTCCATTCTCTTCCTGTTCTTGAGGCTTGTGAGGAAGAAGCGTGGATTGCACCAATCTCCGGCGAACACTTCTAAGCTCTCGTTTTCCGATCTCGACGGAACCAACATCCGTGACATGCGCCACTTTCTCAGCTGAATCTTCCATGAATCTATACTAAAATTATGAGTGGTGGGAAGACAAAAATCTTGGAATTAGGGTTTAGAATGGGAATTGGGGATTTCTGGGCAAATGCATTGAAGGAAAAGGAAAGTGATCTAAAAGGAGAAAAACCTTAGGGAGTAGAGAACGGAGAGAAACTTGGAGGGAATCGGGACGTTTGTTCCCGCCCTTACTGAGGATAATTTATTAAATTTTTGTTTTTTATAGGGATCTCAATCTATTTTCAATTATATAATTTTTAAAGCTCTTTTAATAATAATTTTTTTCTTTTGAATAAATAAATTATTTATTTAACTCTTTTGAAATCTTATTGGATTAAAAGAAAGAAAGAAAAAACGAAACGAGATTTAGATACCTGCTTTTTTGGTACAAAACGATTTTGGTTTGGATTTATGTTTTTAAAACAACAAAATTGTTTATTTTATAGGGGCTCTTGCGAAAATAGCAAAAATAGGTTCAATATTTGTAAAAATAACAGGAAAAAAACATATTTGCAAAAATAGCAGAAAAATTTAATTCACATCTAAAAAATTACAAAATTGCCACTAGTAATCAGTGATTAGTAATCACTGATTATTGATATCCTGATATTTTGTGCAGTAATCACTGATTACCACTGATTATTTTATAAGTTATCACTGATATCTCTGATAACATGAATGAGGGTTTTTAAAAATCTGCTATATTTGCAAATACTTTTTAAAACTGCTATATTTATAAATATTGCTAAAAATTCTGCTACCCAATGAAATTTTCCTATTTTATAATATATATATAGAGAGAGATTAAATGTTGTAGAACTCATGGTTAAAGTAAATTAAAAAAAAAAAAAGAAGAAGAAAAACAGTTTTTAAATCTCAAATTTCATACAAATTTTTTAAAATTGAAATAAAAGATTCAGAATTTTCTTATGGATAAATTAAAATTTTAATCATTTTAAAATAAAAACTAAAAATGTGCTCTATTTATATAATTTTTAAAACGTTGTTGTAAAATATTTGTCAAGAACAATTTTTAATGGTTATATATTTGTATATTTGAAGCACTATTCACAATTTATGATGTTAGGAAGAAAAATAACTATTTTTTGGATTATTCTGTAAAGAGACTAATTTTGAAACCGACATTCAAATCAACACATCGTTATTAAAATGAGGTATAGTTTTCAAAATTTTGATTAAAAAAAATCAAAAAAAAAATCAAAAGTGTATTAAATAAAGGGTGAATTTCACTAATAATCAAAAAAATTATGAATATATCAAATATACCGGATGTTTTTATTAAATATCAATAGTAGATAAAAAGTAAACAATTTATTAATGTGCATTTAAAATTAATACCAGACACAATAATTGATGAAACATTTTTTAAAACATATGTAAAAAGGCTTTTAAAATAAACATTGAACATTTTACTAAAAGTAACTTATCTACAAAATACATAGAAAGCGAGTTCACCGAGAATTGAAAGGTAAATTTTTTTAATAAACAGTTTACTTTTAATAAACCTCTATTTAGGAAAAATCAAATGTCCTTTATGTTCGTCCTCCTACAAAATACAGAGATAAAAAGTAAAAAACGAAAGAAAAAAACAATTCATTCAAAGATAGAGTGAAGGCACGAAATTGGATATGAAAAAGATATCAAAGTTTCTATAGATATGTAAATAGAAAATAAAAATAAATGTTAGAACAAAAATAAACATTTTACTTAAAAGTAACTTTGTTGCTGCTTTCTTCCTCGATTGAACAGCAACACAAGCCACAACAACGATCACCTTCGTTGATTTATCAAAGACAAATAAGGCTAATTTCGTTTCAAAATTGACAAAATCGGAGGAGGAAAACCGAGGATCTGAATTGTTCTTAAACTCCCAGATACGCAATGAATTTGAATCATGACCGGAACCCCCCTCCCCCCCAAATAACGAATCATAAGTTTGGTGGTCGAGAATTTGAATCATGACCGGATAACCATTGTCTTCAACTCGTATTTCATATATTCATGAGAATCATCCCATAAACCATTGTATAACAGATCAATAGATATGAAACTCATATCGGAAAATAATGGAAATGAAAAAAATCCTATGAACAAAAAAAAGAAATGAAATCGAAGTATGCAGAAAAGAAATGAAGAACACGGAGACGTAAGAAAATAAAGGATTCAAAAAATGAAACAGTATAATTAAGATTTGGTAACTGCCAGATTAAATTTAATTTAAAAAGATAATAAAAGAAACAAATCATGTAATTGAATTAAAAATCCCTAATAATTATGGAATGCCAGAAATGAGCACGGAAATTTAAAAAATAAATAAATGAATAAACGTATAAAAAGGGGTAAAACTGTAAACCGTATAATTAGGATATAGGGTTGCGCCGCCGGAATTGGTGTTAATTGGGTAAAAGAGAAATATAATCTCAACAACCGGTAATATGTGAATTAATCAGGATATTAGTGATATTAATCTCTTAAATAAATAGATTGATACCAAATAAGTTTGTTTTTATCTTTAAAAAATAAACTAAATACTAAAATCGTAATCAAATATATTAATATCTACCCAATTAATTGTAAGAATATGTGGTCTCATTATTCTACACATACTTATTTGAAAAATATATAGTTGAATGAGTTAGATATTAGTATTTCATCCCCAGAACACGGAAGCACCAAATTAAAATAAAAAAACTGAGAAATGTTTAGTTGAAAGTGAGAATCATAGAGCCAATGACCCAAAACAGCAAAAGTAGAGTAACATCTTAATTATATTAATAACAATTGAAAGTCTCACTACCATATCAGAGAGAGAGAGAGATCAGCAAAAGCTTACAGACAATCCAGCCAAAACCACACCCAACATGAACATATATATCATACACTGATAAATCAGAAGCTGGAAGAACAAAAAAAGGAGAGAAAATGGAGTTGAAAATGTCCTTCAATTTCCATCACGCCGGTGGAGCCTTGGAAATCATGGAACGTTCGCTTATTTGCTTAGCGGCGTTCGTTTCTAGATCGGCTGTGATCGGCAATTTAGCGCCGTCGTCTTTCTGGTTCGCTGATGAAATCAGATGATCTTTGCATTTACCCCATACTACAAAGTAGAGCCCGATCACGATGAAAATCGCTCCGATTATACTGAAAAACGAAACGCGATAACAAAAATTAGCATTGTAGAAATCACAAATCGCACTCTCATAATTTATCTAATTTGAAATCAAACGATTGGTAAAATTACAAATCGTACTACTCTACCAATTAGTTTTAATAAAACTTGAACATGTGTTGATTTTACTCCCATTTTCAAAACGAAAGTAAAATCGAGTGAATTTTTGTAAAACAAATTATTTTTTCATATAGTATCAAAATTCAAATATAATATAAATAAGTGTCTCAAAATATGATTAAAATTAATTGTAGATGAGTGTGATTTATAATTAAATAATAACTATAAGCACTCAAACATACTTACTTGCAGCTTAATAAGTGAAAATCTGTTACTCTACTAATTATTTTTTCGTACATGATATTTTTTTTTAATTGAGGTCCAAAGATGCTTGTAAACACCCCAATTATTATTCTATCGTTTTTTAAAACTCTCTATTGTTCTTTCCTATTAGCTTAAGTTTTTGAGTCATGTCTATTAAGAACACGTGTTGTGAAAAGACGGAACAAGAGTAGTTAAATATATACCTTCCGAGGTGAATTTGTTCGGCCAAAACAATGGAACCAAGAGCGGCGGTGATGATCATACAAAGAGGGGTAAAAGACGTAACGAAAACAGGGCCGCGTTGTCGAATTACAACTCCTTGTATATAATATGCAAGTCCAGAGCAAATCACGCCCTGATTATTATTATTATTAATTATGTCAAAACAAAAACATTAGTTAATTAAGGCTTTTGATTCAAAAACATTAGTCTTCCGCTGCTTGTAATATTTTAAGATATCTTAAAAAGAGTCGGGTCGTCACACTTACAGTATAAACAGCGGCGAGAAGGCGAGAATCCCACCCAATAACCCAAACGCTAAAATCACGTTCCATTATTAAGGTAACCACAGTCCCTTCCACCATGCCCGTCACGCATATCAATGCCGTCAGTGACAGCTCTGCTGGGTATTTCTTCAGTGTGAATGACTATATCAACAAATGTAAATTTTTATTAGAAATAATAATGAATCCAATTGGGAAAAAAAAAAAAACTTGGGAAAATGTGGCTGAATTTGTTTTTTTTTTTTTCCTATTAAAATTTATGTTTTTTCTTAGTTGGTCATTAGTGAATAATACTCGGGTGCTTACAACCCAATAAAAACCGCATGGGTTAAATAGTTAAGTAATGATAATTGATAAATATAATTAAGTTTAAGGGGAAAATTTAATTTTACCTCTAAATTTTAGAGGTAACTATACTACTCAAAATGTTTTCAATTTCAAGCAAGTTGTTAAATGTTTAACTTTCTGTAACATCAAAATTCATTAGTAATTTAAACTTATAAAAAAGTAAACCATAAAACTACAAAACTATTCTCTAATACAAGAAAATAAACCAAATGTACAAATTACATCTCTTATCTTACTAATTACAACTCATTATCATAAAATCTAACTCCAAGGGCTTAAATTTTATCATTTTTTTCTCAGATCGTTTAAATTTGTAGCTTCCCTTACTTGAAAATCGTTAACAATTAGTTAATAGAAGGTTGAATTGGATAACATATATAAAGTTTAAAATTAAAGTTGATATAAAAAATAATTATTATTAAAAAAAAGCAATAATTAGATTTCATTTATTAAAAAAATAATCCCAACCCACTAGTAATCTTGTTGTTTCTATATACTTTCCTTTTTAAGAAACAGTCATCTCATAGAGCTGCACCCTTTGGTTGCAACCAAAACTTATAGAATTCTCATTAAATTTAACTTCCCATTTATTAAATTATGTTGTCGGTATATTAATAAATCAGACACAAACAAAACAACCAATAGCGGCAACTTTTAATATTTTACCACAAAAACATTAAAAATTCCAAAAGCTCAAAAGCTAACACTAAAAAGAAAAACAACTATATAGCTTTCTAGGTTTAACCGTTTAAGACCAGGATTTAAAAAAAGAATCTTCAAAAAGCAAAAGCAACATCTTTTTTTTTTTATCTTCAAAAAGAAAAGAGAAGAAAAAGGAGTGAATTATATAGCTTAGAGAGGGTTTGAAGAATTTTTTACTTGCAAGATGAAGAAACCAGACCAGCCAACAATACTGCCTAAAAGCATGAGAGTGCCGAGAACCCAATGTTGGTCCGCGGATTCGCTGCTGCTAGAGCCATGGACTGCGGCGTTTCGTCCTCGGCCGTGAATTATATCGACTATCGGTCCTTTGTATAGTGTCATTACCATTGCTCCTCCAATGGTTATCACTGTTCCTACCACTTTTGCTATGCTTCTAATCTTCTTAAGGTTCACACTTTCCAACCTATAATGATTTAAAACCATTTAATAACTCATAAAGAAATAAGTTTCGTTTTTTTTTCTTTCAAAGATCCCACATCTAAAAGATGAACGACACTACTTATCAGTTGAATTTTGAGATTCAATCTGTGAATATTAAAAATCTTTTTTTAATTTTATTTCCGGAGGAAATACCTGAAAATGAGAGCCATGATGAAAGTAACGGCAGGAAGGACATTGATGGTGACAGATGAAAATGTTGCAGAAGTAAGCTTCAACCCCACGTAGTACAAATTCTGATCAAGTACAGGCCTGTACGTATAATTCACGATCAAAAGTGTATCTCGACTATATATTTATTAACTATAATATAGATAACGTAACACATAAAAAGTCATGAGAAGTTTTCTTACGAGGGAGAAGTCAAATATTATTCAAAGTTTGCCAAAAAAAAAATATTATTCAAAGATAAAAACTAATAATTCATTTAAGAAAATTAAGTAAAGTATTTACTCAAGAAATCCAAGCACCATTATTCGTAAGAAGATCGGGAACGTCATCTTTGGCCTTATTTTCCTGTAATCAGCAGAAAAAATGAAAATAAATAAATACTACGTAGAGAAATTCACAACCCATGCACATGCAGATAAGTAGAGTAAACAAGTACTGATTTTGATGAGGGCGAGGAAGAATTATTAAATGAGACTGACACAATGTGTCGGTCATATTAAATAATTTCTCGAGCGGAAAACCTTTCAAGGACGATAGCGAATGGAGAAATGACAACGGTAGCAACTGCATGGCGGTAAACAGCAAGAACATAGTGATTCATTCCCTTTTTCAAACAAAGCATGGTAACTATATACATCCCTGCATATCCAAACTGCAAAGAAATCATAGCCAAATAAGGTTTTATTTTGTTCATTGTTTCACAAAATCCTGATTCTACTCCCATTTTCTCTCTCTCTCTCTCTCTCTTTCTCTCTAATGGATGCTTTAGTAATTTTCAGGCTGGTGGAAAAATATTAAAGAACTCCTGCCTTCTTATAGCTGAGGAAAAGCAATTTGAGAGAGAGAGAAAGAAATATATATTATCCAATAATTAGGCACTAAAGTTTTTTCATCTATATCTTTTCCCTTTACAATCTTTTTATGATCAATTGATTCTAAGGATAGATGAGAGCTGAGAATTCCTATATTTGCAAGCAACTGTTCAAAAATGGAATACTTTATTTTCATTTCATTTTTCCTTTTATTGGTGGGATTAAAAAAAGGTGAGGATAGAGACCTAGGCTAGTTATTTTGAACCCTATGTGAAGGCAAAACTATTTTTCTTTTCTTTCTGTTGATCTCAACATGTTTATAAAATACTATAAGTTAATCATCTTATTATTAATTGGTTTTGAGATAATTAAACTCGTGATTATTAAAATTGTGTATTAGAATCCAACATGCTCAAACGAGTATTTGACTCAAAAATAGAATACAACTTAATAATAGTAGATCCCACATTGAAATTAGATGAAAAGATCAGACAATACTTATAAACATTATATGTTACTCCTCTTATTACCAATTGTTTTTAAGATAAAACTCATAATTTTTTTTTAATATTACATCAATTTAAGGGAGAGAGTCTTACCTTCATTCCGATGAGATGAATCGACTAAAATGTTAAGATTTCTACTTTTGTTATTGATTGTTTTATTTTATTTATTTGTTTATTATTTGTTTTTAAAGTGGAGTTTCGATTCATTGACCAATACAAAATCAGGATCGAGTTTAGTGCTTTAATGACCCATTAATTGGACAGGTGGGGTTCATTTTGTCTTCAATTTCGTTTGTGTTTTGAAGAGTGGATACCACTTTTAAAGAATTTAACTAAAAGAGGGGTAGAAATAGAAATACCAGAACTCACTAATTGATGAAATATTAATTATTGTCATGTTTAAAGAAAAAAATGTTGGAAACTCAAGGATAACTCAAGTGTCCAATTTAATTTAGGGGAGTTTCTACCTCTTTTAATTTTTATTGATCAATTCTATTAAATATAAGAGCCTCGTTAACTAAAACATAAATAAAAGTATAGATGAGCTCCTCCAAACTAATTTAAAGACAAGTATTTTCTAAAACGTTAATTTTGAAATTATGTTTTCCTCCTTTTCCATTGACGATTTCAATAATTATGTTAACTCTATTTTTCTGGACACAATATTTTGGAGATCGATAAAAAAAAAATCGTTCGTTTCTTCAAAAGAATGCATAAACTGAAGTAACATAGAAAAAATATTAACTTAATTTAAATATAGTTAAATCTTGGTTTTTTTGCTTTTTTTTTAATAACAAATTAGTATTTTTTGATTCATTAAATCAATTAATTCATTTTCATTATTTTTTTCTTTTATGTTGTAGAATGATAAATCTCATTGTTATTTTTTATGTTTTTTATTTGGGGTGTTTTAAATTCAAATTCTTTCATTTTTTAAATTTGTTAATTTTTATGATTTTGATAAATTTATTATATCGTGCATTCCATTAATTATTTATTGAATGTTAAAAAAATATTTTTTTGTAAATTATGAAAAAAATTGTTAATTTTTGAAAATTGTTATATTGCATCGGGTCTCCTTGAACTCGTTCACCTGAGAGAAAAGAACAAGAAAACGCCGGTGTGGTGCTTGCCAAACGATCTCCGACGATCAAGTTAGAGTTTGGAAGTAGAAAATATGAATTATATTAGGTTTTATCATAAAAAATGCATTACCGCATTAGAGTTTATACCAGCTGATTTCTCATGATAGATATGGTAAATTTCCTTGATATTAGGGAGATAAAATAATATCTTTATCCGTAGATCTGTGGAGAATATATCTCCATATATCCCGGTAAGGTAATAATCGTTTGCTTGTTGCCCCAGGCTGGCCACCTTTGATAGTTCGAGCCTGATGGCAAGATCCAGACTTTGTGTTTAGTCCGTGCCCATGGGTTCTGGGACGTTCAGAATCCCGATCGGGCTCGTTGGTACTAGTTGGCGATTCCTTCCTTCTATATGGGCCGGGCCCACCAAGTTTTGAACCATTGACTTGATTTGAAACCATAATCTTGCTTGGTGTTAAAAATCGATGTTGATAGATATATCAAGCTTCAATTTTATGGATATATTAATGTCGACAGATATTTGGATAAAATGATGAAAACGTGAAAACTTAAATAAATACTCAATCAATGAAACAACTTCAACTACTCTTTGAATAAGTCATAATTAATTATATAAGTAAGTTATGCACTCATAAATGATATTTAACATCGTGAAAATAAAAAAAAAATCAATAGATTAAAAAAGAGATAAAAATAATAAATTAAGTGTTTTAGATAAATTAAAGAGAGAATAAACTAAAAGTTAGTAATAAATTAAATAAAGGGAATGAATTAAATTAAAAAGTAAAAAAAAAAAAAAAAGAGCGTGATCAACGATAATTTAGTATACTCCGATGAAAATATTGAAGATATTGTTTATCCTCGTTTAAAAAGTTGAACCTCTACATATCGACAATGTCGAAGACATTTAACGGTGTGGGTGGAATCCTCAGGTGCCGAACAAAGTGAGGAGCCTCGGAGACCCGATTATTCGTAGTGGGCTCTATCGGACAGGCGGTTTGCTCCGGAGAAAGGAGGTTGACCTGGATAAAGTGGACGGATGGAAGGGAGGCTCGGTAGATATTTGTTCGAGGGGAGGATTGTTGGGAGCGAACAAAATCCCACATTGGTTAGGGAAGGGAATGATCATGAGAATATAAGAGGAATGACACATCTCCATTGGTATGAGGCCTTTTGGGTGAAATCAAAAGCAAAGTCATGCGGGCCTAGGCCCAAAGTGGACAATATCATACCAATATAGAGTTGTGGTGGCCCCGGGTGTCCCCTAACACTACAAACATTATCCATATTCCACAATATCAACAAATATTATAATATAATTTGCTTGTGCTGGCTGTCCCATTCATCAGCATTATAAAGATATGAACACTATTTAAGCAGTTGCCAACAAATCAATGGATTTCCGATACGCTGATTAAAATAAGCTACTACAATTCTGCAAATTAATTAAAGATTAGTGGCTTTATACTTTTTCTGCATTCGAAGAGTGTGATAGAAGCGGGATTTGAAAATGTGAAATCAACATTCTTAACTTAACAAAATCAATGCATAAAGAAATCTTCATAATTAAGTAGACAAAATCCAGGTACCCGAGATATATTACATCATATTGGGAAAAGGGAGACTCATATACCCGACTTACCAATTTAGGTTTGTTCAGATTGGCGTGTTATTCAGGTTGACATTTCATTATCAGGATATTATATTAGATAAAAGAACTATCACGTAAAAGTTATAATTTAATAAGGGAAACAAGATACTTTACCAAGAAAAAAAAGGCTATTCGATTTAATTATATTTTATTATTTAATAATTATGATTACATTTAAAAAAAAAACCTCCAATAAGTGTATGGTTTCATTTTAGGATTCCACCTTAGATACGTATAGGGAACCACTTAAAAAAAGTTTATAATCACATCTCTAAATCATGTATGAAGATCATTAACATAGATAGATAGATATGTTAATTACCACTCAAGGCATTGATTACCATATAAGGCTAATTGGTGGGCACCCCCAAAGGATTTTTTTTAAAGAGAAAAATAAGTTGTGGCCAGTATTAATTCTATATTTAAGCAAAGATTAAGGAAAAAAAAAGATTAGATTAAAAATAGATCAAAATCAATTGAGCCGACTAAATTGAATGATTAAATTTTTATTTTTTATTTTAAACGTGTATAAAACCAAATTAACCAACCAAACATTTTTTTTTTAAATTCATTTTCAGGTTTCAACTTGCATCCCTAATGGGAATGAGTAATTTTTTTTTATATATATTTTAAAGTTATCAACTGAAATACAATAATATTTAGCAATGGAGCGATTTTTTAGTACAGTAGTATTGTAACATCTCGATGCTGAGTAGGAAAATTCATATAATAATAAAGTAACAAACACAAAAGATAAGCATACAAAAATAGAACTCAATCAATAAAAGCCAATAAGAAAAAAAAAGTTCGTGACATTTATGGGAAGATGGGGCCTATGCATCTGTATTATAAAGATAATATTTAAAGATACAATTTATAGAAAACAATGTAGGAATGAAAATCTAATAGTGTTTTTGAAAATAAAATATTAATAAAAACTATGATGAGAGAGATCTTAAAAAGCATTTAAAAATTCAGAAAAAAAATTAGAAATTTTAAAATGATAAAGAGAGAGATAAGAAGTTTAATCAAAATATTTGTAAAAAGATAAAAAAAAATTAAAATTCTGAATTCACACCTTATAATATAAAAAACAATAAGATTTGTCCAATTTTTTTTAAAGAATTTGTCTCAAATAACATAAATCTGCATACTAATTACTAAAGCGTCAAAACTTTTTAAAAATGACTCAAATAGCATAATTATAGTTCAATAAATTATTGAACTATTTCTCATAAGTATTTTTAACAAATTTGTTTGTTTTTGAGTTTTTTAAGTTCAAGGTCAATAATTTATTGAACTATTTGATCATTTTTATTATTATTTTCAATGAATTCGTTGAATTTTTTAATTTTCTTAGTTCAATAATTTATTGAACTAAAATTATGCTATTTGAGTAATTTTTGAAAAATTATGACATTTCAGTAATTAGTATGTAAAAATATGTTATTTCAGTGATTACCCTTTTTTTTAGACATCACATCAAATCAAATGGTAAAAAGGAAACGAGATGCCTAAATTAATTAAAATTAGGCGGAAGTTCACAATTAGATAATAATATTAAAAAATGTGTAAAGCTTATTACACTTGTACATTAATAGAACGATTTTACACAAGTATCATTAATGTGTAGGGACAAAAACATGTAAAACAACTATTACATTCTCGATCATACCTGTATTGTTTTTATCAAAGCTTAACTCAAGTGGTTATGCACTTGTTCCCTTCCCATGAGATCGAATGTTTCCCCAATTCAATGTAATATCTAAAAAATTATATATATTATTCCATTAATTTTCATTAATTTTAATTTAGAAATAATATACTTTAATCAATTTATACTTATAGGAGTACAGTTATCTTGACAACATTTATTTTAAGAAATTATCTTAAAATCATATTCTTCATCGCCGCACTTTACCATTTTTATCAAATTTGGTCGTTGTATATGTTCAAAAATTTCATTTATATTCTAATATTTTAGTTAAATCTTAAAAATAGCCACTATTATCAGTGAATTGTGTTAGTCTCAACTGAAAATTGGCATTAGTGAGTAAACACCAATTTATAACTAGTAGAAATAAAAATGTAAGAAAGAAGATGAGTCACAAACAACTAATTTTTTTAAATCAAAATTAATTTCATTCACTTAAATACATGAACTATATTAATAAAAAATATCAAAGAACCAAATTGACAGGAGTGGCCTATTAAAAAAACAAAATTATAATTTAACTTATTCGATTCCAGGATAAAAAGTAATACTTGAGTACAGATTCGGCATTTGCAAGAATAAAAATTATGTAAAAATACTACAAAATAGATTCCAAGAATAAAAGGTTCGGCCAACAAAAATATGGCTAACTTTAAATCCTTCCCCTGTTGACCGGATGTCATGTATGAATAATTAATTAAAGCAGAAAATTTTGCGAGAACATACTTTTATTAGCTTCTCAAGCAGAAAAAAGAAAAGGAAACCTTTAAGAAAGTTAGCCAAACAAGACGTGCATTACATGCAATGCAATAATCCAAGAATGCTAATAATTTAGGAATGCAAAGATTGCTGTAAAGTGAGGTTTTAAAAAATGGTGAAAATAAGTTGCAATTTAACAATAAACCTAAAGTGGTCAAGGAATCTAATTATTGCACAAACTTTGATTGAGTAAATTAATAATAACTCAAAAGCGAAAAGATCCCTTTATTTAAACTATAGAAACAAAACAAAATTTGTTTGTCGTGATTCTTAAAATCCGAGCCTGTCTAGAATATTGAACTATAGTATATGAGTGTTTTTTGTTTGAAATATTTTTTTACACCGATTTTTGTTTGAGATATTACATCAAAGTGGGGGAACGGAGACTCGAAACTTCGACCTCAAGGAAATGGAATAGATGCCTAATCAATTGAGCTATGCTCTCTAGCTCATATTGGCCATAGTATATGAGAGCGTTGTTTCAGTAATTTAAGAGTACTTTATATTAATTAATTTTTTTAAACATTTCATGACTATGTATCAAACACTCCAAATCACATAATTAGTATTTACTTCCTAAAAATATAATAGTTAAAAAATATTTAATTGAAAAAACACTACTCTACTCTAAATCTAATCATAAAGAATGAATGTAAGATGCAAGGATCATGATTCATGACCCATGAAGTTCTGTTGTCGAACTGTGGAGTACAGAAAGAAATGACAAAAAACCTTGTGATTGCAAGACAGAGAAAAGAAGGCAAAAAGTGCCTTTGTTTTTGGTGGATGAGGCATAAGGGGGCATCACTGTTTGATGGTTGGTCAAGATGATCAAAGTGGCAGTTCAATTTCAAATCTTGGAGTCGTTTTGGATTGTGGGTTTGAGAAGTATGAAGTTATAAAACATGTAATTGGTGTATAGGTTTATACACCGTAGAAACCTATACTTGTAAAAAAAAAAAGAAAAATTATTGTAGTGTAGTAAACTCGTAAATTTAAAAAAGTAAAATGATGTAATTTAAAAACCCATGAAACAAACCCGTAATCTAACTGCCCCGAGATGTTTAAATTAGAATATTAAAAGTTCTGCCAATTTCCTTCGTCAGTGGGAGAGAGAGGATCATGGAACAACTAAGAAAATACAAATCCTACAGTACATTTTGAAGATTAAATCAGTTGGTCGGTGTAGGTTATGATCTAGAACACTTCATAAAAAAGCCCCCCCGCCCTCTTTTTTTAACTTTATAATCAGAAAGAGATACAAAGAGGGAAAGAAAAGTTTCGGAATAGCAGTTTCTAGTAAAATACATTTATGAGATAAAAAAATACAAGGACTAGACGTCAGATGATCATTGATACACGTGTTCTATTTTTGGGTAGTGACAATTTAGAAGTTCATATTTCATGGCTGAAGCCTTTACTGTCACGACTCACGACAAAAGAAGAAATAAATTCTCACCTAAAAAATTCCCCCCTCCTCCCCCCAAAAATAATAATTATTATAATAACAATAATGCACCAATGAGAGATCGAGTAAACTTATAAGCTCGGAATTCTAATAGACATTCAAGTGGGGATAAGAAACATACGAATTTTCATAAGAATAAGAGACTATTGTATTTGCTCACTCTTTTTGCAACTTTTGACTGGTCATTTTTTTCTCCTTTTCCCTTCCCTCCGCCTCTCTCTTTTTTGCAATTCCTTTCTGAAGCAAAAATGAACGTCCTGTCATTGTCACAAAAATAAATGAATGAAAGGGTGGAACCGTAAACGTATTTGATTAGATCATGATAATGGTAGTCGATAATTTCATTCAAAGAGAAACATAGTCAAAAAAATATAATTTAGTAGAATGTGATTATGACATAAAAAATTTCCCCATAATATAACTTTCGATCATTTTAATTTCCTCATCTTTTGTTCATGGTCTCATCATTCATCTCAAGTTGGAAAGGAGATTTAAAAATTTAAAATAAAAATAAAAACCATCATTCAAGTTATACAACTATTTACCGCTGAGGATGGAGATTAGGATTTTAAGTACAGAAGATTGGTGTTAATTGACTATTGTAAGGCAGCTGCTAATTTCTTCTGAATAAGCTCCACACCGAGACGAGGAGATAGCCGAGGAAGAGCTTCCTGAAACAGATGTTCATGTCTTTAATGAGGCAGATATTAATCAGACCAAAAGCATGGATTCTGAAGCTTAAAATTACACACAGTTTATTAATTATTCCGGTAAGTTAAGTGCACATTTGAAAAAAGGAAGTGGTCTAAGTCTTGTACAACTACAAATGTATTTAGCCAAACCAAGCCGAGGAAATTTTTTAAAATGAAAGGCTAGAAAATCTCTGGAGTCAGAGAGAAATTTTAGCACACAAATTGCTCCACTCTACGTGTGACAATGGTATCAAAAGGAATTCCACCCATTAAAGCAAAATTTCCCTGATGAAAATGGGGTCAAAAGATAAACAATAATACAAAAAAGGAATCTACATCCATCAGTGAGCAATGAGTCAGGATCAGCTAGTGTTTGTCTGTGATTGCTTTTGTGTCTCAAGTGCATGTTTAGTTTATGACATCACAAAACAGTACACAACGGACGGAAAGCTCCAGAAACCAAATTCCAAAAGAACAATAAAGATCTCAAAAATCTAGATAAATAAGCTAACTTGCCGTCCGCGTAACGACTGAATGTTGTTTTAAGAGGATGAGATGTAGAAGTAATCGAAAGACAAATTGTAGATCATTACAATTATACATGCATCTAGATGCAGCCGACATCAAATTACCATCAGCAACAATTATACAGAGAATAATGCTTGGAATCTAACAAAAGGACACAAAAGCATTTGGAAATAATAATAATAGTGGTAGTAATGACTTAAGTATACATAAATTGTATTTTTTAAAATTGTATAAGAACAATGTAGATTTTTTACGCTGCCACTGTCTCATATTAGATAATAGAATATACATGAAACGTGATTACTTTTGAGGGTTAGGGGCCAACCATCAATAGATAAATTTCATGCCTAACAATGACATTTCAAAAGAGTGAACATTTTGTATACTTTCATTTGAAAGAGAAGCCAAGATTAGAATGTTTAAGCTAATCATAAGATTACTCTCATAGGATCCAAACTCATATTAATATTAAAATGGTAAATCAAAGAAACTACTAAGCATTTGAGAGGTTTAGAACTCTCTCTTCCAACACTCTTTACAATTCTCATAATAATGGATAATCCTAACACTTGTCACTCACTGTATTTATAACCCCATACCCATAACTACCTACCCCAATCATTCACTCTATTTGTACTTACCATGGAACTCCTTTTTGTAATCTCTTTTGGATGTGTTCTTAACCTCTTGCACATTCTTTTCTATTAATATAATTGTTGTGAGTTCTTCTAAAAAAAAGAGTATAGCTCACCATAATTTTTAAAATTCATAATTTACATTCATAAAGGAATTTCCAGTCTCCATGAAATGACAACGGTATATTCACAATCACAATATAATCTTTACGTAGATGTTGGACAATGATTTAGGTTTTGGAATGATATTAAGATGAAAAAGCAACAAATGTATGACTAAACTATCAACACAACCACTAATCGTACGAGGCAATTTATATAAAGAGAGACCAAAACAAAGAAGAAAATATAGACAGATTAGATCCAAATAGAAACACAGCATTCAAAGGTCGGTTAGATACTCAGAAAATAAAACAGATAAAAATGAACCACATTCTGATAAACCATCATAAATACCAAATATCACAAGGAAATGTGATAAATATAATTTTTTACAGAATATATGATGTTAAGAACCACAACTCATACTTTATCATAAAGAGCAACGATTTTCTATATCTCAAACAGGAAATTGCAAAATTACTTCATTTATTTTTCAAAAATACCGGTATAGACAGCAGTGCATATACATATCTTGCTATACAATGCGTATGTGAAATGAAGTTAATAACTTCATAAATTTATTTATCAATCATCTAAGCAAAGTTATTATATAACAAACTAAAATTAGAAAATCAAAAATCAAAAACTCCCTTTCACCTCCTCCCTCTCAAGAGAAGGTGAAAAATGCGAAATTCATGGCAAATTTATTATAAAATTTGAGAGAAGAAAGCACAGGGATATAAATGTACCACTTGGCTTGGTTTTCAAGATTTTCTTCATAATCTGACAAAAAATCAGTCACGATAGTAATAATGTTCCTTAAATTAATTACATTAATATTTCCCACCCTTAGTAAATGTGTATTTTAGTCATATACTTTTTTTTAATTTTTGTGACTGTACGGGCCAGCTTAGTCCTATACTTTCAAAGGTTTTCCTATTAAAAAGCAAACCTCTAAGTGACCTGTTGTGTAGCATTACTCTCACTTGAGACAGAGCAGCCACATTTAAAAAAACACTCCCACTTTACCAGAAAAGAGTTTCCGTATGAGTTGATGTAACATGAGTAGTTTCTAAAAATTGTTTCAAGGAAAATTTGCAATATAAAGGAGGTGTGTTAGAGCTTCTGCTGACAACATACCAGAAAGAAACAGTTCAACATAATTTGCTACTCATCTTGATTGCCTTTCTTTATAGAGGCCACTTAGACGAAATACCCACACTCATCAGTATACCTTCTTTGGTGAAGACAAGGTTGAGGAGAGAGAGATATAAGAGTTTTCCAAACAATGGTAACTCGCAAAAGTACTAACAAGGTGTGTTACAAAATTAAATAAATAATATTTTAAAGCATGCAGACCTTTATGTTATTCACATCTGTGCATGCTTGCTTTCTTTTTCTGTCCTATAACATTCTTGGTCGTAATTTTGATGATATACCATAGAATAAAATTCCTTCCAATAGTTTTACATTATCACATTTCCCTCTAAGAACTCAGATTTTCTCCATGCTAAGAGTCCCGGGTAGTAATAGATCTTCTGTTTTTTTTTTAAAAAAAAATTTCATATAATAAGAGGCCTGCACTTCTACTGTAACCCAAATTGATTGGAATAGTCCCCTGCAAATTTACCTTCAGAGGGTATTAATGCAATTGACCACATTCCTTATATGGAAGTATTAATTTTTCCTTCTCAGCATTTAAAGATTTTAGGTGCCAGACTACTGGTTACAAGTCTACAATTGCTTATTCTTTATTGCTGCTGTGGAGAGTCACAGAGAACAGGTTGAGATAAGCATACAAAGCTGAATATTTGAAAGTCAGTTGATAGAATAATAAAAACGCAAGCAAATGGCTTGAATCAAGCAGAAATTGAATAATTACCCCCACATTTCTAAAATCTTCCTTGTTGGACTAATCACAAATCCTACTGGATTCATACTTATAGTCACCCAATAACTTAAATGAGGACAGGAGGTGAGGAGACCAATTTGTTGGAACCTCGAATTATGCAATTTCTTCCTGGTTAGGGAATTATGTTGGCATACTATGGTCTCAATGGATCATAACATGGGCAAAAGTTACATGTCAAAAAATGTAATTCATCGGTCCTGATAGAAAAGGCAGAAGGCAGTCCTAATTACCACATATTGTTTATGTCATCAAATATAAACAGAAAAGGCAAATATAATTGCACCCCTCCCTCCAGTTAATGCAAGAACTAGGAGTTACTACTCTAGTCTCCAGAAGTTTTGCATGCTATAAATTTGACACATCTTCAGTCTGATCTAAATATGAGTAAATGAATATGTATATCTATATATACATTGAAGGTGTATTTGGGAGTACTTTTGAGAGAGGTTAAAAACATTTGGAAGTACTTTTTGAAAAAGGCTAGAAATAGATGTTTTTAACCTTAAGTGATTGACCGGGAAATACTTGCTTTTAAAATGTATCATTCTCTAGTAATTTGGTGATTATAAAAGTGCATTTAAGAATGTGGAACCGGATAATAAAAGTATCAAAATTACTTTTAATTCGATAAAAGGCGCTTCTAAAATTCTGAAACCAAACAATAAATTGATTTATCATCAAACACTTCTTATCAAAGTAACCAATTATGGGTGGGCCACTTCTTATCAAAGTAACCACTTATGAGTTATGGGTGGGCCTATAGTGGTCAGGGAGCTTTCCTTAAAGCCTTGAGATCATGAGTTCAAACCATAAATGGCTAAAATTTCTCATGAGATTAGTTGAGTTGCGCGTGAGCTGGCTCATACACTCACGTGTATTTTTTTTTTAAAAAGACAGTTCTTATCAAAGTAAAAAGTAGTTTTTGATAACAATATGTCAACGAACAAGTATTTAATCATTTTGTGATTGGTTCATAATATAATAGTTCATAAGAGCTCAACAAAAACGGAAATTGAACAAAATTCCATTAATAAATAAGAGTAAATGAATCAATTTAACAAACCTCGGTGCCATCAGAAAGCACTTTAGCCAAAACCGGTATCTCATACTGGTAAGCTCTTTCCCAATCTGGATTCCTAGTTATATCCCTAACCTAAAAATTGAAGCAGACAACGCAGAATTAAAATAAAACGATTAAAACAACAAACAAAATATAAGAAAAGGAATTGAAATCAAGGAATGCCTGTAAATCAACGTCGTGGAGAGAATTAGGGCCGGGGAGAAGAAAGGCAGAATGGAGTTTTTCTTTGAGACCATCGCACAAACAGCATCCGGGCTTTGAGTAGAGAACCAGCTTTCGGGGAGGAGAAGAAGAAGAAGAAGAAAATGAAGCTAGAGGAGTAAGAATTCTTCTGGAATTTCGTGCAATTAGCAATGCTGTTGAGACAGGTCGAGCTATTGTTATTCCGGTTGCAGCAGCCATTGTTTTGTTGCCTGAAGATTGGGTTCTTTCGGCTTGTAATCACTCGGAAGATGATCTTGATATTTTGTTTTAATTTTATTTTTTTTAATAATTTTTGTTATGTATTACTTGCATCAAATTGGGAAATCTTAGTATAAATAATAATAATAATAATAATAATAATAATTGAGAGATGTTTTTTTTTTTTAATAGAGATATTACATGGAAGATAACAAATGTCTAACGAAATTATGTTTAGATTAATTGAGACTTGTGCTTTTGTCATACATATTTTTTTTTAAACATTATTTACAACAAAAATTAATAATAATGATAATTAAAAAATATATATGAAAAACTAAACAAAATATATAATAATTAAACCTAGGTTTGGGATGGGCCATTTGTAAATTTAGTGATATTTGTAAAAATAAAAGCCCAAAAAAAAATTTATAAATATAGCAAATTTTGATCGAGTTTATCAATGACAGACATTGAATTACATATTTTTACACTAAGTTTATCACTGATAAACATATAAATCAGTGTTAATCACTAATAAACATTGCTATATTTGCAAATACTTTTTGAGTTGATATTTTTACAAATATTGCATAAAAATTTACCGCCCAATAAAATTTCCCTTTGGGATGTGATAATGATGTGTATTCTCTATTTATTTATCTAAAATAAAGTAAAGATAAAACATTAATATTTTTGTTCCTGATAGAAAACGTAGAATTACATATCTTAACTAGTGGGATATGTCTTAGTTGACTATTTAGTCCGTTTTTGACTTATGAAAATTTGATAAATATATATATCTTATTTAAATAATACTTGATTTAAACCAATTTGTGAGGAACCACACTAACCGGGTCCAAATGAATTTGGGCCGTTATGGTGGACTCATATTGGACTTGCTAGTATCGAACTTCAAAAAATATATTTAAAAAAAGAAAACAGCGTCCCAATTACCTCACGACAACGCATAACGCGCAAAGAGAACAGCTATCGAGCATAAAAGTGTAACGGTTACTTATTTAGGCTATTTCCTCGTAGTTTACTGGAAAACCAAAAGAAATAAAAATAATAATGTGAATTGATTTCTAAATTCTACTTCAGATGTTAATAAAAAAAAAAATTGTTATCCACCTGGTTCCCTCTAAATTACTGATAATACTTACCTTTTCATTACGAGGAAGCTTCTTACTTTCGTATCTATCTCTAATAGATCATATATATTAATGAAACGTATAAAAGTGTTAGGAAAACTTCACATTATCCATGAGATAGTGAGTATTGTTTTTGTTTTATTTTTAATGTTCTACCATTTACATATTCATGTTGTTTTTTCTTGTCTCTTCTCATCCATTTCATTACGCTAGTATAATGTGTTATCATCGATCCAAAAATATCATTACTACAATCAATTTAGGGCCGTTTCAAGCTATAGGCAAAATAGGCAATCACCTAAAGCCACGCATTTTAGAAAACTCCATTATTTTTAGATATATACAATACACATTATATTAATTTCATGATAATTCTAAATGGATATTTAATTTCATAATATAAACTATCTAAATAGTATAAACTCTTTCTATTAATAACATTAAATGCCTTTTGAAAAAAGGAAAAAAAAAACATTTAAGGCACATTTAATTAAATGATCTATATATAAATAGGTCTATTTTTACTTGTTCACAACACACGAATTCCAATTTATGAATTCTCACCATAACTACTCACATAAATGTAAACAGTGATTAACTACTCATTTAGAAAATTGAAACATTATGATGAAGAAATCTAAATAAATGAAAACAACAATTATTTTGACGGTGATTCTAATTTTTGTTTGATGCATTATGCTTATAATATATATGATCCAGAAGATGGGAAATGATTATAAATTAGGATATTTATTAGTACAAAAATATCCAATTAGAGAAAGTGACATAATTTTTCATAAAAATAACAATTCTAGACATGTTTCTACTATCATTGTATCATTGATTCATAAAAATATTCAAGATTTAACTAGTAGAGAAAAAGATCATTTAAACAAAGTATTAACAAAAATTACTGTTGTTGTTAAAATCTTGCAAAAATAATTTGCCTTTTGGAAATAATGAAAAAAATACAAAAAAAATTAAACTTAAATGAAATTATTGTAGGATTTGAACCAATAATAATATTATCAGGCAAAAAATATATTTTGATGAATCTAGATAATAAAAATTTAATTTAAAAATACACCTAAAAAAAGTAGGGAAAATTATATATTTGGCCACTTTTCATGGTGTCATAATGGTTTGTAGCCACCATGTTAAATTTAAATGTTAGTAGCCACTTTTACTATTTCCCAGATTTTTTTAATTAACAAATTTTCTTTTTTACCCTTTTGATGTTAATTAATAAAAGTAGCTCATTTATTAATAATTGTTTCTCTTTCCAAGTAATGATTACCATCCAGCTACTATTTTCACTCTTTCCATGTAAATGACTCTTCATTTTCCCTTTTTCTTTTTTTTTTATTTACCCCAAGTTAACTATTTCCATCGTGACTATCCATATTCCCTCCCCATTTTCACTATTTCCATGTTTGTACCATCAACTTCGGTTGGCTATCAATAACATTAATACTGATTTATCATTCCTTCTTCCATTCTCATTTTTTCCATTTTTGGCTTCGTTTTTTGCTTCGTTCAACTGTTTTCGTTGTATTCTTTTGTTGTTTCATTTATGGAGTTATTTGATATCAATATCAAGTATGGTGGTGTATGGAATGAGGCTAAGGATTATATTGATTTCTCATTCACTCCCGTTTAAGTTCCTGGTAATTTTGCGTATTTTTTTGTTTGTTGTTGGGAATGCAAGGTTTGGTTTGTTCAGTCATTTTTTAATATGAAGATTTGCAAGGAGAAAGTTGTTTCAACAAATGCAATTGAAGAGGTTGGACATGCTGCCCAGATTCTTTCTTAATTTCAAGAAGTGTTGAACTTTAACAGTGAAGAAGATGACTCTAGGTCTTCTGACCGTATCGGTAATGTAGTATACGGTGGCCCCATTACAGATGAAGTTGCAGAAGTGGCAGATATAATAGTCACGACTGATGGAAATACACACAATGTATATGATTACTCTCATATACGAACTTCTGGACATATACCGTCACCAAAAAGTAAACGTGATAGATTTTGTTTGATTCCCCATAAGTTCAGTTGAAGATATGTGAAGATGTTTTTATCCCTAAGGGTGTACGGTACATTGACAGACTTGACATTCGAGAATACCGTCATAATCTCGATGTTTATGTGAATGACATACATGCCAGTAAACATTTGTTATGTTATTTTTGTTGTTGTCTTTAATCTTTCAAAGTATTTGACTTTCATTGGTTGTTATTGAGGATTTTGTTTTGTATTTGTGTTTTAGCAACATTATGGTATTGTTTTACAAATCAGATTGTTTGTTGGTGTTGTTCCAGTTTTGTTTTTAAATTTTATTGTTTGGTGTATTAAGTTGTTTTTTAGTTTTACGTCTATTATTTTATAATGTCATATATACTGTATATAATAAAAGTATATAACAAGTATACATGACTTATAATATTAAGTTACAAAATAACGTGACATCCAAGTTATTTAGTTCAATTACGTATGTTTTGTTTTATTTTTTACAGATAAGATTGTTCTTTTTTTGTTTATCATTTATATTGTATGGTTTACTAAGTTGTTCTTTATCATTAAGGATTGTATTTTTATACATTATATACAAATATCATTGAACTTTGGTTTAATTACATCACTAGTTATCATTGTCGTATATGTGTGTTCGTATAGTCTTATTTATATTCATATACAGTATATACCAAAATATATAACTAATAAGTAATTTTCTAAATAATAGTCATGCATAAATAAGCAAATTCAGTTTACAACAGAATATTCCATTGTTTTATACCAGAACCCATAAATAAAAAGTACTAGAATCCATCTAAAAAATCAAAAGGTTAAGCAAGCAAGACAATTGTTTTATACATTGAACTTTGGTTTAATTACATCACTAGTTATCAATGTCGTATATGTGTATTCGTATAGTCTTATCTATATTCATATATAGTATATACAAAAGTACATAACTAATGAGTAATTTTCCAAATTATAGCCATACATAAATAAGCACATTCAGTTTATAACAAAACATTCCATTGTTTTATACCAGAATCCATAAATAAAAAGTACCAGAATCCATCTAAAAAATCAAAAGGTTAAGCAAGCAAGACAACTTTATAAAAAGGATGAAGTTTATTTCTTTTTCTTCAATTTTTTCATTTCTTGAGTTATCTTAATATTGAAATCCGGGTCATCTTCATTGTTTTGATTGGTCTATTTGTCTTTGTCATTGGCTCATCCACATCACATTGTGTGTGTTGTCAACTACTTGGTCGTCATCCTGAAAGAACCATGTAATGTTATACATGAAGGTTAGTAATTCCCCAATATATTAAAGTTTAGGGTTGTCTTCAAGCAAGAATTCACCTTATCATTTGCCAAACTAATCATTGGTTCTGTACCAATTTCCTTTTCCGGATATAGTCCATATACAACAAAATTTTGAAAATAATTATCAGACATGTTCATCATCCTGTTCATTCATCATATGTTATACATGAAAGTATTCAAGAATTTAAAAGAATAAAGTTTATGTTTGTATTAAACCAAAAAATCACCTTATCATTTGCCAAATATTATTCAATTTGTATATTATACAGTTCATATACGATGGATATATCATAAACAAAGCAGTGGACATTTGCATGATTTTTCAATGAATTTTAAACAACATGGTTTGTCAGATAGTTATATATGATTAACAGTATACAGAGCATATACAAGACAACAAACATAACATAACATACTTTCTTTTCAGCTTTGATGGACATTTTTAAGGAATGATCATTATATGGTTGTTCAGATATTTCGCTATAATTAACAGTATACATATCGTAGACATGACAACAAGCATAAGACAAAGTAATATTTTAAGCTTAACAGTATACATATTGTATACGAATAACAGTATATATTTCATATACAGATCGACAAACATAAAATTAAACATGGTCATTTCATTGAAAAATATATAACCTTATGAATTTTCTCGACGTTCTTATTTTTTGATGCTCTATTAGCCTTCTCCTTTCCAGCATTTGTCTTTTTCCTTAATCCCTAATGTTAACAAATACCCAATATACATTTTTATTACTTAAATCGCAGAGATGTGACATATAGTTTAAGAAATCATGAACGAAAATAGATGACGGTGTTCCAACCTTTTTTCCGGTGTTTTTTCTCCAATATCCATGGTTGCCAATGATTCTTGTTCATTTTCTCAGCTTCACGATCGTCATCAAAAGATGGTAGTTGTTGTTCATCGATTGTCATTGTTGTCTTATTTTTCCTTTGATTTTTTGGAAGATGAATCAGTGATATTTTTTACTTTGATTTTTCAATCTGGGAGTGAATGGAAGAGGGGAAGAGAGATAATGGAGGGAGAGTAAAAGGTAAACCAAAATTGAAATGGAATTAAAAGAGTCTCACGTTTTCCTATTCTTCCCATCTCATAATTACGAAGCAAAAATTTCGGCTGCATGTCTCTTGATTCTCACGCCACAATGTATCAGTCTAAATTACTTGTGTAACTGTGCAAGGTTATTTTTGTCTTTCCATCTTCAAATTTTCCTCTTTAGTGGCTACAAACCCTTATTTTTAGGATAGTGGATATAGAGCTTTATTAGTAGTGTTAAAGTGGCTATTAATATAGATAACCCAAAAAAGTAAGAAAAACAAGATTTATATAAGACATTATTCATTTTATATTTATTTAAAAGAAAATAAAAATAAAAAGGCTTATTTTAATTTTGCCTAAAACTTGGTAGAACCTTGAGCGGCCCTGCAATCAATATAAAAAAATATAAAACAAACAATGAGAAGTCTAGTAAAACCCTAACCTATGAATCTATAATGAAATAAGATCTCGACCCAAGATCTTTGGATCCACATGTAAACTATCATGAATTGGAGATAAGAGAATATCTTATTTGAAACAATACTTTTTAAAAAAAAAAAATATGAAGATGATTTAAAGCTCTAAATGGGTAGAAAGAATACTCATTTATCATATAGCTAAACCCAAATTAAATTATTACTGTTGTATGTTTTGAGAGTGTTTTTCAGATAAATACTCGTAGCCAAAATAAACATATACTCTAAACACCATGATTAGAACTGTAATCAATTTATTGTCTAATCATATTATCTTCAAGGTTTTTTTTTATTATATATATATATATCGGATTATAAAATAGGTTGAATTATGAAGGAAAAAAAATCCAAAAAGAGAAAGAAAAAGATATACAGCTGGCATTCAAAGGGCTAAAGAGAAAATAGAATAGAAATAATAAAATAGGGGTGGAATTAGAAACGAATGCATGGTACGAAAGGCAGGGTACGGTTGTCAGAATGCCAGTTAATAAGAAATAGACTGAATTCAATGTTGAAGAGAAAATAGCATTCAATCCATTCGTTCGTGTAGTTAACCTGTCAAATCATTTTGGCTAAAGGGTTAATTCTAGATGTGGATATATAGAAAACCAAAAAATATTGAGAATTATACTCCAAAAAAAAGTGATGTAATAGGATAACTACTAGTTTAAAAAGGTCAGTCTATTTAATAAGTTAAGGATTCGATATATATAATTATATTTTAAAGAAAGTGAGGAAAATTTTATCTATCTCATTTTAATTTTTACTGTTTGAAGGTATGTATCAATTTAGTCTTCATAGTTCTTGGTGTTGTCAAAAAAATTAACAGCTTGTTTATATATCTATTTTATGTAAATTTGACTAAAAACAAGAAAATTAGAGTTGTTATGATGATTAAAATGTAAATTTCACATGACCGAGACATTGTACCCTAGTGTTTATCAATCATTAAAGACAAAATTGATATTACATTGTAAAGACCATAGAAACTATATTGAAAATTCAAAATCACAAGTACTTAGATTGAAACAAATTCAAATGTATACTATGTGTATTTCAACACTCTAGTCTTTAGTTTATTAAGTTTACTGGTTTACAATATTAGAGAGTACACATTTATTAAACGGTTTAACAAAATTTATGAGCACAAAACTCAAAAACTCATGGATTAAACCTAGATGGCCATGGATTTATCGATCTAAAACTATGATTCGAGTTATATATATATTTTTTAATTATAGTCTTTCACTATTAGATGTATCTGAATCAGAAAAGTTTAGGGAGAGAAAATGTGTTCCTTCTGCATTCTTCTTCATCTGAGTGTTTCAAATCTTAGATGCATATGAATTATGTTGTTCATGAAAACTCTTTGTGATATTGAAGCTTGAGGGATCTATAACTCCCTTGATAAAGGTTCAAAAGTTTGATAGAGTGTGTAAGTTTAGAGAAGACATCTCCAATAATTGGATGTAGGTCCTTTTAATCGAACCAAGATAAATCTTTGTGTCCATTCTCTTCTTTGTTTGAATCACTATATTCTTGATAATTTAGTTTTAGATGAGTTATTTACAATAATTTTAGACTACATAAATACTTAGACTGATTAAATTATCTTGGTAAATAATTCGAGTCGCAATATGAATCCGAATTCTAAAATGAAATTTCACCCTCCACAATTTTGTCATCTAGTGTGTGCAATAGTTGTATTAATTTAAATACAGTCTTCCATATCCTTCAAAATTTCATAAATTCTTAAACCTATATTAAGAAAAGTTATGCAATATGTATATAAACTAATGTTCTTCCCTTTTTTATGGTAGTTAAAAATTATTTATTAGATGCAAACATGTGGCGACAGCATATGAGGAATGGTATATTAGTGAATTGGGTGCTTTGAACGTTACATGATTTAATTAAATTTAATTTGATTGATTAAGACTGTGTTTGGTTTAGTGAGACATCGAAAGAGTAATTAAGATGGAAAAATTGGTACTTTGTTTCGATAACCCAATGTGCTTTGGGAATATCACTAACTTAATTTTAATTAAGAAACAGTTTTGAATGGATCAGAGATAGAAGTTCGTACGGATGGACGACATTTTGTATATATATAATTTCTTTTTTTTTTCACTTTGTGTACTTTTTTTGGGGGAAGAAACGACATTTTTTTTATAATTGTTTTGTGAATGGAATATGCCTCCATTTTTAGGTCTATGATTACGACATGACAGCTATTTGGGATTTTATATTCGGGGGTAAATAGAAAGTACACTGAAAAATTTTCCGACATAAAAAAGGTCGGAGGTACGGTATATATTTTTTAGGAAGATTAAGAAAACATGAATGAATTTTTTTTCGTAAATATTGTAGTTATGTTTAGTAAACTTGAAGTTTCGAAGTTATAAAAGGGAATATAAATATTGAACCAGTTCAACCATACTCGATAATTGTTTAAGATATTACATTAAGTTGTGGAGGGACACTTAAACTTTCGAATCCATAAAATATAAAATAAATATTTAACCATTTCAATTATGTTCGTGTTGATAAGAGCTACAGTATATTAATAAAGTTTGTTGGAAAATGATTCGGTGATATTTAATTCAATTTCACATAATTTGGTTACATGATTATGTAAATTGTAAGCTTATTTTGAAATTTTAAGTAGTTTTTTAAGGCAAAATTTCAATATATGATCCATTATTTAATATAGGACATGTCAATTTAAAATCTAAGAATTTAATTCCATCAATTTAAACTCAAAATATTTATTAGTAATTTAAATACTACATTTTATTAATTAAAATGAATAGCTTATAAAAAATCCAGACTGATAACCTAACCAAATGAGAGGTTTTGGCTTAAATCATACGTGGCTCATATGTATTTTGATTTTGATTTTTTTTTTGGAAGAATGTATTTTGAATGTTACTATGATTTGGTGGTCATACTCTTCTCTATAATTTATAAACTTTTAAATTTAAGAATTTTCTGAGTTTTACCATCCAAACTTAAATTAGGACTTGACAATAAATGGTACGGTTTTATTTAATACTAGATTATAATTTTCATTTAAAATATGAATTCCACTTACTTTGACTCAAGTTTTAATTAACCTTGAATTTATTAAAATTATGAATTAATATATAGCTGTTTTTTTTAGATATTACAAATTTGAAGAGGGGAAACTCAATCCTTCGACCTCATAGAAAGAGAGTAGATGTCTAACAATTTGAGCTATACACGTGTTGACATATACTAATGAATACAAAATAATTAGTTATCACCATAACAAATTACTTAGAGATATTTCCTTAACTCGAGGTTCACATTAAATGATAGAAATAATTAAAAAAACAGATCGTACTTTCAATTTAATTAAAGGACCCATTATTAAAAGGCATCAAACCAATTATTTTATGTGAAGTTGAAAATTTAATATTTAGATTCAGGGGGAGGGGGGGCTCCTTTAGTGAGCTTCGAAGTTTCGTGCGGATCTGCTGTGTTCGATATATTATATGTTGGAATAGTATTCAATCACGACCGTTTTATGACATATATAGTTAAATATATATATTTTGGGATCGATAAATAATATGTAAATATACAACAAACTAAGAATGTGGTAATAGTAGAATGTTGTGAAGACGTTTTTAACGTAGCCTTGAAGACTATTTATTCATTTATTTAAGATTACGTTGATCAATATAATAAAATACTATGATAAACTGTGTCGATAATGCTATGTAGAACTGAAAGACGTATTTACATTATCTTGAAGACAATGTTTATTCATTTATTTGAGATAACGCGTGGATCAATATAATGAAATCTGTATGTGAAACTTAATATAATATTACCCTAAACCCTAAACATCCACAAAATAAAAAATATATAATAGATTAAAGAGATAGATAAAGAGAATAAATTAATTTTTTTAAAAAAAATAGAGGGAGAATGAACTAAAAGTTAGTAATCAATTAAATAAAAAGAATAATTAAAATAAAATAAAATAGAAGAAGAAGGGTGATTCAACGATAGTTTGAGCAGTACTCCAAATGAAGATATCGATAATGTCGAAGGTATTGTTTATCCCTTTTTAAAAAGTCGAACCTCTATCTTAGAGACAGATCTACAGACATATCATCAATGTCGAAAACGTTTAATACCATGATCATACTTCAAAATAAATATAAGGGGATATTTTATTGTTGTAACCTTTTAATTGGTGAGAATCTGATTTTTTATTAGACTCAAATTGTGAATTTTCTTTATTTGAATTGAAACCCAACAAATTTTTAGTATTCTAAGTTGTATTTCTCAAAATAAATTTTAAATTTTTTGATAATATATAGTAGAGATTCAAACCTCTAACTATAATAGAAACGTCATTCCCTCGGTAAATTTTAGTTGGTTAAAAAAGTTCAAAATTAATTATTAGCAAATAAAAAAAATTTGATACAGATTTTTCATATCAAATTCAAGATTCAAACCCACTCCTCATATATTGTATACAAAATTGCAATAAAAGGTGAACATGACAGTGATAAATTTATACGCTTCAGTTGTAAAAAATCTGTACATTGGGGTAGAAAATTAAAATAATATATATCAGCTTGTAAAAAATCTGTACATTGGGGTAGAAAATTAAAATAATATATATCAGCTTCCGTTGTCAATTCCCCGCTTTCAAACAGTGACAGAAATGGAAAATCAAGTGGCCCTTAGGGAAAATAAAGTGTCATTTTCCATAAAAAGGTGCCCACTGACCCAAGTGTGTCGTGTGCGCGCTAACTTTACTCTTATTTTTCTATATTTTATTTTTGGGTAAAATACAAATGAGACCCGATAGTTTGTTTCAAATGTATGCCTCCCTTTCAATGCCATTAATTTTCTTTTAATCATAACTTCTTCGTTTGAACTTTGATTTAGATGATTCAAAATGTTTTGGAATCATCATTTCAATCTCTACGCTACGCTCACTTAGAAACTTCTAAATCATCAATAACCAAAAGATTTAATTGTGTCAATAATACTTGTACTTTGATGTTAATAAACTGTTTTATTTACTAATCATTTCAAATTTTTAAAGTGACTAATATGTAGAGCCTGAAATGAGGATTCCAAAACATCTTAAATCATCCAAATCAGAGTTCAAACAAAGAAGTTATAGCTAAAAGAAAATCATTGACATTGAATGAAAGGAGTCTGATTGAAAAAATTTAGAATCACAGGGGGTGTACATGCATTTGAAACAAACCACAAGGGTCTCATTTGCATTTTACCCTTTTATTTTTATATATTTGAGAGTCTTCTTATCGGTTTTGGCACATTTCGAGTAATTTTACGAAACAATCGTATAATTATATAATATTTGGAGTCAAAAGCCCAATCTAATATTATAGATAGACTCATCAACCACGGAAGGTGTTTGATTCATGGGTTTAAATAAGAAGTTCAGGATTACACAAATACAATTATAACCTACATTTGTCTCTCAGTTTGAAATAGATGATGATTGGTTTTTTAACTCAATATAGACTTACAACTTAAGAAACTTTATATTTTGCACCATTCAAATATACAATTAACAACTACAACTTAACAACCTCTACATAGTTGGTTTATTAAAAAAAAATATATATAATGAAAGACGTTTGATTGGCCGTACTCAGCCATGAGAATCTGGAAATCTGAAGTGGACTCCACATTATTAAATATAAGACCAAATTTGATACATTGGTAACAAAGTCAAGTCACGAAGTTTAATTAAAAACGGTTGAGACGTCATCTTTTGTTGTTTCTCTAATTTAATTAATAACTCTTTAAAATGGAAAAATAAAAATTACTATGAGAGAGAAAGAGAAGTGAAGTGTAAAACGCGGTTTTAGAGCTGCATGACAGAGGAGCATTAGCTGTTCTTGCTCTATCCATCAACTCCGCGTTTTTCAGTTTTCTTTATTCATTCATTATTTTCTTTTCGCTTTCATATCCCCTATAATTTGATTGGGATCTTTTTCTTTTTAAATATTATGAGAGATACAAACTTTTAATCTTATAAAAAGATATCATATCTAACTGTCTGAATTATACTTTAGGTTAATTTTAATTAAGTTTTTTTTAAAATTAAATCTATTATTTTTTTAAATTTAGTCTTATTTTATATTTTGATCTATTCATTTCATATAGTTTTAACTTAATATTTATAGTTTGATAAAAAAATTATGAAACCTTTCTTTTATTATCGTTTGTGAACATATCATTTAAGTTTGTCTGGTTGAGAGAATGTTAGATGAGAAAGTGAGTGAGAAGAGTTTCCCAAACTCATTCTCATACTTGTTTCTTATTTATTTTTATATAAGAAAAGATTTCACACTCACATTACTTTCACTATTCATTATCTGACATCACCCTCTTATGCATTATTTTTCTGCAACCTCAGTCAAACTCAAACACCCCCTAAATAATATTATACATTGTATTATAAAATGATAATATGACGTGACATGTAAAGATGAGATTTTTTATCCAGAGATTGTCTCAAATAGTAGATTTCGGCATACTAATTACTGAAATATCAAAACTTATTAAAATTACTCAAATAGTAGTTCGATAAATTATTGAACTGTTGAACTACAGTTCAATCATTTATTAAACTATTTTTTATTTTTCATTATTATCTTTAATAGTTTTTTCACCTTTCTTCAGTTTCATAAATTATTGAAATATTTTGTTTTTTTTCACAGTTTTTTTCAATATTTTGTTCGTCCTTTTTAGTTCAATAATTTATTGAACTTCCATTTGAGTAATTTTTAAAAATATCTGATATTCCAATAATTAGTATGAAAAATATGTTAGTGATTATCCCTTTTATATTTTAATTAAAATGAAAATGTCATATGAAAGAACAACACTCTAAAATCACTACATAAATGATTTTGTTAATTTTTACTTTTAGAACGGTAGATACATTTTGAATAAATTATATAAAGATTGAATTAGAATTTTCAAAGAAATGACATAAAACTCAGAAAGTAAATTTGTAATATATCTTTTATTTTATATAAAAAGTGTTTATTAATATTTTATATCATATATTTTATTGTAAGAAGATTTTGCATTACCGGCAAAACCATGGAACTTTCCTAGATGGTACTACAACCATCCTATGTTTTTTGTCTCTCATCCTTCACGTACGTTACTTTTTCCTATTATTTTATAAAGATAATTATATTTATAGTACACTGAATGTATAGAGTGAATGATGTCAAAAAAAAAAAAAAAAAAAATTAGAGTGAAATTACATTTATGGTCACCATATTTTTTTTTTCTTCCAACGTGGTCACCGAATTAATTCATCCAAAAAAATCAACTTTGTTAGATGTTGGTTGGGAGGGTCATGTTAATATATTAACTGGGCACCAAGTTAGTCTTGACCTAAAAGTATAACAAGCATTTAGTTTGAAGTGAAGAATTTTTGTTAGTTTTGTTTTAAAATGTCGTGTTATTTCATCACTTCGATAAATTGTAGAGACGACTCAATTGATAAAATACCAAATCATTCTAGTCAATTTTTTATTAAAAAAAAAACATATATGAGCTCATAAATAGTCGTTTTGGCATGTGTAATTTTACCAGGCTACATTTCAAGATTGACTAATTCAATAGAATTCAAAAGTCACTTTAAAAACATCAGAGGCTTTAGCTAGATTTCAAATGCACAAGTATAAAAAAAAATGAAATATAAAAGGGTAAAAGAGTCATTTGATCAAATATTAAATGGAAGAAAACATCTGTCGTCTATTCTTGCATGTGTAAACGAAGCCAATGGCTTTGGATTTTGACTAACAGATGAGCCTTTTTTTCCCTTTCTTTTTCATAATTTCCCCAAATCCCACATCTATAAAACTCCCACTCGTCCCCCTCATGTTCACTTCCTCCCATCACATTCCCTTTCCTTTTTCTTCCTTACTTTACACCAAAATCAAACACACCCAAAAAAAAAAAAAAAAGCCTCTTTTTATTAAAGCATATACATTGCCGTTTCATCTCATTCACTCACATTTTGAATTCTCAATTCTCAATTTCATTCAATGGTGAAGAAATTAGAGCAAAAGATGAAGACCGAGTCATCGGTATCGGTGTCGGCGTCGATTTGTAAAAAGAAGTACAAGGGAGTGAGAATGAGGAGTTGGGGATCATGGGTGTCCGAAATAAGAGCACCAAATCAAAAAACGAGAATATGGTTAGGTTCATATTCTACTCCGGAAGCCGCCGCCAGAGCCTACGACGCCGCACTTTTATGTCTTAAAGGAACATCCGCCAACCTTAACTTCCCCGAAAGTGTGAATTCCATTCCCATTTCACAACACCGCCGCCACATTAATGATCCTAATTCCGACGCCGACGTCATGTCCCCCAAATCAATCCAAAGAATAGCCGCCGCCGCCGCCACTTTCACCACCAACAGCACTGGCAGCTCTCCTCAGTCTCCTCCACTCTCCTACATCTCATCCACGTCGTCGGATCAGCCAGATGATGACGTGTCGGTGATCGTGGCATCTTCTGGACTATACGATGCTCTTGATGAACCAATGACGTTTATGGAATCGTGGTACGGTTATTTTGACGGCCTTCAGTCGCCGGAATATATTGACGAAATTATCGCCGGGGCTCTGTCTGATTCAATGCCGGAAACTAAAAGTGATGATTTTTACGAAGAAAGTGATATCAGATTGTGGAGCTTCTGCTGAAGGAGAAAGGGAATTTAAGTCAAGATTACTAATTAATTAGTCAAACCCATTAAATATTTTGATTTTTAATTTTTTTTCACGTAAAATCTTCGTCAATTGCTTGAAGATTTTACTGACAGTGACCTCATATTATAATTAATATTTTTTTGTATTGTATTGTGATTGATAGGTGAACCAACAAACTCACATGAGATTAGACATTTTTTCAAACTATCTCTATTGGGTGTTGGTTTTATATTTTGGTATATTGTTATTAATGATCACATATATATATATGAATGAAAATTTATGTTATTATTTGGTATTTTTTTTGGTTAAATTAAATGCCCTGCCTCTAACATTTTAAAAAGTTTTAATTATACCCATAATCTATTAAATTATTTTAAGGAAAAATTGTACAAAACTACTCCTGAATTATATAAGTTGTAACACTTACATCTTTAAATTTTCAATTTGAGCAATTGGCCCTCTGAATTTTGTAAAGTATTAAAATTGGACCCAAGAAAATTTAATTTTTCAAATTACTTCGTTAGCTAATTTTAAAATTAGACCCTCGCAAATCATTGTATTTGTAGAGACGAACAATACATTTCTAATGTCAACAAGATGAGAAGAGGTGAGATCCGAGAAGAATTTTTATTCCCCGACCCAGTAAGGGTTTTACTTTCGGGGTCATGAACAAGGTCAAGATGGAATGAGAACCCTCAGGGACACGACCCTATAGAGATTTTATAATAATTATTAGTAAATTAATAATTTTAACGGGATAATTTGACAAATTAAATTTTATTGGGTCCAATTTTAACAATTTGCAGAGTTTAGGGGCAATCAGCGCAAATTGAAAGTTTAAGGATGTAAGTGTTACAACCCCTATATTTCATGGTAATTTGTGTAATTTTTCATTATTTTAAAAATACCCTTAGCAATTTCATTAAATTTTATAAAAATTAAAACATATAGTCAGTATCAATTATATAATATTCCTTAATATTTTACAAGTTTTACTTTTTTCTCGTAGCTTTTAAATTTTTGTAGTTTTTATGAAAAATGTTAAGAGTGGGTATTTTGAAAACAAATTAAAAGAATGACGATAGAACTAAAACTTTTTAAATGTCTGATGTAAAATTGAAACAAATCACAAAGGTTAGAGATATTTTGTATATTTAAACCAATTTTTTTTTATTTGATTAGTTGTTACTCTAAGTCTCAACATAGTTTAGTGTTTAGGCAGTTACTATTTTTTCATGAACCAGAACATTCAAGTCTCCAATCCTTCTATCAAAAAAAAAAAAAAAAAAGTCTCCAATCCTGATATCGAGTTATGTTTCTTTTTATATATATTTTTCTTTTTATTAATTTCCTTTAATTGGGTGAAGAATTGAAACTCTATTCGATTTTGATGGCATTTCAATCACATCGTGCTTTCTTTTCATAGCTAAAACGTTGAATACAGCTTTTTTGTTCTTGTTATATGAATGTCAGATCTTTTGATTAGATGGTGTGATATATTTATAAATATGATGGGCTCTTAATTAAATGAGTTCCAAAATCTGATGAAAAAAATTCTTAATTAAATGACTGAAATTTAAGTGTTTTATTAAAATATTGGTACTGTAGTGGAATATTGATTGCAAAAAATAATAAATTTTCTTTAAGTTCGTCAATCTTAATTCAAAAGCTTCAACTTATTTATCAGACAAATTACTTCCTTCCACGGTTAAAAAAGGTATTTTAAAAAATGTATTTTTTTAATTTAAAAATAAAATAAAATTTACAATTTTTCTGAAATAACATTTTTATTAAAATAATGAGAACTTTCTTTATTTTTAATGAAAAGTTCAAAGTCATAAAAACTATCCAAATTTAAAAGATTATTGAGTTTTAATTGAAAACATCTAAATTAGAAACATAAAATATAATAATAATATTGATCATTCAATAATACAACAACAAAAATGAAATTTCATTAAATTTAATGAAAATAAAAATATGTTATTTTTTAAAATTTTCAAAAGTTTTACTAATTTAAAAAAGTAGTGAAATTTCTCTTAAAAAGAAACTATTTATTTAGATATTATATTATGAATATTGGTTTATTTTTCTAAAATCGTTGTAAACATTAGTGGTGAACAAATCGAAACCAAACCAATTGTTCAAATGAAACCAAATCTGTTTGGTACGGTTTTAAAACCTTCAATTTACCCAAACCAATTAATAACGATTTGGTTCGGTTTGATAATTTTTTTTCAGTGATCCAAACCAATACATATTATAAGATATATATATATATATATGATATATTTGAATTTTTAAATATCAATAAAACCTAATAAAATGAAGAAGAAAAAAATAAGGATGAATCTTTAATATTATATGTGTTATGGTTGTATAATTATAACAAGATTTTATAAATTTGTTATGTTTGTATGGTGTTTTATTAAACTTTTAGATGAATTGAAATTAGTCCTACCATTCTTGGAAGTTATTTTTTGAGATTTTGTTATACACTTGTCATGTTGCAAATCAAGTATTTATGAATAATTGAGAAAACAAAAAATGTAAGAACCAAACCAATCCAAACCATTTTAGTTTGGTTTGGTTTGGTTTTTTCATGTTGAATGGTTTGGTTCGGTTCATATGATCTTAAAAAAAATCCAATCGGATCCAAAATTTTAGCAAAATCTAAACCAAACCAAACCAATGTTCACTCCTAGTAAATATGTCTTAGATTGCGTAAAAAAAACCTATGTATCGGTAAATATTGTGTATCTTAGATGTTAAGGAATAAAATTAAGTGTTCATCTCAGTATTAGCCACAAAAGAAAGTGTTTATTTCAGATAAACATAGTACATAAGATTAATATGAAAACTGCCCACTTTACTTCCTCATAAAATTACGGTCTCTACCCATTATGTCCCATCAGTCGTCAGACCCTTAATTAATGCTTTAAAGAGGAAGTAAACCAGATAAGTTGTAGATCGCACGAACGAATATGAGGTGAGATTTGTTTTGTAGTAATATGTTTAGATTGTTTGATATTTACAAAATAAATTTTTTTAAGAAACAAAGTTTTGAATAAAACGCAGGTTGTGCTGGGGTTTATGCCCTAAATCTTATGTAATCCAATTAAACTATAAATAATAAAGGAATTAGTAATTAGTAATATTTACATTGTCATTTATTATTGTTTAATAAATGTAATCCATCATAAAATCCAGAGTTACTAATGATAAATTAAAGTGAGCATGTGATGCGGGAAAATTCACTTAGATTGTAACTCAAATAGTTTGTGGTATATGAATAAAAGTTGGATGTCTTATTTCTGGTAACACCACTAACACGACCCACTTGTGAATTGGCACAAGTGATCTCATCTGGATCACTCGTGTAGAGATATGTGAGTATGGTGTTGCTGCAATAGAGATTGGACTAAGATATACTTATTGTCGTCTGGTAAATCCGTTGCAGAAAGACATTACGTATATCAATCGGTTGATCATGTACAATTGATCTTAATCCTTAGTGGATTACGAACTCCTGTTCGCAAGAGACAAACCTTTGATTTGCATAGGTAAGAGTGACTTGATATAGTTCGCTCAATATGCCTCCCATTTTGGGATTGCATCTTGCTTATAGCTGGGAACATAATTACACAAGATTGTAATTCACTCTTTTCCATATAGGAAAATAGATAAGTAGTTCTCTTATAGACTGATTCGGTGCTTGAACAGTGGGCCCCCATATTTATGATCAAGGAAAAATCAAAGACGTTTAATGGAGATCATGTAAGGTTGTTCATTAGAAAATCAGTTGGGCTTAAGGAACAAGATGTAGCATGGAGGTTAATACGGTAAAATTACCTAGCCATGGATACAAACTACTTGTGAATGATCAAAGTGTAGTTAATGATTTTAGCCAGTGGACACGACTATGTTTATAGTACTAAGAGTGCAACTCTAGATATTTAGTAGAGTTATCTAGGAGTTAATGGATAAAAATTAATTGATTAAAGGCATTTGATCAATGTAATTCTAGATCATTGAAGCTTAGTCCTATAGGTCTATTAAGTCCTTCGAGCTATCACATGTAATCGAGAACATGATTAATATGATTAGTCACCTTAGAAATTGAAGAAAATATAGAAGAGTCTATTTGATTAATTAAAAAAAAATTAAATAGAGGTGACTATTTAATTATTTATTAAATATAAGAGTCTGTTTCATTATTTAATGAAAAGATTAAATAGAAGAGTCTATTTAATTAAATTAATTTTACAGTTGTCCAAAATCAATGGGGATTGAAATAGAGGAGTTTGTTTAATTATTTAATTTGAGGTAGTCAAATTAAAGAGATTAAATAAATAAAACTCCTTTATCTATTATAAGATTTAATGGAATTGTTCTATTAAATAAAAAAGAAAAATAAAATGTCTAATATTGTCATGGAGATGGTAATATGGGTGCGTGACCTATGGTTAGTGTCACACGCCACTTTGGTTTTATATTAACCAAAATTATGCATTTTATTTTATTTAAAATATATGGAATATGTTAATTTAAAATAATATGATTAATTTAAATAAGTAAGATATGGAATAATTAATTTAAATTGTGATATGGGAATATCTTATTATGGAATAAATTATTATATCTTAATTATGGAATAAGATATTATATCTTAATTATTCAAAATATAATTTATAATATCTTTATTTAATAATTAAAAAGATATTCAAATATTATCTGATGCATTAGTTTTCCTATAAATAGGAACATCAAAACACACAACTAAGAGGAGAGGAAAGGCTTGGAAAATTTCTCTCCCTCTTGCCGCCGCCACTATAGTGGTGTATGGAAGACATTTTTTCTTCCCTCTTCCTTTTTCTAGGGAGGAAAAATGTCCACGCAACGTAAGGGTTAGTATTCTTGTTTATACATTTATATTTTAATAATATTATATTGTGAGGTAAGATCCTTGAGATTTCCGGTTATTTTTTGTAAACGTTTATCTCATTTGTTTTATGTTATAATTGCATATTCAACTATTCAAGAAAAATTCATCGAGAAGAAAATGGAAACACACAATACTGGAAGATGTAGATGTGGAAGAAAAAAATCAAGTGAGAATGTCGAAAAAACATTGGTGGAAAATAAACCTCTGAATGAACATTTGACAACGTATAACAATTGGAAAAAATATGAATTGATTGATCCATATCTCTTAACAGCTTAAGCTACCAGAAATAAATGAACAAAAAATAATAAATAGCACAAAACGGGTAACATAAATGGAAATGGACGAGCTGAAGGGTAAATATGTAAACAGGAAAATAGGAAACCACGAGTTTCGCAACAATAAATGGTGTTTATCGGGTAAAACTAATATAATTGATAATTTACCATTAGTTTTGAAATTATGTGAATTAAAGTGATTATAATTATTTTAAAATTAATTATATTTGTGTCAATATAGAAATAAATCGAGTTATATGTTATGATTCTCAACAAATATGTTAATGGTTCGACTTCAAGTGAATGGAGTATCAACAATTAATTATTTGAGTTATAATTATGTTAGGTTGAGTTAGAAGTTAAAATTAACAAAAATGCTTGATTTAGTTTGAGAATTGATAACTGATTTCAATTTGGTTTGGGATCTTGTTTGGTCGATTTTCTCAAATTTACGTGCTTATGCCACTAGTCTCAAGGCCGCGTAATGTTAATGATAATTTTGAAAAAAATTATAATGCTTGACAACTTTTTTTTTTCTTTTTTTAATTTGGAAAAAAAAGAAAGTCAAATGTGTTGGTTGAGGAGATTAGCCCTCAGCAAAGTCACAATCAACGATAAAAATCAATCGCCCATCAAAAGGTGTTCAAGTCCCAGTACAAGCAAACAACAATATTTTTTTAAGATGTGGCTTAGGTTTCATAGTGACCTACAATACTTCTGATACAGGTTTGCCAAACTTCTCAGAGCATTCATATATTTATTAATTTTAAATCGAGAAGATGAAGATGATACTCAAACTTTCGACCTTGGGGTGTTTGTTTGAAGGCCTGGGAATGAGAAATGAATGTGATAATGGGTTTGTGAAGCCATTCCCATATTTGTTTCACCCTTCTTTTTAAATGAGATTGACATTACATTTCCAAGATTACTATTGGATTTGACATCTCATTTCCAACATACTCACATTATTTTCACTATTTATTCTCATTCTCATACAATCCAAACACAATCTTCACAAACTCATGCATCACAAACCCACACTTTTCTTTCCCAGGCATCACAAACCCAAGCATCCATTTCCCAAACCCCCAACCAAACACCCCCTAAGTGATGAGAGTATGTATATAAATAATTGAACTATACTTATATCTGCTATTTATTTAAAAATAATTATATATATATATATAGCAATCCTAAATCTAATATAACTCTCTTTCAGATTATTATCGGTTAACAAATCCATAAATTTTTCATGTCAAAGTTAATTTCACGAACAAGACTTGATTGCTCAAAGTCCAATTAAATTAGGCCAAATGGCTGATAGAAGGGGAAAAAAATCTGACCATGTGGCGCATTTTGATTGGGCTTAAGTAGACTTGCTCAATAAGTCTTATTCTAATTTCACGTTAATATAATTTGGAAGCAAAGATTTTAAAGAATTGAACATCTAACCAATGACCAATCATGTGTGTTTTGTGTATGTTTTTTTTAGATGATTTTTATAAATTTTATAAACGAGCATCACTTTTTAAAATCGAAACGAGAGTTTAAATGATTATCGATATAAAGATTTAAAATTTTCAACGTTGGCTCTAAATCTTGTGCACTTAAAAGGACCATACTTGGCTGCTTGCCAATATATTTTTTTTAGAGGCCGCTTGGCAGTGTTTCAGTGGGCTGCTCGCAGCCAAGTATGGCTCTACTTAAAATAGACAATAATATGTAATTTTGTCAATTAACCATTTAAATTTTTTATTTTTTTTTTATTTTAAAGTAAACTTGTTTACTAACAGACATTGAACCCTTTAGAATCGTACAAAAATTGAAACAACATTCTTTCTTTATTTCTTTCAAGATTTTGAATTTTAGTTAGGGTTTAAAAATAAACTACATTATAATAAAAAATAAAAGAATGGTCAGTAAACTATGCTTGAATTTTAGAAAGAAAAATTAATAATTAAAATCGTTACCTAGAATTAAATAATTGATATATTCATTTCTAATCAAATTATTGATACATTCGTTTTAAAATTAAGTATTAAACTTAAATATTAAGGATAGAATTCACTTATAGTTTTTTTTTTTTAAAAATTAAAATCAAACACATGATCATGTTGACAGATGATGGTGATATAATAAGGATGGAATCCCATCCTCAATGGTTTCTTTTACATTGCATTTGGACTGTGGTTTTCATCTCAACGAAAACAATTTAAAAATAGCAGATTTTTTAGGACCCCATTTTGACTTTTAAAATAAAACTCCATTCTCCTAATTTATAATTAATAATTAACATTTTCCTATAATTCTAAAAGAAATTTGTATTACTCTCAACATATGACAATCTATTTTGATGCAAGCGAAGACACAACATGTGATTCCAAATATTTGCTGATAATTTATACTATTTTCCTAACATGGATTGTTACTTTAAATTTCAATCATTGTATCACTAATTTTATCTCAAAATTTGTTTGGGTTAAAAAGTTCAGAATAATTTAACCTACAAATATTTTTGAACTAAAACAGTTAATATATATATATATATATATATTTCCCTTTATGTTAAAAACACTTTTTGAAAACTCATAAAAATTATTCCAAGCAGACACTAAGGCTAGAGCAGTTTATTGATAACTTTAATAGAGAGGTAAAATAATTTAGTTGCAATTTAACGTTAAGTTTCAAACCTCACCTCCCTCAATCATTCATCCCTAAAACATATTTTTTTTAAAGGCTAAAACTTGATAGTAATGACTATAGCTACCATTGATCAAGTTACTCTTCGGATTCAAAGCATTCTTTCACATAGCACTAGCGGATTGAAAAAAAAAAGGAAATTTACATGAATGTTATAATTTCAAAAGTCGAGTATATCAGTCAATAATTAATAATATATCAGTGATGTATAATAGTATATAAGTGATAGATTATTAATGATCGACTGATAAACTACCACTGATATACTAAAAGTTAACTGATATACTAATAGTGCTTGACTGATATACTCAGAATTTTTAAAATTCTAACATTTTTGTAAATATTTTTTTTTTCCTAACAAATTTGTAAATATTATAAAAATTTATAACATATTTGAAAATGCCCCAAAAAAAAAACCCCACTCTTTTATACCGTGATGTGAGGGGACGGTGTTCAATTCACACCAATCCTTGTCAAAATCCCCTCCCCTTAATCGATTGTAAAAATAAAAAATAAAAATCACTCTTACATTAATTTGAAATTTCCTTCATAAATTTATGAAAAACGTAATTTCCTAATTATAAAAACTCAAATTTGAAAAATATATACTTCTATGTCAAAATATTTATTCGTTGTGTGAAAATTTTTGTCGACAAAAACTTTGATCTCTTAAGAATTAAGATGACCATAATTAAATACGTTGATTATCAAAATCATAAAAGCTAAAATTAAATACATCTTGTAGAAGAAGATATAAATACACGATAATTTGTTTCAAAGGTAATATAATGTACAATACACAACAAAAAACGGTTTGATGCGAGAGATTGAAATTTGATTCTTAAGAATCATATACCCCTTAAACTCACCATTCATAAATTAAAATATTAAATTTAATTAACTTTAATAATAATTATTATTTTTTTATAAAAAAAAATTACTTTTTATAATTAATTTTTTTTTTTTAAAATTTATCAAGAAGTAAGTTTTTAAGTAAAATATTATTGGCAAATTTTATTTTTTAATACCATTATTTAATTTTTTCAGTTAATTTAAAAAATTAAATCATATATTGCCATTCTATTCCTGCATACTAAATACAGGTTTTCTATCCCGAGAAATCACATTTACGTTCACATCCACCAAACAAACCCTGGTTTGAAATGAATTAAATGTGCCGGGCTTGTATCAGTGAGGGCTGAATTGGAGATAAAAAACCCTAACTCGGGCTTTTTAACCTTCATATTCTCGGCCGACTTATCAAGGATCCACATGGTTAGGGTTTTGGGTTTGGACTATTGAACCCAATCAAGGAGGAAAAAAAAGCCCAAATCGGCGATCCTGGAGTTTCAATTTTCGCATCGTTTATTTTCGTCTTCGTCTAAACCTGCCCTCAGGATTTATCACTTATTTTTCTCCGATTCTGAAAACTGAGCTGTTTGTTTCTGATTCAGTACGGAAATGGCTAAAGAAGTTTACACCAAGGAAGAGCTGCTAGCGTTTTTGCAGGTATTCAGATTTCTTATTTCATTTTCACGGCTTAATTTCTATTTCCCTTTCATGTTCTGAAATTTATTGTTTAGTTTTTTAATCCTCATGATTGAACGTAGAAAAAACAAGAAATTCTCATCGTTTTTGAGGTTGACTAGAAAAATCACTTGCATTGAGTAGAGCATGGGGTTCCCCTTTGATTTGGGACTGAAACTTGCTTTCTTTTTTGATATTTTATTGTTATTATATTTTGCTGATGTAATTGAGAATGTTCCTTAGGATATACAAATTGATTTCTCCAAATACGAACATCCTGCTGTATTGACTGTTGAAGCTCAGGTAAAGTAAAGCTGTATGACATATAAGAATTGAATTTGGTTTTCCTTATTGTTTCTTTTAAGGTTGATATATTTGTGCTTGATTTGATGAAAGTATGTTTTTTTTCCCCCTGATTTACATCAGGCAAAATATGTCGGAAATTTGGGGGGTGGACTCAGTAAAAATCTGTTTTTGAAGGTAAGGATCGATAAACGGCTTTTTCTTTGTCATAACTGCAATTATTAAGTAATTGGTTTCTATGTTACAGCACGGGCTTAAAGTGGAAATGATTTTCTCTCTCATTTGCAGGATAAAAAGAACAGATACTATATTGTTTCTGCATTGGCAGATACCAAAGTAGATCTGAAAGGTTTGTTGTTCTTGCTGATCCCTTTAGTTTCTGTTCATATTTTTTTACAATATAAGGATTTTCTCAGTCTGGATGCCTGAAAACTGTGTTGTTTTTGAGATAAAATTGTCTTTAATCTTATTTTTGTACTTTGTGTACTGTTATGTGAATCATGATTCTTTTTAGTAATGCAGTTCTATCTGTAAGACTTGGTTTGGGGAAAGGAGGCTTGAGAATGGCTCCGGAGGAAGCATTGAGTGAATTACTTAAGGTTGAGTTTCTTTTAATCTCTCTTTGTCCTCATTTCACGAGATATTGTTGGGCCCTTTTTTTGAGGAAATTGATAGTGATGATGTATACTATGGTTCGTCATGTCTTGTTCTGTTAGCCATGACTTGATGATCGTGGACTTTTTGAATCCACTAAGTTTTTTTAGTTTGAGTTAAAAATTATTTATTGTTTACTGCTTTTTACATTAATGTGACATTGTGTCTTCCATCTAAATTATAGCCTTCTCTGATTGTTTTTAATTTAGGGATAATTTGTATACACGTGAAAGTCCAGTCAACTTCAATTAATACTATTAGTTTTAACTTTTAAGACGAAATGGGATTTGAATGAGAGATAAAAAAAAGGGTTTCATCATAATTATACCTTTTTAATTATTTAAAAATTTCTCTGAATCTAAATGATTGCATTGTTAATTCTATTTGAGTGATCATTTGCCAAGCTGTTTTAAACTAGGAAAAATAGATGCAGTGGACCTTAAAGAGTAAATGAATTGCAATTTATTTGTAGAAGTATGATATGTATAAGCTTAAAGGGTAATTAGTCGTGTAATCTTTTCTTAGTTCTATGAATGCTTAAGTGTGCATTAGATAGTGTCTGTTGCATCATTAAACCACTAGTTATCAATATATGCTTACTATGCATAAATGATGATTCAATGCCAAGTATAGTTGCATACAATTTTAGATCACTGACACTGTATTACTTTTGTTGTTGTTTTCGGGCCTGTCGGTTAGGTTTCGCTGGGATGTGTCACTCCGTTTGCACTTATCAATAAATCAGCACGGTATGCATATATCAATATATTTTTTGCCATTGAATTTTATTTTCACGCATTCATCAAACGTTTATTCAAGTTTGGCTCTTTGGCGCACTACATTTTCTAATGAACTAGCTTTTTGTACATTGTCGGTCTCATGTAGTTTTGCTTAGATTTTTTTCCGGATGGTATGGTTTAGAAGTGGATAATACTTGTACATTGAGCAATTACACAACCTTTAAGATGTAAAAAAACTACTTTTTTCTGACCCTGGAACCTTCGTTAATATTGATTACAAGGTTTCGAAAAGTGGAACTGTTCTATTCGATCACATTCTTTGCTTCTCAGTGATTTTTTTTGGCAATTAATTTTTCAAGTGGCTTGTGATCATAATTATTAATCTAATTGCCCAATACAGTGTGACTTGTTTCGGAGGGAGGGGAGGGGAGGGGGACTTATGGAACAAGTCTAATCTTAACTTTCCGTTGATGATTCTGCTGTCTAGGAGCATATGGAATGAAAGACACATTAGGAAAACGCTAATCATTTTTCTTTTCTCAATCTTTTATGGAAAATTCCATAACCTTCATGGACATCTTATGAATTTGTTTTTAATTTTGTGCTCATTGACCACGCATGAGTATACAATCTTTTTTTTTATTGTATTTTGTGCAATTTATTATGCGTGTAAACCTTTCTTTTGTGAAGAGATGTCTCCTTGTTGTTGGACCATGGATTTAAAAGCCAGGAATGCTGCTTCTTCCACCCATTGTCAAATGAAATGTCAATCTGTAAGTGAGGTGGTACTTTTGTTTATATACTGTGTTCCTTTATCACCTATTCATACATGTTCTGCTGAGACTTCTTGTTTTCTAACTCTCCAATTCTGATTTTTGACGTTGCTATTATTTTAAAAGTTGATGGATGTTGTAATTTTTGTTTCCACTCTCCACTTTTAGGGCGGCTTTTTGTTATATCTGGTAGTTGTCTTGTCTTTAATGATGTATCTTTCCATTGTTATTTTACTTCTGAAACTGGTGAATAGATTTTTTTTCTTTAATTAGTTGCCAACAGTTGATTGTGTAGCACTGTATTCTGTGAGGATCCTCTAAATTACTTTTATCGTGTTACATTTACTCACTCATAATGAGCGCAGAGTATCTTTCATAACTTTGCCTGCCTTATAAATTTCACTCTAATATACTTGATATTTGCAGCCCTTAATGCTAATAGTCTCGACAAATTTCTCAAATCAATTGGGAGGACTCCTTCATATGTTGACTTGGAGGTGAATTCAAATCTGGTGGTTTTCTAAGTTGGTCCAAAAGTTACTAAATTATTTGGTTTAATGTGGTTCTGTCTCTAGGCTAATCCTTCGGTAGGAAAGGATCAACCACCTGATCTTGCCGGACTTGTCCCATCTGGTTCCCTTGTGCCTGATACTCCAGAAAAAGCACCTTCTTGCCCAAATTCTAATGAAAATCATGTCACCAGCGATAAGAAACCCAAGGCGGCTGCAGGTAGTAATAATGCCTTTATGTAATCCTTAAGCACATGTTTAATTTGAAAAAGAAAGATATGTAAAACAACTATTGGGGGAAATTTGAATGGAGTAGAGACCCACAATTTGTACAAATTTTTTAAATCTCATTCAGTTTAGATGAATTGTATAAAAGTTCACTATTACATCAAGCAACTCCTGTATGCTTTATTGCTATGTTTGTTTATGAATGCTCTCTTAAAGATTTGTAGAATGCAAATCCATTCTTATTACTTTTAAGCAATTGGCATTCACATGGTTTGTACCCAAGGGAGAATATAGGAAATTTGTCTTGTGGTAGTTCTATTATGTAGCAGTCCTAAATGATTTCTTATCTAAGGTTATATGTTTCTCTCTTTTAAACAGTGGAGAGAGTCAAGCCGTCACCTGCTGTGAAAGTTGGTAAGGACAAGTCTGTTGTCCCTATTAAACAGTCATCTTACGCAAATGTGGAGAAATTTGTGGAAGAGATCCTAGATAAGACGTCAGCATTAGTGCTTTCAGAGGTTTGCAAAATATGTTGTCTGCGTTAGTCTCCAATTAGTCAAAACTCTTTTAGAGCTGACAAGATCAATTTTGACAGCTTACAGAGGAGACTGTTAAGAAACATGGAGAACAGTTGGGAGCTGTGTTGTCAAGCAACATTAAGAGACATCTTGGCTCGGAGTTGAATAACCTTTCCGTGAGTATTTTATCTAAAATTGTGATCATCTGTGCCCCTACTTGCCAGCAACAAAAACGGCTCTCAGAGCAACTTATTGACATTTATAACAGTGTCATGATTATTAGATGAGGTTCGCGTAAGCAGGCCCGGACACTCGCTATATAAAAGAAAAGTTTTAAGTCTATTACCTTTGGCATAAAAACTGGAATCAATGCTTACAATGTAATTACCTTTGCACAGGTGATGTTTAAAAACGCTGCATACACCGAAGGGTTTCATGCTGGATCTTCCCATAAAGTGAAACATGCCTGGTAACCTTTTTGGTCTGCTTCTATCCAATAGTAACTGAAGAAGGTGGGGGTAAGGGCTCTTAGTTATCTTATCTTGTTCAAAAATAATTTTTAAATGTTATGATGATGATATTTTTACATCAAACTCTGGTCCCTTTTTTTTCCATAGCCATTGTGATAAGATATGGGGTTTCCCTTCATTTCTAGTAATTATTAGCTTAGTTTCTGTTATTTTGTTCTCGTTTTGAAAAACGAATGACTGTCGGCTAATTTTTGCTGATGACCAGAGTGTAATTGGACGCACATATGAAAGTATGAATTTGATATTGTACTTCTTTTTACCTTGAAGGGAATTGTGCAGACGTAATAAGTAGGGGTTAAGGAAAAATCTGAAAAACTGAACCACACGCTTAAAAAAAAAAAATTATCTTCTCATCTTCAAACAGTAGTGTTGCTGAGAGTGGTGTTTTCCGCCATGAATCAGTATTTGTCGTTTTAGCCATAACTTGAAAACCTTGTCCGTAAATAGTATTGTTTTGTCAATGAAGGGGTATGAATATATGATGAACACGTTATGAAACAAAGATCTTCTTTGGCTCTATTTTTAAAAATAAATTATAGGGAAAGAAAGAAAGGGAAGGGAATATTTTTTGAAATTTCTATATCTTATTTGAGTACTCAAATAAAAAACGAATGTTTATTTATTTATGAGTTTTGGTTAAATGTTATAAAACTCTTAACATTTACTCTTTTATCTCTTGTTAATTTCATACCTCTACCCTATGTTTTAGGCTAAAATTGTATTGGAAAATAAAAACCTTACATTTTAGGCTAGCCTAGATTTCTTGAAAATGGACCCATATCAGAAACCAAACCAGTCCTAACCAGACCGAATTGTTATAAAATCAGTGCAGTTCGATTTATATTATTCCAAAACCAAACCTAATTCAGTTTAAGACCGTTTAAAAACTGAAACGAATCGGATCAAATTGGTATAGTACTAGTTATTGAAATATTGAAGTGCGCACAAATCTATTAAGACCCCATTTGATAATTATTTTTTTTGTTATCATATTTTGAAATAACAAAACTAAAATTATATCCAATCGTTTCATTTTTTGATTTGGAATAAACAGAGGTCATTTATTTGGTTTACTTGTCAGAATTGATAGTTGTTTACTGTCTAGTACTTTAAAAAATGCATAAATGGTGAATACGAGGGGTTTAGATGTAGAGAATAATAAAATACTAGAGAAAGAAGCAGAAGAATTAAACAAATGAGCAGAAGAATTAAATAACATGTTTAAAAGGAAGGGTAAACAATTTTACTACTGATTATGAGAAGATAACGTTATAACTCAATAATACAATTTTAAAAGATGATCAATAAGCCAAGTCATACAAGCGGAAAAAAGAAAGAGAAGATCATGAGTATTAACAGTTATTTCTTTAATTTAAGGCACAAATGCTAAATTTGAGATTCCATCAGAAATATTGAATCAAAGAAGCATCGTATCTAATAAACACCTAAAAAAAAACAATAAAATGAATTTATTTAATGGGAATCACACATACTTATCCATATTGATGAAAAACATGTTTTTCCACCTCATATTCAATCAGGGGTGGAGCCACCCTTTGGCTTAGGGGGCAGTTGCCCAACCTCTATTTTTGTTTTTTTAAAAAACAAAAATTTATATGTTAAAATTGAATTTTGTTAAGTAAAAAATTGAATATAATTTATCCAATTTACCCCCTTTATTTCCTAATATTAGCTTTATATAATTTTTGCCCCCGTCAATTTTTGAAAAAATGAAAAAATAAAGGGAAAATTTGAAAATTTTACTATCACTTATCTATTTTGCCTCCCCTTATTTCTAAAAATTAGCTATATGTATTTTCCCCCCCCTTAAAAAAAATTCTGGCTCCGCCACTATATTCAATCCCCCAATTCAACATTACTAGTTTTTAACACGTGCGTTGCACGTTGTATTTTTTTACCTAAAAACAAATATAAATTCAAACCAATAAATCTAATACATAAAATGTGAAAAAAAAAATAGGGTTCTATATTGTGAATTCTCTATTAATCTATACGTTGGTCTCCTTCCATATTGATATGAAACCAAATGGAATAAATTCTGATCATTTTTCTGTTCGACGGCCCCACCTCGTCACATGTTCGGGTAGTTTCCAACTCATTCACCTATACATTCCACATTAAAAGTAAACTTAATTTAGTAGTTAAAAAACCAAACTTTTCATTGTGATCTCTATTTTTCGTTCCTGATAAAAACCAAGAGAATAATGAGACATGTATTTTCCAGCCAAGTATAAGGTATATTGACTAAGGAATAATTAATAAAAAACACATAAATATTTCATACTATATGGGTCTAGTTTTACTTCATACTTCCCAATGGTACTATTTATTAATTTTTTTTTGTAACTACTCTATTTCTCATCCATGAGAATTGAAAATCTTTTTTATAATATACCGTTCTTTCCCTTTAAGTTTAGTTGTTCTTTTCACATGTTCAATGAAAAGTATCTCTTTTTACTTTAAAAAAAAAGACATAACTATATATAAATACCTGCATTCTCACAGGGATTTGATTCCAACCAAAAGCATTCCCCAACCTCGTGAGAAATTGTGTATGAACGTGGCTTTCTTCTCATATATGCCGCATGCAACTTATACAAATATTGAGTTTTTGATACAATCCAACACGTTGATTAAAAACAAAAATCAAAAAAATATTGAGGAGACTTTACCCCTTCCCGTGCCCCAATCCAACGATTTGGTTATTCGATTTTAATTGTGAAAAAAATATTATGATTTATGGTAAAGAATAATGGAAACTTAAGAGCTTCAAAAATTGATTTATTCCCATTTACTCACCTCACCTGATGAAGAATACAAAAAGATAATTTAATATGCAATTAATGGATTTGTTTTCAATTTTTATTTAATAGGGAATTTTGTTCATCTATCATCATTGGAATTTGGAAGTTCAACAAAAAAAAAAAAAATTATTAGCATGAAAACGTGTCTAATGGAAAGAAGATAAAACCGTAATTACAAAATTTATTAATGATTAATTTTAAATTCTAAAAATGTTTCTTTGACATAGCACCTTATTATTTGGCATAAATTGATAATTATTAGAGAATTAATAAGTGGCATATTTTGCTTTTCAAATAATTTTTATTAATTTTTGTTATGTTTAATATTTATGATAAATTTTTTTATGTATAATGATATTTATTATAATTTTAATCATTTTGATAAATACTTATTATTTGGCATAAATTGATAAATATTAGAGAATTAATAAGTGGCATATTTTGTAATTTAAAAAATTGATGAAGGGTGTAATAGTCCTAAAATGTTTCTCCAAGTTAACCCCTTTTAATATAACTAGTTAGGAAAGACGTGCGTTGCACGTGATTTCTATCTTTTCTTTTCTTTATTTAATTGGTTAAAATGGTAAATTATTTTAAATATAATAGTAATCTGTTGGGTAAAAAAAATACATAAATATGATGGTAAAATTGTACCTCTCTCATCCAATAAAATTAGAATTAAAAATAGTTAGATACATATTTTGTGGTATAGCTAACTTTCTTTGTAAAAAAAAATGAAAAGTTCCATGATTTATTTTTTTTAACAATCAATTAGTTTTCGAATTAAATTAGTATTTGAAAATGTTTTCAATTATATAATTATTTTATTTAAAAAGATTATACAAATATTCACAATTTTTTTACGCAAAATATGATTAAGCAGGTTTTAGATACATTTTAGGTGAAGTGAACATAATTTTTATTACTGATTATTCATTAAAAAAAAAGGATGATTATAGACAACCGAGTAGACTTTTTCAACCAAATAAATATTTTTTTCATACCCACTCTAATTTTCCTACATCATGTTTTCTAAAATGTAATTTAACATTGACAAAAATCTAAAAATTTCAAGAATACACCGTTTCTTATGTATATGATATTCATTTATTGTATAATTAATATGACTTTTAAATCTATTAAACGCCTAAATGAATGGTTTTAAGAACGGGGTCACAAAAGAAACAGTGAGAGAAAACTCTATAACAAACCTATTTCTCAAGGTATTACAATTTAATAAAGCAATACCTTCACTCAAAAAATATTGAAGATCCTCTTTGACATTCCTCTTCCATTTTTTTTCAGTCACTGTAAAACCATAAAAAAGTAAAATACAGTAAAACCAGATACAATAGCTTCAAAAAGAGAAGTGGGACCTCTTAGACCAAACTATAATGATGGTTTTCAATAGCAACAATCTGATTCATATATTTTTCCTTTGACGATATAACTTATATATAGAACACACTTATAGATATTGTAACTTTTCATTTGCTAAAATATTGGGGAAAGGTTATGGGCTTTATTGAATGAAACCACACATTCATGGTAGTCTTTGATGTTAGCTGTCGAAAAATTCAAGTCCCATGCATGATTCAATGTTTTCTTAAAGTGTATTAAAATGTTAAAAAACAAATTTCAAACTAAAGTTAGTTATGTGAATTAAAAGTAAATCATTAAATTGAAGTCTACTCCATTTATATAAAAAAAAATAATATTAAATAAATTAATCATAATTTAATACGTATTTTTTTTAAAAAAAAATTAAAGTTTGAACCCTTTCCCAAAATTTAATATTAAACTAATTGTAAATGGTAATGAATAGGTTTACATTTTCAATAAATGATAAAATGGAAAAAAAATTTACAATAATAAATTTAAGGACATAATTGGAATATAGTAATAAAATAGGGATATAATTGGAATCCAATGTTTCTCCTCACATCCCCACATTTAGATATGTTATAGATAGAGATAGAGATAGAGATATAAAGAGGAAACTATTAAAGAATTGATAACAAGTTTAATCACAGAATCAAATTACCTCAATTCAACCTATCTTTTTTTTTTTTCAATATAGATAAAAAATTCAATATCTATGAAATCTGTTTTGTTAGATTAAAGTCATGAAATAATTATGTAATAATAATGATAATAATTAAATTAATAGTATAATCTACAAGCAAACAAACTTTGTCTTACTCTTTGGTGAAAGAAAAAAAAAAGATAATATAATAATTTGACATTGCTGAGTTGGGAGAATTAAAACGATTTTTTTATATCACATTAAAGTGGAGCAAACACGGCTAACAAGGTAAATTTAAAGGAAATGATAACTTATCAAACAACCGTTGTAAACAAAATATCTTAGGATAAGAAATTAAAAATACTCTTCGTAGTCAACATCTTCAATTACATACCGATTGCTATGAATAAAATTGAAACTTTATTGATGGAAGTCTGAACTATAAAATTAGTAGCTCATGACGCAATATAACTTCACTAACTCTAATTTTGATGGATTGCTTAATTATTATGATGCTGCTTGGAGTAGCGATAATTTTAATTCAGGTTTTTGCTGGCTTTTTTTCCTTCTTGAAATCCTACTTCTCTCTTTCTCAAGCATCATTGGTCCTAAATATTTATGTGCTCCATGGTGAACGTTTATGTATATTTGTAGTTACGAAAAATGCTTTGTCTTGGGGTTTCAAGAAAATTGAAATTCTCTCGGATGTAAAGCTGGTGATTGACTTTTTCAAGGATGGCTTTCTATGTCCTTTTGATTTTTCTTGTATTATAGAAGGATTTAATCATTGTGTTTCTTGCTTTATTCTTGTTGTTTTTTCTTTTATTTGTAGAGAGCTTAATCATGAAACTCATGCCCTTAGTAAAAACAAATAAATTCACTAACTCTAATTTTAAAGTTAGCAAAAATAATAATTTTAAAAAATAAACTATTTTAAATGTGTCAATGAAATAAAGTAGAGTTAATTACAAACATCTATCTAGCAATTGGACATCAATAAAAACAAAAAACGATAAATGAATGATGGAACAATGAACAAAGTCAACTTGAAAAAAACCTACGAGAGTTGATAGGTAACATAACACAACAACAAAAAGTCTTAATATTGTTTAAATATAATTAAATTATACATAAAATTGTTATGTTACTAAACTCTCCACACACGTGTGTCATATCAAAAAGCCAAGTTCTAAAAAGAAAGAAAAAATTGGTGTTAATAAAGATGTAATTAAAAACTTGTAATATTATAAATGAATAAGAGGATCTTTAAACTCAAATTCCTTGGGAAATCTATTAGTTCAATAAACATATCCTTCATATCTCATTTTTTGTAAGCATCAGGATGAAACCATCTTCAGTATTTTTTATCACCATATTGTTAGAAAAAAAACACAAACTTGAGAGTTTTTAACACAGTTAGGTTTGTCCTAGTCGATGCAGAAATCGTGACTTTCCCACTCTTGTTGTTGGAACTCCGCATGAATTCCAACAACAAGATTGGTATCATCACAAATAGATCCATCTAAATCATCAGTTAAAACATATGTTCAAGTTGAACTTGCATACAATATAATGTTTAAAAAGTTCTTATTAAAGATGGTTTTTTACCTTGATTTTGACAGATAGTGGGACATTAAGGGCCTGTTGGTAACCTGTTTTATTTCCATTTCTTGTTTCTGTTTCTATTTTTTGAGAAATAGAAGTGTTTGATAACCATTTCTATTTCTTATTTCCAAAATTAAAAAAGAAACGTTTCTCAAAATTGGGGAAAAGGTTAGAAACAACTTTATCCTATTTCTCTTTTTCCTTTCTCTTTTCGCTCATGGTTCTCAACTGAGGCTTCTCTACCGTTCATCTCGCCGCCGCTCCACTCCTCGCCGCCGCTCATCTAGGTTTTCGTCCTTATTCCTCGCTCAGTCAGGTATAGTATCTCCCCCTCCTCATTTTCTCCCACTTTATAAATTTTTCAATCTTCAATCTATGTATTTTTTTTACTTCATTCTTTCATTTTGATGTGGATTATATGTTTTTACTCATGAGGAAATCAGGATCTGAGTTGATTACTGAAGAATTTAGTTGATTTACTGTTAATGAATGTGAATGCCTTGTTGTTTATGAATTGAGGACTTAATTCACTATACTGATGTCGTGCTTGTATACTCAATGTAGCATGTAATATGTTTGTTAAAATGTCCAAGAGAAGTTAGCAATGCCATGAAATCACTTATGTTTGAGTTTGATGGACTTTTAATTAAATAGTGGACATGAAGAGCAAAATGTTTGGCTTAATATGTATGGCGGCTGCTTACGAGATAAATGATAACTTTTCTGATTGATTTGTATGTTTCTACTTCCTTTGTTTATTCTCTTGTGGATGCATATGCTGAGAATGCAAAGAGAAGAAATGATATTCTTGAAAACAAACCTGCTAATATCATCACTATCACGGAAGTTGATGGGGGTCAATCATCAAAGACTGAAGATCATGTTGGTGAAGAATTGATGGAGTATTTTAATGTTTTGAATGCTATGAAAGATATTGGTGGAAAGACTTTTATACTAAAATCCTAAACCTTTTGAATGAAGATGTGGCTGGGAGAAAATTGTTTCTACTAATGTCAGATTCAAGAAAGAAAGACTTTATTAATAGTCTTTGAATGTCATTCATATTAAAGTTTTAGGAATTTGTTTTTTTTTTTTTTTTGGTTTTATGTTATTTTCATTTTGATGAACTTTGAAGATCGATAGTGTAGTTTTGTAGATTCATTTTATTTGTATTTTGAGGAAACATAAAAATGAATAGTAGCTTTATGCTTCTGTTATTTTCTGATAAGTTCCTATGTTAATTGAATTTTGTAATGGTAAAAATAGAGGGAACTATTTCGACGTAATTTTGGTGTAGATTTGGTTTCAAATATTATGACCTTGATTAAAGATGACGATATTGAAGATTCTGATGATGATGATGATGATTTTATATATACATTCATTTGTTTATTGTATCTTTAATCTCAAGAGATACAATATGCTAGAGCACCATGTAGAACTTCTTCACTTATAGGCCATGACTATGTGATTGAGCTTTTGAATGGCAACGAAACAAGATGTTTTGAGTGTTTTAGGATGAAAAAAGTTACCTTTATAGCTTTATGTGAAGAATTAAAAGCCAAGACTAATTTGAAAGCCTCTAGGTATCTTATCGTTCAAGAGCAAGTTGCCATTTTTCCCACTAATCATATCACATAATGAAAGGATTCGTATAGCAGCAGAAAGGTTTCAACATTAAGGTCATACGATTTCTCAATACTTTAACATTGTTTTGAAAAAGGTTTGCAAGCTTGGATTAGAAATTATTTATCCACCCAACTTAGACATTGTACCAATGGAGATAAGATCAAATCCAAAGTATTATCCTTTCTTTAAGGTAATTAATTCTTTTAGTAGTTTTATTATTCATATAACATTAGATTTATATATAATATTTTAAATTGGTATGTTTATTTTTCAGAATTGTATTGGTACGATTGATGGTACTCATATTTCTGCATGTATTCCACAGAACGAACAAATCCCTTATCGTGGTAGAAAAACCACAACAACATGTAATATATAATGTATGTTTGTTCATTTAATATGTTATTCACCTATGTTATGTCTAGGTGGGAAGGATCAGCAAATGATTCTCGTGTACTTCTTGATTGTATTGGTAATCTTGAAAACAAATTTCCAATGCCTAAAAGGGGTATGTTATTTATTTATATGCATATGTTTTATCTTACTATTATGTGTATATATTTTTTTAATTTCATTTTATTTGTATAAATATTATGCAGATAAATATTATTTTGTCGATTCTGAATATTCAAATATGTCTGGATTTTTAGCACCATATCGTGGAGAAAGGTACCACTTGCGAGATTTTAGAGAAAAGAGGCGTCATACTTAAGGTAAGGAAGAGTTATTTAACTATAGACATTCTTCACTTCAAAATGTTATTGAACTTTGTTTTGGAGTGTTGAAAGCGTGCTTCCCGATTCTTAAACAAATACCTCCATATCCAGTTGATGCATAAAAATACATACCAATAACATGTTTTACTGTGCACAATTTCATTAAACTACATGATCATCAAGATGATCTTTTCAATGATTATAGCAATGAAACGATGATTGTGGAAGAAGAACATTTGCTAGACAATTTACATAGCACTTCAATTGTGTTAGATGTGAGTCAACATCAACTAAGAAAAATGGCTGGAGTGAGAGATGGAATTAGAGATCAACTTTGGGCTATATTTGAAGGATAAACATCTTATTTATTGTTGTTGTTTTCGTATAAGACTTTTGAGTTGTATTAAAATATTGCAAATTTTATGACTTTTGAGTTGATTAAATATTGCAAACTTTATGTAATTGTTTTTTTATTAGATTTATCTCGATGTGTGTTATATATTCTTATATTACATCTATGGAATATTATTTAAAATAAAAAAATAATTATATCGACTAAATATTATTTAAAATTAAAAAATAATTACATCGGTTAGATGTTATTTAAAATTAAAAAATAATTGCATTGGTTAAATATTATTTAAATTAAAAAAATTACATCTTTTAAATATTGTTAAAAATTAAAAAAAAAACATCTCTATTAAATACTATCTAAAATTAAAAAATCGTTTTAAAAAAATATTTATCACTCATATTTTATTTAAAAAGAAACAAGACACAAGAAAAAGTTACCAAACATGTTTCTCTTTTTCTTTCTTTCCAGAAATAAGAAACAAGATAGAGTTACCAAACATGTTTCTGTTTATCTTTTTGAAAAAAACGGGAACAAGATATAATAAACAAGAAAGATAAATTGGGAAGGTTACCAAATTGGCCCTTTTTTTATTGATAAATCAAGGTGGGGGATTTTAGTCCATATAAGATTAAAACTTCAGATTTTTAGAATGTTAAGGGTCCGTTTGGTATATTTTCTCCTAAAAATGTTTTGTGTTGAACATTTTAAAAGAAATACTAATGAAGTGTTTCATCTAAAAAACACTCGAGTGTCGTATTTTAAGTGAAATACTTGTTTATAAACACTTTTAGAAGAATCACAAATCAAGTATTTTCTCCAAAAACACATTTTAGTATACTCAAGTGTTTTTAGATGAAACAATTCATTAATATTTCTTTTAAAATGTTCAATACAAAACATTTTTAGGAGAAGCTATACCAAACGAACCCTAAGTATCTTTCAGTCACAGAAAATTATGTAAAAGTTTACCGGGGTGTGTAATATTGATTAATATTTGGTATTTGGTTTCTATATAAAAATATCCAAAGAATTGATTTTGGTTTACTTACAAAATATTTATAACAAAATATCCATATTTAGTATAAAAAAAAATCCAAAGAATCATTGATTTTGGTTTACTTACAAAATATCTATATTGAGTACACAATTGATAGTTGTGTAGTGTGTATAGTATTTTAAGATAGTTGAAGCAACCATACATTAATTATGTACCGGAAAGATGATTCTTTAAATGATGAATTAGGCAAAGAATAAGAAACTATACAATTATCAATATTCAAAACTTAAAAATGAAAAGAAAAAAAAAAACATCTACAATTTTCAATATTTAAAATTGTACAATGTGCATATCTATTTAAATAAAAAATGACAGTGTATAATTAACATACATTGTAAAGTAAATTGTATTGCCTTTTAAATTTGTTGACTGGAGTATTAAATTTTATTGTACCATAATCCCATTACCTCGTTTTGAGAATGTGACTTGTCTACTCTTAATAATTTCTTTATTTCAACTTTTCATCTTCCCATTGTTTTTTCTTTATAATACGTTGTTTAAGAAAGAGAGGAAAGAATGAGTATAAATGAAAATGTTAAAAAGAAAAAAAGAAAGAAAGTGGATAATGGTTTTAAAAAAAGAATGGAATAATTCTATTTGGGAATAAGAAAGTGTTGAAATATAAACTTGATTTGGGCTAAGCAAGGTTTTGGGCCTTAGTTGTCTAAGCCCAAGTTCTAGAAAAATATGGAGATGTCAAGAAATTTCTAGAGAGATGGGTAGGAAAAGTAGAAGCATGTTTTAGAGAAGAACTCTCTAGAAGCTTAGTCTATTAAAGTAGCTTATAGAAATATCTAGAATAATGTGGTAGGTTTGTAATTATGAAGGATATTCTATATAGACATTAATAGCCATTAGATTAGAATTGTAGTGGCATAATCCTAGCCGTTGATTGAGGAGGTGCTACTAGTATAAATAGGAGTGTTGTCTTAGTGTTTTGAATCAAGTAAGTATCAAGCAAAATTAGAGAAATAAATCAAGAAGAAAATTCAAGTAGTTCACTTCTCCAAAATCTCTTCCACAACTATAATTCCCATCCAACTAAGTGGCATCAGAGCTTGAAGATCCTTCATAGCAAGATGGCAAATAATGACATGATTTCCTTCCAAGTTCCACAACTCAACAAGAGTAACTATGACAATTGGAGTATCAAGATGAAGACACTCCTAGGCGCTCAAGACGTGTGGGAGATAGTAGAAAAAGGCCACATCGATCCAGAAAATGAAGATAATCTAACTCAAGCTCAAAGAGATAGTTTGAAAAACTCAAGAAAGAGAGACAAAATAGCTCTCTATCAAATCTTTCAAGGATTAGATGATGATGCTTTTGAGAAAGTTTCAGAAGCAAAGTCGGATAAGGAAGCATGGGATAAGCTTCAAACCTCATACAAGGGAGCCGATCCAGTCAAGAGGGTACGTCTTCAAACTTTAAGAGCTGAGTTTGAAACTTTGCATATGAAAGAAGGAGAAGCCATCTCTGATTATTTTTCAAGAGTCTTAGCGGTCACCAATCAATTAAAGAGAAATGGTGAAAAAGTAGATGAAGTAAAAATTATGGAGAAAATTCTTAGATCGTTAGATTCCAAATTCGAAGAAACAAAAGACTTGGAAGACATGACAATGGAGTAACTTTTGGGATCGTTGCAAGCTTATGAAGAAAAGAAAAAGAAGAAAGAAGGGATTGTGGAGCAACTACTCAAGACCCGAGTATATTCAACTAAGGAAGAAAGTGGTCATAATGATAGGAATCATCAAAGACAAGATCGTAATCAAGTACGAGGCCGAGGTCGTGGCTACAGACGTGGGCGTGGTTGGAAGCCCAATAATGACAACAACTTGCAAAGAGGAGAAAGCTCTTCAAGAGGTCGTGGAAGAGGAAATCAAAAATCAAGGTATGATAAGTCACATGTGAAATGTTATAATTGTGAAAAATTTGGTCATTACGCTTCAGAATGTAGAGCTCCTAAAAACAATAGAGTTGAAGAGAAAGCCAACTACATTGAAGAAAGAAGTCAAGAAAATGGAATCTTATTACTGGCTTACAAAGATAATGAAGGAGAAAATAGCATATGATATCTAGACACCGGTGCGAGCAATCATATGTGTGGAAGAAGAAATATGTTTGTGGAGCTTGACGACTCTACAAGCGGCAATGTGTCTTTTGGAAACGAATCCAAGACAGTGGTAAAAGAAAAAGATTATGATGTAAACTCCAAAGGTTACAAGCTATACAATCCGGACACTGGAAAAACAACCACCAGTCAAGATGTCATATTCGATGAAGAAGGAGAATGGGGTTGGAGAACACATGATGAAGACTACAACCTTCCAGATTTCGAAGAAGAAGATATAGAGAAAGGAAGAGAGGAGCCTACTACTCCATCAACTTTCCCAACTACGAGTTCTCAAGAAGATGAAAACTCAAGCGAAAGAGTGACGCGTTATAAAATAATGGAAGAACTTTATGAGGTAAGTGAAAATCTAGATAATCCCACTCTATTTTGCCTTTTTACCGAATGTGAGCCCATGAACTTCCAAGAAGGTATGATGAATAAGAATTGGAAGAAGGTCATGGACAAAGAGATAGATGAAATCAAGAAGAATGAAACATGGGAGCTAGCTTCACTTCCAAAAGGGCACAAGGCAATTTGGCTTCAAAATTTAGTGAAGCAGTTGGGCTTTTCACAAAAGAAGCCAACCAATATTTACGTGGACAACAAGTCAGCGATAGCCTTGGCCAAGAATCCTGTCTTCTATAATCAAAGCAAGCACATCGATACGTGTTATCATTACATTCGAGAATGCATTGCGAAAAAGGATGCAGAACTTGAATATGTGAAGACTCAAGATGAAGCAGTTGATATATTCACCAAGCCTTTCAAGTATAAAAATTTTGTGAAGCTAAAGAAGTTTGATTGGAGTGACAAATCAAGTTTAAAGGGGGGTGTTGAAATATAAACTTGATTTGGGGCTAAGCAAGGTTTTGGGCCTTAGTTGTCTAAGCCCAAGTTCTAGAAAAGTATGGAGATATATATCAAGAAATTTCTAGAGAGATGGGTAGGAAAAGTAGAAGCATGTTCTAGAGAAGAATTCTCTAGAAGCTTAGTCTATTAAATTAGTTTATAGAAATATCTAGAATAATGTGGTAGGTTTGTAATTATGAAGGATACTCCAGATAGATATTAATAGCCATTAGATTAGAATTGTAGTGGCATAATCCTAGCCGTTGATTGAGGAGGTGCCACTAGTATAAATAGGAGTGTTGTCTTAGTGCTTTGAATACGTAGAATTTATCCAAGTTTGTCATGGTGATAGAAAAAAAATAGTTTTTAAACAAAGTTTGGAGATCAATAAAATCCGGCAGAAAATCTTGAAATAGAAGGAGAAACAAGGGTTATAAAGAAGAAAAGTTGAAATCAAGAAAATCGAGAATATTAATAGTGGACAAGTCACATTCTCTAAACCACGTAATGGGTTGATGAAAAGGGCTAAAAAAATTGTTAGTTTAGAATAACTTTTGAGTGCAAAAATTTTATGGAATATTTAAAGTGTTTTTTTTTCATAATATTTTAAACAATTTGAAAGTATTTTCTTATTTAATTTATTCTCTTAGATATATTTTGTTTATTTATTTTATTTCATATGATAATTATTTTATTCCTTTTGATAATTATCTTTTCTAATTTAGATAAATATCTTGTGTGTATAATCGCTCTAGTTATCTAGTTCAAAAATAATTTTAAAATGTTATGGGGATGAACATTTAGCAATATTTTTACTCTGGCCCATTTTTTTTTTCCATTGCAATTGCCCATTGTGATAAGATTTGAATTTTCCCTTCATTTCCGGTAATTGTTTGTGACCAATTTTATGTTTTTTATTTCTTTTTATATTATCAAGATCCATTTGATAATTCCGGTAAACCAGGGTCATTTATTTGGTTTCTTTTCAAAATTAATAGTTGTGTACTTTATATAGAACTTTAAAATGCATAAATGGTGAATGAGAGGTTCAAATATTAAGTATAATTAATTATCAACACCTTTCCTAACAATAGAAACTGTGTACTCAATAAAAAAAAATGATAAATGAATGATTCTACAAAAGAACAACATCAACAATAAGGATGGACAGATCAAGAACAAAATAGTTTAAATAAAATAAAATTTATAGAGATAGCATACGATAGTAGCTTATCCACAACAAAAATACTTAACCAATGTTAACAGATATGATTGAATTTTCTTAAAAGTGTCAAAGAACCAACATAGATGGTTGTAAAAATAAAGAAAAAATGTTATCAAAAGAAATTTTCAATTTGAAACTTATTATACTAGAAGAGATAATATCTTCACCCGCCAAAATATAATAAAGAATCCTTTAACTCAATTTCCCTAGGTAAATGAATCTATCAATTTAGGAGAAATCTATTGGCGCAAGGGTAATCTGGTGAAACAAACCTGCGTCAAATCTGTGCAGGTGCTGGCGGACAATATTTATTGTAGTATCCCAATAGCTTTTAATTAGGTATGAAACATAATTTTATCAATAAGATTTGTAGGGTTTAATTATCTCGTATAATTAATTGAGATACGTGTAAATCAACCCGAATAAACACGTTTATAGAAAAAACATGATTTTGTTACACACTTGGATTGGTGGTAAATGATTAAAATTCAAATATGACAATGACATCCTATCCCAAGTAATCAATACGTACCTCTTATTTATGCTAGTATATATATATATATATATATGTATATATTTTTTACATTTTCTGAAAAAACAAGAGGTAAATGGCATAACAACATGAGATATTATTAAAGACAATAGAACTAAAAATATATCAATATATTTGAATGTACTATAGTTGATAAATCAGGTATCCCTCCGAAAAGCATTGTAGTCATATGATCCCGAAGGATTAATCTGTCGATACCTACTTCGAAATGGCCTAGATAGAAACTGAATCCACCACCTTGCACATCTTCTCCCAATCCCTTCAGAATTCCCTGCCTCATCCACACCATAACCACCACCTTCTCGATTCCCCGACGGCATCGGTAGCTCTTTACGACAAACCGGACAAGTATTATGAAGTCGAAGCCATGGCACGATACAATCCGAATGGAATATATGTTTGCAATGCAACTCCCTCGCTTCCCCTCCAACCTCAAACTCCTCCATACATACAGGACAACGTGAATCATTCTTCAAATGCCCTGGCATAATCGTCACCATCGGTATCGCATCGATGGCGACATCAGGTGCCGGGGGAGCTCCCGGGCGATCATTTTCAGTCAATTCTTCAATCAATTCATCCAAACGATGTCCAGCAAAATAGTCTCTAGGATCTGCAGTTGATGGTATAGTGGGCCTAATGGGCCGAGATGGGTCAGTGGGCCTAATAATAATCAAAGTCCGAGGCTGGGCTGGATTCTCTCTCCCATCTAAGCTGTGATTACGACGTCTCGGCCTTGTTCGTCGATTGGTCCAATCTTCTTCTTCATCAGGACGGCGGTCCGGTTCTCGAAGACCGTAATTGAAAAGACGAACCGGCGGGTCGAGCATTAGGGTTAGGGCTTCGAGTAAACGAGCTTCGGGAGAGGGATAATCATTGTAATCGACGACAAGACCAGGCCTTGGAATTTCGATTTCTTCGAGGAATTGGCGGAAACATCGCGGACATGCGATCTCCGATGTGTCGGTGCCGGAAATCCTGACCGTACGATTGCAATTGTGGCACCAGTAGAGATTGAAGGTTCTGGTTCTCAGGCGAGATGGGCTCAATGACATTGTTTTGTTTGATTTGGGGGAAAGGGGGATTTGAAAATGGAATGATTTAAAGTATATGTATGGAAAGAGATGAAAGCGTGGAAGAGAAAGGAATGGCTTTCTGGAATTGGAAAAGGTATTCTTAATTTGAATTTCCATTGCTGTTTCATAAGGTTTTTGTCAATTTACAGTGTTTTCGTAGATGGGAAGGAAAGGATGAGTAAACAGTTGGGTTTTTGAAATGGAGGGAAGATAATTAACGACAATCCATCAATTTTAATTCGAGACCTCTAAAAATATCCATTTATTTCATTTTAAACAATTTAATGACCATTTAAATTCTCTCTATTCTTTCCTATAATTCATGTCAAATAGGGGTAAATGCAAATGAGACCCATGTGTTTTGTTTTAAATGCATGAACACCCCTGTGGTTTGAAAATGACAAATCACACATTTGTGGTTCCAAATTTTTTCAATCAGACCACTTTCTAATGCCATTAATTTCTTTTAATCATAATTTCTTCATTTGAACTCTGATTTAGATGATTCAAGATGTTTTGGAATCCTCATTTTAGTATCTACGCTACGGTTACTTAAAAACTTCTAAATTATCAACAACCAAAAGAGTTAACGGTGTCAATCATACCTAGTACTTTGATGTCAATAAACTCTTTTATTTATTAATCATTTCAAAGTTTTAAAGTGACTATTATGTGGAACCTGAAATTAGGATTCCAAAACATCTAGAATCATCCAAATCAAAGTTCAAACGAAGAAGTTATGGCTAAAAGAAAATTATTGGCATTGAAGGGGAGAGGTCTAATTGAAATTTTTTGGAACCACAGGGATGTGATTTGTCATTTTCAAACCATAGAGGGTGTTCATGTATTTGAAACAAACCACAAGGGTCTCATTTGCATTTTACTCTTAAAAGTATTATGCTTAATAAAACAAAGCAGTTTTAAATATATCATAGCTAAAAGATATTTGTAACCATAATAAAAAAATTAAATGAGTTATTACTAATGATCAACACTAATTTTATCAATTGAATTAATGTTGAACATTAATTTACACGAAAAAACTGTTATGTTTGTAAATACATTTTGAATGTACTACACAATGACATTTCTCATAATAAAAAATACGTTAAACTATAATTTTTGTTGTAATGTACATTTTTAATAGATATTCATTAAATTGAGAATGGGAGACTTGAATTATTTGAGCTTCATCTAATATATAGAAAGAGGTAACTAGATTTTACTTTGTATTATACTAATTTTTAAAATAAGTAATCCAAACCATTCGAACTAATCTAACTCGGTCCATCATTTAAATCTAGGGTTATATAGATCGGATAACTTTACAATCCAACTATTTACGTAGGGACTAAAAAAGTCTCTTAACCTCATTCTACCCAACCAATAAACCACCCCTAATGGTAACTGGGAAGCTGGGCCCTAAGATCTTTTTGGGCCAAGCTTGTTCAATTCCTAGTAACTGGATTGACACTTTTTTGGCTTAAGATCAAATTATAATGGGCCCTGGATCCTCTATCTATTGCTTACAAGTCCATTTGGGTCCAAACTTACAACATTTGAATCCTGTGTGCTCAAGATCAGAACTTTTTTTTTTCTGTTAATGAATTTGTATTATTTGAGGTGGAATATTTTCCACTATTAATTATTATATACTTTAAATTTAATGAGTGAAACCCACAAATTAAAAAAAAATTGTGAAAAGTAATTAAAATACTAATCTTTAGTAGTGATTGAATGTTCAATTAATACCAAACATACATACACAAAGTTTCTTAAAAAAATATTTGTAAACTACTTATTAGGTTATTCCCATACACCATATACATGTTTTCCCTAAAAATTTCTTTTTGACGTTTCTTAAAAATTTATGAATTTTCCTTGTTGCTATTTTTAAAAATATAGGTGGTCAAATTTAATTTGAAGCAATTAAGAACAAATACTTCAGACTCAAAGAATACTTGCATTAGAGTTTCAATGAGGATTTTAAAAAAACTAATAATTCATGACAAATGTGTCATATTAAACAATCTTATATCCAAAAATGGCTTTTCATTTTTGTATATTATCAATCATATCTTATTTTATGACCACATTCATATAATTGATGATTAAAAAAAATATCTTATAATAGAATCCCAATAAAAAAAAAAGTGAAAATTACAAAACAAAATCAAAAGAAAACCAATAGAAAGTCAATTTGAAGTAGTTCTCATTTCTACCCATATCTTGGCATGCATGTGCAATTAAAGATCACCCACACAACCAACCAATTCTCCCTCATTCAAATACTCAAAAAGATTGAGAAATTAAACAAATGAGATTTAGGTATGGAGTTAAGGCCAACCATTGGCTTTTCTTTACCAAATCCTCACATGTCGATGAACACCAATACGACACATCAATGGCATCTTTCTCCTTTGCCATTGACCTTCCATTACTTCACTTTTGCACCTCCACCTAAAACTTTGACTTTTTATTCTTTACAAGATGTCATTTTGAGTAACAATCTCTCCTACGTGTTCAATATATTTTGATCATTTTCATCTATATTTTTATTTTTTTAAAATATATAATAGGTGAGAGGAGATTGGAATTTTTTATTTTTTAGATTGATTACAAGTGTTTTATTATTATGTTAAATTTTAATTTGAAATTTGATTATTAATGGTCTTTCTATGAGGTTTCAAAGAATTCCTGGTTCAAAAGGGAGATTTTGATTTCAATAAAGAGAGATGGGAAAAAAAAATCTATAGTTAAAGCCCATTTAATTTCCCAAAATCAATTGTTGATATTCTTAGTTAAAACTTAGTTAATTAAGTTAGTCTCCAAAATATACAACTTTTAATTTGGTTTTTGATTTTGTATTTTGTCTTTGATCACAACTTTATTTTCTTTAGAACATATTTTAAACCAATTAGTAATGTGACACATCACACATGAGAAACATTATCACTTTAGGAGTAGAGGCAGTATTTTAGTTAAAAAAGATTAAATCATTATTGAATATTGTTTTCCAGTTGAAATTTATCCTAAAATTTGACTGATGGGGCTTAAATTCTCAATTAATAAATTTTATGCATCATTCCATCTTCCCTTTGGGTCAACCTTTTGAAATTTCATTGATTACTTGCTTAAGGCAGAAGGAGGAGACAAACAAGTAAAAGCTTTTGAAAACCCTAATTATGAATAAATATATTGACTGAAATCAAACTCTTTGACATATATTGATCCTCATAAAGCAACTTTGAAACTTTCAGTAGTTGGCTTTGAACTTGTTTACATAGTCAATAAGTCCTATTCATCATTTAATTAAAACATCCAACCAACTCCAATTTCCCAGCTCTAATCTAATTCCCATCTATAATTTTGGAATATTATTGTTCATAAATTTTTGGCAAAATGACAATAAAACTCAGGTGGTTTTATTTTTAGTTAAATGCAAACGCATAGTTAAAAAATGAATATTATACCATTATAGTTATAAAATTATATAATTTGATCTCTCTACACTCATATGGTTAACTTTCTTTTAGTCATATTTCTTCGTTTGAATCACAATTTTGATGATTCAAGATGTTATATAATCCTCATTTGAAGTTATACATTACGGTCATTTCGAAAATTCAAAATCATCAGTAAATAAAAAAGTTATCATCATCAAAACATTAGAAATAATTGAAGTCTCATCTACCTTTTTATTTGCCCAATGATTTCAAAGTTTTGAAATGATGTATTGTAGAGTTTGAAACGAGAATTCCAGGACAATCTGAATCATCCAAATTAAATTTCAAACGAAAAAATTATGACTAAAATAAAGTTAACACTATTAGTGGAGAAGGGTCGAATTGCATTAAAACTATAAGGGTATAAATTAAAAAAAAAAATGTAGAGGGTGTGTTCGTATTTGACCAAAACTACAACGCGTCTATTTGTATTTTTCCCTTAATAAAAGTAAGTTATATCAGTTCTACTTTATTTATTTATTTCTTATCAAAATATCAGTTCTATTAAAAATAACGAAATTAGGTTGACGAGGTTTATAAAGTACATAGACTGTTAAAAATATTTTAAATCGTTTTTAAAATAAATATAATAAATTAGATAAACTTAGAGGAGATAGACTTTTATAAGTATTTTTTTTAGTGGTTATAAAAATATTTTTTTAAACACTCTCAAGAGTTACTCGAAATGAGCATGTGATTTGCAATTTAAAAAAATCCCTTATTATTTTTAATTTAAGGAACTGTTAGATAAAATCCAAAATACGTATTAACCCAATTCAATCTATAAAATAAACAACCAACGTTCAGAAATATAACAACAAAAGGTGATCTGGCACTCCAATTCCAAGTTCAATCCAATATTTTAAAATTCTATTTAAAAAATAGTAATTAACTCACACCAGAACTAACCTCCCTATTTTTTGAGAAATTATTAGAAGGGGCGGGCATTATTGAGGCTGGCTGCCACCACTAGACACGTGGCATTAATTCTATTTACTAAATTCTCTGTTGCTTAAAAACTCACGGACAATTGACGGACATTTTCCCCAAGAAAAAGAAAAACTAACGGAAGCTTACTAGCTACGAGTTTTTTTTCTTCTAATGATTTTATACTTTTTGTTTAAATATTCAATATATATTAATTTTATTTGTATAATTTTTAAATTATAGTTTTATTCATATAATTTATTTGATTTTTTAAAATTTAACTTTTAGTTGGACATTTATTTTAAAATTTAAGTTAATATGTAAAGATCTATCGAATTCTTTATTTTAACTATTAAAATGAATATAGAAAAAACAAAACTTCATTATTTATAGGACGTTAAAATAAACATTAAAAAACGCTTACGTTGTAATTCCTTCTCAAATAATATTTTTTTTAAAAAAAGAAAGATAAATTCTACTTGAAGACATCATTAAAATTGATATTTCCAAAAACAAAAAATGTTTTTAAAATTTTCAAAATGACATTTTCTTAAAAATATATGTGAATTGAGCTTCACAACATTTTTTCTTTCTTAATTTTTTTTAAACTTTTACTATTTTTGAATATATATTATGTTATATTTGAAAATTTCTAAAAAAACCACATATTATTATAAATTTAGTAAGTCAATACAATCATTAAACAAAATTTGGTCTGTTTATTTCCTTCATGAAAACAAAAAACTCATTTCTCTATGAATTTTACTTATCAATTTCTTTCTTTTAGTTTCGTCCTTTATAAAAAAATTGTACGTAAATAAAAGAATGAAATAATTGTTAAAAAGGTTCAGTCTATTACAAAGTTAACTAAAAATGTGAACTTGTTTTCATTTCTTGTAAGCGTACGTTTGAAAAGGAATGAAAGAAAAAAAAAAAAAAAACCATTCCGTTCAGAGACGGATCCAGGATGTTTTATTTACGGGGCCATATATATATATATATATATATATTAATTTTATTAATTAAGCTTTCGACTAAAAATTATATTTGAATTATAATATAGTCAATATTTTATTTGATATTAATTTTTTTAAGACATATACTAATTATAACTATTAAAAATGGTTTCAGATATAAAAGTATTTATATATATAATAATTAATATGAAAATCATTTTTTTTTTCAAAATTAAAAATTTTCAACGGATCCAAAATATGAAATTATAATTTTTATTAAATTATAACCACTAAAAGAAATTTCAATTATTATTCTTATTCTTATTTTTTTAGGTTAAATTATACAAAATATAGTGTCGGTTTCAATTTTGCTCCTAATCTTTTAAAGTTTCAATTCTACTCCCAACCTTTTATTTTGTTTCAAAAATACTATTTATTGAGGAAATCAACCTTTAAAAATATAATTCGTGTGCATTTTCGGTTAAATTTAATGAAAATTATGAGATTAAGCGTATTTTAGAAAGTTTTAATGAAAAAATAATTTTCCGAAGATATAAAGAGTAATTTTTTCAACAAATAATATTTTTTAAACTAATTAAAAAATTATGGGTTGAATTGAAACTTTAAAACGTTTAGGGGAAAATTGAAACAACCATGGTATAGTGGTATTTAATATAATTTAACCTATTTTTTATGAATAAATTATCTCTCATTTAGTTTTTTTTTTAATAATATCATAATTATAAATAAAGATTAAAAAAAATAGATCTTATCAAAATCATTCTTTTAAAATTATAAATATATATATATTAAAAAAATTGGGGGTGGGGGCCATGGCCCTCCTTGAATCCGTCCCTGATTCCGTTAAATAATTACTCAGTGAGTTTTGAAGCACTAGCTAAGTATTTATAGAATTTAATAATAAAATCAAAGACACGTGTCAAATGGATAACAGCCAGCCTCAATATGCCCACCCCTTTGAATAATTTCTCCTATTTTTGTGTTTATTTGGGGTATTTCTCATGCAAGAGAAGCTTTAATTGGGGAAGCTAAGGACCGGTGAAAAATATATATAGATATATAGTTGCATAAATCTTTATAAAAAAAAAACACACTTTTTTTATTCTCTTTCAACCTTAATATGTAATATGTAATATGAATTTGATATTTGTGTTTTATATTCTAGTTTTTCCTTTATCCATTTTTGGTTGTAGTTTCAAATTTATAAAACTTTCAATTTAATTCTTGTTTTACTTCTAAGTTATTGAAATTTGATGTGCACTATCTATTATCTCATGTTAATGTTAATGTTATTTATATTGATATTATTACTTTTACTAATTTATAAAAATTATAAAAGTTTGCGATTAGAATGGAAAGGGATATGAGTTTAAAGACTAAACTTGAGGTTCCTAATGTTTTGATGGAATAAACAAATTATACCTAGGATAATTCTAGGGAAATTTTATTGGGTGACAGATTTTTATATAATATTTATAAAAATATCAACTCAAAAAAATATTTGTAAAAATAACAATTTTTATCATGTTTATCAGTGATAAAAAGTGATTTATATGTTTATCAGTGATAAACTTAGTGTAAAAATATGTAATTCAATGTTTATCACTGATAAACCTGATTGAAATTTGCTATATTTTTAAATATTTTTTTGAGCTTTTATTTTTACAAATATTACTAAAATAAATTGCTAGAATTGCAAATGCTCCATAATTATATGTAATCACTCTCTTAATTTTACTTATTTTAATAATTATATATTTGATTTTTTTTAAACTTTCAAGAAAAATTAGTGAGAGATATTTTTCCTATTTACTTAAATGTTAAAAATTATTTTTTTATATTTATTATTTTTATCCGTATATATAGTAATGCAATTCAGAAAATCATTGTAGTTATTTTTAATATAGTGATATTTTTATAATAATTTCATCTATTGACATGCTTTTAATTTAGTTTGATAATATTGTCAACCAAGGCATAGCCCAATGGTCAAAAACATGTATATCTACTCTCAAAAAAGTGGTTTCATCCCATCCCAACATTGTATAAAAAAATTAGTTGAATGGTTTTATTTTGTTAAATAAATAGAAAATAATTTTTAATATCAAATAAATTTTTAACCTCTATGAAAAAACAAAAATGCTACAATCATTGTATCATATATTGAGTATCTAATATGTGTAAACATTTTCCCATTAATATATAAAAGATATTACATACAAATTTCTATGAAATATTCATATAATTAAAGACTAATAATCTCTTAAAATGATATTTCATCACGTGTAACATCTTCTCCATATCATTTAAAATAATGATTGGCCACTGTCAAGGTTTTAAGTGCAAAATAATAATATTGATATAATGGATGATAATAAATCACTTTTTCATAGTTTTCACACACCTTAATTAATTTTGCGGACATCCACACAACTCTAAGCATAAGTGACCAACATTTTAATAAAGATTCGAAACACTCATGTGATTTATGAAACTTACAAATCATACTATTCTATTATTTTTATGTATATATATTATTTTTCTTGTGTCATATTATTTTACGCTTGTCACTATTAATTATGTTCAAACTAATTGATAAAAAGGAATGATTTATAAGTATATAAACACGTGAATACATAAAGCCGTTTTTATAATACACGTCGACTTGATTTATAAAATAGGTATATGAAATATCTCTAATAATAAATAAAGGGAAAAGGGGGCATCTAGAAAGTTGACTTGTCCATTATTCAATTAGTTAAAACTGTCAAGTGGGCAAAATATATATTCTTTTTCAAAATTAAGAGACCCAAAGTTTCATTCAATCCCATCTATGTTTACAACTTTCTTTTGTCAGCAGAAAAGGAAAATGGTTAAAAATACACTTCAAAGTAAAGAAGCTTTCGAACATCACTTTGTAATTGCAACTCTTTTTCTTTATTCCATATACAAAATTAAAACGAAGAGCAAAAGAAGTGGGTTTCATCATTTACACTTATTGGGGTCCTTAAATAGAGAAAGTTGACAAAGAAAGTTCATTTTTAAAGAGAAAAATTGAAGAATTATTTTGGGTTTTAACTCCATATGTAATGCCTCTAAATTGGTATATGAAAGATATGTTCATTTCTTGGTATAGATTATAAATTGAAATTTGTAATTAAAATTTAAAAAGTTTTGAATGCATACCACATAAGGTACCCTATAGTTTTATATAATTTGATAATACACTCAAAACCGATTAAACTTTAGAGATAGAATCATTCATTAAAGATTTCGAGAGAAATAGTCGTTATTTTAATTTTAAACCATTTTAAGAGGGCTCGATACTTTTTTATCTATGTATAAGCGATGTAAATTTTTATAATAAGAATATTTTAAATTTTCTTATAAGAATTGAAGAGTGAATTCTTTTTACTCCATCAACTTTTAGAAGTTGAATTCAATTTTCAAAATTTGAATGGTTTTATTTCAATTTTCAAATCATGATTCCACCTCCCCCAAGAAATTTAATTTTATAAAAAATGAAGAACCCAACAAACCTACCCCCTCCCCTCTAATCTCTAATACATAGTTGATAATGCATGAGAAAAGCTACAAGACATTACATACAAAGACATAGACAAGACAACCATAATAATGCAAAAATACAAAACAAAACACACTCACTCACTCACTCACTCACTCACTCACTCTTTCTCTTTCTCACTAAGACACTATCACAGTGGCTGTCTTTCTCCATGTATGTATGTGTCAGAGACACTGTTGATGAGGATGAGATTTTATTTTATTTTATTTTATTTTTATTTTTTTTGAAATGAACGAGGATGAGATTAAGTAAGCTTAGGATGTTGGGCAAAAGGGGTTGGGCCATACCATACATACCCATTGCCTTTGTCAGTCTCAAATCTCAATCTCTTTTCCAACTTTTTTTTTATTATTATTATTACCAAACCCCTTATTTGTCAAAAAAGTTGCCAAAAACCATCATTTCATACCACTAAAAACCAATTAAAATTTCGCTATCAACACCCTCCTTTTTAAAATAACAATTTTGGAGTTGGCTACTCTTTTTTTTTTTAAGTATGCATGTCATCTCTATCTTTTGAGTTTTGTCAATTTTATTCTTATATTTTTAAAAATGTCGCAAACGTTCCTATCATTTGATATCGTAAATCTAAATTGTCTCTATCATGAAAGAAACAAATTAAATATAACATAATTTTCAACATTGATTTCATTTTTCGTTTGGTATTTGTCACGTAGATAAAAATATCATATTATGAAACTGAGTTAAAGATTAAACATGGAAAATATGGAGAAATTAGTTGGTATATAGTTAGAGTTTATGTGAGGGGAAATGGGGGACGGGGGACGGGGGACAATGAGAAATGTGATGTTTTTATCTACGAGACAAATACAAAACAAAAAATGTAATATAAGTGGACGATTCCGCTACGTTTAACATATTTCATTCACGACTAGATGATTTAGACTTACAATGTCAAAAGATAGGGAGGAGTGTGGTTAAAACTTAGGGACATAATTGGCACAAACTCGAACGGATGGACGACATGTATATTTTAGGCTTTTTATATTTTTAATGTTCATGAGTCTATTGTTAGTTTGTACACGCATTGATTAATCTCACATGACAACTATATGACTCTACAATACTTGACGTCGGAAATTTAGTAGGATAATATCTTAAGTAGGTGACACAAATATGATAAACGGATCTATGACTTCAAAGCTTTAATTTCTAGGCTAACCCGTGGTTGTTCATTTTGGCTTCTTTACTTTTTGTTTTTTGGTTCTTTTGAAATGAACTGTGAATAAGTTAAGTTAATTAAGAATTCTAAACTGGGAAATGAGATTCAAATTGAGAAAGTTTTAGTTGGCAATAAAGATTAATAACAAGAGTAAGTAGAATCAGTTGAAAAGTAGACAAGTTGATTAAAATAAACTCAATTAAAAGGGGCAAATTATTACTTTTGATGAGATTTAGAGAGAGAAAGAGAGAGGGAAAGATTTTATATGGAGAATGAAAAGAAAGATGACTGGTACTGGTAGCAAAGAACTGCCCTCTCTCTATTCCAATCCAACTATCACATACATGATAGAGCCATGTGCTGTGTGTAAAAATTATGACCAACTTGCCCAACAACAAGCATGATTATGGAACAATGGCACATGCCTTCTTTCTATTGGATTATAAAATGTCCCAATTTCTTCCCTTTTATCTTAAAATTTTAAAGGATTTTTGTTAAATTCTATATATTTTGATCTGGTGAAAACTTGTATTTTTGTCATTTAACTTATAACTACTACTATTAAGAATAATTTAACTTTAAATTAACCAAAACAAAAAACATTTGATAATTATGAATTCTGCAGACAGATGACTGAATAATATAGTTGCATAGGTGGGAATTATAAAATATTAATTGAGATAATGTTTTGTTCCATTCCCATATATGAAATTGTTTAGTTAGTTACTACTGTTAAATACAAGGGAAAGAATCAATTAAACTTGTGTCTGCTTCTTTAGAGACCTTTGAGTACGGCCACTACCTCTGGTTGGTGGGAATGTTTATTGAACATATAAAAAGCTTGCAGACAGAGAGAGAATTTAGTGTTCCATTAATATATATCAGTGTATATACAAGTTGGGAGTGTGATGATGAAAAAACTTCCATGAGTTTTTGCCTATCTGGGTACTTTTTGCCTCTCACGTGCTTTAAAATTAGCAAGAGTTTTTGAAAAAGTTCAAAGCAAAGCTAAAACTAAGCTAAGCTAGGAATTTGCATCACAAAATTTACTATCCATCTGATTTTGTACAGCTTTGATAGCGGCAACTCGGGCAGCGGTAGCTGCTCGATTGGCGGCTGTGATGGCTTTATTCACTTGTTCATCCACCCTTTGAAGGTTAATGGCATTCTTTGAAGCCTTTCTAGAAGCCTGCAAAGCATAGACACTGACATAAGAATGACTTCCAAATTTACATTAATGGTAAGAATTTATAAACATGTTGTCAGAAATGAGTAGAGAACAAGAAAAAGTACCTGAACTGCTTGGAGAATGACATTGCTTAGCGGCGGAAGAGGATACTTAAGGTTGCCGGCATCCCATTCACCGGATCGAGTGTAACCGTTTCTGAAAGTATACATGCCGTACCCTTGCCTTCGACCTTCATGCCATGATCCTTCATAACAATGACCATTGGCAAAATGGTATGCTCCAAAACCATGTATTTTGTTCCCAAAGTACTCCCCGGCATATTTATCACCATTTCTACAGCACATGTAAATGAAAAAAAATTAGATTCAGATCCAAAGACCAAGACTAGTTCCTCAATAAGAACAACATTTCAATTCTTGGTATAACATGACAATTAATGGAAATGGGATATCAAGGAGCAGCAATTGGCTAAATCTAAGCAATGACAATCTGAATCTAGCTTAAAAAAAACACTAAATTTAGGCATTGCTCATATAATTCACTGTTCTATTAACCAAGAAGAGCAATCACAAAACACAGAGAGTAATCCAATAAATTCAAAAACAGTAACTTCAAAGAAACCAAATTAAAAAACAATGGCAAAACAAAATTTACCTGAAATAGTAACATCCAAGACCATGCATAACACCACGCTTGAATTCACCAATATAGCAACTTCCATCAGCACAATTCTGAATCCCAAGGCCATGGCTTTGCCCATTAAACCATTCACCAGCATAAGAATCCCCTGTATAAAACTTATATACTCCAAATCCATGTCTCGAATCGTGTCGATATTGACCGCGATAACGACTCCCCTTCGCCCAGCTCTCAATTCCATACCCATCGTGTTTTCCATCAATCCAATCTCCTTCATATCTCCCACTTAGAAAATAGTTATAAACCCCACTTCCATTACACTTCCCTTCGTGAAATTCCCCCTCGTAGAAATCGCCAGTTCTATAAAACGCAACCCCTTCTCTGATCATTTTCATCTCTTTTTTGGAATCTTCGTTAACATTCGAATTCCCAATGTACCATTGAATCGGCGTGGAATCAGTCCTGGAAAAACGTAATCTTTTCGAATTCTCATAATATGAATGTTTGATAATTGAAATAATTCGTAAAATCGGATCCTTATTCTTGCTCACGAAGAAAAGCGTAATCGCAATGAAAACCAGAGCTAGTAATAGATTTTCCGACGAGGATAAAAACGAATACTTTCTCATGAAGAAAAATGCGAAGAACAGTGAGAAGAAGGAAAAGCAAGCGAATAAAGCCATAGCAAGAATGGAGTCAGCGAACCGGTTCGGAGAAGAACCGGACCGGCGATACTTTTTAGGTTTTTGCTTCTCTTCATCATCTTCCTCAAAAGGAGCGGCGGCGATATAATCTTCCTCGGCGACGGACGATAAGCTATGAATCGACGATCGGATGGACGGAGAAGAACGGAGAAGAGATGAATGATTTCTCGTAAGCTTCGACGGGGTTTTCTGGCCGTCCATTACAATCCCGATAAAGGAAAAAAATAAAACCTCAAATTCGTTTCTTCTTCTTCAGATAACACTCCTATACCCCGAAATTGTCACCACGAAAGTAATTCCACGTTTTTCCGGCAACATTCCAGAGGTGGCGCACGATAAGCAGTGCCGGAGTGTGCACGTTAGCGAGGAACTGAAGCTGAGAAAAGGAGGAGGGGTCGACGAAGAAGAGAAAGTTCGATTTTTAGAAAGAGATTTTCAAATGACCTTGGAAAGGAAAGACCGGGTTTATATTTATAGAAGGATTTCCACGTGGGGCCCAAGGGTGATGTGATTGAATCTGGACCGTGGATTATTTTAACGGTCAGATTTGATTAGGAGATGTTTCGGTCTTCACGGGAAGTTTCTGGTCGTCGGATATAGATTCGGAGATTTTAAATGCGTTTTGACGAAAAAAGGAAGGAATAAAAATTGCACACGGTGCGATTTTTTTTAAAGTAAATTACATGGTGGGCTAATCACCGTTGATTTGAAATCATGATTTGAATCGAACGATAGGGACCACTGTAACAATAGTTCGGTGCTATCTCTCGTTTGTTGAACGGGTGAAAAAATATCGGTTCATTGTTTTTCAAATTAAGATTTTTTTTTTAGTCAGAATTAAGAAAGAAAATATTGGTAGAGAAAAAGATCGAGATTGTTGTTGTGTACGAACTTAGTATATGGGATGAGTCGGATCTAGTACGCTACCTTAACGGTGTGCTACGTAGGTACCTGTATAAGAAGGAACAAAGCACTGATATGGGACGGCCACTCTGATGTTAAAATCAGAGCAAACATAACTAGTGTGTCAGAGAGAATTATAGCATAATTTGTTACTCAAAGTCAGAGCGAGCAGAGCTTTGTAGTTAAAGCCTTACTAATTGTAATATGTACAATAAAAAGGTAGAGATTCAATCCTCACTCGGTCCCAAGAAACAATTACTTGTTTAAATTAATTTAATTGAATTAATTATTTAGTTAAATTTTACTGATAATTTATATGATAATCACACACACATTAATTTTTATTATAAAAAAAAACAACTTGTTGAGTTTCAAATATCCTTTTCCTACCGTTATGAATTTATCTCAAACTTATGAATACCGATTTACATCAAAAAAAAATTATATAAATTAATATTACTATGTACTGACTATATATACAGTACCTTAATAAGATTTAATGTATTTAATATATATATATATATATAATTAATGTGTGCGCGCGCAAAGACTAAATTGAAACAAGTGATCATTTATAGGAATTAAAATAAAACTTTCAAAAGTTTATGAATCAAATTGACATAAAGAAAACGTGGTTGGAGATCCCTCTTTCAGAATAAAGACAATTGTTGTTGCATTGATATATTGATAAATATAAAAATTAAAAGGAAAATTAAAATATATATATATATATATATATATAAGAGGATGGAAATGAGACAAGTGACTTTATGGAAATTAAGACAATTTTTTAAAAATATATGAGAATCAAATTGAATTTCATATAATATATTTCACATATGTATTTCCAAATATGTGATTATTATTGGGTTTTTTTTATCCAAATAACATATTTATTTTTTAATAGTTTATTAAAATAATAAATTATTGAAACTATCTAGGGGTGTAAATGGGGCGGGGTGGGGCGAGGGAGGGCTCCCCGTTTATCTCCCGCCCCATTTAAGAGAGAAATCCCCACCCCACCCCTGCTCCTATTAACATTTGCCCTGCCCCTGTCCCCGCCCCGTTTATAGGGCAGGGGCGGGGTGGGAACAGTGTTTTAAAAAAAAAATTACATATGACTTTATTCTAAATTTTGTTATAAATTTTAATATTTTCAAATATAAATCTTATATAATATACATATTTTCATTTCATTCACTTCCATATACAATGCATTTAACAATAAACCTAAAGTCTCAAACATAATCTATATTTCTATCATAAAATTTTAATTAACAATTCAAATAGAATTTTCGTAAACATATATAATCAATTTTCATTCTATTCAAATATTATCAAATCAATCCAAATTCAAATTTGGTATTTCAAAGTCACAGTAAATATAATTAATCCAAATTCAAACACGATGTACGTAATTAAAAAAAAATTGCTAACTCCCCCCCCCCCACCCCTGCACCATTTACTAAGCGGGGTCGGGGAGGGAAAGCAGGGGGGGTTTTGCTTTCACCCCTAAAATTATTTATAGAATATCAAAATTAAATTAAATTAACAATGTACTTGTAACAAAATAAAAGTTTTAGTTTCTAAAAACTCATTTCGATTATAATTTTTGATCCTGAAACAAAACTTAAAATATTAAATATTAAAAGTTAATTTTATATTTATTTTCAATGTTTTATTAAATTGAATGGATATGTTATTTTAGTAAAATATGGAAAGTGGTGTCATAATCAAATATTTTTTGGTTAAATTATACAAAATACCCCTAACCTATGAAGTTTGTTTCAATTTTGTCCTCACTATTTTAAATTTTTTAACTATACTCTCAATCTTTTAATTTGCTTTAAAAATACCCTTATTAGTAATTTCTATTTTTTTTCATAAATTTAATTGTTAGCTAAAAAAATTGGAACTTTTAAAACATTCATGAGCACTATTGAAATCTACTACATTTAATATATTTAGCCACTAAACTTTAAATTTTAGTGAAATTTTATGAAAAATGTTAACAAAAGGTATGAAACAAATAAAAAGATTAAGGGTAAGGTTAAGAATATTTTGTACCATTCAGCCTTTTTTTTTTTTTTTTTTTGCTATTGATAATTTTCTTTTTTTAATTATGTATATTACAAAATATTATGATAATAATAATAATATTAATGTGAAAAATCATAGTCGTACAAAAAAAGGAGGTTTGTTGTGTGACGAAGGAGGAAGCGAAGACAGAAAAAAATTGATTGGTAAAGAGAGTGATGATTGTAAAGCGTGAAGGTAGGGTCACTAATTTTTTATTTTATTGGGTTTGTTAATTAATTAAACTTAGAGGCCAATCGATACCTCTTCTGGAAATTTTATTGAGTACTTCTTTTGCGTGATAAACAAGAAAATTTATATTTCTCAGGAAAAAATATTATATTCATTCAATTCCTTGTCAATTTTTTTCCTTGGAAGATATGGTCGTCAATTTTGATTTCAAAATTGGTTTATTTTTTATTCATCATCTTAAGATTCTTTTCCATTTTCTTTTCTGGAGATAATAAGTTATATATATATATTTTTCCTTTTTATTGTTAGTTTTAAAATATTTACATAAATAACCCCTTTTTCGATGTCAATATTTGTTTTATATTAAATTAGGGAATGAGAGACTTGAACCCAAATTTTATAAATAGCTATTTTATTACAATACAATAAGAATAAAATGGTTATTTATAAAATTAATCATTTATTTGGAATGGTAGGTCAATTAATAAAGTAAATTATTGTTTTTTATTTTTATTTTTTGAGAAGGTAATACGGTAATTAAAATAGATAACTTATAGTTTTAAAAAATAAAAATACGTTGATTGATTAATTAAATTAATTAATCACAATTTAACTTCATAGTTAATAATAAAATTATTCAATATAGTTATGAAATCAACTGTTTTTTTAATTATATATATATATATATCTTTTGTTAAAAAAATCGCAAGTCCCTAACAATGTGTTTTTATTTTCAAACCCTAGCAATCTATTTATCATGGTTTTTTTTTTTTTTTTTTTTTTTTAATAGGAGTAACAACAAACGAACAAAAGCAAAAACCAGAAAAAGATAAGAACTCAAAAAATATTCCATCCGTGGTATTAATAATGTGGGCATCCATCTCAAAACCAATTGGTAATGAGAGGAGTGACCTTTAGAGTTTATAAATGTTATGAGTTCCCTACATCTTTCCGATGTGGGATTCTCAACATGCCCCCTCAAAATTGTGCCTCTTTTGGGCCCACCATTCTTGGGTCGAATCCCATTTTTGGATCGAATGCCCGATTGGGCTTGTTGGGCTCTGATACCATATTAATAATGTGGGCATCTATCTCAAAACCAATTGGTAATGAGAGGAGTGACCCTTAGACTTTATAAATGTTGTTAGGTCCCTTCATTTTTCCAATGTGGGATCCTTAACACGTGGGGGAGGGATCTCTCCACCTAGTAGAAAGATTTTCAGCAATTGCCATCTTCGCCAGACGATGAGCGATCTTGTTGCAAGACCGATTTGTGTGTTGGAAGCTCACGAAAGTGAAATCTTCCGCCATCTCCCACACCTTAGAAATCACCACCAAAATTTCCGTGAGATCACTCTGAAGGGATGATTTACTAAATTAGCGGAATTTATTTAGTAACACAAATTAACACTTAATTTAGGATCTATTAATATCATGCAATTTGTGATAAAAACATGTAAATTCATGCTCGTTTTTCGAAAATTAAAACCCTTTACTTACATTGAGTAAAATATGGAGAATCGGTTGGAGGTTTCTTTACAGCATCAAATCCTCAGCAACACCGGATCTTCTACGCTATATCCCGATCGATCAAACGAAATCCGATTGTGGGATCGAACTTAAGAAGAAATTGGGAAGAAGAAAAAAATATTTTTCTTCCCAATGGCCTATGAAAATCGGCAATAGGGGAGGAGAGGAGGAAGAGAGAATTCCGAATTTCTAAGGAATTGAATTGTGTGATTTATGAATGACCCAACCCTCCTATTTATAGGAAAATAGGAATCCTAATCCCATTAGGATTAATCTATAGAGATAAATACAAAAAGAAAAAAGATTATCTCTTTCCTTTATCTTGCAATTTCGAAAATGCCATAGATAAATAGGAGATTATTTTATTTTCTTTATTTTTATTTATCTTGGGCAAATAAATCTATGTAATTATTTTAGGATATAATTCAAACAATTATCTCTTCCTAAAATACATGTCATGGCCGAAAATTGGCTTAATAATTAATAAATAATTTTAATTTATTTAATTAATTATTTTGGGCCAATTTCAATTGGGTTCATTAATCCAATTGGGCTTGAAATTCTCTCTTAAATTAATAAGTCCAACTTAATTAATTTATTTATTAATTACCATTTAAATAAAATATTTTATTTAAACAATTAATAATATTAATATTTTCTCCCGACTAAATATTATCAAATTATATTTAATTATTAATTTCCATTTAAATAATTTTCATTATTTAAATAATTAATAATAAATATTTTAATTATTAATTTCCATTAAATAAACTCATTATTTAATTAATAATTTTATTGATAACATTTTATTATTAATTAATTAATTTTAATTATTAATTCCGTTCAAATAAAATTTATTATTTAAACAATTAATAATTGTTAATTAATTTCAAATTATTAATTACCATTTAAATATACTCAATATTTAAATAATTAATAATATTTCACTATTAATTTCATGTTTAAATAAACTCATTATTTAAACAATTAATAATGTTTATATTAATTACCGTTTAAATATACTCAATATTTAAACAATTAATATTGCCTATTTTAAGTAATTCACTTTACTTAAAATTTCCATTTCTTCTACTTGATTTCGCGACTACGATATTTGGGTTAGCATAGGGACCCGATGGACCTATAGATCATGGGCTTAATAATTAGTCAATTAAGTGATTAACACATAATCAGTTAATTACTTATTATCTAACTATGAATAATTCCACTATAGATTCATAGCTGAACTTCCCTCACTATAGATGAGTTATGTCCATTTAGTTTATCATTATTTATATCTGTGATATATCCTTCACGTGGAACCCTCATAATTACAAGCGGATAAATTTACCGTTTTGCCCCTGTAATTACCGTTTTTATCCTTGTGTTCCTGCTGATTCTCCAATGAACTTTATCTTTAGTCGAACTAGAGATAAGATACTTCTATGATCAATAGAAGTCGTGACGTCACTTGTTCATGTCTCGAATCGAGACATCAAGGAGTTTCCTAAAGTTCCTAAAATGTTTAGGTATCGCACCGATACCTGGTTAATTTATAGGAAAGTTATGAATTCCATCTCGTGAAAATGAGTTCCCACTACTTATCTAGTCATGTTCCCAAAACAGAGTGTATTAAGCGTTCTTACAGATTGCTCTCAACTATGTGAATCAAAGAACATAACTCCACAAATAGGAGTCCGCATTTCACTCAGGATTGAGATCTATCACGGTTGATAAACTTAGTTTGATATTCGATTATTTCTCGTAAACGGTACTAATGAGAAATTTGATCGAACATCGTGGTCCTGTTTTATACAATCAACATTGCATATGATACTTCCATTTCATGTCTCCCACATGAATGATCAGGATTAGATCATTTGTCTATAAACAAAATGCAAAGCTATCAACAATGTTACCGGGATAAGGTTCCCAAACGCTATCCCTTTTCTGTAGACACTTTTAAGTTACTCATCTCGACCTTAATCCTCTCGTATGACTCACATACTAAGTCGTGATGTCATAAGAGTAACTTTGGGTTTTACTATTTGAATATTTGATATTAATATATTTCCATATATTCCTAATATCATTAATTGAATCAATCTAGATAATATAAAGAACTTATGTTTATTTATTTAATTTATTCTTAATATATCATTATTATTAAATAATTACAAGTTCTAGGATACCATTCCTAACACACTCCTCATTTTGTTGATCAAATTCACCACTTCTAAGCAGTCAGAATCCACCACAATGGACAAATATGTTTCTCCCACATTTTCCAAGCCTTCCAGTACAACAAGAGCCTCCATGAATTTGGGAGTGAAATCTGATAGCTTTGCAACCGCTCGACAAAATTTCACCTCCGTGATTACGGATTACCCAACTCAGACCTCCTGAATTTGTTTGTAAATTGACAGTTGCATCAACATTGATCTTGAGCTGATTAATCAAAGAGGGATCCCTGCATACACTTTATATTTTATAACTTCTATATAAAATACCATCCAATGACTTTATTTTTTTTTAATATTTTTTATTTCCACAGGTATGTGAAAAGACAGTTTTAACCACCTAACTATAGTCAATTCCTATCCGTTCAAATTTTACCCATTAACCATAGTCAATTCCCCCCCCCCCCCCAAAAAAAAAATTCTTTCATATTCATGCTCCCTTTTGTCTCAACTATTGTTTCTGGTGCTTCATTTCCACGAGAAAACCTTCTGATTACTGAAAATATGGACTTTGAATTTTTATAGCTTGAAAGTAAACCCCATTTGAGAAATTGAATCTGTTTGTCTAGAAAAAATAATCCTTTTAGAGCTAATCCTTTGGTGAGAGTGAGGATTTCAACTCCATTAAGCATTAAGAAGCCATGAATTATGAATTAAAGGAAAACTCAGAAAAGGAAGATGGGTAATTTGAGTAAAAGGTGAGTTATTTAAAAGTTTTGGAGAAACCCAAGAGCAAAATCTGCTTCTACTTACACGTTTATACATTTTTTTTTCTTTACCTCTTTTATTGTTTAAAAGAAATCGAGATGCCTTTTCACATTATAAAATGAACAAATAACTGAAAATTGAAATGAGAAGAATTGATCTTAGGATTCGAATGGAATTGAAGAACGCAAGATAATCACAAAAAATCAAATAATCTTCTGATTCTGTTTTTCGATTTTCATGGTTGCATGGTCTGGTCGTGGGAAGAAGAAAAAGGGGGATGAAGAAAGAGTTTACCAAATTAAAACTGACTAGGGTAAATATGAGTTGACTATGGTTAGTGAGGATTAAACTGTCTTTTCACATACCCTTAAATATAAAAAAATAAAATAAAGAATGTTAGTTTTAACACTTTTTTTTACCGAAATTAGAAAATAGAAAGTGTAAATTAAAAAAGTTTGAAAATATAAAGATTAGTGGTGCATTTAACCCAAATATTTATGTATAGATGTGTCATAGAACTCATGCTAGGAATTAAATGTTTTGTGTTTATTTCGCATGTTTTTCTCATGGGAAATCAAACTAATTAATCAATTGATTAACTAGATTTAAAAACTAAGTTAATGCTAATAAATTATTTAATTTATAGCTATTAATTATAATTATTTCATACAATTAAATTTGTAAAATATTAATTTAAGCGATAATATTTAATCAATTAATATTAAACAATAAAGACCAAATATTAGTTTTAATACAAATATTAAATAATTAAAAAATATTTCTTAAATAAAATCAACCAATCATAAGTAAGATGAAGTAAGTCAGATTAATATCGAAATAAAAATCAGAAGTAACAATTTAAATTAGTTAAAAAAATTGTAGATCAATATTACACTTCATTAACGAATCTATATTCTCTACTAATAATTTCTTAATAATAATAAAACAAAACCCAAAAATTTAAAAAGTGAAGTCACTTGTAATGTGTATCGAACATGAGTTTTATATACCCACCAGAAAGAAAGAAAGAAAAAGAGAAAGAAAAAAACTCTGAAACACACTGGCCATATAAGAAAAATTGACAAAAATTATAGGTTTGCTTAGTAATAACTTTAGTTTTGATTTTATGTATATTTGAATTTAAGGTTATTTATTAACCGTATCTTTATTTGCAATTTTTTTTTTTCAAAAGTTGATTTTTGTTTTTAAAATTTAGATATTATTTTATAAAAGTATTTAAAAAGAAAAAAATAAGATGAAGATATTGTGGTAAAACAAATTAAAATTAAAATTAAAAAAAAAATCAATATCAAACGAAACTAAATTATTAAATTTAATCCTGATATATTAAAAAATTATTCTCTTGTGACTAATTCATTTATGAATAGTCATAGTCATACAAACGATCATAGGTCAAATAAGAAAAAGTCATATAATTTTTCAAAAAATCATCATTTCATGTGAGAAAATTACATGCATATGTGGAACTAGATTAATAAATGTAGAGAGCAAAGTTAAGTCCCAAGTTAGTTTCATCCATTTGGTTAAAAAATCTAACCCATTTTGAAATTGAAATCAAAAGGAAAAAAAACGTAGAGAGATAATTACAAATCTCCATTTAAACTCTCAATGTTGCCGACAAGTTTCAAAAATTGATTAGGTAGATTTAATTATACATTATTTTGTTACCATCTTTAATTTAAAAAACTATTAATTTAACACATATATGAATGATAGAGTAAATGATATAGGAGTTTATAAATCAATGAAACACACCATTAAAATTGGGTTGTTTTTGTAATTTAATGATTAGATCTTTTAATAGAAGTCTAACAAAATTCAAATGAGCATTCAGTTTAAGCATGATGAGTTTAAAAGAGTTATTATTGTGAGGGGTATATATAGAAAATATGAAGAGACCTTATAAAATATATTAATGTTCAAGATTACTCTTCTTATTACCAATTAAATCTAAAAGAATAGCCGAAAATATGGAGAGATTTAACACAAATCTATCAAATTATTTAGTGTAATTTATCAAAGAAAGTAATTTCTCTTGTCCAAAATCCAAATCCAGAGAAAAGCTTGAGAAACCGATAAAATCACATAACTCGAGGCGAAAGCACATGCCAAAAGGAAAGGAAAGGAAAGAAGTAGGTTTTCTTTTTCTTGGTGGGTAAGTGAGTGGGTCTTCTATTTTAATAATCTTCTTCATTTTAACTTTTGGATGAGAAAAAGCAATTTGGAGAAGAAGAAGAAGAAGACACAATTCATTCAAGGACATAATGAAGGGCATTCATCGTTGAGCCATTATCAATTCAGACCAATTCAAAATTGAAAAGAAAAAAATGAGCCACAATTCTGTAAGTTGGGTGTGGGTCAATGTGATTTATTGGTTTCTTGGTCATTTTTGTCAACCTCTACTTGACGTCGCTCGCATCCCAACTATTCTTTCAAATAATTTGACCCTCTTATTCGATGGACTTAGTTGTGACTCCATATAATTGAAAGGTTTTTTTTTTGTTTATTATTATTTTAAGGGTAAATGGTAAATAATACCCCGATTTAGTCAAATTCATAAACAGTCTTTATTGTTTAAAAAGGGCAAATCGCATCTATTTAGTTTCAAATTATGCCAATAAGATCGCTCTCTTACAACATTGTAAGCTTTCTTTAGCCATAACTTCTTCATTTGAATTTCGATGTGGATGATTCCATATATTTTGGAATTCTCATTTCGAGCTCTACGTTATAGTCACTTAAAAACTTCTAAACCATTAGTAAACAAATGGGTTAATGACTTCAATCATACCTAATATTTTGATGATAATAAACTCTTTTATTTATTGATGATTTTGAAGTTTTAAAATGACAATAATGTAGAGCTTGAAATGAGAATTTCGAAACATCTAGAATCATTCAAATCCGAGTTCAAACAAAGAAGTTATGACTAAAAGAAAGTTTACAACAATAGAGGGGAGATGTCTTATTACCATAATTTAGAATTACAGGGGTGTGATTTACCATTTTTAAATTACAAGGGGGTTGTCCATGAATTTTACAGAAACCACAGTGATGTTATTTGTAATTTACTATTTTAAAGCATTGTCAATTGGGTCTATCTAGATTTTAAGGGGGGTTTTGATGCACGAAAACAAGAATATGTAATCTGAGATTGTGATGCTTTAAATTTGATTGATTGAGAATTAGATAAATAAAAATGTGATGTTTGTGTTTGAATTTTTAAGGAAAGAGTTTTAATAATGAAAGTAGTGTTAATGTGTGAGATAGATAAAAAATCGTTTGTTTACTGGGAATCTGGATGCCTGACATCCTCAAATACCCGACCTCTAGATACATGGAATCTTTGGATAGTTGTCTGTTTTACAATAAAATTTTGAATGAATTTCTGGGAATATTTGGATAACTCTATATATTGTATAGGATTTGTACAAAGGAAAGTGCTAAAATTATGTATTGTTTCAATCATAGCATTGATGTGATTTATAAGTTATTATTATTTTGAGCAAATTAATAAATTAATTTAATATAACGGATTTTAAAGTATTCTATATATAATAATAATTATTATTTATATCAATTTTAAATGATAATAATTATTATTATAATAATACATAATATAATAACAAAAAGTACCTAGAATAAAATAAAAACTTGAGTAAAAAATTTCACCAATTTTTTTTTCAAATTTATTACATTTTAGAGAGAGTGATTAGTTGGTGTAAGTAATAATTAAGGGTAAAAAAAATAATTAACACATGTTCGAAAGGAGAGCATCTTTGAACCCACCTATATAGATGGAAATCAAAATGTTTTAAAAGGGTAGGATGTCGAGTAACTTCGAACGTCGGCCTATTTTTAGATTACCACGATCCAAATATGAGAATCTAAGGACGTAGTCTATAAACTCATAAATTTTGAGGAGGTAACTGGATATAATATAGAAACTCAACTAGAACTCATTAAACAAACACTGCTAAAATCGTCAGCACCAAAAAGAATGGACTAAATAAATAGATGAAAGATTGGACCTTTGATATTCTATACTTGAAGAAATATTGGGCCCCAACGACCAAAGGAACGAGTATTTTCGAGACTAGCCGGTCCAATATTGGTTAGCCAAGCAAATAAAGCAACTTGGATTGGATTTTCATCTAGATTATTTGGTTCATTGATGAAACAAATTGAACTCAACCAGTGGAAAAGAGTTATCCTCATATTCAGATGTAAAACACTACAATGATATAAGTTTTATTTAGAGATATGACCCGGCTCAGCATTCTAAACTCTCATTATCCGGTTACTTTCTAACTAGCTTCTCCTTCATCCTCTCCACCGCAGCCCTGAGAGTGTCCTCGTCTTTACAGAACGTAAATCTAACTAGGTTCTTTCCGTCTTCTGGATTTAGGTAAAATACACTCGTTGGAATAGCAACAACTCCAACTTCCTTGATTAAATACTCACAGAAATCAACGTCGTTTTCCAACCCGAAAGGGGTGTGATCGACAACAATGAAGTAGGTACCACTCGATGGAAATACTTTGAAACCAGCAGCTTTCAGCCCCTCATGCAAAATGGCCTTTTTTGCCATGTAGTCTTTCTTTAGCTCCTCGTAGTAAGAGTCAGGTGCCCTGAGAGCTGTAGCAGCAGCAGACTGCATTGGAGTGGAAGTAGCAAAGGTAAGAAAAGCATGTGCCTGCCGTACTCCCCATGTCAGATGTGGTGGGGCTATCGCCCACCCAATCTTCCAACCCGTCAAGGAGAATGTTTTTCCTAATGAGTTCATGGTTACGGTACGCTCATACATTCCAGGAAGAGAGGCTATGGAAATGTGATCCATCTCAAAAGCCAATTTGTCATAAACTTCATCGGCAAAAACTAACACGTCATTCTCAATGCAGAGAGAGGCGATCTCATTTAGTTCCTCTCGTGTGAACATTTTTCCTGTGGGGTTATGTGGTGTATTGAGAAGAACTGCCCGAGTATCCTTGGAGATAGCAGACTTGAACTCATTTATGGGGAGAGCGAAATCTGGAGGGCGTAAGGTGATGCATTTGATTTTGGCACCGGCCATTGATAGAGTGGCTTCATAAGAATCATAAAAAGGAGCAAAGAGGATCACCTCATCGCCAGGATTTATTAACCCAAGCATAGTTGCGGCAATTGCTTCAGTACATCCAGAGGTAACTGTAATTTCCTTCTCAGGGTCCACCACCAGTCCAGCGTCTTTCTTGAACCTCTCAGCAATGGCCAAGTTCAGGTCTGGCACTCCGTACCCACGAGCATATTGATTTTTCCCATCCTTAATGGCTTGAATTGCTGCTTCCTTTACAAATTCCGGACCATCAAAGTTGGGGAAGCCTTGGCCAAGGTTTATTCCTCCATATTGGATTGCTAGATTACTCATTTTAGTAAAAATGGTTGTTTTGAACTTCTCCAAGCGATTCGCAACCTACCAAACAAGCCAGATATTTTAAAAGATATATTAATGAGGTTAACATTTAAATTTTAAAACAGTTGTTAAAAGTTAGAACTAATGTGAAATATTTAAAATAACAGTATCAGCATTCAAGGGAAAGGAAAAAAAATAGAGAGATCAACAGTACAGACAATTGATTGATTCGGCAAAAAATTTAAATTGGACGGACATAGATTTCATTTCACCAACAAATTTTGAACTCGTGTGTCTCAATCATGCATGAGCACTATTTTAAGGTAAAAGGAAAAATATCATCATGGGATGGTCTAACCAGGATCACGAATACAAAATTCAAAGGATATGATCAAACATAACAAGCACAAGTTGGATGGCAGATGTCGTAACGGTCCAATCCAACAGTAGTAGCTACTATGATCCTTATTTTAGTCTTGTACAGCTTCTCGTAATGGAATTGGTTGTTAAAAAATAAGAGTGCTCGTTAGATTAGTTAGTTAACAGTCCACATAAGAGTCCAGTAGCTAGTTATTTAAGCCATGTATATTACACATATTGTGTTCTTCAAGAGATTATTGGAAGATATGGTTACATTTCAACTCCAAGAATTTATTCTTTTAAATAAATAGTCTATCCAACAGTTTCGAATCTTCAAACATATCCTTAATAACGGCACTAGCTACTACCACATTCAAACATATAATTTCGCCTATACTAACTTAAGAGCATAAGATTGAAAGCTTTTACTGTTAGTATATTTACAACCATATGGTTAGAAAAAGAAACAGAGATGCCCATGGAAGCAGTTTTAGAAGAGACATATGTTTATAGCCGGAAATAATAAAAAAAATATGAGTCATAAAATCCTGAAGAACTATAAAGTAAATGGTCAAATAGCACCACAATCCAAAATAATCTGAAACCTCCAAATGAAGATACAAACACAACAATAGTATTAAACAGTAAGGAAACTTCCAAGAAACACCTTTAACTTAGTGACAGTGACAGTATGAAAAGGTTTAGAATTTAACTTGGTAAGAAAACTACACACTAAGCAGACTCGACATCATTTCTAAATTTAAAATTTATAAATTAAACATCTTGGTGACCATATGAAAAGATTTCAATGAGGAAAAGATCTAGAAAAATTATCCTTCCATTCAAACATAGTACTTGATCTTGTTAACATCTTGCTTCCATTCAATTAAAAAACATCTTGCTTCCAATTATATACTATATAGGATATTTTTATTTTTAACTTTCCCAGCTAATAATCCAGACATATCTTCATTGATGTACAAGTTATTAATACTTAAAGGGAAATATATCCGCAATTGTTTAATACAAAAGAGGAGAGTAATCGAAATAGGAAAGTGTGAGAGTGAGAGTGATTGAAGTGGGGCAAGCTCCCTAAAAAAACTAAAACTACATCTTACATGAGTTATGACTATAAACAGATCATTCAATTTGTTGCCTTATATATGCAGCAGTAGTAGAAAAAACAATTCAACATAGCAAGTGATGTAAATTTCAAACTTCTGATATACTCATCTTAATCAAACGGACAACCGAAATCAAATGACGAATAAAGCGAAATATTCTGGAATATAAAAAGAATCCAATGGTACTACTAGAAAGTGAGAGATAGACACAAACCAACAAAATATCCGACCCATGGGGATAAGTGGTAAGAGTAATGTTAATGCCTGTAGTTAGTAACAAGAATAAGACAGGAAAGGAGAATGCAAAAGAAAAGCATACATGAGCATATCATCAGTCAAAGAGGCACGGAGAGAAACTTAAAAATGTGAAAGCAATCCATATCGATAATGAACTCGGAATTGTTCAAGGCTGTACAAAGGTTCCAAGCAAGCACAAACCAAAATTTTGCACTACTACATTAATCAGACGAAAATCCATTCCAAAATCCAAACTCACAAAAAATGAGGCTGCTATCAAACCCCGGCACAATGAAATTATTTCTGTACATTGAATTAAAATTTACAAACATCATCAAGCAGGAAATTAATAGGGAAATTAATCTAAACCAAAAATAAGCACACTCAATTCCAAATTAATCCAAAACGATTAGTAACGATCAAATTTTGAGAGAAAGAAGAATCCATAGAAGATAGAAACGTAAACCCCATCTCAATTAAAATCAAACCCACCAAGGAAATTCGAAATATGAATCATAAAAAAGAAAAAATTGATCTGGGGTTACCTGCAATGGCTTCTGAGAATCTTGGGTCGATCCATTTTTGTCGGATAAAACATTCTTTTCAGTTGAAACAGTGGACATAGTGGCAAGAACAGATGGGTTAGAAGAGATTCTTCCTGTCTTAATACTGAAACACTTAAACAACGTTAAAGATCTCAATTGTAAGCGTTGAAGTGTCCAGGTACATTGGATCTGCATCACAAATTCTGCATATTTGAGAAAAAGAAAATAAAAAAACTGATTTTGAAATTTTGTACAAAAAAAGAGAAAAGTGAGGAAGTAGAAGAAAAACGAAGGAAAAGATGGGAAATCCAACTTGGGTTTTCTTTTAAAGCTTGAATTCAACTTCGTTAGCTCAGGGCTGCGTCAACTATTCGACAAGAAAATGGAGGCTGCTTTTTTTTGTTTCGACCAGATTGACATTGATGTGGTGTGGTGCACGCTTCACTTGACTTCCATGAGTTTTTTTTCTTTTTTTTGGAGAATTGTTTTTTCATTTTTGTGGGGCGAATTCTCAAGTATTTCATAAGATTAATTCCTTTTTGGGGTTTAACAATAATCTATTGGATGGATGCTCACTTTTAAAAGTCTCTCTTTTTTTTTGGTCCTAGATGTCCTCGTTTTTTTGGGGTTTCTTCAGAAATATTGTTATTTAAAAAAATAATTCCTGAAATATGGGGGGAGTGAAATTATTTCCAAAACTAAGGTAAGGCGTCCGTTGAACAGACGATTTAGGGCCCAGTAAGCATAAATCGTCTGTTGAACAGACGATTTTACTGCCACATGTACAAAACGCTGTGGTAACGCAGCGTTTTGTAAAAACCGGGTGAAAAACGTCTGTTCAACAGACGTTTTTACCTTTTTGGTCTTAAATCGTCTGGTGAACGCAGGCGTTTTTCCTTCTTGGCCTAAAAACGCCTGGTTCAACGGGCGTTTTAGACCGAAGGTTTTTGTAAAACGCCTGGTGAAGCAGGCGTTTTTTACCAGAAGCGTTTTTAAAACGCCTGGTTAAGCACGCTTTTTGACCAGAGCGTTTTTTTAAAACGTCCGTTCAACAGACGTTTTTGACCAGAGGCATTTTAAAGGCAGAGTTTCTCTAATTTCATGACAATTTCCGTTTTTGGCAATTTTTTTCAAGCGTACAAAGTAATGTAATTTGTTAAAGCAATATATATACAAAGTTAAGAACAAAATAACTAACATAAAAGCAATGTAATTTAATTTGAACAAAATAGCTAACATATATATAATGTTATAAACTAAAAATAATGTGATCATAATAAAACTAAATAATGTAATTTGAACACAATAATGTATGAATGTGTTATGTAAAAAAACAAAAATCATCTAAATAAGCTAATGAGTGCCGCAGAGGGGAGGTCTTCTATTTCGAGTTGGGTTTCGTCTTTCTTTGTGGGCGCCTCGTTGTTGGCGTCCTCGAGGAGCTCGAATCGTGGAAGGTCCCGCGGAAGATCTTGCCTCATGATCATAACCGCCCCTAATAATGTGAGATCCCGGAGTCGGTATGAAAATGGGTGAAGAGGGTCCTGAAGCGGGAGTCGGTGATGGAGAACGGGGTGGAGTACCACCTGGCATCATGTCATACTCCCGCTCAATGTCATCAGGCATGTGGGGGTTTTCTTCAGTACGTCGTCTTACCCTTGGCACAACCGGTGCATGTGGCACTCTATATAATTGTTGCATCTCATCAACCATGGCCAAATATTCATCACATATTTCAGGGATCTCACCAATGTCCGTCACAGCTCGAATGCGTGTAAATCCAGACGCCTAAGATAAAAATACGAGACATTAGTGATATGTTGAATTACATTAGTGTAAAAGAAATAATAAAATCATTACCATGGAGCCAATAGTGTCCCCGACCGCGTCAAATATCGTCGGGTGATAGTATTATACCATGCCATATATCCCGCATCAACATCTGGGCCGCCATCAACTGGATCACCTCGAAGAAGATGATCCCGACGAGATAACGACTCCTCAACATAGTGAAAATGTTCACTCCTCCAATCTACGGCACGAGTCCGAAGATCCATAGCGTGCAAACCTCCTGGGTTAGCGTTACATGGTTCTGGCACGACCTGTATGAGGCCAAACTGCGCATGACCCTAGATGGAAAAATGAACTCGACTATCTTGAGCATATCAATGGAGCTTCGCAGTCAACTATCCTGACCAGGTTCACGACAACATGCGGGAAGACCGTCCAAGATAGTGGTATATGACTCCCAAATGACCTACATAATCAAAAGGTGATCGTCACTTAGAATAAAAAGTGTTGATAAACATTAATGTATAAGTTTAAACTTGTGACTTACCCGCTCTCGGTCGTAGAAGATCAAACATGTATCGATCATGGACCAAAACATGAGTGGGAAGAGCGGTGACGCAAAATCATCCTGTCCATCTACAGAAAAATACCAAGTTAAGTGTTTGAGATATATAAAAACAAATAGAACTTCTAAAACAACTATACATACCGAGAGCCTGCAAGGACGACCAACTAACTCATGATCGCGAGCGTGAGTACGCCGAGGGGCTATCGTAGGGAAAACGATCCCATGCCCAAACCTGAAGTAAGACGAGTGGGCCACGAATGTCCGAAGCATCTGAAAATGAGGCGCGGCACATCTGTCTATATAGCCATGCCAAACATGCTGACCCCCAACTCAGTCCTCCGGCAGCCTCAAAATCCTCTAATAATTGTAGAAACATAAGATGCACTAACGTATTAGATTTGTCAGCAAACAGGAATCCACCGATCAGCTCCAAGATGTAAGCACGTGCATATCTAGCAATGGTCACATCGTCTGCATGACGTGGCAAACTCCTGAATATCGCAGATAGCCATGTCAAACTAAGCCTGGCTCCACGTAAATGCTGAGGAGGTGGTACGACCCCCAATAAACGCTCGCATAACGCCACCCAGTTAAGACGCGCTCGCCCGATCCACAGGTCTCCATCTACCTGGGAGACCAAACCGGGCGCAACGTCTGTAGTGTGATGGTGCACTCTCCCACTGGTAAGTGGAATGTGTGAGTCTCAGAGCGCCACCTCTCCACTAATGCAGTGATCAGGCTCCAATCCAAGCGTATGAAACCTAAAGTGGCCACACCATAAAAACCTGACGCTCGTAGATGTGGCACGATACGAGGATCTATAGGTCCAATAACACCCTCCCTACGTCTACAATGGAGGCTCGCCCCAGCCTCATTATCCCAAACCAATCGTGAGCGATGTGTGGCCTGTAAGTGTAAAACAGACTCATCCTGTGGCCCGGGATCCATATCCTTCAAATTTAATAAAAGACATGTATAACTATCAAGATTAATATAATAAAATACATTAATAACTCAAATTTAGATTACAAATACAATCAAATTACAAATACTATGAAATTTAAATTACAAAGACCATCAAATTATATTCTACTATCAAGTATTTTTAACAATTACATCATAACTAGGGTGGTGCAACAACTTGTCTCGAAGGACATTTTCTTCTATTATGACCTTCTTGCTTGCAAAGGCCACATTGATTCTTCGTGCCTGGTTCTCTCCAATCCATCTCATTTCGAATTCGTGTACTTTTTGGTCTACCAGGTTCACGCAATTTCGTCTTATCAGGATGAATAATGGGAAAGTTAGGATTTGGCTATCTTGCTTCATGTGGAATCGGTTGAAATTGGGGAGCGTAACACTTGCTAAACTCGGATACCAAGTACGTAGGCTCAACATGTGCCCAATAGTCAATACGCCACTTAGAACACGCGGCAATGACATGTGAACACCGAATGCCATACTCTTGCCACTTTCCACACGTGCAAGTGCGATCATTCAACCTAATGATTTGTTTGTTCAGCCCTTTTGAATTAAAGTAATGATATCCAGTCTTACTTCAAACAAACCACTAGCTCGATCAAACATTTCAACATCATGACTTGATGCCCTTGCTTCATTATGCTCTACTTTATCGAGAGCATACCTACAATACAAGACATGTAAATCTCCAACCAATCGACATATTAAAAAAAATTATTGAGAACATGACAATGCTTACCTTGTATAAGTTTTCCCGTTGTCAAGTGCACTTCTCAATACATCTCGTTGTTTGATAAAGTAATACACGCAACGATAGTATGTGAGTTGGACTAGTGCGGTGATAGGTAGCGATCGAGCCCCTTTTAGAACACCATTAATGCATTCTACAACATTGGTGGTCATGTGTCCATACCTATACCCACCGCCATGTGCTTTTGTCCACTTTTGAATTTCGATATTGTTAAACCATGACAAGCAATCCTTGTTCAAAGTCTTAACTTCCCCCATCCACTTCTCAAATTTATGAATCTGACTCTGACTCGCAGCACGATAAACTAGATTTTTCAACTGCTTACTTTTGAACTTGTTGTTGAAATTACTGACAACATGCCTCAAGCAAAATCTATGGTGTGCCAAGGGTTCCGCCCAACCATTATTCGGGTCATTCACAGCGGCTATGATACCCGCATGTCGATCTGAAATCAAACATATGCCCTCTCTTTGTGTAACCCTAGTTCTCAAGTGATACAGAAACCACCCCCATGTGTCTCTACTTTCCTCACCAACAATAGCCCAAGCTAGAGGAAATATGTGGCCGTCGAGTCAATAGACGTTGTAATCAATAATTTCCCGTATACTTAGCATATAGGTGTGTTCCATCTATTTGAATGACAGTAGACAAAACTTAAATCCTTCTATAGACGGCCCATATGCCCAAAACACGCATTCAAAAATTTTATGGTCTCTCAAATTAGTGTTCCCGAATCTTCACTCAACCTGAGTCCCGGGTTTGTTAGTTTCAAAATGTGCATCCATTTGGGCAACAACGATACGATTCTTCCCAATTCCCGAACACTCTCTCTATTGCTTTGTTTTTCCCTCCCCACACTCGTCGGTAGTGTACATTATATCCAAAAATTTTCTTCAAGTACGCTTGCAATACTACAATTTTTACACTTGTATCTTTTTTCACCATATCACTAATTTCTATGGCAATCAATGTCGAGTCAAGTTGAGGGTGATCTTGTGTTAAACGTGCATAAACACAAGTATGTGGCCCGACATACTGAGTAATCTCAAACAACTGGTGTGTCTTCTTTTTAATACCACGAAGTCTCCACGGACACTTGTCAGCCCATTTCTTACACCTAATGACCCAAATAGCGGTGTTGACTCAGTTACCTCAAATTCATGATTTTTTTATGGAGTAACGTTTCACTTTATGTTTTAAATCTTCTTTACTTCGACATAAAAATCCTTTATACAACTCTTCATCACTCCCTATTACTCCAGGACAAGCAATCAGATCATGTTCGGGGATAGTGTTCATAACAGTCGTATTTAATTCTGAGAATGTTGGTGAGGGGCTTCATATTCAGGACAGTCTAAATCTATACCCTCGAATTCATCATCTGTCAGGGTACTCATATCAATAAACTCGTTTCCCAGACGTATAACTTCAAACTCACCAAAAGGTAACGTATTTTCAACTTCGTTATTCTCACGTAATTCATTTGAGGTCCCTCCAGAGTCACTACAAACAACGCTTGGATTGTCATGAATTGAAACTTGAGTGTCAAGGCCTATTAGGTTCTCATCTCTACTCCTAATGGACACATAAATATCTATCTTATTAGGAGGAGGCAAAGCGGTCGCAAACATGAAATTCAAATTTGCATCATTACGGATTGGGAAAGAAGAGAATTTAGTTGATCCATCCGATAATTGGGTGGGATATCTATAAACAATCTCTGCTTGGATGGTCCTAAAATCAATGGATAATGTCTCACTCAATAGTTCAACAAAACCATTAAACTTAATCCCATAGTCCATTAAAAATCCTCCACATGGGGGTTGATCGTATTCTATTCCTTCCAAACCATTGACCACATGACCATTGGCATATACAACAATTGCAAGAGTTCTTTCCGTCATTATCTATAGAAGAATCATTTTCAAATTATTACTATTAGTAATATAAAAGGTTAAGATTATCCTAAAAAGGCATGAGTTTAATGGAGATTGGAAAATGGATTCCTACACAGATATTAAAAAGATCAATTTGTTGAGGAAGAAACCACCAAATAAGAGACATGGAAATTAGCCTACGAACATAATATTTTTTCTCCCTAACTATCAAATATCAAATGAATCATAAAATATTTTTTCTCCCTAACTATCAAATATTAAAAAGATCACATTGATGGTGAAATTTAGGAGGAATCCTGTTTTTAATTTGATGCATAATTAACTATTTGTTTTGTTTATTTTCAAAATTAATGATCTTTTTCAAGAATTCTACAATGGACACTCTTTTCGATTCAATGATAACCTTTAATGGATGCAAAGCTACTACCAATGACTCTTGCCAAGAAATTTCTCAAAACAGTTAAACCAATTTCTAATTTTTCTCCATTTCTAACTGCTAATCATGTACACAATCAGATTTTTCTTAATTTGAACAAACTACAAATTATATTTTTTATAATTGTATTAGAAATGATAATGTCTCACTTCAAATTCCGGATTACAACCAAAACCCCCCCAAAAAACCATAAAAAATGGCTCTTTTTATAAATTCAAGTGTTACCTTAAATTTCGAAGCTTTTGCGTTGAAACCCCCGAATGTCGTTGAAACCCACCGGAAAATGAAGCTTTTGAGTCAATCGAGCTACTTGAGCCAGCGAGGAGAGCGGCGAGATGAGAGGGCGCGGCGGAGACAAGAGAGATTTTGAGGGTGGGCGATGGAGGCGAGAGAGAATTAGGGATTCGAAATGAGGAAGAAGAAGGGAAGAAGCTGTTTTGGGGGAGTTAAGTTCGGATGTAACTCGTCTGTTGTACAGACGAGTTCTTTAAAAAGAACCAAAATCGTCTGTACAACAGACGCTTTTGAACTTTTTAAACAAAAGCGTCTGTTGCAGACGATTTTGGTTCTTTTTAAAGAACTCGTCTGTACAACAGACGATTTAGCGCTCCACCTGGCCGCCACTTCATCCACTCAAGTCCCAGTCATTAAAAACAGCAATATTTTTTGAATTACTTTTACTTTTACAATATTTATGTCATTAATTTAAAATAATATAATATTCTAAAAAAAAAATCCGTTTTTTTCGTCCCATAAAATTAAAATTTATGGCACATGGACTTCCCATTGAGTAAGTTAATAATAAATTTAACTTGATACCTGATTCGATTCTAATCACATCAAAATATCAGAAATTGCACGAGTTTGAAAGGTACGAATAGGTATGTAGTTCCATCTTCAAGATAGTAGTTAGTTCAATCCTCACCCCAATACTTAGTATAAAATAAAGAAAAAAAAACAAGGCACAAATAGGGATGGGATGAGCACATGGGCTCATATCCCATATGTATATTTCCACTAAGTGCTCATTTGGGATAGCCTTTGGAATTGTTTAAAATTGTTTTTTTTAATGATTATCAAAAATACTTTATTTATTCAAAAACACTTTTTAAACATTTTAAAAACTATTTCAAACGGGCACTAAGGGGGTGTTTGTTTCCTGGTTTGCATGAGAATGAGATGTCCGGGGACGAGATCACTGTGTTTGGTTTTAGATGGGATGAGAACAATAAAATTGTATTATAAAATAAAATTTTCATCTTTCTCATCTCTTCTCTTCCTTTCTCTTTCATCATTTGCATGAGTTGATGCTAACCCCATCAATTTTGAAGGGGTTTCAAACCCCATGGAGCAGGGTTTTTTTTTATAGGAAACAAAGAAGCATTACATTAATAAAAAATATTTACGAAAATGGGTGAGGAGGAGTCACCCACGCCAAAATGATTACAAAAAACTTTTCCAATTGGCGTTAATCAAAAGAACATCATAATTACGAAATGGTTTAGAACGAGAAGTGAGAAGAGAGATTTTATAATGAATAAGTTCCCAAACATCATTTAGATTATTTGTTTTGTTCTCAAAGATTCGATGATTTCTCTCCAACCAAATTTCTCAAGTGATGACTTTGACCGCCTTTTCCCATAACCATCTCGCTTTATCTTTGAAAGGATGCCCAACCAAAAGAGAGTAAAGATTAGTCTTCGGACAATCAACGAAACACCAGCTCAAATCAAAAGTATGCAGCAACTTTTGCCAAAAGAATCCAGCATAGTGACCGACAAAGAACAAATGGCCCTGACTTTCAGATGAATTATAACAGAGGCAACAATAGGAAGGAGATAGAGCAATCTTCAGATTTTGTCTCTCAGTTATGTCAACCGTATTTAAGCCTCCAACCATCAGGTTCCAGATAAAAAAGTTGATCTTTTTAGGACATCCTAGAGTCCAAATACAACTAGCCAACCCCTCATCCAAAGTACCACCATTAGCAGTCAAAAAATAAAACAGAGATGTTGTAGAAAAACTATTGTCATCCAGCTTCCAACAATATGAATCCTCCACGTTGACAATCTGATAATGCTGAAGAAGTTGAAGGAGAGAGAGGAGCTCATCAATCTCGTTATCATAAAGCGTTCTTTTGAGAGTTAAATTCCACACTTCAGCACCTTCTATCCAATAATCCTTTACCACGGCCTGTTTGTTGCAAGCTAAATTGAAAAGTCTGGGGAACTTCCTTTTGATTGGAATATCATCTGTTGACATTCAAAGTCAAATAATATTTTCTTTTTTTTTATTTTGAAGATAACAAACGTGTTTTTTTTATTAATCAATTTTCTGTGTTTTAGGCTGTGTTTGGTTGACCGGAATGGAAAGGAATGAAATCAGGGAAGGAATGGAATCAAAAAAGGAAAGGGAATCAAAATCAATTACTCTATTTAGTGAAGTTTGTTGGAATCAACAATGTAATCAATTATTTTGTTTGGTTTAGTAATGGAATGAATCATAGAATTAGATATTCAATCCATAATTAAAATATATTTATACTTATATCAATAATATTGATTATAAAAATATTAATATAATTAAACTAATTATGTTTTTATAATAATTATTTTTAAATTATAATTATTTAATAATAATTATTATTATTAAAAAAATATTGTAATAATAATAACATTTTAATAATTATTAAATAAAAATGTTTTAATAATTATTAAATAAAAATGTTTTAATAATTATTATTATTATAATTATTATCAAATAATAATATTTAATTATTATTAATATTATTAAATAATAATATTTAATTATCATTAATATTATTAAATAATAATATTTAATTATTATCTTATTAAATACTAATATTTTAATTATAATAATTATTAAATACTACTATTTTAATTATTATAATTATTAAATACTAATATTGTAATTATTAAATACTAATATTTTAATTATTATATTATTAAATACTAATATTTTGATTATTATTATTATTATTATTATTATTATTATTATTATTATTATTATTATTTTAAATATCAATATTTAATAATTATATTATTAAATAATAATTATTATAATTAAATAATTATATTATTAAGTAATAATATTTTTAATAATTATTATAATTAAATAATAATATTTTATTAATTATAATAATTAAATAATAATATTTAAATAATTTTAAGGAGAGAAGAAGGGAAAGGAAAGACCTCTACCAAGTCAAGACTTGGGAGAGCAAATCCTCCAAAATGGTGGACAGAGAAAGGGAAAGGGAAAGGATTACTCTTGTAAAATTATCAAACCAAACAAAGGAAAAGAATCCCCTGCATAAATGGAAAGGATTTCATTTCCCTTTCCAGTCAACCAAACACAACCTTATAGTCTATGCTGTAGAGAAAATTATAATGAGTCCAACTTAATTTGAATTGACTCAATCGAACTTCAAACGAGCAAGATGTTGAATTTAGAAGATTTGAATTAATTTTAATTAATTCGTTCGAATCGTTTGCGGTGAATTCATCGTTATTATTATGAGCTCATTATCTCATCCGTCAGATTAGATTACTTTTGAAATGGAAGGTCAAGATTAATTCATATTTATGAATTAAAGAAAGTGAAAGAAATCAGATTTTGTTATAGTCGTTCGATAGTCAAAGTATTCTCATCCAACGATCCACATTTATTGAAGACAAAATTAATTAAAAAAGAAAAGAAAATTTGAAATATGACCATTGCACTCTCGGTTGATGTCATCCTCCATCTTAGCCATTCGTTTGATATAATCAAACATCCATCAAGCGTCCACATCTTCACTTCATCTTGTCCGTTCATAAAAGTGCATCTGATGGTTATAAAGGAGAGTCAATTTATTTTGTAGTCGCACGAGTGGGCTTTGTCCAATGCTTCTTAAAGTCATTTGCTTTTTCTAACGTGTGGGTCCCAGCACCCTTTTGACAGCCTATCAGTGTTCGACACGTGGCCCTGCTTGTCTCCTAAAACGATTATTGCTACATTGGTAGTTACGAACTTGCCCTTACTTTATTTTAGACTCACATGGAAGTATGAGTGTGTCTTGGTCTTTTGGCATTTAATTTAATTTCAGAATTTATTATTAAATTCGAAATTGCTTTTACCTCCCCGCCATGCATACAAAGTCAATTACTCTTCCAAACATCTCTCCTCCATGCACAAACCTTGAAGACTTTTTATGGAAGATGAAACCATGCATGAAAATGGTTATGATGAATAGTAAAACGGTAATATTTTTTTATTACCTATATATATGGTCGAAGATGGCAGATTAATAAGCAAGAATTAGAGGCTAAATTCCAGATTTATTGAGCTCTTGAGTTCTTCATTTCTCCACCATCTTCATGAGCTATATGTGAGTTAAAATTGTGTTTTTCTAGCCATTGTTAAGGGCTATTTTCTTGAGAGTTATTCTCTCTATTTGTGAGTTTTAAAACTTGTAATATTTATCCTTTGAGAGGATTTGCTTTGTAAAAGTTTACTCTTGAACCTTGCTAAAAAGAGGGTTGTAACGGTTGTCCTTTCTCCGTGGAAAAGGTCGTTGTTGGGTTTGATCTTGCTCCCGCGAAAAGGATTGGGTTGTACTTGCTCCCGCAAAAAGTGTTGAATACAAATTCTCGAGAGGCACTTGGGGAGTGGATTATGTTGACTTTCTAAGCCAATTAATCTTATTCTTATTTTGATGATAACAAACGTGTTTTTGTTACTAATCAATTTTCTGTGTTTTGATAGTCCATTGTGTAGAGAAAATTATAACGAGTCCAACGCAATTGGAATCAACTAAATCGGACGTCAAACGAGCAAGATATTAATTTTAGAAGATTGGAATTAAATTAATTATTTCATCCGGATCGTATATGGCGAGTTCATCTTACTTATTATGCGCTCAGTTTTCCAACCGTCAGATCTGTTAGTAGTTGAGATGGAAGGCCCAGATTGATTCATAATTATGAATTAAAGAAAAAGGAAAATATCATAATTATTCTCAGCCGTTTGATCGTTCAAAGTCTTCATCCTACGATGCAGAAAAATCAAAGCAAAAATTAAATGAAAAATAAAAAGAAAATCAGAAACGACTTTCAGCCGTACGATCGCACTATCGCCCTCATCCAACGGCTTCCTTTCGTCCACGTCGCCCAAGCTGCTAATGCGCTCTGCCCTCGCTGACGTCACCTGTACCCGTGGGCCCCAACTGTCCCCCACTGAAGCAGTTCCAGCCTCTCTCTGCTCGACGCGTGGCCACCATGTTCCCAAATACAGCTGTTTTGCTTTTCTGATGCACGCGAAATGTCTGTTATGCCCCTGGTCTTTTGGTCAATGCCTTTCATGTCCTGACCTTCATTCTTTGCTTCTGCTGACCGAATTTCAAATCTCTTCACAACGGTCTTCTGCCCAGTTTGCCCCTGCTGACCGAAGTTTTTATTAATAATATTATTATTATTAATTTCAAATCAGATTTGATTCAGCCAATGACGCTTCGACACGTGGATCTCTCTTTGACTTTTCTGGGAGCATTTACTATACTACTTTGGTTGATTACAATTATGCCCTTCCTGATTTGAATTTATATGAAGACTTCAAAGGTTATTATCGTCATTTCATGCTCTTCTTCATCAGCTCATTTCTGGAAAAATGAAGCACCGAAAATGGCTTCCCTCAACCTCCAATTTGTCTTCAATGAAGCCTAATTCTTCTTCCTTTCACACAATTAAAGTCAAATTTATTTAAGAAGGTGGATGAAATAGTAATATTTTCATTGCCTATAAAAGGAGCTTGAAATGGACAGAATCAACACACCAACGAATTTCAGAGGCTAATTTTCATTGCTAAATCAGAAAGTTCTCCATCTTTAATCCTTTTTTAGCCTTCTTGTGAGCCAAAATTTATGTAATTCTAGCCATTCTTGAGGGCTAATTTGTTAAGAGTATTATCTCTTATTGTGAGCAAATTTCTTGTAATATCCATCCTTTGTGAGGATTTACCATTGTAAAAGGTTTATTCTTAAACCTTAGTAAAAAGAGTGATAGATATCGGTTGTCCTTGCTCCGTGGAAAGGGTCGTTGTTCGGGTTTGATCTTGATCCCGCTAAAAGGATTGGGTTGCACTTGCTCCCGCAAAAAGTGAATACAAATTCCCGAGAGGCGCTGGGGGTGGGACTAGGCCGCATTTTTGGCCGAACCACTATAAATATTGGTGTCACTTTCTCTAACCCTTACTCTTTAATTATTGCTTTACATATTCATTCCTATAATTTATCCAAGCATAATTAAATGGTTAGAAATTAATTGTGATAAAATACTTTCTATCATCATATCATTTTTGCTTACTTTGCTAAAAAGAAATTTAGTATAAATTTCATTTATATTGTTTGAGATTAAAAAGTCCAATTAATTTGATAATCTTAATTTTTTTTAATTGATTGATAAAGTTTTATAAATTTTTTAAAACCCTATTCACCCCCCCTCTAGGGTTGCCTTAGATCCTAACAGATTATGCCGTGTTTTTGGCCGAACCACTATAAAATTTGGTGTCACATTTTCTAACCCTTAATCCTTTATTATTGCTTCACTTATTCATTGCTATAATTTATATAAGTGTAATTAAATGGTTAGAAGTTAATTGTGATAAAATATTTCCTATCATTTTGGCTTACTTTGCTAAAGAGAATTTTAGTATAAATTTCTTATAATTTGATTGAGCTTAAAATGTCTAATTAATTTATTAATTAGAAACCTTAAATTTTGAATTGATTGAAAAAGTTTTATAAAATTATTTAAAACCATATTCCCCCCCTATAGGGTTGCCTTAGATCATAACATCATCAATCCACCAATCATGCCAAAAGCTTATTCTTTTACCATTACCCAGTTTAAAGCCTAGACTCTCAACCAGCTTTTTCTTGCAATTTTCAATAATCAGGGACCGCTCCCCTTAACCGGTCTTTTAGAATCAGTGAACCACCCGAACCTGTCCAGGCCATGAAAGCTAGAGATGATAGAATATAAAGGGAATATGTCTCCACAGGAAAACGCCAACACCACTTAAAAATGAGAGCTATATTCATTTCTTTCAAGTTACCAATACCCAACCCTCATCTAACCTTTTGAAGAGTCACTTGTTTCCAATTTACCAAATGGTTTCCTGAGTCAATACCTTTTTGGGCCCATGGAAAATCGTGAAACTTCTTTTTCAGAATCTTTGTAACTTTAGAGAGCATTTTGAAGAGAGACATAAAATATGTAGGTAAGTTGGAAATATTAGATTCAATAAGAGTTCATCTACCTTCTTTGGAAAAGAGAGCATTTTTCCATTTATCCAACCGTTGACCAACTCTATCGATCACAGGAGCCTATAACTCCACATTTTTGTGGTTTCCTCCTAAGGGGAGGCCAAGATAGTCAAAAGGCAGAGGTCCAAAAATACAGCCCCATTTGGTAACATTTGGAAGATAGTTTCAAGCTCTGGCTCTTTATAGGCACCAAAAATGAGAATGTCATCTGCAAATTGCAAATGATTAAGTCTGATGTTCTTAGTGTCTATATTCAGACATTTAAAGGCATTCGAGAAGAGGGCTTTGTCCAACAATCTACTAAGCACATCTTCTATCAAAACAGAGAGGAAGGAAGAAATGGGGTCTCCTTGTCGAAGACCTCTAGAAGAAAAAATTCTGCCTTTTGGACATCCATTTATGAAAACATAAAACTTTGTCTGAGAGATACAACTGTAAATCCAATTCTGCCATTGAACCACCAATAAAGCCCTTTTTATTCGAAACTGCCATAAGAAAGTCCCAGTCTACGAGATCAAAGGCCTTTTCAAGATATATTTTTAAGATCCAAGCATTTTCTTTGGACTCCTTCATCGCATTAACAACTTCATTAGCTATCAGAACTGAATCTAAGATTTGCCTCCCTAGATAAAAGTAAACTAATTTTTTGTTACAGTTTTATGAATCACCCCTCGAAGTTTATCCGCAAGCAATTTTCCCAGGATTTTATAGATGCTATTCACCAGGCTAATTGGTCTGAAATGTTTCATTCGCGCTACCTCTTTCTTTTTTGAAATCAGACAAATGAAGTTTTCTTTCAAGCGGGCATTGAGCTTGGAATTTATAAAAAAATCTTGGAACACTATCAGTAAATCAGAATTGACAATGTTCCAACTCTTTTTTATAGAACTCCATCGTATAACCATCTGTGCTCGAAGCTTTGTTAACTCCCAGATTTGTGATTGCCTTTCAGATTTCAAGGCTTTCAAAAGGACGGGTTAAGTTGATATTATTGTCTTCACTAATTGGATCCCAGTTAAAGCCTACAAAGATGAACCTTTGGTTATTTAATCCTCATAAGGTTTGGATCCACTTCCCAACATTTTTTTTTCGCAAAACAAATAAGGAGATGAGGATGATATCCTATGAGGTTTGGATCCCATCTCCAATCACTAGAAACACACACCCCCTAAGTTAACACACTATTATGTAAGTAATCAAGTTGCATATAGTCCACACACATTCATCAAACGAGCCCAATGTTCAAGACTTTAATTAGGTGAGGACGTGAGTAATAGTCACATGTCATCCAACATTGTAGCTAACGACCAAATAGTGACAATTCAGCCTGCCACTCGGATGTCACATCATCCAGGCCTCTATGAGACATGATCAATATATGATTTTTTTTGGACAAATTGGTTCCATTTTTTAATAGTAAAATATACCTATTCATAAAATATTTAGCAAAGTGTTAAAATTGGATTAACAAAATTTTATTATGACAAATTACCTTTAAATTATAAAAAAAAAATGTGACATTCAAAAATCACCATAAGGATGGGGAATGCATCCTAAATAGTTTCATGGAAAGGAGGTGAGATCAAGGAAGCAATTCACATCCTTACCCGCACGAGAATTTTGAGTTTGATGTCAACGTTATGATTTGGGGGACGAGGCCTTAGAGGCCAGCCTCGTAGAGATTTTTTTAAAAATAGTTTGTAAACTAATAATTTTCAAGATAATTTATCAAATTAAATTTGTTGTTATAGTTTCAATAATTTTTTAAAATTTAAGGTTGAATTACTATAACTAAAAATTTGTCGGTACAATTATTATAGAGAAATTTCATTGGGTAGCAAAATTTTATGGAATATTTATAAACATGGTCTTTTTTTAAAAGTATTTGTAAATATAACAGTTTTTAAAAAATACTCATTCATATGAATCAAAGAAATCAGTGATATATTATTATGTACTCAATGATTATATGTGCAAAATATCAGTTGATATAATGAATCTTTAAAATCAGCGATTAACGATGTGCCAAATCAGTGATTATTTATGCAGAAATCAGTGATCACTTACACGAAACTAGTGGTAATTTTGTAATATTTTAGGCACAAATTCGAGTTTTTTTTTAACTATTTTGCAAATAGGTTTTTGGGTTATTACTTTTTTAAATATTGGACCATATTATGTTATATGTGCTTGAGTCCCACAATTTTTTTTTTCTATTTTTATACAAAATGTTTGAGATGTTGATTGAACCACTCTCTTAAAAACCAATATGTTATATCCTCTGGGTAGCAAGAGCCCCATTGTTATGATGACATAGGTCGTTTTTAAATAGATTTAATTTCACTAATAATAAAAAAATAGGGATATATCAAATATACCAGACGTTTTTATTAAATAACAATGTGAAAAGACAAAACATACACCCGATTTAATTTCTCCTTAATTTGTGCAAAATTTAACGAAATTTATAAAATCCCTTAAATTTTACAAAATTAATGGAAAAATCAAATTTAAACAAAAATAAAAGAAAAATCTTCAAACTTTTGACTTATTCTTCTAGGAAAATTCGAATGTTTTTCTTGTTCGTCATTCTACAAAATACAGAGATAAAACGTAAAGAGTTTATTAATGTGCACTTAAAATTGATACCTGACACAAATTGAGGTAACAGATTTGAAAACATATGTAAATAGGCTTTTAAAATAAATATTGAATAAAAATAAAAATTTAATTAAAAGTAACTTATTCTACAAAACGCCGGAGAATTGAAAGATAAATTTTTTTTATAAACCGTTTACTTTTAGTAAACATTTATTGATGTGTACTCAAAATTGATAGAAGACACAAAATTGAAGATGAAAAAGAGGTAACAATTTCTAAAGATATGTAAATAGAAAATTAAAATAAATATTGAACAAAAATAAACATGTTATTAAAAGTACCTCGTTCTACAATGGAATCCCACATTCAAAGATCTCGGCGGCAGGCGAGCTTCATAGAGAGGAGAGAGAAACAGAGTCATAGAAGAGAAGTAGTAAAATCCATCAAGATAAGAACAACGATTACGATTACATTTATCCAATCTCATGCATCATTTTGAAAATAAACTTTTTCATATAAAAAAAAGTTATGATTTAATAAAAAAAATCAACTAAATTTAAAACACTGGACTATAATCAAATTTAAAGAAAATAATTCAAAAATCAATTACCCAACATAGAATTCTGTGTTTTTCTTTTCCTAACACTCTACCTGTTTTGAAACATATTGCTTGATTTCATCAGCGGTGATGTTGGAGCCGTTGGATCTGACGATGAATGCAACAGGAACCTCTCCAGCAACTTCGTCTTTCATGCTGCAAATTTCTCAAACCCCACCACATAATCATCGATCTCGTTGTCTCCGGCGAAGAGAAGCGGCTGGTCAGAGATGAAATATACGACGATCAGTTTTCTAAAAATATCATCGTTGATGATGAGGGAAAAAGAGAAGAGAACGATGAAGAAAATGTTGGGAATTTGAAAGGTTTGTTAAAACCCTAAACTCCCACTAACACAAGAACGATGAATATTATAATGCAACAAAGAATATAAATAAAAGCGATAGAGAAAACGACACCAGAGATTTTATACAGGTTCTCAATTGGTACGTCCTGTCTTCTGCAGACTCTGCAGGTTCCACTATGAAGTTGAAGATTACATCAATGAGATAACGATAAAGAGTGTATAATTGCTCACAATTATACATAACCCCGAGAATCACTCAAACGATTACACCCTCTTTATTTTCTCTCAATAGGCCAAGCCCCCGAACAAACCCTAATTGTCTATCATGATGAGAGGCCAATTGGCCACCACACCAAATTGGCGACCCTCTCACACACTAGGTCAACCTTTGCCTCAACATAACATATATATGTAAGAGCGATTCCACCGCCTCACATTTGCCAACAAATCACCGCCTAAATGCTCTCGCTGAAGCCCATAAAAAAGGTGGTAATTTAGGCCATATTATAATAGACCATTTTGACTTTACTTTGAGAACAAAACAAGTTTCATACGAAGGGTTACAAACAAATTGGTCAACTTGTATTATTTGACTCATGCAATCTTAGACCTTTTATAATTCATTATTTAATTTTGGGCTGCACATATAAATTGGGCTTTCAATGTGATTTGGCTTCACATAAATCCCAAGAGAAAATGTTGATGAGGAGAAAACATTCATGAAGAGGGAAAAAGAGAGAAGAGAATTGTCTAAAAATAAACGGTTTTTCTTAAATAAAGATTCATCAAATCAATTAAGATTCATTTGAATTCAAAATAAATAAAAAAATAAATAATAAATTAAATGATATGTAATCAATTAAATATAATTATTAAGAGAGATAAAAGTGTAAAATAGACAACATTAAAAACAAAAACCACTCACCACAAAAAATGGTGTTTTATAGATAAAAATGATAAAAGATCATAACAACCGGCATTATTGTAATTGGATGAATTAAAAGGGTTATTACTGTAATTAATTCTTTTAAATATTACCACCGTTAATCGGAAAAAAATCTTTTTAAAAAATAAAAGTACCAAAATTATTCCGAATTTTTTTTTTCCCTTCTTACTGGTTGAGCTTGAGCAACCCAGAACTCTAACAATGGATACCTAGGGCTTTCGATTTCTACTGGAATGGGAAGCATAAAATTGTGATTGCAAAAATTAGCTCGCCGTAGAAGGAGAAGGTTCCGCAGTTAATCGGAACTCAGGTATTCGATATATGTTTCCTTTTTGTTATCCTCCCATTCTCCTCATAACTCTCTCTTTCTCCGATCTATCTCTGTAAAAATTCATTCATTTATTCATTCATCCATTCCACTTTACTTTGTCCTTCTTGCAAATTAATGACCACTTTTTGGCATTGTGTTTCTAATTCTGATTTCTGATAAAATCTTAATCTTTTCGATTTGATCGTTTTGTTATCGGCATTGATAACAATGAAAGATGATGTGAATCAACGAACGGATGTAAAAGTTATATAGAATTGTGTTAGGGATTAGGGTTTTAGTTTTCAGTCTCGATAATCGGTCGTTGAATGGAAGTGAACCATGAACCATTTAGTCTGTGTTGTTTATCTATCCTGTTTTCAGTGAAAATATAATTCTACTAATTTTGCTGCATTTGCACTGTCATTCTTAATATGGTGCAAAAATTAAGATTCTATCATCCTGAATTTGCCACCGATTCTGTATCGGATTGATATCAATTATCGTGTTTTTATACTGAGGCTGATTTTTTTTTATGGGGGCCATTCTTCTGAAGAATTCTACTGTGAAATATTGATGCCCGAATTTTGATATCCTGATATGATTTCAGTTAAAGATTGTATTACCAGAAGTTTTTTATTTTGTACATTAATGCTTTTTTCCTTCTCCTGTAGAAAAGTGGGATCGAGAAGCTATATCGACGTGGAATTTTTATGCTGTTTCACTTGAGTTATTTAGCTCATTCAATTCACAGAAAGATATGGGAAGCCAAGAAACTGTAAAACATCTTGAGGAGTGCTCAGTGTCAAAGTTAGTTCTTTCCCTTTCTTCCTCACCCTGTCTTTTTTGCCTTTCCTCTCTTATTGATTGTTCAAACTCAGAGGATTTGGGATTTTATTTTTTTATATTTCTTGCTTTCTTTATATGCATCTTTTTCATCACTCCCAATTTATGGTGCCACTGCAACCATCATGAACTCGTTTTCTTTAATAAAAGAATTGCTTTCTGTCGGGGAAAAAATCAAATCAAATAACTTCTAGATTAAACAGATATGAGCAGTTTAGAACCAAATTGTGTATGCATGAACTTTCTCTTTTGAACACTTAGCACATCCATTATCCTTGATTCCCTGCGTACAAGTGTGAAATTAATGTTTCATTTATGTTGTGTTCCATAAATAGATTTTATCTTGAGATGTTATTGATCGTTGGACAATTTTGCAGTGCGTTAGGTACTTGGGTATTCTCGGTAGCAGGTGCCTTGCTAGCTATTCCAGTGGGAATAAAGAGAAAGTCTTTAGCACCCCTTGTGTTTTTTGGCACAACTGGTACCATGCTCGATATTATTATGGGAATCAGTGCTTGTGAAAGAGAACATGCTGAGCGTCAAATGAAGTTATTAGAAGCCCAAAATGCTCCAGCTGATGCTTCCGTTATTGAATCCGAATCCCATTCTTGATTTCTTGCTTATATGGTCGTATAACTCATCATCCATCTTAACTATGTAAGATGGATATCTTTCCAACCCTTGGCCTGATTTGTTGTCTTTTAGAATGCAATGATGTTGCGCTTGCAGTTATGAATATGATAATGCTTCGCAAAATGACCGGTTTGTTTTGCAATAAAATTATACTTCTCTTCGATCATTAAGTTTAATGGATCTCTTTATGAAATCCCCCGAGGATGAGAAAAATGTTCTGTATCTAAATGTCTCCCTATAAACTTCAGCTCAACGTAAGAATGATGATGGAATAAAATTGTCGCAGAGAGCTTTGATGAAATGTAAAAGGAGACCTATTATATGCATGATTTTAGGTAAGGAACTAAAAACCTCTGAACAGTATACCTTTTTTTCATGCATTTTTCTACTTTAAATACAAATAACATATTAAGAAGGGGCAATTACTGAAATAACGTATTTTTACATACTAATTACTTTTCAAAAATTACTCAAATAGCATAATTATAGTTCAATAATTTATTGAACTAAAAAAATTTAACAAATTCATTGAAAATAATAATAAAAAATGATCAAATAGTTCAATAAATTATTGAACTTAAACTTAAAAAACCAAAAAACAAACAAATTCATTAAAAATACCTATGAAAAATAGTTCAATAATTTATTGATCTATAATTATGCTATTTGAGTAATTTTTAAAAAGTTCTGAAATTTTAATAATTAGTATGCAGATTTATGCTATTTGAGACAAATTCTTTATTAAGAACCACCACCCATTACAAAAAGATTCATAAAACTATGAATCCGCTCACCCATAAGACCCTATAATATTCTGTTTTTTTTTTCCCGGAAGATATTAGAAACTTAACTGATAAGTTAATGGACTAAATCTAAATGCAAGATATAAGTAAATAAATTGTTAATTACTTCATTTAAAATCACTAAATAGGAATATAACAAAACCATTAAAATATATATGGTCGAAAATTTCTTACCTTAAGAGTCGGGTGTAGAGGTGAAAACTGTTTATAAAGGGGGCTAAATTTTGAACTAAAGTAATCTCTATACAATATTAAAAGTTCCCTTGTTCAAGTCTTCAACACTTCAATGATTCGAGTATTCATCCCCATCTCTATTTGGAATTTCATACATCTATACACAAGTCCTTGTTATGAAAACTGCGCCGAAGGATTGTTCTCCTCGTCCCAATCACATGTAGAATGGGATAGGCTCAGTCCAAAGACCGATTGGTTGCAAAGCAAGGGAAGGACACAGACACCAACTCAAATCTCCCACTCTCCTTGTCTAAGCTGGAATTTACAGTAATTTCAAATCTCAGGGGACTATTCTTGTCTTGTTGCAGCAACATTCTCAAAAAAATCAACCAGATGAGATAAAAATTTACACTTTTCAGAGGGTGATTTGTTTTATTCCTTTCCCGACTTATTTCATAATCTGGTGGATAAGACGGCCTTTCTCCTTTCCTGCTAGAAGAATTGGCAACCGATGCATTGGAATGATTCACATTGGCAACAGCTTTTGAACTGGAATCATGATTAAGCTTATGCTCTCTGTAACACGAGTAAACTTTTTCAGCTTTGATGTTACCAAACAAAACTTCTGCAGCATGGTTCTTAACAAGAAGTGGAATACATTCTGATTCATCCCACACGTATAGCTGCAACACATGGATAATAATATTTCTGGTTCAGAATCATGTGGCTAATATCAAAGGTAGGAATGGAATCTATTTCATGAAGAAAGTGCAAGAATAGTACATACCATAAAAGGCCTGTATATAGTGCTTACTGCATGAAGGCGGTTTGAGCTTTTTGGGCAGTAAAGTGGAACAGAATTCTGATCAACCACTGGCCTGAAGGTAATGAAGGGAACAACAATTCAGAACAACTACCGTCACGAATGAAATAATACGAAACGTTGCAATCTTTCGTACCCAATTTCCAGACCCAAAGGGGAACCACATAACTGGCAACCAGTGCAAAAAATATCTTCCGCCAAGCTGAAATTTTCATCATTGTAGAGTCTCCTACTAATAAACATCTTTTCTTTCCAAGCTTCATCAAGCTTCATCCCGGGGAATAAAAAAAATATTTCACCAATTGATGCATTAAGAATTGCCTCACAGGATTCAGTTAGACATAATACTTCAGATAGCAAGCAACAATCTTTGGATATCCTCTTTTCAGGCAATTTCCAGTTTCGGAAGAAACGCTTATTTTCCTGACCAGGTTTACCACATATGAATCAAAAGATCGAGGACCCTGGTCTAATATGATTTATTGGAGAATGAGACAACTATATCAGTGAGTTAAGATTAAATTACTTGGTCGCGACGCCAAGTCATGTTATGTAAAGTAGAACCAGCACTCTGCGCCCATTGTACTACCTTCTTGAGCTTTTCTTTCGCAACTAAACCAACTCGACAATTGGTCATTATATCATTAATACCTACAAACACAAAGATTGCATCTTTACAATTCACTCCCGAACATATGAATATATGCAGGCAATGATTCATCTATCAGAGCAATTTCTTTGAAATTAAGACAAAAAACAAGAGGCAAAAAAAATACCTTGAGAGATGAGTGTTTCGTAAGGATGAATTATACATACTAGGGAAGAACAATGAACAGTTGTTGCCTCAATTACATCTCCGAATTTCCTTAGTTTCACATCTATATCCATCCACAAAAATGAATGAATGTATGTCCAAGAAATCATCAATCAAGAGTTTTTTTTTTTAATGACATTATAAGAATTGAAAATTTTAAAAATGACATTTCTCATTCACCAAAATCAGATAGGTATTGGTATAATCTCAAACCGAGATCGGTGGAATCTCAGTCTAACAAATGTCATTTTTAAAATATTTCAAAACATTTGCTATTTTTGGCATTACCCATAAAAAAGTGTTGTCTACGGGAATTTCCCACCAATTAATTTTAATCAATCATAAAACATAAACTTTAATTGGAAATTACTTTGCAATAATACAACATCGCCGGGAAATGCTGCTGCTGCCATTTTCTTCTGCCATAACGAAACCGTGAAAAACGATTTCGTATCGTCAGCTACCTTGATATCTGTCCTTATTACTTCTCCGCCTTTGGAAAATTTGTACTGAAAATATCAAACATAGAAATCAGATTTGATATCAGAAAGATTGGATTGGGAAACGTTTTATAGTGTGAAAGAAAAAGGGAGAAACCTGAACGGGAGTGGATCGGTGAATGAAGACAAGGAGCTGAACGAGATCTCCGATGTGAAGAGAGGCTTCGGAGAGATTAATGAGAGGTCCGTACCATCCGATTACTGACATCTCCTCCCCCGCCGGCGGTTACCGCATCAGTCACTCGTTTTCTGAGTGGGAAGGAAGTGTTATTTTTCTCTGAATTAGCCAGCTTAAAAATAGTGTTATTTTCAGTAATAGATGATTTAATATCGTTTATTTCAGAAAAATATAATCTATATATATATATATCTATTAAAAGTACTTGAAACAGTTAAAATTACATTGTGAAAAAGACGTACCGGTTTAATTTTTCTTAATTTGAGCAAGATTTAAAGAAAGTTATAATATCCCTTAAATTTGTAAAATTAGATAAAAACTTAAATCTAAAAAAATGTAATTATAACAACAACAACAACAAAAAATCAAACTTCTAAATACTTGTTTCTTCTAGAAAATATCGAATTTCTTTTTTCTTCGATAATCCTCCAACTGCCATTAATATTTCTTCAAACTCTGATTTTTTTTAAAGAAAGTTGTCGCTAGTTTAAAATATTAAACTGTGTATGATTGATAAAGCAAAAAAGAAACAAAAAGTAATAAGTATTCATTTTCTTATTAACAAAACTATGCAAGGTTAAATTGAAAATAAAACATTAATTTTTTTTTAAACACCAAAGCATACATAGTTTAACACATTTATATTTGATAAATAGTGTATAATTAAAAAACCAACCTGTAGCAGTAGCCATAAATGGTTGTTTTGGCGAATATTACAAAAAATATACATAGTTTAACATGTTTATATTTAATAAACAGTATATTATTGATAAACCAACCTGTAGCAGCAGCCATTAACATCTGTAGCAGCAACCATATATAAACATATTTATATTTAATAAACAGTGTATTATAGATAAACCAACTTGTAGCAACAGCCCATAAATCAATAGCAGCAGCCATGAACAACACGAAGATTTATGTCAATGTCCGCCTTCGTAAGAATCTTCTATGGATTCAACACGCTGACGCGGTCACCGGACTTGCCGTGCACGACGGTTTGATCCACTCCGTTTCCTGGGATAAAACCTTCAAGATTTAGAGAGAATCATATCACTGATGTGTTGAATCGATAAACTGTCACGAAGACGCTATTAACGTCGTCGTCATCGTCTCCTGTGGAGGGAAGAGAAAAATGATAATATATAAGAATTCTGAAGGAAAAAAATGTTCATTATAAAAAACAATGTAAAAAGAAAACAAAAACAAAAAAAAGTAATAAAAACTTTTGAAAACATAACAAATAGGATAGAATATGAATTGATTGCTTCATATCCTTCGGATTAAGCAAACTAAAATCAAATGAAAAAAAAAGGAATAAAACGTGATAACAAAAAAAAAATGAAAGTGGGTGAGCTGAAGGGTATAATCGTAAAAAATTAATCAGAAACAACCAGAATCACAATCATAAATGGTTTGTTTTTTGGGTAAATCTTATACAAATGATAATCTGTCATTAATTTTGAAATTAAGGGGATTAAAGTGATTATATTTGTAATTAATTCAAAATATTAAGTATTTTTCAAGCATCTAATATAATTAATCTAATAAAATCGTGAAAATTAATAAAAATAAAAATTATATATAAAATAATCTTTTTTTTAAAATGGAAAATTGTTTTCAAACATTATTCTTAATTCTTAACTATTCTTTTAACCATTCAAATTATTAAAAATACCCTCATTTTACTAAGAATTTCAAAATTACCTAAAAATTACAACTAATAATTGTGATTAATAAGTAAGATTTCACATGAATTATTATTTAAGAAAAAAAATTATGATTTTTTTATTTGGGCATTTTTCAAAACCATTTCGTAACTGAAGGATAAATGTGATAATCTATTTATAATTGAAAAGTAGATGTGATAATCTTCTAAATATTTTCCTACGTGGGTTGGCTTCAAATTGATGTCGTGTTGGGTTCCATACATCTTGAAAGTTTATCATAAATACTCTTTAATTAAGTGTGGTTTTCAAAACTACCCTAATAAAATAATTAGTTTCTTTTCTACCCTTAATTGGTAGTTTTCACATAGTTAGTTGTAGTATTTCACCAATCAATTATAGCCACTTGTTAATTTTAGGGTAGTTTTGAGAAGTCTAATGATATTAGGGTAGTTTTGATAACTTAAATTATAAAAGAGGTAGTTATGAAAATTTCCCCATATATCTTCGGCCTAAGCAGTTTCTTAATTGGGCTCATCTTTCTAAAGGCTCAGATCACGGACCACGGGCCTAAAGGACCTTGCTGACAGCCCTCTCTTTATTTTGCGCGCATATATATATATATATATATACTCTTTTAAAATTCAATTATTTTTTTATCGAATTATTCAATACATCCCAATAATTATTATTAAAAATAATAATGAGATTCATTGTTCAAAACTGATCCAAACTGCACCAATGGCAATGACATCCCTAGCGGTCTATTTCTTGATTTTTAATAAATAATTTTATACCAAATAAGTTTAGTCAATGTATGCTTTTCACTTTATAATTTCCTTTAATTTTTTTGAAAACTTCCATTCATTTAATATAATTTTTTTCTAAATTTATTGTCCTACACAAGGTATTGGTTTTCTTATTTGAAAAAAAATTCCAAAGTATTGGTTTGAAATATGTTTTTAAATTTTCCAAAACAATGAATGAGAGTGCACAAAACACTTGTTTATAATTACGAGGGAGTGATTCCCTTTCTCATAATCCTCTCTTCATTAATTATAAGAAGAAACAATGAATAAGATTAATGGAAAATAATGTTTAATTTTTTAAATTAAAAATGATATAAGAAAATGGATAGTTAGTTGCAAGTATTTAAAAAAATAAAAATAAAATATGGATTGATGTGCAAATAGGTGTCAGCAATGGTTGTAACGTAAATGTTATTTTATGTTTGAGATATTGACTTTCAGAAAGTCGATGACGACGTGAGGTGAGTGCTGATTCTGACAGGGAATATGTGTTTGGACTTTTGGAGTTCTTCCCTTTCCCAGCTCCAGGCCGAGTAACGGCGGCGCATAGAATTTTACTCTTCGTTTCATTTAGAATTGGGATTTATACTGATAATGAATTTATTCGGTTTTTTTTTCTTTTGTTAGGGATTAATTAATTATTAGTTATGTGGGTTAATATTATAGGGGGGTGTTTCTTAATTTTAAAGATCATTTTATGATATTCTTTTTAATGTTATATCGGAATACTGGTGTGAAGATTCAAATATACAGTTAAATAGGAACAATGTTTAAATCGACGTAAACTTAACGATATATTTTATGTAATTATATATAAATCATAAAAAAAACTATTATGAAGAGGAAAGAATATTCATGGGAACTTGACCCCCATAAATTATTGGTTAGGAATCTTTATTCTCATCTCCACTTTCTAAAATGGAGATTTTATTAAGGATCAGGAAATTTCATCCTCATCCCATTGACACTCAAAACTTCATATAGGTTTAAGTGAATGCTAACTAAAGGAACTATTTATCAACGGTTCATTAGAAAGAGATCTTCCTCACTTTTACCATATGAAAGAATAAAGTAGTTTCTAATTAATGAAGAAGTGTTTTCTCGAATAAGGTTACGTATAGACTGAGTCATATTTATCTTAACGTGTAATGAGATACTATAAAGAAAAAAAACCTAAATAAGTAACTCGGTTAGACTAGGATCGATATGATCACGACTCAAACAGATCGTATTATAACAAGGAAAATACTTGCCTCCATACTAGTTTGAAGGAGCTCCTTCATACTATCATATTTGTTTTGTTTCTTATAACAATCATGACTCAACCCGACTGGGTTTGTGAAATTTTAAACTTATTATTATTTTTTGCACATATTGTCAAATATCAATACAAGTCAAATTTAAAAAACAAACAAACGGTTTTCATGTGTAAAAACTACAAGCGGAAACTCTGAAAATTGTGTAATAGCAAGAACCATGGGCAGGCGTGAACTTGACTGTTTTGGTTCCAAATCCAACCCGTCTCCTTCCCCTAACAACCAGACCACATTCTACCCATCTTCACTCTTCCTTTGCTAACCATAAATTTTCCCTTTCTTTGTAACTCTTTCAACTCACTCAGAATCTGCAAAATATCAGGAAAAGTAGTTTTTTTTTGGGGATTTTGGGATTGACTTAGCACGATCATCCTGACCCAGCTGGTAAACGTGCACCGAGTCTTTGTTTATCTGACTTTAACGGAATTTAATAAAAAAAAAATTGGCATTTGTCGGAATTGTTTCTTCATTAATGTTGTTTGGAGTTTTTGGTAATATGGGATTGTTACTCCGTTTAGTGTTTGATGAAATTCCTGGCTCAAGTTTTAAACTGTCTTTAAAAAAAAAAAAAAAAAAAGATGAAAATGGTCTTTTTTTTTGTCGCTTGTCTTTGGACATCCAGTCTTTTAAGCTTTTTTAAACCTTAAAGAAGTGAAAACCTGTCAGTTTTAGCTGAATTATTTAAATTTTTTGTCTGCAATATTTTAAAGTTTGTTTCGTGAAGGCTTTATCTAAATGATTGCCCCTCTTATCTGCCTATTGGGAGAGGGAGAGAGACAGAGACAAGATTTATAAGTCAACTTAGCCCAAAAAAAAAAGACATTTGAAATGGAAACATACAAAGCTATCTAATTTCATTTATTTCTCTGAAAAGCCTCTTGTATTGCTCTTTTCTTAATTTCCTTGATGGGATCCCTTTCAGTTTCATTCATTCCTGCAATATTATTATTCTTCTTGTTGCCTTTTGTCTCTTGTATATCTTTCACTGAATTCATATACCCGAATTTGTTGGCTTCCAACATCCATTTTGCTGAGAATGATGGTGCCTTCTTGTTTTCTCGTAATAGTACTTACAAGGCCTCTATATTCAGCCCTTTAGCTCAGATATCTAAGTATTACTTGTGTGTGATTCATGTGGCATCGAACACGATCATTTGGTCTGCTAATCGTAATGCTCCTATATCGAGTTCTGGCAATGTTAATATTAGCATCAAGGGGATTTCAATTATTGATCAGGATGAAAATATCAGATGGTCAACCCCATCGTTGCAATCAGCGGTATATGCGTTGAGGCTGACCGAAACGGGCAATCTTGTCTTACTTGATCGATCGAATGGATCTCTTTGGGAGAGTTTCCGTTATCCAACTGACACGGTTGTAATTGGACAATCTTTGCCTGTTGGTACTTTGCTTCTCAGCTCCATGTCGAATTCTAACTTGTCTAGCAGTAATTACAGTTTTTCAGTTGCTACATCTGATGCTTTACTACAATGGTATGGACAAACTTATTGGAAGTTATCTATGGATCTAAAGGCTGTTAAGAATTCTAATTATGTTGTGGAAAATATGGTTTTAAATGCAACTGGCCTTTACTTGTTAGCTCATAATGGTTCCATTGTTGTAATTCAACTCGTCTTATCTCATTCTGACTTCCGAATTGCCAAATTAGAGTCAACTGGCCAATTTGTAGTCAAGAGCTTTTCTAATGCTGGTTGGACACAAGAGTTTGTCGGGCCAGTTGAGAATTGTCGAATTCCGTACTTCTGTGGTCAAGTTGGACTATGCAATGAGAACAGTGCCTCTAATACCCCTAGTTGTTCCTGTCCATCAAATTTTCACTCAAATCCACCAAGCTTGAATGGCTGCAAACCCAGTGATAATTCTGTTTCATTGGTTTATCCTTGTAACTCTTCTGATGGAAGTGATCAGTTCAAATCACCCGTTTTCTCATATCTGAGTTTGGGATATGGTATAAGTTATTTTGCAATTGTTTTCTCCGAGCCTGTTAGATATGGAGTGAACATCTCATCCTGTCAAACTCTCTGTTCAAGGGAGTGTTCATGTCTGGGAATATTTTTTGGAAATACATCTGGATCTTGCTACATGATCAAAAACCGGTTAGGGTCCATTAGGCAGAGTAGTGCATTTGAAAATGATCTGCTGGGCTACATTAAAGTTCGCATCGGATTAACTCCACCAGGCTTTGTTGGTGAAGATGGTCATGGTAAAGAGAAACAGAAGTTTCCTGTATCTGCTCTTATTCTCTTGCCTTTTTCCGGATTTCTCGTTCTCCTATTACTAACTCTATATTTCATTTGGTGGAGAAGACGATTAATCTCAAAAACGATACATGTTAAATTAGGCGGTGCCGACCTACATTCTTCAGTAGAATTGGATGAATTCTTCATTCCAGGATTGCCTAGAAGGTTTACTTTTGAAGAGCTTTATATCGCGACTGATAAATTTAAAACTCAGATAGGATCTGGGGGGTTTGGTGCAGTTTTCAAGGGTATATTGCCTGACAAAACTGTTGTGGCAGTAAAGAAGATAACAAATTTAGGTGTTGAAGGGAAAAAAGAATTCTGCACCGAGATTGCAGTCATTGGAAACATACACCATACCAATTTGGTCAAGCTGAAAGGATTTTGTGCCCAAGGGAGAGAGCGTCTTCTGGTTTACGAGTATATGAATCGTAGCTCACTAGACCGCACACTTTTTGGCAATGGACCGGTCCTTGAATGGCATGAGAGATTTAGTATAGCAATTGGAACTGCACGTGGGCTTTCATACTTGCATGGAGGTTGTGAGCATAAAATCATCCATTGTGATGTCAAACCAGAGAATATTCTATTACATGAATCATCTCAGGCAAAAATCTCTGATTTTGGTCTTTCAAAGCTTTTAGCACCTGAACAGTCGGGTCTTTTTACAACAATGAGAGGCACTCGTGGTTACCTTGCGCCTGAATGGCTCACAAACGCTGCGATTTCAGAAAAAACCGATGTCTATAGTTACGGCATGGTGCTATTGGAAATTGTAAGTGGGCGAAAAAATTGCACAACGCGATCCTATAGCCATAGCTTGGATGACAGTAACAGTTCAGATTGCCAATCATCATCTTCAGCAGGTTTAGGATTGGTTTATTTTCCTCTCTTTGCACTGGAAATGCACGAGCAAGAACGATATTTGGAGCTTGCTGATCCACGGCTAGTGGGGCGAGTGACATATGAAGAGGTGAAGAAATTAGTTTGCATTGCTTTGTGTTGTGTTCAAGAGGATCCTTCACTAAGGCCAAGTATGGATACAGTTGTTAGCATGTTGGAAGGTGGGATTTCTTTAAATCAGCCTAGAAAGGAGTCATTGAATTTCTTGCGATTTTACGGGCGTAGGTTCACTGAGGCTTCGACGATAGAAGAGGAAAGGAACCAAAGTGAGTTATTAATATATCAACAAACAAAGGCTCCTCCTAGTTGCACAAGTGGCTCAAACAACTTCTTTTCGTTCGTCTCTTCTCAGGAAATCTCAGGCCCGAGATAGCTTGCCTGATCGTGATCCTTTTGCTTTCCATAAATGACCATGGGAGATACATATTATAGAATTTCCATCGGTTATAAGATAACAAACATGTAGAATTTCACATCTTGTAAAAATGTCCAGGGTGCAAGTAATTGTTAGCAAGGTATTCTCCTTGTTAACTGTCCAAGAGGAAAAACAAACTCCTGTCAAATTTACATTAAAATTTTGAATTGGCTTTGGAGATTTGACCTTATAATGCATCAAGAAGAAGACTGTCTTTGGGATTTTTTTTTTAATGTTTTTTCTGCTTGATAGGAGGGCTTTCTGTATATATAGGTGTGTTAAAATGAGCCTGTAACAAAAGTTTTTTCTGCTTTCTATATAGATTTGATATGCAATGAGAGAAGAATGCGACAAAGATTATACACATTTCTTGACTGAATTCTCCCATGATCTGATGATAGGCATGACTTATTGAATTGCTGAAGATTTGATTACCAAAAATTATTGTTGTATGATTTTTGTAGCACTAAGTTATGGGTTATCATAAATTTATTCTTTTCTTGGTATGTCGGTATCGTAGCTCAATTAGTAAGACATCAATACTAACTTGCACGTCATGCAGAACTCCTTAGAAACGTGCTCATTTGCTCTATGGTTCAATGGAAGGGGAAAAAAATTATTATCCAAATTTATTTAGATTTTTAAGTTATTTGTAATAAATGAAAAACAAGAAGTAAGGTGAGTATGTTAACATAATCCTGTTTCTGAAAAAATATTTTGTTTGCTAATGATTTTGTATTTAATTTTATATTGTTAAAAATTAAATTTCTTCACTGAGGTTTATTTTATCTTACTCCCCCATTTCTTAAAAATCTCATTCGAAATCTTGATCAAATTTTAAAAATAAAAAAGGGGTTTTGAAAACAGTGTTTTGCTTTTAAAGTTTGGATATTTTTTTAAGAGTAAAATATATAAATAGCCACTTTTTGAATCTCCTTTTCCCCAATAACCATGACATTTAATTCTTTTTTTTTTAGCCACATTTAAAGGTAAAATGTCTAAAATACCCCCAAGGTCAAATCAATCTTTCTCTCACCTCTCTCTCCTCCCTCTTTTGCCGTGACTTTCCCTCCCCTTTCCTTTTTTTTTTTTTAATATCAACATCACTCTTGTATTTTAAAAAAATTTCCCTCCTATTTTTTCCCCCCATTTTTCTTCTATATATTAGATTTCTTCTCTCCCTCTCTCAATTTTTTCATTTTCTCTCTCATTTTTTCTTCAATCTCTCCCTCATTCCTTTTTCCTCTCATTTTTTTCATTTCTTCTTCCCTCTCTCATTTATTTCTTTATCAAATCTCTATTATTTTTTTTCAAACTTTTATTGATTCTTTCATTCTTTCATTCTTTCTCTTTCTTTTTTACAAATCCACCATTTTTACAAATGTTCATCTCACAACTTTTACACATTTTTAATTCCCTATCTCTTCATAATTTCTTCTCATTTTCGTTTCTTTTTTAATAAATATTTTTCACTGATTTTGTTATGAATCTCGAAGATCTAAACTAAAAGTACCATGGATTTGACAAAAGGTATTTTTTTCTTAATATTTTGTTTTCTGCTATACATGTAATGCATGCAATATAGTTTTTTTTTTTTGCAATATACGTAATATACATATTTGGTCTCTCGTCTGTTTCTGTTTTGCGTAATGTAATGTCTGTACTATACGTACTATACATAATATACATTTTTTGTGGTCTGTTTACATATATATTTTGTGGTCTCTTGTTCTGTTATTGTTTTGCTATACAATATGTAATATACGCAATATACTTTTTTCTGGTCTGTTTAAACATGTATCTGTTGTAATATACGCGCTATACATAACTATGTGTTTTTCTTGATATACAGTTTGTAATACACGCAATATACGAAATATACATACTATACACAACTATGCTTCTTTCTTGATGTACAGTCTATATCACACGTAATATATGATATATACGTACTATACACACACATGAGTTCTTCTTGATGTACATAACTGTACTACATGTAATATACGATATATACGTACTATACACACCTATGAGTTTTTCTTGATGTACACCCACTTTCTTTTATGTTCGTTTTGTAATATACTTTTTTTCTGGTCTGTTTAAGTATATATTTTTTGTAATATACGTGCTAGACATAACTATGTGTTTTTAATGCACACCCACTTTCTTTTATGTTCGTTCTATAATATACGTAATATAATATATATTTATTTTTGTTTTGTTTGCATATTAAGTATCTTTTTTGTACATTTAGTATTATTGAATTAACACTTTTTTTGTTTTTCATTTGCAGGTTATATTGTTAGGAATGGTGTCCTAGAACTTGTAATTATTTAATAATAATAATTTATTAAGAATAAATTAAATAAATAAACATAAGTTCTTTATATTATCTAGATTGATTCAATTAAAGATATTAGGTATATATGGAAATATATTAATATCAAACATTCAAATAGTAAACCCTAAGTTACTCTTATGAAATCACGACTTAGTATGTGAGTCATACGAGAGGATTAAAGTCGAGATGAGTAACTTAAACGTGTCTACGATGAAACGGATAACGTTTGGGAACCTTATCCTGGTAACACGTTGATAGCTTCGCATTTTGTTTATAGACAAATGATCTAATCCTCGATCATTCATGTGGGAGACATGAAATGGAAGTATCATATGCAATGTTGATTGTATAAGACAAGACCACGATGTTCGATCAAATTTCTCATTAGTACCGGTTTTACGAGAAATGATCGAATATCAAACTAAGTTTATCAACCGTGATAGATCTCAATCTTGAGTGAAATGCGGACTCCTATTTGTGGAGTTATGTTCTTTGATTCACATGGTTGAGAAGCGTCTGTAAGAACGCTCAATACACTTCCTTTTTGGGAACATGACTAGATAAGTAGTGGGGAACTCATTTTCACAAGATGGAATTCATAACTTTCCTATAAATTAACGGTATCGGTGCGATACCTAAATATTTTAGGAACTTTAGGAAACTCCTTGATGTCCTGATTCGAGACATGAACAAGTGGCGCCACGACTTCTATTGATCACGAAGTATATTATCTCTAGTTCGACTAAAGATAATGTTCATTGGAGAATCGGCGGGAACACAAGGATAAAGCGGTAATTACAGGGGCAAAACGGTAAATTTATCCGCTTGTAATTATGAGGGTTCCACGTGAAGGATATATCACATATATAAATAAAAGATAAACTAAATGGACATAACTCATCTCGTAGTGAGGGAGTTCAACTATGAATCTATAGTGGAATTATTCATAGTTAAATAATAAGTAATTAACTCGATTATGAGTTAATCACTTAATTGACTAATTATTAAGCCCATGATCTATAGGTCCATCGGGTCCCTATGCTAGCCCAAATATCGTTGTAGCAAAACTAAGTTATTAATTTAACTTAGGAAGAACAAATAATTTAAGTAATTGTATTTACTTAAAAGTAGGAAATATTAATTATTTGAATAATGAGATTATTTCAATGAAAATTAATATTATTAATATTGATACAATATTAATTGTTTAAATAAATAGTTTATTTAAATGAAATTAATATAACATATCAATTATAATATTTACGGTAAAATTAATTGTTTAAATAAATAAATTATTTAAACGGGAATTAATGTTAATATTATTAATTATTTAAATAATGAGTTATTTAAATGGAAATTAATAATTAATATTATCAATTAAATAATGAGTTTATTCAATTTGATAATAAATATTAGAGAGAATTAAATACAATTTGGTTTAAGAAACAAATTGATTTTGGCCCAAATTAATTAATTAATTGAATGGTAATTAATTGATTAATTCTTGGTTAAATGTTTTTAAATTAGAAATTATTATTTGAATTTTTTCTAAATTTAAATTCATAAGGAAATAAATTATAAATAATATATATCTTTGGTAATGGAACCTTCCTGGACTACATGCGTGCGTGGGTTGCTTTGCTTATATATATATATATATTATAATTTTTAAATATATAATTATTATATAAAGAAAATTAAATAAATAAGTAAAATAAAATAAAATAAAACAAATGTATATATTTGCTTCAGCGTGGATAGTGGCGTCCATCAAAGTGATTTTTATATATATATTTATTTATTTTATATATTTTATTATTTATCTTTTCTATATTTAATAATTAAGAGATAAGCATATCTATAGAGATTAGATATCATATTTTCCTATAAATATGACCATTGGGATTCATATTTGAAACACTTCTCACTTTAATTAGAAAAGTGAAAATTCTCTCTCAAGTTTTTGCCCAATTGCCGATTTTCCTTAGGAAAAAATTTAGAAGAAATTTTTCTTCTTTTGTTCTTCCGGTTCGATTCCCACAAGTCGGTTTTGCTTTCGATCGAGATATAGCATAGAAGATCCGGTGTTGCTGAGGATTGATGCTGTAAAGAAACCTCCAACCGATTCTCCATTTATTACTCAATGTAAGTAAAAGGGTTTTAATTTTCGAAATTAAGCATGAATCTACATGTTTTATCACAAATTGCATGATGTTAATAGATCCGTTATTAAATGTTAATAAGTTTACTAAATAAATTTCCGCTAATTTAGTAAATCATCCCTTCATATATGACATGTATATTACATATAGCACGTACAAATGAAACACTACGGACGCTATACGAACACTATGGACGTTATACGAACTATACCAAAATAATATACAAAAATGAATCTATAAAATTGAATTAAAAATCGAAAATGTAATATGAAATCAAAATGCAAAAATAATAAAAATATAAAACAAATACTAAATACATGAAACAATATGGACGCTATACGAACTATACCAAAATCTGGAAAAGAAATAATGTATTGGGAAAGAAAAATGTCGAATCGCAAGTCGTATCATTATATACTTGCCATACGAAAATGGCAAAATAGGTATATTGAAAAATCAAATAGTAAAAGTGGCTAGTATGGATATTTTTAAAAAAATGTGGCTATTTTAATATTTTTGATGCCAAAAGTGGCTATTATGATTTTTCCCCTTTTTTTTAAAAGCATTCTAAAAGTGGGATTACAACAAACTACTTGACCAGATAAAGACGTTCTTGAGTTTTTATCAACTACTGATCTTTTACCACTGTGTGTCGCACACCTAATATCATTTCTAATATAGAAATATTTAATGGTTTAACATTTTTTTTTAATTTTTCTATGTTTTATAAATCTTTTTTGAAATGATTTTTGTTTTATTAATTTTTCAATTATTAAACTTATTATTATGTTCTATTTAAGATTAAAATTATCGTATATTTTACTAATTCAATGAATTATATGTAGTTGGTTTTATTTTTATTTAAGACACTTCTTTATATTTAAAACTTATACTACCAATTAAAATATAAACCGTTTATTCTAAATCAATATATATATTTTTAGCTAATTTTTTCATTTCTAGATATTTCTAATTTCCAATAAAATTTAATAAATTATATTAGTTTTTTCTATTTGATTTTAAAATTTTAAAATAATTCTTATTAAAAAAATTTAAATTTTATTTAAATATTATAAAATACTATAGCTTTACTAATTCAAATAAATTATATTTTGTTGTACATTTTTTCATCTTAACTATTTTTTTAAAAAACAATTTAATTTTTTTTAGTTGTTTTAAAATTAAATCATCATCACCTTTATTAAAACATTTAATATTTGAATACTTAAATATAATTTATTTTCCATAAATGAGTGATAAATTTAAACAATGAATAATTATTCATTTTAATATCACATTCACTTTCATATGTTGACTTGATTTTTCAACTATTTTGTAATTTGATGTTATGAAAGCAATAAAAAACCAAGGAATCAAATTTAAAAAAAATTGACTATTTCTTGTTCATTGAAGAGAAATATTTTACTAAAAATGTAAATGGTAATTTAATAGAAAATGGAGTATAAATACCAATGACATCTTTAGTAATTTGGAGATTTTAAAAGGATATATATAATGACATAGTTTTAAGATTTTAAAAAGGGTATGATAGTCCAAAAATATTTCTCAAACATCTCTTCTTTTATATATTAAGGATGGGTATAAAAGGGGAATCACTTTCATACCAAATGAGTTATTTATGAACTAACAAGATTCAATTTTTGTAGGTTTAATGGGTTGGATTGTTTTATAAACGGAAATTTCATTGAATGACAGATTTTTATGTAATATTTGTAAAAATATCAACTCAAAAAAATATTTGTAAATATAGTAATTTTTATCATGTTTATCAGTGATAAACTTAGTGTAAAAATATGTAATTCAATGTTTATTACTGATAAACTCAATCAAAATTTGCTAGATTTGCAAATGCCTCATTTATAAATAGGGTAAAATGCAAATAAGACCCCTGTGGTCTTTACAACATGCATGAGCACCCCCTGTACTTTGAAAATGGCGAATCGCACCTATGTGGTTCCAATTTTTTTCATTCAGACCCCTCCCCTTCAATGTCAATAATTTTCTTTTAGCCATAACTTCTTCGTTTGAACTCCGATTTGGATGATTCAAAATGTTTTGGAATCTTCATTTCCGGCTTTACATAATCGTCATTTCGAAACTTTGAAATCATCAATAACCAAAAGAGTTAACGATGTCAATCATACCTAGTGTTTTGATGTCAATAAAATCTTTTATTTATTAATGATTTCAAAGTTTCGAAGTAACATTTATGTAGAGCCTAAAATGAGGATTCCAAAACATCTTGAATCGTCCAAATCGGAGTTCAAACGAAGAAGTTGTGGCTAAAATAAAATTATTGACATTGACGAGGAGGGGTCTAATTGAAAAAAATTGAAACCACAGGGTGCGATTTGTCATTTTCAAAGTACAGAGGGTGTTTATGCATTTTGAAAAGACCATAGGGGTCTTATTTGCATTTTACCCTTATAAATATGAAACATTCACAATCTGATTAAAAAAATTAAGTTAGATAGACTCAATTTTTCTACTTTACTCTTTTAAATCCATACTTACAAATTTTAATCTAGATCATAAATTAAACTGGTCTAAATTGATACAAATTTCATAATTTTAAAATTAAATTGAAACCGACCTTCAACCCTATGTACTAAATTTCCAACTCTGCCATGGTGCTAAATTGATAAAATTTTATCTTATCTGCAATATTACTCTTAGCTTGAGCTCTATTATTTTTAATATATATATATATATATATATATATACTTTAAGTCTCACTTTTGGTGTGAAGACAGAAAAAAACAATAACAAAGAGGGACCAATGAGAATGATCAAATTACAAATCTAACAAACAAAAGGATGAAAAAGCAATTAATAGAAGCTTAAGGAACCTTCCAACCACTACTTCATTTTGATCGTTCTCACCCATTTTGCATGATTCAATCCCCTTCCCAAAATTTATTTTTCTTCCAAACCAACGGCCAATATCCATCCACGTCACAACTCACCAAACAAAACCTCACCGTTCACTTCACCAAACCCATTAAAAGCAACCTCTTATATATACAACAAATTTACGTAAACTCTTTCATCAAAATTCATTCAAAAATGGGTTTTGAAAGAGTTTAAATCATAGCTTCAAAACTACTATAGAAGATAATACTGATATCTTACTAGTTAAGTTATGTTATACCGAGACGAGATATCATGAAAATGTTAAACCTACGATGATAACTATTTTTTTTATTTATCAAAATACTTTGTTTGATAAGGATGTTCCTTGAGTCTTTGTCAATGACCGGACAAAGGGGAATCACTTTTGTAGGAAAGGTGTTATTTTTCAACTAACAAATTTCATTTTATTAAATGCAACTCGTGTGTTTCATTTTTATGGTTCAACAGGTTGGATTGTTTTATAAACATAAATATGAAAAATTCATAATCTGACCCAAAAAATTAAATTATATTCAGATCAATTTTAAAAAATAATCGTCAATCAAATATCAACTTATCTCGGTCCATTTTATTTTCTTGAATCTATATTCATAAAATTGAATCTAAATCGTGAACCAAACCGGCTTAAATTGACACAAACTTCAAAATTTAACGAAAAAAATTATTTATAATTTGTACTTTCATTGAATAAAAACCAACTTTGCTATGGTGCCAAGTTGATTAAAATTTGTCTTCTATGCAATATCACTCTTAGCTTGAGCACTATTATTTAAAAAAAAAAAACCAATTTTCTATGTTTATCACAAGTTTGTCCATAAGGACAGGTTGTTAGGGCCGGTCTTAAAATAACGGGGACCCTGTGCGAAAATAAAAATTGAGACAATTTATCATATAAATTTTACAATAAAAAATCACAATAACATTGAGAAAAAAACTAATTAATATTTTATTGTATTAATTTGATTATTATAATGAAAACAAATTAGAGTTAAAATTTATTTTAAAAGTTATAAAAAAAGTGATTAAAAACAGATTTAAAATTGATTGATTTTTTTAATTGAAATAATCAAAAGAAAAAAAATAAAGGTATGATTGATAAATCTTTTTATTGAAATTAATAAAAAGAAAAAACATCTTTTTAATATAAATAAAGAAAGAAAATGAAGTCACTTTGCTTTAATGAGAAATGGAACCGCTATTCTTGTCCTCAAAAATATAAATCATGACTTTAAGTCTACCACAACACCACATTGATTATTTGATATAAATTTCACACTACTGTATAAATAATATATTTAAATACCGATTTTAAAATTTTGGACTCCCAATATTTGGGGACCCTGTGCGATCGTCCATCCCGCACACTTTTAGGACCAACTGTTTATAGTCATTTATATAATATGTTACGTATAATTTATATTTATGAAACCGGGTACTAAAATCTTGTCATTTTTATAAATCTTTCTATAAAAATACCTATATATATATATATATACACACACACTCTCTCAATCTCACTTTTGGGGTCTCAAAACAATAAAAAAGAGAAAGGTAAAATCTCAAATATAACTAATAGAATTATAAAAGGATAAAAAAAACAATTTATAGTAGTTTTTTTTTTTTTTTTTTTGAGATTACATCAAAGTGGGGGAGGGGGGACTCGAACCTTCGACCTCAAAGGGAAGGGAGTATATGCCAAACCAATTAAGCTATGCTTATGTTGGCAACAATTTATAGTAGTTAATGGAACCTTCCAACATTTACTTCATTTTCCTCGCGTTCACCTAGCTATTTTGCATGATTCATTCTACCTTCCCCAAATTTCACTCTCTTCCCAACCAACCGCCAATATCCATCCACGTCACAACTCACTCTTAACGAACAAATCCTCACCGTCCCTTAAACCAAACCCATCCAAAAGCAACTTCTTATATATACAACCAAATTTACACAAAACTCTTTCATCAAAATTCCATTGAGAAAAAAGAAGAAGAAAGAAATGGGCTTGGTAACAGTTCAAAACATTGCTTCAAAATCACTCTCCGAGTCAATCCCGGAGGAGTTCGTGAGATCGGAGACTGAACAGCCGGGAATCACCACCGTTCAAGGCGAGGTTCTGGAAGTTCCAACGATTGATTTCAGCGAACCAGATGAAGAGAAACTGAACGAGGCCTTACAAGAAGCCAGCCAGAAATGGGGAATGTTTCAAATCGTGAACCACGGAATTCCTGATGAAGTTATAAGAAAATTGCAGGAAGTGGGGAAAGGGTTTTTTGATCTGTCTCAAGAGGAGAAAGAAGTTTATGCGAAGGATCCTGATTCTAAATCTCTTGAAGGATATGGATCGAAGCTTCAGAAGGAAGTTGATGGGAAGAAAGCATGGGTTGATCATTTGTTTCATAAGATTTGGCCTCCTCCTTCTATCAATTATCAGTTTTGGCCTAAGAATCCCGCTGCTTACAGGTTTCTTTTTCAGTTTTTCAATATACCCATATACTATATAATTATGGTTTAAATTTGTTTTCTCATACTTTAATTTTAATACTTGCCATTTTGGTTTATTCTAAATTTCTAATTTTTGGAATACCACATTTTTATTCTAAATATTTAAAATAATATATTAATAATAAAATGAAGAAGCTAAAAGGGAGTAAAAATATCATATAATTCAATTACATTTTTATTAGAAAAAAACGAATGTTTTTTTAAGGTATTCAGATTCCTATGAATTTAAGAATCATGAGTTTCCAGACATCTTCAGATGCTTAAATATTGTAATGGTAAACGGTAATATGAGATTCATGTGAAACAAACGGCCTTTGGATTTTCTCCAATTGTTCGGGGAATGTGATTGATTTGAAAAATGGGCAGGGAGGCGAACGAGGAATATGTGAGTTGTTTGCACAAGGTGGTGGAGAAATTGCTAGGAAGCTTGTCAAAAGGATTGGGGCTGGAGGAGGATGAGCTGAAAAAGGCGGCTGGCGGAGATGAATTGGAGTATTTAATGAAAATTAACTATTATCCTCCGTGTCCTTGCCCTGATTTGGCTCTTGGCGTTGTTGCCCATACCGACATGTCGCTTATTACTATTCTTGTACCCAACGAAGTTCCCGGCCTCCAGGCTTGTCGAGACGGTCATTGGTATGATGTCAAGTATATTCCTAATGCTTTGGTCATCCATATCGGTGACCAAATGGAGGTACTTTTTTTTTTAATTAATAAATAATTGGGGTCCATCACAAAACATATATCACAGGGATAGGGAAAGTAAATATTATAGATAAAAAAAATGGAGTTTTTTTTATTCATTGCAGATATTAAGCAATGGGAAGTATACGAAGGTGCTTCATCGAACAACCGTGAACAAGGATAAGGTGAGGATGTCGTGGCCGGTGTTCTTGGAACCGCCGGTGGATTTAGAAATCGGGCCGCATCCGAAGGTGATCAGCGAAGAAAATCCAGCAAAGTATAAGACCAAAACGTACGGTGATTACGGCTACTGCAAACTCAACAAAATTCCTCAGTGATGGTTGGACTGATGAGTGGTTGCAAAACTACCACATTTGCATTAATAAATGCCTTTGTTTTTATTTCTCATTGTTATTTTTCAATTAATGCTCACGTCGATATTATATATGTGTTTCAAAACCATTAAAAAGTTCGAAAATTTTGAACATTTGAGTGTGATTTATAAATTTTACGTCTTATTATTAAGTTGAAGGAATCTCACAGCAATAATAGCTAGAGAGTTTGTATCATATATAATGTAATAATAATTCATAAGGCTCAACTAATTACAACAAACTCTTAACTAACTCTCTCATACAAATATTACTCTAACATCCCCTCTCAAACTAATGGTGGACAAACCCCAACCATTAGTTTGTTTCTTAAAAACAGAAATCTAGAGTTAGAAAGAGCTTTGGTTAAAATATCAGCATTTTGAGCCAAAGAGGGAACATGTCGTTCATCAATCAATCGACGAGCAACTTTCTCACGAACAAAATATAGATCTAACTCAATGTGCTTAGTATGAGCATGTTGCACTGGATTCGGCAAGCAGAACAGTACTTAAATTGTCACACCAAATGACAGGAGCTGAGGGCAAAGAAATTTGCAATTCACTAAGTAGATATTGCACCTAAGACACTTTTGTAGTTACATTAGCGAGGCTTCAATACTCAGCCTCAGTGCTCGAGCGAGAAACAACAGGCTGTTTCTTCGAGCTCCAGGAAATCAGATTACCTCCAAAATAGACACAAAATCCCGTGGTTGATCTTTTATCATCCGGGTCGGATGCCCAATCAACATCACAATAAGCTACAAGTTGAAAATTAGAAGCTGAATGCAAAAATAAACCATGAGAAATAGTTTCTGCCAAGTATCTCAGAATGCGCTTGACAACTTTCTAATGAGAAATTTTTGGAGATTGCATCAACTGGCAGACCTTATTAACTGAAAAAGAGAGTTCAGGTCTAGTGATAGTGACATACTGAAGTGCACCCACAATGCTTCTATAAAGCTGAACATCCGAAAAATCATTGCCATCAAATTTCGAAAGCTTGTCAGTACTAGCCATAGGAGTACTAATACCCTTTGCTTCCCTCATGTTTACTTTATTCAGCAAGTCAGAGATGTACTTGGACTGAGATAAACACATTCCTGTTTCATGAAATGTAGCTTGAATACCCAAAAAATAGTTTAAGGCACCAAGATCCTTTAAAGCAAATGCTTTGTTTAGAGTAGAAACTAGTGAAGCAAGAAAAGATGAATCACTTCCAGTAAGTAAAATATCATCAACATAAACTAATACAAAACCTAAACAACCTTTAGCAGAATGAATGAACAATGACTGATCAGACCTTGCAGACTTAAACCCAGCAGCAATTAAAACAGCACTAAGTTTATCAAACCATGCCCTTGGAGCCTGTTTAAGACCATACAAAGCTTTGTTCAACTTACAAACAAAAGTAGGATTGGTAGAATCAATGACACCAGCTGGCTGTGTCATAAAAACTTCCTCAGTAAGATTTCCATTTAAGAAAGCATTATTCACATCAAGATGTCTAATTGGCCATTTATAAGTCAAAGCAATAGTTAAGACAACTCTTATTGTAGTAGGCTTAACTACCGGACTGAAAGTTTCATTAAAATCAAAGCCTGCAAGCTGATGATAACCTTTAGCTACTAATCTAGCTTTATATTTGTTGATTGTGCCATCCGAATTCTCCTTCGCCCTAAATACCCACTTACAACCTATCATTTTCCTGTTAGAAGGACAAGGAACCAGAGACCATGTATTATTCCTTTCCAAAGCCAAAAACTCCTCATTCATAGCATCCTTCCATAGAGGACAAGCCAAGGCCTGTTTAACATTTGAGCGTTCTTTGGAAATTAAAAGAGCCATAGGTTTAAAACTACCAGCTTTAGCCCTTGTAGTCATAGAATGACAATTAGTATTTGAAACAGAAGCAGTCACTGCTGGAACATCTGAATTTGAAGTAGTAGTGTTTGAGATTACAGTAGTCTCAGTACAAGTAGCAGCTGGAACACTGAAATCAGAATTAGAAGTAACACCCAAGACAGGAGCAACAACAGAATTATGAATATCCTCTTCAGATCCAACATTTGGAATATTGGTAGTAGATGGAGATGAGGAAGAAAAAGACTTATGAAGTAAAGGGGGAATAGAAGAAGAAAAGGAAGAACAAGAAGTACTTGGAGAATCAGATGAAGGAAATAGAAATTTGTAAGGAAATGAGTACTCATTAAAAACATCTCTGGAGATAAAATTTTTACCATTAGAGTCTAAATGCTTATAGCCTTTATGAGAAGAGCTATACCCTAAGAAGACACGAGGATGAGATTTATAGTCAAACTTGTGTTTCTTATAGGGTTTAAGATTTGGAAAACAGGAACATCCAAACACCTTAAGACTTGTGTAATTTGGTTTAGTCTTGAATAACCATTCAAAAGGAGAAATATTATTTAGCACAGGAGTAGGCAACAAATTAATTATATAAACACTGGTGAGAACAACTTCATCCCAGAAAGACAATGGTAAAGAGGCAGTGGTTAGAAGAGTTAAAGCTGTTTCAGTTATATGCCTATGTTTTCTTTCAAGCAGACCATTTTGCTTATGAGTGTGAGGACAAGATTTTCTATGAATGATCCCATGATTTGTAAGAAAAGAAGTGAAGACTCTATATTCCCCACCCCAGTTAGACTGAATAGCCTTAATTTTTAGGCCAAATTGAAGTTCAACTAATGTTTTAAACTTTTGAAAGACAGAAAATGCTTCAGACTTTTGTTTGAGAGGATAGACCCAAGTGAACCTTGAAAAAGCATCTATAAAATGAATGTAAAACTAACAAGAAATTGTTGACGCCACAACAAGAAATTTCTGTGATAAAGTTTCACAAAGATTTTTGAGGAAAAACTAACAATCTTCGAGGATGAAGAATCAATAGCAATGGAATCAGACGAGGTAGACATTGTGAGAGAAAAATTGAAATCGTGAAGAAAAATTGAAACAAAAAAAAATCGCGAAGAAAAATTGAAAGATGGAAGAAATTGAACACCTACAGAGGACAAGTGTAGTGATAAAGGAGAAAATTGAACGATAGTGTGAGAATTTTCCATGAAAATGCAAGAAAATTGGTGAGAAAGTTGAAGAACTTTCTAGAATAGGGAAAACTTTCCTTTTTAGAGAAAAAGAGGTTTAGGACCAATTGCTCTTAATACCATATTAAGTTGAAGGAATCTCACAACAATAATAGCTAGAGAGTTTGTATTATATATAATGTAATAATAACAAACTCTTAACAGTACATAAGGCTCAACTAATTACAACAAACTCTCAACTAACTCTCTCATACAAATATTACTCTAACACTTATTAACATAAGAGTTTATTCTAAAATTCTATACATTAGTAATTTTTTTTTTTTGTTATTTTTCATGAAATCATAATACATCACTTACGTAGAATATAAATATATCTCAATGTCATTAAAACTAATCGATTGAAGGATGTGATTTGCAATTTTACTAAAGTACATGGGTATATTAAAACAAAAAAAAGTATATAATATGATTTAACAATGACCCAAATACATGGGTGTATTTTATATTTATCCCAATTTAAAAAAAATTATTAATCTTTTTCCTACCATAATATTACATAAATTTTATGAACGATTAGCGTTAAAAAACGATTTCTCTTATAAAAATTTCTACACTTAGATTCATATAAATTTTAGTTTTTAATACATAATATAATTAAGATTATTTCAAATATATAATATAGAATTAAATTGAAGGAAATTTTAGTAGTGAAACTTTAAAGTTGAATTCTTTCACCGCATGAAAAAGTTATGATGAGTAATTTTGTTTTTAAAATTTCCATACAAAGTTATTTTACTTGTTCCAAAAATAGGTCCATCAGATAAATACACTACAAGAAAATTAGATAAAGGCGGCGAAAATTTTCGCCGCCTTTGCCTCTTTTTTCTCCGGCATAGCTTTTCTCGATGAAATTTTTTCGCCGGGACATTTTCGCGATAAAAGGACCGTCGAAAAAGGATATGCCGGCGAAAATTGGTTTTCGCAGGCATAGGCTATTCCCGCAAAATTCGCCGGTATATCCCATTTTTTATTTTTATCATTAAACAGAATATGCCGAAGAATTTCGCGGGCATAGCCACTGGGATTTTTTTAAACAAATTTCTCATTTCAAAGCTATTCACTACAAATATTTAATTTCCTGATTTTTCTGTTCAATACAGCAAATTCTACAAACAAAATAATCTTCATATATCTAAATCAAGATTGAAGACTAAATAAATATTAATATTCAATATATGATATGAAATAGAGGAGAATACATTGTGTTAGACAAAGTTTGGTTCCAAAAGTTACATACTATTGAGGAGGAGTTTGAGTAAAAGACATAAACATAGTCCTCATGTTGTTGAGATCACTGGTAAGCGATTCATACATTCCCTTCATCTCTTGGTAATTACTCTTTAGTTCTTTGTTCTCTTCCAAAAGCTGAGTCATAATCTAATCTTATGTTGCGCGTGAACGAGTTGGAACATGGGTATCCTTCCTACAGTGTGCCGGTCCCGCCCCTAGTCCTTTGATATATCAGGATCGATAACCACGTACTTTTTCAATGATCTCAGCTTCGGTCTACATCGGGAGCGACCAACATATCACACATAAGTTTCGGCATGTATTATAATAACAACATGTTTAAACAAAAAGCTTAAAACCATAACATTATTATTACATATGTGAAGCTTGTAAAATACTTACATATTCTTCTTTAACCGCTTCATTTACCCAAACACCGTGTTCATACATTTCATACAAGGACAACGTGCCCTCCCGTTCTCATTGACAATAGTTCTCACAACCTCTAAATACGATTTAACCCCATTCAAATTAAGATTGTTTGTTGAACTCATTCTAACCAATGACTACGTAGATAAGATGTGACACTAATGAAAACATGAAATAGCTAAATATGAGATGACAATTTATATTGTGTGACTAACTTTGCTGCAGAATAGCCACACCCAAGGAATGAATGAAATAACTAAAAATGAGATGACAAGTTTATATTATGTGGCTATCTTTGCTGCAGGATGGCCACATCCAAGGAATGCAATATATAACTAAAAATGAGATGACAAGTTTATATTGTGTGGCTATCTTTGCTGCAGGATAGCCACACCCAATGAATGCATTATATAACTAAAAATGATATATGATAAGTTTATATTGTGTGGCTATCTTTGCTGCAGGATAGCCACACCCAAATAATGCATGATATAACTAAATATGAGATATGACAAGTTTATATTGTGTGGCTATCTACCTAAAGAATACTACGACTTATTTAAAAATATTGAAATGAATAATATAAAAAATACCTATTATTGTTTGCCATGCTTTATAAAAGATGATTTCAATTAAAGGTCCCTACAAAATTCAACATGTTTTATAAATTAACCAAAGTAATGCAAAATTTTAATTGACTAAATAGTGACTATGGTAAATTTAAATAAACCACATAACTCAAATTAAACATATAAAACACCTAAAAACATTCAAATTTAATTCCTAACATTGACAATTAAGAAATACCCCAAAATTTGTGTCAAGCCCTAACTTAGGTCAATTCACTCAATTAACAAATAAATCACTCAATTAACAAACAAAACTCTAATAACATATACAACTACTTCATTTATATCTAAAATCATCAATTCATTAAAAAAAACTATCACAAATCCCCAATCTTAAAAAAACCTAATATGGATTTTGGGCATTAATCTTAAAAAAAAAACTCATCTAAACCTTTTAATAATACTAAATACTGATTTATAACTATGAAATGAAAGAAAAACAAGTAAAAAACTAACCTTTTTTGCTGCCACCAGAGGAAGAGGAGGGGAGAAAGGAAAGAAAAAATGAAGAAAATGAGGGTGGCTGTTTTGTTGGCCCAAGGGCTATGCCGACGATTTTCGCTAGCATAGCCCATAGGTTGACTTAAGAGAGACGCGTCCCTCTTAAGCCACAAAGCTAGCTAATTTTCGCTGGCTTTGTTTACAAAAAATTAATTGGGCTATGCCGGCGATGGGCTGACTTAAGAGGGACGCGTCCCTCTTAAGTCACAAAGCCAGTAAAAATCGTTGAATATGTTTTAAAAAAAATAATTAATTGGGCTATGCCAGCAATATTTCGCTGGCTTTGTTTTTGTAACGCCCCGTTACAAGGTAAGATTAATTTTGAATTAAATTAATCATTTCTTTAATTTAATTAACGGGTTTGGAATTATTGATAAATAATCTGTTTTTATTTATTTAGGCTTTTGGGCGACACTTTATGATAAGTGTCACTTTTGTAATTAGTGAAGCGTCTTGGAATAGGAGATAGTTGATGACGTGGCAAGTTAGCCCAAAACCTAATTTTTAACTAAGGAAAAGAAGAAGAAAATTTTTCCTCCTCCTTCCCCACACCCTTGGCGCCGCCCCCTTTGAGAAAGAGAAGAAGGAATCCGCCGTTTCGTCTCGTTCTTCGCTTGATCGTGAATCGGGTTTTGATTTCGAGCATTTTGGGAATCGATTTTGGACACGAAGGTAACGAAAACTCTCCTTCTCTTTTCCTCCTTGTTGCCGTGAATGCCTAGGGTAGGGATTGATGAGTTTTCATCAATTTGTTAATTAGGAGATCGGTGGAATCGCACGGAATCGAAGAGGGAAAATCGGAAGCCCTTTTCTTGAAATTCAAGTGACGGGTAAGCATTCACGATTGATTATTCAATCATTTAAATTCTGGAATTTAATTATTTATTCTTCATATGAACACCGAGAACCCTGACCCTTGATCCAATCTCCATAATTGTCAATTTTCCAAACCATGGCCGAACACCCAATCGATTGTGATTACCGATACCTAGAACCATCAAGATCGATCACCATAGCTACGAAACCGCAACCAAACCACGTCCCGAAGGCCATGGCCAGCCGCGACTCACACACCGCCCCACACCCCCAAATTTTAGCCAATTCCCTTCGTCGTTTGTTTTCCGTTCGTTGATCCATCGAACCCCAAACCTTTTGTATAAATTTAGTATATTTCAATTTTTATTTTAAGTATTTTAAGACCTCCGTTTCAGGTCTGGTTCGTCAAGGGAAGTAGCGTTGATTTTGGATTTAAGCGATTTCGAGGTGAGTTAACGGTTTATTCGTTGGTGGGGTTTTAGAGAAATCTAAGGCCCTTACCGTAGATTTTATGTTTTAAGATATTTAAATATGATATTCTGGAGCTTTAGGAAGTGAACGCATAATGGAAACATCGAAAAATCATTTGGTGAAAGAATTTTTTCGGTTAGAACTAGTTTTTGATGTTTTTCGATTCTTTTTGTTTCTGATTGATTTGGGAGTTAATTCTGGAATATTATGGAGTACTTTATGATGATTTGGCAAGAGATTTGAGTTGAGTATGATTAAGAGCGAATGGTTAGTTTTGACGGTTTTCGGCAGTTTTATCGTAAAGATGTATTTTGCATGTTTTTAATTAGAATCTTTGAGCTGCTGTATTTTTATTGTCCTTGCTGATTTAGAATGAACATTATCAAGAGGATAATGTAAAGAGATTGTAGAATGATGGCTTGACAGGTGTGTTAAACTAGTATAAGGCTACGAGCTCATACTTAGTAAAAATAAATAGTTATGAGAGTGAGCTCATAATGACTAATGGACGTTGCTCGTATGAACGATCCATTAGGGGATTAGTTATGATTACGACTATAACTAAGTTCCTAAGAAAGGTTTGTAGTCCCGAGAGACCGCCTTCTTAGTGGATGGTTTGAATGATTGTTTGATTATGCTTGTTAATTTAGAGTTGGCTTATGTTTTGGATTGGGATGTGTATTGGGAGGATTATTATGAATGTTGGTCTTGGATATGGGATTAGTTAATAATTGCCTATTCATGTAAAGAGATTGAATGTGAGGTTTAAATGACGTTTTGTGTGAAAGAGACATTGGAGAGTGTTGAGTGTTGGGACTCGGTATAAGTTGTTAGAGACTATTTAAAACTTTACCTTCGTTTAGATCGTTTTCTCACTGGATTTAGCCTCACAGTGCTATTTGTGGTTTCTTTTCAGGTAACAATGGACCGAGAGGTGGCGGTTGATGAAGTGAAAGAGATGAGGGTTCATGTCGTGGTGGCTAGCCAATGCATCTTTTATTTTCTTTGAGATTGAGAATAAAGCTCTTGAATTTTATTGACTATATTTTTTTTTGTGAGATTTGAGACTCATGTTAGTTTTTGAAACACTTTGTTATTTGATTTAGTTCATTGTTTCTTTTTGTTTTAAAGATTATAACTCCGGAGTTGTTGATTTTCTTTAATTGACTATTTGGTTGAGGATTTTCATATTTTTCAATAAATGTCATTTATTGAGTCTTCCGTTGCATTAATTAAGTTTTGTTTTAAACTCTGAAAAGTTGGGTCTTTACAATTTTTTTAAAAGAAAATAATTAATTGGGTCGCCGGCATAGCCTAACTCACAAAGCCAGCGAAATTCGCTAGCTTTGTTTGGTATAGAAAAAAATTAATAAAATAATTATACTTTTAAAACCAACGCCGGCTAAATATTCGCTGGCATTGCCTTAGAAAAGGCTGGCAAATTCCCTGTCTCAGCCAACAATGTCGGTGAATTTTTTCTCTCCAGTATTTCTCCATCAATGGCGGCGAATTGAAATTCGCCGCCTTTGCCCAAATTTTTGGTAGTGACAGTAGTTAAAGTTCAATAATGTGAATATATTCCAACTAAATTGGATACATTTCTTTAAAATAGAAGAACGAATTTTAAAACCTTTTTATGTTTTTTTTGTATGGTTGACTTTATCTACCTTACATTCGAGCTAGGTGGAAATTTATGCAATTACTTTTAGCTTTTGGACATTCTCTCGTATACTTTAGAAAAAAAACCAGAAAAAAAAACCTTGAAATACAACGAATTTTGTAAAAAAAAAAACGTTAAACTAAAACCTTACGTGAGGGGGGTAGAAAGTGAAACCTACCTACGACGTGTTTTTATTGACGTGACCCAGATAAGTAAGCTTCCTCACTCTAATAAAGGAGAAATTATTAAGTCGTCGTGTCATAATGTGATCACACCTAGCTAATGATTTGAAGGCATTACTACTATTTTACCCTTAAAAAAATACTTTGATATTATTATTGTAAGAGTGAATCATGATAATTTCTCTAAATAAAGTTGAATATTTATGACAAGTACCGAGATAAACATAACTCAATTAATTAGATACTAATGTTCCAATCATAAAATTGATAATTCAAGTCTTCACTCTTTCAATTTAATATAATATTTAAGAGAGAGAAAAAAACTGAGTACCTTATAAATCAACATTCAATTGAATAGTTGGTTTTAATGACCAATTTTGTAACTCGGTCAACATATTAAAATATACATTTTTAAAATTAAAAACCGAATTAAAAGTAAATGTTCACTTATTTGTAATTAAATGGGTAAGGTAAGGATTCACATTTGGTTCAATTTTTCCAATTTCAATCCTCCAATCTGTTAAAAAAAAAAGTGAGCAATGCATGTCAAATAAGGCCTTGTTTACTTAGCGGGAATAGGAATGAGAAAGAATCGGAATGAAAAGTTATGGAATGAAAATAGAATTTCTTTGATTGTGTTTACTAAAAAAAAAATTGGAATCGGAATCAGAATGAAAAAAATTACTATTGATGTTGTTTACTAGAGTCTTAGAATGAGAATGAAGTATTATTTCGTGTGGGACCCACAAAAAGTAGAGAGAAAATAAAATTAATAAAATATAAAAGATGGTGGGACCTACAAAATAAAGAATGAGAATGAGATTAATGAGGTTGTATGAGGGAATGAAATTATTTGAAAATTGGGAATGTGATTGCCAGTGTGGATCCCACACTCTCATTCTCATTCTAAGTTTTAGGTAACAAGATCAATGAGAATGAAATAATCTCATTCCCATTTCCATTCCCTCCAAGTAACCATGGCCTAAGATTGAAAATAATAATAAATCTTCAGGATCAAAACTATTTGGGTAAATTACCATTTTCGTCCCTGAATTTTACATCTGGTTTCATTTTCGTCCTTGAACTTTCAAAAAAGTTCAAATTAGTCCCTGAACTTTCCAAATCGTGTCATTTTCGTCCTTCCGTCTGTTTTTCCGTCCAAGACATTAACGGAGGCTGATGTGGCAGGCTGATGTGGTATGTTTTATCAATATTTTAATATTAATATTAATTTATTATATTTTAAATGCTTATGTGTCAATCTTTTTAATCTCTCTCTTCCATTCTCTCACCTCCCCACTTTCTCTCTCCTCCATCATCCTCTTCTCTATCACTTTCTCCACCATCCATTCTTTTACCACCATGAATATTTTTCTAGATTTCTCAAGCTTTATCAAAACCCTCTCTCAAACCCATAATTCAAAAGTATCATTGAAATACATAAAAAGAGTTCGGTCAAATGGCTATGAGTTCTTAAAAAATCCATTAAAAATCCTAATATTTTCTCCCTTAAAATTTCTAGATCTAGATATGGGATTATGATAAATTAGTGTTTTTTTTAATTGTTGATTTTGATATTTAAAACAACAATAAAAATCGTAAAAGTTGGAAAATGGATTATTATATTTCTTCACTTTTGTTTTTATACCAAATTTTTTGGGTTTGTGATGGTGAGGATGGCGTTGATGAACATGACGGTGAGGCAGACAACAAGGAAGAAGATGGGATTAGGGGAAAGAAGATAAGTAAGGGAATAAACTAATTTGAGGATGAGAAAAAGGAATAAATCCTTGTCAGAATCGGAATCAGAATCGAATCAGCACCATGGAATCCTTTACAGCAACTCCTTCTCCTTCCCTAAATCCTTTACAGAAAACTCGAATCCCATAACAATGGCGACCATGGAATTAAAGCAATGAAACGAATTAAAAATTTGAACCAAATTTGTAGAAACCCAGATCCACGAAAACGAAATTCCTTATCTACGAAATTAAAAATCCCAGATCTGCAAGAACCCATTTACGAAAACCCAAACCTGCAAAAATCAACCCAGATCTATGGAATGAAAAGAAGAAGCACAAATATGTGAAATCCAATATATGAAAATCTAGCTCTAAAAAACCCACATGTGAAAACTCTGATATATGAAAACCTAGATCTACAAAAGGGAAAAGGAAGAACAAGATGAGAACTGGAAGATGAGGAGATGAGAAGAAGAATTGAAAACAAATGGAAAGAAATAAAAGGAGAAGAAAAAGATGGGGGGAAGTAGCAGAGAGTTTGATTGAATCAGTAAAATTGAAGGTGAGAGAGGAAGAAGATGAAGGTGAGAGAGGAAGTTGGGGCGGCGGCTGCTTCAGTTGAAGAATTAAGAAAGGAAGAGATTAAGTTAGGGTTTGTTTTGAGGGGAGATCAAGAGAGGAGAAATATGATAATTATTAAAAGAATAAAAAATGTCACATCATTTAAAATTTACCAAGTCATTCTGCCACGTCATTTAATAAACGCCACGTCAGCTTTTGTTAGTGTTTCAGACGGATAAACGGACGGAAGGACGAAAATGAAACGATTTGGAAAGTTCAGGGACGAAATTGATCATTTTTAAAAGTTCAGGGACGAAAACGAAATCGGAGTGAAATTTTAGGGACCAAAATGGTGTTTTACCCAAACTATTTTTAATTTCGATTTTATAATTTTAAGTGTGATTTATGCGTCTCAAAATAATAAAATGTATAAATACATAAAACGATAGTTAGTAATTTAGATGTTACCTATTTGACATACGTTATCAATCATATTTTAATAATTTATTAAAAAAAGTTGTTTTTTTATAGAAAACTATAGCAATGGTTTTTGATATTTTACTTTTTATGAATATAATATTTGTTATCATAATAAGAATTACTACTCATATGATATTTATTTTATTTTTTTAATTTCCTCCTTTAAATTATGGAGGAAATAGTTGATATAATCTATGACAAAGTACACACATTTTTATCACTAAAATCTGAAATTGTTTTCTATTTATTCTATGAATGTACAGACTTAATATCTAAATCTCTGAGTTAGCATCTTGTTCTCTATTATTAATCTTCGGCTAAATATTTAATAAAATTTTGATGTGAGATTAAAATATTAACTTTGTGAATACAAAATATTGCATATTATTGAGTAAAGTATAACTCAAACACTATGTTGTTATTTAAAAAAAAAAAAAAAAAACTAAAAATACATGACAGGTCATAAACAAAAATTTCTCTCTTGTTGTGGCGGTAATATGAAATTAAAATAATTTTTAAATAGTAATATACTATTTAATCAATTTTCATACTATTTTTATATTATCTTTTTTTATAAATAATTTTAAATAATAACATATTATTTATTTTTACATTATTTTTTTTATATGATCTTTATCTATATCGATTCAAATATAAAAGAGAAATAAAATTAATTAATAATTATAAATGAAATAACATAAGTAAGAATAATTATAAATGGAAAACTTGAAAATATATCATTTAAAAGTAAGCCTCATCAATGGGCTGACCCGACCCTTAAATGAATGGGTCCGGGTCGAGCTTGCAAAGCCTGATCAATGAGTGGGTCGGGCCTGGCCTGGGCCTAACTTAAAATGGTAACCAAATCCAATTCACGGGCTTGAACCCATGAGATAAAATACGGGCCGAGCCGGGCTTGACCTGTTTTTATTGGCTTAGCCCGATCCGTTTAAGTTTTTATTTATTTAGTTAAATCTTCCATTAAATTTTTAATTGCATTTTTTAAAACTCATTTTTAGCTTTTTAAACTTAAACCTAACTCTAAAGTGATGAAAAAAATATAATTTATTTTTTTAATATATCCTATTCATCTTTTTTATTATACTATGTTTTTATATACTGTTTATTAAATTTGTAAATTAACTTTTTTCATCATTCTTGTAGGTTAGTTTGATTATATTAAATTTAATTTTTCATTAAATTTTGAATTTCATTTTTTAAAACTTATTTTTAACTTTTTAAACACTGGACTCTAAAAACAAAATAAAATGTTTACACTATTTTTTATAATTATAGATATTAATAATTTAAATATATATATAAATTTTTTTAATAATTTTTTAACGGGCCTCGGGTCGGGCCTGATGGAGGCCCTATGGGTAAAGCTCATGGGTGGGCTTGAGCTCAAACACATGATCCATATCTAGCCCAAAGATTTATAAGTTAGGTCGGGCCTGACTCGTCAACCGTTGATTATTTAAAAGTACAGATAGAGATGAAATTGAAAATTTGAGTTTTTTTTTTTTTTTTTGACATTCGACCTCATAGAAAGAGAATAGATATCTAATCAGTTGAACTATAGGCTCCTTTAAACACTTTTTAGGGTAGTATAGATAAAGTCAATCATTTATTAAACTAAATAAGTAATTTAACAATTTTTATAATGAGAAAACCATTGAGAAAAAAGAAAAATTCCCTGCGTCTGGCAACTTTAAAAACGCCTCATTTGGCGTGGAAGTTCGAGTTTTGCTTCGCGCTATATAACGCAGAAAACGGTAGCGTGAATTTACCGATATTCGTACGGTAGCGTCCCCTGATCCTCCTGATAGACGTCGACGGTGGTCGTAGCTCTCAAAATGGCCGGCGGAAAGGTCTCCTTCAAAGTCACTCTTACCTCCGATCCAAAGCTTCCTTTCAAAGTGTTCGTAAAATCCAACGCTGATCTTTTCAATTCAATCACCTAATTCTTCCTCGCCGTGCTTGAATTATTCTTAATTGCTCGATCATGTCTCCTTGATTTTGTTGGAATATAGGTTTAGCGTTCCGGAAGCGGCACCTTTCACTGCGGTTCTGAAATTCGCTGCCGAAGAGTTCAAAGTTCCTCCTCAAACTAGCGCCATTATTACCAATGGTATGTTTGATTCCTTCTTTCTATTCATTTATCTATGTGTCTAGTGTTTGATTGGCTTGACGATGAATCTCTTCTGTGGTTCTTTGAAGTTTCAATTCGTTGTTTTACTTGTGTACAGAACAACGAATTGAAACTAATTGAATTGTTTCAATTGACGATATTACATCAAATTGGGAGAGAGTGACTCGAACCTTCAATCTCAAGAGAAGGGAGTATGTGCCTAACCAGTTGAGTTATGCTCATGTTGGCAATCTAATAGATAGCTCAGAAATGCTTATTGCTTATCAACGATTCTAATAGATGGCTCGGAAACGCTTTCTATTGTGCATGTGCTTTCAATGAGACTGAAGAATTGATGGCGAGTTTTATGTGTGTTCAAGAGACTTATAGATAAGATATTGGTATCTTTTAGCCTCATATAGGAGCAATCTAATTGAATTGTTTCGAATATTACAGTGTCTATGCTGCTTCACCAATCCTAAATTTCACCTACTGATGTTTTTCTGCTTCTATGTTTGGTAGTATGTTGTGAATGTAATCTAATAAACTTCATCGTGTAAACGTCCTTTCTGAAGCAAGAATGAAGAATGATATGCATAATTGTTATCTTTCAATGAAGGGGATATTACGGTTGTTAACTTTTTTTAAATGTTAAATGGAGGAGACTGGTCCAGGATGTCTAGATGTGCATTCTGAAGACGGTAGGCTTTTTCATTGTGAGAAATGATGTTTCATCATGACAAATTAGTGATACTACTTTGAATGAAGAAAATTAAAGATATGAATGTTTTTTCATTAACGGCTAGTATTCATCTATGGGGGCTGGTATATGGCAATTTAAGCAAACATTGGTGATGGGCTGGAGAACTAAAACAGACTTAAACAAAAGGAATTAGAAATACTGATGGAGGTCATTAAATTGTATTCAGCTTCTATACTGGCTGTCAATTTCTTATTTGAATTTATTGGACCGAGATGACCTAACCTACCCTATTCCTGCATATTCATCTCGACTCATATGTAAATATAGCATTGCCCATAATGATATCATACCAGTTTATCAGATGTGCTGGGTTAATATGGGTTATCTAACTTGATTGGCACTTCATTTGATTCTTATCCAATGGGTTGATTGATTTCTCACCTTAAACCAATTTGCCGATTCGTTTGAATGCCCTTACAGAATTTGCAATTATTCGGATGTGTGATGATCTTTTTAGGTTTAGCCTAAGTAAGGTTTGTTAACACAATATTTATCCTTTCTTTGTTGCAGATGGTGTTGGGATTAATCCTCAGCAAAGTGCTGGTGAGCATTGTTCTTCAAATTCTATATACTCTGTTTCATTTTTTTTTTTTGGTTCTTATATGTTTTTTTACTTTCTTGCTGCTCTTTTGTTTCTTTTCTGATGGAATGAGTATGATCTTGTTTTCATGCTGGTTGTGTAAAATGACTTTTCACAATCTATGGAATGCTCACAACAAAACCGGTATATGCTTAAGTTGAACTGATTGTCAGATTTAGAAATATCTGGAATAATATATAATTTAAACTTCTGTTTTTTGTGAGGAACTTTTCTTCATGATGGATCATATGTGACGTAGACAATATGCTGAAAATAAGAGGCAAAAGTCGGTGGAATTTATTACCAAAGTTAGCCGACAACTTGGCTCTAAACAGTGAATTTATAGGGCTCAGACATAAAGGACGACCTAAGGAAATAAGGCCCAAACAGTGGGCCCAAACAAAATATTAAAAGACATGATCATAATTGAAATAGACAATCAGGTCCAAACATTCAGGCTCAAATTGTTTATAACAGCCCACATCAATATGTGATGTGATTTGTATTTAGTTTAGGATCTTTAATGTACTTTTTGTTGGGCACTAGGAAAGGGGAGCGTGGTGGTATAACAGGGTTGATTTCCATTGACAATTTTAAGGCTATAGTTCTCCTACTTCTCCCTCAAATCTCCTTACTCTTCTTCCATTTCCCCCTACTTTCTGCATCATCTCGATTGAGCTGTTGGCATTTATGTCACTAGCCCGGTTTATCTTTTCCTTTTCTCTTCCTAATGTGTATAACCTTATGTCTTAACCAAATGCTATTTTCTCTTGTTTGATTATTTAATTGTTTAGGTCTCATGTTAGTATGTTTCTTACTTGCTAGAATCCTGACATATGCATGAACAAAAACCTATTTTGGCTAAGCTTTTCCATGGAACTTTCTTCCATTGATGGGTGGGTGGGTTAAGCAGCTTCCATAGTATGTCTTTGATCCTTCCTCACTTGAGTGTTAAAGCTTCAACTCTCCCTTTCCAAAGGACTTCCAACAAAAAATAGCCTGTTTTATATGAAAGGGACATTGGCAATGTTATCATTCTCGTGCATATTTCCTTGACATGATATAGATGAAGGAATGTTATGATTTTGTACTTGTATTGACGAATTTTAGAAATAACGCTTTAAAGGAATAGTGGTCAGTTTAACCACTCCCTGATCATGGTTTGAATGATTTTATGTGGTTTTTCCAGGCAATGTTTTTCTGAAACATGGTTCAGAGCTACGATTAATTCCTCGCGATAGAGTTGGAGCTGCTTGCGAATCGGAACCCTCCTTTATATCAATTTGATGAAACTGGCCGATGTTCTAGTCTGGTCTGTTTATATTATGGAATTGGAAAATGTTGTGGGGAGGTAAATTGATTACGACAGTCTTCAACTTGTGGTGAACTAATACTGTATGTTCTACTAGTAAAATAATGGGACCCGTTTCGTAATGATTTTTTAAGTTATTTTTAACAAAAAACTTTTAGGCGAACATTTTTTTTAAAGATATTAAAATAAAAACAAGATCGTGGTCTAATTTGGCCTAGATTACCGTTTTCACATTTTTCATCTCGTTTTAATTTGAATGTTATGTTTTTAGGGTATTGTGTTTGAACGACTTTATATATATATAAGATATTTTTTTTTACCTTGATTGTTTTAGTGAATAGTAACTTCAAATATTATTGAAAGCGACGATTAAATTTAGTTCGATCAATTTCTTTGGAACGATGAATTTTGTAGAGTCAGTATTATAACTTAAGTCACATGCAAGCTGTAAACTGAGGGGTTTGAGATATTATTAGATTGCCTTTTTTGTTTAGTATTAAAATTATAGATTCAACGATTTTAAGTGGGGAGTTACATCTAATAATTTGTTTTTGAGATGGCACGAGCTTTCTTTACTCGTGTGTTTATTGGGTAGTTGGATGATGAAATTATGCTTAATATCTAAACATGATACCATAACAGAAGTACCAATTACTTGATATCATCATTTATCTGAAAGGCTAAGCATAATCACAATCACCTTTGAATTCTTCTAACCTCTGTTTTTAATGTTTTCCATAATTGATTTCCTTCATATTTCAAGTATCTAAACCTACTATAAGATAACAGCTCTTGCAATTCATGTACTATTTTCACATGGAAAGGGAAGGGAATTAAAGGAATCAACGACGCCGTTTTAATCAAAAGAATAATTGCATGATTGATTGAGGTTGAAGATTCAAAAGGGTACCCTTGGGACATGACTGGTCTTGTGTTTTTATTTTCAGGAGGTTTGATGGAAACTGATTGCAAATTGAATTTGCTTCTGCATCTAACTTAAAATTTCTCTTAAATTTCTGCCTACTTTCACCTCTCAGAAGTGACCCCATCTTATTTATTTGTTTGCTTCCCCCTCATCAATCTTTATTGTCTTTGCATGGCCAAATCTCCTACCTTTTGTACTCTCTTTTTTGTTTTCTATCTCTCTTTTTTACCTAATCTCTGGTCACTTTTTTCGACAAATTATAAAATATGATTGGCTCAGTGTGGTTCCTACTAAAAAAAAATGGTTGTATCTATCTTTTTAATACGAGAAAGAGTGACAATTACGTAGATTTAATAATTTATAAATAGAGAGTAAGAGTCACATAATAGAGACTACATTGAATATCTTTTCCCTAATCACATATATTGAAAGTGATTGTCTGGTATTTCACTAATTACTAATTAGCCTCTAATTAATTTTTTTCCTTACAAAAAAAGAGGAGACTTTAACACCCGTTTGATCGTGGTTTTATTTTAGTTGTTTTTTTTTAATTCAAAAATTAATGATTATTTATTATTAGTTTTTCACTTCTAAAATCAGTATTCAAATACTAGCTAAGTTTTAATTAAAACATATTTTTCTATTCGAATTGACACGTATTCAATTTATATTGACTTTTTTGTTCTATGAATGAATATATTCATGACTATTCTATGATCTCATCATATATATAGTTGAAAGAATTGAATTGTTATTATTACTATTATTTTTAAATAAAGTTGTCAGCAGAGAAGAATATAATAATAATTATAAAATGTATGGACACTTCTATAGACTTAATCTAATGGCTTAAATGATTTATTCATAATGTTGATCACATGGCAACATAAACAGATGCTTTTGTTCATTCCAATTTTTCAATTGTATAGTAATATGGTTTCACATTTAATTAATACTTAGATTCGAAATTTGTGTTCATCCCATTTATATCTTGGTAGGAAATAACGTAATGCTGATAATAATCAATATGAAACTTTTATGATGATATGAGAAAGATACACCCGTTGAAATGTTAATATATACAAAAAGTTTGGAGAATTTCTCTCAAGTTTAGAGAGAGAAAAAAAGCTAATAACAAATTAAAGTATTCATCTTCACTTGATTTTATATCTTATCTATATATTATAATATAAACAAATTTTAACTAATGATATTTTTTTTACGGGTAATTTTAAAAGTGATATTTTTTGAGATTTCACCAATCTCAATTTGATATTAGACCAATCTCAGTTTCAAAAATATCATCTTTAAAAAATTTCAAAGCATTCGCTATTTTTAAAATATAAATTTTTAAAAACCCTAACATAAAAAAGTAATTGAAATATAATTTTCCTCCAACAATCTCAATGACTGAAACAAATTTATTATTGATATTACAAAAGTTATGATGTTTTATTTAACTAATGGAATTGACTATCCACTTTTATTTTAAGTGGTCTCGGGCACATCATTCATATATCAAAAAGTGATAAACGAGCATCTCAAGATAAGAGATTTGAAAACTCATAGAATTTTTTTATATAACAAAGTTAAAAACATAATAAAGATCTAAAAGATCTGTCCCACTATCCCTCATTTTCAGCCCTTTCTCTTCTTTCTAAAAAATAAATGAAATAGTTTCTTTATGGTATAGCTATCTTAATCTTAAATAGTTTCTTTATGGTATAGCTATCTTAGTCTTAAATAAATTCCGTTTATTTAATTTTTTTCGGATGGTTAATGAGGACATAGCCTATTACTTATAGCGTGTAGTTCCATTTTTAAGAGATAGATAGAGTAAGGTGAGATGAGTTACACGTTTTTTAATTCACGTCTTTTAAACTTTTACACGGATTACACAAATCTAAACTTCAAAACCTCATACTACACAAACCTAGACAACTTCTCATACCGAACATTCGTTCCACAGTTTATTAGTTTTATATTATCTTCTAAACAAATGAAAAATAAAACTTCCACGCTGTTATTGTTGTAACAGTCAAATGCATTGTCGTGGGGTTCATAAACCTGTTTACAGTTTAATTAATCAGTTTGTGAATAATTAAAAAAAAAATACATGTTCATATTTCAACTGTTTAACACTATTATATATTTTAATTTAGTATGTAAAGTATTTTAAGATGGGAATTTGTGTTCTTTCTGGCATCTCTCAAAATTCCAATGTTGTCACCACAACGTGCATTTTGGATTTTATATTGGAACTGGGTTTTTAATAATTAAGAAAAATTACGTTTTAGTCAAAGACACTTTTTTTTTGTCTAGTTTACATTAGTACTTAAATAACTTGATTTAAGTTTTTGGAGTTCAAGAATAGTTCAAAATGACTCAATTTTTTTTTGTTAGTAATAGATTTATTAGGAAAGGAAAATTGATGGGCTATATTAAATAATTGACATATATGATATGATTTTAGAGTAAGTTTATGAGTATGTATAGAATTGGTATTTTTTAATAAAATATTTTGGCTACTCTAAGAGCATAAACTTTACATAACACTATGTTTTTATTCCTTTAACTATTTTTGAATTTATTATTTCAAAAGAAAAATTAATGTTATTAAACATATGATTCAAATTTATAGTTGTAAAGCAATTGGGGTAATTACGCTAGTTCAATCAAAGGGAAAATAATGAAATTTGATAGAATTTTTAAAAGTTGAAAATGAAGAGTCAGATAATTTTTAATCATATCACTGACTTACAAGTAAATGAAAAGTACCATCATAATAGATTTTCTATTAGAAAATAGACAAAGATATAATAGGGAGAATTGAAACAAAATTATATGTAAAATTTAAGAATTAAAATATAACTTTTTAAGTATTCATTTTTTGTTCCATGTTTAAGTATTCATGAATAAAAAAAAAGTCAAATTTTAGAATTATATATAATATATTAAACCCAAAAAAAAACAAACGTTAGCTATCATTTAATCATTTTTCTTAAGAAAATCCTCGTCAAAAAAGGTTTTAAAAATGAAAAAAAAAAAAAAAAAAAAACTTATGTACTAAATACGATAAACCAATTGGATTATTGGGTTGGGTCATAGCTCAACGATACAAAATATAGAGAAACTTTAACACTAGATAACATTTTTTGAATTATATTTTCAAAATTTAAAAGAAAAAATATCTTTTAAACGCATGAGTGGGTAGAATTTTATATTTGCTTGTGAGGGTAGGGAAAAATATTATTCTTAAAAAAATCCAAAAAAAATTATTATTTCAAAAAATATAAATTCATGACCCTAAAAATATCCGTATTTCAACTTCTTACTAAGTTGTTTGAGTTCTCTTCGAAGAATATAAAACTAAAAGTAATAAAATAAAATAAAAATTAATTAGTTAATAAAACATTGAAAAACGGCTTAGAAAATATTTAATTTAAGAAAATCTTTTTTTTTTTAAGAATGGAAATGCGATCTACCTATGCAATGCAATGCCAATGGCAATGCGCATGTTTCGGAGGATTTTCGGTGGATTACGTGTCAACACGCATACCGTCCGATCTTCAACAAATCATTTGTTCTCAACTTTACCAATATACCCCTCCACATATTTCGAACACGTCACGGGCACTTTCCTTTTTTGACAGCTGGCACTCACATACCACACGCCGTTTCGTTCCTCTCTCGATTCGCTTGTGCTGCCACCGATCAATAAAACTTTATTAATTTCTTAGCTTTAAAATGCCTAGAGGCGTGTTGTTTTTGTCATGAACACCCTCGTTAGTTTGAAAATAGTAAATTATACCATGTAGTTTTTAAATTATTTCAATGAGATTCATTCTTTTCAACATCATTAAAAAAAATTTAATAATTTTTTGGTTTGAACTCCAATTTGAATTATTCGAAATGTTTTGAAATCCTCATTTCGAGCTCTACGTTATGGTTATTCAAAATTTCTAAATCATTAGTAATTAAAAACGTTAATGTTGTAAATCATACCTGATATTTTAATGATAATAAACTCCTTTATTTATTAATAATTTTGAAGTTTTAAAGTGATTATAACATAGAGCTCGAAACAATGATTCTAAAATATCTTAAATCATCCAATTCGGAGTTCATACGAATAAGTTATAGCTAAAAAAAATCATGACGTTAAAGGGAATGAGTCTCATTGGAATAATTTTGAACTAAAGGGATTTGTCATTTTCAAACCACAAGGGGTGCTCATGCATTTGGCAAAATCCACTGTGTCTTATTTATATTTTACCATTTTTTTATTCAATTTTTTTAACCTAAACTTTCATATTGTTTCTCAACCTCTTTAATTATCTTTTCTTTTTTTTTGAAAAAAAATCGATCACTCTATTTTAGAGAGAGAAAAAACTGCTCTTTTTATTAATAATTTCAAAAATAACAAATGGTTTGAACCTCGGGTTATACCAATTTAAATTGGTACATCTCAATATAAAAAATGTCATTTTTTAAAAAACAATTTTTTTTATAATATCAAGTAGAAAAAATATATATGGATAAATAAGTAAAATAATGAGATTAATTATATTTATTCAATCCAATAAAAATAGAAAATTGTGTAATATGAGCACAAAAAATTAAAGCAAGAAGATTATGATTTTTTAATCATCCGTTTACCTATAAATAGAAAGGAAAAGAAATCATAATTTTTTAGTTAAAAATAGTTAAAATGGAAGATTTAAACATGAAGAGATAAAAAATAAGAAAACACTATGGATAATCTTATAATCCGTTTATTATTATTATTATTATTATTATTATTTATAAAGAGCTGCATTCTTTTTATTTATTTTTAATAGAATATTTCGCCACTGATCTGATCCCACACTCTTCGTAAATGGGTCATAGTTATTTAAAACATATTATAATTTAAGATTGAGTTAACTTTTCATGTATCATGAAGTGCTTTGGAACTTTTTTCATCATTCTCTTCAAATTTTTAAGAGAAAATGTTGTTGAGATCGAAGGATCTTGACAATGGTATAGCACTATAGCTTAGATTTTCTAACTAGGTTGGAAAGATAAAAGAGTCAAAATAAGATAAGGCCAACTTGACAATATAGAATTAACTATATATATACATGTTTTGAGTAAGTAAAAAGTGGTAGTTTGAGAGCTGGATGAAGAAGAATAATACATATATTTCAAATATTGAATTAAATTAAAGGGGATGAGATACGGATTTTCAATCCATAAAAACAACATATTTAAAGATCTTTAAGGGTCTTTATTTATATAGTTAACTTTTAATCTATAATTCTTTACCATAGTAAATTATAATAAGAGCGCGTTTATCTCGCGGGTTTGAGTATTATTATTAAACAGTAATTGTAAACACTGCGTTTGAATTGGCCAAACGCTGAATTTATTAAATATTATATAAATTAGTGTAAAATGTATTGAAATTATGTAAATGAATGAATTTATTAAAAATAATAGATTAAAAATTCACAAAATAAAATCCAGAAAATGTGGCACTAGTTCTGAGGGACGGTCCCTGCACTAGAAATCATAGGAAACAATATCTCTCTATCTAAGCAAAATAAAATAAAATATACATATTTTTAGGGCACATCCCAGCCCTGTCCTGCCGCACTAAGCATTGTCATTTAATAATTGAATCTAAAATCTCCATCTACCATCTATTATCATATCACACACACACAAATTAATCCAATTTTTTTTTATTTTTTTAAATATCCATGAGTGTCCGGGTCAGCTTACGCGCACCTCAACTAATCTCACGGGACAACCACACGACCCTAAAATATTTGGCGTCCGGAAACTCGTAGAATAATATTTTAGGTAGGTAGCCACACATGGATTTGAACCCATGACCTCAAGGTTGGAAGGACAACCTCTTAACCATTTGCCAACCCATGGTTGGTTAATTAATCCAATAACCTTTCACATTATTTTAATTCGACAGAATAACCTCAATTTAAAATAATTTTAATATTACAATCATTGAAATCTTTCAACACAAATATATATTTTTTAAAACCTAACTTTACTTTTGTAAAAGTATATATGACTTTCAACTTATGAATAAAGTATAATAGAATTCTGATAATTTTACAAATTTTGTAGACCATTTTCCGGGGTTTGATACTAGAAGTCTGTTTGATTAGATTTATGTAACTTAAAATTAGATTGTGGGGAGAGTTGAGTTAAAAATATTATGCTTCATATATTTAAGTATAGAGAAAAATTAAATATAAAACATCACATATGATGAAGTTTTAAATGTTTAATTTTTGCGAATCTATCAAATTAATGTTTAATTATTTACTATTTAAGAATCTAAATTTCTCACATGTTTAAAAATAGTTGTACCAAACTAGTATTTTACTACGTGTGATGCATATGTAATAATATTAAAACATTTTTTTAACATTTGTAAACTTAAACATATTTTTAACTTTCAATGATAATATAAATTAAAATCAATAATATATATCCATCGGATATAATATGTTGTTTGAATTATAATACTCACCCATCCCTCCTTCCAAACATACCATTTTAATTCATTCCAATGATGCTAAAAAATATAAAATAAATAACATTAATGGCTAGGCATTAGAAATTGAATGGCATCTAATATAGCTTTGAAAAAAATAATAATAAAAAACCTTCAACCACAAAATTAAAAAGGTGACAATGATTAGATAAAGGTGGTAATTTAGATGAGCTGGGTGCTTTTAATTGTGGCAAAATCTAATTAGGCACCTTTTCCCCGTAACACAATGATAAGTGATTGAGAATAGTAATATGAGTGTTTTTTTTTTCTCATTAGGCTTTGAGTTATCCCTTCTAAAATAGAAGTGAAAATAGGACAAATCAATTAATATTTCTTCCTAATTTATAAATTTTATATCTTATTTCGGTTGATTGTTGAGTAAGGTACAATAATTATTAAAAAAATATATATGAATGATAATATAATTAATATTTGACATTTTATTAGATTAATTAACATTTGACATTATTAAGCCATCAAATTGATAATTTATTGAACATGACTTGGTTATTGTTATGTGTTATATTTATCTACAAAAAATTAAACTACTATTGATTATATATAGTCACAATAATAAATTATACTAATAATTTTGGTCAAAGAATTTTTTTAGGAAGAATGCAATTTGCAATGAAAAATAAGAGAGAAACGAATACAATGATTCATAACGTGGATGCATTTAATGGCTTGGTTCTATTTTCTTTTTAAAAGTAATTGATTGGTATTAAACTAATGTCTCTCATCTTTAAAAAAAAGTAGTTGACCTTCTAATAATTAAGAAAATTGGAAACCTAAACCCAATAACTTCTCCTATACATGATTGATATAGCAACTTAGTAATCACAAGAAACTATCAAAATGGTCTTTATTAAAATTATATATTCAATAAATATTCGTATATAAATTTATATATACAAACCAACCTCGGTGTGATCCAGTTGTGAGTAGATGAATATCAAATATTGAGATATGATATATATTATCACTTAAAGTAAATAGTTAGATCTCAATATAGGGGTATTCAATTCTAAATATATATACCAACTAAAAAAAATAGATCCCTAACTCAACATTATTTTACATTAAAAAAAATACAAATATACCGAATAATTTCTCCCATAAATAAGTAATGTTTTTATTTATCAAACCCAGACAATGCAATTTAATAGATGTTCCCCACAACAATTTACTTTCATTGATAAGCCTTCTTTGTTATTTTAGATGAAATTTCTGATTTTGGCAACAGAAAATTCAACTCAATCAACTAGAAAGACCTATAAAAATGAGTGGCAAATGGCGTGCCATCACTTACATTAAAAACCACTACCAAATTTTTAATGTATACTTCTCATTTAACTTTAAAAAAAAATAAAGTCTTCAAGATGAACTTTTCATTGTATTTTAAAAATTCGATGCCAAACTAGGAGACTCTTTTTCTAAATCAAAATGATGCTTTGTGCTATTGCATTAAGTTTAAGATTAAATTAAATTTATTAGAATGAGGTAAATAATTAATAAAAGAATTTTTTTATTATTATTAAAAGTGGTTAGACACCTACTTTCTTCTCACGAGGTCGGAGGTTCGAGTTACCCCTTCCCAATTTGATTTAATAAAAAAAAATAGGTGTGGAGGTAGGGAAATTTAAGCCTCAAGTGGAAAATTTGAATTAATTTTATAAAGAAATCAATGCCTTACTTGAACAAAACGATGCTCTATCTCATTATTTATCACATTGTTTTATTTTTTATATGATTATTTTAATAATTAAATTTAAAATTATTAATTCAATTAAAATATTATCTCAAGCTAAACAAATAAAACCCACCAAAAACAAAACCCAAAATTAATAAAATGAAAACTGGGAAAAAAAAAACCAAATTATGCCCTTAAATTTATCGAGTTGTATCAATCAATTCAAATCATAAACTTTTTATTTCACCCATTTAAATTAAAGGTACAAAACATTTTAACTTGATTATAATAACACATTGAATCACTTATTAAACTTGACAATTTGAATTATTAAAAATTTAGTACTAAAGTTTACATTATAAAATTAAAAAGAAATTATCTCAAATAAAAATTTAAAAATTACCAAAATAGCAATCCAACATTTCAATAAATATTACCGAACTATTATTTTTTTGTTGTTTTTTTAATCAATTTTATTATTTCAATAAGTGTATTGAATTGCTATTTTAGGTTCAATGAATTTATTGAGCTATTATTTATTAGTTTTTTACCCTTTACTAGTTGGATAGTTTTTAAAAAGTTATGATATTTCGATATTTAATGTAAAAATTGAATTTATAAGTAATTACCCTTAAATTAAATGTTTCCACCAATCTTAAAAAAAAAAAAAAAAACTTGTCCAAAAAAATAATATAATTAAAAACAACATGGGTTGGTCTAGTGGTCAAGGAATTACTTTTCAATCTTAATGTCATGGGTTCAAACCATGTAGTTGTCCCGTGAGATTAGGGTGTAAACTGGTCCAGATATTCACGGTATGAAAACAAAATTAAATAAATAAAATAATATGGTTAATAAAAAAAGGTAGCTTTGGAATTTACCCCAAATACCAACAAAACAGCCAATTACCAGGTAAACGAGTCAGTATTCTTCTATTATCATATAAAAAAGGTATCGTATCCATCGTTTTTGGCCTATCTTCCCTTTTCACAAATGCTCATCAACTGTCACTCTCTCTCCGTTTATCTCAATTATGTTTTTCAAAAGATTTCATGAAATCCCCAACGTACAGACCCTTCTAAGCCCACCATAGATCTTTTCTTTTTCACTCCATTCCTTTCCTACATTACCCATTTCACATTTCTCTCTTTAGAAACGAAGGTTTTCTCTTTTACTGTTTTTAATAAACAAAAAAAACTCTCACTTTCTCTGTTTCCATGAAAACCAAAACTCACCATTGCCATAACTACGATGCCACCAATGCCGTTGCTAATGGCGATGGCACTCAAAGCAGTGGCAGTAGCTCTCCTAGTCCTCCTCATTCTCCTCCTCCTTCTCGTTATTCTTCTAATATTTCCAAGTGTCGTCGTAAATTTCGCTCTAAATCTCAACGGGAACTTTTTGTCGGTGCCTTTACTCTTCGTTTCAGCTTCAGATATATGGTGCTACTTCCTTTGCTTTATATCTCTGGCTTTATTATGTGTATTGGTTCTTTCTCTTCTTTTGTGGGTCGTCCTCTTCCTCCTGGATCAGTTTATCGCAGCCATCAAATGTTTTTCAGGCTTCGGGATGATATTCAGTTTGACAATTCTTCTGCGATTCAGGTTTGTTCTTTTACTATGTTCATTGTTTTCTCGTTTCTGCTTCTGGGGTTTAAGAAAGTTTGAATCTTGTTCTTTTAATTTTGAAATTTTCCATTTTTTTTAAAGCTTTTGTGGGATTTTCTGGAAGTGGGGTTAGTTCAGATGCTGTGTTTGTTTGTTTCTCTTTTAACTATTTATTTGATTATGGATCTGGCTGGAAAATTATGTTCTGCTTGATTCTATTGCATGTGTATTTCAAAACAGAGTGGGTTATAGCTAATGTACTTGAGGAAAGTTAGTCTTTCTTGAAGGTGAATTCATGATAGCTTCATTTTCATGGTTGTGAGTGTAAGTTGATTGTGAGATTTGCCTTTGTAGTTGTTCATTTTGGGACAGAAACTGTTTAATGAGCTACGTGTAGTGGAGGATGTATGTGGGCCACGGCAATGTTGTCGTTAACCGTAGTCTGTAGCAGTATGTATTGCACTTTTAATGGCGAAATTTACCTGTGTTTCATTGTTAATCTGATGTGAATTTCTGGTTAGAAAACCAGGAAATTACTTATTCAGTTTTGACTTCTGGATATTCTTTGTGTTTATTGCATCATTCATGTGTTGCATTGCTTTAAATCTGATATAATCTATGATGATTTTCTTGCAGTTGTCATCTGTGTGGAAATATAAAAGGATGAAGGAGAGAAAGCCGTGTTTGAATGCAACTTCTCGGCTTCATTCAGGTATCTGAACTACAGAGTTGACAAAATGTCTTCTGCCATTGGCTTCTTTCTATATTTCACATTTTAGTATTGTTTATGGTTCAAATAATTAATTCTTCCTTGTGCATATCTATCGGTCGAATAACTAGTTTTTCCTTTCAATTTTCAGAGTCCAATGCTCCTAGTGGTTACTTGATTGTTGATGCCAATGGTGGACTTAACCAGCAACGGTCTGCGGTATGTGCTTCATTTATCTAACCAGTAGTGTTGATATATTACTAGCTTGATATTGGTCCTCCCACTCCTTCACAACTGTTTGTGTGAACTACATAATGAGAATTATACCAAAGTATGCATATTTAGTTATTTGATTTGCTTCTTTGCATATTAATATATTTTTCTGTTTTGGCAGATCTGTAATGCTGTGGCTTTAGCAGGACTTCTGAATGCCATTCTAGTTATTCCTCGCTTTGAATTTCACAGTGTCTGGAAGGATTCGAGGTATGCATAATAATGGCTTCTTCTTTTATGATATATTAAATGCTAGCTTTCAGATTATGACTATTATCTTTAATTCCATAGCGTTATCCTCTACAATTTGGACAGAATTAGAAAACAGATATGGATGAACAAAGTGGACAGCTTTTAAATTGTTATATTGACATGCATAAGGTTACATGTGGGATGATTTTTCCCCATTCTTTTATAACATAGCATTTGCTTTTTTTTTTTTTTGTATGTTCATTCTGTTGATTGTGTATATTCTGGAGGCTGAACTGCTTCCTAATGGTCAAATCTTATATGTGAAAGATAGTCATTACCACGAGTTACATGATATACACCTCTAGATCTTATACATCTTCCCAGTCTATTAGAGGCAATTATCAGGCGTCTTTTTGTACTATTCAAATGGTAGTTAGTTTTACTTCCTTTAGGTTAGTGTGGCTAATCTAACTTGCCATATGGTTAGCTACATTCTTATAACTGAAGCTGTTTTTGAATACATCAAATGCCAATTTAACCTGGAAAATGTTTGAGAAAACCCATGTATAGCATCGAAATAGCTTTCGAATATAGGCTAAAAATCATTTTACGTATGATGCATCTTCTCTCCTTGTGTGTTTTGCATGATTATGTTCTTATGTTCAATCATTCGTTAGAAAGATTTTGTAAAACTTTTTTAATTTGTTTGCAGTAAGTTTGGTGATATATTTGATGAAGATCACTTCATAGCTACGCTCGATGGTTATGTTAAAGTTGTCAAAGAGCTACCAGAGGCTTTAATGCAAAGATATGTTTATAACATCTCTAGCATTCCGAACTTTCATGTACAAGCTTGGGCTCCTGCTAGTTACTATTTGGGAGAGGTTCACCCCGTTTTGCAGAGGGATGGGTATGTAACAATGTGATTGACTAACTAAATTTGTTCAAGCCTTTTCTGCTCTCTAATCTAATCAGTGCGCTGCTTTTCCTGATGATTGAAGGAAACTCCGCTTACTCATTTTGATTCGAATCTGATGCAGGGTCATTCGCATATCCCCCTTTGCCAACAGATTGGCTATGAATGTTCCACCTGATATCCAAATCTTAAGATGTCTTGCTAATTATGAAGCATTGAGGTTCTCATCTCCCATTTTGACTCTTGCACATAAAATAGTAAGCCGAATGATCGAAAAGAGTTCAAGGGATGATGGAAAGTATGTTTCCATCCATTTACGATTTGAGGAGGTACTAATGCTGCGTCTTCATCAACTTCTAGACAACTTGTTTTGTTGCTTTTTATTTTTGTGGTTAAGCTAAGCATCTAAGGATCATATCTGAACTCTAGGATATGGTAGCTTTCTCGTGTTGTATATATGATGGCGGTGAAGCTGAAAAGGCTGAGATGGATTCAATCCGAGAAAAAGGATGGAAGCAAAAGTTCAAACTCAAAGACCATCTTATTTCACCTGGTCTCAACCGAATTAATGGAAAGTGCCCATTAACCCCCTTGGAGGTACCTTGCAAAATTATATTTTATTCATACGATTCCGTATTTTCTCGTAAACAATTTTGTAGAGATCAATCTTTAACTTGCATTCATGCAAGTATGTCCCATGGGAGAGAGATATCTATATTGAAGTTATTATAGGTTTGAAACAACCAGAAGTCACACTTGATCAAATGTACCATATGAATTCTTGAACAATCATGCTGTAGTTATTATTGGCTATGCTATTTGATATTTTATTCACAATAATTTTCCTTCGTATCTCAAATTTTTTCTTATCATGTTAGGTTGGAATGATGCTGCGTGGTATGGGATTTGATAGCAACACATCGATCTACTTGGCTTCGGGTAAGCTATACAAGGCCGAGAGATATTTAACTCCGCTGCAGAAGATGTTTCCTCTTTTGCATACAAAGGAATCCCTTGCAACACAAGAAGAACTTGCTCCTTTTGAGGTAAATTCTATTTGTTCTCATGCAAATGATTCTGGAAGATCTTAGTTTTTATTTGATTGCAAGATCCTGCTTTGGTTACTTCACAAATTCGAGATTAGGAAAGATCATCTTCATTTGATATTGTACTAATAGCCCAGTATACGTTTCCTTGACAGAGTTATTCTTCAAGATTGGCAGCTCTAGACTATATGGTATCTTTGTTAAGTGAAGTCTTTGTGACAACTCAGGGAGGTAACTTTCCACACTTTTTAATGGGGCACCGGAGGTTTCTCTACGATGGACACGCCAAGACAATCAAGCCGGATAAAAGAAAGCTTGCTATTTTAATGGATGACATAATAAACATGAGGTATCAGCCTATTAATTATTATATGATACCTTATAGCCTGATCTATTATCTTAAAATAGAGTTGATAAGGGTGAATTATATATTGATTTTTCAGCTGGAAAGAATTCAAGGATCAAATGGGATTAATGCTTTCCGAGAGTGATCGCAAGGGGTTGATGGTACCTAGAGTTAGAAAATTCAACAGAAAAACTTCTGTCTACACTTACCCTTTGCCTGAATGTAGATGTCTCCAAAAATCCCACAACACCAACTTCACAGATAACCGATATATGCTCGATCAGCTCCTCGGATCCGTGAGATAACCAGCGGATTTATCTTTGATGATAACATTCATTTACTATCCACATTTCATATAGAAAGAAAATCACTCCTCCAAGGTGGAAATGGGGAAAGCCTTTTGCTCTAAAGTTTTGCTCAGGTGTAGATACTCGTCTCAGAAGCTCTAACAAGCTGCAAGTAATCGAAAAACAGATAGTTGGATAAATGCAGAATGCAACAGATTGTTTTGTTTGTTTTTTTTTTCCTTCAAATTATTTGGTCTTAAATTGAGTCTCTTATTTCTCAGTTTTAAGTTTATTGATTACTGTACATAATTGAAACAGCAAGTTAAACTGTAAACAGAAAACGTTTGTAAGTTTATTGTTTATGTAAATTTTGAAAAATAGGACTCTTCAGCCAGAGTTACATAGTGATGCCAACTTGAAGGATTATCCATCTTTGTTTTCATTTTTCTGCATTGGTTCCATTCATTAGGTGGGTAGAATTGGAGAAGACTTTGTTTCCCTATACCGGTTAATTAGGATAAAACTTGTCTCCACACCACACCAGTTGGTAGTTTATTTGTAGTTATTTTTGTTTGTTTTTTTATTATATTATATGTAATAAATGTGTGATTTCCCTTCAAATCAAGAAGACTAAACAAAGTCTTTACTTTTTTTTTCTTATATGGAAACTAAACATTGAACTTTACAAAGTTATTCATGTTTAATGTGGGATTAAAGTCCCACTTCAATTATAAATGAAAAAGATCATGAACTTAGAAATATATGTGAATAAGTGTTCACGAATATCTTCATATTGTGTCTATTTGATTTTACAAGATAAATGTAAATTTTTTAAAATCAATTCTCTTAATCCCCAACATTATAATAACAATCTGCTCATAACTCAACTTGTTAAATATCACTTCCTTCTTTTAGATGTTTGGAAATTTGATTCTCCCCTCTATTGATTTAATATAATATCTCAAAGAAGAAAAAAATATCATAGCAGAAAAGAAAGCGTTTAGTTGCTTTTAGAAAACCAAATATTAATGAGGAATTGAATTCAATTTTTCAATTCAACGGCAACTTGATAGAGATAATATCATTGGATTTTTGTGGACATAATAAATTCTTGTTGTTTGTCTTTTAATTTGAAATGGTCATTGCTGTCCTTAATCTCATTTATTAATCCTTTTCATAAAACAAAATTCAAAAACAAATCATTTTGATGTTTGAAACTAAGTTAAAGATGCAGCAATTAAATGAGAAGACAAAAGTATACATCAATCACATAACCGGTACTAGATTAAATTAACTTGGATTAAAAAAAAAAAACCACAAATCAAAGTCAGAGTTTAAATTTGACCATTGCCTGTAAAAAGAAAAAAAAGAGAAAAGAAGATATAATTCAATCAGTCCCTTTTGACCGACCTACATTCATTCTCTCAATCTATAAATGTGGATTAAATAGGAATGACGCAACTCAACTAGTATTCTGTTGACAGACAGCACAATAATAATAAGATGCCTTTCTTCAGTTTCGTACAAAGGCAGGCAGGCAGGCTGTGTTTGATATTTGGTGATGGATGAATGGATTGATGAATGACATAGCGAACCCTAAACAATCCCAGTTTAAAATGAACAACGAAGAAGAAGAAGAAGGTGACAGAGAAACTCGGGTTTCATGGGCTTGTCTTCTCAAGGCATAGATCTAATCTAATCCTAATGTACGTCTCATTACGAAGAATACGCAATCTCACTCACTGTTTCTTTTTCTATTTTCAATAAGGGGCCCCCCTCGACCCAACCATATCACTATGAGATTTACAAGGGCGGCTGCCCAGGCCTACACACCATTGGGCAATGGGCTTATATTTTCTTGTGACCTGTTTCGTGACTCTTACAAATATCTTTGGGTAAACTACACTTTTAGTCCCTATAGTTTGAGTTTGGTTTTATAATTTTAGCCAACTACCACTACATAAATTAGATTCATGCCCGATTTGCCCTCCATATAATAATTACTCAGACACGCATCTCAATGCATGCTTGATGACGTCATGGCGGTTAGACAAGACATAAGGCGTGAAAATAGGGATTTTTCCAGGCTTCAATGAAAAGTTTAAGTGGTTAAGGGTGCGTTTGGTTTGCAATCCTGATTCTATTTTATGAATCTGGATTGCAGAAATAAAAGGAATTGAACTTTAAGTCTGTTTGGTTTGCAATTCAAATCCATAAATTTTGGATGCAATTCTTTTTTAAGCCTAAAATCCAAATTCTATAAAAATAAGAATCCAAAAAATTCAATTCATTATACCCACAAAATGAAAACACGGGATTGCATATGCAATCCATACAATCCCGTCAATTCGTTCGGACATTAGCCCTCATTTCTTTTCCTCTCCCACGATTCAACAGATGAAGATCAACCTCAGGTTCTCCTCTTGTTCCTTGAATTCAATCGATCACACTAACAACAATTTTAAAAAAAATCATGAACAAAGTTTCAGTTTATATTATTTCGATTCCTTCCATCTCTTTTCTTTCCTTCTCCATTATCTACTCAGTTTTTATTGTCGATAAAACTATGCTTCTCTACTGCTTAATTGTAAAGCAATCCATTTACCTACTTTTTCTTGTGACATGCGTTTTTACTTGAGAACAATGTATGAAATCAAAATAACATAGGGTTTGTAATTTTTCTTGCATTTCTAATCGAAGATTGAATTTTTAGGTTAGTTTTATTCTTTTTCATCTTTTGGATTGAATCTTACTCTAATCCTACATCTTTACATATTTTAATGACCTGATACAATTTTTAGGTTAGTTTAATATGGAATTTTTAGATTTTAGGTTTTTCCACAATATTGAAATTGCTGTTTTTTTCTATACATGAGACTCAACATTGGATTTGTTAACGTATGTTTTTCTTTTAGTTCGATTTTAACAAGATTAACATATAATAGGACACTTATGAAACAGATTATAAACTTTAGCTTTTGGTTTTTGATTGTTATCTTACTCCAATCCCCTCCTCCATGGAAAACTCAACCTCAAGCATCTTTGTTGAAAAAACTATTCTATCTAGTTGTGCTCGTCATAAATCCTTTTGTTTTCCCTCTTCGAGTTGGATGTATTTCTATTCAACTATTTATTTGTTTTGATTCTCATAAGTTTTTCAAGTTAAATTTCAATTCAAATATTTTGGTCCATTGTAAATCAACGAATTTTATGCGATTGAGATGGCCAAAATTAGGAAAAACATAAACTCTCTAAACTGCTTTTTTTAGTCATATGTATCTCTTGGTTGTTTATGTATTACTCTGTTCTATTTTTGGGGTTTCTTGAAGAAATGAGTTGTTCTATTGTGTATTTTTGGCATATTTAAATTTTGAAATCTTGTTTTGTGATTAAAACTTGAAGACATGAGACTTGTTTAGAGTGAAATATTTGAGTAGTCCATGTTAAATTGTTATTTTTTACCATCTTACTTTTCTTGACAAACCTTTTTTTTTTTTTGGAAACAGGATTTGGATGAAGCTTGCAACAATTTAGGAGCTGTTTTAATAGACTTATGTAGTTTGAATAAACTTGTATATTGTTATGAACAAGTATATTAACAGGATTTGGATGAAGCTTGCAACAATTTAGGAGCTGTTTTAATACACTTATTTAGTTTGAATAAACTTGTGTATTGTTATGAAGTATATGGCCATTTAATATATTTAATGCTTTGTTTTTACCATTTTTTTTTGGAAGAAGTGAGTTGTTTGGTTTCAATCTAAGAGCTTCTTTGAGAGACTTGCATTGCTTCCATTATCTTTATTTTTTTAGAAAAAAAACAGAGAAAAATTAATGCTAAGAATGAGAATAGTTATAGTTGATGAGGATAAAGATGTTTTTAATTTATAAGTTCTAAATTATTTGAATTTTCAAACTTAAAATTGAATGATTAAAAATTAGAAGTATTGTTTTTATAAATTTATCACCCAAAATTTGGATTATGATCCAAACACATATTCTGATTCACAATCTTATTTAAAAAGTTTTGAGTAACTAACCAAACACACATTTCAAATTTCTGAATCTCAATTCTAAATTTTGAATCTGTTACCAAACACAGTTTCAGAACCAACAAATTTACAGAATACAACTCTAAATTCCTTAGAATTCATTGAATTCAAATCCTGCTTTTCAAATTGCATACCAAACAGGGCCATTCATTTCAACGGAAATTTTCAAAAATCACAAATTTGGTTTTCCTCGTATTTTCCAAATCCGTATTTACAAAAAGTTAACCAAAACCCAAAACAAAGTAAATCGAAGTGAACCAAGAGAATCGAAGCAAAGGAAGAAGAAATCGGCAAAAAAAAAAAATGAAGAGGTATCGTATTTTCCTTGTAAAAGGAAGTAAAGTTTTTTTTTTTTTTTTCTATTTTGCATGCCTCTATTATAATAAACGATTTTCCATATGTTTCGGTTTAATATCAGAAAATTGGTGGAGAAACAAGTAATAAAGTGGATGTGGAAGATATTCATCCCGATGAAGAACAATAAACAATAAATGAGGAAGATTCATTTGAAGAAGATAGCATTGAGGATTTTGAGACTGATGATGATATTAATGTTAAAAAACAGAGTAAAGTTGAAGAAGATGAAGCTGTGAGTTGTATTTAAAGATTACTGGAATAAGTATTTATATTCAATAAACAAAATTAGACATTGTTAAACAGTAATCAATCATACTCAGTACATAAATTGCAGATTTATGTATATATAAATTTATTTTCAGTAAACGAAGTTAAACATTTTCGTAAATTAATACTTCTGTCTTACATATTGTTTATGTTTGTATATTGTTTTTTAAAAAATTCAACAGGTTGGTGATGAAAAACAAGAAATTCGTAGAAAGAGAAAGCATGAATGAAAAGAATTGAAAAGAGGAAAAGAAAAAAAACAAATAGAAGACTCTGAGGAAAAAGAAAAAATGTATGAAGATGAGGAAGAAGCACTAATGGAGGTAATATTTCAAACACGGGTTACTTATCAAACATTTAGTTTCGTTTATATTTCATAAACATTTAGTTTAATTTATATTTCTTAAACATTATTAATAAATAAAGTTGTAATTTGATTTTTGTGATTACTGATTACAGGAGTTGGATGACCCAGAACAAAACGTCATATTTCTGCTATTGAATCAGTTGTTACTAGGCGCAAAAAGTGTTCTCGTTGTGGTACATTGGGACATAACAGAAAGGCATGTCGTAATGCTCTGAGTCAATGATTATCTTCTTCATCATTTGCTGGATATCCATTATATACGTAGGAATGTGTTTATGACCTATGTAATTCTTAAGTTTGTGGCTACTTTAATTATGCATGGTTTGTTTTCAAATATTTTCAATTTACTTTTAAGTTGTAAGGATAATGGATGCTTGTATTAACATAATTCTTTCTAATTGAATGTTTTGATTTTTGTGTTTATTGCTCGTTCTGTGTTATAAATGTTATTTTATTTCTTGAATGCATATAAATGTTTACTATAGTTAAACGATATTAAAAGAAATATTTATATGTTATTACTGTTGCCTGTTGCAAATTATTAATTCTGTTGCTCTCTTAAACGCATATAAATGTTTAATATAGTTAAACTAAATTAAATGCAAATTTCGTAAGTTAACATTGTAACTTAAGACTATGTTTATTTGGGAATGAGTAATGTTGTTAACCATGTTAACAATTGACTTATAAGTTAAGTTATTTATGGTTTACTCATACTTTGATTTTTAACTTGATATTATACGATTTCTACATTTATTATCAGTAAACGTTATTAAACAAACATTATACTTAAGATAATATAAACAGTGTAAATTTATCCACAATAAATAGTAAGATGCAATGGTATAAACCATATCAAATAACACTGTAATTTGACATGATTATCAAAAAAATATTGAAAATGTGCAAAACAAAACAAACTATTCAAACTTCATAACTGGTTTATCATATCAAAACATAAATTCTTAACACATGAAAAAAAGATCAACTTCATTTTTTAAGAACCCCAGGTGGATTTAAACTAAATTTGAACGTTGGTTGTGAGTGATCTAGTTGTGAGCTCCCTCCTTGTATTGTTGTTAAGCCGGGTCCGAATTTTGCTATAGATGGCTTTATAGTTGCATGCTGCCTGTTTTGAATTCTTTGTGATCTTGGTCTAACAACTTCAAGCTTATCGGGTCTACTATTTGTAATAAGTTCCACTTTCTTTCCTTTGTCCTTTAACTCCTCTTTCTTCTCAACCACAGCTTGAGTCAGTCTTGATTTATTAGAATTCTTTCTCACAAGCGGAATATCATTATTTTAGTTACAAACAAAAACATTTAACTATATTTATTAAATATAAATGTTTAAAAGTGTTTATATATAATAAACAATTTACCTCGTCCATTTCTTCTCCTTCATCATCCTTTAGACCTTCATTCTGTAGTATTCATCAAAATCAATTTGTTGTGAAAGTGTGTTGTTCTCTTTGTTATGAAATGAAGGTGACTGATAATCCACGTACTCCTTCTTATCATCAAATCTTCCATCATGCAGCAAATTGCATTCAATAAAACGACCCATGACATAATCGGATATTTGTAGAAGAATTCAGAGAAGAAAGTTTGAAAGAAATAAACTAGGATTCTTACGTATGAACTTGCAATTGCTGTTACGATTACATTACGAAATTAATTACAAAAAAAAAAAGGCAACTGCATGAACGTGGAATAAGGGGCGGAAATCATGGCTAGAAAACTGTAATTTAAAATCAGACATAAATTCAGACAGTTATAAACAAAAAAAAGAAATATACGTTTACAAAGTGAAAAGGGCAAATCAGTCAAAATATTTTTTAATAACCACCGTATAAGGCCTGATTTGTCTATTTTTGTAAATAAATTGGTATAGTTAGTTTTTTGTAAATATAATTACCGATTTGATTATTGGTGTAAATATCTGTTTTATTTTAATCATAACTTATTTTTTTGAACTGTGATTTAGATGATTCAAAATATTTTGGTATCCTCATTTCGAGCTCTATATTAGGGTCACTTTGAAACTTTGAAATCGTCAATACAAAAAAGAGCTTATTATCATCAAAATATTAGGTATGATTGAAGTCATTAACCTTTTTGGTTACTCACGATTTAGAAGTTTAGATTCCGAAATGAGGATTCAAAAACATCTAGAATTATCCAAATCGGAGTTTAAATGAAGAAGTTATAACTAAAATAAAGTTAATGACGTTGGATGAGGTGTCTCATTGAAATAATTTGGAAACATATGAATGTGATTTGTCATTTTCAAACCACATAGGGTGTTCTGTATTTGATAAAAACCACAAATGTGTTATGTACATTTTACCCTAAAAAAGCAATTTAGAAGCTCTCATAAACAGCTTTTCATTTGTTATGAGTAGGTTAAAATATATTTTTATTTCTTATATTTTGATTTTCGTTAGGTTTGCCGTTTGGTACACTCTATTTTTAATTGTTTATGATCAACAGAGGATGAAAAGTTCAATTAATAATAATATATGAGACAGATTTCAATACATAGTCCGAACGAAAGTAGAAGATCTTCAACTCGCAGGGTCCGAGGTGAAACCGGTTCGGTTCGGTCCCGGTTTTCAATTAATTTTAAAAACCGGACCGGTTCGGTTTATAATAGAGACCAGTTCGGTTTTGAACGGTTTTTGTCCGTTCGGTTTTCAATTTTTTCCGGTTTTTCTAGTATAGGGAATTTGCATTTAGTTTTAAAAAAAAATCCTCCAACATTAAAGGATGAAACAAAATAAAATCAAACTTAATTGAAAAAATTAGATTAATAAATATATAAAATTAAAATTAAAATAAAGTGATAAATAAATATATAAAATAAAAAAAATAAATAAAAATTAGGGGGAAACAGGGAAGACGTATGAAATTTTTACTTGTTTTTTAGATGCCGATTTTAACCGGTTCGGTTCGGTTCGGTTTTTGAATAATAGAAATCGGGACGGTTCGGTTTTTTTACGGTTTCGATCCGGTTTATTTTTCCGGTTTCCTGGTTTTTCAGTTTTTTCTTTCACCCTAAACAAAAGTGTCTTGTATGAATACTCCAGTCCAAACATGTAAATCAAATTATTACGAAAAGAAGTATAGGACCAAATTATT